>OZ010786.1:622110247-623540947 GCA_963932465.1 Maratus speciosus | reverse complement strand
TAGACCTTGGGTTTTCATGCGACCATATGTGCATGTTGTGCATGTTCATGACACCTTTCTGTGTAAAACAGGATTCATCCGCAAACAAAATTCACGATGGAAAATCCGACTGTGCTACCCGTTGTTGCAAATACCAGCGTGCGAAGGCAACGCGTTGTGGATAATCGTCACCGCACAATGCTTGTACTCTTTGTAAGTGGTGGGGGTGTTGCGTCTCCTCATGCAGTATGCGCATAATGCTGGAACGATGTACACCCAAGACGCGTTTGCTTGGCTTGCTCGGAGACTTGTTTGCGGGTTCCTGTCAAATTCCCGTTGCACGGTTTCCTCTACGACAGGCGTGTATGTAGTGCGTTCTCGACCGATGTGGCTACGTACTTGGAAAGCTCTTGCTTCACTCAATTTGCGGTGCAATTGTCCAAACAAAGCATGACTTGGCTGATGTCTGCTTGTGAAGCTCTCAAGGTACATCCGTACCGCGGCTCGTGCATTTCCATCCGCGATACGTTTACATAATCGGGTACCAAATTTCAATTTGGATACAGCCCCTAAAATAGATTCATTTTAAAATAATTAATTTATCGGAAACTAATCGTTTGAATTTTATGAAAATTCATTCCCCTAATTGTTTTGAGCAGTGTATATATATAATTATATATATATATATATATATATAACCATTAAATAAACATTACCGACCACCAACAAAAATTGTGATATTATGAATAAAATGACAATAATGCAGTGTCCCCCAACAAACTTAACATACGTAATAACATCGGCCAAATCAGAGTTACTAAACCGATTCATCCTTCTCCTGCAACGTCCTCGCCTGAAATGATTACGCTTCCCAATATCCCGTAAGCCTGCGCTCATCGCCCTCTAGCAGTCGCAGTTTGCATTTTCGAACACAAGTTCCTATGTAAATCTTGTTTATCATGATATGACAGACCAGCATGATTAGTTTCTAAACGACCTTTCAAGACACCCTGTATATATATCGAGGTGCGCGCGTTGACTTTCACAGATTTGGAGAAAAAAGGCTGTTAAATTACATTTACTTATTTCTTAATAAAAGGTTTCGACAATTCCGGTCTGCATCTAACATTACATAATGCAATTACTTCCTTCTTATACAGTTTGGGGGGGGGGGGAGGGGCTGCCACCGGCGACTATTTTTATATACCGTTCGAGGCAGTATTTTTCTAATATAAAATTTGAAGCATATTTTTCTTTCAAATGCTGTCCAACAGCCTGTTAAGGTTTTCTTTTTTTAGAAAGGGTTGCCAGTTAAAATTAAAAAATAGTCGCTGGTGGCAGCCTTGTATTGATTTACAATTTTCACTTCTTCTAACTTGATGAATATTTAACAAAAATACGTATACTATATACATTTCCAGGCTGATTTAATACAATGATTTTGAATAAAGGGGCAAATGTGGGTGCTTTTTAAATCAAAGTTGGTACAATTTTTATTATGCAGACGACCTTTATAAAAGGTTGGCGACAGATCAGGAAAAAATGCAGTCAAAAAGATGGCCGATGCCCGTAGTTTCTTATAGAAAAAATTGCTTTTTTTACTTACCCATCATACGAGTATAGGGTAAGTCTTGTAATCGTTTTAAAAATCGAAAATTTTTTTGACGGATTTACACGTTTCAAACACTGGAGACTCAGAAAAACATATTTTTGGAGAAAAATAATTTTGCCGTCCGTCTGTCTGTGTATGTGTGTAGCGGAGGTGGCTAGAAATATCTACCACACGTGCAAGTCTGAAAATTTGGGTGAGGGTAGTCCAAGGCAGGTCCTAATGCACATGAGGGTCAGATTTCAAATTTTTTGATAATTAGCCGATAATATTAATTAAAAATTCATCAAAAACGCAATTACTTTTCACAAAATGGTAAAATTGCGCAAGCATCTGAACCTTATTCCACAGCCGAAATGAAAGAAATTAAGAATTTTCACTAATAGGCGAAAATTAGGAAAACTAATTTAGATATCGATTTGAAAATTTCAGAGCACATGTAGAAAAATATTTTACACATGTGTATACAATTTTTTAAATTTCGAAAATTTCGGTAATTTTTCTTAAGTTTTTTCAAAAATCTGATGGCGACAGTACAAAAGGTCGGAGAAAGAACCATACAAGGACGAACATTCATTAAAAACCGAACTAAAAAGATACCTTTTTCCGGTTGACCCCTCCATTTAATTTCCGAAAATCGATGGATCATAGATGACATGTAGAAAATTGATTTAATTATTAAATGTTGCCAAATGCTAAAAACATAATTTAAAAGCATTTTATCGATTTAATCGATGATTATTAGTGTGTTCTGTTGCAAGAGTCCCGTGATATGAGAAGAGTTCGTCCACAAGTGTTTCTCCCTTTTATTTACATTTAAAAGTATGTTTTCCAAAATATAGACTTCTTTTACTACCATTATCGAACATTAACGGCGCATTCTTTTCTCTGATTCTAGGGGTCAGATTTCAAAGGGAATTGATTCATTTAACTCAGATGACGATTTTCTTGCAGTTTTTAGCTCCATCTTCCAGTCCAGAGGGCGCATTCTTAACCCGGGTTCTATTGATCCAATTTTACTGGATTTTGCTCATTCAACTTGTTTTTCGATTGTCTTGCAGTTTTGAGTTCTACCTTCCACCTCCAGGGGTCACTTTTGTCTGAGGTTTTGTCTAAGGCAGCGGAGACCCGTTCCGGAGATTCGTTTTGTAAGAGATAAATTTGAATGGAGGTTTTTAGTAGGTAGATATTCGTTCGTAGCATATCACCCATCCTAGAGGTTCATTTTGAGAAATTCGTTTAAAAAAAAATATATGAATAGAAGTTTTAATCATTCGCAGTTCAAAATGAAAAATGTTCTTTTGATACCAGAAATATGATTCCAAGTTGCCAACAGGCCTTTTGATTTATAAAACTGCAGACTAGACAATTAGAGACCTCCATCAGCGATTGGCAATTATGGATCGCTTCATTCGCCCCCCCCCCCCCCACCTTAACCGAATATCTTCAAAACATTCATACACAAACACACAAAATGAAAGGTCAACAATTATTATTTATTGTGAAAGATATATTCTTATTTAAATTGAGATAATTTAGGTTTAAAACTCTCTCAATTTGGCGCCCCTTTTTAACCATTTTGCGTCTCGATTCAGGTACAAAGTTAGCTTAGGTACCAACTGTGTTGAGCTATCCCTAGAAACATTTTCTTTCTACAGAAACTTTTCCTTTCTTCATTATTTAGATATAACAAATTATCTTACTAAAGAAAACATTCACACACAGATACATACACAAAAAAAAAAAAAAAAATCCACAATTTTTATTTACTGTCAAAATTTGTGATATAATTTCTGTTGAAACCTCTCTCAATTTGGCGCCCGTTGGCCTCGGCGCTCTGGGCGGCCCCCCTTAGCTACGCCACTGTTTGAGACTGCAAATTTCACTTCATCATATTTCATCATACATTTTTTCCCATTAAACAAAGCGAATTGGAAATAGAAGTAGATAAAAAAGGATGTTCGGCAAATGTGCCTACGTATCAATATCAGTGGGGAAAAAAATCTGATCAGTAAGTACATTTTTAGCATTAGGCTACCACTAATTTTAAATAATAACTTTCGCTACTTTCTTTCCAAACCTTAAATAATATGAATATTTTTATTTAAAAAAGTGATACAAATCCTCAAATACATATTTATTAGCACGAAGTTATGCCAATTGGATGAAATAGTTTCAATATATGTGTAACAATTTAGAACATATACATGCGAAATTTTGTTGGAAACAAATTATTCATATATAAATTGTATCGAACAGTTAACAAACAACTTTGTTGTATCTTTAACCTATAACTCTTTTCTGTAATACCAGGATCAGTTTTAATCTTCAATTCATTCAATAAAAATGCTTATTTATTTCGTATTTTGTATACTTTTGTTATTTTCTTCCATTCATGAATTAAAGTTCTAGAAATACATAATTAAATTATTGTGTTGCAATACGAATAATTACAAAGATTCTGTTCTGTTTTCATCAGAATAAGAGGGTGAATAGAAACACAACCAATCAAGTACAGATATCATATTGTGTATTGTTGAGTGTTGAACATATTTCAAGGTATGCTTTATTTTTTCATTTAAAACAAGGGTCTCCAAACATTCGCTGGAGAATATTTCGAAATAAATCATCGTTATTAATGATATGTGTTATTTTAAATTCACATACTTCTGCATTTTAAAATGAGATAACAATACAATGAAAAAAGTTCTTAATAAATTATATTTATTTAAATATATAACCGAAAGGAGCTAAATAGGTTGGAAATAACAGTCTTAGTCTTTCATTTTCCCCTTTATATAAACAATCTATCAAACAAATAAATATATAAAATAAATAAAGAACCTGGAGTTTTACGTAACAACAAGTGTTTTATTCCATCAGAATTATGTAAATACACTTAGCAGTAAAATAATAAAACCACCATAAAACAAAAGCACACGCAGAACGCGTTTCGGAATTGGAAATTTTAACAGCATGTCCATTAGCCACAGTGAAAACGCGTCCGTAAGAGGTCACGAATGAATAGAAGGGGAGAGAGGAGAGCTTACAAGGAATACGACAGGTGGCACTAGCTCAAAAGTAAACACCAATCACAGTGGAGCCCGTGCAGAAGAGAATGCGTTGCCAAAATGATAGAAAAAGTAATAGAAAATATAAGTGTAAAAGAAATAACAAAAGATGAAAAATAATAAAACTAAAAAAGAAAATGCAAGAAAAGCATAAGAAATAAAAGATTGTTTTTTCTTTTTCTTTTTTTATTCCATTTAATTTAACCATTAAATTCCATTTAATTTAACTTTATTTTCACCTTTTTAGATTTCATTTTATCATTTACAGTTTTCTTTTCTGTTAATTTTTTCTATCAATTCGAGTCTACTTTTCTCTTATGCACGCATTTCTTGTAATCTCTCCTCACTCCCCTTCTGTTCATTTGTGACCTTGTCCCTCTACTGACATGTGTTTACATTATCTGATGACAGGCTGCTAAAATGTCCCCCCCCCCCAAAAAAAATGCCGTGATTTTGTTTTATGGTTATTAATACAAAGTTTTATTATTGAATTGTGAGTTACCGCCAAATTTTCGGTGCTGTTTCATCTAAAGTTGGCAGTTATCTAGCGCCTACTCGCTTACGATGTAATAAAATATAAGAATAAAATTTACTTACTACCACAAAATTTTTACAATTTCTTATTAAAATTTAATCTAGTCAAAATGTTAATTCCTTTAATAAATAAAATGCATAGATTGTAATATGTTACTATGCTGTATGAAAACAAGTTGGAAATTGCTCGTCAAACGTGGCAAATGAGGTGCGTTCGTACTATAACTAGTTTTATAATTATTTTTTGCACCCCATATTGTACTGAATGTATACTTTTTTGCACTTCATAAAGCGCATAGTCTGATACATCATTAAAATGCACTTCCAATAATTTTTTCCCATTCCCCGTAATGTAACGGAACACTTTTGACTGTCCCTGTAATTAAACTATACATCCGATTTTCCTAAAATTTGAAATAGCTCAACAAAACTTTGCAACAATTATATCTTTAAAATTTCAGACCATTCGGAAGGCTGTAATATCATTAAAATGCACTTGCAATAGTTTTTCCCATTCCCCGTAATGTAACGGAACACTTTCGACTGTCCCTGTAATTAAACTATACATCCGATTTTCCTAAAATTTGAAATAGCTCAACAAAACTTTGCAACAATTATATCTTTAAAATTTCAGACCATTCGGAAGGCTGTAATATCATTAAAATGCACTTGCAATAATTTTTCCCATTGGCCGTAATGTAAAGAAAAACTTTTGACTGTCCCTGTAATTAAACTATACATCCGATTTTCCTAAAATTTGAAATAGCTCAACAAAACTTTGCAACAATTATATCTTTAAAATTTCAGACCATTCGGAAGGCTGTAATATCATTAAAATGCACTTGCAATAATTTTTCCCATTGGCCGTAATGTAAAGAAAAACTTTTGACTGTCCCTGTAATTAAACTATACATCCGATTTTCATAAAATTTGAAATGGCTCGACAAAATTTTGCAACAATCATATATTTGAAATTTCAGACCATTCAGTTGGGTAGTTTTTGCTCTGTTACATGCGGACAGACGGACGGACGGACAGACGGACGGACAGACGGACGGACAGACGGACGGACGGACTGAACGACGACTATAGGTGCTACGTATTTATATAATTACGAACGCACCTAAAAACCACCCTTTCTTTATAAGTATTATTTTCACAGAGAAGGGTACACGATCAAAATCATATTCAAAAAGAAAGACTTACTACATTGTATATAAATTATCGATTTAAAAGAAAGATCGTTATTTTTGCGTGTACATAGCGGTTCACAATTATTTCGCTTGATAAACGGAGAAACAGATTCCAAAAATACGCTTTTCACAGATTTTCAGAAAAATGAATGTTACAAAAAGAATGGAATTAATAAACAAATAAATACAATACATATGATTTGAAAATCTTCAATTGTTTCAATTTAGGACGTTAAAATTTCAAAAGAAACACTTCGAAATGCTTTATTTTTAGAATAACAAAGCTTTTATTTTCAATCTGAACAGGAGATGAAGATGATTTTGAACTTCAAAGCACGTCTAGAAATTTGAAGAAATGTCTTTTATTTTATTTTTCTAGAAATTTCATGTTTGCTTTTTATTGTCATTATCATTTTTCAGATGTAGAGGTTCAGATAGTTTTCAGATGTTATCCATTCTTTTATGTTAATTTTTGTGTTCGAGTTTCACAAATTTATTCGCGTCCATTTAAATAAAAGTTTATAAAAGCCATGTAGGACAGAAATTCATTTTTTTTTCGTTTCTATTTTAGCTTAAGGACCAATAGATAAAAAGATTTTTTTTATTATTATTTGCTTTAAAATTCTCCTTTTTGAGAAGATACAAAAGGATGATTTTATGAATTACTTATCGATTATACAGAGTGCATAAGATATTTACTTCTAAACAACAGTTTATCGCCTTCATTATTTCCTTCCCCTTAATCAACTGCAGGATTTTAACTATCTCAGCGGACTTTATGTAACTAATAAAAACGAAGATTGCTATTCTGTATTAAAAAAAAAAAAAAAAAAAAAAGACGGTACGCATAATGATAAGCGTTTTATGTTTATAAATTAACATGCAATCTCGCTTAAATTTAGTGTAAAAAGTGTAATTTGCGCTTTCTTTTTTAAATTTAAATGCTTGTGCATTGATATGTGTTGAATTTTAAAATACAGGGAAGAAGAAGAATCGAAATGAAGGCTTGAGGTGAAATATTATATTATATGAATTTTTTATGCAACCAAAGTTTCTGATTACTGATAGGTGTGATAAGTAATTATTATATATGCATGTTATCCTTCTGTAATAAATATTTATTTGCTAAAAGTCTGATGTTAATATCTTATTATATAAGCTATATTTCATTTTATCACGATATATGTATTTAATATGAAGTTTGCTACAAGTCTAGAACAATACGGTCAAATATATGGTATACACATACATTGTTTTTGTCAAATGTTTACAAACGCTTTACGATAATAAAGAATATATATCAGTGGTGGAAAATTGGCGCAGAGGCGGAGCCTATTGACACCACTAAATTTTTATGGTATTATTCAGTTTAATAAAAACTCAGAAATTTGATCATTAGATAAGAGGTAAAATACTACTATAATTTAGTGGTGTCAATAGGCTCCACCTCTGCGCCAATTTTCCACCACTGATATATATATATATACATAGGTGGAGCTAAATATTCAAAATAAGCGTTTGTTCATGGTGAATGTATATAAAATAGTAAAGAAAGGTTGTATAAATCAACTCCGGTCTTCGAAATAGAAGTGTAACTATAGAATACAGAATGAGTTACTACGAGAAAATCAGCTGAGTTTTAGCAGTTTGCGATCCATTATTGGGCGTGGCAATGACATTTTAATTATTGTTTGTAGACATTATGTTATTTTAATCATTGTTAAATAGTTTTTTTTTGTCATAGACCGGGAGACAGCTGCACAGACCATCACTTCATCCAGTTGACGACTGAAATTCCAGGATTAGTTATAATTCAATTGCTATATAAAAATGCAACTGGTCTGCCAAGTTATATCTTTGAAGGAACCACCTGCAGACCCGATTGTTCTGGTTGATCGGTAGGTTTGTCATTGTGTTTTCTTGCACTCAAATGGGTAAAAAAATGGAGGACTGGAAGCAGGAAAAGACAGTGGTAAACCTACCAGTCAACCACTAAAATCGGGTCAGCAGGTGTTTTCTACCAAGATATGACTTGGCAGACCTTTTGCATTTTAATATGCGAATCGAGTTTTAAATAATCCTGGAATTTTATCTGTCAACTCGATGAATTGATGGTTTGTGCAGCTACCTCCCGGCCTACTATTGATTAATCTCTTGGATTTATATTTGTTTCAGGGCTGCCACTGACATTATTTTGTTTTATTCTATCTACCACCACTTTCTCAAAACTAAAATCTTTCATATACACTTTTTAAACATGTGCAAGAGAAGCATAACATGATTTTTTTTCTGTAAATAGTGGTATGAATAGAATATAAATATAGGCGTCAGTGACCAAATGTATGTTTTTTTTTATATATATACCCAGTAAATATTCTTTTTATATATACATGTTCACCAAATTATCGAATTTTTTTATAAAATTTAGGAAAAATACCCATTATTAATGGAGTGTTAGTCACTAAAGAAAATAAATATTATTTTAAAGAAAAACTGGTACCGTGGTAATTCTTTAATAAAAATGACTAATAGGACAACACTGATTCAGTGCTTGTTGACTGTCACGTGATCAGTCCAGGCTGGTTTTTATTCATTGAGAAACCATCATGTGAACAAGACATGCTTTAAAGCAAGCGATATCTGTAGTGTACAGTGGCAGGTCTCTTTTGTTTCTGTGAACAACTGCAGGCGAACCTTTCATTTCATACTAACTTAAATTCGATGGAATGGCAGTCTTAAAGCGACCCTCCATATATCCCTTACTTTAACCCTTTCAGAGGTAAAGTACTTTTATACGTAAAATGCTGAAATGATTGATTGAGACCAGAATTTGCAAATAAATATATTTGAAAATAAGTAAAAGCTTTTCTTCACGTAATTAATAAAAAGAAAATTTTCATTTCAAAATTATGTAGCAAACATGGCCTTTATGGATTAAAATTAAGTGGCAAAAAAATGAAACACCGCCCTTAAAGGGGTTAAATGTTTGTGCGATTTGATTGCACGTACACAAATGTCTACGGCAATGGTATTCGATGCGTAGCTTCCATTCTTTTTCCTAACATAAATCTTCAACCTTATTCAATGTCAAAATTTCTGTCATTAAATATCACTGACATTACTTATCGCAAATGTATGTGAAACTATTTTTCACGAAAACGGCTAAGTACCACTGGCATACGGCAAAATAATTAACACATTCACGACGGGAAACGAGAATTCTCATTTTCATTCAAAAAACATCATTGACTAAGGGCATGATTTCTACCTCACAGAAAATGCATTTATATCATGTTGTCAATATTTTTTTACATTGTAAGACATTTCGTATTAAATTAGTATATTGAAAGATATTTGCCGATGCATAAAATTGGGAAACCTATCTAGAACACCAATTTACAAAAGACATTCAGAACTAGATGGAGCTTCTACTGTTTCAAAATTCAGAATTGATCAAAATTGACCGTCGGCAATGTGTTAGGACAAGAATTTTGGAACGAAAAATTTCCTTTTATTAAGAGAAGAATTGAAATTTGAATATTGTTTGTAAAATCTGGTGTCTTACAATCATTACAGCATTTCACGAAGGGAAATAACTTGCCTGTGAAGTTTTAAAGCATTTTTATCCAAAACTTTTTAATGAGTACAAATCGTCCATGAAAACATACGTCGAAATTAGATTTCAAATTATAATTTCAAAAAAAAAGTTATTATTTTATCATTGGCAGCACACGATTTTGATTAAATTTGATTTCTACACTTCAGTACTTTTATACGATGGAAAATGTTATTTCATTTGTGTAATTTATATTATTTAATTGTTTGTTTAGTTTATAAAAGAAAACGGGGATGTACTGAATACCAGCTCGTCTTACTGCCATATTTTGTTTATTGGAAGCTCACAGAAATTTTTTTTTTGAGATTACACAAATTAGGTACAAACATAACTGCCAACCCAAATTAGATAAAAATATGAATGTTTCTTTTTCATTTTTCAGGTGAAAGTAAATTTTTAAAAGATTTTACTTATGTTTAGTTTAATCTGATGATCGAAAGCAGTGCTGAATAAATGTATCTGTATGTTTAACTATAGTAAAATTGTATTTAACCCGGGAGGACGCGCGTCAGGCCTGATAGACCCGGAGTGCGTACTGTTTTTGCAATTGTCACCACTATCGTTTTAAAAGTAATCTTCAAGTTCTTTTAATCGCAATTTATATCCGTCTAAATTGGGTGGCGATTATTATTTGTATTTATTGGTGACAAAGTAAAAATCATTCATACCCTCGGTGTGCGCGCGTTCTACCGGGATAAATGAATCAAAATGTTTAATATGTTCTTTTGTTTCAACTGTTACTAGTAACAAAAACTTCTGGACAAGTTCAGGTATTGACCTTTCTTACGCCAAACATATATTTAGACTTCAATAGCAATTAAAAAAAATTACCGAACAATACTGGTGTGAAACATGTAATAAAATATTTCCATTATTGACTTTATAAAGTGACCAAAGAATTCTGGTATTTCAGCTTATTACGCTATTAGCTATCATATCAACACTGAAAAAATGGGTTCTCAAAATTGAGTAAAATGTACTCTTTAAATACGTCACATACTCAAAATAGCTCCGATTCAAATATACTTTAAATTAAGAAACACGTGTACTCATTTTTGATTTTTCTATGCACGTATATATGTGATATATGAGTCGTTATCTACTCATTCTTTTTATATTTTGTACGTATTCAAATATGTAGAGTTATGTATTCATTTTTGATCCCATGAATGTATTCAAATGTAAACTTTAAAACTAAGTATTCTCTGTCAAATATTCAATACAATTTTTTTCTTATTTTAAGTAATCAGTTGTACCTCGTGTAAATAATAAATTAATGCAAATATTAAATTACGCACAGTATTTTAAAATACTTTAAAAGTTCTTAAAAACATTGCTCTTATCATAAAAACATAAAATAAAACAAGACGGCCGAGTAGTTACAGGTGCGAAACCCAAATAAGGTACCAAAATATGATCAACCGGCACGGAATTTTAATATGGTACTAAAGTACACAGCTCTATTTTACATCGTCGAAAAGCGCGTGGTATTATTTACACTGGCACCTCAAATAATTTAATACATCATCATCTACTGCGGTTAAAAATAAGCGATACTGAGAACAATAAGATCTATAAATTTAAAATGTTAAGATGCACAGCGTCGAAACAAGTGGTTATTTCTCTTTTGCCGATGGCAACGAATGGTTTCTATATGTATATATATAGTATATTGCTAAGGCATGTGGCAGTGAAAAAGCGGTCATTTCTCTTTGCCAATGGTAACGAATGGTTTGTTTAGAAAATCAAACCTGTAAAACCTAACTTCAGCCGGCTTCATTATTTGTTGTATTTCTCTCCAAAAATGAGTTTTTATGATTACAAGATTTTGATACGATGACTTTTTGTTGGGGTTATAGTGATTTTGTTAAAATTTCTAACTTTACGCTAATCTTTCTCTAATTTTTTTTTCCGAAAAGGGGTTTACAGCATGAAGTTTATAATGCACGCCGAAAACAACAGAGTGTCTCTGAAACTGTGAATTAAATGATTGAAAGAAGATCCATTCGAAATTAAACATATACGCTTAGGTGAGCCACAGATCGTTCCGTTGAACAGCAAAATGGACGTATCCAAATAACACTGTGCGAATTCACAATTTGAAGTGAACATTTTCGGGCATAGCTGTGGAAATATGACTGAGTTCTTTGATTAAAAGCGCATAAGTTCTGCGCGAGATCAGCTAGTTTAAAATAAATGTGGAAAACATTGCTGCATCAGGTCGGTTAACCCGTTATTGCCCGAAACCGTCAGTTTGAGACGGTTCGGATAAGCAATAACTTTTTTTCATTGCGCTTCCAGTTGATTCTAACTCTTTCATGTTAAGGTTGGGTTTTCACTTTTTCGAAACGTGTTTGGTAAACAGTTTTTTCCCAAAGAATGTATACAATATAGCTAAAAATTTAAAATCTATATATTTGAATATAAATGAGTACATATAAGTTTTGAAAACGATAAAATTAATGTTACATATATAATTACAGAGTGTTCTATCATAAATATATTAAAATATGGAAAGGTGCATTGCAATTTTAGGTTTTAATTGTGCCGAGTTGTGGTCCAGCGAATCTCAACTGTAATTCACGGTTAAGTTATTTATAACCTGACCAGAACAGGACAGTAATTTGAATAACAATACTGGATTGCCACACAAACACGGAATCAAAATACAATCCCCTGAAGTTATTTAAAAAAAAAGTTCTTTGTTTTCTTTTAAATTCAATTCCCCCAAAACGCAGTTTACGAAACTTGGATAATATATATTGTTCTCATGGTTCGTACCAGTGTTGCCAGTGGGCTACTTTTTTAAATTCAGATTTCTTGTTTGCCACCACATTTTTGAAACAGTAAAACTCCCTTTGTTTTCGCCTTAATTAATATGTCATTAAATAAGGCCCATTTCGCCATTTCAGAAAAGTGGTGAAAATCAAGAATCTAAATTTAAAAAAAGAGCCCATCTGGCAAAACTGGTTCGTACACGTCCTTGAATGTTGCGGACCGGAAAATGGTTTTGTACCAATATTATCTTATAGAAAATCTCTTCTTAAAAGAAATTGAAATTTTGCGCGGTTAACCTAGATTTCTTTTCCCATAAAAAAGATACTGATAGTTTTCCTGGAGAATCCGTACGGTATCCGTACGAACCGTGGTTCTGATAATTCTTTACGAATCATGAATAGGTTTTAGTTTTTCTTGAATGCACGTAGGAATTGTTATCAGATTATTTTTATTTTGTTCGTTAAAAGAATTTCATCGAAGTTTCTAAAAAGGAATATTCAGAATTTTTTTTTGTTATGTAGATACAGCAAAATCAATTCAGACAAACATTTCTTATAAATACGGATGTTTCTTTTTCAAATTTCAGGCGAAAAGGAACTTTGTAAAAGATTTTCAATTATAAGAATCTCCGTAGTAAAACTGTGCTATATAAAAGTATTTGCAAACCATCTGTGATACAGCTGATAAATTTTAAAGTTTGATTAATAATTTATTCATTTCAACTGATATTAAGATCAGTTTTTCCTGGACATATGAAGCAGTTAAACTCAAGGTTCTTCTACATAAGGTTGTTCCATTTGAAGGATAGCCAATCAGAGTAGAGCAGGACTGAAACGTCACGTGGCGGACAAGATCGGAGAAAGACCGGCCGTGACAATGTAAATAGATGAGTAAAAGAACGGAATATGAAGTAAATAATTAAAAAAAAAACAGATCCTCGAAAGTAAATTGAACGAAATCACTTTTTCTTAAAATAATTTGTTCAAACACTGATTGGAGTTAGTTAAATATAACATACATAATGGTTAAATAATATCGCGATACATTTGTTTCATTCAAATACTTCAGTAAATTCGCGAAAAAAATTACATTTTTAATGTGTAAAAGTACAAATGAAAACTTTTAAACTATTGTAAAATAAAATTAATGGATGAATTATATGAATATGATGGCACAGCAGTAATAATAAAAAGACTAGAATTAACAAACAGAATAAATTAAACAAAACTTTTAACAATAATCCATTGTCCGATTACTAGATATAAGTTTTCAAAAAATTTCGAATGTCACTATGCTTATTCAGGATCAAAATCAATATGATTCCAATATCTGTAACAATATATATACACAGGGCTTAGTTTATAGCAAAAAAAAAAAAAAAAGTACCGGAGCTCTAATATTCTGCAGTAATAACAACAAAGTTTATAATCCCCTGCCCCCCCCCCCCACATACGCATATTTATATTTCATACACTATTTCAAATTTTAAAGCAATTTTGTCTTCCTCAAAAAGAAATTTATGTTTTTGACATACCTTTAGGCATTAATATCTAATAAATTCTAATAAATGAACAGAGCAAAAACATTAAAATCAGGAGTGGGAAATTTTCAGAAAATCCTACTCGTCAGGGACTTCTTTGTATTGGTGCGCAGTATTTATAAACTCTGGTCTGTTCTGACTAATATTTAAATATTCACTAAAAATAAAGAAGTACTGGAGTTGCGCTCCTGTGGTATTCGGAGCAAATTAAACACCGTGTAGAACTAGAAAGTTAATCAGAGAGAATATTTTAAAAACACGAACAAAAAGCAGCGAGTAAAAACGGCAGAAACAGTTGCGACTAATTCTGACATTCCTCATCGCCATTCTGAAACCATTGGAAAAAAAAAAAAAAGCTCTACACAGGACACACTATGTCACATACGTAAGCGCTTTGGTAGGAAAGAACGCAAAAGATTAGAGATGGGAAAAAAAGATATAAAAATTTAGGCTTTGATTTTTTACAAACACTATTTCCGCTAAATTTCGGAGTGAGCGCCGGTGAATTCAGACCAATATTTAAATTTCCACTAAAAACAAAGAAGTAGCCGAGCTGAGAATCAAACGGAATATATTAACGATAATATCCAACGCAAATTAAGCACTGCTTATAGGCTAATACTTCAACCCTACATTAATTTTCATCTTAAATTTCTGCTTCATTTTATTAATAAGAGTAACAAGAATATAATATTTAATAAAATAAATATCATCGTTATTCTGTTTGCGAATCGCCGGGTTAGCTAGATACGAAGTGCATGTCGCTGCATCAGCAACCGATGTACAACAAAACTACGAAAAATCGAGAAAATCGCACAAACATCGTTATCACAGCGCTTCCTTCCGGGTTACATATCCATTTTCAACTGGGATCTGGCGTCAATAGCCAAAAATATGCGTATGAAGTTTGGTTCAAATCTATGCCTAACTTTGTATGCTTTCCGGTGAATCAATAATGAAAATGGAACAAAAATCGCTATTACAGCGCCCCCTCCCGGCGGAATATCCCCCAATTTAACCTTGACATGCTGGCCGTAGTCAAAAGTACATAACTTCGTGTACTTTCCGATGATATAATGAGACATACATATATACGGACAGAGATATTTTGTAAAAACATGTTTTTCGGGATCTCTGACATTTAAAACGTGTAAATCCGTCGAAAACTGGAAGTCGAACAAAAATTCGACTACAATACGTTCCTCTGTTATAGATAAAAGAAAGTAAAAAAAAAAAAAGATAATGCTAAATCAAATATTTTAATAGAGGATTTTTTTTAAAGGTAAAAAAAAATCACTATAACAAAAGAAAATTTTTAAATATTTTATGCAATTTTTGACGTTTCCTTTTTTACATTTTTGCGGCGATTTTTCCATATGAGTAAAAGGAATCCGGCTTTATTTTTTTAACCCACTATTGTATTAAATCTTGTCATTTTTTTTCAATAAAGTTTATTCGGAGTTCGTACAGAGATTTTCGCATTTTTCTCGAATTTTTTATGCGATTTTTAGAATTTTGAGATTTATAAAAGGAACTCGGTTACCAACTTTTAGCGAAATATAATAAATTTTCTCCTCTGCGAGTTTCGAACTTTTTTTCCCGCACTTCATGGCGATTTGTCTGCATTTGTGAAAGAAATCTGGTTTTAATCTTTTATTCTAATATAGTAAATGCTATCCTCTTTTTTTTTTTTCTTTCATTAAAGTTATTCTGAATTTCTCACGATTCTTTTATGCAGTTTTTAGAGATTTTCGCGTTCTGCAGGAATTTTTTGACGCTCGTAAAAGGAATTCGGTTTTGAAATTGTAGCTTAGTATAGTAAATTTTGTCCTTTGCGATTTTAGAGTTTTTCTTTGCGATTTTCCAGAATAATAATCGCCAGTTAACAAAAAGCCCGGATTTTGAAGAATTCGAAATTTCGACTTCCGGATTTGAGACTCTGTACTGTATTGTTAAGTCTGTATACGTGTTCTCCGAGAGTTTTTAGAACACGTTGATATAGTGCATTCACTAGGTTTTTTTAAAAAAAGGCTGTTAATATAAAAATTAAAATCATTCACAGAAAAAAAATCCAACGCAGAACAGCATACAGAATACTATTGAAACAAGCGAAGCGAGGCGAATCTGTCCGCCACGTGACGTAATGCGCGAGCAGTTAAGGAATCTTTACAGTTGGCGCATCGCACGAATGGTACCTGCCTGGTTAAACTTAAATACATATTGCAATGCGAAATGAAAATATAATAAGAAAATTTTCTGTAATAAAGTTGGTGTAAGACATTAAATAAAATATTTATTATAATTATTAAAATATATAAAATGATTTCTTAAAGAGTTCTGCTTAACCCCTTCGCGACGGGAGCCTTTTACGAAATGTTTATTACTTTGCTACCGGTTTTAAAAAACAGAAGTTTGTGCCTATTCAAATCGGGAAAATGCTCGGATTAAATAAGGCAAATTTTACAGTAAAATTTTACTGGTGAGGATAAACGAGGATCCTTAGGCCTATTTCCGGCACGTATACGTGTCGCTCGTCCCCAAGGGGTTAAACCTCTAATTCCCATGACAGGCTACATTCTAGAAATTCCGTAATTTGGAGAATCTGAATTTTATCAATTAAATTTAAATAATAAATTTCGGTTTTTTTAAACACGGTTATTAAACAAAGTAAACATTGCTATTTTAACCCTTTCAGGGGCAAGGTATTTGTATTCACAAAATGTTGCAATAATTTATTGTCACCAGTATTTACAAAAGTATTTATTTGTAAACAAGTAAAAACATATTTTCGCGTACTTAATAAAGGTGAAATTTTCATTATAAAATTTCGGTGCCAATGTGGCAATTAGGGATTAAAATTATGTGATGCCGTGACAGCATCACCGCCCTTCAAGGGGTTAAATTCCTAGTATGAATTTGGAATATCCGAAATAAAACTTCCACTAAATTCAAAACTCCGGTGGTAGCTTTGATGCTACGATGGTCATTAGAGCGTTAATACCAATGCACTCAAAGTTTCAATATGCATTTACATTAAAATGAATCAGTATAAAAAATATGTACATAATTATTTCTTATAACTTGCAATCTCACTTTTATATGAAACTAAGTGAAATTAGAATGTTATATTATCCTTGTTATTTTGTCGTTAATTAAAGTAATTTTACTTGTATGCAACATTTGTTATATGTAATATTCTCAGGCAGCCCATTGATGGCATTTTCCTGTACCACTATTTACGAAACACAATCTTTGTATTAGATTTGTACTGTAAATATTGTAGAAATCTATAACAAATAGGAGCGAAAAAATGGGACTGATGGGCTGCTTCTATTCTGCTTAATTCTTAATTCCTATTTCAAAAACATTTATCTTGCTCTCAGTGGAAAAATCCATTTATTAATGAAATATTTAGCCTAGTAACAGCATAACGATAATTGTAACTCTTATAGCAGATTATTTTCTCATTCTTTACGTCTAATTTCAGATTTCGTTTTAATGTGCATTTTTTTAAGTTATTGATTTAGTATCCCATATCAAAATGGAATAAAAAAATAGTTATTTATTATATAATCACGTTTAATTATATAACACTGAAAATATTTCTACCTAAATGTCTTTCAGTATGAATTAAAAGTTATTTCTTCATGTGTTACCGATAGTTTTGCCAAACTACTTGCATAACGTCAAGCCACTAAACATTTTTGTTATCACTAACTCTGGACAGTTTTATCTAATTTCAGAATTTCTTCAATACAACAATAATAAATTACTTTATATTTTTAATTAAATTGCGACAGTCTTATTTGAATTTTATTTTTTCTTCTAAACTACTGTTTTGAAAATTTAATTTAGCTAATTCTGCAATTTTTGTGCAGTTGTAGTAGAGTGTCTTTATAATAAAGTGGCGACATGCCGGCAATAAATGTGATTGATCGAAAGGGTTTGGGGAAAACCAATAGCGAACGAAGCTCTTTTTTTTTTCTTTTTGTGAAAATGAATTAGTTTAGGCGATTATAAGCAAGATCTATAATGTGGACCAGCGTTTTTTCCAACTCTGATTGTTGTGGTTTGGACAAATACTTCTAATTATAAATTATGTTAATTTGTATGCCACCTCTCTCTTATTAACGCATTTTAAATTACAGCAAAGCGATTAAGTTAGTTATGCGAAGATGGGCGATTTTAATCACATAATTTTTTAAGTGGCGACATGCCGGCAATAAATATGATTACTTGAAAGGGTTTTGGAAAAACCAAGGGCGAACGAAGCTCATATTCGTTTACTTTTTTTTATTTGTGAAAATGAATTAGTTCAGGCGATTATAGGCAAGATCTGTAATGTGGACCGGACTTTTGCAACTCTGATGGTTGTGGTATGGACAAATACTTCTAACTATAAATTATGTGCAATTTGTAGGTCACCTCTCTCTTATAAATGCATGATAAATTACAGCAAAATGCACTGTTAAAAATATTTTTGTAAAACAACAGAAAATTTCTGGCAGCAAAAAGTTGCCAGAAAATATCTGTTTTAAGAAAATATCTGTTAACGAAAGAATGCGTTATCACACGACAGAAATACGTAGTCATACAGGCACTTCGTGTTAACAATTGACGCTTTTCCCAACATTCAAAATCTGTAGGTCGATTCCTGTTGGCGAGGGGGGGGGGGGGAGGTTCTATTTAACAGAAGAATCGCGTATTATAGATTATGTACAAGGGAAATTTCTATTTACCGATCAAATTGTTTATATTAATAATAATAATTATTTATAGGAATTTCTCCTCCAAACTTTTACAAAATTAATTTAAATAGCTTATTCGCAATAAAATATTTAAACAGTTGAATTTATATAGATTTGTGAATTAAGTACATTAAAGACTGGTATAAGTGAAAGAAGATAACTTAAACTCCCACCCCCCAGAATAATAAAAAATATATATATACGATATATGGTAATTCCCCCCTCCCCCATAAAATTATTTATTAATAAAATAAATATATGTATTGAATGTGATTTGTAATTAAAAGAACTTTAATATTTATTCATGCAATATTTCTGAAAATTGATTAGGTTAAATCAGTGATGTTGGTTAATTATGTAAATGTACTCCTGCCAATTTTTATAGTTTTTTCGAATAGAAAGCTTTGTATATATAAATGTGTAAAAGTTGACAGCTATGAGCAAAGATGAGAAATGAAAAAGAAGAGCCATTAAAATCTATATAAACATCACCATAAAAAAAAAATGGAAAAAAATATTTCATTTCAGCTTAAGTGATAAAATGAGTTTTCATCCTCCTTAACAATTTACAATGTTTTTCCGAATATAGTAAATGATAATCAACTAAATAAGAAAAAAATATTACAATATAATTGAAATTAAAATGTTAAACAAAATTGAACTTGCTGATTCTATAAAATGAATGGTTAATGCTTAAATAGTAATTATTTTCAAAATAATTCACACAGCTGTAGCTCAAAATTTATTTCATTAAATGGAGTGAATACAATTTACAAATTTTAACTTAACTACCACATTTATTCTATAATTGTACTAAAAAAAAAAAAACATTTCTTCAGAATTAACATATGGAACGATTAAACAAAATATCAATCACTCCATTTTAAACAACATAGTAAATAGTAGGAAGTGTGATAAATTGAAACAATAAAAATATACGAACAGCGTCAGATCTAATAAATATTATTCTGGTTAATGTTAAACGAAAATATCAGTTATCTATAACTATAATAATTAATGCACAGCTACTCCGTGCTTATTATTAAAACTATCACTCCAAAACTAATCACGTATGTCAATTGATGACAAAATTAATTTAAAATCTCAATCAAAATCTCTAGAACTAATACATATGAAGTAAAATTAAACTCTTAGCCATAAAAAAGTTAAATATAATAAGTAATCATTCTACAGTTATGTAAAAATTCAAGATTTATAAACTAATCATAAACTTAAGATTATTAATTTAAATTAAGATAAACAACTGATCAAAAAAAAAAAAATCTCCAGTTATTAACAGAATTAGATCAACTAAGTTACTAATGTACTTAAATAATGAAGTATAAAATAATACTAATAATTTAAGTAAATAATACATTATATAAAAATAATAATAATAATAAACAGTAATGCTTAATTAAGACTTTTAGCAAATAGGAAATATTTTTCATACATATTGTTATGTATCGGAAAAACATTGTTACATATTTAAAAGAAAGATGAAAACATACCTTGCTATGTTTGTTTTCTAGTATTCGATCAGTAAATCCTAATTATTGAAGAAAACTACTCCATTTTTAGCGGTTCTGATGTGAAAGGTGTGTGTCGCGGCTTCCACTGGTGAAATTGATTCTTAATTTTCTGTTAAAAATTCTTTATGTATTATTCTTTTTCAATTAGATGAACGTATTTTATTGAACGTACTGCGATTTTAAACGCAGTACACAAGAGACACAACAAAGATTCAAATTCAAGTTAGAAGCGAAGCAGTTAGGTAGCGTGGGGTGTAGGATAACGAATGCTTATTGGTCATTCTAAATTACCTTCTAGGCGTCATAGGGGGTGACCTCCATTTCAAAGCGTTTCTCCTGTCATTTAACAGCATATATTGTCGCAGTGAAAATTGATGGCGAAGAAAACAGAATTTGTTGTTGTTTGACATGAAAATAAGCGATATGAGGATGGAATGACATAAGAAGTCTGCTACGTAATTTTTACTGTCGGAATTCGAAGATTTTTTTCTGTTGTTTTAAGATTTTTTTTTACAGTGTGTTTCAGTTAGTTAAGCGAAAATAGGCGATTTTAATCACATAATTTTTTAAGTTGACGACATTTGGCGAAAAATATTTTCACTCTTTGAAGAATTTCTAATCAAGTGGAATTAAAATTGCGTTATTTCTGAGCACTTATACAAAAATATTTTAGTTTTAAAAATTAAAATGCAAGATTTTTTTATAAAATAATATAATTTTCTTCCATTGAAGTAATTTACTCATAGGATTCTTGAGAAATCTACAAAACAACATTTATAGCAAGGGAGTCCAACATTTTGTTTCCATCGGACAATGTTTGCGAGGAAAATTTTGTCGCATGCGGAACTTCTTTTTTGAAATTTTGTTGCGTGTCGCAGATTCACTAAGCTACTGTTAGTTGTGATCAGAGGCTTCTCATGACTGGTTTTGTATGGGGCACTAAATGTTTGACTTCCAGATTTGTTCTTTTGTTACTATTATTTCTTAATGAAATATTTTTTACGTATTTATTTGTAGAATATTTTGCAATTAAAGAAGGAAAACCTTCTTTATAAAAATAATGAGTGTTAGATTTCAAAGATGTCGTATAACGAAATTACACATTAAAAATATTTATCTAGCGAATTGACTGTGTGTAGAAATAAATATAATGAAGAATCTACATTATTGCATACTTTTATTTCGTAGTATATTTATTGGAATTATTAGAAGGAAAATATTATTTGCTGACGATGGAACTCTTTCAACCTATAACTCAAAAATCTTCCAAACATTTTCCCCTCCAAAGCTGATTAGATTAATGTAGGAAATAAATCATACCACAAAAAAGACAAATTTTATTATTAAATAAACTTTATCGTTACTTATGTATTATGTACACCTGAATACCCTGAAATTTGAAAACTAAGAAAAATATAAGAGTTATAGTATAAAGGGAATCATATCAAAATGATAAATCGAAGTTGGAGTCAAATAAAACATATTAAAAAAGTAAGAACACCCCTCCCCCAATTATTTGGTGAATTTATCTCGCAGTAATCTGAAAAGATAACAGATAGTTCCAAAATTCGAGATGTGTTCCTTCAGTAGCAATGAATACCAGGGCTTGTCTAGAAAAACAAGCACGACTTTTTAAAAAAATAAATTTTTGATTTATATGCATAATTGAAGAGTCCTCTAATTAGGTAAGGTTAAAATTTCCTTTCTGCAAAGTTGTGAAAGGATTCCCTACGTGTGGATGAGACTTTGATGTAAAGCAGACACCTTTGAAACAAACTCTTTCAAACCCTTATACATTTTTACCAAGACTCCAGTCTTAACTCTTCACTGCACGATTTTTTCTATTTGTATGAAAAAAAAAATATTTTAAAACTATATATCGTTCTAATAATGGCAAAAATAGTAAAAAAAAAAATAATAATAAATTTCCAATCACAATTAGGGTTTTAAAGTATTATTGTATTTATTGTATTATAGTATTTTGCTATATTTTACAATTAAATGAGCTTAAATTAATTAATTTTATCTGCTTAACACTCTGCAACTTTTTTATATTAATATATATTTTTAATATTTTATCGCTCACCTGCATAAAAAGTGAACAAAAATAAATTTCACAGTAGAGGCAAAAGAAAATTTGCATAATTTTACTATAAGATGAAATTGCAGAACTTAGCGCTGCATGCAAGAATAAAAACGTGCATAAAAGCGTAAAACCCGTACGAATGAACACGCAGGATGAGGTTTGGAGGGTTGGATAATTATACCTCTCTACACAATCGATCCCTCTTATGTGGTCACAAATAGACATATAGCATAATAAAGGGACTTTCCGTATAACTGCACTTATGAAACTGTTTGTGTAGCAAGACATACCTATGACAAGACCTATTTTTGGAATAAAACGCAAAATGAATTTTTGCGAGTTGTGTCACTTTTCTTGCGGGAGAGCGATATTATTGAAGAAAAATCAACTTTGATGAAATTGTCTGTTTGGTACTTTAAATATATGTTATTAACCCAATACCCGCTGGTGTTGCGTTGACGCAACGGTCAAAATAAATGCACATTTATAATTGGCCTTATTTAAAGGCTCAAAGATCAAATAAAGCGAAAATTATCTTTCAGAGGTTCTGGTGGCAAACAACGTTCGGCCAATAAGTTGAAAAACTCAACCGTACAGTTTTGACGGTTAATGGGTTAACAAAGAGTAGAAAAATAATTCGTGGTATCAATTAAAAAACATAATCTTTCAAAAATAAAAGCTGCAGAATAATTTTTGAATAGAAATGTAAAAGAAATATTAATATTGTATTAACTCAATTATTAAATATACTCACCATTAACATATTTACACGCAAAAATTAGAGAAGAAAACAGAATAAAATTTTGTAAAACTTGAATCTATATCGTCTATATTTACATCTGCGTATCTGCCGTTTTCAATATCGTTTACTTAAACATCACCTTTAACCTGATTAAGCAGTGATGTTTTGTTATGGTATTCTGAATACGTCGGAAAGTATTTCATAATATATGCTTAAAGCGTGTTTTTTATTATTTGTCTTTAATAGAAAATGTGTTTTCCCAGTAAACGCTTAGTTTTGTTTCAGTTGTTTTCAATTTTTGAAATGATGTGGTTGATCAGTGAAATACCCTCCCGTGGCCGGCGGACACAGATTGAAAACATGCCGTGTAAGTGGTAAAAAAAAAAAAAAAAAAGTTTTCCCAGACAATCGATACAACAAAGACTTTCGCAGGAGAGCTTCTTTTTTAGAAAATCGAATTTAAAATTATATTGTAATAACAACTGGGTAAACAATGTGTTAATCGATAAGACTATCTGATTAGTATATATAAATTCATAAAACAAATAAAGAATATTGTTCGTTTTCTGTTAAAAAATGGATTAAATGATTTTTATTTCTTCAGAGGACAAATACGAAATGGAGTTTTTCACATTTTCAAACATCGGAACATGCAAATTTTGTTTCTAAAGTCAAAATTTATGAGTGAATGCAAGCAACTGAAATTCGAGTTTTTGGTTATTTAATTCATGAATACTCGCGCACGGTATGGCATTTCCTGGGTGCGTATAAGACAATTTTTCTCGAAAAATAGCGAGTAGGTCTACGGCAGAACAATTATATCTGCAGAACATGCCCAGGTAACAGTGATTTTTTAACTGTTTTTGGAAAAACTTAGATTATTTTTTTGCACAAGGTTCATACGAGTCCAGTTACTTTCAAGGTAAAATATCAGTATTTTTTTTTATAAAAAAAAATAAATCTAGTTCATTTCCGCGAAATTTCGCCTTATTTAAGGAGAGATTTTCTATAAGAAAATACTGGTATCGATGAAATTCCTGGGCTGAAAATTTCAGGAAGCCGTACGAACCCTGTTATACACAAAAACCTACGTTTTGATTAAAGTGAAAACAATTTAGGAAATTTTCATTTCAGAATCATTCTTTTAGTATAATTACATTATCCGGATTCTATATATAGCATACAATTGCCCGGACAATTATAATTTTATCATGTTTGGCATGAAAAAAAGAATACAAAAAAATAAAACTTCTCAAGAGAAACTTATTTTTATTTCGGTATGTTACTGAAGAACATTTTTATAGATTATGTTAAGTCGTTTTATTCAGCACAGATGATCAATGCGTTTAAAATTCCAAAATTTGGTATTAAATTATAACAAGAAGAAAAGTTATCTTAAAGTTTCTCATCTGCACCACCATATAATTCTATTTACAAAGTATTTATATATTTTAGTCTTTTTATAGACAATAAAATATGGTTTCATAGCTGTCAACTTATACTGATGTTTTTTGTCACTAAAATTTAAAAGTAAATTTTACCTTAAACAAACGCATTAGCTAACGATTTTCAACACGATGAAACAAGAAAAAATTTCTATTAAATTTTAGTCGTAACAAAAAAATAAATAAATAAATAAATAAATAAAAAATTAAAAAATAATAAAATAAAACGTACAAGTTGTCAGCTATGTGGTTTACAGGTTTAAGAGGCAGGCATTTGAGTATGCTTTTTAAAAATCGGAATTTAGTTTAACCTTCCAACGTCGGGTAACGCTCATATCGCGTTTCACATATTCTATACAATTCCGCGTGGCACGCTATTTTCGCTTTCCAGTGTTGCCGGTGGGCTACATTTTTTTATTCAGATTGCTTGATTCCCACCACTTTTTAAAAAGCGTATAATTCAGCTTATATTCGCATTACTTAATCTATAATTAAATAAATTGGATATTTCTTCTTCAAAAAAGTGTCGGGAATCAAGCAATCTGAATAAAATAAAATAAAATAAAGACACTTGCAACACTTAAAAACATGCCTCTGTTTTATCCAAAAAAATGAAAAAGTTGGCCGCGGCTGGAGGTTTAAAACCAGTGAAGTCCAATTTCATATGGGTTTTATTTTAAAATCCACTTTAAAATCTTGCATTTACACATATATAAAATAAGCTCTAAACAATGTTATGAAACTTACCGTATTTTAGCACCACTACTTCCAAACAGAAATATTTAATTTATTTTAATGGTAGACTCTATATTACTTTGGAAAATAGTGATATTGAAAAACAGGATAAACTGGCAGGTATGTATCAATATTATTTTATCCAAATGTATTAAAATGTTATTAAATTAAAAAAATAAAAATTATTCAATTGTGTTTTTTGGTGCAAATTCCGAAGATAAATACAGCAATGTTTTAACTCAGAGTTCTTAATAAAAATGTGTTTTCAAAATAAATCTCTCCTCCTCCTCCTCTCCCCCCCCCCCCCAAAAAAAAAAAGATTTACAAAACGCAGTTGTTGTTCAGTGGTGTTGTTCCAACTTTAACAAAAATATTATCCTTTGTGTTGATTGAATAAACGTGTGAAGAACCATGGAGTACCACATTAAAAAAAAAAAAAATCTATGACCTTGTATTAATGTAAATATTCTGAATATATATTTTGTATTTTAACACTAGAACGGCCATCAGCGGTCATTTTGACCGCTACCATATGAATATATTTCGGTTCAAACCAGAAATTTCATTATAAATTAAGTTAAAAATACACAAAGAAGAAAAACGTTTAAAAAAAAGTTAAATTGTTTGAAATCTAAATTCTGGTGTGAAATATTTTTATAAAACTTGATTAAAATTCCCGGCCTTTCTAGGGTTAATCAGTGGTTACAACAAAGGTAAATTAGGCAAAAATATGACTGTTTCTTTTTCGTTTTTCAGATGAAAATTTTAAAAGATCTCATAAGAGAAATTAAATAGCTTAATAGATACTGTGCTCATATTTATTTTATATCTCACACAAAAGAAAATTGCGTTTTTAATACTTTATTTCAACTGCTATTTATTTTGAGCAGTATTTTCGTGAAAAGTTTATGGAATATCCAGTACGCCCAGCATGATTTTGAAAATAAAAATCAAATTATACAGATGCTTTGAAATAATACTGGTGTAAAACTTAACTAAAATATTTTCATCGATGATTAATCAGAGGCTAATTGAGAATTCCGACTCTTTGCAAACAGGCACACTAATTGGATAATAATCTCAATTTTTCTAATCTGCCTGATATTTTTTAGGTTTGTTGTTAAGAGCCTATGCAACGCTAGACTAATTAAACCAGTTGGAAATTTCACGTCAAACGTGGCAAATGTTCGTACTATAACTAGTTTTATAAATATTTTTTGCACCGCATGTTGCACTAAATGTACATTTTAGTGCACTTCATAAGTGCGTATCAATTTCATTCTGTTCGGAACACTGTAACATCATTAAAGTGCACTTGAAATATTTTTCCCCATTGGTCGTAATGTAACGGAAAATTTTGACGGTCCCTGTAACTTAACTATGCATCTAATTTTCATACAATTTGAAATGACTCGATAAAATTTTGCAACAGCTACATATTACAGATTTCAGACCATTCGGTTGTGTAGTTTTCGCTCTGTTATATGCGGACGAACGGACGGACAGATAGACGAACAGACAGACAGATGTACCGAACGACGACGATAGATGCTACGTATTTACATGTACAGTCGTGGAAAAAAAAACTAAACACCCCCTACAAACTCCTCAATAAATTATCGTAGAAGAAAGTTACTGGTACGGAACGATTGGAAATAAAGTATACTTTTAAATGATGTATATAAAATTTTCTTAGGGGGCTATCTACATATTAAAATGAACCCAAACTTCATATTTTTCAGTGCAATACCCAATTTTAACAATATATTTCAAATCTTAGGTTTAAACTGTGCCTAGACACCAAATTTCAAGTCACTTGAATGATAAGTTTTTGAATTAAAAATATTCAAAATTTAATGCTTCTAATGTTAAATTACATTTTCATATTTTTATTAATATCTCCTGAAATTATACTTGTAATGTGTTAATTTTTTGTGCAGTAATAATACTAAAATACCCAAACATAATTACGTTGAAATTGCAATTTTTATAATTTTATGAAATGAATTAGGAAATTAATATTCGAAAAAAATATGAACTGGAACTTCCAATTTCTTTGATGGATTTAGATTTATTAAGTTCTGCTTTATGGAAATCCGAAATTTCATATTTTTCTTAAAAGTAATTTTCAAATTTTGCTTAACCCCTTTGGGATGAGCTTCTTTCGCAGAACTTTAAATCTTTTATCACCGGTTTTTAAAAACAGAAAATTTTACCTAATTGAATCTGGAAAATGCTCGAATTAAGTAGGGAAAATTTACAATAAAAATTTACTGGTGAGAATAAACACGGATTCTCAGCACCTTACGCGGCACGTAACCCGGTCGCTCGTCCCCAAGGGGTTAACGCTAGAACGCCCGGAAGGAGTCGATCCGACTCCCACCATATGATTAAATGTCAACTGGAACCATAAATTCTTTCATAAAATAAGTTAAATGTGAAACATGCAAATTTACGTTAAATAAATCAGTCAAATAACTCTAAATAAAAATTCTGGTGTCAAATATTTTTATGAAATCTGAGTAAAATTTCCGGGCGTTTTAGTGTTAAAAAAACGGCAAAATGATAGTTTAACACGTTCACGCCGGCGCCGATATTCATGTTTATCGCTGTGAGGCGACCCTCAAATTCATGTTTTACTTCATCTGGCGGCGCGGTACTTTCGCTTATATGTAACACTGTATGTAATGACACGCCCCTCGCATATTTTTTAAAATTGAGCTCGAATATAACAAGCAGAGTTGATTGTGAATAATAGTTCATCTACGTATCCATCGTTTATATGGAGGTCCTTTACCTGCGGTTTATTCTGTTGAGCTGTCTACATGACAGACCAGATGTTCCAACCAATAAGGTTATCTGAGCGAGATATGCTGGCTGGTTGTCGGCCCAGTTAGCTTAAATGGAAAAGCATTGGCCTTGTAAGCCAAGGATCTGGGTTCGATTCCCGGCCTGGGCATTTTTTCGCTCAGTTGGAAATATTCAATTCGTATGATAACTTTACCAGTCAGTTTGACTGTGTTAAAATAATAGTTGATTGTGAATGTCTGAAAGTTGGTAAGGAGCAAGCAAATTACTTAGCGACATGATTTTATTGACTCACCTTCTTTTCATACGTATGGCACTTTTCTTTTGCCGACATCCCTCACGTGATGTATCATTGCACTACTCTTTGGCTAATTTTTTATATTATGCACCACAGCCTTACATAGCTTAAATCTACATTTTACCGCCAAAAGGGCGTCTACCTATATCGGGTGCTATGGGCCCGATACCCTCGACTAATATATCTACGGATAGGTTGTAAAACGGAGTTTCGTTCGGATACAGGTTTGCTTACAATAGAATGTGCCTCTGATTGCGAAATGCGGACCTAACAGATTTCGCAAAAGGATAAAGTGTTTTGAAAAGAATTTTAAATGAAACCCTCTGTGCGATTTGTGATCACACTTAACCACTGTTATATTATATTGTAAGGGCTGTAGTATTTCTATTATACTTTATACCATCTATACTATTTTTTTCCTATAACTAAATTTCTTGCAAGGCATGTCAATTCATTCTTCCGTTGGCTTTGATAAAATGGTATTTTATATACCTCTAAATAATTTTCAAAATGAATTCGGTCAATTTTAGTGCGAGTGATATCCTTTAATTTCGGAGGGCAGTTGGCTATATAGCAGATATTGAAACGTTTAAGGCTGTACTTAAAATTCTCGTAAAAGCTTGGAAAATATTGCAGTTTTGAAGTTTTGATAGTTAATCAAAGCATATGTTATCATACTTCGCATTATGTTTGGCCTTTTTAATTAATATTATAAGAAGTCTGAATATGTTTGTTGTTCTGAGATTATCAATTAAATGTCAAAAATACAACTGCTCCCAGAACAATAACACAGTCAATAATATATGATTTTAGCATGCGATTTTTCTCTTCATGGGAATAATTACCATATTATCTAATCCAGTAACTAAGCATTCCTGAGTGGTAGTATAGATATATTAATAGAATAAGAAAGTGTCTTCCCTGAATATGAATACTCCATTTTCTTAACACCTTTGGGACGAGCGTCTTGTACAGAATTTTTAATCTTTTATCACCTGTTGTTTAAAACAGAAATTTTTGCCTCATTGAATCGGGAAAATGCTCGGATTAAATAAGGCATAGTTTACAATAGAAATTTTCCGGTGAGAATAATCACTGATTCTGAGCACCTTACGCGGCACGAATACCGGTCGCTCGTCCCCCATGGGGTTAAACAGTCTTTTCGTTTGGTTGTTTACTTTAAAACAGTGGTCCATAACGTGGGGCTTACGTCCCACAGGGGTCAAATTGACTTTTTGGGGGTAATTTCAAATTTTTAATATTCGTTGTGAGCTTTTTGAATAAGGAATGTTTTTTGCAAAAGTAATGCTTTAAAAAGTTGTTTTTCAAAAATAAAACTATTGCATGCAAAATCTAAAAACTAAGGGTATCGCCGTCTTCCTGAGTAAAATATGTTCTTGAGTCAACCAGGTCAAGTCCTAAAGAAATCCATAGCCCTTAAAAAGAAATGAATTTCTACCCAATTTTAAGCTTTTATCTCTAGCCCCTAGGATTAGAATCCTTAATGTCCGTTTTGAAAAAGAGTAGATTGTGACGAAACTAAAGATCGGATTTCATTGAAAAAAATAAGGGATGTATAATATTACCATAGAAATAGTGGATAATGTTTTCAGATTTTTTTCAACAAAAGAACAAGTTTTATTACAATTTTCTTGTTTTTAACTGAACATTTTAATTAAGAAGTTATCGAAATACTTCAGTGACCACATTAATTTTTTTTTTTTGCAGCAAATACTACTAGGTATCATGTATATTTGGTGTCAGTTTCAACTTTCTACGCAGAGTATATCATATAAAAAATAACCCTTTGCACTCTGTCGCCCGCTCCTACGACATCATCTTTCTTTGCAAAATTTGCTTTTGACACCAGCAATAAAGGAAAGTAAAATTTGTCCTATTTAATCAAAGTATTTTTAAAATTGTGTACTTGATAGAATCTTCTTTTAAAAAAGTGGTGCCCAACGAATAAATTTTGTGTAAGGGACGCCGGAGTCTAAAGGGCTAAAAACTCAGGGCTCGCTCCGTTCCTAAAATTTTCGTACTTTGCTACCACTAAATAAAAACGATAATCTTTGTTGTATAGTTCTATTATAGATGTTAAAGGAATGTACCACGAAGAATTCTTATTTAAAATACTGGTAGCAAAGTGCGAAAATTTTAGGAACGGTGCGAGCCCTGAAAACTTATTCCGGGAGGGGAGTGTATCACCCTAATCTCACATTTATTTATAAATCAAATACATTTTGTACTAGTTACAAATCAACACAGGGTGTACAGAATATTACAGAATATATTAATCATGGAATTCATACCTGCTTGTTATCGTTATCTACAAAAAAAAATATTTTTTATAAAAAGAGCAATAACATTGATGTTTCAATTCATTTTAGAAAAGGATTAACAATCAATCTTCATCGCTGCCTTCTTTGATAACAGGATTTATGTATTCAACATTGAAAAGCCTGCTTAAAATCTGGGCAGGACGGACAATTTTAGACAGATAAGGTTAGTTGGGGTAACTGGACCCACGAGGTTTATATAGGCTATTTTACAAAAAAACGTTGATGTATTTTACGTTTTAGCTTTTGTGAACAATGCCCCTTAACCTCTACTTCCTAAAACAACGTGTGTCAACTCAATCATAACTCTCTCTTTGCTGTGATAGGTTTTCGAAAATTTACGTTTCTTTTTTTTTAAAACAACGTCAATTTGGTTGAACTTCCTCGGCTTTTTATTAAAATACTGTAAGTAATTTTATTAAACAAACTTTTTTTAAAGATTAGGCATATAACTACGTTAATGTTACTAGGTATCTATACATATTTACTTCATGTTTCAAATATAAGCCCGGTGTCCCAGTTACCCCATAAATCTTTCAAGAATGCGGTAACTGGGACACGTATCCGGGGTAATTGGGCCATGCTGGATCCAGTTACCTAATACTTATAAATATATTTTTTTAAAATTTCTATTACAGTATTTTGGGGAAAATAGGGAATAATACAGTAAAAATAGGGAAGTAAATTTCTCCATTGTTTTTTGCTCACAATAAAGAAAACTATAGAATGCCTTATTAAAATTACATTATTTTTTTTTAAAGTTAACTCCTAATTGCTACATTAGCTCCAGAATTTTATAACGAAAATTCCATCCTTATTAAGTACGCTAAAATATAGTTTTACATGTTTTCAAATAAATTCTTTTGTAAATTCCGGTGTCATTAAATTATTTCCACATTTTGCGAATGCAAGTACATTGCCCCTGAAAGCGAGATAACCAAAACTTGAAATTGATGATATATAGTTAAGATACTTAAGTACTCACATAGCCGTTTGTTCATAGATTTACCTTGCTATTTTTTCCTTAAAATACACATGTGACTTTTATACTTATTACCTATATACTAAAGTACATTAGTACTTACTTAATTTTTTTGTTTTTGGTATAAATAAATGCAATATTTTCATTTTAGTGCTTTTTTTTAGATACATTGACCGCAAAGGTTTCCTTTAAAACGCTCTTTATTGACATATAATTTGCAATATCTGCCTGGTTTAAATTTTTCTAAGTTTTTTATACTTTTTCAAACAGGACCTGGTATCCCATATGAAAATAAATAAACGTGTGTGGAACATGGACCTTCATGGTCCACTTTCCCCATTTTTATGGGGTAAATGGTCCCATGAGGAAAAAAAGATGAAATAGGCATGTTTTTATATTTTTAAATATTAAAAATGTAATTTTGAGCATTTCTGTGTGATAGAGAGAACCTAACTGAACACATTTACAGAAGTTCAGACTTTAATTCAAATGAGCATTGGCTTTTTGAAGCTGAATTGTCAGAAGCGCCAGAGTCACATTATAAAATCATGCCCCAGTTATAGCAGCCATATGATAACAATAACCAACCGTTCTATTGCCGTTAGCACATTCGCAAAAATGGCGTTTAATGCCCGAGTATCCGATCCAGTTTGGTGTCTAGTTAAAGTTACATCGATACGATTTGTTGCGTTTGTGTAGAGATCTTACTTCGAACTTTATAATAGTATTATTTTCTTTTAGGTACTGACGATAAATTGTGTTGTCATCATCCATTTTTTTCGGATTGATAAGAGACAGCTTGAGACAGCTGGTAAGAGCCGGTAAAAATAATTTTTAAGCCATTTTCTGACATTTCACATCCGTCGATTTAAAATTTGCAAATGCCCGTTTACGTCTATTAAAACGCGATTCTTTGAATTGAGTTGACAGTGCTTAACAGCACTTTGCTGTCATTCCATATGTTTAATAACTTATTTCTTTAAGCTAGCATCTCAATTCAGACGTTTTTTCTAATCTGCTGACTAAAAAGAAGGATATAGAGCATAAAAAACGAACTTTTGGAAGAAGTTTATTATCCATTTTGAGATGAAGCCAGCGGAAGTTTTGACCTTTTATGCCATGGAATGCATCTACGACCCAACGAATTTTTGTAACAGGACGCGAGTCGTTTGCTTCATTTGTAGTCAGCTCAGTGTTGAATTCAGGCGCTTTTCCCCTGGAGGGATTTCTGTGGCTCCGGAGGGGGAATTATAGAATTCCGGGGGGTAAATTGAACTTGTAATAATTTAAAACAGAATATTTCAAAACTTCATAGCCATGTTCATTGCTCCGGGGAGGGGGTGTTGGTTGGTTGTATTAATTTTATAACGTGCAGAATCTAATGTACTCAGGACATCATACAATAGAGCGTTTCACTCTGATGTTAGTATATTTAGAAATGGTTAAGTTTTGCTTATTAGATAAGAATATTTCGCTCGGATGTTAGAAATTAAATTGTAAATACATATCGTTTTTAAGCCTACATGTTTTATTGTTTTCGTCTAAATGAAAATATTTTTTCATTTATTACGAAATCTTCATTTCGAACCTGCATTAATTTAGATAAAGAAATATAACTTAAAAAAAACAGCAGCCTTCTGAAGAAATTAGGATTATGATTTATAAAAGAAAGTTTTTAGGTATTACTCAAATAAAGATTGACTGATAACATGAAGCGATTTCGTATTACAGTTTATTTTCGTGATTGCTATACCTTCGAAAGATTACCGCCAACAGCATAGCTTCATATGTAAACTGTGTATAATATTGCAAATGCACTTGCAGTAACAGACGCAACTCGTAACATTCCCCCTAATTCTTTTTTTTAATCATTCACCCTGTGTAGAAAGATGAAACTCTCACCAAATGCACAACTGACCTCGCCAGCGATGAAGATTTATTATTAATTGTTTTCTAAAAACAGTCGAGTATAATTGCTTTTTTTTTTATAAAAAAATATTTTTTGCTGTTAACGATAACAATCAGTTATGAATTCCATAATTAATATATTCTGTAATATTCTGTGCACCATATGTTGATTTGAAATTAGTACAAAATTCACTTAATTTATAAATAAATGTGATATTAGGGTGAGGGCCCCCTCTCCCGGATTCAGTTTTTAATCCTTTGCACCACTTTTTTAAAGGCACCATTTTTTTAAAGGAAGTTTCTTACGACTACACAATTTCTAAATGCTCTGATGAAATAAGGCAAATTTTATTTCTCTCTATTACTGGTGCCCAAAACAAATTTTGCAAAAAAAGTGTTGTTGCCTCAGCGGCGACAACGGAGTACAAACGATTATTTTTTTTATGTGATGCACCCTGCGTAAAAAGTTGAAACTTACATTAAATATACATCATACGTCGTTGAATTTGCTGCAAAAAAATTAAGGCTGTCACTGAAATATTTGAATAGATTCTAATTTAAAATTCTTAATGTTCAATTAAAAACAAGGAAAATGTAATAAAAGTTGTTTTTTTGTTGAAAAAACTCTGAAAAATCATCGCCTATTTGTGTGGTAATATTACGGTAATTTCGGGAGAGTCGCCGCATGCGGGATAGATGCCGCACCCCTTGTATTTCTTGTAATTATCGATAGAGGGTCGTCAAACGCGCAGTATAGGTGCGCAATGAGATTATTTAGACCAGTGTACAGCGTGAATCTCATTTACATGTTTACAAGTAGAAGTACAATCCTTAATTTGACGTAAGTGCATGATTTCACTGTCCAAACTTTTAAACACGTTATGTTTAAATACTTTTTATACATTAATTACTAAATGCCTGCATGATTTCGAAGTCTAGGGTTTGTACAGAGTACTGTGTGTATGGTTTCGCCATTCCCCTTAGCGGTGGCAGGTAACTGTGATGTCCAACGTCTGCACCATGCAAATTGGGATAGATGCCGCACTGCTATTCCGGTATACACGCCGCAGTTTCTTTTGTATGGGATGATTAAATGTTATTAACTTTTCCTTTTCTTTTTTAACAGATTAACCATGTTAGGCAAGTTATCAAGTTTACTAAAACCAAAGGAGAAAAAGGGGAAAATAAAAAGTAAGATAGGCAAGAAAGATGCAAGCCAAGATGATAATAATGAAAAATTGTATTACGCGTAACGCAGACGTTCTTTGCAAGGAATGTTTAGAAAACTACTTCAAAAAAGAGGAATTGTAATTGGCTTCGTTGAATCATGTGTTTAAATGGAGTTACATAAAGACTACTTTTTCGACACTTTTTCTGTAGATTGTAGTAGAAAAAACAGGTCTCTTAACCCATTCGGGACCATAGGTGCATATAAGCACCTTCATAAAGAGCTTACAAAATTTGTTTCTGGCACCAGTAAAAAAGAAAAGTAATATCTGTTTTCTTTAATTAGAGCATTTTTATTTAAGTAAAGTTAACTTCTTTTTAAAAAAGTGGTACCAGCCGAATAAAATTTGTGTAAAAGCCACCGGTCCCGAAAGTGTTAACAAATAAATTATGTAAACACAATTTTACTTTTTCTCTTTTAACTTTCTAATACATTGATGTTACGTTGTTGCTGAAATAACAATTAAAATTTAGTCTAAAAAAAATAAGTCGATAATTTTAATAGTGAAAGTAGGCAACAATTATTAATTTGAATCTACTAATACCTTTCATTGTACTCATTTAGTTTCATTTTGTTATTATATCGTTAATTATAGTCCATATATGAATATTTTTTATAAATATTTTTATTTATAATTTCATCATGTTCTTATTACAAGCGCGGCATAACTACCGCACATGTGCGGCGTCTCAGCCTGAATGTACGGGTGATGCGCCGCAGTGTAATGTTTTAGAAAAAAATTGTTAAAAAATATTAATAATTTTTTTTGAAATTTTTTTTTGCAGTACACGCGTTGTACATTTAACATTAAATAGCACAGCATGATTTTTTTTTTTATGTCCACCATAGGACTTTATACACAAATTGAAAAAAATGCGCGGCATAAATCCCGGAATTACCCTATATATTCCTTATTTTTTTCGTTGAAATCCGAGCAGTAGTTTCATCACAATGCGCTTTTTTCCAAAACGGACATTAAGAGTCCTAACCCCCCATGTGTTTGAGGCTTAAGCTTCAATCTGGGTAGAAGCTCATTTCTTTTTAACCCTCTCGCTGCGTAATTGTTTTATCACAATAGCTTCAAAAATTGCGTATTAATAGAATCTTTATTCTTTTATCACCGGTTTTTCAAAACAAAACTTTTTATCTTATTTATTCGGGAAAATGCTCTGATTAAATAAGACTAAATTTACAATAAAAAAATAACTGGTGGGAATTATCAAGGAAGGTTAATTAGGAATAAAAAATGTATCAAAGATAATATCTCGGGTTGCGAAGCGAGAGGTTTAAGACTTACTTGACTCAAGGGCATATTTTACTAAGAAACCCGGCTATGTCTTTTAACCCCTTGAGGGGCAAGCACTTGCGTTTGTATAAGGCTGAATTCCCACTGGAAATTTAGAAAAATTCTATTCCAAAATAAGTAAAAGCAATTTTGCGGCCTTTTTTTTTTACACCAAAGTTAGAAAAGTAAAATTTAATAAATTTTTTTCTGGTTTAAAACTTCATTAATCGTAGGTGGTATATAATATATACCGGTGCCCCTCAAGGTGAAAAAAACGGTTCTTGTGGAAATTTTAAAATGTTTCGAATTAAAAGTTAAAAATGTAATCGAAATTAAAATAGTGTACGAGCAATCATTAATAGAGAAACATTTTTTTTAATTTTTCTGGTTAATAATGTATTTTACAGTTTTTTATAACTTTTTCGAATAGTTATTGAATGAGCTTTGTATTTCTATTCGCTAGTACGTAACATGAAAAAACTTTTACATGTGCACCTATTTAAGGATAATCTAAATCTCGTCGTCTGATATTTAGCCTAAAAATATTTGAAATAAATAAACATGGTAATAACAACTTTATAAATTTTATAAGTCTTAAACAGTATTAAAAAAGGAAATAGGTAAACAATTCATAAATAAGTGTATGTATGTGCAGTGCAGGTCAGCTGCACAGGAAATTAATATACAGGGTGTCCGGTTTCAACGATGTCCAATGGCTAATTCCTAAACCGTTAGTCATAGACATATAGTTCCAATTAAAAAAAAGTTTTAAATCAGGTAACGAAATATTTTAAAAGCGATTTAGGTCAATACGAACATTTCTTAAAAAATTACGAAATTTAATTTTTTTATACTGTCCCCCGGTCCTATCTATACTAATATTATAAAGAAGTAAAGTTTGTTTGTTTGTTAGAGGTAATCTCTGGAGCTACCGAACCGATTTCAAAATGATGGTGTTAGTCCAACTTAGAACATAGGCTATATTTTATGTCGGTGCCACTACCCCAAAGGGCGTGCAGGAGCAAAAAACGTTCTAAAAATGCGATTTTTGTGTTACTGAAGGGCCTAGAAATATGAAATTTGGAATATTAGTTACTTATAAGATATAAATGATGGCTAAGAACAGTTCTTAAACAATTCAAAATCTAAAAGGGGTGAAAATGCACAAAAAGCGTTGTAAAAAACTTTCTAAATGGTAGTTTCTAGATAATCTCAGGAAATACCAAACCGATTTAAAAAATATTGATGTCAAAATGATGGTGACGACGCTTGCTCCAAGACAGGCTATATTTTATGTCCGTGCCACTACCTCAAAGGGGCTGCAGGAGCAAAGAATGTTCTGAAAATGCGATTTTTGCGTTACTGAAGGGCCTAGAAATATGAAATTTGGAATATTAGTTACTTATAAGATATAAATGATGTCTAAAAAACAGTTCTTAAACAATTCGAAATTTAAAAGGGGTGAAAATGCACAAAAAGCGTTCTAAATGGTAATTTCTACATAATCTCAGGAAATACCTAACCGATTTAAAAAATATTGGTGTCGAAATGATGGCGACGACGCTTGCTCCAAGATAAGCCATATTTTATGTGGGTGCCACTACACCAAAGGGGGTACAGGAGCAAAAAACGTTCTAAAAATGCGATTTATGTATTACTGAAGGGTCTAGAAATATGAAATTTGGAATGTTAGCTACTTATTAGATATAAAGGATTTCTAAGAACAGTTCTTAAACAATTCGAAATTTAAAAGGGGTGAAAATGCGCGAAAAGCGTTCTAAAGAACGTTCTAAATGGTGGTTTCTACACAATCTCAGGAAATACCAAACCGATTTAAAAAATAAAGGCGTCAAAATGATGGTGACAACCCTTTCTCCAACATAGGCTATGTTTTATGTCGGTGCCACTACCTAAAAGGGGGGTGCAGGAGAAAAACTTTCTAAATTGCGGTTTTTGCGTTACGGAAGGGCCTAGAATCGTGAAATTTGGAATGGTAGTTAGTTATAAGATATCAATGATGTCTAAGGACATTTCCTAAAAGAATCGAGATTTAAAAGGGGGTCAAAATGCGTAAAAAGCGTTGTAAAAAATGTTCTAAATTGCGATTTCTATGCAATCTCAGGAAGTAATGAACCGATCTCAAATATAATGGTGTAAAAATTATGGTGACAGATCTTGCTACAAGATAGGCTATATTTTATATCTGTTTCCACTACCCCAGAAGAGATGCAGGAGCAAAATGCGCGAAAAGCGTTCTAAAAACGTTCTATATGCCGATTTTTCAGCAATATCTCAGGAAGAATCAAACTGATTTCAAAAGCAATGGTAGGAAATTGATGCTGACAGACTCTGCTCTAACATTAACGCTATTTTATATCGGTATCACTATCACCTAGACGTTGCAGGAGCAAAAAAGCGTTCTAAATTTCGATTTTTGTGATTGGTAGGGGCTAGCAACTTAAAATTAGGCAAGATACATATTTGTTAGATACTAGCAAACCCCGCGGCTTTGCTCGCGTAATATTTGAGATATGCCAAGTGATATTTATATGTCTAATTTTTATTAAAAGGTACGAACTAATTTTTTATTTTATTAAAAGGTAATATTTTATTTTATTAAAAGGTACTTATTACTTTTAAGAATAATTAAAAAATTTACTATTTAAAACACAGTTTGATTAAACATCATTGTTACACTGCATAAGGCAGAAATGAGACTTAAATTAATAAAACGAAATAAAACTAAATAAATAATAATTTAAAAAATATTTTGAAACTTTTATGCTCAATTAATATGTTCATTTCAGTATTCATTTGAAGTTTTGAATTTTTTAGAAACCATCTTCTTACATCTTAAAATTAACCATCATGTCAAATTCCAAGTCCTACCATCTCTCTCAACATAAAGGGCTATGTTGAAATAGGAACTGTCACTGTTAATTTGCCAACATTAATTTTGAAATTGGTTTGTTATTTCCTAATATTTCACAGAAACGTAATTTAGAAAGCTTTTAAAGGCCTTTTTTAGAGCGTTTGTTGTTCCTGTGTACCCCAGGTTGTAGAATCATCGGCATAAAATATAGCCTGTGTAGGATCAGAGACTGTTACCATTCATTCGCAACTATTACTTTTATATTTGGTTTATATTCACTGAAATTGCGTAGAAATCGTAATTTAGGCCTTTTTTAGAATGCTTTTCACACCTCCCCTTCACTTCACCCCTTTTTAATTCGAATTTATTTTCGACAGTCCTTCGAGGTCATTTATATTTTATAAGTAACTACCATGCCATATTTAAAGTTTCTAGCCTTTTCAGTATCACAGAATTCGCAATTTAGAAAGTTTTTAGCTCCTGCAACCCTCTGGTGGTAGTGGCTCAGACATAAAATATAGCTTCTGTTTGAGCAGGTTCTATCATCAACAATTTGTCATCATTATTTTTTTAATCGGTTTGGTATTTGATAAGTTCACATAAAAATTGTAATTTATAACGCTTTTCGCTCACTTCATCTTTTTAAATTTGAAATTTTCTTTCGACAGTTTTTAGAAAGCAGTTGCATTGTTGTAAGTAAATACCATGCCATACTTCAAAGTGTTAGACCCTTCAGTTATGCGAAAAAACGCAAATTAGAACATGTTTTGCTTTTGCAACTCTCAGATGATAGTGACAGCAACATGAAATATAACGTATGTTATAGCAGGGACTGTCACCATTGATTTGCAAACATTACTTTTGAAATAGCTTTGGAATTTCCTGAGATTGAGTAGAAATCGCAATTTAGAACGTTTTTAGAACGCTTTTCGCGCGTTTTCACCCCTTTTTAAATTTCCAATTTTTTCGAAACTGATATTAAAGATCATTTATATGTAATAAATATGTACCTTGCCTAATTTTAAGTTGCTAGCCCCTACCGATCACAAAATTCCAAATTTCTTCCTGAGATATTGGTGACAAATCGGCATTTAGAACGTTTTTAGAACGCTTTTCGCTCATTTTGCTCCTGCATCTCCTCTGGGGTAGTGAAACAGATATAAAATATAGCCTATCTTGGAGCAAGATTTGTGCCCATCATTTTTACACCATTATATTTGAAATCGGTTCAGTATTTCCTGAGATTGCTAGAAATCGCAATTTAGAACGTTTTTTACAACGCTTTTTGAACATTTTGACCTCCCTTTTAAATTTCGACTATTTTAGGAAATGTCCATAGAGATCATTGATATCTTATAACTAACTACATTCTAAATTTCACGATTCAAGGCCCTTCCGTCACGCAAAAACTGCAATTTAGAACGTTTTTTGCTCCTGCTCCCCCTTTGGGTTAGTGACACCGACATAAAACATAGCCTATCTTGGAGCAAGCGTTGTCACCATCATTTTGACACCGATATTTTTTAAATCGGTTCGGTATTTCCTGAGATTGTGTAGAAACTACCATTTAGAAAGTTTTTTAAAACGCTTTTTGTGCATTTTCACCCTTTTAAATTTCGAATTGTTTAAGAACTGTTCTTAGACATCATTTATATCTTATAAGTAAATAATAATCAAAATTTCATATTTCTAGCCCCTTCAGCAACGCTAAAATCGCATTTTTTGAACACTTTTTTCTCCTACACCCCCTTTGGGGTAGTGGCACCGACATAAAATATAGCCTATGTTCTAAGATGGACTAACACCATCATTTTGATACCATTACTTTTGAAATCGGTTTGGTATTTCCTGATATTATGTAGAAAATACCATTTAGAACGTTTTTTAGAACGCTTTTTGTGCATTTTCACCCCTTTCAAATTTCGAATTGTTTAAGAACTGTTCTTAGACATCATTTATATCTTATAAGTAACTAATATTCCAAATTTCATATATCTAGGCCCTTCAGTAACGCAAAAATCGCATTTTTAGAAAGTTTTTTGCTGCTCCACCCCCTTTGGGGTAGTGGCACCGACATAAGATATAGCCTATGTTCTAAGTTGGACTAACACCATCATTTTGATACTATTACTTTTGGAATCGGTTCGGTAGTTCCTGAGCTTATCTCCGACAAATAAACAATTTTTTCCTCTTTATAATAGGACTAGCAAACCCCGCGGCTTTGCTCGCGTAATATTTGAAATATGCCAAATGATATTTATATGTCTAATTTTTATTAAAAGGTACTAACTAAATTTTTATTTTATTAAAAGGTAATATTTTATTTTATTAAAAGGTACTTATTACTTTTAGGAATAATTAAAAAAATTACTATTTAACACACAGTTTGATTAAACATCATTGTTACACTGCATAAGGCAGAAATGAGACTTAAATTAATAAAACGAAATAAAACTAAATAAGTAATAATTTAGAAAATATTTTGAAACTTTTATGCTCAATTAATACGCTCATTTCAGTATTCATTCGAAGTTTTGAATTTTTTAGAAACCATCTTCTTACATCTTAAAATTAACCATCATGTCAAATTCCAAGTCCTACCACCTCTCTCAACATAAAGGGCTATGTTGAAATAGGAACTGTCACCATTAATTTGCCAACATTAATTTTGAAATTGGTTTGTTATTTCCTAATATTCCACAGAAACGTAATTTAGAAAGCTTTTAAAGGCCTTTTTTAGAGCGTTTGTTGTTTCTGTAAATCCCAGGTGGTAGAATCATCGGCATAAAATATAGCCTGTCTAGGATCAGAGACTGTTACCATTGATTCGCAACTATTACTTTTATATTTGGTTTATATTCCCTGAAATTGCGTAGAAATCGTAATTTAGGACTTTTTTAGAATGCTTTTCGCACCTCACTTTCACTTCACCCCTTTTTAATTCGAATTTATATTCGACAGTCCTTCGAGGGCATTTATATTTTATAAGTAACTATCATGACATATTTAAAGTTTCTAGCCTTTTCAGTATCACAGAAATCGCAATTTAGAAAGCTTTTAGCTACTGCAACCCTCTGGTGGTAGTGGCACAGACATAAAATATAGCTTATGTTTGAGCAGGTTCTATCACCAACAATTTGTTATCATTATTTTTTTAATCGGTTTGGTATTTGATAAGATTACATAAAAATTGTAATTTATAACCCTTTTCGCTCACTTCATCTTTTTAAATTTCAAATTTTCTTTCGACAGTTCATAGAAAGCAGTTGCATCTTGTAAGTAAATAACATGCCATACTTCAAAGTGTTAGACCCTTCAGTTATGCAAAAAACGCAAATTAGAACATGTTTTGCTTTTGCAACCCTCAGATGGTAGTGACAGCAACATAAAATATAACCTATGTTATAGCAGGGACTGTCACCATTGATTTGCAACCATTACTTTTGAAATAGCTTTTGTATTTCCTTAGATTGAGTAGAAATCGCAATTTAGAACGTTTTTAGGACGCTTTTCGCGCATTTTCACCCCTTTCTAAATTTCCAATTTTTTCGAAATTGTTCTTAAAGATCATTTATATCTAATAAATGTGTACCTTGCCTAATTTTAAGATGCTAGCCCCTGCCGATTAGGTCTTTTCTCTTGAATAGCCGTGTTGAGTCGTTCCATTTGTCGTACATAGAGTTCCGCGTTCACTGTTTGGTTCCGTTCAAGCAATTCGTAATGGATGATCCCTTCCCAGTCCCACCATACGCACAACATCGTTTTACGTGGATGAAGATCTTGTTTCACACGCGGTGTTGGTAATTTACCTGGGCTAAGCCATTCCTTTCGTTGCTTCATATTAATGTACAGGCACCATTTTTCGTCGCTAGTAACGATTCGGTAAAGAAATCGTTGCTTGTTTCCATGAGTTGAGCGGCGACGAGCAAGCAAACCAGCGGATATTGTGGCTCGTTGGTTTTTGTTTTTGTCACTTAAAGTATGCGGAACCCATGCTCCAAACTTCTGAACCTTTCCCATCGAGTGAAGGTGCTTCTCTATAGAAGTGTGGGAGAATTTCATTTTCTCTGCGAGTTCTCTTGTCGTTTGGCGCGAATTTTCGTCCAAAAGTTTGTTTAATCGCTCCTCATCGAATTCAACTGGACGGCCAGAACGAGGTGCGTCTTTGATGTCAAAGTTTCCATTTTTGAACTTGGCATACCAATCATGTGCGGTTCTTTCAGCTATGGCACCCTCGCCATACACAGCACAAATGTCGCGAGCAGCTTTTGCGGCCTTTAAACCTTGATTAAAAGCAAAGAGGAGGAGGTGTCGAATATGCTCTTTTTTCTCAACTTGACACTCCATTATACATACCTGCATTCCAACAAAAGCTAACTCTATGCAAAAAACAAAATATAAATTCCTGTAGAAAACTTCTATTTAAAAAAACTGCGGGAACTTAGTTGCCAACACAATAGTTATTTTAAAATATTGGTTTTAAATACTTTGAGCACAAAGCTAATATATCAGTCAAAGTGTCAGAGAGCACATACCCAAAAGGGGGGAATTGAGCAATAAGTAGAAAGACTACCGAATATTTCTATCATCACTTTTTTTTTATGACTTATATTCGACTTTATTTCGTTTCGGATTATTTCTCGCTTTAGTTCATCACTAAACGGCATGTTTTTACCCGATACGACAGTAGTAGAAATTTTTATTCACAAAAGATTTTTTGCTTGAAGTCTATAAGTCCCTATAAAATATTGCTTTAGCTTAAAAAATTATTTAAATACTGAAACAGATAAATAAATAAATAGATGACAAAAACAAAAATAAAGAGAATGACGAATTTAATCGAGTATTCTAAAAACTACGCAAGTTGTTTTTTTTTTTTTTTTTTTTTTTTTTTTTTTTTTTTTTTGTAAACCTGACTTTGAAGGCAGGACCATATCTGTATATAATAATTATATACGTTATTTATAAAAATTCATCCTAAAAAACTTTTTAAAAAGGCAAATCTTTCATAATCTGGTTTACTTCATTGTAGAACATTACATGACTAAGCATCATAGAAGTATGTGTTATGCTATACACTAAAACGTCTGCAACCAATTATCTTACCAACAGCGTAAATCTAATCAAAATGTGTTCTGTAAAGCATGAACCATAAAATGTGGGAATGAAATTTGAATTTATATATATTGTAGACAACTAAGCTTATCTATTTAAATATTGTAGCAAAATAGCGACCGTAGAAACGTATTTGAATAATTTGGCATTCAGTACAATGAAATAACATTGAAGATGATTTTTACTTTCTTCTATCTTTACAAGAAGAAAGTATTGGATTCGTGAAAATTTTCGACTTCCGGTTTTCGACGGATTTATACGTTTTAGAATGTCCAGAACACGATTTGATGGTTTTTAGAAAATGTCTGTCTGTGAGTCTGTCTGTCACTCTGTCACTCTGTCTGTGAGTCTGTATGTGACACAAATTTTGTGGGCGCTCTATCTCAAGAACTAATGCACGGAATTTTACAAAACTTCATATTTCGTTAGACATTGATATAAACTGGACCTGATTAGTTTTTGGTGAAAATCGCCCAACAGGTGGCGCTGCTACGAGGCATTTTTCCCGATTTCCGCAATAGCTATATCTCAAGAACTACTGCACGGATTTTCATAAAACTTCAGATTCTGTTAGTCCAAGATATAGTTTGGTGCTGATTACTTTTTTGTGAAAATCGCCCAACAGGTGGCGCTGATATGCTGCATTGTTCATGATTACGCAATAACTCTAACTCAAGAAAAAATGCACGAATTTCCATCAAACTTCAGATTCAGTTAGTCCCTGATATAAATTAGTGATGTTTAAATTTTGGTGTAAATCGCCCAACAGGTGGCGCAGATGTGCTGCATTTTTCACGATTTCTACAAGAACTGTATGTCAAGAACTATTGCACGGATTTTCATCAAACTTCAGATTTAGTTAGTCCTTGACATGAATTGACGTATAAATTAGTGCTGTTTGATTTTTGGTGTAAATCGCTCAACAGGTGGCGCTGCTATGCTGTATTTTTGCGATTTCCGCAATAGCTTTATCCCAAGAAATAATGCTTGGATTTTCAACAAACTTCAGACTCAGGTATACCTTGATATCGTTTAGTGCTGTTTACTTTTGGTGTAAATCGCTCAACAGGTGGCGCTGATATGCTACATTTTTTCAGAATTTCCGCTATAGCTCTATCTCAACAACTAATGCACGAATTTTCATCCAACTTCAAATTCAGATATACTTTGATATGAATTGGTGCTAAATCTTTGTTATTTCTTGTACTGTTTAAATCATTTAATTGACGTGATTTATATAGAAGAAAGTTTTGTGATGGCCACAACATACTAGTTTATTTATAAGCTCAGTCAATAAAGACTGATTTTGGATGTATGTAAGTGAATATAAATAAGTGTATATAAGTGAATGTATTTGTAATAAGATGAAACACTTTTAGAACAAACTTTGTACAGTTGACCTCTATTTAACTAACCTCTATTTTGCGAATTTCTCTATTTTGCGAACTTTTACTTGGAACAAAGAACATTTTGCCAATATCTTCGTAAAATAACCTCCAAATAGCGAAGTGCATTCTCTGTTTAACGAATTTTTCCTTAGGATCTAAATTGTTTTTTCTCCCGATTTCATAAAATATTACTGGATATTTCTAACTTATTCTTTCTTTTAACACATTTTATGATGATCACTGACCATGAACAGGTCTTACCAGGCGCCTAACTCACCGAGAGCGTAAAATCGCTGTAATTCTTTGCTTTCCATCAAAGAAGTGCAAACTTTCAATATACCCTTTTAACCCTCAATGGAGCTGCCCCTTGTCCTATAAGTTTCCCGCTTTCTAGATTGATCATGATCATTTGATCATGATCAATTTTGTAATTTCGGCTCTTGTAGCTCAAAAATGTTAAAGTGAGAGTGCTTGAGCATCAAAGAAGCAAAAAATTATTCTTGATGAGGTGGATAAAGGCGTGAAGAAAAAGAAAACTCTTTTAAAATTTGGTATTCCTCCAAACAGCTTATCAACCGTAATAAAAAATCGTGATTTTAAGGTAAAATTATTTTTTTTAACTGAAAATGCAATGTATTTCCAGACAATGTTTTGTTTCATTCTTATTTCCCTTGCAGATTTCTTTTTGATGGGTAAAAGAAATAAAACAAATAGATATAATTTATAAAAAAAAAGTGTGACTAATTACTTTTTTAAATTATATTTAGTATTTATGGACTTAAAATGTTTTATGTAGTTTAAAGTATTTTAAAAGGGACTATCTATTTAACGAATTTTCCATATAACGAACTGTTTTTCGGGATTTAGCGACTTCGTTAAATAGAGGTCCGACTGTATATTGTTAATTAATAATGAATACGTTTTATTTAAAGTGTGACACCAGTATTATTTCAGAAATTTATATTTAATTAATTTATCTCCATCGTAGCCAGTGTTACCAGATTGGGGATTTTGTCCCCATTTTGGGGAATTGTAAACCTCTAGGGGGATTTTTTGGGGACAAGTAGTTCAAGGGGAAATTTTTGGGGACTACAAAAAATTTTGGGGAAAAACTTGGGGATTTTTTTTTTTTTTTTTTTTACTATTTTCCGTAAAGATTTCTTTTTGTCCTGTAAAAAAACTGGATCTGTCTCGAAATCAATTTTGATTTGAAAAACGAAACTACAATCCAGAAATTGGAAATATCAATCATTATTCTCTTGGGTGTGGTCGTGTTCGTTGTTTACTACATTACAGTTTACACGTATTACAGATGCATCAGACTCTAAAGTCTTAAGCAGCTTAAACCTGCACGTAACTAAATCTGCAGGACTTAAAAAAAATTAATTTAAATACGTGGGAAGCAGATATTTTTCTCTTATGATATACAAAAGCACATCGATTGATACAGCGAAAATACTTTGTATTATGATTATGCACTTCAGTATAGGGGCAACAAAAGAATTAAAACAGCGTACCATCTCGGATTCATTTAAACCCCCACTTATAACAGATTGTCTGAAGAAGCTATGGAGCTAATTTAACAATAGTCCAACATTGTTAAACAATACTTTTATAAAAACAAACGTAAAATAACTTGTCACTGCAAAATATATCTCTCATTCTCTAATGTAGCTACAGAATACGCATTCAGCCCAGTCTAAAAGATTGTTTTTTGTAAATGGGGAATTTTTTCAAAAAAAGGCTTGATTTGGGGAAAATTTTTGAGCTTAAATTACTTAAATATTTTTTATAGTGGTAAATTGAAAATTTAAAAATTCACTTTTTGAGTAAAAACTGAGTTGGGGACTTTTGCGGAAAAAAATACTGATTTGGGGAAAATTTTAGAAACTTTGGGGAAATTGACTTTTGACTATCTGGCAACACTGATCGTAGCTCCTAGAGCAGCGGATAAGAACAGCTTAATGCAACAATGTTAAAACTCCGACTGCATAACGATATGGGGGAAAAATCCAAAAATCCCTAGCCGGCTTTGACACGTTGTTTTGATTGTGTTGATCTTCGTTTGTACTTGGTACTTTAATTATCCATGTGTTTTATATTTTATTGTGCGTTTATATTTTACTTTTCTCATATTTTTATTATAATTTAAGAAATTAATACTTGAAGAGAATTCATTATAATGATTAATATTCTAATGTTAAAAAGTTTATGAGATGCTCTCATTATGCATTTGCTATAAACTGAAAGAATCATAAAATTAAAATATGTTTAGTTCAGCGTAATAATTTAAAAAAATAATTGAACTATGCACTCTCAATTGGGATTTTTTTTTTTTTTAAACAAAGAAACGTGTTAAATTAGGAACAAAGAGAAAACAAATACTAATAGCTTTTAAATCTTTCAAAAGTAAGAAAAAAAATTTAAGCCACATTGACGTTTGACGTATTATATATAATAATAGTTTCATATACACAATTATAATTAGGGAACTGGGAACAAGTATTAAGTTATGTATATTTTAATTATAGAAGTGTATGTTACTTAAATCATATTTACTGTTTTCTAAAGCCTTGACTGACAGTGAAGTCAAAAGATTTAGCTTAATATAAGAAATAATAATTTTATTGTACGCCACATACACATCCCTATCAATTTATTTATATGAAATGAGTTAATTAGTAAATAACATTATTATTACATAAAATATGAACTGCTTTTAAATTTTAAAAGACTAGGGGGCCCTGCCCCCTACGAGCTACGCTCGCCAACCCCCGTTCAGGGACACCAAAATCCAAAAAGCACGCTAATTTGATCAGATTTAAAAATATTGAATTAAAAAAAAAAAAAAATGAGTTGCGATCTCTCTGTAAACGGGTTTTCATTCGTTTTTCTTGGATTTGGGATTTTTAAGACCATATCTGCTGCTGTTAAAAGATACAATGGCTGTTTTTGTATTTAATTAAAAAAAATTAGTTAAACATTCGAAAATAAGATAATGTAAAATGAATTAAGTAAACAGTGTCATTGTCTCCCAGTATTTTTTAACAGCGCTATAAGATAGTTCTTTTAAATAATTCATTTTAAATGTATCGTTTTAAATCTGACGTAATTTACACCAAAGTTTTATTTCTCTTATTAATATTCACGTTAAAATACTTTTGTTGTTAGAAGGAAATATTATTTGCACTGTCTTCGAATTGACGATAATAGTTGAAAATATTATCTCAAAATATCAAGTAAATGTCTCGCGCAAATATAATTTTTAATTTAAATTGTTTTGCCATATTTTTTGGCCATTTTAAATATGACGTAATTTCCTCCATTTACAGGTTTTAACGCATAGTAATGATTTTTTTATTTTAACATTTTGTTTCTCTTTTAAAATTCCAGTGTAAATATGGTTCTTATGACGCAGTTTTCCTGCTTTTAACATGTAATCATTTTATTCTATTTTTAATTTTTTTTCTGTTTACAATAGTCCCGGGTAAATAAATTTTTAATTTGAAGTAAACATTATTGTTTGCGCTGTTTATACAGTTGGCAACAGTTTAAATTAATAACATTTTTTTTTTAAATTTGTAAAAAATATCTCGCGAAATACTGAAAATTGGAATTTAAAATAGAAATAAAACCTCAAAAAATAGTCAAATAAAAAAATAATAAATACAATCTGCACACCGGGAACTTATAACCTATAAAATGATCTAAAAATGATTAAATTCTCATGTATAGTTTTTGCTCCAATAAAACTTTTTTAATGGAACGATTTTGTCCATCTTTAGCATTAAATATCTCTGAAAGTAATTCTTCGATTTGAAAACAGTCTGCATCAGCGTGTTTATCAAATATTTTTTTATAATACCACCGATTTCCATATCTTTGTATACGACAGTTTTCTTAATATTAACGAAGAAAGGCCATGCTCAAGGCATACTTAGATACTTCTACAGGCAGACTGATTTGCGTTTAATGTATGAAGTCGCTCGCCAGAGGACTCTGATACCCTGCACAAAATTGAAATTTACTCTAACCGTAACTGAAACAACCTGGGAAGGGTAGATATGTAAACAAACACCAAAATTACGTCATGTCGCCATGGTTACATTTACAATTCTGCTGACACTCCAATCAAGCTTAGAATTGACAGCTAATTCGAATACAGCTGTTAAGGGTTATTATAAACTATCCATATCAATGTAAATATAAAGTTCTATTTATTTAAGTAACTAATATAATGTGTTTCTCTTTAAAACTGTTAAACCAACACACATAAAAATATATAAATTAAAAAAAACACATGCTTAGTCTAAAACATCAATGTCACAAATTTATTTGGTACCACTTAGTTGTCCCGTCGACCAATTTCGCCAAATTATATAAATCGCTAAAACACTCGCCAAATTATACAAATTGACATAATTTTTATTTTAAATAACGAAAGAACAAATAAATTAGTATAACATTAATAAATATACAAATAAAACGTCGAAATAAAAATCCCTTGATGACATAAACACGTGTAACTTGCTTACAGTCAAGTGAATGTGACATTTACGATCAAGCATTATTGGCATTTAATCTTATAGTTTGGCGATAGATTTTTACGGGATAACTAAGTACCATTTATTTACTATTTTCACTGCTGAAACAATAAAACTGATAGAATTTTTTTTAATATATTAAAATACTCATAAAATTCCTTGTAATAATTAATAAATGTAATTTAGTAAGTAACAAATACCCTTACATGATTTAATCAAAATTGCTTGGATAACATAGAATATTGCAACGATATTTAAATCCGTGATCACCATTTCTTTCTCTGATTAAAAATAAGAATATTTAATGTTTAAGGAAGATCGGCTTTTTTTTTTCTTCTTCTTGGTTCGGGCGATATTAAAAACAAATATTTTACCGGTAACAGTAAATTAATCAAAAATAGCTGCTTCGTGTCAGTTATGAGAACTGTAGTTTGATAAAAATCAAATTTTAATTTTAAAACGTGTATATGAAACCAAGCTATTTTTATATCAATACGGGACATTCAAAAAAGATTAACAGAACCGGCATTTTTCATGAATGAACCAAACGATCAAGGTAAACAATAAATAATTTAGCTAATCTTAAAAGTTTGTGTAACACTAAAATGCTACAATTTGTGTAAAATAGCCTTTTAAATCGAAGGAAATTGAAGAATATAAATATTTAATTTATTACATGAAAATACGATCAATGATTCTGAAACCTCAACGATGAGAAACAAGCTTCTATCTGGGCAGGGTATAAATGTAAACAAAGAGCACGTTGTGAAGTTTTGGTTCAGGGTTTGAAGTTGGATCCGACTTCACTTTTTCGGCGAAATGCGCGGGCCGTTATATATCATAGTAGGCTATGGCCATGCTTACTATGCCAAGACTCCCTTACCATAAAACAGACTTGACAATCCGGAGAAAGTCTATGGGTGAAAATGTCTCCGATAATTGCCAACTTATTAGCTGACTTTGTCCCGTAAGTTACGCCACTTGGTGTATACTCCTGGTATTACTCCATAAACAAATGCATAGTAAAAAATTAAAAATGTTGTGTTATTGGCAAAATTGTATAAAATATTTTTCGAATTCCAGTAAAATAAAGGCGTAAAAAAATATTTCGCTCAATTATGTTCTGGCTTTAAAAAATGAAACATATCAAAAATGAAGATTTAAATATAAGATTTATTGATATATTTTCAGGGTACTTGTTAGTTATCCCGTCGACCAATTTCGCCAAATTATATAAATCGCCAAACTACTCGCCAAGTTCCACAAATTGACACAATTTTTTATTTTAAATAACGAAAAAACAAATAAATTAGTATAACATTAATAAAAATACAAATAAAACGTCGAAATATTGGTTTTATTGACCATTATTGGCATTTAATCTTAAAATTAATTAATTTATGGCAAACCATTATTAGCATTTAATCTTGCAATTTGGCGACAGTAATTTGGTCGACGGGATAACTAACAAGTACCATTTTCAGTATATAGGACTTTGCGGGTTATTTTTTTTTAAATCTTGGCACAATTTGGGCTTCGGAAAGAGCGATTTGTTGCCGATTGATATAAACAGTTATGAAAAGAGAACTTATGAACTGTCAGCTTGTTTTATAAGAATTTACGGCACAGATGTCATATACGCCCCCATATTGGCGCGATTTTTTTCCGACGCCAATTTTGCGAAAACCTCGTTACCATATCATCTATATCCGGATAACCATATCAAGCAAAATAATGACACTTTGGTGCCAGTTAAGTATCCGGTGCGTATATGACATTTACGCCAGAAAAAAATCGCGCCAATATGACATCTGTGCCGAATTTACATGTATAAATTTAGTTTCTAGATATTATTATTGTTTTTTATATACGATTTGTTTATATTTGTATATAAAATAGATAAATGCCTTTTTTATATTAAATAAATTGTACAAATATTGGAAAATATTGCTTCTTTATGTGAAACAGTGAATATGCTTCCAGAAATTACGTTGCCAAATTTACTTCTCTCGCCAAGGCCCCTATACTTGAAAAATACCGATTTATTATTATATAATGTAGTATTAGCTAATGTTCTGTAATCTGTTCCACAGTCAAAGTTGACTGCAAAAACGCGATGCTGGAATAATGTGGTATCAAGTATACGGTTTAAAAATAAAATTAATTTTGCGCCAAACTACACTTACGCCAATTGGCTCTAGGTCTGATTAAGGAAGAATACTCAAATTAAGATTTACAAATACCAAAATCGTAGCATGACAAGAATACGGTATTTGCAGAAAGTTGAGGGACATGTATAAATTTAAGTGATTATTAAACTTTACTTTTCCAATTTTTTAAGTGTTTATGACTTCAGTCTCTTTTTTTGTGTATCTATGCGTGTTTTAACTTTTCTAAAATACAACATATGTGAGTTAAAACAAGGAAATTAATTACGCACCAAACTATGCCCGCCAAGATATGCCAATTGGTTGTGGAGCCAATTATGAAACTTTCCATAGATTAATACATACAAACTTTATATGAAAAAACAGTGAAACTTTCATCTAATGTATGTTAAACTGAAATGATCCCCCATACCTTCAAAAATAAAACAAATGATAGGCCAATAAATAAATAAATGAGACTGTGCATTGAAACAAATTGAAGGAGCGATGTTAAATTAATAGTGTAAGGTGAAATTAATTGTGAAAAGAAAAGAAATAGCAGAAATAAAATAAATCACATATTTGAAAATATAAAAGAGAAAATGAAATATTTTATATTTTTCGGATCTAGATGCTATCCATTTATTTCAATAACTACTATCACTGAGAAATTCGTGGTAAAATAATTTTCTTTCCTGATTATTATTATTATTATTATCATCATTTATTTACCTAACGGAATACAGCAGTAAACATTTTTTTGTTTAACAGTAAAATGAGTTCATTTTTTAAATAAAATGTCTAGAACATATGAAAATTTTAAGATTAACAATTATCATTTGCAAACTACAAAGCACATCGTAAAGAAAATGGTAAAAGACAAATGGAAAGCAAATTAAAATATATTTCTGTTTCTCACGTTAGATGGCGCTAGTCACGGTAAACCATGTGGTTTCTAACCACGTGTACAGTGGACAAAGGAAACTTAGCGATTGCGAGGCCTGTTATTTCGATAAGGAGGCCTTGGCTTAAGCATTTAAATTGGATGAGTTCTACCCGGAATATCTACGCAGATTTTCATTGGTCCATTTCCAAATCAAAACTTTTCTTTATATATAGAACGAAAAGTTGTAGATATTTGTTTACTTATTTAAACATTTCTTAATACAATGTTGGAAAGATTATGTTCTAAAGATTTTGTTTTTAATATTATTTTCAAATATTTTCGGAAGGTGGCGCCAGTAAAAATGCAAAAGATTATTAGTATTTTCCCTGTGCTTCGAACCAGGTTTGAAGAAATCCCTACGCGATTTCCTTCTCCCTTCTTCTATTATGAACCCGCTTTTTATTAACATTGCTGCATTAAGCTGTCCCCATCCGCTACTAGCTCATAGATCCATCAATATGGTGAAAACAATCAAGAAAATGCTGCTTATAATAGCAGTTGAAATAAATAAAGAATTGAAAACCTAAAATTTACAACTATCGACGATTGTTAAAATGCTACGGCCAAAGCTCGGAATCAGACAATTTCCGATTTGAACTCTCATTTTTCAAACTGACCAATTCGTGATTTGAACGGCCATTTTCAAGAGTTTCAAGTACAGTTTGTAGAATGGCTAAGTGTGATAGGGCAAAGCCGAAAAGAAGAAGAAATGAGCTGATTTTGATGGTCTGAACAGTTTCACGCAGCCGATATTGCTTGAAAAGAAAGTTGCTCATTAGTCGATGAGCCCGCACTGCACTAGATATTTTGTAAAGATCTTCATTGTTGTTTTAGTTTACATTCAAATCTTTTAAATACCAGTAAATCTGCAGATCAAGAGCCTCAACGTCATCTCTGCAACTCATTGTTTTTAGCACATTTTACATAATATTGATCTTTCTATAAAAACGCAATTTAAAGTTTTTAAAATACATAAACATTTATAAAAGTAAAAAAAAAAATATTTCGGCGGTTTCAGACATTAGAAGAGTTAAATTAAACACATTATTATGTAATGATATTCTGAAATTTTCACGAGCTACTTATTCTAGTAATTTTTATGTAATAAAGCAGATTTCTTCAGGGGACTCTGCACCCCCTGAACCCCCCCCCCCCGTTGTGTAATTTATTTTACATTTGTAATTTTCTATTGTGTTAATGATTATCACATATCTTCGGTTTCCTTTACACTGCGATTTATAAGGATAAGCAACAGTTTGGACAAGCATTTTACGTTATACTAATATCCATACAGCAGTATTTACTTGCCTGCTAACCACAAACACCTGTATCTAATGGATAAAGAACTTTTGGAAATGTAAACTGGGACATCTAATTTTGAAATCTAATACCTTTATAATTTTTGTTTCCCAAAAATAGTTTTGATTGCCATTCTGTAATATTTCTATCTAAGATCTAATATAAAATCTAAAAATGTACTCGATAGCATTAACTTACTAAAATCACCCTAAAGTAGGGGAACTTCTAAACCTAACGGTTAATAATTTATCATCGTGTCCACTTCCAATTGACTAAATAGATAAAGGGCATTCTCACAATCTTTTGACTTATAAGTTCATAATTAATAATTTTTATTTTAGTACATATTCTTGTGGGAATGTTTATTTCATATACTGGGGAACATCCCAGTGCATGACTGCATAACAATATTAATGAGATCAATAAGGATTGGACGATGTTGGGGGTCCAAATATCTAGTCCAAAACTCCTATACCGTCCCGTGTCCCTGATGATTATTTTTAAGTTTGGAGCGGTCTATCTAAAATTGTTTCAATAAAAATAATTCGATGTTTTTTTTTCCTAAACTGGGACAATTGTTGTATACACATATGTAGCAAAAAATTAACCTGGACACATTTTTACGGTTGATATTATTTTTCCTTACCGTCCATCTTGTTAAATTACACAGAAAATCACTTCAGATGCAGTCACAGAATTTTTTTCAACTGTTTTCGCCTGCAGAAGTATGATAGAGAAAGAATGGATAAAAGTCTTTGACAGGAAATTTACTGCAGAATTTAAATCAGCATTTAAATATCAATTTCAAGCATGGTGGCTATATTGCTAGTCTTACCGTCCCCAAGATTTATTCCTGCACTTTTAAATGTAAATTAATTTTTTTTTAATTTAATCCGATGTAAATAACTCTTTCTAAAAATCAATGAACAGTGTGGCTATCACTGAGTCTTAACATGATTGGCCTAAAAACAGGTAGTAATTTTCCTTACCGTCCCATCCTTACCATCCCTTTTTTCCCCATCACCATCCCTTTTTTCCCATTACCGTCCCTTTTTTCCTTACCGTCCCTTCTTTAACACCCCTTTAAGACAATGTTATACCAAAAATTTTTACTAAAAATACTACATTGTTATTATTATTTATTTGAATGTCCTGTGGATACTATGGAAATTGGTCATAAGTAAAAATTAAGAAGAAAATAAAAAGTTATAGTGGTAAAATGATAAGGAAAATTAAACTCTCAAGTTTAACTTAAACCTCAGTTAAGTAAAAAAAAAAAAAAAAAAAAAAGATATCTGCTGACCATGTTTTTTTTTTTATTTCGAATCATTAAGGCATTCGTCTATAAGTTTAAAATGTTATTTTAGCAAGTTTAATTTCACCAGATTTTTATTCCTGAAAGTCAAAAGATTGTGAGAATGCCCCATAAACGTGATTTGGCGCCGTAATGTATTTTTTTGTGATAGATTTTAATAGTATCCACATTTAATTTAAAATCGTGATGTTACAAATACCGTTCATATTTACACAAACCTATGTTTCAGATCAAATTACGAAATGTTAACTAACCTTTTATTTCCCTTAGCCGAACTTTCTGCTTCATTTTTCGTAATAGGGATTATCTTAATAATTTATTTTATACTCTACAAGCTGTTACACGGGACGTCGTTCACGTAGCATTAAGATAAAGATTAGAGATAAATGCATTAAGTAAAACATTTCACTCCCCACCAGACATGCGAAGTCTCAGGCTTTTTGCACATCATTATTATCTTAGAGAAAATGTTGTTCTTTTAAATCGCGCAAATGTTCCAATTAAATAAAGTAACATTTTTTGTATTAAAATACTGGTATCTAGAACGCCGGTGGCTTGGCAGGTCTGCTCCTCTTAATAAAAACATATATAATTAACCAACACTTTATCACATTTTATAGGAGACAATACGGAATTTCTTATTTTTATGGCCTTACATATACCCTAGTCATAAAAATGTAAAACTTTGTGCCAATTAATACACATAATTGCGAAAATGAAATCGCAATTAATGAAAAAAGGAAGGCTAAGTAAAATCGTGTAAATCGAGAAATATTTCTTCGTAGTGCTGGGAGAATATTACTACAAAAATTATTTTACTAAAGTATTACAGTGGTATTTGGTGTGAAATATTTATATGTATTCATTCCTGTCCTATTTATCTTTTAATTATCTTATTCCATTTTTCTTTTGCACGTGAAAATCTTACAAATTAAAATTAACTCTTTGAGAGAAATCGTTATTAATTTTTTTTTTGGCAACAATAAAGTTTATAAAATTTAATAGAATAATGTCAGTTTATTTTGTATGAAAATAACGAACTTTTTCATCTATAATCAAATAGTTGAATAAATAAATAAAAATATTATTCTATATAGTATATAAATACTATTTTCATTTCTGCATTTAAATCAATCTATATGCAAATATCTATACAAAGGCCTGGAGGAATGAGATAGATGGAGGTGCAGTATGGTGCAAAAAAGGTTTGCAATATGAAACCATTTATCGCTCAAATTTAAACGTCCACAGAAGGCCTAAACAAATCAAGCACGTGGGAGGGATTTTGTATTAATCAGACGATTTCACAGAGAGGAATTACAGCTGAAGTACCTATACTTTAAGAAAAAATGGTACATTTTGTATTGTTATCTATTAAAATAAATCTTTGCTTTTAAAATAACTAGGGGATCATACCCGGGCTTCCCGGGATACAGAATATAGGTGAAAACATTTTTTAAAAATGTAAACTAATATATTTTTACATGCAATATATTTTTTTAGATTGCTCCCGCTAACAATAAAAAGGCATTTTTCATATGAAAAATATGAATTATATAATCGAATAAAGTTTTGAAATTTATTAAAAGCGATATTTACACATCAGTTGCATGCTAAGAGTTATTAATTGTCCGATTACAAATGTGTTTTTTAATATTATTCTTTTATTTATTTATAAAGGAAGTGTTAATTTCGTTGTGGAAAATTACTCAGAAATAAAGGCTGATCAATTTTTATTGATTTATGTGCAAAATGTCTATTATTAACATGTATTGAAGCCCACTCATCTATCTATCTATCTATTTATATAAAATCCAAGTCTCTGTGTGTCCCTCACGATTCCGGTAGGACCACCTCATTGAAATGAGTAATTGTTGAAAAATACTAATGCAGGGTTACCACAGTAGCGCCAAATGTTGGCCAACTTGGCAATAGCTGGCTGATTTGGTGAAATTCCCATTTATAACTATTAATCTATACTCCTATTATAAAGAGGAAAAAATTGTTTATTTGTAGGAGGTAAGCTCTGGAACTACCGAACCGATTCCAAAAGTAATGGTATCAAAATGATGGTGTTAGTCCAACTTAGAACATAGGCTATACCTTATGTCGGTGCCACTAGCCCAAAGGGGGTGTAGGAGCAAAAAACGTTCTAAAAATGCGATTTTAGCGTTACTGAAGGCCCTAGAAATATGAAATTTTGAATATTAGTTACTTATAAGATATAAATGATGTCTAAGAACAGTTCTAAAACAATTCGAAATTTAAAAGGGGTGAAAATGCACAAAAAGCGTTCTAAAAAACGTTCTAAATGGTAGTTTCTACACAATCTCAGGAAATACCAAACCGATTTTAAAAATATTGGTGTCGAAATGATGGTGACAACGCTTGCTCCAAGATAGGCTAAGTTTTATGTCGGTGCCACTACCCCAAAGGGGGTGTAGGAGCGAAAAACGTTCTAAAAATGTGATTTTAGCGTTACTGAAGGGCCTAGAAATATGAAATTTTGAATATTAGTTACTTATAAGATATAAATGATGTCTAAGAACAGTTCTTAAACTATTCGAAATTTAAAAGGGGTGAAAATGCACAAAAAGCGTTCTTAAAAACGTTCTAAATGGTAGTTTCTACACAATCTCAGGAAATACCAAACCGATTTAAAAAATATTGGTGTCGAAATGATGGAGACAACGCTTGCTCCAAGATAGGCTATGTTTTATGTCGGTACCACTACCCCAAAGGGTGTGTAGGAGCAAAAAACGTTCTAAAAATGCGATTTTAGCGTTACTAAAGGGCCTAGAAATGTGAAATTTTGAATATTAGTTACTTATAAGATATAAATGATGTCTAAGAACAGTTCTTAAACAATTCAAAATTTAAAAGGGGTGAAAAGGCACAAAAGGCGTTCTAAAAAACGCTCTAAATGGTAGTTTCTACACAATCTCAGGAAATACCAAACCGATTTATAAAATATTGGTGTCAAAATGATGGTGACAACGTTTACTCCACGATAGGCTATGTTTTATTTCAGTGTCACTACCCCAAAGTGGGGCAGGAGCAGAAAACGTTCTAAAAATGCGATTTATGTGTTACTGAAGGGCCCAGAAATATGAAATTTGAAATATTAGCTACTTATTACATATAAAGGATTTCTAAGTACAGTTCTTAAACAATTCGAAATTTGAAAGGGGTGTAAATGCGCGAAAATCGTTCTAAAAAACGTTCTAAATGGTGGTTTCTACACAATCTCAGGAAATACCAAACCGATTTAAAAAATAATGGTGTCAAAATAAGGGTGTCAAAATGACGGTGACAACCATTGCTCCAACATAGGCTATGTTTTATGTCGGTACCACTACCCCAAAGGGGGTGTAGGAGCAAAAAACGTTCTAAAAATGCGATTTTAGCGTTACTGAAGGGCCTAGAAATGTGAAATTTTGAATATTAGTTACTTATAAGATATAAATGATGTCTAAGAACTGTTCTTAAACAATTCAAAATTTAAAAGGGGTGAAAATGCACAAAAGGCGTTCTAAAAAACGTTCTAAATGGTAGTTTCTACACAATCTCAGGAAATACCAAACCGATTTATAAAATATTCGTGTCAAAATGATGGTGACAACGTTTACTCCAAGATAGGCTATGTTTTATGTCAGTGTCACTACCCCAAAGGGGGGCAGGAGCAAAAAACGTTCTAAAAATGCGATTTTTGCGTTACTGAAGGGCCTAGAAATATGAAATTTGAAATATTAGCTACTTATCTATCTATACTACTATTATAAAGAGGTAAAAATTGTTTATTTGTAGGAGGTAAGCTCCGGAACTACCGAACAGATTCTAAAAGCTATGGTATTAAAATGATGGTGTTAGTCCAACTTAGAACATAGGTTATATCTTATGTCCGTGCCATTGGCCAAAAAGGGGTGAAAGAGCAAAAAACGTTCTAAAAATGCAATGTTTGTGTTACTGAAGAGCCTAGAAACATAAAATTTGGAATGGTAGTTACTTATAAGATACTAATGATCTCTAAGGACATTTATTTAAAAAATCGAAATTAAAAAGGGGTGAAAATGCGCAAAAGCGTTCTAAAAAACGTTCTAAATGGTAGTTTCTACACAATCTCAGGAAATACCAAACCGATTTAAAAAATAATGGCGTCAAAATGATGGTGAAAATCCTTGCTCCAACATAGGCTAGCAATGTTTTATGTCGGTGCCACTTCCCCAAAAAGGCTGCAGGAGAACATTCTAAAAACATTCTAAATGGCGATTTTTACGCAATCTCAAGAAGTACCAAACCGATATAAAAAATAATGGTGTCAAAATGATGGTGATAACCCTTGCTCCAAAATAGGCAACATTTTATGTCGACGCCACTACCCCTAAAGGAGGTGCAGGAACAAAAAAAAAAACGTTCGAAATTGAGATTTTTGTGTCACTGAAGTGCCCAGATACATGGGATTTGGAATGGCAGTTACTTATTACGTATAAATGATTTCCAAGAACATTTCTTAAAAAAAAAAGCAAATTTAAAAGGGGTGAAAATGAGCAAAAAGCGTTCTAAAAAACGTTCTAAATGGCGATTTTTACGCAATCAAGAGAAGTACCAAACCGATTTCAAAAATAATGGTGTCAAAATGATGGTGACAACACTTTCTCCAACATAGGCTACATTTTATGTCGGTGCCACTACCCCTAAAGGGGGTGCAAGAGCTAAAAAACGTTCGAAATTGCGATTTTTGTGTTACTGAACGGCCCAGATACATGGGATTTGGAATGGCAGTTACTTATTACGTATAAATGATTTCCAAGAACATTTCTTTTTAAAAAAGCAAATTTAAAGTGGTGAAAATGAGCAAAAAGCGTTCTAAAAAACGTTCTAAATGGCGATTTTTACGCAATCAAGAGAAGTACCAAACCGATTTCAAAAATAATGGTGTCAAAATGATGATGACAACACTTTCTCCAACATAGGCTACATTTTATGTCGGTGCCACTACCCCTAAAGGGGTGCAAGAGCTAAAAAACGTTCGAAATTGCGATTTTTGTGTTACTGAAGGGCCCACATACATGGAATTTGGCATGTTAGTTATTTATTAGATATAAATTATCTCTAAGAACATTTCTTAAAAAATTCGAAATCAATAAGGAGTGAAAATGCGCAAAAAGTGTTCTAAAAACGTTCTAAATGGCAATTTTTACGCAATCTCAAGAAGTACCTAACCGATATAAAAAATAATGGTGTCAAAATGCTGGTGACAATTCTTGCTCCAACACAGACTACATTTTATATCAGCGCAACTACCCCAAAAAGGGTGAGCAAAAATCGTTCGAAATTGCGATTTTTGTGTTACTGAAGGGCCCAGATACATGGAATTTGGCATGGTAGTTACTTATTAGCTATAAATTATTTCCAAGAACATTCCTTAAAAAAATCGAAATTTAAAAGGGGGGGGTGGAAATGAGCCGAAAGCGTTCTAAAAAATGTTCTAAATGCCGATTTTTACGTAATCCAGAAAATTACCTAACCGATTTAAAATATAATGGTGTCAAAATGATGGTGACTACCCTTGCACCAACATAGGCTATGTTTCATGTCGGTGTCATTGCTCCCAAAGGGGGTGCAGGTGCAAAAATACGTTCGAGAATTCGATTTTTGTGTTACTGAAGGGCCCATATACATGGAATTTGGCATGTTAGTTATTTATTAGATATAAATTATCTCTAAGAACATTTCTTAAAAAATTCGAAATTTAAAAGGGTTGAAAATGCGCTAAAAGAGTTCTAAAAACGTTCTAAATGGCTATTTTTACGCAATCTCAGAAAGTACCCAACATAATCCAAAAGTAAAGGTAGGAAATTGATGATGACAGTCCTTGCTCCAACATAGGCTTTATTTCATGTCGGCGTCATTACCACTTTGGAGTTGCAGAAGCAAAAAGCGTTCTAAATTGCGATTTTTGTGTTACTGAAGGGCATAGAATCCTAAAATTAAACAGGACAGATACAAATGATCTCTAAGGACATTTCCGAAAAAATCGAAATTTTAAAGAGGTGAAAATGAGCAAAAAGCTTTCTAAAAAACTTTCGGAATTGCGATTTCTACGGAATATCAGGAAGTGCCGAACTGATTTAAAAAATAATGGTGTGAAAACGAAGGTGACAGCCCTCGCTCCAACATAGGCTGTATTTCATGTCGGTGCCACTACCCAAAAGGGGTGACAGAGCAAAAATGATCTAAATTGTGTTTTTTGTAATACTGTAGGAGCTAGCAACTTGAAACTAGGCATGGTAGTTACTTATAAGATATAAATGATCTCTAAGAACATTTCTTAAATAATTCGAAATTTAAAAGAGGTGAAAAGTGACTAAAAACGTTCTAAATTGCGATTTCTATGCAGTCTCAGAAAGTACCCAACCAATTTCAAAAGTAATGGTTGCAAATTGATGATGACATATTGCTCCAGTATAGGATCTATTTCATGTTGGCGTCACTACCACCTTGCGGTTGCATTTTAAAAAATGATGTAAATTGTGATTTTTGGGATACTGAAGGGGATAGGAACTTGAAATTTGACATGGTAATTACTTATGAGATGTAAATGCTGTCTGAGAAGTGTTCCTTAAAAATTTGAAATTTAAAAGGTGTGAAAATGAACGAAAAGCGTTCTAAAAATGTTCTAAATAGAGATTTGTACGCAGTCTCAGTAATTATAAACCGATTTCAGAAGTAATGGTTTAAAATTTGTGGTGACAGTCCCCGCTCCAACATAGCCTATATTTTACTTTGTTGTCACTACCACCTGGGGGTTACAGGAGCAAAAAATGTTCTAAATTGCGTTCTTTGTGTTATTGAGGGGGGGTCTAACATTTTAAATTTGGAATGGTAATTACTTCAAAGATGCAAATGCTTTCTAAGTATTTTCGAAAGAAAATTCCAAATTTAAAAGGATGAAGTGAGCGAAAAGCGTTGTATAAGCGTTCTAAATTACGATTTTTAGGCAATCGTAAGAAATACGAAACCGACTTCAAGCATAATGGTTGCAAATTGATGGTGATAGAACCTGCTCAAACATAAGCTGTATTTTATGTCGGTACCACAACCCCTCGAGGGATGCAGGAGCAAAAAAAATTCTAAATTGCCATTTCTGCGGTACTGAAGAGGCTAGAAACTTTAAATCTAGCACGATAGTTACTTATAAAATATAAATGTCCTCTAAGAGCAGCCGAAAATAAATTCGAAATTAAAAAGGGGTGAAGCGAAGGGAAGGAGTGAAAAGCATTCTAAAATAGTCCTAAAGTACGATTTCTGTGGAATCTCTGGAAATAATAAACCGATTGCAAAAGTTGCTGGTTGCGAATCAAGAGTTATAGTCCTTGATCCTATACAGGCTATATTTTATGCCGGTTTTACTGCCATCTGGTTGTCAGGAACAACAAGAAAGCCTTTAAAAACATCTAAATTCCGTTTTCTATAGAATATTAGGAAATACCAACCGATTTCAAAGTAAATGTTGGCAAATTAATGGTGACAGTCTCTGTTTCAACATTTTTCGAGACATTCTATTTCAACTCTATTTCGGCATTTTATGTTGATGCCACTAACACCAGAGAGGTGGTAGACTGTTAGACAAGAAGCTTGGAATTTGACATGATGGTTATATTTAAGATGTGAATGTGTTGAGATGGTTTCTAAAAAATTCAAAACTTCAAATGAATACTGAAATGAGCGTATGAAATGAGCAAAAAAGACTCGAAATAGTTTCTAAATTATCATATATTTGGAATTTGTTTTAGTTCTTCTTATTAATTAAAATCTCATTTCTGTCTATCGCACTTTTATAATAAAGTTTAGTCAAAGTGTGACTTAATTTGTACTTTTTGAATTATTCCAAAAAGTGTTCTTCTAATAAAAAATAGTCATGCAAATATCACTTGGCATATTTCAAATATTACGCGAGCAAAGCCGCGGGGTTTGCTAGTCTTTCATAAAGGAGGTCACCAAAATTTAATTTAAACTCCGCTCTTTTAAGATATTTTTTCAAAATCTATGGGTGAGAATTTAAAGTACATCTTTACATCTTCCTCCCGATGCTACTAATAAAATAACCGCCAGTAGACGACGCTGTACTGTGTGAGCTCCTAACTGCGCGATTTTAATGTGCTTTAGGTACTTTTCCAGTATAACTGCCTTGGCGAAAAAAGAAATCTGGCAACATTTTCCCGGAACCTATCCACTGTTTCATTTTATATACACGTGCATTTTTTTCGATATTTATACGATTTATTTATACGATTAAAAAAGCCGTTTCTCTAATTTTATACAGAAACAGATGTAATTTGGGTACAGATGTCATATTCGTCCCATATTGGCGCGATATTTTTCGGTTGCCAATTTGGCGAAAACATCAACTGCGTAAACAACATGATCCGGGTTACCACATCAAGCAAAATAACGACACTTTGGCGCAAGTTAAGTACCTGTTGCCTATATGATATTGGCGACAGAAAAAATTCGCGTCAATATGGGGCGAATATGACATCTGTTCCGTAATTTGTACATAAAAACATGAATAATATACACATAAAATAAACATATAAAAAAAACGGAACAGATGTCATATTCGCCCCATATTGGCGCGATTTTTTTCTGTCGCCAATATCATATAGGCAACAGGCACTTAACTTGCGTCAAAGTGTCGTTATTTTGTTTGATGTGGTAACCCGGATTATGTTGTTTATGCTGTTGATGTTTTCGCCAAATTGGCAACCGAAAAAAATCGCGCCAATAGGGGGCGAATATGACATCTGTACCAAAAAAACACTCATCAAGTTTGTTTTCATAGCTGTTTATATGATTTGACAACAATTCTCAATATTTTTCCGTTATACGGACACCATGCCAAAATGTATGCAGTACTTTTCCATTATACGGACAGCATTGTCGCCAAGCGCAATAGTTGGCGCAAAATGAAAATAAGGTGAATTGAAACATTTGAAAAATAAAAGAAAAAACATTCTCGATAGTAAAGTGGGTATTTAAAAAAAATAACATTTGAAAATTACAAACTTTTACGAACTATTTTATTAAATCACAAATATATACTTAAAATAAATGAACAAATAACTGTTATACTATAAAGTAATAAAATAAAAAATCATATTAAACTGCTGCCATAAAATTATAAATATCTTTCAGCATTGCAGTAAACATTTCATTTTTTGAATGAAGGCGTAGCCACATAAAATCTATGAGATACGACTCTAAATGATGACGAACAGCTTCCCGATGTCTTTTGTTGCGCCATTTTGCGATGCCCCATAATCTTTCAACATTTGGAGTATGACATCCAGTATTAGGGTCGACAAAATTGTATTTGTGATTTACTGTGAATTGATCATAACCAGCACTTAGCAGTTCATCTGTTTTATATCCTTTCCAACAACCTGTATAAATAATACATGAATTTCATCTACTTCTATAATTTTATTAGGTCCACCGGTTTTTTCTATTTGGTCGAGAACATAAAGCATTTGCACAAACTTCTCTCGAATAACTATTCCATTCCACTGTTGTGTTGTGGTTCATATCAAGTTGCAGCTCACAAAACTTAATCGATGTCAACTCTTTGCACGATAAATGGAACAGATGTCATATTCGCCCCATATTGGCGCGATTTTTTTCGGTTGCCGATTTGGCGAAAACAACAACAGCATAAACAACATAATCCGGGTTACCACATCAAGACCTTCAGCGCAAGTTAAGTACCCGTTGCCTATATGATATTGGCGACAGAAAAAAATCGCGCCAATATGGGGCGAATATGACATCTGTACCCAATAAATATATAAACCTCAAAGCATTAAGAAAAGTCACCCGCGATCCTTTAAACCAAGTTTTTTGTCGTATTTCTACGCTTTCTTCGCATGATCGTATGCTACAACTCAATTTCGGATTTCCAGAACTCATCCACATAATTTCATTTCATGATTTTTTGAACACAATCTTTTATTATGCAGAATTCCAAATTCCTGAAACAGTTGTATCACAACTTTCTCATCATCTGGTAATTGCCAAATGATAAAAACCATCTCAGCATCAGCAGTAAAAGTAAACTACAACTTTATAAAAAAAAAGCATTTTTAATTCGATTAGTAGCAGATTAAAAAGCTTTCCAAGGTTAAGGTTAAACAATAATCATTCACGTGATTCACGTTTCATAAATAACAAATCACAATGTTTCGCATGGTTTACAATAAAAATCTACGATCAAGGTTGAAATAATTGGCGCATTAGCATACATTTTAGCATGCTGTCCGTATAACGGAAAAGTACCATGTATGCTATTGCGCCAATTATTTCAAAATGCTAAAAGATATTTGTAATTTTATGCCAGCAGTTTAATATGAGTTTTATTTTATTGTTTTATTTTATAACAGTTATTTGTTCAATCATTTTAAGTATATATTTGTGATTTAATGAAATAGTTCGTAAAAGTCTGGAATTTTCAAATGTTATATTTTTTAAATGCTCACTTTAGTACGACAATATTTTTTCTTTTATTTTTCAAATGCCTTAATTCACGTGACTTTCATTTTGCGCCAACTATTACGCTTGGCGACAATGGTATCCGCATAACGGAAAAGTACCCAAATCTCACTTTCTGATGCGCAAATTACACCAAACTTTTTTTTAAAAATGCCAAAGCCCCTACAGTGGAAAAGTATCAAACTGTCTATTATTTTGCGCTATCTGTGTTATAGTTTATACTATATGCAAGGTGAGTGGAGCGAAGAGTTTAAACATTAAATATTAAAGTTTCGGCACAGATGTCATATAAACAACGGGTACTTAACTCTCATCAAAGTGTCGTTATTTTGCTTGATATGGTAACCCGGATGTTGTTGTTTATGCTGTTGATGTTTTCGCCAAATTGGCGTCGGAAAAAATCGCTCCAATATGGGGTATATATGACAACTGTGCCAAAGTTTCTATGAAGCAGTATAAGACAAAAAATTAAGAATAAAATAAATGCAAAATAAGACTAAAGAAGAAAGAAAAATCATGCGTTAAGCATAGAATATGAAACACTTTCCAACATATCCTGAATGCTTTAAAAAAATTCGTTATTTAGGGAAATAAGGTAAATAAGATAACTAAGTAAACATTTTAGAAAACGCATAATTTAAAAAAAAAATTGATTTCAGCAGTTACCGTCCATAGCAATAGTACCGTTATTACATGCCACTATTTAGCTAAAATTTAATTTAAGCTACTCTTAAAGCTACTGAAATCATATTTCCAGATATTATCATCCATAGACGGTTATGTATCCAGTTCTTTGCGTGACCCTGTATATCATTTTATCTATATTCTACAAACATTTCTTAGTAATCTAAATGCAGTTCAGCGTAAAACTGCATAACTCCTTTAAAAACCACCTTTAAGCAATTTATTCTCATACTCAGGAACCATTACGAATTCTTTTGTGTAGCCCTGCATATGAACTGTAGCATTTATACACACGGTATAGTATGCATAAATGTAGTGAAACATAAAAGCGCATATCATAATTAAAAATGCATTTCTAGCAATCATTACTTATGTACGTACAATACTTCGGAGAAAAGTTTCTTGGCGAGAAAGAAGTTTGCCAACGTATTTTCTGACAACCTATTTACTGCTTCATACTCACAAGCAATTTTTTGCATATGTATACAATTTATTTAATGTAAAAAAAAAACTATTTATCCATTTTTATAAAGAAACAGAAGTATTTTTTGCACAGATGTCATATACGCATCGGGGTTCGCGTGATTTTTCTCTGACGCCAATTCGGCAGAAATCTCGCTTTCGAATACCAGTTACTTATATATTTTTAAATTATTTGCTATCATTTTGAAAAGGAAATAACTATAAATAAATAAAAGTTTGAATAATAACTATAGAACAAAACAGTTTATATAATTTAAAAACAGAAAATAAAAGTAAATAAACAATGGCACAGATGTCATATTCGCCCCATATTGGCGCGATTTTTTTCTGACGCCAATGTCATATACGCAATGTATGCTTAACCAGCGCCAAAGTGTCGTTATTTTGCTTGATATGGTAACCCGGATGTTGTTGATTATGCTGTTGATGTTTTCGCCAAATCGGCGTCGGAAAAAAATCGCGCCAATACGGGGCGAATATGACATCTGTGCCTAAACAATTTATTAATAAATAAAAATCAATAGCCGGCAAAATAACACCATTTTAGCGCCATAGGTATCCCGGTTCATATCTGAAATCTGTGCCGTAATTTGTATATAAAAAAATATTATATATATTTAGAAACGATTTTTTTATGTATATAAGTGCATATATAAACAAAAATAAAAGTTCATAAGATTTGTTTTCATAGCTGTATATTTTGGCAACATATCTCACTTTCTGATGCCCGAATTACGCCAAGCTTTTTTAAAAAAATGCGCTATAATGGAAAAGTACCTAAATAAATAATTAACAGAAATAACCAATTATACAAACTAAAACATTTTATTTCGAGATTAAAGCATTGTTTTTAATTTCGATTAAAAATACATATATCTTTGGATAACTTTAATTGAAATTGGGTTCACGGCTTAATATCTCATTCCATAAACCTAAACAAACACAAGTGATTCATTCATCGTGAACCGTTAAAAATATTAAATCATTGAGGTAATCATTCACAAAGTAAGTTCTCCAACAATCAATGGACAATATTCTAATGACGTCATAGTATGTAAAATGGTGGCGGTATCATTTGTTTATGGTTTGAAATCACAAAGATTTAATTTTGCAATGTCTCTTAGTTACATTATTTTATTGTCGTATTTATGAGATCAGAACAAAAGCATATTTTTTCATTATTTAGTTATTAAAGACAGAAAAAAAATATAAATGTGCATGATTTGAAAAATTTAAATAATTTTCTTTCTTAATACTAAAAAATAACATCGGGAAGTAACAGCGAGTTTAAGTTAAATAAGTTTAGCTGTTTAATTCTGTTGTAATATTCAAAATAGCTGTATTTATTAGATTTCAGTAAACAACATCAGGGCCCGATTAAACTTTGAAGTTAGAGGAATTACAATGTCATTTCAGGACCTTTCTTTTGGAGAAGCTTTTCTAAATTCCACATATAGACGGAAACTCTTCAGTGTTAAAAATATTATTCCCAGGACTGGCATAACATGAGAACGGCCTGCAATTTTACACAAGTTTTTGAAAACTACTTTATATCAGAAATTTTACTAAAAACTGGTTACTTTTTTGTTATAGAGGCCCACACTATTAGAATTATGACAACTTGCAGCCAATTTCGCCAAAGTCGTAACCAAGATCGTGAAGCACACACATATAATACCATATAATACCATTTTATGAAATCGAATACGATAATTTAATAGTTTTTACCTTACTTCAAGTGTGTAATTTATTTATTTTTAAGGCTTAATAATCTAAATTGTCCAATATATGAATTTAAAAAAATGTAAACAAAGACTGAATAGACATTACCGCAAAAATCTGCAGAAAACTTGGAATTGTGCAGATTAGTGGTCTTCTACTGTACACAGTTTTTCATAAATGTGTCTCGTTCTTAAAATGTGTTATTTTCATCTATCACTGCGGAACAAATGAGAAAACTCATATTCTTGCACATGAGTTGTATATATCTTTATATCTAAATTTCCGTCATTTTTGACGGGCTACCTTTCTAGTCTATTATATATATAAAATCCAAACGAAAATTTCGTTCCGAACGCCGAGATTTCGAGTTCTACCGCATGGATTTTGACAGAACTTATACCGTTAGATAGGTATCGTTCCAGGGAAAGTTTTAAGCTATAACACATCATTCTACCTAGATTGGTTATAGAATTGGTACGGAAAATTCTATTATTTTGGACTTTGTTACTTCATATTTTCTTAAATATCTGGGCTCCTATTGGTCGTAGAGCTTAGATCTCGCGCCAAAAGTAGCTCCAAAGCACCCAAGCAAACTTTTCCCCGGGATTATTTTGCCGTCTTCCGATTTACTCTAACTCTATTAGGGGCCCGCGTAGGGCCCCTTTAAAATATTTTTCGTAGTAATTTCAGCAATTATCTTAAATTATTGGTTAAGACAGCCGCCCTCCCGATTCATGTATCTACGGAAAGGTTGCATGAAGGAGTTTCGTTCAGATACGCTTTCGTTAAGAATAGAGTGCGCTCCCTGGTGGTGGAATGTGGAACTAACATAACGCGATATTGTTAAAATTAGGAAATCTAACAATGCGATCTGTTTTAAACTTTGAGATAGTTCATAACACATAATCTATTATCTATTCTATTATATATATAAAATCTATTATCTATTCTATTATCTATTATATATATAAAATCCAAACGGAAATTTCGTTTCGAACGCCGAGATTTCGAGTTCTACTGCATGGATTTTGACGGAACTTATACCGTTAGAAACGTAATGTTTCAGGGAAGATGTTAAGTTATAACACATCATTCTACATAGAATAGTTATAGAATTATGACGGAAAGTTGTGTTATTTTGGGCGAAAGGGTTACTGTTATTTTTATTGGCGATAAATTTCGTTGATATGGTATTCGTATTGAAATGGCTGTACATATCGGAAGAAAACTTTTATTAATTTTGTTTAAAAGAAAAAAAAAGAGAAAAGAAAAATAGTTTTGACGAGTGGCAATATTATAAAACGACAATATCGAATTTAAAAATGAAAGGTAATGTTTTAATGCTTAAAAATTTATTCAGTATGAAAGATTGCAGTTTTAAACTATATCTGGCAATTTATCGCTTGCGTCAGGTTAAAAAAAATGCATCAGCAAATCTGATAAGATAATATCTGAGTGACAATTTTGTTTTTGTTTTAGATTTTTTTTTTATAATTTACTTTTTATTTTATTTAACTCATCCATCATGTGACTTTCAGAAGAAACTAGCAGATGTAATTATAAAAATGACGGTACTTGTGAGTTTCATATTGTCTGTTTATTTACGATTTCATTTTATCGCCAAACAATTTAATTTTAAGCCAAAAATACACAAGCGTGGCTTCGGTTTGAGCGACATTTTCAATATTGGTTATTTTTCAAGTAGACGACTGCATTTTTTGAAAAATCTAATTCTACTTATATACATATATATATATATGTGTGTGTGTGTGTGTATGTGTAATTCAAATGGAAATTTCATTCCGGCTGCTTAGAACTTGGGTTTTGCTGAACTTACACTGTTAGATAGGTAATTTTTCGGGGAAGGTTTTAGTACTTAACACGTCGTTCTACGTTGCTTGGAATCGCATTATGGTTTAAAGTTCTTTTATGAGATGAACCTGATAATGAAAAATTAGCCTTTATAAAAGATTCTGCCGAATGTGTTTCGATGGAACTTGGACTGTAATTAGATAATTTTCAAGGAAAGATTTCAGTATAAACCATGTCCTTCTACGTTGCTTAGCCATACAGTTTTGGGGAAAATTCTGTAATCTGGTGAACTCAATTATCACAATTTAGCCTTTAAAAAAAGTTATAATAAACGGTTTTTGATAGAATTTGCATTGTTAGTTTGGCAATTTTTCAGAGATAGTTTTAGTATATAATGTATTGTTCGACACTGTGTAGTCATAGTGCAAGGGGGTAAATTCTGTAATTTTCAAATTTTTCCTTTGCGAAGTGGAAGAAATGGGTTTGGAGAGAAAAGGAAAGTTTTAATGCATATTTTCTGTTCAATAATTATAGAATTTATTTACTATAAAGAAGACACTTATCTCTTTTTATATAAAAACAGAAGTAAATTGTATATAAATAACAAAAATATTAATATTCATAAATAAAAGGTTTATATATAGGAATACATATTTTAAAAAGCATAAAAGTTCATTTTATTTGTTTTCACAGCTGTTCATATCATTTGGTCCCAAATCTCACTTTCTGAAGCCCGAATTGCCCCAAGCTTTATAACATCTAACAATACCCATTGATCTAAAATCAGGAAAATTGGAAAGTAGATGTAGTTTTTAAAGTATGCCTTAATTAATGAGATAAATTACGTAATCGAGTCCAGAGACAATTGGCATATTAGGTACAGATAAGTTACATAATTGAGCCTACAGACAAATGGCGTATGTTACCGGGCGTGGTTCGACGCACAATTAACTTAGGAAAAGGTTAAAATTGATTCTGTGTTTTTAAAGCGAACCAATTCTGTAACCGAATTTACAGAGAATTGGCGAAATTTGAGAAATAGTTTTTTGGAGACATTTTGCTACATTTACGATATACCAACACCATACCAAAATGTACGCTATTGTGCCATTTATTTCAATCCTAAACGTGCAAACATATTTTGGTACTTTTCCAGTATAGGGATCTTGGCGAAATAGAGAAAATAGCATTGGCGGGGAAGGAAATTTGGCAACATATTTTCTGTCAACCAATTCGCAGTTTCATTTCATATACACAAGCATTTTTTTCTATGTTTATATAATTTATTTAACATAAAGATGCTATTTATCTAATTTTATATAGAAACAGCAGTAATTTGGGTACTACTTAGTTATCCTGTTGAACAATTACGCTAAATTATATAAATCGCCAAATTATACAAATTGACATAATTTTTATTTTAAATAACGAAAGAACAAATAAATTAGTATAAAATTAATAAAAATACAACTATAACGTCGAAATAAAAATCACTTGATGTCGTAAATACGTGTAACTTGCTTAAAGTCAAGTGTATGTGACATTTATGATCAACCATTATTGGCATTTAATCTTATGGTTTGGCGATAGATTTTTGATCGACGGGATAACTAAGTAGTAGTACCGTAATTTGTATGTAAAAAACATTAATAATATACACATATAAACAAACAAAAATTTCATCAAGTTGGTTTTCTTAACTGTTTATATAAATTAGCAATAAATCTCTCTTTCTGATGTCCGAATTGCGCCAAGCTATTTAAAAAAACGTCAAGGCGCCTATAGTGGAAAAGTACCAAATTTAATTGCAAACTGTGCCAAATATTGTGGCTTGCTATTTATTGAATGCGAATTTCTTTTGGCTTTAATCATTATTCAATCGTAACACTGCAAAAAAATTTAATTAACTGTTTATTTAAATTAAAAGTATTTTTTATTATTAAATAAAATTAAGTTATAACTTCATTTTTCACTGATTAAAAAGCGAAACGTTTACTGCAGTGCTAAGAGACACTTAGAATTTCATGTGCGTAGTTTAAATGGCGATTTTGAAAAAAAATATTTTATAATATCGGAACCCGCACCAAATATGCTCATTTTACCGAGAATGTTTTGGCTCAAAATGAAATACAATTGATGCAGACATAATTGTAAATCTCAATACTCGACGACTGAAAAGTCTTTAAAATTATTCAGCAGAGACAACGAGGAATAACTTAGTTTCATAAATTTTAAGATTCAATATTCTTCTCGATCTATTTACTTCTGCTTCTACTATATATACGAAAGTAAAATGCAAATGGGAAATTCGTCCCGGCTGCATATAACTTGGGCTCACCTGACTGGATTTTGATGAGAATCGAAATGATAGTTATATACTTTTTCAGGGAAGATTTTGGCATATAACATATCCTTGTATGTTGCTTATACATATAATTATGTTTAAAAGTTAGATAATCATACGAACCCGATTATGAAAGATTAGTCTTTTTAAAAGATTCAGCAGAATGGATTTCGATAGAATTTGCACTGTTAGTTAGATAATGTTTCAGGCAGGGTTTTAGTATATATTATACCCTTCTGCATTTCTTAACAATAGAGATGTGGTGGAAAGTCCTATAATCAGTTGAACCAGATTATGAAAGTTTAGCATTTTTAAAAAGTTCTACAGAACGGATTTTGATAGGAATTCCATTGTTAGTTCCATACCTATTCAGATATGGTTTTAGTACTTTGCATATTGTGCTACGTTGCTTAGTCATAAAATAAAGGCGGAAAGTTCCATAATCATGTGAAACCGATTATGAAAGATTAGACTTTTCAAAAAGTTCTAAATGGCGGATATTGATAATACTTGCTTTGTTGATTAGACAATGTTTGGGAGGTTTTAGTTTATTGCGTATCATTCTACTTTCCTTAGTTATAGAATTACGGGTAGAAAGTTCTATAAACAGATGGACTCCAATATGAAAGATGGGCCTTTAAAAAAAGTTTTACTGGATGGATTTTGTCAGTTAGTTTGTTTGCTTTATTAGTTAAATAATTTTTCAGGTTTTGTTTTATTACATTGCATATTGTAATATCATTCATTACCAAATCCTACTGTGATTGATCAATTAAAAGGGTTGAGATCTTAATAGCGGAAAATTTGTCTGCACATTAGAAAATATAATACACAATGGCGTTCATGTCGTTTTCTGGAGTACAAAAGAACATTTCAATAAGGTTCCAGATTGCTTTAAATCACAGTGTCAAACTCACTGATACATTTAGTTTGATTCAAGATTCGTTTGGATAAACAGACCAGCGTAGCGGGCATAGCCTGCTAGTCTATCTATTATATATATATAATCCAAACGGAAATTTCGTTCCGAACGCCGAGATTTCGAGTTCTACCGCATGGATTTTTACGGAACTTATACCGTTAGATAGGTATCGTTCCAGAGAAGGTTTTAAGCTATAACACATCATTCTACCTAGATTGGTTATAGAATTGGTACGGAAAATTCTATTATTTTGGACTTTGTTACTTCATATTTCCTTAAATATCTGGGTTCCTATTGGTCGTAGAGCTTAGATCTCGCGCCAAAAGTAGCTCCGAAGCACCCAAGCAAACTTTTTCCCGCGATTATTTTGCCGTCTTCCGATTTCCTCTAACTCTATTAGGGGCCCGCGTAGGGCCCCTTTAAAATATTTTTCGTAGTAATTTCAGCAATTATCTTAAATTATTGGTTAAGACCGCCACCCTCCCGATTCATGTATCTACGGAAAGGTTGCATAAAGGAGTTTCGTTCAGATACGCTTTCGTTAAGAATAGAGTGCGCTCCCTGGTGGTGGAATGTGGAACTAACATAACGCGATATTGTTAAAATTAAGAAATCTAACAATGCGATCTGTTTTAAACTTTGAGATAGTTCATAACACACAATCTATTATCTATTCTATTATATATATATAAAATCTATTATCTATTCTATTATCTATTTATATATATAAAATCCAAACGGAAATTTCGTTCCGAACGCCTAGATTTCGAGTTATACTGCATGGATTTTTACGGAACCTATACCGTTAGATAGGTATTGTTTCAGGGAAGGTTTTAATCTATAACACATTATTCTACCTATATTAGTTTTAGAATTATGACGGAAAATTCTGTTATTTTGGGTGATAAGGTTACCATTTTATTTCTTGGCGAAATTCATCGTTGATAAAAAAAAATTGAAACGGCTATTAAACCTCGAAAAATAAAAGAAAAACTGTTAGTAATTTTATTTAAATGAAAAAAAAAAGAAAAAAAGAAAAAGAAAATCCGTTTTAATGAGTGATAATATTAAAAAACGGAAACATTTAATCAAAACCTGAAAGAAATATTTGTAACGCTTAAAAATTAATTTAATAAGAAATATTACACTTGATACGCAATATTTGGCTCTTTATCGCTTGCGTTAGATATGGAAACGAATCTGAAAATTTGATTAGATGAAATTTTAACGACATTTTCTTTCTGTTCTGTTCTTTTCTTCTTTTTTTTATATCTAATTGTCCCATCGCGTGACTTATAGAAGAAACAAGCAGATGTAATTGTGAGTCACGTGTGTATTTACTATTTGTTTCTTTACAATTTTTTATTTTTCTTTTGTCGCCAAACAATGTGATTTTAAGCCAAAAATGCATAAGCGTGACATTAGCTTGAGGATGTTCTCACAAATGGTGTTTTTTTAGGTGAAAGAGATCATTTTTTGAGTACATTTTCATATTCAATTGTAACTTATATAGATATCAGTTAATATTTAAAAAATGGAATCGAATACTTAAATTTCAGTGTGAATTTCTGCCACACATACATATTGTAAAATAATTTCGTACTTTTTAAAATGTTTTTCGCCGTAATTCCGAAAGCATGTGATATTTATAAACTCGAACTCAGATCAACGAATATTACCCATTTTATTTAAGCAAATATTATCTTTTTTCTCAAGTCATATCGCCAATTTCATTTATAGGAAAATTCACAGATTCGAAATCTAGGAAATAAAGATAATTTTTAAGGAAATTTATGTTTTAATACGTTATTACTATGGAAAAATTCAACATTTTGAAAAAAAAATTACAAGTCTTTTGTAATTCGTCATTTCTTCTTCGTCTTTCTTCGTACTTTCTCCTCTGTTATGTAATATTTCAAATGATATCGGACTAATCTTCGATCTTCGATTCACCGCAAAATCGCATATCTAATATAGTATATAAAATAAAGTCTGGATTAGGGGACTAATTAACGCACAGCGCAAACTACTGAACCTAAAATCTTGAAAATCGTGGTAAAAATACTTCTTATGACATAAACTTCTGCTAAGAAAGGATTTTCTAAAGTGTAGCCCCTAATGGTTTTTGCACGGGGAGGGGAAAAAAATCGAATATCAAAATTATGCGTCAAATGATAGCATATTTTAATGTAGTTTTGTATGCTGAATCGAATGCTACCAAATAAATTTTTATAAGTCCAACAGTTCATGACACATTTCATATTTTTCTAATTTGGCGGTGTCTTTGGCATCTAAACCTCAAAATATCTATCATTACATCCGTTACTCTAGCAACGGAATAAATTCAAATCAGCCCTTTTGGCTAAAAAAATAAAAACGGCTCTATGAGTTTGAAATAAAAATGCAAGCATCTTAATTTTTTAAAGAAATGGTGATTTTATGTAAAATAAAAGGGAAAAAATTACTGAGAATTTAGCGTTATAAAACAAAAAATGGAAAAGGTACTACTTAGATATTCCGTCGACCAAAAATCTATCGTCAAACTATAAGATTAAATGCCAATAATGGTTGATCGTAAATATCAAATTCACTTGAATTTAAACAAACTACACGTGTTTACGTCATCAAGTGATTTTAATTTCGACGTTTTATTTGTATTTTTATTAATGTTATACTAATTTATTGGTTATTTCGTTATTTAAAATAAAGATTATGTCAATTTATATAATTTGGCGAATGGTTTGGCGATTTATATATTTTGGCGAAATTGGTCGACGGGATAACAAGTAGTACCAATGAAAATATTTAAGTATGAAAGCAATGTTTGTATCGACTTAAAAATTATTTTCATATGTATAAACTCGGTTTATGGCGTCAGATGCCGTCATCCGAAGAATCTACAGGAGTCTTTTTCCATTTTTTCCGCTCATAGGTTCCTCAATGAAAGAAATTGGAATTGGAATAATATTGTGCGATTTATAAATTGTTCCTCGATAAGAAGAAAAAATGGGTACATTTATAACAACCGTGCGCACATCTTGCTGATAGCATTTTTTAAATTCCCAGTAGCAGTAGTTACATTTTGCGTATGTAAATTTAAAATATTTTTTTGCTTTTAATTATGGCATTATTTCCTGTTATCTTTTCAGTTTTTTAAATGAAATTAGTATAAGGCATGCATTTTAAATTAAATGAGTGAAAGGTTTGTGTTTTAAATGAAAATAATAAAATAAGAATATGCTATGAAAACAATCTTTATTGATTTATTACCTGCGCCCAGCTGACATAAAAGTATCACAAAAGCCACATATTCACTTTTCTTTGAGTAGTTGCTCATGAGAATTCAAGTTAACCTTCCGTAATCGGATACTTCACATATTGGTGTATTAGCTTTAATGTTGAAAGCATCGTTTATGTTTGAAGCGAAAACTTTACTATGATTTCTATTACACAAAATCGCATCATCATCATCTACTATATATTTACAACGGAAATTTGTATTTCATTCCGATTGTTTATAATACTTTCGTAGGATATACCACAATTAGTTAGGTAATAATTTTGGAAAGGTTTTAGTGTATACATATTGTTCAAGGGTACTTAGTTACAGAGCAACAGTAAAAGTTCAAAAATTAAGTGAACCTGATTATGAAAGTTTAACCTTTTTAAAAAAATCTACAGAACATATTTTGTTACAAGTGGCCCTGTTGCATGACTTTTAGGAATGGTGTTAGTATATACGATTTCATTATATGTTGATTACTTACAGAGGTATTAATTCCTGTTGTCTAACGGTCTCATTACCCGACCATAAGTGCGCTGTTTATAATCAACTAAAACAATTACTTCTTAATTGCTAAATTTTGTCCAACGCTTAAGATAACATTATATCGCAATGGCGTTCGCATCGTTTTCAGTAATGTGCAAGATCAAGCTGAAGATCCATATTGTTTAAAATACAAGTTCAAATTCACCATTTAGTTTAATCCAAGGTTCATTTGGAAATATTGACTAGCGCAGCGGGCATAGCCTGCTAGTTATATATATATAATCCAAACGGAAATTTCGTTCCGAACGCCGAGATTTCGAGTTCTACCGCATGGATTTTTACGGAACTTATACCGTTAGATAGGTATCGTTCCAGGGAAGGTTTTAAGCTATAACACATCATTCTACCTAGATTAGTTATAGAATTATTACGGAAAATTCTATTATTGTGGACTTTGTTACTTCATATTTCCTTAAATATCTGGAATCCTATTGGTCGTAGAGCTTAGATCTCGCGCCAAAAGTAGCTCCGAGGCACCCAAGCAAACTTTTCCCCGCGATTATTTTGCCGTCTTCCGATTTCCTCTAACTCTATTAGGGGCCCGCGTAGAGCCCCTTTAAAATATTTTTCGTAGTAATTTCAGCAATTATCTTAAATTATTGGTTAAGACCGCCACCCTCCCGACTCATGTATCTACGGAAAGGTTGCATGAAGGAGTTTCGTTCAGATACGCTTTCGTTAAGAATGGAGTGCGCTCCCTGGTGGTGGAATGTGGAACTAACATAACGCGATATTGTTAAAATTAGGAAATCTAACAATGCGATCTGTTTTAAACTTTGAGGTAGTTCATAACACATAATCTATTATCTATTCTATTATATATATAAAAAATCTATTATCTATTCTATTATCTATTATATATATAAAATCCAAACGGAAATTTCGTTCCGAACGCCTAGATTTCGAGTTCTACTGCATGGATTTTTACGGAACCTATACCGTTAGATAGGTATTGTTTCAGGGAAGGTTTTAATCTATAACACATTATTCTACCTATATTAGTTTTAGAATTATGACGGAAAATTCTGTTATTTTGGGCGATAAGGTTACCATTTTATTTCTTGGCGAAATTCATCGTTGATAAAAAAAATTGAAACGGCTATTAAACCTCGAAAAATAAGAGAAAAACTGTTACTAATTTTGCTTAAATGAAAAAAAAAAGAAGAAAAGAAGAAGAAAATCCGTTTTAATGAGTGATAATATTAAAAAACGGAAACATTTAAACAAAACCTGAAAGAAATATTTCTAATGCTTAAAAATTAATTTAATAAGAAATATTACACTTGATACGCAATATTTGGCTCTTTATCGCTTGCGTTAGATGTGGAAACGAATCTGAAAATTTGATTAGATGAAATTTTAACGACATTTTCTTTCTGTTCTGTTCTTTTTTTTTTTATATATCTAATTGTCCCATCACGTGACTTATAGAAGAAACAAGCAGATGTAATTGTGAGTCACATGTGTAATTACTATTTGTTTCTTTACAATTTTTTATTTTTCTTTTGTCGCCAAACAATGTGATTTTAAGCCAAAAATGCATAAGCGTGACATTAGCTTGAGGATGTTCTCACAAATGATGTTTTTTAGGTGAAAGAGATCATTTTTTGAGTATATTTTCATATTCAGTTGTAACTTATATAGATATCAGTTAATTTTTTAAAAATGGAGTCGAATACTTAAATTTCAGTGTGAATTTCTGCCACACATACATATTGTAAAATAATTTCATACTTTTTAAAATGTTTTTCGCCGTAATTCCGAAAGCATGTGATATTTATAAACTCGAACTCAGATCAACGAATATTACCCATTTTATTTAAGCAAATATTATCTATTCTCTCAAGTCATATCGCCAATTTCATTTATAGGAAAATTCACAGATTCGAAATCTAGGAAATAAAGATAATTTTTAAGGAAATTTATGTTTTAATACGTTATTACTATGGAAAAATTCAACATTTTGAAAAAAAAAAATTACAAGTCTTTTGTAATTCGTCATTTCTTCTTCGTCTTTCTTCGTACTTTCTCCTCTGTTATGTAATATTTCAAATGATATTGGACTAATTTTCGATCATCGATTCACCGCAAAATCGCATATCTAATATAGTATATAAAATAAAGTCTGGATTAGGGGGCTACTGAACCTAAAATCATGAAAATCGTGGTAAAAATACTTCTTATGACATAAACTTCTGCTAAGAAAGGATTTTCTAAAGTGTCACCCCTAATGTTTTTTGCACGGGGAGGGGAAAAAATCGAATATCAAAATTAAGCGACAAATGATAGCATATTTTAATGTAGTTTTGTATGCTGAATCGAATGCTACCAAAGACAGATTTCATATTTTTCTAATTTGGCGGTGTCTTTGGCATCTAAACCTCAAAATATCTATCATTACATCCGTTACTCTAGCAACGGAAAAAATTCAAATCAACCCTTTTGGCTAACAAATAAAAACGGCTCTATGAGTTTGAAATAAAAATGCAAGCATCTTAATTTTTAAAAAAAATAGTGATTTTATGTAAAATAAAAGGGAAAAAATTGCTGAGAATTTAGCGTTATAAAACAAAAATGGAAAAGGTACTTCTTAGATATTCCGTCGACCAAAAATCTATCGTCAAACTATAAGATTAAATGGTAATAATGGTTGATCGTAAATATCAAATTCACTTGAATTTAAACAAACTACACGTGTTTACGTCATCAAGTGATTTTAATTTCGACGTTTTATTTGTATTTTTATTAATGTTATACTAATTTATTTGTTATTTCGTTATTTAAAATAAAGATTATGTCAATTTATATAATTTGGCGAAATTGGTCGACGGGATAACAAGTAGTACAAATGAAAATATTTAAGTATGAAAGCAATGTTTGTAACGACTTAAAAATTATTTTCATATATATAAACTCGGTTTATGGCGTCAGAAGACGTCATCCGAAGAATCTACAAGAGTCTTTTTCCCTTTTTTCCGGTCATAGGTTCCTCAATGAAAGAAATTGGAATTGGAATAATATTGTGCGATTTATAAATTGCTCCTCGATAAGAAGAAACAAGTTGGAAATTGCTCGTCAAACGTGGCAAATGAGGTGCGTTCGTACTATAACTAGTTTTTTAATTATTTTTTGCACCCCATATTGTACTGAATGTATACTTTTTTGCACTTCATAAAGCGCGTAGTCTGATACATCATTAAAATGCACTTCCAATAATTTTTTCCCATTCCCCGTAATGTAACGGAACACTTTTGACTGTCCCTGTAATTAAACTATACATCCGATTTTCCTAAAATTTGAAATAGCTCAACAAAACTTTGCAACAATTATATCTTTAAAATTTCAGACCATTCGGAAGGCTGTAATATCATTAAAATGCACTTGCAATAATTTTTCCCATTCCCCGTAATGTAACGGAACACTTTCGACTGTCCCTGTAATTAAACTATACATCCGATTTTCCTAAAATTTGAAATAGCTCAACAAAACTTTGCAACAATTATATCTTTAAAATTTCAGACCATTCGGAAGGCTGTAATATCATTAAAATGCACTTGCAATAATTTTTCCCATTCCCCGTAATGTAACGGAACACTTTCGACTGTCCCTGTAATTAAACTATACATCCGATTTTCCTAAAATTTGAAATAGCTCAACAAAACTTTGCAACAATTATATCTTTAAAATTTCAGATCATTCGGAAGGCTGTAATATCATTAAAATGCACTTGCAATAATTTTTCCCATTGGCCGTAATGTAAAGAAAAACTTTTGACTGTCCCTGTAATTAAACTATGCATCCGATTTTCCTAAAATTTGAAATGGCTCGACAAAATTTTGCAACAGTTATATCTTTAAAATTTCAGATCATTCGGAAGGCTCTAATATCATTAAAATGCACTTGCAATAATTTTTCCCATTGGCCGTAATGTAAAGAAAAACTTTTGACTGTCCCTGTAATTAAACTATACATCCGATTTTCCTAAAATTTGAAATGGCTCGACAAAATTTTGCAACAGTTATATCTTTAAAATTTCCGATCATTCGGAAGGCTCTAATATCATTAAAATGCACTTGCAATAATTTTTCCCATTGGCCGTAATGTAAAGAAAAACTTTTGACTGTCCCTGTAATTAAACTATACATCCGATTTTCCTAAAATTTGAAATGGCTCGACAAAATTTTGCAACAGTTATATCTTTAAAATTTCAGATCATTCGGAAGGCTCTAATATCATTAAAATGCACTTGCAATAATTTTCCCCATTGGCCGTAATGTAAAGAAAAACTTTTGACTGTCCCTGTAATTAAACTATACATCCGATTTTCCTAAAATTTGAAATGGCTCGACAAAATTTTGCAACAGTTATATCTTTAAAATTTCAGATCATTCGGAAGTCTCTAATATCATTAAAATGCACTTGCAATAATTTTTCCCATTGGCCGTAATGTAAAGAAAAAATTTTGACTGTCCCTGTAATTAAACTATACATCCGATTTTCATAAAATCTGAAATGGCTCGACAAAATTTTGCAACAATCATATATTTGAAATTTTAGACCATTCGGTTGGGTAGTTTTTGCTCTGTTACATGCGGACAGACGGACGGACGGACAGACGGACAGACGGACGGACAGACGGACGGACGGACTGAACGACGACTATAGGTGCTACGTATTTATATAATTACGAACGCACCTAAAAATGGGTAAATTTATAACAACCGTGCGCGCATCTCGCTGATATCATTTTTTAAATTCCCAGTAGCAGTAGTTACATTTTGCGTATGTAAATTAAAAATATTTTTTTGCTTTTAATTATGGTATTATTTCCTGTTATTGTTTATCTTTTCTGTTTTTTAAATGAAATTAGTATAAGGCATGCATTTTAAATTAAATGAGATAAAGGTTTGTGTTTTAAATGAAAATAATAAAATAAGAATATGCTATGAAAACAATCTGTATTGATTTAGTACCTGCGCCCGGCTGATATAAAAGTATCACAAAAGCCACATATTCACTTTTCTTTGAGTAGTTGCCCATGAGAATTCAAGTTAACCTTCCGTAATCGGATCCTTCACATATTGGTGTATTAGCTTTAATGTTGAAAGCATCGTTTTTGTTTGAAGCGAAAACTTTTCTATGAATTCTATTACACAAAATCGCATCATCATCATCTACTGTATATTTACAACGGAAATTTGTATTTCATTCCGATTGTTTATAATACTTTCGTAGGATATACCACAATTAGTTAGGTAATAATTTTGCAAAGGTTTTAGTGTATACATATTGTTCAAGGGTACTTAGTTGTAGAGCAACAGTAAAAGTTCAAAAATTAAGTGAACCTGATTATGAAAATTTAGCCTTCTTAAAAAAATCTACAGAACATATTTTGTTACAAGTGGCCCTGTTGCATGACTTTTAGGAATGGTGTTAGTATATACGATTTCATTATATGTTGATTAGTTACATAGGTATTAATTCCTGTTGTCATAACGGTCTCATTACCCGACCATAACTGCGCTGTTTATAATCAACTAAAACAATTACTTCTTAATTGCTAAATTTTGTCCAACGCTTAAGATAACATTATATCGCAATGGCGTTCGCATCGTTTTCAGTAATGTACAACGTCAAGCTGAAGATCCATATTGTTTAAAATACAAGTTCAAATTCACCATTTAGTTTAATCCAAGGTTCATTTGGAAATATTGACCAGCGCAGCGGGCATAGCCTGCTAGTTATATATATAAAATCCAAACGGAAATTTCGTTCCGAACGCCTAGATTTCGAGTTCTACTGCGTGGAATTTTACGGAGCTTAAACCGTTAGATAGGTATCGTTTAAGGGAAGGTTTTAAGCTATAACACATCATTCTATCTAGATTAGTTATAGAATTATGATGCAAAGTTCTGTTATTTTGGGCGATAAGGTTACCATTTTATTTCTTGGCGAAATTTATCGATGATAAAAAAAGAAAAAAAAATTGAAACGGCTATTACACTTCAAAAAATAAAAGAGAAAAACTGTTATTAATTTTATTTAAAAGAAAAAAAAGAAGAAAAAATCCGTTTTAATGAGAAATAATATTAAAAAACGAAAACATTTAATTTAAACCTGAAAGAAATATTTGTAATGCTTAAAAATTAATTTAATAAGAAAGATTACAATTGATAAGCAATATTTGGCCCTCTATCGCTTGCGTTAGATTATAGAAACGAATCTGAAAATTTGATTAGATGAAATTTCAATGACATTTTTTTTTTCTTTTTGCTCTTTTCTTTTTCTTTTTATAAAATTGTCCCATCACGTGACTTATAGAAGAAACAAGCAGTTGTAATTGTGAGTCACATGTGTAATTACTATTTGTTTCTTTACGATTTTTTCTTTTCTTTTGTCGTCAAACAATGTGATTTTAAGCCAAAAATGGATAAGCGTGACATTAGATTGAGGATGTTCTCACAAATGGTGTTTTTTAAGTGAAAAAGATCATTTTTTGAGTACATTTTTATATTCAATTGTAACTTATATAGTTATCAGTTAATATTTAAAAAATGGAATCGAATACTTAAATTTCAGTGTCAATTTCTGCCACACATACATAAACCTATTGTAAAATAATTTCATACTTTTTAAAATGTTTTTCACCGTAATTCCGAAAGCATGTGATATTTATAAACTCGAACTCAGATCAACGAATATTACCCATTTTTTAAAGCAAATATTACCTATTGCTTATTTCATTATTTCTCAAGTCATATCGCCAATTTCATTTATAGGAAAATTCACAGCATTGAAATCTAGGAAATAAGGATAATTTTTAAGAAAATTTATGCAATAATACGTTATTACCATCGAAAAATTCAACATTTTGAAAAAAAAAAAATTACAAGTCTTTTCTTCTTTTTTAAGTCTTTTCTAATTTGCCATTTCTTCTTCGTACTTTCTCCTCTGTTATGAAATATTTCAAATGATATTGGACTAATTTTCGATCATCGACTTACCGCAAAATGGCATATCTAATATAGTATATAAAATAAAGTCTGGATTAGGGGACTAATTAATAAACAACACAAACTACTGAACCTAAAATCTTGAAAATCGTGGTAAAAATACTTCTTATGACATAGACTTCTGCTAAGAAAGGATTTTCTAAAGTGTCACCACTAACGGGCTTTGCAAGGGGAGGGAAAAAATTCTTTAAAAATCGGATATTATAATTATGCGTCAAATGATAGCATATTTTAATGTAGTTTTGTATGCTGAATCGAATAGTACCAAGTAAATTTTTATAAGTCCAACAGTTCATGACGCATTTCATATTTTTCTAATTTGGCAGTGTCTTTGGCGTCTAAAGCTCAAAATATCTATCATAACTTCCGTTACTCTAGCAACGGAAAAATTCTAATCAACTCTTTTGGCTAAAGAATAAAAACGGCTCTATGAGTTTGAAAAAAAAATACAAGCATCTTAATAAACAAAAAATAAAAAAATAAAAATAAATAAGAAAAAAAAAATAGTGAATTTATGTAAAATAAAATGAAAAAAATTATTATCTAATTATTATCTAAAAAAAATTATCTAATGAAAAAGAAACACAACAGATCTTCACTCCGCCCACCAATGGGCTCTGGCTTGACACGAATGGAGTCTCAAACGGCAATGGCTCGGAGTCAGTAGAATGCACGCTACAGGGCGCCTGGTTCCGAGCTGTCCTTGAAGTAACCGATTTCTAACAGTTTGTTCTGTAACTGTGGTACCAACTACAGCTCGAATTTCTGCCGCAGACGCACTACGATGCGCCACAGTCGTACGCCGAATACGGCGATCTTCCCTCTCAGGAGTGCACGTGGCCGCCTGGAACCCGGTCTTCTTGGTGCAGCACCATCCATTGACCACTGTTTCCAACAAGTATTCACAGTGGATACATTCCAGCCAAGTGTTTCTGCAATATCGCGGAAAGAAAATCCACCTTCTCGTAGCCCGAATATGCGACCTCGTTCCAACTCGGGGAGCTGGTGACAGTGGCTTCTTCGTCTTGTTAAAGGCATTCTTGGCTAACATCAACTCAATACGTCACGTTTCGTAGCTAAATAACGCCCACGAACTTTACAGTACGCATTTAAAGTAAACCATATCTGCAAGTTCTGAGTGGCGCCACTAGCGCCACACTTATACGCGAAGCGCGAAATTTGAATCGCTGTCATCTTTGAGATGTATAAACACGCCTACCAAATTTCGTTTATCTAACGCAAGTCTTTCTTGGTGTTGGGAATTTTTTTTTCCGTCAGTGGATATAAACTCGGTTTATGCATGGCGTCAGATGCCGCCATCCGAAGAATCTAAAAGAGTCTTTTTCCATTTTTTCCGGTCAAGGGTCCATTCCTCAATGAAAGAAATTGGAATTGGAATAATATTGGGCGATTTATAAATTGCTCCTCGATAAGAAGAAAAAATGGCTACATTTATAACAACCGTGCGCATATCTCGCTAATAGCATTTTTAATATTCCCAGTAGCAGTAGTTATATTTTGCGTATGCAAATTAAAAATAATTCTTTGTTTTTAATTATGGCATTATTTCCTGTTATTGTTTATCTTATCAGTTTTCTAAATGAAATTAGTGTAAGCACTGCATTTTAAATGAAATGAGTGAAAGGTTTGTGTTTTAAATGAAAATAATAAAATAAGAATATGATATGAAAACAATCTTTATTGATTTATTACCTGCGCCCGGCTAACATAAAAGTATCACAAAAGCCACATATTCACTTTTCTTTGGGTAGTTGCTCCTGAGAATCCAAGTTAACCTTCCGTAATCGGATACTTCACATATTGGTGTATTAGCTATAATGTTGAAAACATTGTTTATGTTTGAAGCGAAAATTTTACGATGAATTCTATTACACAAAATCTCATCATCATCTTCTACTGTATATTTACAACGGAAATTTGCATTTCATTCCAATTGTTTATAATACTTTCGTAGGATATACCACAATTAATTAGGTAATAACTTTGGAAAGGTTTTTAGTGTATACATATTGTTCAAGGGTACTTAGTTATAGAGCAACAGTAAAAGTTCAAAAATTAAGTGAACCTGATTATGAAAGTTTAGCCTTTTTAAAAAAATCTACAGAACATATTTTGTTACAAGTGGCCCTGTTACATGACTTTTCAGGAATGGTGTTAGTATATAAGATTTCATTATATGTTGATTAGTTATAGAGCTATTAATTCCTGTTGTCATAACGGTCTCATTACCCTACAAAAAGTGCGCGGTTTATAATAAATTAAAAGAAATACTTCTTAATAGCTAAATTTTGTCCAACGCTTAAGATAACATTATATCGCAATGGCGTTCGCATCGTTTTCAGTAATGAGCAAGGTCCAGCTGATAGTCCATATTAGTGATGGGCGATAACGAGATGTTTTTCTCGATTTTCTCGATTGTATGGACATCTCGATATTTTTCGATTGTATAAATTTTTTCTCGATTACTACAGTTTGCAAATTTCTTTTATAAATCATATATTATGTATTATATACGTCATACATTTGTCAAGAATCGTCTGCGGGTGAACTGGAATGAGTCGATGTTAATAAAGACTAGGTGACTTCGACCGTTAGCGGGCCCCTCCTTTAATCGGGGCCCCTAATTTATACGTAATCTTGTAATATGAAATCACGAACAGGTTACCCGCTATATACGGCACTGATATATGAAAGCAGCCGGGTGTGGTGTGCACGCACTACAAAATCTTGTAAAAAATATAATATCGAAACGAATGAACGTCGGACCAGATCTCTTGGGGGAGGGGTCAAAGCGAGCGGAGGGGCACAGCAGCTGCATAATATGATTGAGTCGTCACAGGTCTTTAGGCCTTTCCAACCATATGTCACATGAGAAGTCTGGATCTGAATTTATAAAAATGCCCTCCCCGTGGGGGGAAAGGGGGGGAGGGGTGCGGGAGGTGGATAACATGAGTAAGTGGTCATAAGCCTTTCCAACAATATGTCACATGAGGGGTCTCGGCTAAATTTAGAAAAACACCCCCGTGGGGGAAAAGTGGGGGGGGGGCGGTCACCGGAGGTGCATTACATCAATTAGTAGTCACAGACCTTTCCAACGATATCTCGCATGTGGGGTCTTGGCTAAATTTGGAAAAGTGTCCCCCGGGGGGGTTCAAAATGCGGGGATGGACACCGGAGGAGCGTAACATCAATAAGTAGTCACAGACCTTTCCAACGATATCTCACATGAGGGGTCTTGGCTAAATTTGAAAAAGTGTCCCCCGGGAGGGGCAAATTGGGGGAGACCATCACCGGAGGTGCATAACATTAATAAATAGTCGCAGACCTTTCCAACGATATCTCACATGAGGGGTTTTGGCTAAATTTGGAAAAGTGCCCCCAAGTGGTGGTGGGGACACCGTAGGTACATAACATCAATAAGTAGTCACAGACCTTTCCAACGATATCTCACACGAGGGCTCTTGACTAAATTTGAAAAAGTGTCCCCCAGGGGGGGCAAAGAGTGGGGGGGGGACTGTCACCGGAAGTGCGTAACATCAATAAGTAGTCACAGACCTTTTCAACGATATCTCATAAGAGAGGTACTGACTAAATTTGGAAAAGTGTCCACAGGGGGGGGGGGCAAAGTGGAGGGGAGCGGCCACCGGAAGTGCATAGCACTAATAAGTAGTCACAAACCTTTCTAACGATATGTCACATGAGGAGTCTTGGCTAAATTTGGAAAAGTGTCCTGAAATTTCATATATTATAAATAATATTTAGCGGAGGGCTCCATAAAAAAATCCGATCTTAAATTATAAAAGCGGAAAAAACTACCCTCGCAGTGGGGGCCAAATTGGGGAGGGGAGGAAGAAAGTCTCATAATATGAAAGAGTCATCCGAGAGCTTACCGATGACATATCACATGACTGGTCCAAAAAAAGTTTGAAAATTGCTCCCCCTCTCTCCCCCCGTGGGCCCACCCGTAAGGCATGGTGACGTCACGGCGACGTCGTTGTGAAGTCACACTGTGACTTTGTGACCGTCGATGTGACGTCACGTGACGTCGATGTGACGTCATAGTGACTAGAATGCGAGGTCGTTATGGCCGTTTTAGAGGTCGTTTGTGACGTCACATTGTGACCACTCTGTGAAGTCACAGTGTGACTAATTTGTGAAAAGTGTGACATTTGTGACTACTTTGGCATTAATTTTGTGACGAACATGTGACGAAAGCGACAATGCTTTGAAGTCACATTGTGACCAATTTGTGAAATATGTGTCATTTGTGACGAACTTGTCATAAACACTGTGATGATTTCAAATGAAAATCAAATTCCAAATTAATTTCTTAAAAGGCGCAAAGGCCAACCTAGTGAAAATGATTCCATGCCGGTACTCGAACCCAGGCCATCAATATAACGCACTGACATTCTACCGACTAAACCACACGGAACGATACCCAGCCTGGAAAATTTCACACAATTATATGTTGGCAAGGCTACAAAAGCAGCACAAGATGGGATATTTATCGTGAGCCACCGACATGGAATAAACAGGAAACTTAATTCAATCTAGCATCGATTGAATCTATATTAATACTTGGAAATTTTTACAGGGAGAACCATTCGCCTTGCATACAATATTTCAAATGAAAATCAAATTTCAAATTACATGCTTAAAAGTCAATTTTAATTTGAAATTTGATTTTCATTTGAAATATTGTATGCAAGGCGAATGTTTCTCTCTGGAAAAATTTCGAAGTCTTAATATAGTTTCAATCGATGCTGAATTTAATTAAGTTTCGTGTTCGCCCCATGTCGGTGGCTCACGATAAATATCCCATCTTATGCTGCTTTTGTAGCCTTGCCAGCATGTAATAGCGAGAATTTTTTCAGGCTGAGTGTCGTTCCATGTGGTTTAGTCTGTAGAATGTTAGTGCGTTATGCTGATGGCACGGGTTCGAGTCTCGGCATGGACTCTTTTCACTAGGTTGGCCTTTGCGCCTTTTAAGCAATTAATTTGAAATTTGATTTTCATTTGAAATATTGTATGCAAACCGAATATTTCTTTGTGGAAAAATTTCCAAGTATTAATATTGTGATGAATTTTAAAATGGACAAATTTAAAATAAAGTTTTGTTTGAGATATAAAATCGTATCTTTTTACCGTACTGTTTAGCAAAATATAGCTATTTTGGAGTCCTATTCTTCTAAAATAGTTTTAATTTTTCCACTTAAAAAACAATGTTTGTCAACTGACATCTTTTTTTATTAAGTTCTAAGCTTGATCTTGAGTTCAAGCTTGATATTAAGAATGTATAAGATTTTAAGGTGTTGTGGTTGTGATTAATCTTTGCTTTATTAAATACGACGTAAGCCATATTTATTTAAATTTTTTATTTCCGTGTAAATTGTATTTTGTGAATATGAGCTTAAATAGATTTGGTATGTTCTATAGGAAAAGACTGATCTGGGAAATAGAAAAAACAAGTAAGAAAAATCATGCGTTAAGCATAGATTATAAAACACTTTCCAACACTTCCCGAATGCTTTAAAAAACTTCGTTATTTAGGGAAATAAGGTAAATAAGAGAACTAAGTAAACATTTTAGAAAACGCATAAAACATTTGAAAAACTCATTTCCGCAGTTACTGTCCATAGCTAAATAGGTTTTCCAATTCTTTTGAACAGCCCTGTATTTGATCTGTAGATTGATATATATATTATATAATGGGATAATTTAGTTTAGCAAGAAAACGCATAACAGGTTGAAACTCTCTTTCAGCAATTTATACTAATATATGGAAACATACTTTAATACTTTTGTACAACCCTGTAGTTGACCTAGAACCATCATTACACGCCACCGTTTAGTTAAAATTTAATTCAAACTAAAACACACTTAAAACAGCTGAAATCACATTTCCAGAAATTATAATTTATAGACGGCCATGTATCCAATTCTTTGCATGACCCTGTATACCATTTTATCTATATTATACAACAGTAAATTAAATTCAGTTCAGCGTAAAAATGCACAACTCATTTAAAAACCACCTTTAAGTAACTTGCGCTCATACCCAGTAATCCTTGCGAATACTTTTGTGTAGCCCTGTATATGAATTATAGCATTTATATACACCATATACTATGCATAAATATAGTGAATCATAAAAGCGCATATCATAATTAAAATGCTTTTCCAGCAATCATCACAAATGAACAGTACTTCGGATACTATATAGTATCTGAACTATATTATGTGTGCCTGTAAATGCTATATACACTTCATATTCTACATGAAAAATTTATAGTATGTAAACCTCAGCGACGTATATCATTTTCATTATATATGAAATAGATTAACATAATTAAAGTACGCAGCAAACAATTCCCTCCACCGCTATATCATTATGTATTGGAATTTCTTTTTAACCCTGTAAATGAACAATAACTATTCTTTGCATCTCGTATTCTTCAGAATGCATATTTTAGTACGTTTCATAAATGCATATCAATTTTTTTCTGTATGAAAACGTGTAAAATCATGAAAAAACCTTTGAAACGATTTTTTCCCATAGGCCGTAATGTAACGGAATACTTTTGACTGTACCTGTAAATGAACTAAACATGCTACAAACGTCGTTACACATAGGGACCGTGCTATGGTAAAGGTCAATAACATCTAAAAATTTCAGAGCAATCCGAGTATATTTACGAGAGTTAGAGCGCGGACAGACGGCTAGACAAACCAAAGTCATAAACACTTTTCAACTTTGTTGAAAGGTGTTAAAAAGGAAATATAAAAGTAAAATAAATGATTGAAAGGAAATATAAAAGTAAAATAATGAACTTTAAAAAACATATACTAAGCAGTTTAATCTATAAGCTTCCTATCAGGCATGAAAAACACTTTATTTCAATGCTTAAATATAATATTTTATTTTTTAAGGGTGTAAAGGCTTTTAGGTTTCCAAACTGCTTATTTTCTTATTCATTTTTAAATTCCTTTTTGTTCTCAAACGCATCAAACTGAAAAATTCTCTTATTTAGAAACTACCTAATGTGCCGTGCTTCTCGATTTTTTGATAAATGCAGAAAATATTACAAAAAAAATGCTGTCAAAGTAGGCGTTTTGAACCGAATTTTTCACAGCGAAAGATCTGGGAATGAAAAAAAAAAAAGGTCTTACTGAGAAAATAATTACTTAAAACTTAAATTCTAATGAATTGAGGGGAAAATGAAATCACACGGCCTCTTAAACATCTCTTCAAAAATCACCTCAGCAAGTTTCATGTTTTTACTTTTAAAAATGAGTCTGAAAATGTCTCAGAAAATATCGAGCTGTTGAAGGTGGAAAAATATTTTTTCGAATACACCTTTAATGCCAATATTTATGTGTATCGAAAACGTAGAAAATGAGTTTACAATCGAAGAAAATTTAATAACTGATTCTGAATGTCTATAATTAAATGTTTGATTAAAATCGCAAATAGATAAAAAATGCTTACATACAATTAAAAATAAATAAATAAATATACCAATTTGAAAAACACTAAAAATAATAATTAGTATTTTTAATTGTACTATTAAACAACAACTAACTACAATAGATGAATTAAATGCATTATTAGATTTAGCAATTTCTCAAAAATCTTTCCATATGTTATAAGGAATTCCTATTATTTTATAATTGTGGCAAATGTTAAATCTGAAAACATTGGTATGAAGATTCAGGATTTTAAATAATAATTTAAAATATTATTAGCAAAAAAAAAAAATCTTTCAAAAGTTACGCTATTATAATATGTAAAAAGACATTTTCGCACTATAATGTTAATTTCTAAACTGAAACAGTTTCGTAATATCATACTATTCGAATATAATATTTAACTCCAAAACAATAATGACGATAAATACTGTTAAATGAGTGTTAGTAATCAGGAAAAAAATAAGAAGCCGAAAAAAATTCCACATCACTGTCTCAATCCCAAGTAACTGCAAATTAATGTTTATATTCATCCCACTATGAATGTAGACATGAATTTCTTTTTTTTTTTTTTTTTTTTTTTTTTTTTTTGAGCGATGGCCGATTAACACATTTTACAAAATAGTGTCGATTAGGAAAATTTTGCTTCAAAACACTTCCAGATCAGTCACTTTCTATATGTATAACACAAAACTATTTAATTCATAATCGTAATATACAAACAGAAATAAAAAATTTAAATTAAATAAGACTTACCTTTTTTTGCTGTAAATTAATAATATCCGAGTATTTTTGCCCGAAAATGGCAGACGTCTTTCTCTTACATTTAAAAAAGCAAAAACAAAAGCCCTGCGGTTGCGGTTATATCCGACGCAGACGATCTCCAGCAGCTGATTTTACTGTTTATTTGCAGTCCTAACTTTCAGGCGGAATAGTTTTATGAGTTAGTCTGTAATTAAAATTTTCTATTTGAAGAATTTTCCAATGCATTTTACCATTTCTTTTTTATCACTTTCAAAAAAATTCATTTGAAAACGGAAGTTTATTAGATAAAACACTGCTTAAATTTTTAAAATGTGTAAAAAAAATTTAATGGTAATAATACCACCCCCCTTTTTTTAAGTAAAGTTTGTTTCATGCGTAATAAATAAAAAATATCTTCTTAATAAATAAAAAAAATGTTTTCGAGGATAAAAAATTTTTCTTTGTCAATCTGTCAATCTTTTCATGTTAATTTTCTGCAGAATAAAACAATTTGTAAAATAACTATTTTAAAAGTCATACCTCTAAAACACAAATTGGAAATGCGAAAAATTAATTATATCATGTGTTTTGCATAAATTTTGTATATATTTTGTATATATTTTTTTTTCGGAAAAGGCTAATTTTATTTAAAAAGGCTGAAAGAAGTAAAATTTTTTTAAAAAAAACGGTTACTAAAAATAGATTAACAGGAAAAAAAATATGACTTGAATGCAAATTATAAAGCAATAAAAGCATATATGACTAAACTCTGAAGATTCTTTCTGCGTGCTCATTAAAATCTGCAGACTTAACTGTAATAGAAAATGTTTAGTTTGAAACCACAGAAGTGTTTCGACCAGTGGTCGCCAAAAAAGTTAAAAAAATTCCTCCCTGCAAACTAAATATGTAAAGTGTATAGATTTAATATTTCTAATTCTAAATATGTTTCAAATTGCTCCAGCACATAGCATTTTTCTGAGAAATACTTTTATAATAATAACAATCCGTGATGTATTATTATATTAAATTGCAATGCTAGATAAAATTGAAATCATGAAAAAAGTATACTTTCACTTCTTAGATATCAAATTGATAAAATATAGCATGGAAATCTAGTTTGTTGATACTTGTACCGTGCATTTTTCTTTTTCTCCCCTCCCCCTTCTTTTCGTGTCCGAATTTACTATTTGCTGTCCACTAATATTCATTCCTTATGCCGCTGTAACGAGGGCATGTTTTAGATATTTCTCTTCATTTTCAAAAATTTTTGAAGTTAATATTTTTGTCACACTGTGATTTACAATATGGTGGTTTTTTTGTCACATATATGACGTGACGTACGTTACATGCAGTGACATAACAGTGACGTTACAATATTTTTTTAATTGCCGGAAAAATAAAATTTTACAATAAGTAACATGTTTCGAAGAATTTTTATAATTGTTTAAAGTTTTCTAAGAAGTTCACATCTCAGTCACAATGTGACATCACTGAGTGGTGGCATTTTGGTCACAGATGTGACGTGACCACAGTGACTTACAGTGACGTCACAATGACGTCACTGTGACCATGCATGCTATGAGGGCACTCTTTCACCTCGGAATTCACATAGCCGCCACTTTAAAATTTTTATGTTAAATAAATAATATTTACCGGAAGACTGCATAAAAAACCCATATTTAAAGTGATATTAAAATTTATTATAGAAATCGGATACGGTTTTAAAAATTTGTTCGCCCCTTCCCCACCCCCCTTTGAGCGAAGAAAGGTTCATAGTATGAAAGAGTGGTCAAAGGGCTTTTCGATTATATGCCACAGGAAAGGTTCGGTAAAATTTTTAAAATTGCACCCCATGAGTCCACTCTCACGTCCTCCTCCCTCGAAATCACCCGACCCACCTTCCTCTTTGAAAATTTTATATTTAATAAATAATTTTTATCGGAGGGTTCCAGGTATGTGACATCTTGGTAGGGCTAAAATAAGAGAAACTTTGAAAATTAAAGCTTCATTTCACAGCTCATTGTCATACCTTTTTGTCTATCTCGTCCCTTGGTACTCTCGATAAATTTTCTTACTTTTCTTCTCTGCCGAGGACGAGAGAAATCCTCGAAAATCTTCTCATAGCGAAATGTTGAAAAGCGCGAGAGAAATCCTCGAAAGGCTTTTCATTGGGAGATTTCGAAAAGGGCGAGAGTAACAAGCGAGAGGTTTCCCATCAGGAAAGGTTGAAAAGGGCGAGAGGAAACTCTCGAGAGACTTCCCCTCCCGAAAGGTTTAAAACCGCGAGAGAACCAACCATCGAGCAGCTTGCCATCTGGAAGCGTCGAAATGCTGGAAAAATCATCGAGATGAGATTTACCGGAATGCGAGATGGAAATGAAGCTTTCAGAGTCAAACTTACCGCATTTCTGGTTTAAGTCATAATTTCTCAAAGGAGTCCATCTGCTTATCCAATCTCTTTTTAGCTCACAGGCTATCTAAGCCTGAGAGCTAATCGTCGGTTCTGTGTGTATGCGTGTACTGTACGTACGTACGTACGTATGTATGTACGTAACGCGATAACTCTTGATTAAAATGTACGATTTGCTTCAATTATCTTTATGTTCATTCTGATAAGGCGTTCCGCTGTTTAGTTTTGACGGTTCATTGGTTAAGGATAAAGGGAAAGAAGGGGGGCTGGTCCCCCCCCCTCCTTAATTTAGATAAATAGGTTTTTCATGCAGAATTCTTCGATTTGCTCCAAATTTCGCATACCGGTTTATTATGTTAAGGAGCTTCCCTGATTAAACTTGGAGGTTCATTAGTTAAGTATGAAGGGGGGGAAAGGGGGATAGACCCCCTCCTTAATTTAGATAAATGGGTTTTTCATGCAGAATTATTCGATTTGCTCCAAATTTGGTATACCGGTTCATTATGTTAAGGAGCTTCCCTGATTAAACTTGGAAGTTCATTGGTTAAGGATAAAGGGGGCGAAGGGGGGGGGGGGGGCTGGTCCCCCCCCTTAATTTAGATAAATGGGTTTTTCATGCAGAATTATTCGATTTGTTCCAAATTTGGTATACCGGTTTATTACGTTAAGAAGTTGCCTTGATTAGATTTGGAGGTTTACGGGTTAAGTAGAAAGGGGGAGAAGGGGGCTGGTCCCCCTTAATTTAGATAAATGGGCTTTTCATGCAGAATTATTTGATTTGCTCCAAATTTGGTATACAGGTTTATTATGTTAAGGAGCTTCCCTGATTAAACTTGGAAGTTCATTGATTAAGGATAAAGGGGAGAAGTGGGGCTGGTCCCCCACTTAATTTAGATAAATGAGTTTTTCATGCAGAATTACTCGATATGTTCCAAATTTGGTATACCGGTTTATTATGTTAGGGAGCTTCCCTGATTAAACTTGGAGGTTCATTAGTTAAGTATAAAGGGGGGAAAGGGAGGTAGACCCCCTCCTTAATTTAGATAAATGGGTTTTTCATGCAGAATTATTCGATTTACTCCAAATTTGGGATACCGGTTTATTATGTTAAGAAGCTGCCTTGATTAGATTTGGAGGTTTATGGGTTAAGTATAAAGGGGAGGGGCTAGTCTCCCCTTAATTTAGATAAAAGTGTTTTTCATGCAGAATTATTGGATTTGCTTCAAATTTAATATACCGATTTATTCCGATATGGCGCTTCCTTCATTAGATTTGGAGGTTCATTGGTTAAGTATACAAGGGCGAAAAGGGGGCAAGTCCCCTTAATTTAGATAAATGGATTTTCATGGAGAATTATTCAATTTACTTTAATTTTTTTTTCTATGTTTGTTCTGATAAGGAGCTTTCCTGATTAGATTTGGAGATTCATTAGTTAAGTATAAAAGGGTTAAAGGGGTTAGACCACCCTTAATTTAGCGATATGTTTCTTTTTTTCATGCAGAATTGTCTGATTTGCTTCAAATTTGATATACTGATTTATTATATTTAAGGAGTTTCCCTGATTAGATTTGGAGGTTCATTGGTTAAGTATAAAAGGGGCAAACGGGGGATATTTCCCTTCATTTATTTTTTGAGGGACATTATTCTTTGAAATAAGAGTATAATATACAGTTAGTGTTAATAACCTGTGAGCTCAATGCCATCAGTTTAACTGGCACTTATCATTTTATTGCTATTAACCGATGTGGGTTATGAAGCATAATGGTTTATGTATTCAGTTCTGTATAGTCCTAGTTTCAAACTTTACTGTTAAATTTAGTGTCATTTTGCCACGAATTTTCAATGTTTCTCTTATTTTAGCTCTGCCAAGCTGCCCCATACCTGGAGACTCAGATAAATACTATTTCTTAAATATAAAAAGTTCAAAGAGGAAGGTGAGTGAATTCTGGGGTGCGCGAGAGTGCACAAAGGGAGGGGGGGGGGGGTAATTTTCAAACTTTTACCAAACCTCTCCTTGACATATCACCGGAAAGTCCTTTCATTACTCTTTCATATTATGAACCTTTCTCCTCCCAGAGTTGAATTCCGGAAGGGGTTCGGGCGGGGGGGGGGAGCTGTGCGGGGGTGATTTTTTTTTATTGTAGAGATTTTTACAATAAATATCATTAAATGAGGTTTTTTAATGGAGCTCTCCGATAAATATTATTTATTAAATATAAAATTTTAAAAGTGGAGCTGCGTGATTTCCGGGTATATTCTAGGATAAAAGAGGGAACCCACGTGGGAGGGGTAGATTTCAAACTTTTTTTGGACCAGTCATTTGATCTATCATCGGAAAGTTTTCGGTTATCATCGCAAAGTTACTCTTTCATATTATGAACCTTTCTTCTTCCTTCCTTAGTTTGGCGCCCCGAGAGAGGCACTTTTCGAACTTTTTTGAAATCGTAGCGTTTTTAAACATTTTAGATCGGATTTTTTTACGGAGGCCGGGCACGATAATTGGAATCCTGGGAGTTGGGACTCTTTTCTATCTTTTGCTGACACCCCTCATGTGATATATCATTGGAAAGCTCTGTGACTACTATTTCATTTTATATATCGCCCGCGCCCCTCCCCTTACTTTGCCCCCGAGCGGGGGCACTTTACTAAATTTAGCAGACACCCCTCATGTGCCATATCGTTGGAAAGTCCTGTGACCACTTATTCATATTATGCACTTTCCTTGCCCCTCCCTCCTACTTTGCTCCCCGCGGGAGTTCGTTTAATGTATTCCAGTCGAAGACTTTATAAAAATGGGGAAATTAAAGATCCAATCTCAAATGACGTAGAAAAATCAATAAAAAATTTTGATCCCTTTTATCACCCTTTAGTTCATATTTTTGCCACTAGGGGGTGCTTTTGATTCTTATTTCTTTGGCCATTTTGGTACTAATTGCCGAAAAATTCTAATTTTTGATACTTAAACTCCCCTTACCGCTTCATAGCTACTCGCGTTTTTTCAGCTTTTTTCAACCAGGGGGCAACCTTACAAGACTTTTCCAGTCTTATGGCTCCTTTATAGTTTCCGCTCGGTTTGTTGTTTTTTTATTCCATCTGTTTTCAGTTACCCTATATTTAATAAAATCTGCCTTATATATATGTAAAAACAATGATTTCAATAATCGATTCTAGAACATCTCCTTTGTAGATTCTCGAAAGTAATCGATGACTGTATCGATTGTGTATTTTACGATAACGATTTTTTTCGATTAGTAAATTTTCGAGAATCGCCCATCACTAAGCCCTATCACTACTATGAAATTGTCGGCCAGAATAATAGCTAAGTTTTTCAATAACTGTTTTTAGCTTTTCTCGTTATAATCGATTGTAAAACATCTCGATTGTAGATTCTATGAATTAATCGATGGCTGTATCGATTGTGATTTTTTACGATGACGATTTTTCTCGATTGTCGAATTCTCGAGAATCGCCATCACTAGTCCATATTGTTTAAAATACAAGTTCAAATTCACCATTTAGTTTAAGCCAAGGTTCATTTGCAAATATTGACCAGCGAAACGGGCATAGCCTGCTAGTGATAAGATAAATGAGAAAAAATCATGCTTGAAAATTATTTTTCAAAACATAATAAATTAGTCAATTCAGATACAGTTTTTAAACAAATTGCATTTGAAAGTAGATTTTTTCCCTAAACGATGTTCTAAAAATTGAAAATGTACGATGGTCAGAAGATTAAAAAATTGCAATCGCGGAAATTTCAAAACCGAAATTTGATCGTGAAGTGTTGCCATTTTCAAAATGACGTCAGCATTACGCAAAAATGCGTTTGTCCTTTATAATGTAGATAGATAGATACGTAATCAGTAAAATATAATATCGACCAGTTATTATGATGAAATTATCAATTAAGGCTCTTATTCTTGGTAATCCGGAATGAAAAACAACAAAATTTATTCCACTTTGACACGATCATAGAATTTTTCCCCATGAAATCTAAACCCGACATCATTTTCACATTCTCAAAATTTACATACGCACTTCTCATGTCCGTTTTTACCTTTTTTTTTATAAAAAAAAAATAGTATTTTCATTTGACATTTAAAATTCATTTAAACTCAAAACTTGAAGTCACGATTGTCAGCAACATCTTTGCATGTGAACAACTGTACTCTTAACTTGAGATTCTAATCTCTAAACCGAAGAGTAAAAACTGCCTGATTTATGTTTTTAGGCGCATTTGAGTTAACATGTTTAGCTTTATCTAAGAAAATGATCGTTTTCTTTTAAATATGACGTCATTTTCACTTACTTAAGCATTTCTCCTAGTGTCTGAAACTTAGTATCAGTACACATGCAGAAGGGAAAAAATATGTGGAAACTTTATGAGAAAAAATGCGCGTTTTCAAAAGCACTACATTATTTTCCGTGTTGCGCCACTAATCTCTATACAACAATTTTTAGCAACAATATTGAATTTTTATCAGAAAATGGCACGAATAAAGATGAATATACATCATTATTTCTCTCTTCTCTGCAATACTGAAAGCTACCTAATTACAACCATTTTGAAGAAATTCCATAAAATACTATTAAAATTAAAATATAAAAATGAGGATATTTAAAAAAAAACAGCCACTGCAGGTACATTTATAAATGAACAGCTTTCAGTTAAAAAATATACAGAGGGTGATCGGTTAATGAACTTAATCCGTTCCAAAACAGTGTTCGTTAACCGATCACAGATTTAGTAAGGGATTTTAAAGAATTCGCTCTTAAAAGCTAAATAATATATAGATAAAACAACACAAATCTTCCGTTTATAATAAGGTTATTATACGTCCTTATTTATTATGGACAGATTGTATTTTGATGTCTTTTTCCGTCGCGTAGCGTATTAAAAAAAATAATAATAAATGATACAACTTTTGTAAAAACATTTAGGATTACATTGATTGACTACGGCATTAAACCATATCAATTTGACCTTACAAAAGCCCCTTTGTTCTCTAAAAGATCATGTTTACTGCAGGGCCCGATAAATCTCAAGTAGAGCCTACAGCCAGTTAATAATTTGTGAACTAAATTTCAATTAAAATTATTAATTTGCAATTAAAAATATTTCTTTAAAAATTTCTTACAAAATATAAAAATTAATGTTACTAATCTGTTCATTCTAATTTGGAAGTCCTAAAATGTAGTGTCCGAGACCCCGGTAGCCCATGAATTAATCAGGTCATACATATACAATTGTTAAAAAGTTCTCTAAGTCGACAATACAGGCAATTAAATACAACAGCATGTCTGAAAAACAGCATTGCTTCTTCTTGGCTCTGTTTTGTGGGGTGTTCGTTAATCGAACATATCGCTCACCCGAAAGAAAAGTGACACATCTCGCAAAAAATTCGTTTTGCGTTTTATTCCACTAATAGGTCATTCATAAGTGGGTTTTGCTACACAAAAAGTTTCAGAAGTGCAGGTATACGGAAAATCCCTTTATTACGCTATATGTCCATTTGTTATCGCAGAAGAGAGGTGGATCGTGTGCGGAGGTAAACTTGCCCAACGCTCCGAACCTGCTCCAAATCTGATCCTACGTCTTTATTCTTAAGTGTTTTACACTTTTATGCACGTTTTTATTCTTGCATGCTAAGTGCTACAATTTCATGTTATAGTAAAATCATGCAAATTTTCTTTTCCTCTCCTGCGAAATTTACTTTTGTCGAGATGTGTCACTTTTCTTGCGGGTGAGCGATATGTTCGTTATCCGAACATAAAAATCTCTCGCGAAAGTGTTCGTTAACCGATCTGTTCGTTAACCGATCACCCGCTGTATTAGTAAAATTGGTTCAGCAGAAAGCTCAGGGCTGAAGACTAAAAAACAGCCTTGTATAATAAATATTTATGAAAAATTAAATTAAGCAACTTATGTTGTTTTGATAAAATTATAGTAGAATGCCTTAAAGAATAGCAATGAAATTTTATTAGCCGGGAGAATTTTAGGCAAAACCTTTGGGAACCTGATATTATTTTAAACCTCGAATTATTCCCAAGATCATCTTTATCTGCTTGTCTACTCGGCGAAGCAAATTCTTCCAGGAGAGAATCATCAAGTTTTGTAAAATTGCTATTTTTTTTACAAAGTCTTCCGATATGAGTATGTACACTGTATGTCGCTGCTATTCTATAAAGACAATCTAAATGTTTGTAAAACATTGCATTTTATCAGTGTGTGATTTCGATTACATTATTATCAAGTGAAGCCTTTTGACCTGTGGAGAATTTCAAAGCAGCTAAGTTGAAAATAACGCTCTGCTATAAAACATATTTATGTTTTAAGGATTAAATACACGCTTTTTTTAAAATCAAATCACGTCCTTTGCACCTGCTAAAGCATTTCCCTTTTACGATCTAGTCTTAAACAACATCTGTAGAAAAATATGCATATGATGCCATTATCGGGGAGTAATATACAAACCCAGATAAAAGCAATAGTAGCTCCATGTTTTATCAGAAATCATTCACATATAATTTTTCAAAATTCGAAAAATGTTATTATACACGGAATAATAAAATTGCATTCATTCAACTTTGTGTCGTTCGTAAAGTAAGTTTGCAATAATCTACAGTTTATTAAATTGATAAATAAAAATGAAATAAAACCAAAATTCACCTGATTAATTAACAGACGATATTCTTGTCATAAGCACATATTTAACTCCAATTTTTTTCAGTTTTTATGAGAAAATGGCAACAAAAAGATGCAGTAATCTAATGTTTTTTTCCTTTATTTCCAATATAAATGAACTACTTCTGTTGTAACAATTAAAAGTTTGTTTTAAAAACTACAAAAAGAATTAATATCTCAAAAATAAATTGAAATACAGCTTTCAAAGAAATTGCATTTAAAGGGAATTTTTTTTTTCTGTACGACGATGTAAAGTTTTAAAATGTGCGATGTTTAGAAGTTAAAAATTTGCAATATCGAAAATTGTAAAATCGAAATTTCATTTCAAATTTCAAACTGTTGCCATACGCAAAATGACGTATGCGTTACGCACAGATATGTTTGTCCTTTATAATATATATTGGAAATGGAAAATTAGCAATAATAAAATGTCAAAATAAAATAAAAAATTGGAAACATTTAATATGAACTAAAAATTGTATTATTAAAAATTTTCTTCTTTACAGTAATTTTTAACACTTTCCAACATAGATGAATAATTTTTATGACTTTGGTTTATCTGGCCCGCTGGCCGAGCTCTAACTCTTGTAAATATGCTCAGATCACCCTGCCTATCTTTACAAGAAGAAAGTAATGGATTCGTAAAAGTTTTCGACTTCCGGTTTTCGACGGATTTACACGTTTTAGAGGTCAGAGATTTCGAAAAACACGTTTTTAAAAATGTCTGTCTGTGATTCTGTCCGTCTGTCTGTATGTGACACAAATTTTGTGGGCGCTCTATCTCAAGAACTAATGCACGAAATTTAATAAAAAATTATATTCAAGTAGTCCTAATATAAATTGGTGCTGATTAGTTTTTGGTGTAAATCGCCCATCAGGTGGCGCTGCTATGCTGCATTTTTCGCGATTTCTGCAATAACCCTATCTCAAGAACTAATGCACGGAATTTCATCAAACTTCAGACTTAGTTATTCCTTGATATTAATTGGTGCTGGTAACGTTTTGGTGTAAGTCACCCAATAGATGGCGCTGCTATGCTGCATTTTTCAGGATTTACACGATATTTGCAATAGCTCTATCTCAAAAAATAATGCACGGATTTTCATCAAACTTCAGATTTAGTTGTTCCTTGATATGAATTGAGGCTGGTAATGTTTTGGTGTAAATCGCCCAACAGATGGCGCTGCTATTCTGCATTTTGCAGGATTTACACGATATTTGCAATAGCTCTATCTAAAGAAATAATGCACGAATTTTCATCAAACTTCAGATTCAGTTAGTCCTTCACATGAATTAAAGTTTTATACATTTGGTGTAAATCGCTGAACAGGTGGCGCTGCTATGCTGCATTTTTTTGTGATTCCAGCAATAGCTCTACCTCAAGAACTAATGCTTGAATTTTCAACAAACTTCAGATTCTGTTATACATTGATATGAATTAGTGCTGTTTATGTTTTGGTGCAAATCGCTCAACAGGTGGCGCTGCTATACTGCATTTTTCAGAATTTCCTCTTTAGCTCTATCTCAAGAGCTAATGCACGAATTTTCATCAAACTTCAAATTCAGATATACTTTGATATGAACTGGTGCTAAAGTGATGTAATTTCTTGTACTAGTTTAATGATTTAATTGACGTGATTTATATAGAAGAAAGCTTCGGGATGGCCACAACATACTAGTTATATGTTATAGACGTTTACTATAGCGTGATCGCTATTGAAAAGAAAAATGTGTAGCACTTATAGTTAGTTCATTTGCATGGGCGGTCAAAAGTATTATGTTACATTACGGTCAATGGGAAAAATATCTCTTCAAGTCTTAATGATGTTAGACAATTTAAAACATAAAGAAATTGATATGCATTTATAAAGTGCAGTAAAAATTGAATTTTGTAGAATATGGGGTTTGCAAAGCATTTATTATTCATTTACAGGGCCACACAAACTAATTCCGATATATGATGATATATTGGGGAGGGGGCTGTTTGCAGCGAAATTATGTTACTCAAATACAATGAAATAGACATGAATTACTCGAATTTACTACAATGTACTTCCTGTGAAGTATGATATATGATGTGCATATGATTTATCATTCATTTTCAAGGGCACACAAAAGATTCGGATACAGTACTGTATCTAAAGCACTCTGAATTATTGATAATTGCTGGAAGTGCTATGTTATTTATGGTATGCATGTTTAAGCTTAGCTAAATTTTTACTTGCTATGTGATGTGTATAATTGCAATAGATCATATACAGGGCTACACGAAAAAATAGTAAGCAGGGTGAAGTATCAGCGGGAATAACAGGATGGTTTTTAATAGAGTAAAGCACTTTCTAGAGGAGCTATATTTAGTATACTAAGAGATATTTACATAATATAAATAAAATCATATACACGGCCACACAAAAAACTGGATACTTAATTTCCTAAGGATAATATTATTTTAAAGTCTTCTTTGAGTAGTTTTAACAATGCCTTAACAATAGCCTGAATTAAATTTTATCTTAATATGTGGCTTTTGTAAAAATATTTTGGTAATATACAGAACTGCAGAAAAAATTCAAGAATTTTCCTCATATTAGTAGAAATTATCGGAAAATCTGTTGGTAATATACAGGACTATACAAAAAATTCAAGTATTTTCTACATATCGGTAGATATGTCTGAGGTGAATTCCTACTATGAACTTTCTTACTAAACTATGTTTTAGAATACAATATAGAATTCATATCGGGAGATTAAACCTCGGATTATATAAGCAGATAAATAAACAACGTTTATAGCTCCAAAGCACGTTCACTCGTTTCAAAAAAGTTTCGATAGCTGTTGCATACTGTCATGAGTACAAAGAGTGATTCTTTGCACTGACGATGGTGCTCTATGACTACTGAAACTAGTTTGAAACATGTGAAAGCTTTTTGGTGCTATAAACGCTGTTTTTTTTATCTGCTTATATTGTACTGCGCCAAGTAATTTCTTATTGTAATTTAATCCTCAGACAAAAAAAAAAAAAAAAAAAAAAAAAAGTAATGTATCCAACCTCAGTTAAAATTCATTAGATTTTATTCCATATATTTTTTAAATGTTTCTAAGATTTTACAAATTTAGATCGAAAAATACCAGTTTACAAACCAATTTCTTAATTTTATAACATTCAGTTAAAATTTACTGTAATTGATCTAATTCAGATTTTCCTGTCGGGTCCATTGGACCTGTTCGGTAGGGGGATATTTAAACGCACAATAGAATTAAACTACGTTTTCGGTTATGGACGGTAACTGCTGAAATTTGGATTTCAAATGTGCCATGCATGCCTTTTCTGAAATGTTTACTTAGTGTTTAATATTCTGCGCTTGATGCATGCTTTTCCTTAGTTTTTAAATACATTATTATGCACCCTCGATCACGAAAATATAACAAAGTCTGCTGCTACGATATTCTGAATGGATGAACTAAATATAATAAAAAAAAAACTATACAGCTAACTCCGGGTATCTCACAGAATCCCACCAGTGGCTAAGAGGTTCTGCTTTCGAAGATGCTAGACGGGAGGTGCTGGGTTCGAACCCAATCGCGCACGTCGGTCTAACCGTTCGGAGTTTTTGTGGTTTTCTTCGAACCTTTGGAAACCTTTCGTAAATATGGGTTAGGTTCCCTTAGAAAGACCACCACGGGGGACACTCCCCTAGGACCTATATCGCTCGTGCAGATAATCGGCCGTCATAAATAACACTAACACCGAGTATCTCACCAAAATACCTACTTAATCAAAAGCTGATCTGATTCTTTATCTGTAGTTATCATGGAACAGAGAGACAGACTAAAAAATTTAATTTATTTTCAATGAATTTTCATATGAAACTGACACATATGTTTCAAAATAATATTCAATAGCTATCTTATGAAAAGTTAATATGAATAAATTCACATAAATAAAGATAAATAGAATTCACAACAATTCAATTTTATTCACACATTTATATTTAAAAGAAATTTTATTTAAAATATCCTAGTTACAAGTTACAAATTAATACTGTGAAAAGTGACCACGATTATAATATTATTTTACGGCTGAAGACTTTAATAATATTTACATTATAGTTAAGTGCCTACACTCGTCACTTAAAAATACACTCATAAGCTAATGTTAAACCCGTGGGAGCGTTCTTTTCAAATTTTTTAGTTTTTGTTTCAATATTTTTATTTTATTTATTTTATTTTTTTCCCCATTTATTTATTTATTTATTTTTTTTTTTTTGTGGCATGGAATAGCTGAGGTTGTCTTTTTTACTTTTTCGATTTTAGTTGCAGGTTGTTTTTTTAGGAGGTCATTTTATATTTAAAAACAAGTTTCAAAAGTTTTTATTTAAAAAGTAAACAAATTAAAAAAATGGACTAATTAGAGAACCAGCTATCCTATGTAGACAAGGTTTTAAAAAATATTGAAATGTAAATGAGAAATTTGAAAATAATCTTCCCGTAGATTTAACATTAGTCTGCGAGTGATATTTTAACGTTAATTACAATTAAATGGGAATAATGAAACATAAACACAATGTTGCGACATCACAAACAAAGTTATACTAAGTAAATAATTCAGGAATGAGAAGAGCAAAACTGCAAATAAAAGATTTTTACTTTCTTCTATCTTTACAAAAAGAAAGGATTGGATTCGTGAAAATTTTCGACCTCCGGTTTTCGACGTATTTACACGTTTTAGGGGTCAGAGAGCCCCAATGGTTTTTTTTTTTTTTCAAAACTAGGGGGCTCGGCCCCCTACGAGCTACGCTCGCCAACCCCCGTCCAGACACCGCAGGCTCTAAATGCACGCTAATGTGATCGGCTTTAAAAAGATTTCGAAAGATTGAATTATACTCGTAATTTAAAAAACAGTGGCGATCTCCCTATAAACGGATTTCTATTCATTTCTCTTTGATTGGGGAAATTTTAACGCCAAATCCGCTGCGGTACTACTTGATTATCCCGTCGACTAATTTCGCCAAATTATATCAATAGCCAAACCACTCGCCAAATTATACAAATTGACATAATTTTTATTTTAAATAACGAAAGAACAAATAAATTAGTACAACATTAATAAAAATACAAATAAAACGTCGAAATAAAAATAACTTGATGACGTAGACACGTGTAACAACATTTCAAAATAAGCTAATATAAAAGGAATTAAGTAAACAGAATCTTTGTCTCCCGGTATTTTTTAACAAAGCGAAAAGAAAGTTCTTTTAAATGAGACATTTTAAATTAATCGTTTTTAATCTGACGTAATTTTGACCAAACTATTCTTTCTCTTTTTAATATTCACGTGAAATTACTTGTGTTAGAAATTAAATATTATTTGCGCTTTCCTAACAAAAATAGTTGAAAAATATCCTCTCAAAATATCAAATAAATGTCTAGCGCAATTTGTAAATTTAAACCGTTTTGCAATATTATTTTGTATTCATTTTATGTAATAACTGTAATGTGACGTAAATATGACGTAATTTCTCCTATTTAAGACTTCTAACGCATGTTAATAAATTTATTATTTTACAAATTCCTTTCTCTCTTAAAATTCACGTGTAATTATAGTTTTTATGACGTAATTTTTAATAAGTTCCTGCTTTTTGAACATAATTATTTAATTCTAATTCCAAATGTTTTTTTCTGTTTATAATAGTCACGTGTAAATAAATTTTTAATTTATTACACGTATATATTTTTTTTTTTTTTTTAAGCAAACATTGTTGTTTCCGCTGTTTATACAGTTGGCAACAGTTTAAATTAATAACACTTTCTAAAATCTGTAAAAAATATCTCTCGAAATGCTGAAAATTTGAATTTAAAATAGATATAAAACCTCGAAAAATGAGTCAAATTAAAAAAATAAATCAATTCTGCACACCGTGAAATTATAACGTATAAAATGAACTAAAAAATATTAAATTCCGATGTATAGTTTTTGCTTCTATAAAACTTTTTTAGTGGAACGATTTTGTCCAACTTTAGCATTAAATATCTCTTAAAATAATTCTTCGATTTGAAAACTGTCTGCATCAGCGTGTTTATCAAACATTTCTGTATAACACTACCGATTTTCATATTTTTGTATGCATTATTTTTCTTAATATTAACGAAGAAAGACCTCCGGTCACAAAAAATTCAAAACCGGCGGCGGCGGCGGCGACAGCGGTAGTTACTTTCTTTTAGAATAGAAAGATGTCTGTCTGTTTGCATGTGACACAAATTTTATGGGCGCTCTATCACAAGAACTAATGCACGGAATTTAATAAAAAATTATATTCTGATAGTCCCTAATATAAATTGGTGCTGATTACTTTTTGGTGTAAATCGCCCCTCAGATGGCGCTGCTATGCTGCATTTTTCGCGCTTGCAGCAATAGCTGTATCTCAAGAACTAATACACGGATTTTTATCAAACTTCAGGTTCAGTTGGTCCTTAATATGAGTTGGTGCTGATTACATTTTCCTGTAAATCGCCCAACAGGTAGCGCTGCTATGCTGCATTTTGTAGGATTTACACGATTTCTGCAATAGCTCTATTTCAAGAACTAATGCACGGATTTTCATAAAACTTCAGATTCAGTTAGTCCTTGATATGACTTGGTGCTGATTGCGTGTTGGTGCAAATTGCCTAACAGGTGGCGCTGTTGTGCTGCATATTTTACGATTACTTCAATAGCTTTACCTCAAGAACTAATGCAGGAATTTTCATCTAACTTCAGACTTAGTTAGATGTTAACACAAGTTGTTGCTGATTAGGTTTTGGTGTTAATCGCCCAATAGGTGGCGCTGCTACACTAGAATTTTCATGATTTTCGCAATAGCTCAATCTGAAAAACTAATTCACGGATTTTCCCCTAACTTCAGATTCAGTTAGACGTTGACATAAGTTGTTGTTTGGTGGTTTTGTTGTATCATAGATTTTGGTGTAAAGCCCCAAATAGGTGGTGCTGCTCTGCTAGGTTGTATATAGCTGGATTTACACGATTTCAGCGATAGTCATATCTCAAGAACTAATGCACGGAATTTTAGATCTTTAGAATCCTCATGATGGATATAAATTGCCCTTTAATTTTGGCAGTTATTAACATGTATGAGATAGAGGAAAGTTTTGGGATTAGTACATCCGACTAATTTATTATTTTTATTACTCTAAGAGATAGATGCAAGTTTCGTTTTTCTTTTGTGTCAATTTTGTGAAAAGAAAAAGTTATTCTTGTGAAATGTATAACAAATTTGTATTGAAAGGTCAAGTCCAATTACTCAAATGCGAACCAAGCATTTATTGATAATAATTTCATTCTCACAGCTAAAGTTCTATCAGGTGAACTTATTTTTTGGGCAAATAGCAATATGTCTCAAAACTCAAGTAATTCAAACTAATTAATGAAAAGTTTCTTTGATGTAATGAAATTTTGTGATTGCGCTTCTAATTTGTCCCCATTTTTGACTGAATCAATCGCTGCTAATTTAATTAAACGTCTTTATTTGTTTTTAACAATATATTAATAATTGCATGTAAATCGATTAAATATAATGATGAAAGTATTCTTTTAAAATTATGTATGAAAACTTAAATTACAAATATTAATCAAAAATCTAGATTTTCGAGTGCAAACGATTTTAGGACAATAACGAAAGAATGTTACCCTTTCAAGTAAAATCTTAAAAGACGCTTTTGATATTTATGCTTAAAATACATGTGATAAAATAATCAAATAATTCTGTGAAGTGATATATTAGTTGTTCTGATCTAGTACTACATCCTATATCAGCGTATATAGTCATTTTTTATCGAAATTTTAATCATATCTTGAATAAAAATTTCGGACGGTTAAAAACGAAAGCAAAGAAATACAGGTTTAAATCGGTTTGAACTGATAGGCGTGTCAAAGCACGTGGTTTTGTTTGGGCCTTCTGTAGCGTATTTTAGGGTTACTTTTTTGGCGTCACCCCCAGCCACCTTACTGCATCTCCATCTATCTCTTTCCTCCATGATACAAAGGCATTCATTAATTCATTCCTTTTGCTTTGATTTGACTTCAAAAACCATACATAGAGCTTGTTCAGCAACCACGACCACTTCGCCCGGGCGCGAAGGAGACAGATGCATATGGAGGGGGATATATTTTAAGCGTATAGTTACGGTGATCTTGGTAGCTAAATACTCAGCAGCTTTGTGTTACCCTCAGAGTAAAGATAATAAGAGATTATATGATAAGTCTGTGGTATTACCTAACGTTTTTATTAGATAAAAATAAGGCAGTGTTCCGCAGAGTGTTTTTAAAAGAGAATAGCAATATATGCACAGAACGAATGTTCAGTTCCAAAGTTTTTGTCCAATCTATGGCAGCCTGGCAGAGTTTGGTGATAGCCTAGTCTTTTCCTTCGCTGGAAAAATACTGCTTTTTTACAATTATAACTTTCAATTTGATGCATTTTCTGATAGAAATTTTGATGAGTACTTTGTAATTGTTGAATATTTGCTAAATAAATTACGTCCTTTTGGTCTTTTCACTGCATTTAAATATAAAACTTTTTTATTCATTATTTCATAAAGTTGGAAATTATTTTTTAAATCTATGTGTGGCACATTATTTTTCTTGAAACTTGAGAAAAAGTCTTTAGGGAGTACAACTGCTTGTTAAGTTATTTGAATCCCACCACTGTTTTTTTTATGATGTAGTTTGTTTTTTGTCGAGCTGTTCAAGCGAATCAGTCAACCCACCAAAACGAGTGAAAACGTAAACAAAATAGCCCAAGCATATGATCATAACGACCACATATTTTTTGTGGGCTAGGTGAGTTAAGACCGGGCGTAAAATTTGCTGCTGATCGGATTTATATCAGATCACGTGATACTTTTCATGAATGTTTTGATTTTGTCTGAGTGCGTATAGACATGTATTCCTATTACGAGAGACATTGTTTGGAAAGATAAGAAGATTTAATCATTGGTTTCACCTGTTTCGAACCATAAAATTACAAAATAATTAAATTACCTTACTTTTTGAAGTCCACTCCATGAGGTATATCTCTCTGCGTCCGGTCGACCCGATTTGCGTCGCTGAACAAGCTCATACATTCACATTTATGATATTTTTAGAGGAGATGCAGTTGCTACGCAACGGTTAAAAAATGAAATATAAGTAAATTCATAAAATAAAATGTTTTAAGTTATTCGAACACATGTATAAAATTCCATCATATGTTATAAACCTAATTTAAAAGCTCTGACAAATGTTTTGACAAAATTGCAAACTAATAGGAATAATTTAATACTCTTATTTAAAAATTTCAACATCCAAAATTTAGCATTTAAATCCATTATTCATCTGAGCGATTTCTTTCAACAAATGAAAATTTGAAAATCGTCTGACTTGCCATAGAAAAGCATTATGTCACAAAATAAAATGTTCTGTATATTCCGAACGAATGAACCAAATTTAACCCAAAACTATACAGTTAAATCCGGGGAGCTCGCCAACATAGCTCCTTAATTTCAAGCTAATAGGATGCATTTTACGGCAGTTATCGCGGGACAGACAGACTAACTAACTAACAGACGGAAACCAAAGAATTTCGGGTCTGCGCAGTAAGCCTTCACTGACATTTTGGCAAACATTTCTTTAAAATGGATATATTTATTTTGATTGTTCGAAAGAAAAGGAATAATGGGGATTATAAAATACTTATTGAAGCTCTTTTCTTATTTCAATAAAAAAATATTTAATTTATCTTAAATTAAAAAATGCCGTTTAAGATTTACAGGGTTCACGTTGCCTTAAATTTGAAAGGGAACAATTCATTATTGAAAAGATCCATTTAAAACAATGATATTGCAACATTTTCCTGTAATTATGCCAAAATTGCAACATTTTCACAAATTTTTCTTTCCATCAACTCTGAAATAAAATGCTAAATTTTAAATGGAAATTCATTCACCTGTACAAATTTCATAATTTTTAAATTGAATTCGACTGAAACTGTACATTTACATTTAGAAACGCTTTACTGCGATTGCGTCCAAATGATATTATTTATGTTAGTTTTTCTGACATTAGCCAACAAAGACACCCTCTCCTTACACTATAACATGCTCTAAGCAGAAAACAACATGCTTCACAGAATGAAATATGCTTCTATGAGTAAAAATGACGACAGGTTTATGCGAAATCAAAAAATTTCTTCATAAAACTGCTAACTCTCAGTATTGTTGGGGGGAAATGTTTTCAACAATATCCCATTCTTCGGGTATTCAATTTGTGGTAATACAGACTAAATCGTATACGGTCGAAATGAAAAAGCATCCGAAACATAAACAATTCGAGCAATTTCTTATTAGCTCCCTAACTAACAAATTCCTATTTACATCATAGTACAGTTTTAAAAAGGTGTAGCAATTTTGCATTTAATGCAGAATATTGTAAAAGGTCAAAATGCTTTAAAATTAACATAATATTGAACGAAAAAGCTAGCATTGAAAAACACAAATCTTTCACAACAAATGCGTCAAAATAAGATAAAGTTCAGGTTGTTAACTTTGCTTGAACTAAGACTAGAACATAAAAGACAAGTTGCTCATAATGAACACGCAGTAGTTCTTATGCAATCTGATAAACATGACGTAAATTTACTACCTATGAACGCGAAAGGCTTAAAAGTTGCTTTTAAGTGAATTCCTCTATAATAGAAATTGCTGAATTAATGAATGGAAATGACGTTTTGATGAACATGACGTTATGTTTATGTTGACTTTATGTATACTGCTAAGAATCTGCTGGAAAATGTCCAGTGATTCAAATGTACTTATAGATAAATGTTGCTGGACCATATTAAGCAGCATTCTCATACAGCCGTACATTACGTTTATATAACCGTTTTCTAAAAACGGTAAAACGACTGATCAGTTTGATGTTCTTTTTCAACATTGTAAGGAAAAATGACGTTATGTTTAGTGTGAAATCCACTTTTTCATTCATAAAACTAAAATAATTAATATGATTGTGTAAGAGTGGCGTAATTTTCACTAATTTCCCATTTCCTAATTACAAAAAGTTGTATTTAGAGCCTTCAATCGATTACTTTATCTTGATTATTTCTTTTTTTTACGAGTGTCAGTGAGTGCGTTATTTTGAAAAAAGCAAGAGATTAGAATATCAGATGATTGATGTTTAAATTTTCAATAGTGTGAATTGTTAAAACTAGAAGAAATAGTACTATGCTAAGCGTAGTTTAATATAATAATTATTTTTGAGTTGAAATATGATGAGTTTGAGTTGTTTAGTCAAAATAAGAGTGGTTAATCCCTTAACCTACGATTTAACCTACGGTTTGGCAAATCCATAGCTACCACTAAAATTTAATAGAGAATTTCACCTTGTTTAATCATGGAATTTCAATGATTAAATTAAATTATATTTATTGTGAAATTTTAGTGGTAAGAGGAATTTATATTTTGCTGGATCATCGTACGCGGTCTATGCCTGTCATTGTAGGTTAAGGGGTTAATATTTGTTGGAAATTTTTTTGCATATTTGTGATAACTTCATCTAACTGTTCCATATAAATATTTTATTCCGTCGAGTTTCGACGGGTACCACTTCGTTAATTATTATTAAAGAAATTTAAATCGGATTTGGTGGAAAGTCGTTGTAAAATTGCCTTTCCTTATTTTGCAATTAAATTTTGTAAAGATTCCGGTGTGAATTCGACATTACAGAAACACAATTACTTGCCTCTAAAAGGGTTAAACCTTTTACCGTTTGCAATATCATTGTTTTAGTACCATTATTTTCAGCAAGAACCAACCACTTTATTTAAAACCAGTAGTTGGCAACTATGTATAAATGATATTTTTAGTGAAACGTATTAAATTTCGAAAATTAAAACCAATTAAATGTATTTTATTTTAAATTTCTTGGTGCGAATTGGTATAAATGCAGAAAGGAATTAATTTCAATACTGAATAAAGGTATGTGCTTTTTTATTTAATTGTCAAAAACAAGTTTTTTCCAAAATATGATAATATAGAATTTTCTGATAACCATTCTAACAGTAGCAAAAGTGCTATTCTCTATATGTGTGGAATACACATGATAATAACTGTAGGAATACTATCACCATGTTAAAGGCCATTTCATTGAATTTTTTGAAAGTATAAGTTCTGGATGTTTTTATTTATTCTTTGATTACAGCAAAACTGTATTGGACATAAATATTGCAAGTGTATGACGGTTTCTTTATATTTTTTCAGGTTTAAAGTAATTTTTTACATGAAATTAAATGACATTTTAAAGTAAAGTCTTACATGATCAGTTGAGTCTGATTTATGGAAGCTACGCTACGTAAGTACAGTAGAACCTCGATTATCCAAAGTAACCAACCATCTTTTGGAAAATCGAAATTTTCGGATAATCGAGAATGTTTCAATTTTAAGATTAAGAGGCTACTTCATTCACCTGAAAAGCCCCGCTTACTAATGCTAATCCTATGAAAATTTTTTTAAAGATATCTCGTTTGCATTTGAGTATTTTTAAACAATTCTTTTTAAATTGGATAGCCAAGATCAATCTGTAAAAAGGTTTTTTTTTTTTTTAGTTTTTCGGTTTTGTTTACAGATATTTTTACTTAGGACACTTTCATTTTCGGAACCGGTTTCGAAAGTGAAAGTATCCTCTTGAAAAAAGTCTGCAAACAAAATCGAAAAAGTAAAAAAGGACAGATGTAGAGATCATTCTCAACTGTCCAATGCAAAAAGAATTGTTTAAAAATACTCAAATGCAAACGAGATATCTTTAAAAATTTCTTCAATAGGATTAGCATCAGCGAGCGGGTCTTTCCAGGTGACTAAAGTTGCCCCTTCATCAGAAATATATGCGCTATTTCTGATTATGGTAACAAGTGATTAATAAAAATGAAGCAATAGCAAAATAGAACCCAGAATAAGTTACCTGAATTTCAATTTTGAAATTAAGTACCTTTCGCATATTTCACAAGGATTTGAAAACATATCTTGTTTGTCGCAGTTTCGATTGCCTTTGCTTTGAAGCTCTGCCACGCAGTTTTTAAAAAGTTTGATTAGTTTGCCAATATCACAATCTTTCTGCTGCCCCAACCAAGCCAAACTTTTTGCAAAACATTCAAAATTTTCAGAATCGCTAATTTCTTCGTTCGTTCCACCCCGCAGTTTACGGGAGCTCAAATTAGATTCAAAGGAATGCTAAGAAAGGGAAAATATTTATATTTGCGCGTGGTTCAGAAAGGTCCGCTTGCACACGAGGAATATGACAGTTAAAAAAAAAAGAAAATTAAAAAAGCTTCAAAATGGATTTTGCATACAAGGAATGTGAAAGTACAAAAAAAAAAAAAAAAAAAAAAAAAAAAAAAAAGCTTTAAAAATAGATTTGGGGTAAAAGAGTTTCAGATTAAAGAGGTTCTACTGTATACCTGAATTTTTAAACTCAATGATTTGATACAAACATATTTGGGTAAATTGAGTACTTATGTGTAAAATTTTATTTAACTCAATTGCTATTTCAAGCAGTAGTTTCTCGATATGTTTAACGTTACAAGGAAGAACAAGGTGCAAAATTTTGAAAATCAAATAATAAATAAAAATGTTTCTTTAATAATTATTGGTGTAAAACATAAAATAAATTATTGGCTTCCCAAAGTGTGTTCTAAAAGAACTCTATTATTTTTGCTTATTACGAATGCATTATCAATTCAACCATTCCAAATTACTCTATATCATAACTATTTGATGAAAAAAATATATCTGCATAGTTATTTTATGCAACTAACTTGAAATCACACTTTTATGTAAAACTAAAATAAGTTAGAATTTTATTTTACATTATCTTTAATTTTATTTAAACATGTGTGTTTCAATTTTATTTTTCAGGACAAAGGATTATTTTTAATGATTGTCATTGATAAGTTCTGTTTAGTGAGATTTGTTCTACCTAAATATATGTGCATTCTGACCATTATATGGTAAAATAAGGTATATAACTTTTTAATTGGTACAACTGTTACTGCAAACAGCGCTGTTTCTCGATACGTTTATGACTATCGCCGGTCTCTATACTACATAAAACGTCATTATATTATTTCGCAATGTTGAAAACAGCAGCACCCTGAAGCAGCCGTTAGCTTCTGAATACCTTCTTAGTACCATCTGTTAAAATTTTAATCATTTGCTACTAAAAGAAAAACAAATGAATATAATTTACAATAGAAAGTTTTAATTTTTATTTATATGTATTTAAATTTCTCACATAACACCTTTTACTACCATTTTTTTCGAATAGCAACTAAAACATGCGGTACATCATCGTGGAATTTTAGGGCTGATCCCAAAATGCCCACTTCTAAGATTTTATGGAACCATTATTTTAATATAAATATACTAGGGGGCTCTGCCCCCTACTAGCTACGCTCGTCAACCCCCCATTCAGACACCGCAGACTCTAACAGCACGCTAATTTGATCGGCTTTAAAAAGATTTCGGAAGATTGAATTATTCAGGAGATTGAATTGATTGGGAAGATTGATTTTAATATGACAATTATAATCTGACGTAATTTTCACCAAACATTTCTTTCTCTTTTTAATATTCACGTAAAAATTCTTTTGTTAGAAATGAAATATTAGGATCATCTTAAAATAACAAGTAAATGTCTCGCGCAATTTTTAAATTTAAACTGTTTTGCAATATTATTTTTTGTTCATTTTAAGTAATAAGTGTAATGTGACGTAAATGTGACGTAAATTCTCCTATTTAAGACTTCTAACGCATGTTAATGAATTTATTATTCTAAAATACTCCTTCTCTTTTAAAGTTCGCGTGTAAGTATAGTTTTTATGACGTAATTTTCAATGAGTTCCTGCTTTTTATATTTTCTGTTTATAATAGTCACGTGTAAAATAAATTTTTAATTTGAAGCAAACATTATTGTTTACGCTGTTTATACAGCTGGCAACAGGTTTAAATTAATACAATTATCTAAATTTTGTAAAAAATATCTCTCGAAATGCTGAAAATTTGAATTTAAAATAGAAACAAAACCTCAAAAAATGAGTCGAATACTAAATGCAGTCTTCACAGAAGGATATTCTGACGCATAAAATGATCTAAAAATGATTAAATTCCTATGTACAGTTTTTGCTCCTACAAAACTTTTTTAATGGAACGATTTTGTCCAACTTTGGCATTAAATATCTCTTAAAATAATTCCTCGATTTGAAACTGTCTGCATCAGCGTGTTTATCAAACATTTCTCTATAATACTACCGATTTTCATATTTTTGTATGCAACAGTTTTTTTAATATTAACGAAGCAAGGCCATGATTAAGCATTCAAATTGGATGCCGATCTGCCGAGAATATCTACGCAGATTTTCATTGGTCCATTTCCAAATCAAAACTTTTTTTAATATATAGAATTATTAGTTTTATCTTCTTTCCAGAATTCTTCGTTTATATATGAGGAAGGAATTTATTCGGAAAACATGGTGCGTAGCAGCTTACGAATGCATCGCAGAAGATGTACGCATTGATAGCAATGTTTATCAACGGGTACAGGATTACAAAGATTGAGTGACTAAAATACTGAACCTTATTAATTCTTTTTAGTGCGCAGCTTAGCATATATGTAAACAGTGTTTTGAATTTAATAGTTTTTTTTATTCGTATATACCTAATTCACACCAGAAAATTAAAATAGCAATATTTGCTTTAATTAATAACAGACTTTAAGCCCAGTCAAATTAGAGTTTGAAGTGGAAAATTCTGGTGTAATTGTTTTTAGTGTCTTACTTTATATTTTCGGGGTTTCGGAATACGAATCTGAAGTTGTCCAACAAAATTTCTCTCGGCCAATATGAAAAATCGTGAAAACGCCACTAAAAATCGCTGATTTTTCGAGTTTTTTGCTTATAACTTGCAAAGTAATGTTTATACGCAAAAGGTGACCCTATATTAAAATACAGACGAGAATATTACCTACAATTCATGTTTTTATAATTTTTTTTGTACGATATACGGCTTCCATAGAGGCGTTGAAAAAAAGGCGAAAACCAGTAATTTCGGAAAATCCCCAAACTGATATTCTTACCCTTTCCGTTCATAACACTAAAAGTAAGCATTTAACTGTAAACATTTGCAAACGTACTCACTTATTATTAGGGTATATATTTTTATGACGTAGGTATACAGTGTTACCTCAAAAATCCGGCATTCAGAGATCCGGCAACTTAAAAAATCCGGCATCAAAGTCATCTTTCTCCTCTTCCTTTTTCACTTCCAACTTACGGCAAAAGTAAAAACAGTAATTATTTTCGAATTAAAAACTGAGATAAAAACAATGCATTAGCTGACAGCGATATCACTGACGCGGTGCCAAATAGAGCCCTCGATAACACGGGTAGCAGCTCAGAGAAACAAGGTAAGGACCTGGCAGAAGATAATGTCTCACCAAAAAATGCATACATTTGGCCGGAAAATTAACATCATCTTCAAAGAAACAAGACTGTATTTCCGAAATTGATACAATTCTCTACAATTTATGTGCAAGTAATTTTTTTGGACCTCGAATAGTTATGAGAAAAACAATGATGAATGCACGAAGTATTCAGCTGCCTCTTTATTGAAAACATACTAAATGCATCATTAGATTTCTGTACACATATTTGAAACGTAAACGTTAGGTTTTATTGATACAACAAAAAGATAAAAAGTGATTAATGATCGGCTAGTGTTTAATGTTATACAGCATAATAAAATACAGTGAAACTCGTTTAAGATACGCCCGCTTAAGATACGATCCCGCTTAAGATACGAATTATCTTCGGTCCCTTGAAAAACGCCTATTAAACCTGTGTAAAATTACCCGCTTAATATACGTACGCATAAGATACGATCCCGCTTAATATACGAAGAAAATTTGTCCCTTGATGTAAAAAAACCCGCTTAATATACGAAATGGTGCTTTTAAAATCCGTTTATCACGTGTCTTTAGGACAGAATAGCTCAAAAGAGCAAGTGAATTGTGCAGGAGTCTTTGTCTTGGCGCCTTCCCCCCTCCCTCCCCGTTCCTTCTTCCCCTTTTAAGTTCGAAGTCCCGGTGGAAGGATCGGGAAAGTTCTCCTTGTCTTTAACGTCATAATCACGTGATGTGACGCAGCTTCATACCGTGCCTTCGCAGCGTTCTCCGATCTAGGGGAAAATCCCTAGATATAGGGAAACTCAAGCCTATTTAGGGAATTCCTTCTTATTTCTAGGAAACTTTTAGAAGACTAGCAATATTTTCTTGAAATCTAATGGAAAAAAAAAAGGATTTTTTTTAGACTTCTGTTTTTTCTGACAATGAACGTGATAGATGGAAGAGGAAGTAAAGAGATGGGCAGTGGGGAGAAATTGTCTGTAAGCAATTCTTTCGCTAACAGAGGGTGGGGGGAGATTGTTTTTGTATAACACAAACCGGTGTTCATGAATCTCGTATGTGATTCAGCCAGGCCGTTACAGCCAATCAAAGTGCTGAATTTCTTCCATTTCATGTGACTTTAGAATCTAGGGAATTTTTATTCGGTAGTCTAGGGAAAAAGGGAAAACCTATCTGAGAACACTGTGCCTTCGAAACCTCTGTACCGGCAAAGCTGTCGAAAGGCATAAATCTAGTCTTTTGTTTATCCGCTGAATAGTAATAGAAATAAATAATGGATGAGCGACTGAAAGTAAAAAGAAAAGCACTTTCTTTGACTGAAAAACTGGATGTGTTAAGGAAATATGACGCCGAGAATGTGATAAACAAGACAGTCTTTGCCAAATCTGTAGGAATCCACGAGTCAACTCTGCGAGCTCTGTTAAAAAATAGACAGAGACTGGAAAGCAGTGCATCAGCTGGAGGCTCTAGCAGAAAGAAAATTAAGGTGGCAAAATTTGAAGAATTGGAGAAAATTGTATTTCAGTGGTTCACCCAAACCCGATCGATGAACATCCCAACTAATGGATCATTGATTACGGAAAAGGCCTGCGAAATTGCTACACGTCTTGGGGTGGATTTCACGCCTAGCAACGGTTGGCTAGACCGCTTCAGACAAAGATACAGCATAGTTTATAGGAAGGTATGCGGAGAGTCGACAGCTGTGAATGTAGATGATGTCAATTGTTGGAAAACTAACGTGCTCGCGCCGCTATTGAAAAAGTACTCAAGATGCAATATTTACAATGTCGACGAGATGGGCCTTTTTTTTAAATTAATGCCAGATAAAACTATGGCGTTTAAAGGTGAGAAATGTTCTGGGGGCAAACTTAGCAAAGAACGTATAACTGTTCTTGTTGGTTCAAATATGAGCGGAACGGATAAATTAAAACCCCTCGTCATCGGAAAGTCGCGGAATCCTCGCTGCTTTAAAAATGCTAGAAATCTGCCCTGCGATTATGAAAGTCAAGCCAAAGCATGGATGACAGGCAATATATTCGTTAAGTGGATCCGCAAGTTTGATGAACGAATGAAAAAGGAGTCCAGGAGAGTATTGTGTCTCGCCGACAACTGTCCCGCCCATCCCAAGGATATCCCCGGTTTACAAAACGTCGAACTAGTCTTTTTACCCCCTAATGCAACTAGCGTTGTTCAACCCATGGATCAGGGCATAATTCATGCTCTCAAAATGAAATACAAAAGTCGTGTAGTTGTACGTCATCTACACCAAATAGATCATCGTGAAAAGGATCTATCCTGCCCAACCTGTAAGCCTATTAACCTCTTAGACGCTATGCATTTCCTGAGAGCGTCCTGGGAAGACGTAACATCATCCACCATTGTGAACTGCTTCTGTAAAGCCTTTGACGTCGACGGCACTTTTCGAAACGTTGACATCGCAGAAGAGGAGCAGTATCAAGAAGAATGAGAAGATTGGGACTCATTTGTCGAAATTGACGATCAGCTTGTAACATGTGAAGTTCGTTCTATCCCGGATATAATCGCAGATGTCAAAAGTTCCGATGAACCTAGGCCTTCAGAAGAAGAAGTAGATGACGCGGGTGAAGAAACGGATGTGCCAGCCATACCATCATTCGCATCTGTAATGAGCTCGTTCAGCTTACTTCGACAGTACGCCTCTTCGATGGATGCTGGTCCATCTGTCGAAGATTTTATCTACAACATCAACAAGGCAGAAAGCTTCGTGATAAAATCTCGCCCTAAGTTGCACCAAACCAAGGTAAACGACTTTTTTTCAACAAATTAAAACTACTTCACGTAGTTTAATTTAGGTAATGTAACAAATAATTATTGTTCCTTGCATACATTTAGTTTGTCTTTCTAAAAGTAATTATGAAAATTTATTATTTTTCCTGTTTAAGTATGTAGTGTATTTTAGTTGTTATTTTGTAAAGATTAACAAAAATTTCGTTTTATTGTCTTTTTATAATTTGACATTTTAATTTTGACTCGATAAATTTTTTGAGAAAAATAAAGTAATTCTTTATTTCAAAATTTTAAACTTAAATTTTCTATAATATCTAAAAATTGTTAGAAATGGGTAAAATGAGAGTTATAAATGGTTAAAATACGTTAATAACAATGTGCACTGCCTTTACATGCATTATTACTCGGGAATCTATGAAATTCGGATAAGATACGATCCCGCTTAAGATACGAAATGCTCTCAGTCCCTTGATTCGTATCTTAAACGAGTTTCACTGTAGGTAGATAAGTATTTTCTTTTTACAGCACTTATTATTAAATGATTATTGACTTGAAATGACACTCATTAGTCAAACCGATCCCTCTTCGCCAAAGGTTTCATGATTGTAGGCATGTCTTCCAATTCTTCTACACCTAAAAAAAATAAATTTAAATATAATACAGTCGAACCTCGTTAACACGAAAACGCTTAACACGAAATAACACTGAGGTCCCGTCAGATAAGTCTGAAAACCAATGTAAATTAATTCGTTTAACACGAAATAGAATTTCGCAAAATCCCGCTTAAGGCGAAATTTTTTTTTTGCTCGAAAACTAAAACACTCTTTCTTAAGCGAAGTTTTTAATATTTCAAACTTACATGTCACATATTATTTACTAAAAATGGAATTGAAAATGACAAAGAGGAAAAGGGTTTCAAAAAGTGGTGAAATAGTTGGCTAATGTCTGCTTTTCTTTATCCTCTGATATTCCGCATTAACCCCCCCCCCTCGCTTAGGTTGCATTTATTGACATCCTGAGCAAGTATGCCTGAGATGGGAATCAATCACGTCTTCCTATTCTTTCGAATTACATTTTGTGGTCATCGACAAAAGAAAGGGGAGAAAAGGAGAGGTGAACAAAAGAAAGGGGAGGTGATCAATAGAAAGGGGTGGTGTCCGAACTGTTTGGGGCTCCTGCTCTTGACCTCTGATCTTTAGAAATAGTATCTGTTAGCTATATCTGTTTGGTCTTTTATGCGGACATATTCTCTGTCTGAGCTATAGATCGGCACTATGAATGTTTGGGTGAAGGAGTTACTTTTTTGAATGTGATTGTTGCATTAATTGTTTGACTCTATTGATAGTGACATAAACCATAAACAGTGTTTCCGAAATTCCATATCTTCGTGTGAAATAGAAGTGACAGTCCTTACTTTTTTACCTGACTAGTGAAACTCTGTTCCCAGTTGCTCTGTAGTATTCTTTGAAAGATGAGTCGAAAACAGCAAGCTGTATCTTTAGAAACAAAGCAAAAAATTTTAAATGAAGTCAGCGATAAAGTGCTGAAAAAAATCAGATATTGCGGCAAAATATGGAATACCCAATAGCACACTCTCTACAATTTTAAAGAATCGTGAAAAGTTTGAAGCGGCTTATGCTGTCAGTCAATTCGAACCAGCAAGAAAACGGATGCGCACAGTTAAAAATGAAGAAATTGAAATTGCTCTCTTACGGTGGATAAAAGAAGCAAGAAGCCAAAACATTGTTTTAACTAGTGCAGTTTGCAAGAGAAAGCAAAGGCTTTTGCTGATACTCTCGGTTACAACGATTTCACATGTTGTAACGGATGGCTGACAAGATTTAACACGTTCACGCCGGCGCGGTGGGTCACACTCGACTGTCTCAGTGTTTTCCAGTCTCCGGCTTTTTGCACACCACTATTATTTTAGAGAAAATGTTGTTCCTTTAAATTGCCCAATTGTTCTAATTGAATAAAACAACGTTTTCTGTATTAAAATACTGGTATCCAAAAAGCCGTAGACTTAGTATCTCTTAGACTGTCGAGTGTGACCCACCGCGCCGGCGTGAACGTGTTAAAGAGCGTCATAGAATTGTCTGCAAAAATATATGTGGAGAGGAATCTGCCGTAGATGAGTCTTTGTGATGCCGTTGATGAGTCTATACAGTCTTTTTTTATTAGGAAAGTGGTTACATGTTAAAAAATAATTATGCACCCCGTGATATTTTTAACGCCGATGAAACGGAGCTTTTTTCCAAAGCACAACCCTTGTGAACACTTACTTTAAAAGTAGAAAAATGTACTGGAAGAAAATTCAGCAAAGAAAGAATTACGATTATGGTCGGCTGCAACATGGACGGAAGTGAAGAATTACCATTACTCGTAATCGGTAAGTCGGCGAAACCACGTTGTTTAAAAAACGTCAAAACTTTGACGGTTTGCTACGCTTCCAGAAAAAAATGCATGGTTAAACAATGTTATTTTCGCGATGTAATATCATACTAACTTCAGATTTGTTTATGGTTACTGCATACGAACCCAAGTCAACTCCGGGCGGGTCTGCTAATGTTTACTAACTTATTTATTTCAACTGCTATTACGGGCAATTGCTTCTTGATACGTTTCAGAGGAACAGTATCTACATCCTTACTAGTAATCGAAAATTAAAATTTAATAATACAGATTCTCTGAAATAGTACTGGTATAAAATATTAAATAAATTTTTATCATTAACGTTCGATTAAAACAAACAGGCGTGCTTTAAAATATTTCTGGTATTTGAGCTTAAGTCGATAAGTTAGTTAAGACAGTATCGATAGCATGTCAAGAAATTGCTCCATGTTATGGCAGTTGAGTAATTAAGTAGCAATTAAATAGTAGAGTAGTAGATTAGTAGTAGCATTGAGTAATTAAGTAGTAGTTGAGGCAATTAAGTATCAACATCCAGAGATTTCAGAACAGATTTCTTGATTGGCACGACTCTCCAGAAATGGTAAAATTCCCCTTGTCTGTGCTTTAAGTAATATGCAATTAAATAAAGCGAATTTTACTATTTCCAAAAAGTGGTACCAATAAAAAAATCCGAATTTTAAAAAAGTAGCCCACTGGCAACACAGGTTCCAAAAATTGATAGTACAAAAGCGGGTTTTTCCGAAAATCGAATGATTTACGTTCGAATTATTTTAATAATCGAGTGATTTTAAATGATCGAGTAATTTGAAAAGGCTAATTCCATGAAAACTTATGTCTGTCACACACCTGAAAATCGCTATGCTAGTTGGCCACCGTTATTTTCGAAAAGTTTACTTCACCCTATTCAATTGATGAGATATCTCCGGTGAAATAAGTCACATTTTTCCGTTCTAAAATACTGGTAGCTAACAAGCAATAGCGATTTTCAGCTGTGTGACAGACATAACAAGTTTTCATGGAATTAGCCAAAAGTGTTTCAAAATATAAATGACAATAATCCTTATAATTGATTCTGATTCAACATTCTCAGATCCAGGGTTGCCTTTTGGCCTCTATTTTTATTTCGAAATTTTAAAGTCATACTGGAAACTTCAAAACAGAATTTTTACTTTAAGTAATCGCGAAATGTAACTCATTTCACAAGTTTTATCTTTTTTATAGTAGTTCATGCAACTACAGCTACATCTATACTTAAATATACCAATACAATCTTTAACTTTGATTAATGTCTTAATTTTTTATATCTTAATAATGAGTTCTTAAGTTTAGCTCTTAAGTTCATATTAATTTCTTTTAATTTTCAAGTAGGAAGAAGCAAGAAGCAAGATAATTTTGTGTGTGGTTGTAATACTAAAAAACCCAAACATAAATACATTGAATTTGTAATTTGAAAAAAATATATAATATTAATTATGAATTATGAAATTAATTTTTGGAAAAAAAAAATATGAAATGCAACCGACAATGTTTTTGACAGATTTATGTTTATTTTGTCCTGCTTTATGCGAATTCCCAATTTCAAATTTTTCTTTCAAGTAGTTTTCAAATTATCATTAAAAAACGGCAAACATGTTTTTAATGGCAAAACATGTTTAAGGGGCTGTGATGTGCTGAAAAGCATAATTTGAAAAATTATATTTTACGCATTTTATTGAAATATTTGGGTTGCAATAGTCGAAACATATTAACAGCTTGTGGGCGGTGGGATAAGTTATGTCCCACCTAATTCAAACAAGATTCGCACCAGAAACTTTTAACCAAATTTTATATTTTTAACTTTTGCGAAAATTGTTGGATGATTGCTTTTCCTTGCTTAAAAATAAAAATTTTCCCTTATTCTGGTGAGAATTCAATATTACAGTAACATTATTTTTCCTCTCAAAGGGTTAAGCGAGTGAAATTATCATATTGGCTAGAAATAATACATTACCCCTTAATCGTCGCGCCCGAGACATTCACGGGCAAACCCATATGAACAAATTTCGTCGCGCACGTGGCACTCACGGCCTTGACGTCAAATGATTTTAGCTAATTTTTTCTGGTATCAACTTTGCATTTTCTTTCACGAAAATATTTTTAAGCCTTATTTACGTGATTATATTTTTATATTCTGTTCGCACCACTATATTTTTAAGGTATAGTTTTTAGTGAATTTCTCTTGCACTTTTTTCTCGGAAATACGGTAATATTGTACCTTAAACAAATAGTGGAACTCAGGATATAAATCGTCTCATGTCAATATTGCAGCATCGGTCCGTTAAGGAAGTCATAAAAGCTTAACCCCTTAGGGACGAGCGAAACGTATACGTGCCGGAAATAGGCCTAAGGATCCTCGTTTATCCTCACCAGCAAAATTTTACTGTAAAATTTGCCTTATTTAATCCGAGCATTTTCCCGATTTGAATAGGCACAAACTTCTGCTTTTTAAAACCGGTAGCAAAGTAATAAACATTTCGTAAAAGGCTCCCGTCGCGAAGTGGTTAAAAGATGGGAAACTCTGAAATGACAAGTTTGTTTTTAAGTTCGTACTGGTTAATTTAACCCCTTCACGCTCGAATTAAATTACGGTTGAATAATTCAAATTGCTTATTGGCACCACTTTTATGAAAAAGAAATATTCACCCTATTTAATGACAGTAAGAACGATACTAAAATATAGCCAATTTCACTATTTTATAAAACTGGTGGGAATCAAACAATTTGAGTAAAAGACACAGCCCGAGAATATGACGGGAGCGAGAATTAAGGAGTTAAGGAATTGTACGAGTTGAAAGACATGTTTTACTTGTTTGAAATCTGAACACATCTGGGTTAGCGTTTTATAAATTTCTATGTTGAGTAGCTCAAGTGAAGAAAAATATTTTAGTGTTGAGATATCTGGAAAGGAATCAGAAGATTACATTTTTTCAGATGTTTTTGACTCTGAAAAATCGGAAACTGAAGATGGTGATGATGACCCAATATTAAGCACACCTATACTTGCAATTCAAATCGAAGCCTAAGATTAACGTTTCGTTTGAAGCTATTTCGGGTATTCTGCAGTACTATGAACATTTTATAAAGATGAATTGGCGGATAATATTCTAATCGAAATTGATCGCTATGATGAGAAATGGGGAAATGTTTTGGCGAGAAATGCAGATTGGAATGGCAGCCTATTTCTTAAAATAAAATGCTGTTGTTTCTTGCTCTTACTAATGTCGAAAAAATAAAAAAAAAATTGTTAAAAGTAAAAGTGAAAGAAAATATATTTTGGACTACACTTTATTCGTTAAAACCCAATTTATTCGCGATATTATGACGTACAATAGGTACAGCGAATTATAAAAAAAAGTTACATTTTTGGAATAATGAAGCTCAGGGTCCTCAAAATCCACCTAATCCGAAACTGTACAAAACGTCGACTGTTTGTGCGCATCTGAATGATTTGTAAAGAACAATTATCAACATCATGTTGTTTATGTGAACACCATTTTCTGGATGTTATGATGCCTACGGGCAACCTTACACAATGAAAAATTTGTTCTTCCCATGAGAATAAATATGGAAACAAAATTATAAAATAAACCAAATATGAATGCAAGGACTGTAATTTAGGAATATGCATGTCATGTTTCAAAGTTTTCCTTACATTGAAAATTTACTAAATTTTGAAAAATATATTGAATGCCAATTTTCAAATTAAATTTGAATGAAATTATCGTCTTCGTAGTAACATAAAAAATTATTTGATTTATATATGTCTTTACCTTTACTTAAAATAAAACCGCAGGTTGCAGCATTGCATCGAAGCTTCTCTGCACGTCATGTGTGTGCAATACAATTAAATAAAAGATAAATAAAATTGTAAGTTTTAAAAATTTTATCCATCCTGAACACTTTCAGGAACAAAGCACCTTCATTGCTTAAATGTCGAAATAAGAGATTGACATCAGAATTTATGAACAGATTTTTTTAGAAATAAGAAAAGAGCCAAAATTCACAAATTTACTAAAGAAACATTTTTGTAAAAATTTATGGGATTTTTGGACATTTGAGTATTCAAATTAAGGGATTTCATATACTTCAAACCACCCTTAACCCCTTTACCTACGATTTACGTCTCAACAGCTCGACGGTTTGGCAAATCCATAGCTACCACTAAAATTTAATAGAGATTTTCGCCTTGTTTAATCATGGAATTTCGACGATTAAATTAAACTATATTTACCGTGAAATTTTAGTGGTAAGAAGGATTTACATTTGGCTCGACATCGTCTGCGGGCTATGCCCGTCATTGTAGGTTAAGGGGTTAAAAGGGTTAAATATTAAGAAAATACCCTGTTTTTTTTTTTTTTTTTACTAATGAACTCAGAATTTTATGAATAATAAAATCGGGCAATAAAAAAGTTGACGATTTTTGAAGGGATTTTCCCAAAACTACGCGACGATTAAGGGGTTGCTAATTATCATCTCGATTAATCACATTTTATTGCCGGTATGCCACCACATCCTTATATAGACCCTCTAATAAAATTGCCCTAAAACATAATAATTTACAAAATTTAATTTTTCCACTGTAATTTGGTAAGTAAAAGAAAGTGCAAATAACAGTGGATCAATTGAATTATAAAATCTAATCTTTTTAGTATCAGTGTGTTTCAGAACTTCTGCTATTAAATAAGGAGAAGATTACTGTTCAGAAATACAACAAAATTCAAAGTTTTGCAGTTGGCAGTTATGCGAATGATGTAATGAAAGATGTCGAAAATTATAATTCATGAATAACTTTTCATAAATACGAAAATCATTTTGTGACAAATTATTTTCAGTGTTAAATATTTAAACGAGCATTGCATTCTAATATACTAAAATACTAGGGTTGAAAATTTTGACATTTTTACTAGTTTTGACATTTAGAGCTTATTTTGCATATTATTTTGTTCAATAATGAGAAGTTTTATTTGTGTTTCACACCAGTATTTTTAAAAGTAAGTTCGGTACATTTATAATATTTTATTCATTGTTAGAAATAATGTTCAGTTTGATACTTCTGACCATTCGCGAAAACACTGCTTATAATAGCAGTTAAACAGAAGCAAATAAAGCTCACCTTTTTGTTGCCGTAGCATTTGAGGATAATATTTCCAGTGGGCTACTTTTTTAAATTCAGATCTCTTGATTGACACCACATTTCTGAAATGTAAAATTCGAATTATTCAATGATATACTCCCTCTGTCCCAAATTAGTTGCCACATTTGAATACTTTTGTACTGATTATTGATACTGATGATTTTATGGTTATGTATGAACATTTTTCTGAGATTTCAGGGTGCAATGCTATCAATCAACAACATTTACTATCCAAGCATTTCCTTCGTCCCTCCTTAAATCAGTACCAAATTAGTTAAAAAAATCCAGGGTTCACACGCTCTTAAGAAGCCACGCCCATTTTGTAAGTATTATTTCACCAGTAATTGCAGAAAGCTATCTTCTAGCTCAGGGATGGCCAACTGCCCCGCGCTGGACACCACTAAAATTCTACAGTAATCATTGCCTTATCTAATCATCGAATCTCTGCGATTCAAGAAGTCGGCTATTTCTTTAAAAAAGTTAGTAGTATCAGGCGTGCCATAGTTGGACACCCATGTTCTAGCAAATGAATCGTTAATTCATTAGGAAGAAAATGATCTTTTCTGTATACTTGTGGTAGAGTCCTTACAAAATGAGGCGTGGCTTAGGAACGTGCACACCCTGTATATTTGCTTCAAAAATTTGCTCAAAAATAAGTGCTACATTTGTGGAAAATAAAAAATGAAAATACCAACTTGTGATAATTTTAATCGCAAATAAAACAATTTTAATTGATATTTAAGGAAGTTCTTTCACATAATATAGTTTCGGGATTATATGTCAGGCTCGAAGATTTTGACTACGAAGTTTTCATTATACACATGTTTGTAAAGTTAAAAAATACATTGTCAAGCTTTTCTACTTCTATATTTTGAAAACGAATTCAACAGCATCAATTACGTTCTCAATATTCTTTGTTGGCATCTGACGTTGCAATGACTGTATCGCGTTAAAAAACCCGAGATCAAGTACATTTAACACGCACACGCCGGCGCGGTGGGTCACACTCGACTGTATCAGAGATGTCGAGTCTCCGGCTTTTTGCACACCACTATTATTTTAGAGAAAATGTTGTTCCTTTAAATACCTAAATTGTTCTAATTAAGTAAAACAACATTTTCTGTATTAAAATACTGGTAGCCACAAAGCCGGAGACTTGGCAGCTCTGAGACAGTCGAGTGTGACCTACCGCGCCGGCGTGAACGTGTTAAATCCGGACTATCTGGAGGTTAACATTGTAATTGCAAATTCCATCCATCTTTTAAACATTTTTCTGTGATACTGGGATCATTCACTGCCAAATGAGGCTTTGCATTGTCCTGTTGTATATATACAGCACTCGAGTTTTCACTACTTAGAAATTTTTCACGTATAGAAGGGAAAACTTTTTCTGTTATCATTTTTCGGTTTTATTCCTTATTAACAATTTCGACAAATTTTGGCACAGCAGTTTCTTTTGCACGATTTTTCGAGTTTCTCTTTGCATTATCTAAATAATCAAAAAGCCATATTCCAAATTTTTCATCAAACATTTCGTTTCTATTCCAGTTTCCCCCAGGGACTGCACTAAAACTCAAAAGCATTTGCTGGGTTTCCCTGGGCGGCCATCCTCGTTTCTATTCGAGTCTCATCTTGGTCTTACTAGCGATGCCATAAACGATAGCGATGCCATGCTTTGGTAATAAAACTTTTCAAGAAACCTTTCATTTTTACTATGTCTCAAACGTTCAGTTTCATCTAGGGTGCTGTAAGACGAATTACTGGTTTTCGTAATATAAAGATATTTTTCATCGATATGAATACGATCCAACATTTCGAAAAGCATCCATTAGTTCGAGCATGCTGTAAACAAAATCAAATTCTGTCGAGCTTATTTTTTCCAGTTAGACTTGGCTTAATGGTGGATGAAATAAGCTTCAAAACTTTTCCTCCTTGAGAATCCCGTGTGTGTGTAATGTTGATTCATTAACACTAACAGTACATGATAAACTCCGCAGCGATTGTCTTCGTTTTATTGGGATATATTTGATAGTAAAATTTCTATTTTTTTTCATCCGCATTACCTAATTTTTTGTGAATTTAAATCGTAAATTTCATCATCATTTATTTTTGACGACTTTGCTTCCTTTCACAAACGGAATATTGTACTACGATGAACATTAAATTTAATCTCTGCAGCGTTTGTAGCACCACGGCTTAGTTTATAATTTTTCAAATATTCAATAAAATTTGCAATACAGCGTTGCGCTCTTCGTTATTAATTCCTTTCTTTAGGATATTTTCTAAATCATTATTCATAATTACAATTATTGTTCCATTACTCCAAATGCAAATTAACATTTCTTCGGACTCCTAGTATGCCAGGTTATATTCATTTTAGTATAATTTTACTGGCTGCGATCTACTAAACTGCATCGGAAATTATTTATAACTCCACCCACTTGAAGTGTAGCAACTAATTTGGGATAAAAGTTTGTCCTAAATGTAGCAACTAATTTGAGACGGATGGAGTACTATTTTACATGCTTTCTTTTAACTTACAATTATGTTTGTGCGTGGCAGTCAAATCTTGTGCCTCATTTTTCTCCCAATTCTTGTTGATATAGAGCTTGAAAATTGGAATAGATATATGTTCCTGAGTTCCCGAGGGCAATACATGAATTGGGGATTGATTTTTTTAAAATTCGATCCCTAAGGGGGGGGGGGGGGGGGTTAACGGGGAGCAAATTTACTTAACGGTTGCATTTGATTTCCTATGTAGAAATCAGCATCAGTTTCAACAATGAGTATGTGTTGAAAGGTACTAATGACAGTGTTACAATAAGACATTACTTGGAGCAGTTCAATATAAGTAGACAAAAACAACGTTTAAAGCAAATAATTAATATTAATAAAAGCGAAAATAAAATAAAAACAAAATAAATTAAAACAAATAATTTATAATATTATTGCAAAAAATATGTTTTGGTGCATTAAACGTCGTTTTCATGTGCTTATAATAACAGGCTTACTACAACAGCTTCAAATTTTAGCCAACTTGGTGGAATATCGCCAAATTTTACGACAGAAGTAAGGTGACATAGATAAAGCCAACTTGGAGATAGATGGCTAATTTTCAAAATTCCCATTTAAATCCATTAATATTGCACAATCGAGCTCACCGCAATTAATTTAAACTCCGTTCATTTAAGTGTTTTTATTTTTCAAGACTTTTCTACTTTTAAGTGCCTTTCAAAAATAATATCTATTTTCTACATTTTGGTGAATTTTAATGAAAGCATGCTTTAACACTTCCATCGCGTTAATGGCGCGCCTTTTCCCCACCTTTGCGCTAAGAACCTGAGCCGCTCCTCGCTAAAATTGAAACAAAACACAAATTCATTTAAAACTTGTTTATTTTACTTTGAAAAATAATAATCAATATCATTTCTCATTCTAATGATTTGTTTGTCCTTACAAACATAAAAAAAAATAATAAAATGTCGTGTCCGTTTGCGAATATCAATTGGCACTGGAAAATTTTGCCCGGTAATTATTAGACGTTAGATATCCGAATCAATGTCTTAAAATTAAATGATAGAATTTTCCGGTACGAATTGATTTTCCCAAACGGACGCGACTTTCCGAACTACACAATACATTCAAGTTAAACCCATCTATACTTTACATATTTAGCAAAACTTTAGTTTTTCGTCATCAATTTAACTCCGTGCAGTTTTATATTAAATATATTTAAACCGAAACTTTTCCGGTGCGAATTGATTTTCATGATTGATAGATAATATTCCTGGAAGATGAATAATCTCGTCCCTCGCGATGAACGCGTTAAAAAAAAATACATTTATATTAGTTTCATTATAAAAATGAATGAAGTTTTTGTTATATTACATGCATTATTATTTAATTTATTCCTATATTAACCTTTTTTGTGTAATATATTTCTCAAATACCTATTGCTTTTAATACAAAATGAATATTTTATATTATAAAACGAGAAAAATTTGTGTCTGTGTGTGTATGCATGTAAACTTTATCTTAAAAACAGCTGTATCGATTTTGACCAAATTTAGTATCATATCGTTTTCTGGCACGAGAAGACCAATGGACTTGGTCACATGGTCGAGAAAATTCAATTAGTGGGTCATTTTTGTTATGGGTCAGAATCAAGCTAATTATGTCTAAAAACGGATCAAACGATTTTGTCTAAATTTTGTATCGTACCATTTTGAGTTAAAAGAAGGCCAATAGACTAGGTCACCTGTTTGAGAAATTTAGATTAGTGGGTCATTTTTGGGTGTCTACGGGTTAGCTAATTTTATTTAAAAATCGGCTCTAACGATTTTGACTAAATTCTGTATCCTACAGATTTCGACTACGAGAAGACCATTGGGCTAGGTCACATATTCGAGAAAATTTGATTTGTGGATCACTGAGGGTGAAATAAATTTTTTCTAAAAAATGGCTCTAACGATCTTGATTAAATTTTATACCCTGCCATTTTGAGGTGCTGGAAGAGCATTGGGATAAGTCACGTATTCGAGAAAATTTGATTAGTGTGTCATTTTTGGGTCTCTACGGGTTTAGTTAACACTATCTAAAAAAAGACTCTAACGATTTTGACTAAATTTTGTATTCTATGGTTTTCGATTACGAGAAGACCATTGGGTTAGGTCAAATGTTCGAGAAAATTTTATTAGTGGTTCATTGTGGTCAAATTAATTTTATTTATAAATGCCTCTAATGATTTTCAATAAATTTTGTATCCAACCTATTTGTATTACTAGAAGCCCATTGGTCTGGGTCACATGTTCGAGAAAATTGTTAGTGGGTCATTTTTGGGCACTATGTGTCAGGGCCAAGCTAATTTTATCTTAAAATCGACTCAGGCGATTTTGACTAAACTTTAAAACCTACCGTTTTGGATTACAAGAAGACCATTGGTCCGGGTCACATGTTCGAGAAAATTTGATTAGGGGACATTTTGTGTTACTACTGGTCTTTGCCAAGCTAATTTTATCTTAAAATTGGCTCAAACGATTTCGACTAGATTTTCTATCTTTCTGTTTTGGAGTATGGGAAGACCATTGGGATAGGTCGCATGTTTGAGAAAATTCGAATAGTGGGTTATTATGGATCAGTGTCAAGCTAATTTTATCTTAAAAACGATTTTGACGAAATTTTTTAACCTACATTTTTGAGGTACTAGAAGACCATTGTGTTCGAGAAAATTCGATTAGTAGGTCGTAGCGAATCAGGGCGAAGCTAATTTTATCTAAAAAATGACTCTAATGATTTTGACTAAATTTTATACTCTACCATGAAGAAGTACTAAAAGACCATTTGGCTGCGTCACATGTTCAAGAAAATTTGATTAGTGGAAAACTAAATCGCTAAAAATCAACGTGTGAGCACACAATATATAAATAAAGCACTGTGAAAAAAGCCACGCGTATATTTTTAGTGAGTACTGGTACTCACATCATCAGTGTATAAAATCGACATCGCCCAAATACATGAAAGACGAAAACCCAAATGTCAGTAAACAAAACATCGAAAGACAATCATGATTCCGTAGATCCAGTAACCAATGATATCAAACGTGGAAGTGGAGACTCCTGACATAACAAATCGACCGAGAAGGTGAGATGGAATGTACACTGGAAAAATGGTTAACTAAGGAGTTCCTAAATTTATGAAATCGTTTTGTTTATTTAAGCATGCTTATTTTTAATTAACAACAATAATTACATTTAAACAAGTCATTTCTGTCTTATGTAATAATTCTGGAATTGCACTTGGAGGACGAAAAATGTCGTTTCATGTTAAAATAATAACAACAATAATAATAAACGACTTCCTTCTCAGAAACTTTGTGTACGGTCTTAACCACTTAACTATTTTGCCAGAGTTCGGGCAACAAAAGTTAGCTTGCTTCGTTACTAAAAGCTTTTCTACACCAGTAATTTTTACCTGAAATCTTCAGTTCTTTAAATGACAGATTTTTTTTTCTCGATTATTTAAGGCAAATATTTTTGTACTTAAAACGTGGTATCGGCTCCCTGAGTTTAGTTTATGGTGTAAAAGAAAAATGTTAAATAAACTTTTCGAATATGTTTCACATCGATTATGAAAAGCTGTTATATCTAAATATGTAAAGATAATGTACTTTGGCAATATATTAAAAAAAAAAAACTTTTAAAGTTTTATTTTTAAATTTTGAAAGTATAAAAGATTTAGATACCCGTTTAAATATCGAAATAATAAAAAAAATAATAAAAATAATAAACGATTTATACAAATTTCCTGCGAGTCTTTTTGTGCCTAAACAATTTGCGTTATTAGACCGATCAATTTCATTCATTTTAATATTCCAAAGATGCTTTTTTTTTCTCCGTAATTATTAAATCAAACGCCACAAGCAAGTTCAAGTCAACCTATTGAGCATTTAAAAGAATTAATGAAAGTGTTGATGTGTCATAAACACTTGCTATAATAATCGGATACTCTTTACAACTTTTCAAACAAACTCGGGCCCCCTGTCACTTTCACGTTGCAAATGTTTTGTGTTTACATGACTTGTATAAGGGTGAATAATGATACATTTTTATAATTAACACTAGAAAGCCCGTGTGCAGTCATTTTGACTGCTACCAAATGAATATATCTCTGTTCGAACCAGAATTTTTTTTAGTAAATCTAGTTTAAAAGATACAAAACAAAACAAAAACAAAAACAAAAACAAAAAAAAAAAAAAAAAAAAAAAAACACTAGCTAAATGGATAAGTTAATAATTTAAAATAAAAATTCTGGTGTGAAATATTTTTCTAAACTTTGAGTAAAATTCTCGGTCTTTCTAGTGTTAATCGTTTGTATGAGGATTAGAAATCTTGAGTTTGAAAACTATCAAGGTAATGATGGAGGTAGATTTTCCATATTTATTTAATAGAATATTTCGCCTTAATTAATCGCAGGAAAACATTACAGATTCTTCGATTAATCGTTAAAACATACATGCCAATTTACATGCATTTTCCTAACACTAAACATTAATACTAAATTTTGCCTAATTTAATCGCTAAAATTAAACAACTTTTAGCCATTAAAGAAGGAAAACATTTCAATTATATTTTAGCGGTAACAAAAAATCGTGCAAGTTGGCAGTTATGCGGAAAGACCTCTAATCCAGGGGTCGTTCATGTCCTGAAAATTCAAGACCAGGAAAGTTTTTGTTACCAGTATTTTATTATAGAAAATCTCTCCTTAAAGAGTCCATATATTACATTACATTATATTATATAACATTATATTACATTACATTACATTATATTATATTATATTATATTATATTATATTACATTACATTGCATTACATTACATATGTATGTAATACGTTATACTAACTTTCGCGCGTTTAACCTAGGTTTATTTCCCCCCCCCCCCCCAAAAAAAAGAAAATGCTGATATTAGTCCTGAAAAATTTTCTGAAACGTACGACTTTTGCTTTAACCATTTAACCTTCGTTCGCGTGATATTCACGGGCTGTGTCTTTTAATCAGTTAGTTGGATTCCCACCAGTTTTATAAAATAGTGTAATTGGCTTTATTGTGGTATCATTTTACCTGCCATTAAATACGGTGAATATTTCTTATTCAAAAAAGTGGTGGTAAAGAGCAATTCGAATTTTTAAACTGTAAATTAATGCGACCGTTAAGGGGTTAATCTGAGGTAAAAAAAATTATGCAAAAATTTCTAATTTAAAACAGTTGTACCAATATGTTTTGGGAATTATGCGCAATGTAGGCATCTTGCAAGCAAGTGCTCAGTGGACACTGCAGTTATTTGTTCTGTTAAGTGGCTAAATGAATAAAAATAATTAAAAAAATAAACTTCTTATGGTAGATTTTATGTGCGAATTGAAGGGTTAAGGTAGAAAATAAAAATAGTTCAGTAGAAGAATTTCTTTTTATTCATTTTTTTCAGCGAAAAGCACCCTTACAAATAGGATTAATTTACATTAAGGGGAGATTCAACTTCTTTGAGTAATTTTTTTAAATTTTTTGCATCCTTCAAGTGTATTGTTGCTACAAGGTGGTTTCGGGATATTCCGATTCCTAGCAATCTTTTTTTTTCTTTTTTTTTTTAACAGTTTGGAAAAATGGTTATTGTCCTCTGTCAGGGTAGGAAATCAAAACCATACCTAAGGCGTTTTATTGGTTGAATCCGCATTTTATTCGTTTTCTGATTGGTCTATACAGTAATTGTGGTGACGATCCATCACCAACACACTTGGTCACGCGACAATAAAGTGGTAGTACAAATGATAGAAATATTACCCGATCCGCGTTGTGAAAGATCAAAAGAGGGTAATATTAATTAATAAAATAGGAGGAGAATAAATTTTGAATAAAATTATACGTCAATACTCAGAATCGACATATTTAACGTTAAAATTTATGTTCAGGATTCAGTGGGTTGCATAGATAATTATTCGATTAAATATTTTCTAAAATTAAACTTTCAAAACTCATAAATTTAATAAACCTCTGAAAAGAAAGAATATGAATAATGCTTCAAAGAAAAGATAGGAAATGCACATATAGAATCAAATTTTATTATTTTCAAGCACATAGCTTCCATATATCAAACATAATTACTCTTAAATGCATATTAATTTGACAGCATACTCAGTTACATGAGATCTCATAACAAGATAATTATGAGTCATATCTTTGTGGAATTTTGGATTCAAAACGTTGGTTGAAGTTCTCACAGCACAAATAGATAGGCTTCTTAGCCAAGTTATTGACAAATTTCCAACGCTGATATTTTAATGTTATGATTAGTCCATAATAATGACAAATACTCATAACTGCATTAAAATTTTGCCTATAAAATATTAGATACAGAAAATCCTAAGCACACAACATAAATATATAATAAAATAATGGCCATATATTAAGTAATAAACTCACCATAAACCTCAGACGAAAGGGGCGAAAACACTTCCTGTAGAGCACTGATAGTTCTTATCACTTGGTAGATTTGGTCCGCACCTTTCAAATTTTGAAAGTCACTTTTGACCGAGCACATTAAAGTTCATATAGTCTCTTTTGGCTGAACTCTTTATAAAATCACGGTGATAACTGGAACTTTTCGGCGTGGCATCCCATCTCATCCGCTAATGGCAATCAGAAATTGTGGTGTGGCATCCCATCTCATCCGCTAATGGCAATCAGAAAAAATGGTGTCGCTCTCCTAGGTCAGAGTTCTGTCCATAATCAATTCAGGATGATGAAAAGTTTTCGCAGAGTTCCATCCATCAATAGCCATTAGAAATGTTGGAGCCCTCCGAGATCAGACTTATTTCCATATCCGATACAGGGTGATGCAGGATTTCGCAGACTTCAGCTTATCAACCTAGCACTTTTGGTCGCAAGACTAATCCCAGAACTTCCTTCAGGAGGATTGACATAGGTGAAGACAAAATCCAAGTGTCTCTCTTTTTTTTCAAAATCCTCCTCCACAAAAAAATGGACGTATTTCATTAGTACAATATGATTTTGTTATTCGTCGATTGGTGCTTCTCTCTTACTGGTGCGCCTGATCTCTTGGCTGTGGTTCGCTTTTGATCCCCTCTTCTGGGCGTCTCCGTATTTTTCCAACGCATAGCTAATTTTTTCTCTTCGTTTACGGGGATCTGACGTCACCTGTGATCTTCGGACCCCCTATGCCACACACGATGATACCAATAAATAGTAACCCTGTCAGTGCTAAGTGCATCATAAATAATTGTGACTGGCTTTATTATTAACATGTCTTATATGGCGTCCATGTGCCATTCCTATAAGTTTTATTGCCCTATTTTCGTCTGAAGTATATGTGAATTTTTATCACACTGTTAATTTTCATATAAAATATTACAAAATTCTTAATTAATTGCCATATTACGAAATACATTCAATATTCACAAACCTTAATTTTATACAAATGAAATAATACCAAAAACATATATATGCATCCATATACTTATTATAAATTATGATTTTTCTTTATCTAAATATTCTTAAGATTTTATTCAAATTAATTTACTTTATTTAGTTTATAAAGAAATATTTGTCAAAATGCCATTTATTATTTTCTCTTGAATAATAATAGGTTGTTCTGTTTTGTATAAATATTTTAATTGTATAACAAGCTGTGTGTATAGATTTCTATACCACAGTAATCTATATTCTCCCTATAGTTTCAACAGAGATGGATACTTCTGTTGCCACTATGACAAAAAAGTAATAAAAACTACAAAATAAAAATTAATAACTCAGAAACAAATTGAGATACAGCTTTCAAACAAATTGTATTTAAAAGTACATTTTTTTCTCTATACGACGGTGTAAAAAGTAATATTGTGGGATGTTTAGAAGTTTAAAATTAGATTTCATTTAAAATTGGTCGATTTCTTGGAAATCTGGCGACCAATTTTAAATGAGAAAATTAAATTTTAAATTTCAGATTTCTTGGAAATCTGACGATGGAAAAGCCTTTTCACGAACAGCCAAAGAAACGCTTGGATAATACGTAAGTTTCAAGAAATCTGACGGGTCGCAGGCGATTTTTGTCGCTTGGAATTTTTACGTGTAATAACACTATTAATGTTTAATCCATGGCTTACGTAATGTATGATCAACTCCGAGCGACTTTTTATGTCTTAAATTTTAGTCTTTGAAAAAATAATTTTCCAAATGGTCGTTGTAATTTGTTAAATTGCTTTTTTTTATTTCTTTTAAGGCGTTTGTATATGTATATATATTTTCTTTTTTGCTCGTATAAGATAAAGCCGCAGGAGACGGTTTTCTACGTATAGGTTTACGCTTTCAGTTTTTTTTTCTCAAATACAATTTGAATGGTAAATGCTAAAACATGTTTAGTCCGGGAATGTTGCACTATATAGTTACGTTTATTAGTGGATCTGCTATACCAGGGAAATCAATTATCCCGAATTACTATTGGATTTTTAAAGAATTCAGAAATTTTTCATTCAAAAGAACAAAACAGAAATCTAAATTACGATATTTAAGTATTTAAAATAAAATAAAACGAAAACGCAAATATAAATAAAAAATAATTAGTGATACACACGCACAGTCTGGAAAAATCTGATCACTATTGAATAATGTGAACTAATGCATGCTTTTTCACTGTGTCATTGTTGCCAAGACAACAGATTTAATGAAAACACTATTTTTTAATAAAAATAAAAGTTTTATTTAATCGAGGAATTCTGTTATTAGTTGCAGGAAAATGTATATATATATACGTGTGTTTGTGCGTATGTGTTAAATTCTATGTTTCCGCATTTAATTTACTTATTACTAATTCATATACATATATATTTCCCCATTCAACGAGGGGAAAATTTTGACACATTTTCAGTGGTGGAAAATTGGCGCAGAGGAGGAGCCTATTGACACCACTAAATTTTAGTAGTATTTTTCGGCTTATCTAATGACTGAATTTCTAAGTTTTTATTAAGGTGAAGAATACTATAAAATATTAGTGGTGTCATCAGGCTCCTCCTCTGCGCCAATTTTCCACTACTGCATTTTCTGACTCATTTGTAATCATAAAATTACTACAATTGCAGGTATGATTATGGAAGTGATTTAAAATCGAACAGTTTGGTTTCATTTTCTGATAAATAAATTACATCTTGAGTGATAAGCGATTGTTGTCTCAGAATAGCAGATTTTTAATAGAATTTCCCGAAATATTTTCTGTGTTTACGGAAAAACATTTAGATTTCTTAGAGTCTTAATAAGAGTACCTGACAATTTGACACATCTGCGTAAAATATATATATGTGTGTCAGAAAGTTGCCAGGTTCCATTTGAAAACAGCTTTAAAATAGAGGTAATAATGTATGATTCATAATGTGTGAACTATGTTTCTTGATAAAACCGTTTTACTCTTTGACTGGAAAAAAAAAAACCTTTCAATCTTTCACTTATATATACCAAAAAAATGTTTCATCAAGAAACTTGATCGCATATATTACCAAACTATATATAACATTGAAAATTTTGCCAAACTGATAACTTAGCCAGATATTTAACTTATTTTTGACAATATTTCATCTTATCGCTAAGTTTGGTGTTAATTTAACAAATGTGTGTGCGTAAGTATACCTTTAAATGCATGCAAGTATTACTATGCAACTCCACATCACATCGGAATGCTACACATCTTCGACGTTTCTATTTCAGCATCATGACATCATCGCCTAATTACATAATATCATGACGTCAGCAGGGACACGTGTTTTTATAATACAAATTTGTATTTATAACAAAACATTTTAAACAATGCAAATTGTTAACATATTTTAATTCATTGTTAAATCATATTTGTTACTTTTCCAATGGCGGATCTAAGGGGGGGGGGGGGGGGGGCGAAGGGGCGATCGCCCCCCCCTTGGGCTAATAAAGGATTTGTAAAATGACATTATGCATCCTCACGGGAAATGACTTGGGGCGGAGCTCGAGCCCGGCGCGACCCGACCCGGGTCGCGCCACTTTAAATCCACGAGACTCAGACTCAGACTTGGTCAGGTCTTTTCTCTTTTAGAGTCGGGTCGTGCCCTAATCTTAATTTTTTCTGCAGATTCGGGTCGGACCAGACTTCTTTTTCCCCAAGATTGAGCCTGGCCTGGACTTCATTTTTCCTAAAGGTTTGCAATGGCCAAAAGTTACAGGTCGGGGCTCGGCCCAGAATAAAAGCTAATCAATCGGTCCGTGTCAGCCCGTATGATAAGCATTATTGGCCCGACCACGACCCGTGCACTCCTCTAAATTCTTCTTCCCGAGCCCAATTTGGTTTGACCCGACCCGGGTCGCGCCAGTTTAAATTCACGAGACTCTGGCTGGATCAGATCTTTTCTCTTTTAGAGTCGGGTCGTGCCCTGATCTTAATTTTTTCTGCAGATTCGTGTCGGGCCAGACTTCTTTTTCCTCGTGATCGAGCCTGGCCTGGACTTCATTTTTCCTAGAGGTCTGCACTGGCCAAAATTTCCAGGTCGGGGCTCGGCCCGGAATAAAAGCTAAACATTCGGTCCGTGTCAGCCCGTATGATAAGCATTATTGGCCCGACCACGACCCGTCCACTCCTCTAAATTCTTCCTCCCGATCTCAAGTTGGTCCGACCCGACCCGGGTCGCGCCAGTTTAAGTCCACGATACTCGGGCTCGGTCAGGTAATTTTTCTTTTAGAACCGAGTCGTGCTCTGATCTTAATTTTTGCTGCAGATTCGGGTCGGGCCAGACTTCTTTTTCCTCCAGATCGAGCCTGGCCTGGATTTCATTTTTCCTAGAGGTCTGCACTGGCCAAAATTTCCAGGTCGGGGCTCGGCCCGGAATAAAAGCTAAACATTCGGTCCGTGTCAGCCCGTATGATAAGCATTATTCTCCCGACCACGACCAGTGCACTCCTCTCAATTCTTCCTCCCGAGCCCAAGTTGGTCCGACCCGCGTCGTGCCAGTTTAAATGCACGAGACTCGGGCTGGGTCAGATCTTTTCTTTTTTAGAGTCGGGTCGTCCCCGATCTTAATTTTTTCTGCAGATTCGTTTCGGGCCAGACTTCTTTTTCTCCAGATCGAGCCTGGCCTGGACTTCATTTTTCCTAGGGGCCTGCACTAGCCAAAATTTCCATGTCGGGGCTCGGCCCGGAATAAAAGCTAAACATTTGGTTCGTTTCAGCCCGTATGATAAGCATTATTAACCCGACCACGACCCGTGCACTCTTCTAAATTCTTTCTCCCGAGACCAAGTTGGTCTGCAATCTTACTTATTTGTCATTCGTAAAAATTATATTTGTTTTGTACATTTGTTTAGCGAAATCTTTAGAAATTTAATTTGATTTGATAAGTTACAGAGATGCATTTTTTAAAATTTACTTTTTTACTTTATAGAGCTTTAAAATGATGATTTTCTGTTATCAACCGTTTCTTTCATTCTAAACTGATTATCTTACTGGATTTTTATTTGAATGTAATTGTCTAAGCCCTATTTTTACGTAGTGTTTACGTACATACAGTCCTCAGCAAAAGTTTAGACACTGGTGATTTTTAACCTTTAAATTAAAAATACGAACACTTGGGTTATACAAATGACTGTACTTATTTTTAAATATATTTTAAACGTTTTAGGACAGAAATAACGGTTTTAATGTAGGATATTATTTAATTTAGCTGAAAAAAGTGAAATTTGCATATTGCAAAAGTTTTATTTTTGTGCGCACTTTTGTGATTTTTTGGCAAATGTTCACGGAAAAACGCATATTTTAAACTTATGACGTCACATGCATGAAGTATTTAAGTGCACCTCGCGATAGCATCGGTTAGTGAAGATGCCGCGATCTAGAAATTTTCAGTCAGATGAAGTAATTAAAGCATGGAAGCTGAAATCGAAAGGGAAGACTGTTGCAGAAATTTCAGCTACTTTGAATCGACCAAAGAAGTCTGTCTATTAAGTACTGTCTAAGGGTGACTCTTTCAAAGCAAAACTTAGATCTGGAAGGACTCGTGTGGCCAGAAAACGAGATTATAGAAGGATCCATAAACTGGCATCTAGACAAATAATGACTACTAATCGCATTAAAAGTGAGTCAGAGCTTTCTGTGTCAACGGATAATTTTGTAGATGCATTAAAGAAAGATGTACAGTCGTGGAAAAAAAAAAGTAAACACCCTCTACTAACTCCTCAACAAATTATCGTAGAAGAAAGTTACTGGTACCAAATGATTGAAAATAAAGTCTACTTTAAAATGATATAAATAAAACTTGCTTAGGGGGCCATCTACATATTAAAACGAACCATAACTTTGTTTTTTTCAATAGCAGTACACAATTCTGACAGCATAAATGAACTCTACACCCTTCAATTAGCCTAAAAACAAATGTTTATCCAATTCGTACCATAAGTTTCTGAGATATTAATTATTTTAAAACGAGCGTGTTTTAAGGGCTGTATCCAAATTGAAGTTCGGAACTCGATTGTTAACCGAGAGAGCCCCCATCTTGATCAAGGCACCTTAAGAAGTCAATGAAGCCTGCTAGATTACAGGACAGCAGAAGAAATTTCAAAATATCTAGTCACTTCTATTATAGACGGCCCCTTAAACCATCATTTTGCCGTTTTTTAAGCATAATTTGAAAACTACTTGGAAGAAAAATGTGAAATTTCGGATTTCCATAAAGCAGGACTTAATAAATCTAAATTCATCAAAAAAATTGTAGGTTGCAATTCATATTTTTTTCGAATATTAATTTCATAAATCATAATTCATATCATAAAATTATAAAAATTGCAAATGCAGCGTATTTATGTTAGGGTATATTAGTGTTATTGCTACACAAAAAATTAGCACATTAGGAGTATAATTTCTGGAGATATAAATAAAAACATGAAAATATAATTTACCATTAGAAGCACTAAATTTTGAATGTTTATAATTCAAAAACTTATCATTCTAATGACTTGAAATTCGGTGTCTAGGCATAGTTTGAACCGAAGATTTGAAATATCTAGTTAAAATTGGGTATTGTCATTGAAAAAAATGAAGTTTATATTTGTTTTAATATGTAGATGGCCCCCTAAGAAAATTTTATATTCATCATTTAAAAGTAGACTTTATTTCCAATCGTTCGGTACCAGTATCTTTCTTCTACGATAATTTGTTGAGGAGTTAGTAGGGGTGTTTACTTTTTTTTTTCCACGGCTGTACATTAGTTTACATGAAAATGATAAAACAACCAGCCTTGAAATCTCACAACAAATTGACCCCTTTCCTGTCGCGGAGTAATTCTTTTTATAAACTGATGAAATAATGGACTGATACCAGAATTTATAAACGAAGTTATTAGAAAATATGAAATTGCTTATTTTCACGTATATTATAAAAGGAAAATTTTAATTAAATATTCTTGTCACTTTTGGAATTAAAATTAGGTGTCCTTTGTTGATGATTTGGGCCTCACTTTGTTTTAATTCTCAAGTATCTCTGGAGTTTCTCAATGGTCGCCAAGCTGCGTAAGACTACATACATACATTGGAAAACAATTTACAGTCATTTGGTGAACTTTTACCTCTTCCAAAGTATGTATTTGAGCAAGATAATGCGTATATTCATGTTGCATACAAATCAAAAAATTGGTTTAACTCTCAAAATACTACTATTTTCGACTGAGCCGTGTGTAGCCCTGATCTGAACCCAATCGAAAACTTTTGCGGCATCATATTTCATACGGTTTATGCAATTTTTTAACAATACTCCTCTGTAAATGAACTTCGATCAGATGTTGAACGTGTTTGGTACGAAATAGACCCCCAAGTGATGCATGATTTAGTTTCGTCGATGGAAAGTCACATTTTTGCATTAATAGCAGACAATGTAGTTGCAGTTCGATTTTAATTTATGGATATTTTTCTGTTAACAGACAGAATGCCTATACTTTTGCAACAATGTTAAATTTGCTCTTTTGTCATTATATATTATGTAAAGTGTGCAAATTAAAATTTATTGTTTGTATATGAAAGATAAGTCTTCAGTAATATATGACAGATGAGTTACAACAATTCGTTACACACGTCTCAGCACAGACGCATAATCAATCATTGTCTAAACTTTTGCTGAGCCCTGTAATTGCCTAAATAGTCATCGTTATAGTCATTAATATTGTTGTTTTACTGTATTCATGAATTTCGAACATAATCTGAAAATTAAATATGAGCATAAGCAAGTGTACTTTATGAATAATTTTAATTGCAAAATGCAGGCAGGGCTGGAGTTGATTTTTTAGCTTTTATACCGCGCGGGGCCAATAGTTTTATTTTTTATGTGGGTTGGGCCTGATAACTTCAGCCCAGGTAAACATCTAACTGACATATCGAAGCCAGTTTAACTTTTTTTTAAATGCTTAATTTCAGCCATCATCCCATAACTACTGAATATACCGGGTGTCCTAAAATGGACTGACTAATTTTAAAATTCAATAAATTGCAAATGGTGACAGATATTACAAAAATACTTGCATGAGGGTTATAGATGTCGGGAACAGGGGTGATTTTGTTCCAAATTTTCCGAAAATTTAACCCTCCCGCTGCGCAACCAGCGATTTCCCCGGCCGACGTAAAGTGGCAAAATTTGTGCAACCCGCAATTTCCGCAGCAAATCTTTTTTTTTTTTTTATGATCTAATTCTATTAAAAAAAAAACTGTTTCACAAAGATTTTGGGACATATTTTACTCTAAAATGTGTGCAGATTTGAAATGTGTAATAAAAAACATGCGCAATTTTTAAACCTATTTTGATAAAAAATAAATAAATAAATAATAATAATATTAATAATAATAATACGCAGCTTCAGGGTTTCAGGGTTAAGGCATTCGGTTCCAAAAATTTAGAAAATTCACCTATCCGAAAATTCGAACATACAAATAATCGCAAATTTTGATAAATGGTCTCCATAAAAAATCTATTTCGTCAATCGTTCGCAGAAAATGACTTCAATTTCGCCGAATGATCACAGAAAAAACGCGAATTTGATCAGAGAAACACGGAAAATATGCGAAATTCTTCAAATGATCACAGAAAATGCGAATTTCTTCAAAAGGCAGCGGAAAAGAACTCGAATTGCGTTAATGGATCCCGGAGAAAACGCAAATTTTGTCAAATAGCCGCGAAAAAAACCCCCGCGAATTTCGTCAAAGGATCGTGGAGAAAACACGAATTCCTTCATAGAATCGTAGGAACAAAACGAATTTAGTCAAAGAATCGCTTTAAAAACGCGAATTTAGTCAAAGGATCGCTGAAAAAATGCAAATTTTGTAGAAGGGTCATGAAAAAAAACGCGAATTTTACCAAAGGTCTACAAAATTACACTAATTTCGTCAAAGGGTTGCAGAAGAAACGCAAATTTCATCAAAGTGTCGAAGACGAGCGAATTTCATCAAAGAGTCGTGGGGAAAATGCAGTGGTCTCTTTAGAAAACAGCACACAATACGTTTATTATTATAGGTATAATTTTTAACTTGAAATAATATACTGAACTAATTTTTGAAAAAAAAAACAAGTTAACCCAAACCCAGCTTGCAGGAATCTACACTCAGCTTGAATTCGATCTGAATCCAAAACAGCAAACCCGACCTGCAACAAAAATAATTAGTGCCAGAAGGGAATCCCCCCATCTGCTGTAATCTTTCAGAAAATTTTCTTTGAATTTCCGAATTTTTTTTTTCTTTTTTACTCCATCCCTGATATTTTTTTTTTAACTGCGATTCTTGATTTTAGTTTAAAATAGCAACGAAGATGGTGCTGGAAACAAGAGGCGCTAAATCGGTTCCCGGAGGAGGTAGGCTTAACGACCATTGTTTACAGCGCCATCTATCGCTGCTATTATACAGTAAAATCAAGAATCACAGTAAAATATCTCATGACATCTTACATATCCCTCCTGCAAGATTTTTTAAAATAGCTGTCACCATTCGAAAAGTACTAAATTTTAAAATCCATTTAAGGACACCCGGTATGTTTTTTAATAAGTTTCAAAGCATTCTTTACTGAATTACAACTCACCGTAGATATAAAGAGACAAGCAGTCTTATACCAAATTAGTATTTTTTACATAATTCTGGAGATTAAAAAGTATTCCTAAATAATTATTTGGACGTGTCTGTTATGGAGATTTTACTGCATATAGTTTTTATCTTAAAAAATACTTAGACTTTCTTTAAAAAAAAAAAGGGTCGACCCGAAACCTTCTCGCAAGTCGCAGTAGACTGACCGAAACTGACCCAAACCGGATATAATGTATATCAATCTGCCCCAAACCCAACGCGCTTGGCGCAGCTAAAAAGTAAAAGTCAACACGACCTGTAGCAGAAAAGTAGAAGTCAACCGAACCCAAACCCGACCTGCATCGAAAAAGTAGAAGTTAACCCGGCCCATAGCAAAAAAGTAGAAGTTAACCCGACCCACAGCAAAAAATAGAAATCAACCAGACCCAAACGCGACCCACAGCAAAAAAGTATAAGTTAATCCAACCAGCAGCAAAAAATAGAAGTCAACCGGACCCAAATCCGACCCACAGCAAAAACTAGAAGTAAAACGACCCACAGTGAAAAAATTAGCCCCGACCCGCGCATCAAATTGGAGTTTCCAAATTTCTAAAATCCCCCCCCCCCCTTGAGGACTCTCCAGATCCGCCCTTGTACTTTTAGGTAGCTTTCTTTACAAAAAGCTACCTATTGCAGCAGTTCGGAGGAAAGCGATTTCAAAAAATTTTGGTATATTTTCATCGATCATGACCCCCAGACCCCGAAACCACCCTCCGTTCAAAATTGATATATATCAATATATATATATATATATATATATATATATATATATATCTGACCTATGTCACACTGTAACTCTCGTATTTATGAACCGATTTGGATTAATTCGGTGTGTACATAGTACATACCAATGTCTCGACCGAGTTCGTTGGCCAACTTCATCCGCCATTTTGTTTCAAAATGGCGGCCATTTAAAAATTTTAAAAAAATTTTAAATTTAAAATGTGGTACCAAAAAATTGAAAATGGAAAAATATTTTTTTCTTATGTATTTGATCTTTATACAAAGACTCCGTAGCAGTTTTTGTTTCGTCTATATCTTAAAAAATGGCTGAGTTATAGCATTTTGAATTTCTAGCGAAGCTGACATTTTGAAACGTCCTGAATTTTGTCACGCGATAAACGGCGTATTTATAAACCGATTTGGATGTAACTTCGTTTATACATAGTACAGACCAATGTCTCGACCGAGTTCGTTGGCCAGCTTCATCCGCCATTTTGTTTAAAAATGGCGGCCATTTAAAAGTTTAAGAAAAATTTAAATTTGAAATGTGGTACCAAAAAATTGAAAAATGAAAAAATATTTTTTGCTTATGTGTTTGACCTCGATAAAAAGATTTGGGAGCAGTTTTTGTTTCGTCTATATCTTAAAAAATGGCTGAGTTATAGCATTTTGAATTTCTAGCGTGGCTGACATTTTGAAACGCCCTGATTTTTGTCACGCGATAACAGGCGTATTTATGAACCGATTTGAATGTAACTTGGTCTGTACATAGTACATACCAATGTTTCGACCGAGTTTGTTGGCCAGCCTCATTCGCCATCTTGTTTCAAAAGGGTTGCCATTAAAAAAAATGTAATTTAAAATTTAAAATAAGGTATTAAAAAATTGGAAAATGAAAAAAAAATTTTTATGTGTTTGGCCTTGATACAAAGATTCTGGAGCAGTTTTTGTTTCTGAAAATTTGTTCTTTTGTTTATATCTTAAAAAGTGGTTGAATTATAGCACTTTGAATTTCTATCATGGCTAACACTTTGAAACGATCTTGTATTTGTCTCGCGATACCACACGTATTCGCCTATTTCGATGGAAGAAGGCATGTGGATAGTATACATCAATATCTCGACCAAGTTCGCTGGCCAGCTTCATCAGCCATCTTGTTTCAAAATGGCGGCCATTAAATTAAAAAATATATATATTTAAAGTGAGGTGCAAAAAGAATTAGAAATTGAAAAAGGTTTCTTTCTTAAGTATTTGACCTTGATATAAGGATTCAGGAGCATTTTTTGTTTGTCTTTATCTTAAAAAATGGCTCAGATATAGCAGTTTCAATTTCTAACGTGGGTGACATTTTGAAAAATCTGATTTTTTGCCTGCGACAGCACTCGTATATATCAACCGATTCCGATGTGAGTGAGCATGTGCACAGCAATTACTAAGGTCTCGACCAAGTTCACTGGTTAGCCTCATCCACCATGTTGTCTTAAAATGGCAGGCACTTTAAGAAATCGCCGAATTTGGCAGTCAAATATAAGTTACTTTAAATAAAAGCAGCTTGGATACAGCTGACTAATTTCGCGAAATTCTCATTCATAATGATTTAGTATTGATAAAAATTAGTATTGAATCTCCTACATTCGGTTTCCACTTAATTGAGCTTCGTGTGTTTGAATAATATAAGTTGGTTTTTTTAAAATAAGGAATATGAAAGCTACCTCTTCCTCCCGGCACTGGCCGGAAGGACTTTTCATTATTAAAGACATTTTAATTATTAAACATGCTGCATATACATTGTTGTTGCATTGTTAAAATTTTACTTTTCAATATTAAGCATCATTGTTGTGCACATTGTTGTTGTAAATATGACAAATGTTTTCAAAGAAATTTTGTTCTGGTAAAAATCTTATTGCATGAAGTTTGCTAAGAGCTAAAGCGTTTGTTATTTTATAAGATTGTTATTCTTGATATATGATATTGAGAAAGATGAGTTTCAAATGTTTCTTCGAGAAATTTATGTAAGTATAGCTTTTCTGAAACATATTACCTTTATTTATGAACGGCGATATACATTTATTAACCGTTAACCGGAAACATAAAAATCCCACGCACAAACAGAACACTTAATAATTTACTAAATAGTGAATTTAATCATTTAATCTTTAATAGTAATGCATTAACAGGGCCAAAATTTTAATATAACAGAGTAAAAATAAGTTTGGAATGTCGGAGAGAGAAATATTAAGGGCAGATATGTAGACGCAAACATCTCACAGACGTACGTTTTCGGTTAAGGATTAGCTTAATTGTATGTAAAATTACTTTTTATCTATGACTAAAAAAATAACTCTAATTTGGGCACAAGAAGAATTGTATTTAACTAAGAAAAATGAAATCTGTAATGAATTGCTTAAACACTAAAACCAAATTTCTGTATTTAATTATACAAAACTATATTATTTCACCAAATGTAAAATTTCATTTTGAATATAAAAAAATAGCTCTTGAAATGTTGATGTGATAAAAAATAATATTCTGAAAATTCTATTCTTATTATAAACTGTTATTTTAAAATCTGACTATGGGTTTATGTTTTATATTTATTCCTACAAGAATAGGATGAAATACGAGATGAACGAAACACCAATTATTTGTAAGGATGTGACATTAACTTTTGAAATTTTGAAATTTAAGTTAATTTCCTAACTATTATTATGTTTCACGTTTTAGAACAGTTTTGGTCATGGTGACAATTAGATTATTATATTTTTGTTTAAAAAAAGGGCAGAAAAGGCGAAAAAGTGGGACTATCATATTTTTTAATGCCATTTTAATTAATATTTAAAAGAAAACTACTTTCAATTTGAATATAAAGGGCAAAATATATTTTTACGAGATATTATTTTTCAAGAATGTTCGATGAAAATAAAGATCCAATGTTAAATTTTCAAGTTCCATGAATCAGTTTGTTGTATTCTACAGAACAAAAAAGTCGTCTATCGACAAATTCATATCTAGAAGTCATTACACCGTACCTTTTTTTGTCCTTAAGTTTTGCATTCTACACGAAACTCGTAAATTCATTATTACATAACAGCAGACATGTCACCACATTTACTTGTCATAGGTTTTGAAACATTGAAGACCAAAAGAAATTATTTTTGTAATGCGCTCCTTGTCAGAGTGACTTTTGATTCCCCTCTATTTAAAAGAAAAAAAAAACCTTGAGCTCAAGTTACATTATTATAGTTATACATTAATTTTGATACATATATTTTACGTAAGTTCTGGGATATAGAAATTTTAAAAACTGTTGCTTTTCTTAGATTATGGATAACCACAAAATCTAATAGTCAAGTAGCCTAATAGTCTAATAGTCTAAATCAAGGCTCATTTTTCTAAATGTTCTTCCGATTTATGGTGTAGTACGTTTGCGGGCGGTCTGGCAGTCAGGAGACGTTGCGTTTACCTGCGGGAAGAGGGGTTATGCAGGTCAAAAAACTTCAAAATTACGTCATTTCATCAAGGCTCATTTTTCTATATGTTCTTCCGTTTTATGGTGTAATACGTTTGCGGGCGGTCTGGCAGCCGGGAGACGTTGCGTTTACCTGCGGTAGAAGGGGTTATGCAGGTCAAATAACTTCAAAATTACTTCCTTTTAGTATGATTTTTTTTATAACATCTGTTTCTACTAACTATTTGTGATATTAATCCATTACTACCAGACGTTACCAATGTCCCTAAGACCCTGCCAGATCCACATTTATAGGTAACATATTACTCTTTGGTTAACAGACAACATATAATTAATTTGTCAGACACAAATTCGGTTGCAAAGTTAATGCCAGACGGCTTTAATTATGGCAACGAAAGTGCCTGTTTTAAGAGTGTTTTATAGTTTAAAAATTATATCATCTTTACATCATTTTATCAAGCTTAAAAATTACAAGATTTTACTCTTTGGCTAGCAGACAAACTAGAATTAATTTGCCGGACACAAATTCGGTTGCAAAGTTAATGCCAGACGGCTTTAAATATGACAACGAAAGTGCCTGTTTCAAGAGTGTTTTATAGTTTAAAAATTACAATTACATAAATTTACATTAATTACACAAAATTAAACATTTTTTTCGACATACACTATATATATATATAAATAAATAAATAAATAAATAAATAAATAAATAAATAAATATATATATATATATATATATATATATATATTTACAAAGAAACGATTGTTGCTATGGTAACAATTAAGAGATGACTGTCATTAAATGAAGCCAAATCCCTACCAAAGATGCCATTTCTTGAAACAGGCACTTTCGTTGCCATATTTAAAGCAGTCTGGCATTAACTTTGCAACCGATTTTGTGTCTGTCAAATTAATTATAGGTTGTCTGCTAGCCAAAGAGTAAAACCTTGTAATTTTTAAGCTTGATAAAATGACGTAAAGATGACATATAATTTTTAAACTGTAAACCACTCTTGAAACAGGCACTTTCGTTGCCATATTTAAAGCCGTCTGGCATTAACTTTGCAACCGAATTTGTGTCTGGCAAATTAATTATAGGTTGTCTGCTAGCCAAAGAGTAATACCTTGTAATTTTTAAGCTTGATAAAATGACGTAAATATGACATATAATTTTTAAACTGTAAAACACTTCTGAAATTGGCACTTTCGTTGCCATATTTAAAGCAGTCCGGCATTAACTTTGCAACCGAATTTGTGTCTGGAAAATTAATTATAGGTTGTCTGTTAACCAAAAACCTATAAATGTTACCTATAAATGTGGATCTGGCAAGGTCTTAGCGACATTGGTAACGTCTGGTAATAATGGATTGATATCACAAATAGTTAGTAGAAACAGATGTTATGAACAAAAATCCTACTAAAAAGACGCAATTTCGAAGTTTTTTTCCTGCATAACCCCTCTTCCCGCTGGTAAACGCAACGTCTCCTGACTGCCAGACTACCTGTAAACGTACTACACCATAAATCGGAAAAACATATAGAAAAATGAGACTTGATAAAATGACGTAATTTTGAAGTTTTTTGACCTGCATAACCCTTCTTCCCGCAGGTAAACGCAACGTCTGCTGACTGCCAGACCGCCCGCAAACGTACTACACCATAAATCGGAAGAACTTATAGAAAAATGAGTCTTGATAAAATCAGGTGACGAAAACGTTGCTAGCTCTTATACTATAATCATTAGTACCTATTTATCTCTTCAGTTATAATTAGTAATTTGAAAGAACAAGGGTACACTCTAAAAAAGACGAATATTTTTTTATCTATTAAAATATACTGTAACGATGAACAAAAATATACAATAAGCTCTTGTATCCACAATTCCAGTAAGCTTTCTTTATCTTTATAAATATCAGAAACCAATGTTTTTTTCGAAATTTAAAGTATCATTTATAAAATCAAACTCCCTTGACTTCCACAGTTTTTCGAAAAAGTGTCCGAGTAGTTTTTATAATTTATTAATCAGTTTTATCAACCGGGAATGTAGATTTTTCGGATGCTATCCATTCTCCAATACACATTTTCTGTTTCAAAAAAACGTGTTCTACAAACAAATGTGATAAATTAACAAGATTTTAAAAAATGTGTTTCTAATTAACACTGTCCAACACAGTTGAAAAGTGTTTAAGCATTCGGCTTGTCTGTCCGACTGCCCACGCTCTAACTCCCGAAAATAGACTCGGATTTTCGTGAAACTGATAAACGTTATTTAGGGTCACCAAAGCATGTTTGTTATTGTATATGGAATATGTGGGAATAACAATTCATTTACAGGGAAACTCAAAAGTATTCCACTACATTATGGTATATAGGGGGAAATCGCTTGCAGAGTATTTTAATGACATTACACTATTTCAACTGTATTGAAACTTATATAAATTATTGAATTTCACTACGATCACGTTAGAACAGGGCATTCATAGCATTTTTTAATTCATTTACAGGGACACACACACAAAAAAATCGGTTACAGTACTGTCTTTGAGTAAAAATTGTTGGAGTGTACGGTTTAAAATTCGGTATACGCTTTTAAATTTCATTAATATTTTACATGTTACTCGTTATCTATAAATTCTATACCTCATAGACAGGGCCGCACAAAAGTAATCACGTATCATTCTCCTTATTAGAGGAAATTGCTGAAAGGGAATTTTCAACTGAAGTATATGTATATTTTAAGTGAACTAAACTTTGGCATGCATGTAGTTAATAGATACAAATCTATATATGATATACAGGGCTGCTGAAAAAATTCGGATAATTTTCTGATTGTAGATGGAAACAGCTGAAATAGGTTTTGAAATGTGTTATGCGTTTCCATGTGGTTGAACAAGACGTAATATTTTATTTTTTTAAACGGCGCAATTTTATTATATTATTCTGAATTTATTGAATAGTGATTCATAATCTATGCTTGACGCATTTTTTTTCTTTATAGTGTATTAATCACTTTCCTCAAACTGGATATTAGGTTTTTGGGTCCATTCTCAATTAAGGTATCTGCCTTTGTTCGGAGCGCTTTTTGTTGTAAATGTTAAATTTTGAATAAATCCACATATTTTTAGTTCAATTGTAACACAGAATGATGAAAAACTTAATCTCGTAACAATAACTTCCTAACATTAAAAAAAAAAAAAAAAAAAAAAAAAAAAAAAAAAAAAGAAAAGAAAAAAAAAATCTTGCTTACGCTAGACAACGTACGCTTAATTCAACTAAACATATTTCAGTTTCCTTAGTACTACATACTACTATTACATTTACCGATGCAGTGAACTATGAATTTCACAATATCTTTAAAATGTGTTAAAAATACATATTTTTTAATTAAAAATTAATTTTTTATATTGGAGTAACTCTAAAATAATTACACTCTCACTTACAGTAAATTATCATTTAAAGCGTAGTTCACAGCAGACTGGAAAGCATTTCGACGAAATTTCAAAGAAATTTGTTTAAAATATTTTATGTAATGAATGAGTTTATCGGACATGGAAATAACGAAAAAATTAATTTTACAGAAATCGCATTTAAATATTTCTTATCTATATTGCTTGTTGTCTATAAAATGAATCTTGAAATGTCAATTAAGGTTTATTAGGGTTTTTATGCCTAAAAGTAAGAAAACCGTGCGTAGAAACATTGTTTACATTTCTTTTGGCCACTCAACGTTCCTTTTTTGGTATTTGACTCATTACTTCCTATTTATTAAATTCGCCATAATACTCGTAGAAATAAAATTAAAGCAGAATAGGAATCGTAAGAAATTGCTCTTTCAAATAAAATAATAAAACATTTTTTGAAAATTTTCACACAAACGGTAATTTAAATACGGTCCTTAAGCATTTTCAGTTGTGCAACTGAATTCCTACATGAAAGAGTTACAAAATAATATTAATTTTAATGTTGATGTTAATGCTGTTCATCTGTGTATATAAAAGCCGTTCTCTGTGTGTATGTCCTTTATACAAATCTTTAATTTTTGACCGATTTGCACGAAACTTGCTGTACATAGGCTTTAGAACGTGGAATAGATCCGGTCATCTTTAAAAAATCATCAGACCAATATTTATCCCTTTTTTCTATCATCTTTCATAATTTAACATTATAGAAATATCTCATTTTAAATTTTCAAATTCAATAGCTTCTTTCCTGTTGCCACACATCTAAAAAACTGCTCAATAATTTAAAAAAAAATTGATAATTTGAGTACTTTGTTTTATTAGCCAATAAAAATTCAGACTCGACTGCTATATTTTTACATTTTTGAAATCGACGTCATTCTAATCAGAAAATGCACATTTTTCATATATTTATGTAAAAACTTTAACTAAGCATGTTTTAAAATGACCTTAGAAGTACTTTAGTTGAATGTTAAAATATCTATTTTAATGAAGTCGTTTCAATACCAAGAATCAAATAAGGAAAATGATAATATTGAAAAAAAATCGTTTGCTAGATATGACATCAATGTCATCAATATAATTTCAAACTTGCTCTAAAAACTGGATGCCACAATTTATTCCCTATTTCTTTGTAATCTTTAATTATATCATTTAGATAAATGTTTTAGTACCTGAAATGCAGTGATAACATTCTACGATTTGTATCGAATACGGTTATATAAAATACGATTTTTGTACGATTTACATTAAATAGAAATTATAGCTACTATTTTTTAGGGTAAGCTTTTTTTCTTTTTTAAACAAAATTTCATGACTCACAGACTTTTTTGTTAGACTTTGAAATAATGGGATGCATCATGTTTAGAGATCAAATTGCAGTAAAAGCGTAATTTATGGTACCGTTAGGTTGTTGCCACCAACAATATGGTGCTAGACGTTACTCATAGATATGTCTTTTCTTCATAATATTGCATTAATAGCAAACGGATATATCTTTCTGAATTGTGTTACAGGTATATTTCAAAATATATCCGTGATGGAAAATTAATTTAAAATGGATAAACAATCCGTAAATTGAGATAAGTTTTTCAAAAAAAATTACTGAAAGTACTTTTTGTATTCTATTATATTTTGGAATAATCAAATGTGCGATGTTTAAAGGTCAAATTGCAGTAAAAGTTAAATTTATGGTTGGGTTAGGTTGTTGCCACCAACAATATGATGCTAGAGTTACTCATAGTTCATCAATGTCTTTACTTTATAATATTGCATTAAGAGCAAACAGGTATATCTTTCGTAATTGGGCTGCATGTAGGGATGAGATTTCCACGTTTTTGCACACCGGTATATTCTTAAAGAAAATGTTGTTCTGTTAAATCAAGAGAGTGTCCCGATTAAATGAAATATCATTTACTCTAACAAAATACTGGTGTGAAAAAATGCGGAAATCTTATCCCTGGCTGCATGCAAATCAAAAATATCCATGATTGAAAATTACTTTAAAATCCATTCACATGAAAAAAATGAGATACAATTTTCAGATAAATTTCATTTGGCAGATGGTTTTTCTATTCGACAGTGTGAAAAACGAAATTGTATGATGATCACCAGTTAAAAAAATTTTAGTAAAGTCAAAATTTATGGGTTAGGTCATTGCCATCATCAGTATAATGTAACAATTGGCATTGTGTTTGTAGTTTTATATATATATATATATATATTCTGAAGATGACTCAATAAAAGAGTCGAAACATGTAAATTTTTAATATTTTTAATGTTTTTTTTTATTATTTAAATGACGTTTTTTAAGCAAATAATTGTACTTTAATATATGTTATGACATTTGTTTGGAATATACATTATTATGGTATAGTTAATAGTAGACGCAATTAAAACTATTTTACTTACATTTCTTATCGGTCTTTTAACGATTCGTGGACGGTAATGCACCAATCTCAGTTATTGTCACTGCCGTATTATTTCATTTTAATGTATTTTACCCGGGTGGACCATTATTATTGACACTAGCGAAGCCGGGTAGATCTGCTAGTTTATTATAATATTCGTCTGCAAAACATGATTGTTGAATACAAAAATGTTTACTTGAAAATAGATAACACCAGATAAACGTGCATTCCGGATTGGGAAAATGTAAAAATACACTTTGAAACTGTGACAGCCAAACGAACGCTGTTTTTATAAATGTTCCCTTAAATATAATTTTCAAAATATCTTGATTTTTTAGGTTTGTAAAGCTAAAGAACATCTTCGGAAATGTGGGTAATGCGGATGAGATAATTGTATAGTCTCGTGACTGTGTTACTATTATATCTTCTTAGAATTATTATAAAAAAAATGTGTGTTTCTTTTATGGAGTATACATTAATGTATGTTCGATTGTTTAATAATATAATTTTACATTAGTGAATGCGACCCAATCCATACCTTTGACCTCCAACGTTGGCACCATGGCTGAATGGTTTCTGTTTCTGCCCTAAGAAGATGTTTATTGCTTGTAGCGGCAATTATCATTGGTACTCGGAACTAAAACCATGAATAAAAGTTTAAAAAAAAAAAAAACTTCTGACAACTTACAAAAATTTCCTAGAAGAATTTTTTAAATAGTTGTCACCATTTGCAGGTTATTGGATTTTAAATGCAGTCGGTCAATTTTAGAATTTTGGTGTATTCGATATTTAACCTTTTAAGGCGGTTCTCAAATAAATATTTTTCAACAACGCTAAACTATCTGACACATTTACAGACTCATTTTTAAACGCAAGACTTTTCTCAAATCCAAACTGACTACCTTCTGACCCATTTTTGAACTGATATTTGTTCGCGAACACACGCAATTGGCAAGTGTTCTTATTCAAAAACAGTGTAATCAAACTGTTTTTTTCCGTTTTTCGGTTGGGTTGGTTGATTGAAGTTTAATGGCACAAAGTCAATTTAGGAACACTGTGCGCGCCGATTCTCGCTAAAAGCCAAAGAATTTTCGGAAAATGCTGCAAAGTTTGACATTTTAAACCGATTTTTTAGACACGAGAGAGCGGTAAATGCTAAAAAACAGATGCTGTGAGAGAATAATTACTTACTAGCAGGCTGAGCCCGCTGCGCTGGACCATTTTTCAAATAAACCTTCAATCCAACCCTGTATTTTAAATTAATATGGACCTTCACCTGGAAGATCCTTCCGCATTTTCTGAATACGCATCGGACGCAATTGCGCTATTATATTATCTGATGCATTAGACGAAATACAGGCAATTCAGAAGCAACTCTTTAGTACATCATGTAGAGTTTGGGAGGCAAATGCGGCCATTGCGATCATATCACCTCACTACTAAAAAAGAGAGAATTACAATGACTGCAGAGATTGACCATTTAACTTAAAGAATGTTCAGGTTATTCACTTTCGTTTATTAGGTCTTTTACTCAGGCCTTCTCAGCTTGGTACTTTGTGCTGATCTGATAACATAAATACAATCTCTCTCTACGTTACATTATATTTGGTAATATACGTATTCTTTTGGCAGGTTTTCTCTACAGTTTCTTATCCTCGATTACCAGTAGAGTAAATACAATCAAAACAGTATTTAACTTTTATATTTTAAAATATATGAATCATATAAAAGTAGATATTTAAAGCGGAATTGTGTGAATAATATTAAAATAATGTCATTTTAACTGCCGTTTCTTTTTACATACCAGTTTTAATTATGCAACTATTAACCTAGGAAAATAACCTCGATAACAAATTCAAATAGAAAACTAAACCTCTAGTTTTCATTCAATAAAATCTTTCCAGTCATCCGTAATCCGATCCACAACCAAGTTTGATGTGAAACGTTAGAAATGTTCGTAACGGTATGGCTAAAAATGTACCAGAGTTAGATACAAAACAGGATTAATTACGCTCCAAACTACATTCCATTAAATAATGTCACATTGCTGTTGATTGATTTTTAGATCTTTCACTATCAAAACTCTTTGCAAATGATAAGCAAAGTTAGTTATGCCAAATTTTTAGTAGTGATCTTTTTGGCAAACCGAAGAATTTTTTCGCATTTCTCTAATGAGCGTAATAAGACGGAGAATTAAGCATGCTTTTATTTTAAAGACATCATTATTCATCAGTTTGTTGCCTAAAACGTTAATTTGTGACTATGATCAGCTGCTGGGGCTGTGCATCAGCCAAAATTTCTTTATAATGATTGAAATTTTATTTGAATCTGGGGTACTTTTTTAAAAAACCTAGAGTAAATGAACAAATATTGTTCCATTGGCCACCTTTGGCATTTGAAAGTATTTTTTTTTTTAATTCTACATTCAAAGTAATTCTTTTTTAGTGATAGTAAAATAAACCTAAAATTTGTCACTACGATCAGCTGCTCGGGCTGTGCATCAGCAGAAATTTTATAATGAATTAAATTTTAATTGAATTTGAGGTACTTTTTAAAAAACCTTAGGCTAAATGAACAAATATTGTTCCATTGGCCACCTTTGGCATTTGAAAAACTCTTTTTGTACATTCAAATTAATGCTTTTTTAATGATAGTAAAATAACTGCACATGAAAACTATCTATTAGTAAATCTTCTTTTGTCCGTTTGCTCCATATTAAAAAACATAAATTTACTAATCGTTAATTACTAAAAGTACAAATTTCGCGTAATCTTCTGAAATCGGATTTACCGTCCTCGGTTCCTTTCAAATATAAACGAATATTCCAACACTATATAGTAAATTCGCCAATTGTAAGGTAGCTGATTATGGAAGATTCATCCAACATCTTTTTATAACATTTCTAAAAGAAGGGAAGATATAAAAAAAAAGAAAAAGAAATGACGAATGGAATGGAATATCGAAAAGTTATTTCAGAAAGCAATTTTTATTGCAAAATGTCTTTTTTCGTGATAGAAATAACGCATAATTGCTTACATTTTCTTAAGAATAATTTTTACTACCTGACATTGCAAGCACTGATCGTTTGTATAAGGGAAATTGGCGATATGTTTTTTATTAAAAAAAGAATGGACAATATTAGCTAATCTGGCTTCGAGGTTATAAAAGTCACAAATTTGGGGAAAACAAACCGACATGCTTTCGCAGTAAAGTATGATGAGAAATTTCTTAAATGTCTAAAATTAAATTATTTTACAATATGTATGTGCGTGTGTGAGAGACATTTATACTAAAATTAAAATATTCGACTCCATTTTTAAAATATTAATTGCTATTTATATATTGTACATTTGAATTTTAAAAAATACTCAAAAAATGCTTTCGTATACTTATAAAATCACCTTTATTGTAAACATCACTTGAACCCAATTCACGCTTACGTCTTTTTGGCTTAAAGTAAAATTGTTTGGCGACAAAAGTGAACTCAAAAATCAAAAATAAATAATATAACATGTAAATTATAAGTACCATCATTTTTACAATTGCATCTGCTGGTTTCGTCAGTAAGTCACATGATGGAAGAGTTAGAAATAAAAAAGAGCAAATCAAAAACAAAATTGTCACCACAAGGAAGGTCTCCCTAATGAGCATACTCAAATTATTTTGAAAATAAAAATGATTTTAAAACTACTCATGTATGTAGTAAAACATCAGTCAAATTTGGCGGCGGAATATCAGTAAAAATTCTGAAAAAAATCTATATATATTCGTGTATTTCGCGCAAAAAAGACGAACGTTCCACGCTATTCGGCTAGCCAACACATTTCCATCCCAAATGCAAGATATTTAAATGCATTTGAAAATTGCTTGTAAAATAAGTGTTTAAATGCCTAAAACTCAATGAATTTAAACTTAAACGAAGGATTAGAGTATTATTTTTTATCTTTAAGCGTATATAATATATACAAACTGTGTGTTGCAGTAGTTATTTAATTTTACGTGTCTTCACCGGCTGGAAAAGTTTTAAGGGTACTATTTGATTATTTATTCAACCAATTTCGCCAAATTATATAAATTGTTAAACAATCGCCAAATTATATTAATTGCCAAACTACTCGCCAAATTATACAAATTGACAAAAAAAATTTAAACAACGAAAGAATAAATGAATTTGTAAACATTAATAAAATTACAAATAGAAGTGAAATTAAAAATCACTTGATGACGCAACAAACACGTGTACAGTGTTTAATGTCAAGTGAATGTAAAATATACGATCAGCTATTATTGGCATTTAATCTTATAGTTTGGCGATAGTTATTTTGTCGACGGGATAATCAAGTAGTACCGTTTTAAGTTTGTTTTAAAAGTAGCTGGCTAATTAAAAATGCTACCATTAAACATTTTATATTAAATACTTGTTTCCACGGCAACAATAACCTTCATTTCGTGTTTCTGCCACTAACAATATTGAAGTCAAATTGCCAATGTTCCGAATCGGACATTAATTTTGAATTTGGAAAGAATTTAATAAACTGAAATTTTGTTTTAAACCGTATAATTACGATAATAAAATTTTAATATATACACATATAAAGGTATATGACAAAACTGTAGAAATAAAAATGTATTTACTTAAGTTAAACTTAATCTAACTATCTTCGTATGAAGAGTAGAAAAAAGGTTTTACTTAAAAAATATTTATGATAAAAAAGAGTATCATTCAAAATTTTATTGTGCCGCCAACCAGCATTAAATCGCTAACAAAATTTAATTTTCATTACTTTTTTACAAACGCTAAATCGAGGTTCTGCGGATTTTTTTTATAAACATATTATATGTCACGAGAAGAATATTCTATATATTCCTCATGAGAAGAATAGTGTATATTTTTTTCAAATATTTCTGAGTATGCATTTATCGAAACTTCCTTGATATCATCCTATAAATTTTGCAGATGCATTTTTCTTAACCTGACGCAAAAGATAAAGCGCCAAATCTTATCTCAATTGCAATATTTTAACTGAGTAATTTTTTAAGCATTACGAACATTCCCTTTCATGTTTAAATTAAATATTTTCGTTTTTTAATATTAACACTCATTAAAACGGATTTTTTTTCTTCTTTTTGTCTTCTTTTTTTTAAAATTAGAATTAGTAACAGTTTTTTATTTTATGTTTCGAGGTGTAATAGCTGTTTCAATTTTTTTTATCAACGATAAATTTCGCCAAGAAATAAAATGGTAAACCTTATCGTCCAAAATAACAGAACTTTCCGTCATAATTCTATAACTAATCTAGGTAGAATGATGTGTTATAGCTTAAAACCTTCCCTGAAACAATACCTGTCTAGTTCCGTAAAAATCCAGGCAGTAGAACTCGGAATCTAGGCGTTTGGAACGAAATTTCAGTTTGGATTTTTTATATATAATATATAATACAGAATTTGGATTCATTTAAAGAAAAAAAATGTTTGATTTCAAATCACATCAATAATCATACCTGTAAGTGTCATGGTTTCGCGCTAAACAATGAGTTATATAATATGTAAGAAAATTTCGCGTTAAGCGAGGAAAAATGTTTTATTTTAGATCCGTCGTAAATGCCATCGCATGCAGGCATGATATTAAAATTATTTGAAATCGAACAGTCTTTTTGGTTTTTTAATTTATTAACATCTTGAGTTATAAGATGTAAAAAAAAAAAAAAAAAAAAAAAAAAATCTTCGAAGTGTTCGGTTTTGATACAAGGATTCTGGCGCGTTTTTTGTTTTGCCTTGTGCTTTAGAAAATGGTTTCGCGCAATAATTATTTTAATTATTATAACCATGTTCCCACTCTCTTACGAATAAAGCTACATAGTCTTACTCGCCAGCGTTAAATTCTCGCCAAAATAAAATAGTCAACTTGGCAATTGCTAGCCAATTTTCCGCAATTCTCATTCAAATTCAGAAAACGTGATTTCCTATAAATTTACCTCAATTCTTGTAATCATTGTTGCTTATGACTCATACGCTTAAAACTACATAGTCATATTCGCCAGTCTCAAATTCTCGCCTCAAATTGGCAATACCTGGCAAATTAGCGCCAAACTTCACGACCAAAAATAAATCGCCATAAATTAAAGCGATTTGGATAGAATTGACTAATTTAGCGAAATTATCATTCAAATTCAGTAATGAATCTTCTATAATCGGTTTTCACGCATTTCAGCTTGATGCGTTCGAGTATAATTAACTGAATTAAAAAAAAATAAAAGGAAGAAAAGTGAAGTAACCCTTTGCTGCCAGTACAAGGCAGAAAGACTTTTTTAAAGAACGAAATGTCTGGAATGTGTTACCTGTGCAAATTCAACAAGTTATTTGTTGGATGTTGTGGGTATGTTGTTTCAGTATTGTAGTATCTAGATCTGAGATTATTTTTTTAATTTACATCGTGACTTTGATACAACTGGAAAAACTTTATAATTTTACACGGTAAACAATGAATATTTATGTAAGGAATAATGCATATAAATCGTATTCTACTATTAAATAAAAACGGAAAAAGAGCTGTAGACGATTCTTCGTGTATTAATTATGTATGTTTTTACACTTATATGGAATTGGAATATTTAAAATTTTATTGAACTTAATAGTTACTCTTCGACAGATTAACAAAATATTTTTAATTCTATCCATATATTCAGAAACATGGGAGAATCACGTGATTCATTTACATAAATATATTTGCATATAAATACAAATTTGTATATACATACAAATATATTTATGTAAATGAAGAGAAGATTATCAAACACATTTTGCTTCAAGGTGAAATCAAACTAATAACAGTAATAATAATATTGAGAGAAAATACAGAGCATCATAAAATAAACTACCAGATTTTGAATTTCAGTAACAAGTAAATGGGGGAAACATATTGGGGTATAACAAATTGTGGTTGAAGTGGGGTATTTCTTTACTAAGCTTCTTTGCTTTAGTTCCAAGTATTAGCTCTAGAAGTCGCTGGGTCAAACAAAACTGTCAGAACACCCACACTATCGATTAAAAATGGATCAGCCAGTTAAACCAGTTTTTAACGATTCACTCTGCTTAGCAGTTTAAGCGTAAAAAATCACAGTGGATAGGGTGGGGTGAAAAAAGTTTGCATGTTAAAATAACAATATTATTTTGAGCATGATGACAGTTTGAGACAGTGCAGCCCTTTTATTGGCAAAAATTTGGAGCTACAAAGACGAAGTTTAGAAAAGAAATTTCCTAATTTTCAGCAAGAATGTCTTTAACTGCTGCTATTGTTTACTTGTTATTCACTTTTTAAATCGCCAGTCCTTTTTTTAGGATACCCTATTCATAACTGAAACATATGTATATATATATATATATATATATATATACATAAATTTCATTCAAACATCCATGTAAATGAAAGATCCAAGTTCTCTTTGAATTAACGCTCGTAATGATAACATATTTGATTTCTAAAATAATGGCATGTTCTTTCCCTCTACAGAATTCGAAATGGAGTATTTCATAAGCATAAAAAAGTGTGTTATACACAACTAGTTACTTTTTTTAGTTGATTTTATACTTGATATCAAATTAAGCTTTGGTCGATATATATTTATATTATTCAAATAAAAGTTTATGAGCTTTTTCGACTTTTCGGGACGAGAAGAGATTATAAAATAAAAATGAGTTTTCTTTTTTTCAAACAGCGGGCCAGTATCAAAATCTTGCATTGTACAAATGATGAAAAATATAATAAGTAATTACATGAAAACAGAGCAATTTATTTTTATGTTATGTGTGGTCTAGTAGTAAATCTCTGCGTTTAAAGAACAGATAGAAAAGTCTCGAATATTTCTGAATGGGTATAACTTGACATTATTAAATTTTAAAATATCAGAACTTCTTCAGTTATTATTAACCAATATTTTTGTTGAATTAAACCGATTAGCTAAGAGATGGCGGTTGTGATCAAATTTATAAACATTGACATTGATATTTGACATTTTTGTAAAATATGTATACATATATCTGAATTTTGAATTTAGTTTCTTGCAGATGTCCTAATTTTTAATGATAAAGGGTTTATGAAATTGCAAAATGTAAGAACATTCAAAAAATTAACTAAAAGTATAGATATTTAAAAAAATACGCTTCTATTGATGCACTAAAAAATAGAAAATATTTTTTTTTGAAGGAAAATCTCGATCTCAAAACAAAAAAATATGAGATGCTTATAGAAATATCCCATGTAAATTGGAATTTTAACAGCATTCAAAACATATGTTAATTTTATTTGCTTTATTATTTTCCATTGTTTAGGCAAATTATTATCGATAGTTTTGATTAGTATTAGATTTAATTAGTATAGATTTAATTAGTATAGATTTAATTAGTATTCGAACTTAATTAAGATATAAAAATTTTAATCATTATATTATTATTGCAATCATACAAAGCTCATCAAGAAGTGAGTGAAAAATTGATTACAAAATTCCACTTTTACAATTTTGAATATTAAATTAACAGCGTGTACAAAATACTATAAACAATGCTTAACTCTAAACTTTTAATGAGAATGTAAACAATTTGAAATAAACAACAATTACTTTATAACAAAGGAAATTGAAAACAAATCTATATTGTTGAAAGAGTTAAAAACAGCCTCGAATCATTTTTAAAGCTGTTACTTTTAATACTAAGTAGTATTGTTGTACACATTGTTTTTCTAACAATGACAGATGCTTTCTATTTCGTTTTGTTCTGGTAAAAATCTCCTTGCTTGATGTTTGCTATGAGCTATGATTAAACGATTTTTGCTTTAAAACGTTTGATATTTTTAAAGATTATTATATTTTGATATATGAGTTTTAAAAAAAAAATGAATTTTAAAGGTTTCTTAGAGAAATTTACGTAAGTAACAGCATTTTTCAAACATATATATATTTTTTAATTACGATATACATTTATTTATTTATTTATTTAACTGAATAACAAACATACGACTTGTGTGCTACGATATACATTTGCTAACATGGTAGCTATGAAATATCCGGGACAGACCAGATTCACTGCGCCAGTAATTGTGACAAAAACAATAATTATACCATAAATATTTCTCTTTCTTGTTTTCTTTTCTGTCTTTAATTGTAACTGCATAGTAAATGTTATATAGTAGCCAAATTAAACCCTGTAGCAGAAGTATTTATATACGTATACTAAGTGTATAATATGAAATAGCATAGATAAGGCTATAACATAATATTTTAATTAATACCTGTATTCTGAAATGAGAAAACTGATTAATAAATTATTTTAAAAAATGTTGGAAACTTTTGTGAAAATTAAAGGCAGCAAAAGAAACTTTATATTTATACATGTGTCTTGAAAAAATAAAGTAAAAGAGAATAAAATACATTTAATCCACAATAAAAAAAATGGGGAAATTTAGAAGATACATATTCAATTACTTTGATCTTAAAAGGCTTCAATAGTATTTAAGCTCTATAATTTTATATAAGTAAACTGCAAATATATTTCTATGTATATATACCAATTATGTATGATGAATTATAATTGCTGTTTGTGTTATACTTACATTTCTATGTCTATATTTTTCTAATATATATTTTCAGATTTCGATCTCGTAAAGATTTCGATGACGATCAGGATAATAAAAAAGAAGAAAAGTATTGGAAAATTTTGAGAAAAGAAGTTGTAATTGATAGGTATACAAATTTTTGATAATTTTTTTTTTTTTTTAATTTCTATCGAATGTTTTATCAATTGTCTGGTACATCATTCAACTGTACTGATTTTTTTTTCATAAAACTATGCACGCAGCAAAGAACACTTTCAAATATTTTTTGAATGCTTCCCTTAAATTTCCAAATAGAAAACATACATTTTTCCCCTTGAATAATAACGGGCGAAAGGTGGGATTTTTTAAATTGTTCTTTTATTATTAATTACAGTGGTGGAAAATTGGCGCAGAGGCGGAGCCTATTGACACCACTAAATTTTTATGGTATTATTCAGTTTAATAAAAACTCAGAAATTTGATCATTAGATAAGAGGCAAAATACTGCTATAATTTAGTGGTGTCAATAGGCTCCACCTCTGCGCCAATTTTCCACTTCTGTAATTAGTTAAAAAATATATTCCTATGAATGAAAAAAATATTTTTTTAAATGTTAGAACAAAAAACTTTAGATTATGGAGTTTAATCGCTTAGCTCTAGTATGATATAGTGTTAGGATATTCATATTTAATAACTTATCAAAACGCTATTAGTTAGTTATTTCATAAGTATTATAAGCTAATTTATGATATATTTTCTTACTTTTTTATACCGACACTTGTATGTCTCTAATAGTAATGTTGTGTCTCTACAGATATATGAGTAATGGGCTCTAGCTTATTTTATATTATATGGTTTTTAGAAAAATGTTTTTTATTATTTATGCTAACAACAAAAATAAATGTAGCTAATTAATAATAAAAAATCCACAGGAAGAATGTGTTCACAGCCTGTGTTGCCGGACGGGCTACTTTTTTAAAAAACAGATTCTTGATTAGCACCACTTTTTTGAAATGGTAAAATGAACCTTATTTAATAACATATCAATTTAGGCATAAACAAATGGAATTTTACCGTTTCAAAAGAGCGATGCCAATCAAGAAATCTTAATTTTAAAAAAGTAGCCCACATGCAACACTGTTCACAGGACCGTTCGGATCGTGTCTGTGAACTGTCACAGCCCTAATTTGTATTTGTACCACTTACTGGGTCTATCAATTTTATTTCAAACATTTTTCGCGATATACTGTTTATATTCAATTTAGTGCATTTTAAAAATTCACTCAGATTCGAATTCGATGGGTAATATGATTTATTTAGAGTTTTATTTGATAAATTATTACTGTCAGAAAAAATAGGTCATGCCGTAGATAGAAAGTTAACAAATGACTAGATAGTTCAATAAATGAATCAAAAAATAAAAAGAACAAATTAGAAAAGAATCCTAGTAGTAATTTTAAATGTAACAATTGGTTGCCAGTATTACTTGTGTAATATATAATATGTATATATGTATAGATTCAGTATATAAGGTGTTCCTGATTTCGAATTAATATAACTAAAGCTTTAATACAGTAAAATCATTTATTTTTACACTGTTAGATTAGGAAACTCTGTGAGGTTTTTTACATTACTTCTTTTTTTTTATTATTGAACTTTAATATGAGCTCTCCCTGTTTCCCAGCAAACATCTGACAGGTCGCCGGACCTCCAATCAGGTGCGCTTTAAATTGGTTAAACCAATAAACAATGGTTTTGTTTTTTGGGCGATCTTCTCTATACATACTGCGAAAATGACATTGTACCACAATAACAAACGTAAGTACAACAACACGCATTGAGCTTTCTGCTGTAAACTCACCATGATTGCTGTTAACCCATTAACCGCCAAAACTATTAGGTTGAGGTTTTTAACATATCAGAAGAACGTCGCTTGCACCACAAACTCTGAAGGATAATTTTCGCTTTATTTGGTCTTAAAATTTTGTGTCTTTAAATAAGAACATATTTTTAGTTGAAAATAGTGGTGGCTATGTAAATAATTTTAAAATGTGGATTTATTTTCACTGTTGCGTAAACGCAACACCAGCGGGTAATGGGTTAACTGACTTAAGAGCGAAATGGCATCGAATCACAAAGTGGCGTCAGCGGAGTTCAGAGTCATCACCACTGACAAAACTCCTTCAGATTTTGTACGATATCACGTTTGTTTCGTATCGATTGATAAGATATTTGTCGTGTGATCTATTTCTCAGTCAGGGACACCTTTTTCGATGAACCAGTACATAAATATCAATTGTGAAAAAATCACGGATATGAAGAATTCAATTCCGTGGGCTAGATAAAATCGCCAAAGCTTTTAAAATAGTAAAATATATGGAATAACATGTAATATCAATTATATTAATATTAAACTTAATTGAGCAGAATAACCCCATTCCGTTTGATATTTAACGATATATATATATACATATATACACACACACACACACACACATATATATATATATATATATAACATCATGTCTGTCGAAATCACGGCTCCGAACACAGCAACCATTTAATCCAAAAAATCTATTTTTAACAAAATAGTTCTGACAATCTGTGAAAATGCTGGTATGATGATACATAAGTTCACATCTATTAAAAATATCTTTTAACCCTTGTTTTGAATTCAATTTTCAAAAACTTTATCGTTGAAAATGCACATATCTCGGAAAATTACCCATATCGTGTAATATATTTTTAGATATTTATGTACTTTGAATTCGGTTTGTCTGTCCGTCTCTTTGTAAGTTTGTCCGATCTCTGAGTCGCCTAAATAAACTGAGATTGCCATGTAATTGATATATGTTATTGAGGTATATTATGGCATGATCAGTATTGAAAATTAATTAAGTAGCATTTATAGTTTTGAGAAACGGTCAACAGAATTCCACTACTTTATGGTTTTTGAGAAATGGCATATAGTATATGATGCTATTCTATTTCAAATTTATTGAAACTGATACACATAGCTGAGGGGCATTGAAAAAAGATTGCTGTATGCATAAAATTTTATCGCTCATTTACAGACACACAAAAAACAATTCGGTTACAGTACTGTGCATGAGGAATAACTATTAAAGTGCTTTTCAACTATATTATGCGTTTTTAAATTTCACTAATTTGTTGCATACTACTTGGTGTGTTTATATTCTATAAAGTCTGTGTATAAATTCTACAGTGCTGCACATAAGAAGTTGAGAACATTTTCGTTTATTGGCATAAATTCTTGAAAGAGAAATTTCAGCTGTGTTATGCGTTTCCCAGTGAACTAAATTTGAACATATCATGCAGAATATATAAATCTACGGATCATATACAGGGCTTCACAAAGGAATTTGAATACGATTCTATTTTATGGACGTTAATTGTTGTTATTAAAACTTTAAAAACTTTTTAGGGTTTTTGAATTTTTTTTCGCTCTTTTTTAGATTTATTTTTTACACCACCTTATTAAATGCGGATATTTTTAATGACTGAATGTGAAGAAATGAATATGTTGGAAATTATTTCTTACTCTATCCATGAGGCATGATTTTTCTTTCTTTTTTATGCTTATTTATACGTCCCAAATTGTTTTCAGATTCATGTTTGATTCTGCTGAGTTTGATCATAAAGTTGAAGCTGCCTTCAAGATAATGAAAAGGTCATCTGAAGTTCGTGAAGAAGCCATAAAATGGTTTGAAAGTGAAATGAAAGTAGAAAGAGAAAAGGTATGGAGAAAGTTGATGAGAGAAAAGAATATAGACTTGTCAAGCGCCATGCCTTACTTGATTAAGATAAATCAAGCCGATGCTGCTTGGCGGGATATGGACGATTTATCTAGAGGATATGTATATGAATGGCAGCGTAGAGTTAATTTTACCATCTTGGAAATGTTTATCCTTAGACACAAAGCGTAAGCAACATTATTATTATTTTTATTATTATTATTATTATTATTATTATTATTTATATTATTACTTGCTAGTAATAGCATTGATCATTAATGTTTAAAAAAGGAATTTTGAGGAATGCAATGGCAACTTTTCTAATAAAATACAACAGATACGTTAAAAAATCGTATTGTAATAATAAACATACAATGTGATAATATATATTATAAGTGCATTTTTAAGATCAGATTAACTCTATACATAAATTTACTGGGTACGATATAATTGACGGGTCTAATAAAATTAAGATATTCTTGATATTTTCTGAGTATTTTAGAAAACTGCTCAATTTTCTTATATTTAAATTAAAATAAAAGGTATTTCTAAAATTCTTTTTGTAATTAATCTTTTTTTTTCAATCGAAAAATTATTTTAATCAAATATAATTGCACGGATTATTTTTCTGCTCGTAATTTGAAATGAATAATTAATCCTTTATTAATTTGCCAAATGCTAAATCGTTGAAGACACTGAATAATTGTAATTATGAAAAAATTGGGTATTACATTAATCCTCACGAATAGCCTCCGTTTTGAAGTAAAAATACAGCATCAATTAAGAGTTTTCTCACGTTCAAAATAGCATCTTTCTGACACAAGTTTCTTTCTTCTTAAATACAAGAATTTGCCAGATGTTATTATTTAGAAAATAAGAAATCTTATAAAAGTTGACATTTTTTCTAAAGGCAAGTGATATTTTTCAAAATGTTGTCATAGTAGATTTAAGGTAATTTTTTCGGACACAGCAGCCGCGGCAAGTTCGTCATGAGACAATAATCGATCGTAACTCCAGATAAGAGCATTTCTTATTGAAATTGGGAAAAGTTGACATAAAAAAGGTAGTAAGAGATAAATGTTATTGCAAATTAACATAGATATGTTTCTTACTTCATGGGCTTAAAAAATTATGTTAAACGTGCAGTTCAAAGAGATGTATTTGTACCTTACGCTAAGCCTCTAAAATTTATTTTAAGCATTATTCATGATGTATTATTTATTTTCAATGTAGTGCATTGATCCGCACATCCCTGACGTAAAAGAATAAACATTTTCAATTATCCGTTAAAATATATATATATATATATATTTGTGATATTTCAGTATAGCATTTTGTGATTTCATAAAGCCTACTTACTTCAAACTAATGCTCCTCCCTAGATTCTGTTCAGCCAGTGTTGTTCGTGGTCCGAAGAAATAACTAATCTGTGGTTTCGAGTTATTTAGTACTAAAAATATATGGATTTGACATACACAGTAAAAAAAAATATTTTTTCGAACAAAAAACCTGTCTGTCAAGACACCAGTTAACCTCGGGGAAGAGCGACACGTATACGTGCCGCATGAAGCGCTCAAAATCCTTATTTTTCCTCACCAGTAAAATTTTACTGTAAAATTTGCCTTATTATATCAGAGCATTTTCTCGATTCAAGAAGACACAAATTTCAGTTTTTAAAAAACGGTGACAAAAGATTAAAAATTTCGGAAAAGCCTCCCGTCCCGAAGTGGTTTAAAACTGTTTATTTTATAGAAATAATCTGTATTGACGACGAACTTTCTGTTATTTTAACAGATCTTGGCTGCCAGTTCGGAATAAATACAGATTATTTCCATAAAATAAAATGCTTTTTGCTGGCTTATAGTTGACACATTTCTCTGTGAAACCAACAATTTTTTTTTTACAGTGTAAAAGGAAAATTTGCCATAATTTTTTTTCAAGTACTGCAGACTTTAGTTGTCTAGGTTTTGGACAAAATGTTATGATAAAACAATAAGATAATACTCCCTCTGTCACAAATTAGTTGCTACATTTGATTACTTTTGTATCGATTCTGATGATTTTATGATTTTGTTTGAACATTTTTCAGAGATTTCAGGGTGCTATGCTATCAATCAACAATATTTACTTACCAAACATTCCCTCCGTCTCTCCTTAAATAAGTACCAAATTTGTTTAAAAAATCCAGGGTTTACAAGCTCTTAAGCCACGCCCCATTTTGTAAGTATTCTTCCACCAGTAATCTCTTGGTAATCCACTAATAAAACTACCTTCTAGATAATGAATCGTTAATTCTTTAGGAAGAAAATGATTTTTATGGTATACTGGTGATAGAGTCCTTACGAAATGGCGTCGATCTACTAAACTGCATTGAAAGTTATTTATGACTCCACCCACTTGAAATGTAGCCACTAATTTGGGACAAATTTTTCGATCTAAATGTCGCAACTAATTTGGGACGGAGGGAGTAACTAAATAAGATTATAAATCGACGATAAAGACGATATTCCAGGGTTCGTATATATCAAGGGTTGCCGGCGATTTTAGGTAGTGTAGTACCAGAAAAATCGTAAAGTACTGGTCGGTATATCTAAAGATAGATTTTTTTTTTATTAAATAAGACACAAAAAATTTTCCTAAAAGGTGCTTGAAAGCCCGTTATGGGTACGAACCTTGTATTCGGTCTCATCTCAAGGCTATAGGTGAAATATTTTGATGACACTTTAAATGTTAAATTTGAAAAATGTCTTTTGTTTTTTGTTTTGTAAATTAGGGGTTTCATTCGCAAATTTCCTCAGGATTGCACCAAAGAAAGCTGTTACTCTCTGAATTTGTTTTACAGAAATAAGTCTCTTTATCTGATAACTTTCATAATAAAAGTAGCAAAATTCAAAGCGAACTTCGTTGCTTGACTGAAACTTGTATTGAAATTATTCATTAATATTAAAAATTCTTGTTCCCATATTTATCATTTAGCTCTTGTATTAACATTCTGTTATAGAATATATATATATATATATAAATAGAAAAAACATAATTGTAACATTTTAAAGGTCAAATGGTTTCCTAAAAAAGAAAAAAAGTGTACGAAAATACACTGCTATAAAAGTCAAATATTTCCTTATTACTAGAAACCTCATAAACCCATATATTTGTTTTTAGATTTAAGAAACGTTTTATAAAAAAAAACGTTCTTTTGCTTCCACTGATTTTCGGAAACGTGTTCGAGTAGCTTTCATTGCCTATTAATCGATATTCTCAAACAAGAATATCGGATTTTAAGATAATACTTATTCTCAAATATACATTTTCAGCTTCGTAATTCAATTCATACATCCAGGATTTACAAAGTAATGTTGATTTTAAGATTAATGTTAACGCTTTTAATTTGTTATGTTTGTCTGTAAAACATGCATGTTGACAAGAAAATTGCTTTTTTCAAAAAAGAATAGCATCCGTAAACCTGCATTGCGGGTTAAGGAAACTGATTAATGCACTCTAAAATCTATTGTTTAACGTTTACGAGAATCAGTGGTAGTAAAATTAGCTTTGTGTTTAGAAACGTTTTTTTTCAATCTAAGAAATATATAGAGTTCTGAGTTTTATAAAGAAAAGAATGCATTTCGGAATTATTAACCCCCAAGATGTTATTGTAAATCATCTTTCCTTATCTTTATATTATAATTTTCAAGACTAAGAAACATTTGATATATATATATATTTTGCAGTTGAAGTTTTATGTATTTCTTTAATAATCTCCTCGAAACTTTCCTTAGATTTATTAAAATTTCTTTAATGTAGCTAAAGTAAGGTTTTTTAATAGGTTGTTTTTGATAATGTCTTAAAATATTGTTTCCAGGTTGCCTTTGTCTAAAAGAATCAAGAATGCTGTATTCAGAAAGAAAAAATGATGTCGCTGCAAGGCGCTATATCCTGATCGTGATTTTGATTTCCTGATTGTGACTATTTTACCCGAACGTGACAGTTACTCGAATTGTGACTTTTTCTTACCCGAGTTGTGACTTTGTTGTGTTGTCTTTACCATTATTTGACATCTCTTGTTTTTGCTCCTTCTTCCGTATTTGATTGCTGCCATCTATACCATTGCGTTCTTTCTCTCCACATTTTCATTTCCCAAAATTTTAAATAAAATATTTACCAAATTCTATGAATCTGTATCTCTTACATAATTTAGTCTAAAATGTTTCAATTTTCTATTTTGAGTTATTTTTATTTAATGTTTTGTAAAATATAAAGTATCCTTCAAATGAAATATGGCAGTATCATCAGTTTAATACATAACAATTTAAGAGGCCATTTCAGTCATGAGAAGAAAGGAAAATTCTAATGTTAAGTCTATTTTTATTATATTATTAAATCTATTATTACTGTTATTAGTCTATTAAGTCTATTATTAAAATGTTAAAATCAAAGTGAGAAATGTGAATATAAAGCCTCAATTGACTTAACATTAGCGTTTTCGTTTCTCCGCTTGAAAGTCGGGGTCTAAAGTCTCATTAAAAAAAAAAAAAAAGCTACAGGTGAAGACGATTTTTAAACACAAGGCAAGAGAATAAATATTGGTTATGCGAATGTATAAAAACAAAATCTACTTTTCTTGTGATAGTTATTGTTTTTAAGGAAGCTTTGTACAGTCTACTACATATATCTAAACATATTTTAGATTTTATTTTTCAAAATAAATATATTATATTACTGTAGAATTTCAAACTAGCTTTTAAAAATTTTTGGAGCAAAATACTCTATCTTTCGATATTACAAAATGGTGGCAAAGATGTCCGTATACAGTTGTAATGTCCCACGCTTTCCAGCAGATCTATAATTGAGAAATAGAATTTATAAATACTTTTATAATCAGTACGCTTATAGATACGACTGTAACCGAGAACAAAATGTCATTTTTTTGTCAAAGCATGAGAAAAAAATGGGAGGCAACATCGATATTTTTAAAATGTTTATGAGAGTTGAAAATGTCGATTACATTTGAAAGTTTTACGTATTGTCGTTTCCAACGTTATGAATACTGGCAATATCTAGAAATTTCATTGAGATCAACCGAGTAATATTTTCGGAAACAGTGGTACAAGAAAAAAACGCCGTTTCAAGAAAAATGTAGTTAAATATATATATCTTTTTAATTTTTTTACACGAAAATAATAAAAATTTAAACTTTCGATTAATCAGCGATTCTGAAGACAGAAGAAACACTTTCCTGTCCCTCCAATCAGGAGTTCGTCAGTGTTCATCCGAGAACGTTCTCGTGTATCTGCTAATGCCATAGGAAAATCCAGATGTGTAAATAGACTTAACTACCAAAAATGAAGTTCTTTTCATGACAAATAAACATGATTTAAAGAGAATATACATTTTTATTCATTTGTATGTCTCTATTTTGGTAGAAAAGGCCTGACTGCTCAGTTTTGTTATTTTGAGATACATGTCCGTCATTGTACTATATTTATATTTGTGGTGAGAGCGCTCCGACCCAAATGGTTCTGTTTCACCGCTAAATTTTAAGAGTATTCTTTGCTTTATTAAATTTCAGAAATTAAGCCATTAAATACGACAAGAAATACTTTTAAATTTCAGTGGTAGCAATCGGTCATTTGGGTCGGAGCGCTCTCATCCCTGATATATATATACAGGGTGTTCCGTTAAAGGGGACCAATATTAATAGGGGTAATAGAGGAGATCACATGGAGCATAAATCAGTATATAAAGCCTGGTCGGATCTCAATAGTTTTCAAGTTAAAGCAAATAGAATGAAAATTCGGAAAATTGTAAAAGAACCCTCATTGCTAAACTATCGATAATGCTACATAAAAACGAAGCACATATTTAGAAAGAGCAGAAAAAAACCTACAAAATGACATCAATTGTATTAAAGTAGCAATATTTATTGACGAGTTACAAGCCCTGAAACAGTGAAAAAAGTACGAAATCCAATATACATCAAAATAGTTAATCGTTAATTCCAAAAAGACAACTCTAGCTACAACAAGGAAAATGTAGTAAAATTTGGTCCATTCCGAAAACTTTCGAAAAAGCTTACAATGAACCATATCGGTTTAATTGTGTGAGAGAAATTAATCAGTTTCTTAGTTACAACTCCGCTTTCTTTGACACTAGCAAAGGTTAAACTCCGCCCATCACGATTGGAAACACCGCCTTTTTAATTACTCTCAACTATACATTTTCGATCATACTTCTTCTGAGATGCAACATTTTTAATTATTCAAGAGTTGAATGAACCAAAATAACTTTACAATAATAGTCTACATTTTAAAGTGGTCTTTTATTGATATAAAGCTTAAGTTAAATTCTTTAAAATTAAACTGGTGGTGAAAATTCGGAAATAATTAAAAATATTGCGATTTGTAACTATGCAAGAAGTTTCAGTACATGTTTTGCATGGACAATTATAGTATGTATATGTGCATCATAATTTATGATAGGAAATAATAATAACAAATAGCATAATAATTTTATTAATTATAAATTTAAAAAAGACACTAAATTTTAAATTAATTCATACAAACTTTGTAATTTACAATTTGAGTACACCACAGTCCGTGACTTACAAAATACTGTGCCAAAAAGTGTTGAAAATAAAAGAAAAATGACAAATAAAGGTATTACATTCCACGTACTTTATGACATATGTGAAGCATAGTCTTCTGGCCTGCGCTGCACAGTTCAATGTCGGAAGGCAGACGAACGGACATTATTATAATAGGTGTTCGAAGTTGCGCCCATTAACAGAATCGCACAGCCGACAGCGACGTCGTAAAGATTGGCGAACACGCCGAAAAACTCCGACGGAGTTGGGAATGTCTCCTGCAGCGACAACGATTCGCGCTAGTAAATCCTCCGGTGTATCCACAGGCGTTTCATACACCAGCGATTTAAGGTGTCCCCAAACAAAAAAGTCTAACAGATTGAGGTCTGGAGAGCGTGCAGGCCAAGCAACAGGTCCACTGCGTCCAATCCATTTCCCAGGATATGTTGAATTGAGGTGATTGCGAACACCTATGAAAAAATGTGCCGGTGCGCCATCGTGCATAAACCACATATTGTGGCGCAATGTTGCTGGCACATTTTGCAGTAACTGCGGTAAGATATCCCGTAGGAAAACCAAGTACGTACTGCCATTGAGTACATCTGGGAGTAAATATGGTCCTATGAGATAATCGCCGAGGACACCTGCCCATATGTTCACACTGAACTTTTGTTGTGCGTTCGACGGGAAAACAGTGTGCGGATTTGTATATGATATGTGTGCATATTGTGCGTGTTTACCACGCCCTCTCTCGTAAATGTTGCTTCATCAGTAAATAAAATATTTTCCAGAAATTGTGAATTATTTTCTGTTACATTAAGCAACCAGCGTACGCTGTCCGCTGAGCACAATCTGTTACTGATAACAGTTGTACCCGCTGCACATGAAAGGGGTGCATGTTTTCTGCACGCAGAACACGCCACACACTTTGGTGAGAAACACCGACTTCAGACGCAGCAGCTCGTGTACTCGTGGAGGGGTTATCTTTAAAAATATTCAGTACATCTTCTTCCATTGCAGGTGTTCGTACATGTCGAGGTTTCCCTGCATCATTGCTTGCTGTATTAAACGATCCAGTCTCCCGTAATCGTCTATCGATTGTTATGAAGAGTTTCGAACTTGGGCAACGCCTCCTTGGAAATTGCTCACGGTACATGCGCTGTGCTAGACATGCATTTCCATGAGCTTGCCCGTACATCAGATGCATGTACGCATATTCTTCGTTAGAGTATTCCCGCATAATTATTATACATCAACTTACTACAATCCCACTTACAACAGCCTCCCTTTTTACATAACGCCCACTGATGACTGCTGTTTTATTACACTTTTCTTCCTATACACATAGAAAATTTGCATAAAAAGTACTTCTTCTTCATCATCCTGAAAGTTTATGGAGGAAACGCAGCAGTCACGGAGTTTGCTTTAAGACAAGGCGAGAGCTGCACAATATGTCATTCACTTGACCAGACTGAATAATGAAAGGGTATTGATAGAGGTTGATCAGAAATGCATAATTGAAAGATATTAAAACGGGGTGTTTACAATCGTCATGGGCGGAGTTTCGCCCTTTCCGAGCGTGCAACAGTACAGAGTTGTAACTAGGGAACTGCTTGATTTCTCCCATACAATTAAACTTATATGGTTTATTGTCAGCTTCTTCGAAAGCTTTCGGAATGGACCAAATTTTATAACATTTTCCTTGATGTATATAGAGTTGCATTTTTGGAATTAACGATTAACTATTTTGCTAAATATTTGATTTTGTATTTTTTCACTGTTTCAGAGCTTGTAACTCGCCATTAATTCTCAATATTCTAAAACAACTTAAGTCATTTCGTAGGACTTTTTCTGCTCTTTCTAAATATGTGCTTCGTTTTTATGTAGCATTATCGATAGTTTAGCAATGAGGGTTTTTTTACAAATTTCCGATTTTTCATTCTATTTGCTGTAACTTGAAAATTATTGAGATCCGGCTAGGCATTATATACTGATTTATGCTCCGTGTGATCTCCTCTATTACCCCTATTAATATTGGACCCCTTTAACGGAACACCCTGTATATACATATATATTTTTTTGCTTTGGATCACTACTAAAAAAAAATAGTATGATTGCGAAGTGATGATTCTGCCGGATTATTTTTGAGATTGGACATTTTTTCCATTATAATTTTGTTTTGAGCGAAGTGGTGAAACATGGTGAATTTGAATAGTCCATTTACCTACCATAATCTAGATTTAAACACAGATTTAACTATTCGGAAAGATTAAAATTTCAAACGAACTTTATATTGTTCTAATAACAGCAAAATATTTATAGTGTGTAATTACGGACTCAGAATCTTGTTTCTCATTCGGACATATTAAATTTCTTAATACAGATTTAGGTATATTAATCAGAAATGGGATATCTTCGTCTAAACAAAAGATCTTTTATAATCGAGTTTATGATTTAATCAGATTCTTTAATCACTTGAAAATTTTTATTAGAATTTATTATTATCAAGCCAGGGTTATTTTTGTGCAAAGCTTTTATGAAAATGGAAATGATTTGGGAACTCGCTTTTCTGAAGTTAGAAATTTGGGATCTACTTTCTGGCACATTCACGAAATCTTTTTTTTTTATTTTTGATGAAGGAAATGTGTCGGGATCTTTCTCAGAAAAGATAAAACCAGGGATGACAGCGCTCCGACCGAACTGACTGATTGCTAACACTAAATTTTAATGGTATTAATCGCCTTATTTCATGACACAACTTCTGAGATTTAACAAAGCAAAGAATACTATTAAAATTTAGTGGTGAAAATCAACCATTTGGGTCGGAGCGCTCTCATCCCTGTAAAATCGAATAGTTATTTTTTGTTATTTACAAATGATCAGGATACTTCTTAAAAAGCTGTGCAAATTGACGTTTTTTATCGAATTTCTAAGCATGACACCAGGAGCAAATGTCATCATGAAAGAGAATTCTCTTATAAATCAAGATTAAGTACGTATATCGAAAAAAGATAAACGCTATTCTATTCCAAGTTATTTCAATATTCATTTCAGTTTCATGTTTTTACGTTTAAAAATGAGCCCCTGAGAGGCTCAGAAAGCTTTTTATTGTTAAGCGGAAAAAAGAAATCGAGAACCGACATAAACTAATGAACATAAAAAAAATCTTCTTTTATATATGATTGTCTCTATGACACCCACACACATGTATATATATATATATATATATGAGTATGTGTGTGTGTGAAACACTGTCGACTTGTGTGAAGTTTCTTGGAAACGGCTAATATCTGGTCGAACGTTTTAATTGGGAAATTGTGGGTAGGATGCAAATTTATGCCGATTTGATGCAGGGTTGCAAGCGCTGCGCAACAAATGTCTGATTTTCTTCACTAAATTTTAGTAACAATCTTCGCCTTATTAAATCTCAGAAATGCTGTCAATAAATAAGGTGAGGAATACTATAAAAATTTAGTCGTAGCAATCAGCCATTTGTTGAGCAGCGCTTGCACCCCTGGATGTGAAGAATATTTCGATCTCTTAAGGTATAACTAACTACATGTGAGAAGACATAGTTGTATTTGCAGTCGTATTATTAATTCTTATGCTCGTTTTCAGTCGTATTATCAATTCATACGTTCGTTTGCAGTCGTATTATTAATTCATATTGTCATGTCGTAAGGAATGTCATGTAAGAAATATCGCGAGTAAATTTTTTTTTGATCCAATATATATATATTTAATATACTTTTCCCATTTAATTTCCTTATTTTCATCTTAAAACACTTTTCCCCCCAATCTCAAAATTCCACAATTCTACGCCCCGTATCTTAATTTTTCCGTGTTAACATTTATTTCGTTTTAAAATATCCTTTTTTCTTCCCTAAGCCTATTTTTCATTTTACAGAGAATGCATTTTAAAATATTTGTTGAGTTTCTATCATCTTATTACTCTTTTCTTTCATATTTAGTTAAATAGTGTCGTCACATTTGCCGATTGCCTAGCGCCCGAGTCTGCACTACGGTTTTTCGTTGTCTTTTCTTCTTACGGATACAACAATAAAATAAAATGCTCGCTTTCAAAAGGGAATTGCTTCGCTGGTTCCTTTGATTTATGTTCTATCCATATCATCCTCGACTGCTGGAATATTTGGATTATCTTGGAGTTTAATTTAATTTAACCTAATTTAATGGAATGTAACTTACTTTAAGTCAATAATGTCTTTGAATTTGCTTGTCAACGTTAGATATTCTGAAGTCATATATAATTAAGATTGTGGATCCTTTCTTTGAAGTATGTCTCTAGCGTAATAAAAATATTCGTCTTATTTCGGTACCAATCTTTGAACTACGGGAAGCTCTTTCCTAACCGATACTGCTCTAATCATGGGACACTGCTAATAGTTTTTGTATCATGAACTGACAAAGTGAAAAGGTAAAAATAAATTCAATTACGGCAGCAGTGGCATCAGCATTAGTTACCTTTAAAAAAAATGAAATTAATATAATGTTGTTAAAAATATGAGTATTTTAAAGTCATTATTTTAACATTTTAGTGGACAGACATGGTCTTAAGATTTGGAATAGAATTGATAGAAGATCTCATTCTGTTCTTAATTTTAGTGCCCCTTTAGAAAATCCTCTTTATTTGTTTATATCGGGGATGAACCCAAAACTAATGTGGAATTGCACTGTTTTTCCTTTAATCCTTAATTGGGTAAAATCGGAAATTGGTTATATTATTTTGAAAGTACATGCGACAAAACTTCACCAGCAATATAAATTTGTGCCTCTAATAACAATTAACATTCATGTTAGAGCGAATGAACTTTTTTCAAAAATTATCCTTTCAATTTTATAAATTCAAAACTTACAAAAGCATCGCTATGATTTTGCCCATTTGCATAAAATTTTACATTAAAACATTTTGTTCGCAGGCTAAAGTTCAGACGAAGAACAAAATGGTTCCAAATAAAGGACTGTTGCCATATCTTTAATCAGATTAACAGAAATGATGTGCTAAAAGTTCTCAAAATATTCTTGCCCCCATTAGACTCTCCTTCTACTGAAGGATATGACGTATATAGCTCATGGACCACCGCCCCCTGAATACTAGGCCTGAGCGCTGGACCAAAAATGGCGGCTGCCGAAGGCGGATTTATTTCAGAGTGTGTACGGTCCCTTAAATATTCCTACCAATAATTTTTTGAAGTTTTTTCCGCTTCACTTTTCTGAGAATAAACAAGGTACAGAAATCTTTTATAAAATACTGGTGTCAACATTTAAGGGACCGTACCTACGCTAAAAAAAATCCGCCTTCGGCAGCCGCCATTTTTGTGTCATTTTTGTGTGAGCGCTCAGGCCTAGTATTCAGGAGGCGGTGCATGGACGATAATTCATCTCATTTGTCAAAATCCTTGAATAGATTGGAAATAATATTCGAAAAATGTGACATTAATGATTTAAGATGACGACTAAATTTTCACGTGGGAAAAATTAGGGATGTCTTTGTGAATTATCTGGAATTTAATCAGTCATTATATTGAAACTTTGCTTCACTGAAAGTAGAATAAATGTTTAATTAACGCTTTAATGAAGAAATGTTCTAGTTAACCCGGGACAACTCGCTGCATGAGATTTTCTCTCACAGTCGGACTTTTTAAGACTCTTATTTAAATCATTTTTCATTTTAATTAAAATTTCCAAATGTTTTTCAATTATTTTACCTATTTTGTGAGTAAAAGTACTAAGCCAACCAAAAAAAGTTGATATTATATGAATGTAAAGTAAAAGAAAAGCAATTGGGCATTCTCACTAGCGAGTTCTCCCGGGTTAAAAGTACAGTGAAACGTACTTATATGACGTACTGATATGTATCTTTAATATATTAAAGATACATATGGTAAATGAACATAAAGTAAATGTTTAATCAATGTCATAACAATGTTAATAGGTAATTAAAGCTTGATTGACGATAGTGCCTTCTGGTCACATGCCCCAGGCCTGCACTCTTCCAAACTAAAAAAATGTATAATAAATTAACTGAAATATATGAAATTTTCTAGAAGACATCCAAATGAATTACCTTCGTTCTAATGAATATTTGAATAAAGAGAGTAACTCAGATAAAGGTGCTGTGTTCCTGCAGTGTTTAAAACAATATTACGAAGAAGAGTTAGCTTAAACATAACAAGTTTATATTGAAAATGTATACATAAATGTTCCATAGTAATTTTTTTAAATAGAATTGCTGTATATAATGCATGATCAACGCTGTGTTTAAAATTGTGTCGTATGCGTAGAATTAGAATATAACAGACAGTTGTGAAAATGTGAAGTTCAAAAATATACCGGGAAAAACGTTCTGTTCTGAAAATCAAAGTTGTGGTGCGTTTTTTATTCGTAGCAGTCGGAGTTCTTTTTCCGATGCAAAAATACTTCTAATAGTCCAGTCAAATAAATGAAAAGAAGGGTAAACCTAGGAATTAAATATATCAAGCTGAAAATTTCCATAAATCTTTGCTTTGGCATTGTAAAATTTACACTGTTAAAAATTTCCGTAAAATAATGATGTGCTGACTGTATCTTTGACATTCACTTTATCATTTTTCTTGAAAATTGTAGAAACACCCTTAATTTACAAAGATTGCATTCGACCAATGATAAAAAATATCATCGTTTAGCCATTACAAATGAATCCAGTTGAACTAGTGTAATTTTAGGAAAGGTTCCTTCTTTTTTAACCAATGAGAACTTTTCTCTTCATTCTTGAAGAATCTAGATTCTGGAATAGCAACATCAGAAAATATTTTCTGTTTATAGCGAGAGCTGTAGCTATAGCCATTCTTGTTCGTCGATGAAACAATATCTACTTCATCATTTAACCCTTATATGCCTGCTTTTTCAAAAATCATTGTAATAATGTTTTTCGGCTTTCATTTTTTAAATAAATCATGGGAAAAATACTTTAAAAAATCATATTTCGTTTTATGTAAGGTTTACGGCTAAAAAACAGTTTGTTACTAATCGGCAATACTGGTCTTTAATTGAAAAAATAATTTTCCTTCATAAAATTCTATAACATTAAACATACAATTTTAGGAACTATAATAAGAAATATTTTTTTTTTTTTTTTTTTTTTTGCTCACTGCAGCAAAAAAGAGGGTATTTCGCAATCTTCCAAACATAACAAAAAGAACATGTAGCAACAATTGAAAAAATAAATCTATCTTTATTCTTAAACAGCACAAGTTTACCCATCTACATGTTAAAAATCAATTTAATAATATTTTTAGAATGTATTTTATTGGCAACATTAGGCATTATAGCTTCAATATTATTCTAATAGTATTTTAGAGCCTAAATTGGGTATATTGCCGAAAAGCAACACCCGGCATTTAAGGGTTAAATAAGTTATTTTACTGGTTCTTTTCAGTTTCACGCAGGAGGATTTATATGCAAAATCGTCACGTCTACTCAGAGTTGACTCTGTATGATTTCGATAATTTCTTTTTCCTGTTTTCCTATTATTATACAAAAAAAGTTGATTTCATCATATTTTAATAGGAATCGTTTTAAAGGTTTTGCAATTTTTGTTTCTTATCGCCTTTGGTGGCTATTGTTTAACCCTCTGTCTACCAGAAGGGTCCAATGGACCCGACATGTATATTCAAAATATTTATTCAAACCAGAAAATTTCTTCAAAACAAACTAAATGTATAAATCAGACAATAATAAGTTAAATAAACAAATTAAATAGTTTTAAGTAAAAATTCTGGTGTAGAATGTTTTTATAAAACTTGAGTAAAATTTCCGGTAGTTCTAGGGTTAATGGTTATTAATTGTTTCTAATTAATAATTATTAGACTGGTTTAATACATTGAAAAAAATATGTTATGGAGCGTAATATTACAAAAACTATAATCAATAAATATGTATAATTTTAGCGAACGCAACAGTAATGAGATTTTCAGTGTAATTTTGTAATAGAATAACCCAGATTGCTTTCGCGAAAACTTGTGTGAAACGGGAGGATAAACTGATTGTTTATTTAACAGTAATTTTGCTTTTAATTATAGTGTAGATTATGTGCTGAATGTAAGGGTAAAATAGATACTTCTACTAAAAAAAGAAAATTTAAATTCTAAAACACCTCTTAACAACAACATAAAAATCAAAATTTAGATTATGGTGTTTAAAAAAATTGGAATGTTTCTTGTATTTATTCCTTTAAATACTTCAAATCTTATGTTTAAAACATAAGGTGAAATTTGTTAAACAAAAAATATATTCTAAAATAAATTTTAATGCATGTTTTATTTCCGAAACTTAATCCTTTAAATAAATACTGAAGGTCATTCGCAATTTATGGAAACGATTCTGATACTTATGTTTTATGTATAAATGTCGTATTTTTGAGGAGATTTGCTTCTGTCTGATAGCTACGGCTCTTGGCAATAGCTCTAGATCGAATTTTCAATAAAAGTAAATTTTTTCTTTGTACTGCCATATCAATTTTACCCCTTCCTCTTGGTTGTTTTCCAAAATCCGTTCAGCGTTCTTACATGCCGTTTTCTAAGGCTCCCTTTAATAAACCGAAAGCGCAAAACTTCTTTGGAGAAACGTCAGGTGATTCCACTTGTATTTAATTAAACGGGATACACTTTATTCCTGTTTCCGATTATTTTTTGATAAATAAGCGGCAGTTGATTTAGACGTGTGACTGCAGGATTTGTCCATATGAAGTTCAATTTTATCAATGTCCTATCCATATAATGTTGGAATTTCTTCTTCAAAAATTGCTTCTAAAATATTCTACCGATAGTGGGGTAAATTAATTTTGTCTTTACTTGAGACTTTTTTTATTTTTAAGTTTCCGTTGTAACAAAATCCTGCAACTATCATGAATCCCTTTGGGAACTTTTCTTTACACAGACGAAGCTATTTCACACTGTCATTCCTGTAAGTTGAGCAACAGAAAATTGATAGTTTTTATTACAGTCATTTATCCCCTTAACGGTTGCCTTAAATTAAGTTTAAAATTCAAATTTGTTATTGACACCAATTTATGAAAATGAAATATTCTTCTTATTTAATGACAGCTAAAATGATACCGTAATAAAGCCAATTACACTATTTTATAAAACTGGTGCTAATCAAACTATCTGAATTAAAGACACAGTCCGTGAATATTACTGGAGCGACATATAATGTGTTAAATTTATCGATGCTTCTTCGAGTGTTACCACAAATTTCCATTTTTCAGCAGCTAGATGTTTTTCATATAATTTTCTACAATTTGTTTTTTTTTCCAGCAATATGTTTTGGAAAAAGCAGATGAACTTTAGAGTTAAACATCTTTTTTAATTTTTAATCTTTAAGAATGAGTTTACTTACAGTGACAGAAGACATTCCTACTTTCGATGTGATGGATCTTTAAGCCGGCGGATTTTCTTTTATGATCAGAGAATTCACGTTGTTGATATATTCCTGCGTTTGAACAGTCTTATGATGAGGTTTCGCGGTCATAATTTCATTTTAACTTTCACTTAGATGTATTTTCCTTTCAAAAGTAATATATTATAAATACCCTTTTATAAAAATACAATACCCGCGATATTTACATCTCTTTATAATTTTTTGATACGAATATTTCTCCTCTGAAAGCGCAGTTACGTAATCCTTGAACCATCTATCAATTTTAGCAGCCATTTTCAAATTAAAGCTTTCATTTTACATTCCAATCAAATTAAAACAGTTGAATATATAGCAGATGATTATTCTAAAGTTCCGAAATTTTTTATCTCCAGGGTTAGTACGGGTATCGTTATTTTCAAGGCAAAATATCAGTTTTTTTTTTTTTTTAAATAGAAAAATAAATCTAGTTTAAACGCTCAGAATTTTACCTCATTTAAGAAGAGAATTTCCATAAGAAAATACTGGTACCGAAGAATTTCTTAGTCTGGGAATCCAAGGACCCGTACAAACCCTGATCTCAAAATGGAAACGAGAAAATTAAATTACAAAATCGTTTCTTTAAAGTGCGAAAGATTTATGTAGATTTGTTATTTAAAAAAGAAATGCTTCTTGGAAATGTTAGGAAGTATAACTTTCAGCTCTGAGTTTTGGAAATATGAAAAGGAAAAAAAAGAAAAAAATCCTTATTTTAAATCAATAACATATTGATTATATTTCAGTGAGGATATTAAAAAATATACTCACTTGTGTTCCTCTTGGCTTTTTATAACAATTAGATACCGTGTACTTCCCAAAATAAAGTTATTTAACTTCAAAACACATAACACCACTTACACCACACTCTCGTTTGGACAGGAAGAAAACCATTGTTCGTGCATGGAAGTGAAAAATTGTATCACTTCAATCTTTATCAATATACCCATTATTTTGTTTTTCATGTGTAGTAATTTTCGAAATAGACTTTTGCCCAGCATGATTCATGAAATATCCCACAGTGCGCTGATACGCCCTAACATAGAAAAAAAAAGAAAAAAGCAGAACTGATACTGTTCTATCTTTTGAGTACCTCTATTTTAAAATAAGCAAACATCTCCTTATTTGGCTTCGTATTTCCGTTATCGAATACTGCTAAGCGGAACAATTGATATAGTAATTATGTTTGAGGCTGCATTATCATTTCTTTTCCCAGTCTCGTGCAAATTTCAAAACCATTCTATCATGGTAGATATGTTCGTGGAATAAAACAAATCATTTTGATAATATAAAAGTGAGAGCATCTAAAAGTGTGAGTCCAGAAGTCTAATGAATATGAGGCCACCAAAAAAGGTTTGTGAATCTCAGAATCTCTGTATAAAATATTAAAAAAATCTAAATGCTTAGAGATTTTTGATTTTTTAAAAATGTTTTATGATCTGTAACATAATAAAAAATTTTAAAATAAGTGTATTTTTATCTGAAAGTTGTTTGCAACCACAAATTTCAAAAAGTAAAAATTTAGGATTTTTATTTTAATCCTCCGATACCCTATTTTTTAAGGCCCCGATATCTATTTCTTTCGGCCAGCTATTAATGTGTCTCTAAAAAATAACGTTCCGTTGTATAAGCCAGCCATAAAACAAAGCAGATGTATCATTGTACGGTTAAATACTCTACTGCAATTTTTGAACTTCTAAGCATCGCACAGTTTCAGTTTTTATACCGTCGTATTGGGGGAAAAGTACTTTTAAATGCGATTTGTTTGAAAATTGTATCTTGTTTTCTTCTTGACATATTACGTTTTTATACTTTTTACCACTATTTCTTTAATATTGGCAACTAAAGTACTCCGTTTCTGTAGAAAGTAAAGAGGAAATAGTTGGAAAATAGCAATTAAATTTTTTTTGTTGACATTTTTCTATAACAACTGAAAAAAAAAATAATTAAACTACCTGGTATTTTGAAAAAATATAAATGAATTATTTCTAATAAAGCATAGAGATATTATAAACTATATTAAATTTTAATAATCTATATTAGTATTACAATGAATATAAATCATTAGGAAGCCGATATTTTTGTTGAATTTCTTCAATGACATCTGTTTTATTGAATATGTGTATTATTCAGAGATAGTGACGTCATATGCATACTTTAATGTAGATTTTGTTTAAGATTGGATCGTAAATGATTAATTCTTCAGCGCGTGCGAATGACGTCGTTTTATATAAAATAAAATGGTGTGTTTTAAGTCTTAAAATTGAAATATGTTTTATACTATCTATATTTATGTACATGTATTTATTTTTTTTCATCTGGGGAGGCATTAAATTCTGAAAAAGGCAGAATTCATGTTTACTAGAGTTACAATTAATTATAATTATTATTTTTTTAAACATGCATTTTACCTACCACGCAAAAGGCAATCAAGAGTGCAACAACAAATTCCAAATGCTTCCTCGGGCTTAATTAATTGATGACAAAATAGTTGTATTGTTTAAAATGCAATGACTCTCAGTACTATTTCTAGGAACAAATGTGTAAACCAACTTTCCGCTTAAAGTGCAAGAACGCGCCATTTTCATGCGTTATTTTATCCTTTCTTCGTCTTATTTTATCGTAAATGTTCTGTCAAGGTAAATGGTATTAATATAAGGCAAATGGTTGTAATGTAAAAAAAGGGAAGTTGTATGATCCAGGTGCTAGAATTTGAAGATCTTCTTTTTTAAATATCAATCAAAGAAAAATGTATATTTGCATTCTGAAAGCATTTTTTTTTACAGTAAGACTGCTCTAATAATGATGTATTTGTACTAAAATTATCAAGGACTAAATAAAACTCTAAAAATGAGAATACTGGAATTTTTAAAATATTATTTTTTATAATTGTATAATTTTATGCAAGCAATATAAAAATAATTATGCAAAAAAGTTGTAACACAGCAGCTTATTTTAAAGCAGTGCTTTCCAGCCTTTTATTTGCCACGACCCCCGAAGCATCTGTAAAACCACGATCGCCCCCTCCACCTCTTAACACACACATTATGAAACATATATCTAACTTATTATTTAAAAATGAACTTTATGGACTTAATAGAAAGGTAACACCGCCTTAATCCCTTGGGGGAGAGCGACTGGTGTTCGTGCCGCATAAGGTACTCAGAAATGGGGATTATTCTCACCAGTAAATTTTTATTGTAAATTTTGCCTTATTTAATCCGAGCATTTTCCCGATTCAATTAGGCAAAATTTTCTGTTTTAAAAAACCTGTGATTAAAGATTAAAAATTCTGTAAAAGACGCTCGTCCGAAGAGGTTAACGATAACTGTTCATTTCCCATTTTTTAACTTATCAAACAGGTGAATTTTCTCTCACATATGTGATTTTAATCTAATTCTATAAATGCAATGAGGCTATGTACATCTCCACTTTTATACCAAAAAGTTTTTTATTGTTCCTTTCCAAGTTACCTCAGTGTTTAAAAAAAGTTTGATATGGTCTGTGTCTTTATCTTCAGAAAATGCTTGAATAGACTCGTATATTTACCATTAAAATTGATAGCATTTACACATTACATAATTTATTTTAATAACGTATAAGGAGATGGTGGGAAACTTTTGAAAATGAAATTTCCTTTTTATGGATAAAAAGATATTCAAGAATCATTTCAAGATTCTCACCTTTAAGAAACCATTATTCCCCATCAAAACATTTATTTCTTAATTCCCGAGATTTCAAAATTGAAATGGTATATGTTATATATTAATTTACTGTGCAGCAGACCTGCACTGCTCATTAGGGTGGAACTTAAGTATAGGGTAAAAAAAAACTTTTTTGTTTTAATGTGTAATAGTGAAAACTTTTTTCCTTTTTGGATGTCTAAACTTTTGGCTGAAAAGATTTTTTTAAATTAAGTTGTTTTCCGGTTCCTCAAGGCGGTCAATGTTTTGAAATTTCAGTATAAAGTAACTAAAAGTAACCAACGTAGCTGTTAGCTCATATCTAGTATATTTAGTAAATACTATCCAGAAGTCACCAAGAGGAGGTGGTTAAATGTCGACTTCCACCCTCCTTACCTCGCTTTGTTATGGATTAATTCAATTGGATATTCAACCTACTGTCTTTTTAGGCAAACTTTGTGATTACATTGTGGGAATTCAACTTTCCCAAGATTATGCCATCTTTTGCTTAATATTTAAAGACGGTTGACGCAGCTCGCAGGACAATTTTGACACACGTTTCCACTGTTTGAGTATAACAAGGAAAATCTGAAATTCAGGTGTATATCCCCTGTTTGTACTCCTTTTAATTTCTTCATCGATCAGTCCGTCAAAATAGGATCAATGATTTTATAGTCCATAATTTCAATATGTTCGGATTTTTTCAATTCGCTTTCCTATTGGTCCAGAAAATCCTTTTGTACCCGTAGTTTTTCCAGCAAAATGTTGAAATAAGTATCTAAGAAAAAAGTTCATTTGCATGTAATAATCAAATTATTCATTATAAAGTTTTTAGGCTATTGCTTCCGATGTTTTAACAACTCCAGATTTGCATCCTGCATTAAAGACGTTTCTGTTTCACCCAATAACTTTCAAACTTGAAATGTCTGTATTATTATTTTGAAAATACACCAAAATTGCAGTGGCTATATTAATATAAGAAGAAGATGTCAATGAAATATGACCAATATATTTTATTCTGGTTTTTGAACTAAGACCAGGTGTTCGTCTTTAATGATTCTTAGTTATACTTTTTTCCCTCTGCTTCAGTTATCATAGTGTTATCCTTTCTGCCATCAAAATACTAACCTTCTAAAATTAACTCATTTCGTCTTTCCTGTTCTTTCAAATTCTTTCTTTTCTTTTCTCTTTGTCGTCTTCAAGTCCTTCTTTCAGTTACCTTTTCATTATTATCATCAGAAATACCCATATCTTCTAAGGTGCCATTTGCAATATTTGCAGTTCTGTCTAATACTCCGGTTCTTTCACCTTGTTGATTATCAAATTCAGGTTTAGAAAAACAATCGATTGAACTATTTCCATCCGAACTATTTTTTACACTTGACGATCATTCAATCAAAACGTCATTTTTTTTTGTTTTGTTTTAAAATAACTTTTTTCCTTGACATTTCCTTTTACCAGTCTTGCTACACATTTTTTGTAGTTTTTATATCTATTGATCCTATTGCCATCACCCTATCTCTCTTTGGTCTTTGAGAAAGTGACTTGTTGATACACGATAATATTTAGTGCTTTTACACAAAGAAATGTTTTTTTGCAGGATTACCTAACATTTTGCAATTTTATATTGGATGTGGGATTATTCTTTCTAATCTTAATATTTTTCTTCAAATTTTGACATTTCTCACGCTAGTCTCTAATCATTTTTTATGATTTGTGTATCAGAAACCGTTGCAATTGAAGGTCTCAGCAATACACTTTTAATTGTATCACCAACAGCTTTAGATATTTTAGAAATAGTTTGTACCAGATTCCAGCTGTGAGATTTTAAGTTAAATTGAACCCAAAAATAATGTTTCATAACATCTTCATATGTTCGTCAAAGATGACAGTCTAATGTTAATTGTTTTGGTTCCCGAAATACAGGTCACTTTAACAATTATCTTGATTTAGGTACGTTAACAGACTTTGTCACTTTTGACAACGAATGCTTACTGAAAAATAATTAAAAAAACTGTTAAAACACGTTGAATCGGACTAACTTGTTATGTGTCGCCGCCAAATAAATCAGAGACAATGAAAGCCAACGCCCACGACGCTGTCTTCTACAAAAGTCAAATAAAGTGGGACTAACTTTTCTAAGGCACTCAAGCTATATTATTCTCTTTATTACAGGACATTAACACTTAATTAATTTAATTTTGCAAAATATAAATTTAGCAATAAGCTTAAAAAACTTTTCATGCAATTATTGGCTTTTTTTCGTTTTTTAGGGAAAATCAGGCGCTTTGAGGAACCGGAAAATATCATTTTAAAATTAAAAGAAAAATATTTTCTTTTTATTGAGTTAAAAAGGAAAAAAATAATCGCTATTAGAATATAAAATTCGAAACTTGGTTTTTTAGTACCACGCTACTGCTCATACATGCACTTATTTACGTACTGTCTACCTATTTCCTTTTTTAATACTATTTAAGATTTATAAATTTTATAAAGTTTATATTACCATGTTTAGTTATTTCAAACATTTTTTTAGGTTAAATATCAGAGAGTGAGATTTAGATATATCCTTAAATAGCTACACACGTAAAAGTTTTTTCATGTTACATACAGCAGAGCGAATAGAAATACAAAGCTCATCCAATAAATATTGGAGAAAGTTGAAAAAAACTGTAAAATACACCCTTAGCCAAAATAATTATGTGAATTTTTGAAAACTAATAAAAGGTGACACTTTTCTGGCGATCGTTAATATAATTATTCTGGCTTTGATTTCCTTTTTAACATTTGATTCGGAACATTTTAAAATTTCGACATAAACCGTTTTTTAAAAGGTATAGCCGGGTTTCTTAGTAAAAAATGCCCTCGAGTGAAGCAAGTCGAATATTACATGAATCGATAGCCCTTAAGAAGAAATGAACTTCTACCCAGTTTGAAGCTTAAACCTCAAACACATGGGGGTTTAGGACCCTTAATGTCCGTTTAGGAAAAGAGCGCTTCGTGGCGAAACTACTAATCGGATTTCAACGAAGAATATAAGGGATGTTTAACATAACCACACAAATAGGCGATAATTTTTCAGATTTTTTTCAACGAAATAACAAGTTTTATTACATTTTTCTTGTTTTTAGTTGAACATTAAGAATTTTAAATCAGAATCTATTGAAATATTTCAGTGACCACCTTATTTTTTTCAAGCCAATTCTACGAGCTATGATGTATATGGGGCATTCTCACAATCTTTTAACTTTCATGTCCCTGAATAATATTTTTTTATTTAATACACTTTTTTGTGTTTTTTTTAATTTCATATCCTTGGGAACATCCCAATGCATGATTGCACAACAATATTAACGAGATAAATAAGTTTTGGATGATGTTGGGGGTCCAAACACATGGAAAACTCATCTACCGTCCCGTGTCCCTGATGCTGATTTTGAAGTTTGGAGCTGTCTGGATAAAATTGTTTCAATAAAAATAATTCGATGTAATTTTTTCCTGAAACTGGAACTATTGTTTTATATAAATATATAGCTAAAAATAAACCTGCACACATTTTTAGGGTAGATATTATTTTTTGAACTCTGTCCCTGGGTTTTAGATTTTTTACCATCCCTCTTCTAAAATGATACAGAAAATCACTTCAGATGCAGCGACGGAATTTTTTTCAAGTTTTTGCTCATGCAGAAGTATGCTAGAGAAAGAATATCTAAAATTCCTTGACAGGAAATTTACTGCAGAATATAAATAAGCATTTAAATATCAATTTCAAGCACCGTGGCTTTATTGGTAGTCTTACCGTCCGCAAGGTTTAATCCTGCAATTTTCGAGGTAAATTCATTATTTTTTTTTAATTTAATCCAATGTAAATAACTGTTTCTAAAAATCAATGAACATTTTCGCTACCCCTTAGTCTTAACATGATCTGCCTAAAATAGGTGGTAAGTTTCCTTTCTGTTCCATCCTTATCGTCCCTTTTTTCCCCATGTTGTCCTTTTTTCCCAATTTTGTTCCTTTTTTTCCCCATTTTATTCGTTTTTTCCCCATTTTGTCCCTTTTTAGGGTTTCGTTCATCTGACGAAACCCTATTCGTCTCGCTCCTCTGTCTGTCTGTCCGTCACAGAGCCCGTTCTCAGAAACTATACACGTTGGAGACATGAAATTTTGGGTACTTATAGCTGAACACCTCACATCATACGACAAATCATAAAATTTTCAAAAAGTCGTACATTTAACCCTTTGTGCTCCCATATATGCATTTTAAACAATTCTTTCTAAGTGAGCCGCTATTTAGGTTGGAGGCGTGAAATTTTGCATACTTATAGCGCAACACCTCAGATCTCACGTCAAATAATAAATTTTGAAAAAATGTTATGTTTAACCCTTTCAACTCCAGCTTGTGTATTTTAAGCCATTCTTTCTAACTGAGCCCCTAATTAAATTGGACATTTGAAATTTTGCATACTTATTGCAGAACACCTGAGGCCAGGCGACAAATCATAAAATCTTGAAAAAGTCTTACGTTTAACCCTTTGAGCTACCACATATGTATTTGAAGCAATTCTTTCTAAGAGAGTCCCTAATTATGTTGGTCACATGAAATTTTGCATACGTATAGCTGAATGCCTCAGACCACACGACAAATCATAAAATTTTCAAAAGTCTTTTATTATTTACCCTTTGGGCTCTAACTTGTGTATTTTAAGCAATTTTTCTAACCTCCGCTATTTTAACCCGGGGAGAAATTTTCCAACTTTTGCCGACACCCCTTTGACCATTCTTTCATATTATGCACCATAGCCTTACATATTTTAGTTCCATTTTTTTCCGCTATTTGCGCCTACTTATCTCGGGTGCTATGGGCCCAATCCCCTCGACTAATATATCTACGGATAGTAAGTAAAACGGATTTTCGTTCGGATACAGATTTGTTTAGAATCAAGTACGTCCCCTGGTTGTCAAATGTGGAACTAACAGATTTTTCAAAATGATAAAGTGTTTTGAAAGGAATATTAAACGAAACCCTCTGTGCGATCTGTGGTGCGATCACTTACCCACTTGTTCCCTATACCATCCCCCTTTTTTACATTACCTTCCCTTCTTTAACACCCCTTTAAGACAATGTTATACCGAAATTTTGTACTAAAAATACTACATTGTCATTATTTCTTATTTGAATGTCCTGTGGGTACTATGTAAATTCATTATAAGTAAAAATTAGAAGAAAATAGAAAGTTATAGTGGTAAAATGGTAAGGAAAATTAAACTCGCAAGTTTAACTTAAACCTCAGTTAAATAATTTTTTTTTCTCTGCTGACCATTTTTTCTTTATTTTGAATCATTATAGCATTCGTTTATCAGATTAAAATGTTATTTTAGCAAGTTTAATTTCGCCAGATTTTTTTTTCTCAAAAGTCAAAAGATTGTGAAAATGTCCCATATTTGGTGTCAGTTTCAACTTTTTACACAGGGTGCATCATATAAAAAAATTAACCGCTTGCACTCCTTTGTCGCCGCTGCGACTACAACTTCTTTTGCAAAATTTCTTTTGGACACCAGAAATAGAGGGAAATAAAATTTTCCTTACTTATTCAGAGCATTTAGAAATTGTGTATTTGAAGGAAACTTCTTTTAAAAAAGTGGTGCCGACCGAATAAATTTTGTTCAAGAGACGCCAGAGTCCAAAAGGTGAAAAACTTAATCCGGGAGAGGAGGGGGGGGGTGCCTCACCCTAATATCACATTTATTTATGAATCAAGTGCATTTAGTACTAGTTTCAAATCAACACATGGTGCACAGAATATTACAGAATATATTAATTATGGAATTCATAACTGATTGTTATCGTTAACAACAAAAAATATTTTTTATAAAAAAGAAATGTTTCGACAGTTTTTAGAAAACAATTAATAATCAATCTTCATCGCTGTCGAGGTTAGATGTACATTTGATGAGAGTTTCAACTTTTTACGCTGGGTGAATCAAACTAAAATATTTATAAGCTTACTCTAGGGAGGGGGATGTTGCGAGTTGCTTGTGTTATTGCAAGTGCAATATTATACACAGTTTAAATATGAAGCTATGCTGTTGGCTGTAATCTTTCGAAGGAATAGCAACCACGAAAACAAACTGTAATACGAAATCGTTACATGTTATCAATCAGCCTTTATTTGGCTAATACCTAAAAACTTTCTTCTGTAAATCATGATTCTAATTTCTTCAGAAGGTTGCTGTTTTTTTTTTTTTTAAGTTATATTTTTTAATCTACACTGGCCTCCAAAAGTTAAGGTAGAGGGACTGGATGCTTTCGATTGTACACGGTTTGTCGAATATCTACCAACATTATTGGCGAATTGTTCTTGAACTTCTAGGATGTAAAGAACATGTTTTATTTCATATTTCTCGGTGAAGATTTATGGGGGGTCCAATTAGGGGGGCTAATAATAAATTTAATAATAAAATAATATTTGCGATCACCTATATAACAGAAAAGGCTGGAAATGGTTTATCACTGTGGTAAATGACTATTTGGTCCTTTCAACGTTTGTATGCATTTGTGTAAGCATAGCACTCATATTCGTGAAGATGTGAACGTTTTTGTGAGAAATTCAAAAGTTTTTTGTTTATAGCATACAGAGTTTTCAACCAAATTTAACACAACCTTCCAAAAACCTGACAAAGAACAATAGCAACAGTATACTGCAATTAAAACATAAATATATTGATTATTTGATGTGATATGGGCACTTGTATGAAATAATTTTTAACTGCGCATGAAAAGTTGTGGAAAAACCCTTATAATAAAGCTATTTTTTGAGAGCAACTCACTATATTGCCCCTATCTTTGTGAAATTTCTCGATATTTGACGATATTAGATAAGTTGCCCTAAATAGCTGACTACCAAATTATGAAATTAAAATTTTGAAATCTTCCACGCATGCGCAGTTAAAATTTATTTCATACAAGTGCCCATATCTCATCAAATAATCAATATATTCCTATTTTAATTGCAGTATACTGTTGCTACTGCTCTTTGTCAGATTTTGCTTACACAAATGCACACAAACGTTGAACAGGACCCAAATAGTGATTTAACGCAGTGACAAACTATTTCCAGCATTTTATGTTGCATAGCTGATCGCAAATATTATTTTATTATTTTTTTATTAGCCCCCTAATTGCTGGCCCGTCTAAATCTTTATCGAGAAATATGGAATCAAACACGTTGTTTACATCCCTGATGTTGAAGAACAATTCGTCAATAATGTTGGTAGATATTTTACAAACCGTGTGCAATCGCAAGCATTCAGTCCCTGTACCCAGTGGTGGAAAATTGGCACCATATTGACACCACTACATTTTTATGGTATTATTCAGTTTAATAAAAAGTCAGAAATTGGATCATTAGAAAGAGGCAAAATACTACTATAATTTAGTGTTGTCAATAGGCTCCACCTCTGCGCCAATTTTCCACCACTGCTGTACCTTAACGTTTGGAAGCCGGTGTAAATTAACCCTTTTCGGCATAGGCAATTTTTGATGTAAAATGATGTAATGATTGACTGACTCCGGAATATAAAAACGACTTTTTTAGAAATTAGAAACACGTTGCTTTAAACGTTTATTATAAAAGCAAAATTTTACTAGAATTTTCTTGGTGCCGCTCGTAAGTTTGGAATTAAATTTAGGTATCCCGACCTGGTCACACTGCGTCGGAAAGGGTTAATATTATGGGTTCGAAATAAAGTATTCGTAATAAATGAAAAAATATTTTAATTTAGACGAAAACACTAAAACATATAGACTTAAAAGCGATACGTATTTACAATTTAATTTCTAACATCCGAGCGAAATGCTCTTATCTAATAATCAAAACTTAACCATTTCAAAATATTCTAACATCAGAGTGAAATGCTCTTTTTTATCATGTCCTAAGTACATTCGATTCTGCTCGTTATAAAATCTATGCCACCCACCAATCTAAGTACATATAAATAGTTATTATCAAAGTGAAATGTCCCAGCAGTTTCAAGGAATCCAGGTGGTGGCCCGCGGGGAGATCTCCCCCGCCCCCCCCCCCCCCGGAGCAATGAGATGTCCATCTCAGAATGTTTGAAATATTTTGTTTTAAATGGTTAAAAGTGAAATTTACCCCCCAGAATTCTATAATGTCCCCCTCCGGAGCAACAAAAATCCCTCCAGGAAAAAAGTGCCTGAATTGAACACTGAGCTAATTAAAAATTAAGCAAACGACTCGCGTCTTGTTACAAAAATTCGTTGGGTAGTAGAGGCATGGGTCAAAAATTCCGCTGGCTACATGATAAAATGGATAATAAACTTCTTACAAAAGTTCGTTTATTATGCCAAATAGCCTGCTTTTTAGTGAACAGATTTAGAAAACATCTGAATTTAGATGCTAGAAGACAAAATAAGTTATTAAACATATGGGACGACAGCAAAGTGCTGTGAAGCACTGACAATTCAATTCAAAGAATCGGGTTTTAATAGACGTATAAATCGACGGATGTGAAATGACAGAAAACGGGTTAAAAAATCATATTACTAGCTCTTACCACCTGACTCAAGCTGTCTCTTATCTATCCGAAATAATGGGTGAAGAAAACACAATTTATCGGCAATACCTAAAAGAAAATAATAGTATTATAAAGTTCGAAGTAAGATCTCGGCATACGCAGCAAATGGTGTCGCTGTTACTTTGACTAGACACCAAACTCGATCGGATACTCGGGCATTAAACGTCATTTTTGCGAATGTGCAAATGGCAATAGAACGGTCAGTTATTCTTATCATATTACTGCTATCTTTCACATGTAAGGTATCTGTCTAAAATTGTCCGTTCTGCCTAGATTTTAAGCGGGCTTTTCAATGTTGAATACATAAATCCTCTTATCAACGAAGATAGCGCTGAAGACTGATTATTAATCTTTTCTGAAATCAATCGAAATATCAATATTATTGCTCTTTTTATAAAAAATATTTTTCGTAGATAACGATAACAAGCACTTATGAATTCTATGATTAATATATTCTGTAATATTCTGTGCACCCTTGTGTTGATTTGAAACTAGTACCAAAATGTATTTGGTTTATAAATAAATGTGAGATTAGGGTGATGAACTTCCCTCCCATCCCGGAATAAGTTTTTAACACTTTAGACTCCGGCGTCCCTTACACAAAATTTATTCGGTGGCAGCACTTTTTTAAATGATGATTTCTTGAAGTACACAATTTAAAAAATACTTTGATTAAATAGGACAAATTTTACTTTCCTTTATTACTGGTACCAAAAGCAAATTTTGCAAAAAAAGATGATGTCGCCTCAGCGGGCGACGGAGTGCAAAGGTTTAATTGTTTATATGATACACCCTGCGTAGAAAGTTGAAATAGACACCAAAAATACACCATACCTCGTAGTATTTGCTGCAAAAAAATTAAGGTAGTCACAGAAGTATTTCGATAGTTTCTTAATTAAAATGTTCAATACAAAACAAGAAAAATGTAATAAAACTTGTTCTTTTGTTGAAAAAAAAAATCTGAAAACATTATCCACTATTTCTATGGTAATATTATACATCCCTTACTTTTTTTCATTGAAATCTGACCAATAGTTTCGTCGCAATGCACTCTTTTCAAAACGGACATTAAGAGTCCTAACCCCCATGGGCTTGAAATATAAGCCTCAAATTGAGTAGAAATTCATTTCTTTTTAACGACTGTCGATTTCTTTAGGACTCGAATTGGTTGACTCATGAGCATATTTTACTAAGAAACACGACGATACCCTTAGTTTTTAGATTTTGCATGAAATAGTTTTATTTTTGAAAAACAACTTTTCAAAACATTACTTTTGTAAAAAAAAAAACATAACTTTTTTAAAAAGCTCACAGCGAATATTAAAAATTTGAAATTACCCCCTGTGGGACGTACGCCCCACGTTGGGAACCACTGTTTTAACCCTAGAACTACCGGAAATTTTACTCAAGTTTTATAAAAACATTCTACACCAGAATTTTTACTTAAAACTATTTAATTTGTTTATTTAACTTATTATTGTCTGATTTATACATTTAGTTTGTTTTGAAGAAATTTCTGGTTTGAATAAATATTTTGAATGTACATGTCGGGTCCAATGGACCCGTCTGGTAGACGGAAGGTTAAAGTAAACAACCAAACGAAAAGACTGTTTAACTCTTTGGGGACGAGCGACCAGTATTCGTGCCGCGTAATGAGCTCAAAATGAGTGATTTGTCTCACCGGTAATTTTTTATTGTAAATTTTGCCTTAATTAATCCGAGCATTTTCCCTATTCAATGCGGCAAAAATTTATGTTTTAAAAAACCTGCGATAGAAGATTAAAAATTCTGTATAATACATTCGTCCCGAAGGTGCTAAGAAAATGGGCTAAAAATATTCAGGGAAGACACTTTCTTACTTTATTAATGCACCTAAGTTTCCATTCAGGAATGCATAGTTACTAGATTAGATGTTACTTCCGTTCAGCAAAAAATTATCGCATGATAACATCATATATTGTTGACTGTGTTATTTTTCTGGGAGCAGTTTTATTTTTTTCATTTAACTGATAAATGATAATCTCGGAACAACAAACAAATTCAGACTTCTTATAATAATAATTAACCCTTAAATGCACAGTGATGTAAATTTCCATCACATTTTTATTTAATTTTTAATACATAAATTAAGTTCGTACAACCACTATATTTATATAAAAAATATTAATCCTCTATAAATTACAAAAATATGCTACTAAATAAATTTAAAAATCTATCTTAAGATTTCTGGTGTCTAATCCTAAATGTAAAAATAAAAATCACAATTCTAAAAGACTCCAAACATAATACGAAGTCTAATAACACATTTGATTATCAAAAATGCAAACTTTTTTTTTCACTATTTTCCAAGCTTTAACGAGAATTTTAAATACAGCCTTAAACGTTTCAATATCTGCTATATAGCCAACTGCCCTCGCGCTAAAATTGACCAAATTCATTTTGAAAATTATTTAGAGGTATATTAAATACCATTTATTAAAGCCAACGGAAGAAAGAATTGGCATGCCTTGCAAGAAATTTAATTATAGGAAAAAAGAGTATAGTTGGTATAAAGTATAATAGAAAAAGCACAGCCCTTGCAATATAATATAATAGTGATTAAGTGTGATCACAGATCGCACAGAGGGTTTCGTTTAAAATTCTTTTCAAAATACTTTATAATTTTGCGACATCTGTCAGTTCTACATTTCGCAATCAGGGGCGCATTCTATTCTAAGCAAACCTCTATCCGAACGAAACTCCGTTCTACAACCTATCCGCAGGCCCTGATTACCAACGGGGCACTCTTACATCAATAAATTTTAAAAGAAAAGTTCGACTTATCTAAACGCTGTATTCATGTAAACTTTCTGCCATGAATGAGGCAAAATTTTCTGTTTATTTTTAGTGGTAGGAATTTGCCCCGTGGATAATCAGGCTCTGCCTATCCGTAGATATATTAGGCGAGGGTATCGGGCCCATAGCACCTGAGATAGGTAGACGCCCTTTTGGCGGTAAAAAGTAGATTTAAGATATGTAAGGCTGTGGTGCATAATATAAAAAAGTAGCCAAAGGATTGTGCAATGATATATCACGTGAGGGGTGTCGGCAAAAGAAAAGTGCCCCCGTATAAAAAAGGGTGAGGTTAAAAAAAATTGCTTAAAATTCACAAAACCGGAGGTGTAAATAATATAAAACTTTCGAAAAATGTTATGATTGTTCATGTGATCACAAGTGTTCTACAATAAGTACTGAAAATTTCAAGTCTCTAACTTAATTAGGGACTGAGTTAGAAAGGTTGCTTAAAAGACACAAGTTAGAGCCCGGAGGGTTAAATAATATAAGACTTTTTGAAAAAATTATGATCTTTTGTATGACTGCTAGTGTTATGCTGTAAGTATGCAAAATACCAAGTCTCCAACTTAATTAGAGGATCAGTTAAAAAAATTGCTTAAAATACACAAGTTAGAGACCGGAGGGATAAATATAAGACTTTTTGAAATTTTTATGATTTTGAATTTTGAATGATTTTGAATGATTTTGTATGATTTTGAAATTTTTTGAAATTTTCCTTTGATGCAAAGTGTTCAGTTATAAGTATGCAAAATTTCAAGTCTCCGTCATATATAGTTTCAGAGAACGGGCTCTGTGACAGACAGAGAGAGGAGTGAGACGAACAGGGTTTCGTCAGATGAACGAAAGCCTAAAAAGAAACCATTTAAATACATTTCAATGAAAGAAAGATAATTTGTTCCTCAAATTTGTATTATCCATCCAAAATAAATATATGTATAAAGATCTTAGACTAAAAAAAGAAAAAAAAAAAAAAAGAAGTAATAATGCAGGATCATTTAACTTTCCAAAATTATGGGTTGAATTACTTTCTGGTTACGAACATTGAAATAAGCATATTAAAATAAAATAAAGTAACTTGCTTAATCCGAGTGATCACGTAAAAAATTGAATGATGCCGTTTCAAATCATTACGTTTGCCGAACCCGAGATGGGTCTCGGAGGACCAGAAACATGTAAATAGCTCATTAAGACCTTTTTTACTATTTTTATATTTTTTATATAACACCTTTTTAGCAATTGGTCAAGTAAAAAATTATCACAATCCTAAGTTAAAAGAGAATTGCAACTCTTGTATTGAGACAAAATATAAATCAGTAATTCCGAGAAACGCGAAACATGACTTGATGCAAAAATTAAAAAAAATCCTAAATTTTCTGAAATTCAGAATTTTTACAGCAGATTTTTCTGCAAAAAATACATGGAAAATTTTAAAGCTTCAACAATAACTTGCTGAAAACGCAATAGAAGGTCCTCATGAACAATAAGCAATAGCAGAATCCTTAACCCCTTAAGGGGCGGTGGGATAAAATATATCCCACCTAATTTAAACAAGATTCTTCCCAGAAAATTTTAACTAAATTTTATATTTTAAGTTTTGAGGGTATTCCGTTTTCGCACTGCTGTTACGGAATCCTACCTTGTCAACTAAACAGCTGTTCTGCTTCTGGGGATGTGGGCAGTGTTGCTCTAGGGGAATTTTTTGGGGACAAGTAGTTCGTGGAGAAATTTTTGGGGACTACAAACAATTTTCGGGAAAAACTTGGGGATTTTTTTTTTTAAACTATTTTCTGTAAAGATTTCTTGTAGTCCTGTAGAAAAACTTGATCTGTCTCAAACTCAATTTTGATTTGAAAAACGAAAATGCAATCCAGAAATCGGAAATATCAATCATTATTCTACCGGATGTGCTCGTATTCGTTGTTTACTATATTACAGTTCACACGTATTATAGATGCATCAGACTCTTTATAAGCTTAAGCTTTAAACTGCTTAAATCTGCACGTGACTAAATCTGAAGGACTTATACGAAAAATTCTTTCGCCGTACTTAATTTTTTTTTTTTAATTTAAATATGTGGAATGCAGATATTTTTCTCTGATGATATATAAAATCACATCGATTGATACAGCGAAAATACTTTTCATAATGATCATGAACTTCAGTATAGGGATGACAAAAAAATTAAAACAGCTACCATCTCGGATTCAAATCCCAACTGATAAGAGATTGTCTAAAGCTATGGAGCTAAATGTAACAATTGTCCAACATTGTTAGACAATACTTTTAAAAACAAATGTAAAATAACTTGTCACTTCAAAATATATCTCTCAATCTTTTAATGTAGCTACAGAATATGCATTCAGTCCAGTTTAAAAGTTTGTTTTTTGTAAATGGGGATTTTTTTCAAAAAAAAAGGCTTAATTTGGGGAAAGTTTTTGAGCTTAAATTACTTAAATATTTTTTATAGAGGTAAATCGAAAATTTAAAAATTCCCTTTTTGAGTAAAAACTGAGTTGGGGACTTTTTCGGAAAAAAACACTGATTTGGGGAAAATTTCAGAAATTTTGGGGAAATTGACTTTTGACTATCTGGCAACACTGGATGTGGGACATAGGTCCCGGGCTCCTCGGCTCAAACCTCTACGTATCGTCGTCGTTAAAAAATTGCATTCCCTTATTTAAAAATAAAATTTTTCTATTATTCAGGTAAGAATTCAATATTTAGAGACATTTTTTCTTGCCCCTCAAGGGTTAACTTCTGAGGAGTCTTAAATTTAAAAGGGAAATCGAGACCGCAACTTTTCTTTAAACGGAAATTCCTAAACAAAAGATCTGTTGTTCCAAACAATCGTATGCCAATAAATTTTTTTCAGACATCAACTAGCAACCTAAATTTTTACAATATGTTTATAATTGATCAAATTTATTTTCAGCATTTCATTGTACTTGTTAATATACTTCATAAATATATTTTATGTTTCAATTACTTTTTTCGATTTAAAAAAATCATAAATCGAAACCCCTTTTAAGCACTGGAAGATAGTCTGAATATTCGCGATTCTGACATTCATGGAGGTTTCTAAGGACCTAACCCTCACAAATGTTAAGGGATTACTGTACTTAACCCTTTGAGGGGCGAGCAATAATGTCTCTGTAATATGGAATTCTCACAGGAATAATCGAAAAAATTTATTTTAAAGTACGGAAAAGCAATTTTGTAGCATTTCGCTCTCAAAGATAAAAATATAAAATTTAGTTAAAAGTTTCTGGAGGAATCTTGTTTAAATTAGGCGGGATATAATTTATCCCACTGCCCCCCCCCCCCCCCCCCAAGGGGTTAAATCAGCTTTTGACATCGATTGTCTACATAAAGGGTGATTCAGAAGTCTTTGACAATAAAAGTGTAATCAGGTCTCGTAAGGACGTGGAAATAGAAGAACACTTGTTCTGAGAATTGTGTCTTCGGATGTTCTTTATTTATACTATTATGCTTTGATTAATCGAATAATATTTAGGATAATGAAGCGGTTAGTAGTAAAAATAATTAATCATTTTTCAAAACAACAAAAGTCAAACAAGATATGTATGACAACAATATATTAACGGAAGTTCTACTTGACGTTTCATATGAAAATTCAGAATTGTTTTCTTAAATTTGCAGTTATTTTGAAATTTGCATTAATTTTTGTAAGAAAAAGATAGGTTTTTTTCTGAAAATGAACATGAAGCATCATGTCGATTAAGATACCTATATCAATTGAAGATATTGTTTAGATGTCGTGAGACGCGTGCGCAGAGCCTGATTATCCACGGGGCAAATTCCCACCACTAAAAATAAACAGAAAATTTTGCCTCATTCATGGCAGAAATTTTACATAAATCCGGCGTTTAGATAAGTCGAACTTTTCTTTTAAAATTTATTGGTGTAAGTGTGTCCCGTTTGTAATCAGGCCCTGCGCGTGCGCAGTAAGAAAAAAAATTGCCAGAATGAATGCAGAGACACGATATTACAACATTTATAACATCCTGGATTTGCCCTTCAATGCGTTATTAATTACACTTAAATGTAATAACAGAGTCTGAATCACAGTTGGGCAAACTTTTAATTCCAATTATCTGCATTCTAATTACAATTTAATTGTATGTAATTAATTATAGCTAAAATTACTTGCCGTAAAAAATTCTTGCAGCACTGTAGCTGGAACAGCTCCCATGCCATTATTTGACAAAATTTCTGCGTTTCAATGTGTGTAACTATAATCTAATACATGCAAATTAACTTCCAATTAAATTGCGAGTAATTGAGATTACAAATTTGCTCAACTCTGGTCTGAATACACTGATGCGATCGTAAAGTCTGCAGCACTGCAAGCGCTGTTGCGTCCAAAAGTCTGAAGTGCATGTGATTTTCGTCTGGTGCAACTGCACTGAAAATTAAAGTCTCAAATGCAATGGCTCATTTTTGGACTACTCAATTTTAATCCCTAAATTCCACATTAGCACCAGAATATTGGAATGAAAAATTTCCTCTTAAATAAAAACATTTATTTAAGTAAACAAATGCAGTCGTGTTTTTTTCTTAATTGTAATAGTGATTTATGTTTTTATACGTAATTATTTTGAAGAATATTTATGTAAGTAGATGTATACATTTTATAAATTAAAATACGCTTATTCTTCGTCATCACCCTCCCCAGTTATACGCCGATAGATTTGATTCTTCTATGATAGGTCGCTACAATAAAATTGATATGAAACATCTGTAACATATTATTTATCGTCATCGTATAGTACAAAAGTGCATTTAAACTTATACATATATTTCTAAATTTTTACTGAAGTAATAATACTTGTAAATCTAAAATTGATATTATTTCCTCAGACTTATTTAAAAGGAATAGTTTCTGAGTTTTTTACATACAAATCACTTATTTTACATTTTATTTGACAGCTTCTAAACACATCATGACAGAATTTTTTTCATTTGAAAAAAGAAATGGGTGTTTAAATTACCATCATTTACACAAAGAAATCTTGCTTTATGCTTTATGCAGATTTCTGAATCCAAAATTTCGAATATTTTTACTTAACAGTAAGTTATAGTATTGTTCACATAGAAGAAACCAACATTAATAATTTTAGAAGAAAAATGCATTTTGCTAACTAACAAAGAATTTGCCCTAAAATAGAAATTTTTTAAAAGAAGAATACAGGTGCTTTTCTTTCATTTGTATATGTGCATATGAAACACAGCTTTGGTGTTTACATTATATTTTCTCGTTTTATGTAATAACTCATCATAAATACATAGTGTTGTTTTTACTAATGAACTTTAAATAAATAAATTTCAAATGTACTTGCATTTCAGTCATTGGTGTATACTCTGGAATTCCTAAACAAAGGCCAAAATTATCTCCCAAACTTTTCTGGAGAAAAATAGCCGATTATGATCCCAGTAAGCAAGCTATTGATTATATCATTTTAATATTATTTATAATTCAAAATCTTTAATTTACTTTTGTATGAATTAACATTTTTCGAAAACGGCTGAAAAGAAGTGACCTTTTTCATTTAGTTGGAAATATGTTTTGTTCCCCCAATCAGCACAATTACGTTCATAATAATAAAGTCGTGTATGGTTTAGAATTTTAAATAGTATTAATTTTATATCTCAAATTTAAAAAAAAATATTTTTTTCTATCTGGATATTTCCCGTTTAACCCCTTCAGGGGCAAAGCACTTCTGTTGCTAAAATGTTAAAATGATTGAATGACGCCGGTATTTATAAATCACTTTATATGAAACTTAGCAAAATCTTCGTGCGTGCATTATATGAAAGAAGATTTAATTCTAAATTCTGGTGTGAATGTGGCATTTGGGAATTAAAAGTAAGTGGTATATAACATATACCGGTGCCCTTTCAAGGGATGAGTAAGAGAGCAAAAATTTTGTTTCTTTGAACTGCAAATATAAAAATTTACATTATTATATTTCTTTCCGTCTATTGCCTGAAACTTCATTAATGGACTTATCTTATGCATACTAACTTTGAAAAGAAATTCCCTGGTAAATTCTTTTTGACATTTTCGGAAAGTTTTTTTTTTCGCACACTCGAAGAATTCAAATAAAGAATCCATTAGATTCTTTATTTAAAAAGAGTGGTTTTCAAACTTCATTTAACTATATTTTTAATGGATAGGTTCTTTCAAGACTTCCATTATTTTGTTTAATGTTTACAAAAGCAAAGTTATTAACCTCTTTTAGGTTGAGAATGCTGAATTTTGTTTTTAAATTCTTAGTTTCTTTTGATAGACCTATAGCTGAAAAAATGAACATTGAACGTGACATTGGATTTAATAACACGATTATTTATATTAGCCCAGTGGTAGGGGAGCAAAAAAAAAAAAAAGGCCGAATTTGGAATTAATTAGGGGAAAGCTGGAAATTGTTTTAATCCCTTCTGTTTAGGTCTAGAATGAATATCCTATGTTTACCCCCTCGTACTAGGTGAGCGTTAGGAAATATGTATAGAATTATAGTCAAAAAACTCGTCTTTTTGCATACCAAAACAATATCTCAAAACAGCTAACTCTGTCAAAAACATTGTCAATATAAATGTTGTAGAGCTTAAAATGCTGAGTTAAATGAGTACCTACACTCAATACTTGTGTTGAATATTAAGGTCACAATTCTACTTCAAAGTTTTAGACCCTTCATCAGGGGGAGGACCTCAGAATTTATTAGGAGAAAACTGGAAATTATTTTAATCCCTTCAGTTTAAGTCTAAAATGAACGTGCTATGTTTTCTTCCTCGTACTTGGGTGAATGTTAGAAAATATGTACATATTATTATTTATTTTCTATTATTCTATTTATTTTATTATATTATTTATATATTATTTTCGAAAAACACGTTTTTTTAGTTTCCTTAACAATATCTCAAAACAGCTAACTCTATAGAAAACATTATCAGTACAAATGTTGTAGAGCTTAAAATTCTGGGCTACATCGAGACAACTGCAGACTGAGATATAATCTATATTTTAGGGCAAACACATATCCGTGAATAATGCTGACATCACATCGAGTGTTTGAACGATCTAAACAACCCAGTTTGAATTTTTAGTAAATTATTTAAACTCTAACGATCCACCGTACGATTTCAAATTTTACACCGAAATGTAAGGGGAGGAAGGTACATTCGAATTTAGTTAGTTTAAAAATGTATCTCAGTGTACTCATTTTGTACGGTTTTAAATATAGACAGGATTTTTTAAAAATATCTCTATCGATTACATACGATTAACCCGTTTATACTTAAAAGAATACAAATAGTTCTGCACTTGTGTCCGGCTATTATTCTATAACAAAATTAATCTTTTTGAACAAATATCTGAATTAAATGAAATAGAAATTTAACAGACATGAAATCAAACTTAACGATATATTTTTTATATTTCAGTATTTTTAAATAATTCTTTTTGAATGGGCTATATTAGATCGATCTGTATAAAGGGCATTTTTTAGTTTTTCGATTTTTTTACAGATATTTTTAATGAGGACACTTTTTTCTGAAAATAATCTGCAAACCAAATCGAAAAACTAAAAAAGGACAATTGTAGAGATTAATCTCAGCTATCCAATGCAAAAAAAAAAAAAAAAAAAAAAAAAAAAAAAAAAAAAAATATTAAATGCAAATAAGATATTGTAAAAAATTTCTTCTATAGGATTAGCATTAGCGAGCGAGTCTTTCCAAGTGACTGAAGTTGCCCCTGAAACACTGTAATAATGAGAATTAAAAATACTGTTGTAAAGAGTGAAATCTTTAGCGGCGATTCCTTTGAGTGATTTCTTTGTATAATAACTTCTCACTATAAGTGGTTTTATACAAAAGTATTGTTTTTAATGCATTTCACAGGGATGAGATTTCCGCGTTTTTTCACACCAGTATATTCTTAGAGAAAATGCTGTTCTGTTAATTTGCAAAAACGTTCCGATTAAATGAAATATCATTTTCTCTAACAAAATTCTGGTGTGCAAAAACGCGGAATTCTCATCCCTGATTTCAAAACTTTATTTGAATACGTAAAACTGTCATTCTAATTGAAAAGCGTTTTGGTTAAGTCAGTGGGAAAACAAAAACCATATATATATAAAGTTTTCAATTAAAGATTGTTTACCTTGACATGCAACAGTTAAGTGACATTTCCCCATAATTTATCGTTAACTAGCATTTATTGATTAACTCTTAACTCTTCGCAATTTAGTGTGGATTTCCGCTACTTTCTTGGCTTTGGAAATAAAAAATAATGACGTTATCTACGATTAATTTTAATCTGGGAATTTCTGGATAACTCTTATACCATCCAACGTCTCTTGAATTTTGTGTAACTATCTTAAAACAATTCTCTTGAATTTTGTGTTTGAGACATATTTAACAAAGGAGTTAAACTAAAAATCTGGCATATCATCTGATTTTCGAATTAATTCAGACGACGTGATTCTAAATAGGATTAGGGACACCGAGTTACGTAAAATCAAATTAGTGATTTGAACTTTCTGTTAACAACTAAATTTATCCTACAACGATGCTAAAAAAAGTTGCATATATGGCTTCATATTTTTTTTTCTGCTGATTTAGAGGAAACAAATATAATATTATTAGCATTTTACCTTTGTGCAAAAAAGCAAAATGGAGAAACACAGAAGCCTGTTTGCAACATGTCATTTATATAAATTAAAAATAAACAATTACATTTCACCCTGTATTTATGATAAACAATATGGAAATAAAATGAAAATAAGCGGAAGAAAGACATCGAACTCTACAAAAACTTCAATTATGATTCAATTTTTCTCCAAGAACTGTGAGTATAATTTAAGAATAAAAGATGAAAATCAAAATTTAAAAAATCATCATACAAATTGTAGTCGTAAGTGAATAATCACACTAAGACAGGAGAAAATGTTAAGAATTATCATGAGGAAAAACAGTTTTAGAAGCCTGGCGTTCATAAGTTGAAAGTGGTTAGAACGAACATGGGATTCTTCAGCTTATACCACAGTGCTGCGAAGTCTATTTTCAATAAAGTGTGCCAAAGGCAAAGCCGCTCCTTACGTGTAAAACTTTTTTTTTAAGTGAGATTCCGGTGGTGCAAAGACAGGTTACAATGGGATTTTCAAGACCGGAATAACGTTCCTTTTCAAAGATTAATCCATGTTTTGCATTTATCTCTGTCATCAGAGTGTTCGTGTTTAGCATTGCAAGCAAGAAACTTTTAACAGAGGGTGTCTGAAACTTTGACTTAGAAAAGCTGTGCATTTTGACAGGAATGTTATACATATACTTGAGCATCTTATGCTTCCATCATCGAAATGTCCATTTGACGCCGACTTTATCTTCCAAACAGAGTCTGCATCTTGCCACACGTCAAAGCACACCACTTCTTGGCTTAGCCCTTTCAACGGAGGTGGTATGTCTATAAAACCACTTAATTTTAATTCCCAATGGCACCAGAAATTTTGTAAGATATTTTCCATTTAATATGTATGTGAAATATAGCCTTTTTCTTATTTCCAAAGAGGTTTGTTGGAAAATTTCGGCACCACTCATTTATTTCAAACCTTTTGCACTGAAAATGCTTTGCCCTTGAAACGGTTAAGAAAAATAAAATCAAATTACTTCCTTGGCCAAGCAATAATCCAAATTTAAAACCCATGGAGTATATCTGGTGCCTAATGAAGAAACATCTTCAGGGTGAACTCCAAAGAACAAAAATAAATTCACGAAAGTGTGAAATCCGATTGGGCAAATATAAGCAAAGATGACTGCCGAATAGTATCCGTGACCGTATACATGACATTATTAAGGCTAGAATAGATGCCATTAGATGTAAACCATTCACAATGGTTTTCGTTTAAATGAATTATACTATTTTGTCTTTATTATTCTAATTTCTTGAACCATTCTGACAATTATTCTAATTTTTTGAATTTTTGAAAAAGAAATCATTATACAAAACTTTTCGCTATAACACAAATTTTTTTAATGTTATGTTCATCTACAAATTATTAGAATATGACACTACGCATCAAAATTGCCAAGCATTGGTTTCTACTGAGATAAAAGTAGATCTAGAATGACTTTGTGCTATATTTTTCATTATTCGAATATTTTGAATTAGAGTAGTGTACTTATATATATATATATGTGTGTGTATATTTGATAGCGTATGAGGGATGTTAAACACGTTATTGATAAAATCATTGCAGTTAATCAAAAATTAATGACAAAAGTATCAGCAAATAATCTGTAACATTGCAGCTTCGCACAGGTCTACTGTTGTTCAATAGATCGTTTAATTTAATATATTTTTCTTAGAATGCCCACTAACAGTTCTAAAATATTTATTTATGTGAAAGATAGTTATAATACGTTTGAATAAAATTTTGAAACGTATTAAAAGCGATATTTTCATATTGGCCTCGCTCCATTTCTATTTACAATCAGACTTTTTGAATTTGTTCATTGCACTCGGTTAAGAAACGAATTCGATCACATGTTTTATATTTGTTTTATTTACATTTTAGTGCTTTATTTTTTGATTGACAAACGTTTTCATTTCATTATGGAATATAAGCTGGAAAAAGAGGATGAGCTATGTATATTAATTTAGGTGCAAATGGTCATTCCTTTCGTACTCATCTGCTCGAGATAGAGAGAGATTTGAAAATTTAAAAATGATGCTTGAAAATTATTTTAAAAATAATAAAAATTGAGTAAATTACGATACAGCTTTCAAACAAATTGCGATAAAGTTTTCAAACAATTTGCTTTTAAAAGTACATTTTTTCCCTTATTCGACGGTGTAAAAATTAAGAATGTGTGTTATTTAGAAATTTTAAAAAATGCAAAGATTTGTTAAATTTGATCATCTGCTGTTGCCACCGTCAAAATGACGTCAGCTTTATGCGCGGACGCACTTTCCTTTTTGTAATATACATAGACGCTGCGCAGATTTTAAAAATAAACTTGTTATAAAATAAATTAATTTTGAAGTATGTGTAATAAAGGTAAATACTTTCGTAATTAGCTAAAATAACAGAATAAATAACATAAATTTAAAACTACTTCGCAGAATCAATAATAAAAAAATTTATTTAATTGTGCACACCAGTATTTTTTTAAAGAAATCTGTTTACTTATATTTTCCTATAATTAGCACGTTGTACTCCGAATCTGTATCCACTAGTATGTCAAGAAACTGTTACCTTTAGTAGCAGATGAAACAATTTAAATATTAACCCCTTGAGGAGCAAGCAAAAATGTCTCTAAATATTGAATTCTCACCGGAGTAATCAAAATTTTTAATTTTAAATAAGGAAAATCAATTTTAAACGATTTTTCTCCCAAGTTAAAAACATAAAATTTAGTTAATGTATTCTGGTGAGAATCTTGTTAAAATTAGGTGGGATATATTCTATCCCACCGTCCCTCAAGGGGTTAAAGTGCTTAATTTTGCCGTTATATTTGTTAACTCTAGAACTACCAAGGCCGTCATTTTGACGGTTTTCCAATTTCATAATTAAACATTTGATATAATTTATGTATTCTTCTAGAATTTTACTATACGACTTTTAATGAAATATAAGAATAGTTAAATATTCTTGTTCAATTTCCACTCACCCACTTTAATTTCCGTAATCAGTAGGACCTATACCTATTTATACCAAGACCCGTCAAAATGACGACTTTGGCAGGGCTGCCACAGACGACTATCTTTTAATTTTACCTCGCACCACCTTATCAAAGCAAAAATCTGTTATATACCGTTTAACAACATTTGCCAGAGAAATATATTTCAAAATTACACACTATACTTAATGCTACAAAATTATTTACTATACTTAAAATAGTGGTGCGAGATAGAATAGAAAAATAGTCGCCTGTGCAGCCTTGCTTTGGCAATTTCAAAGTTGAACGATCCAAAGTGTTCGGCAACCGTTATAACGGTATCTATTTTGCTCCGATTACGATTCAGTTTAGAACTGAACGATCTGAATGGTAAATGTAATCGAGACGCAATCATTATCTATTTTACTTCTAACATTCATAATGTTCTTGGTGAAAAGTGCAATCTGTGCAATGTATAAGCTGTAAAAAGTCTAATCTCGGAAAATAGTATTGTAGGAAGGTTAATTGCTTTTCCATTAAGTCATGCACAACTTGATTTTCGACAGCTGATGTCACTCACTGATAGAGGATCCGTACAATCCGTCGGAATACCAGAAGGCGTGGCTTATCAAATGTGCTATATTATAAATGCAAATAGAAACTGTTTTTCTTTGTTTTTTATTAATAATTAATGAATTATTATATTAAATGTTATTTTTGTTAAATTATGTTCTTTTATGTACATTAACTAAGTCAAAAGTTACAATGAAAGCCATGATCAAAAATCCGTCAATTTGACGGGTGCAGTAAAACTAGGTATATATTTAACATCGGCAGTTCTAGTGTTAAACAAGGTTATACAATAAATAATATGCTAAAACTTTAGATAAAAAAAAACAGATACTGTTATCTTATAATAATATCAACTGTAGGGACGTGGAAATAAATGAAAGTCATTCTTAGATTATGTTATGATTTGAATGATAAAATAGAGTAAAATTGTCGAAAAAAAGTTTTCAATGTGAGATTTTCATTCTATATAAGACAAGCATATGTATCGTATAAATTAAACGAGCTAGAATTTTCGGCGTCTGGCCGATATCGAAAATGGCTATAACGCAGGGGTAGCATTCTATGGGGAAACTTTTATTGTTCCTACCACGATTTTGAAATAATATCTTCATCGCACCTTTCTTTAGAAAATGTAAAAAAAAAATTATCATGAAGGTATACAATATGAATTAATAGGGGGACAATAAAGGTTAAGTCGACAATAGTTAACCCTAGATCTACCGGGTCCAATGGACCCGTCTGGTAGACGGAGGGTTAAGGGAACAATAACATTTTCCCTATATAATGCGACTCCTGATAACGATTTTCACGAAATTTACTTCCTTATATACTAATTCGTGCAGGAGAAAGCAATCTAGCCAGGGTTCGTACGGGTGCTTGAATTTCCCGACTAAGAAATTCTTCGGTAGCAGCATTTTTTTTATGGAAAATCTCTCCTGAAATAAGGCGAAATTTCGTCCGCTTAAACTAGATTTATTTTTCTATAAAATATTTCTGATATTCGGCCTTGAAAATAACGGTACCCGTACGAACCCTGCAAGCTTGCTTCAAAATTCATTTTTTTTTTCTTTTTGACAGCTTGAAACAAAACCAGTGCTGAAAATGTTACCATAAATCGATAAATGCTCAAACTGTTTCACAATTCGTATGTTACTAATCGTCACTAATTTGAGTATGTGAAAATGATCTGGACAGACCACAAATTTGTAAAAGTTCGTTTTGACATGTTAACTCAGCACTGAAATTGCACCTGTATACCGAAAACGACTCAATCGATTTTCACAAAACTTGGTTTCTATACTAATTTAAGCACATTTAAAGTAGCTAGGTCCCTAATTCTGAAAAATTCGTTTTAACAGGTTAAAACAAACTCAGCACTGAAAAAAATAGTGTTCGTTTTCGTTTGCGGCTAAATTCAGTGAAAAGACAGCTGAACATTCGACTCATCAAATGCAATCGTGCCTCGTAAGGACGTAGCATTGAGACAACAGTATTGGCTTCCCTAGATTGAGCAATTTGGGAACTGACTAAGTCAGATGCTGCCAATACCTTTAACCTTTCCGTTGACAGTTTTTGAATGATACGATATACATTACTTGACTTGAATTCATCATACTTCCTTCTAAAATTAAGCATTGAGTTTTATTATCAGTTCTCTCAGCGAAACTAATATTCAAATAAGAATCATGATACTTCCTTTTTATTATTATTATTTTTTTTAATTGTGGAACTTTTATCCGAGGAAGTAGAACTATGCAGCTTGTTTGATAATACAAGAAATTCTGTTGCATCCGCAGTCAATGGTTCATCCAAAAAACCAGCTTTTACAGCAGCACTAAGACATCTATCTTCCTCCGAAACTCAAATAGAAAGTAATATGAATATTAGCTGTATATAATAGCAGAAAAAAATTCAGTAAAAAGTTTAAGGGGGTCCGGTACACATTTTAAAAATCATTTTTATTTATTGAGTTAAAATTTTGAAATATTTTGTGATGGTTGACCATATCATTTGTAAGAAAAAATCCCATGATAAATCTTCTCATACTTTAATAAAAAAATTCAAAATTTAAAATTTATTAAAAAAGGGGTATAATTTAAAAACGCTATAATTCGAAACATTATTTGTAGAATTTCATTTTCTTTTTCATTTAAATAAACTGAAATATATAAGTTTTAATTTTAATTCAGCATTTAAAAAAATATTAATTTAAGTAAAAATTAAAAATATTTAAAGTAAAAAAAAAAAATGATGTAACTTAAAATATATATTTTTTCAAAAAGAATTTTTTTTTTTCAAAATTTCTGAATCAAAATTTAAGTTAAACAATTGAAAAAGACATGTTCCAAGTTTGAACCATTTATCTATAACGGTTCTTGACATATTAAAATTTAAATACGAGAAATGGTGAATAACCATATGGTGAATAAGTCATTTCCGTGACAACCATAGTTTGAAAACTAGATTTTAAAAACAAACCAAACCGAAACGAAAAAATTGATATTTCCTATTCCGATTAAGATAGAAACATGATTTAAACGTCATTAGAAGAAAAGAAACAGAGAATTTTTTAATGCAGTAAGTTTTTTACATAACATTTCAAAATTTTTGTCCCCCGGATCCCGTTAAATAAGATACAGTCAATCCGGTTACTTTGATCCGCATTTTCTGTATTTTCATAAGCCACACTCTTATTTGAAGAATATTGTCGCAACTAGGGGCATAAAAGAGAAGAAATGATCCTAAACTATTGTTTGACTATAAATAATTAAGGAATAATAAGGATAAAAGCAATAAAAAATGGATTTTTAGCCTGGTTCAGAGTTACTCAGCCATTTAGGGTAACTTTGCACCAGATGATAAATTTTTATATAAAATAATTCATTATAAAAAAAAGTTTTGTAGTCAGGACAACTTTATACCCCCCAAAATGTTTTCAGATGTGTAAAGACTCCGAATTTGCATTTCCCAACATCACAAGATTTGTATAATTTATGATATTACAACAAATATCAGGCATAAGAAAAGTGGAAGAAGAGAACCATGAACATTTAGAAATAAAAAAAAACTGTTTATTGTTCATATAAAACATAAAAATGCAGTGAAAAACAATTTTCAATGCTTTAACTCAATAATATATCCATAGTTACAGTAATACATACAAGTACTAGTATTATTCAAACAAGAATAAAAAAAAGTCGAACGTATGAAATGTCAAATTTGAGTAGCTCCGCCCCTAATCACGCCTCTAAATGAATTTTATGTATTTTACACATATTTTTGAAAATATTTACATGTTATATCTAGCACACTTTCGGCATTTATATAAAATATACGTGCAAGTACATACGTACATACGTGCGACAGTAGCACCTATAATCAGTAAATTATAAGCATCAGAGTAACTTTGAGCCGGCTCAAATTTACCCTGAAAATGCGGAAAAATGCTAGTGCCTTCTTATTTTACATTTTATTAACTAGTAATAAATAAATAATCGCAAAATATTAACACATTTAAAACATTTAGATAATTATATGTCTGATAAATGAGTATATTGTTACTTACTATGAAAATTTAATTGGATTACAACAACTTCAAAACAGCATTCAAAATTACCTTGAAAACAGTACTTCACAAAACTAGTTAGATGATGCATTTAATTGTGTATAATGTTGCTAATTTATTTTCTAAAATAAAGAGTAGAAATCCCAGTTTAGAACCTTGCCAACAGAGCACAGTTCTGGAGTTTATTTAGTCTTTTAGAGTCAAAAATATTGAAAAATAGGAGGTGGTGCAAAGTTACACCCCGTGGTTCAAAGTTACCCTGATTGACTGTATTGCATCTAAAAAGATTCATTGAGGGTAAATAAATGTTTACTCTTTTAAGAATAATAATAGAAAGTAATATGAATATTAGCTGTATATAACAACAGGGTAAATTCAGTAAAAATCTAAATAAGATCTAAATAAAGACTCATTAACGCAAAATAAGATTATTTAATTTTTTTTTATTTATTATAAAAAAGTTAAAAACTAATAAAACTAAAGTGTAAATTCATAATAAAATAATTGTTTATTTCTCTTACTTTGTCGATTATAGAAAGTTTGCTTTAGTCCGCATTCATGAATTTATTATTTTTTTTTAATTTAATGCTGTTCATACAAAAATAATAATAGAAGTAAATATCTAAATATATTTGGTGTGCTGTGTTCCCTCAAACCTCGAATAAAACCAAAACGTGTAGATACCTCTTAGATGGTGATGCTTCAACGTCTATTCCAATTGGCTTGGCAGAGGTTTTCATGTTTTTTAAGGACCACGTCTCCAGCCAGCGAACCATTGAAAGGAAACCATTGATGTTATTTCCCCCTAGAAGAAGTATATTTTGTCACCAATACGAAAAGTCTGCGAAGTTACAGAAAATTTATTGTAAAAATAATAAATTGCATATAATGAACTTTATAGTTTGTCGATTCTCGACTGAATGATGACTAAAATACAACTGATAAAACGTGAGTGAGAAAACAGTCAGTTTTATATGCAATATATATATATATATTAGATAATTCTGGAACCTCTGTCAAATTCTGTCAAAACCTCTGTTTCTGCAAACGCCGAGACAGTGAGTCCAGCCTCTATCTGGGTCCATGTTGTCTGGTTTGTGATAACTTTTTACGTTAATGTGTTTTGTAGACTTGCGGACGAGAATCTGACATACTGAATACCCACTACCTTTTTATATAGTCAATGTTCCAACTAATGTGGTATAAATGATGTATGCTCCGTTTTGTTGTTACACACCGAGAGCGCAAAATGTCATAATATTCAAATATTGTTATCCCATTTTTTTTCGTAAAAAATATTTTTCATTTTAAACTTTGAAATATGTTTAATAAGTATATTTTTAACTTTAAACCTAAAATCGCGGAACGCTGGGAATTGTTTTTCGGTGCACTAAGTGCTACGTGGAGCACACTTTGACAAACGCCGCTCCGGGGTAAATATATGAGTTTAATATTGTACCAGAGTTTGAAAAATAGGCAGGCAAAATAAATAAAATAGCACAATATTAACAATTTTAGTTACCTATAATTATATATATATACATATTTAAATTTTTAATACATAATTTTGTGTTATAAACGTAATTTGTTTTATTGTTTTATGTAAAATCGATATACTTTATAAATTTATATACCCTTAGTCGTCGGCATCGTCCTTACCCAGTCACGCACCGATTAAAGATCACGTTAATGAGATGTAACGGCAATAAAAAACGTATGAAACATCTATAACAAACTATTTATCTTTTAGTCAGAGTTCTTACAGGTCCTTGAATTTCCAGATTAAGAAATTCTTCGGAATAAGAAATATATATATATATAATGATATATATATATAGAGAGAGTAGACAGATATATATATATATATATATATATATATTTGGCAGTATTTAATATATTTGGCAGACCCAGAATTTATCGCCATAATTAAACTGAATATAAACATCAAACACCAGATAAATGTTAAGAGATACAACTTGAATATTTATTAAATTTAAAGTAAACAAGAAAATGAATTTAACCCTTACACGGGGGCACACTTACCTTATGTAGAGAAAGAAATTTTGAAATTGAAAATTACCATTGTTTTTAGTTCAGTCGCAAATCAGCTAACAATTTTGCAGTTGCCGTAATTTCCAGTGTATAATGCGCCGCTTAAATAAGCATGGTTAAACCCAGAAATTTTATTTAATACAATGAAAGTTGTTAGATCGCAGTAATATTTGAATTTAATTACTAAATAAAAATTCTGGGTCCAAAAATTATTGTTTGATCTGCGGATTATACGGTGGAAATTACGGTATTTGAAAAAAACTGTTATGCTAATATGATAAATTCCGAGCTTAATAATAATGGCACCTACAGTTTATATAAATCTACTAGTCAAACAGTAATAATAAAATATCTGGCCTTTTCAAAAATGGTTAAGATTCCTTGCCTAGAGTAAAAAAAAATATCATTTCCCTTTCTTTTCGTAACACCAAAATTTCATAACATACCAATTAAGTACAGGTTTACTTGTTATAATATAAACAGTATTGGTAATGGATTTAATCGCAATGAAGGAATTTGAAGAAATGCTTAAAAGGATTTTGAATATCCTAAAATTTAAATACAAGATAATATGTATTGGATTATTTTATCCAGTTATGAAATTAGAAATGAATGAATTAATATAGATATACAGAATATCCAAACATATGATTTTGAGAAACTTTTTACTTATTCCCATTACTGGGTTAAATGATATCCTATTAAAAATTGTAGATTTAATTGTGAATGATACTGATTTAGATTTTAATTTATTTAAAATATTATAAAAAATTTGTTTATACACAGTCCAGCCATATTACTGTCCACCTACTTTCGACGTCAACGTGAAATAAACAATTACAGGTGGCAGCACTTGTAGTGGACTGTATATAAAGGGTGTCCGAGGAAATCGCAAAATACTGCAATCGTTGGCGTAATGCAGAAACGGAGCGATTTATCCGACGTCAAAAAGGCATGATCATTGGCTTTTGGGCCAAGGGTGGAAGCATTTCCGAAACGGCTAATTTTGTAAATTGTTCGCGTGGTGCTGTGGTAAAAGTATACCGTGCTTAGCAAAATGGCACTATCGAAAATCAGCGGAGTGGCAAATGTGGTGTACCACGGGCCATAGATGAGAGGTGAACGACGGCTGCGGAGATGCGTTCGGGCGAATAGACATGCAACCGTTGAGCAACTGACCGCCTATATGAACCAGGGGCTACCAACAGTGTCTCCTCAACGACGGTTCGGCGACCGTTGCTGCGTATGGGCCTCCGTAGCAGACGCCTGGTTAATGCACCTATGCTGACTGCTGTTCATCGGCGACTAAGGCTGGAATTTGCACGCCAGAAATGCAACTGGACGTCCACTGAATGGCGACAGGTAGCTCTTTCAGATGAATCACGTTTTATGCTCCATCGGGCAGATTTACGTTGGCGTATACGGCTTGAAACGTGTGAAAGCAAACACTTTTTAACACTTGCTGTAAGGGTCCAAGCTGGAGGTGGGAGCATTATGGTCTGGGGAATGTTTTCGTGGTATTCTATGGGTGCACTCATCATTGTGGAAGGCACGATGGATGAACACAAGTACGCATCTGTCATTGCAGACCATGTCCACCCCTACATGTGAATAGTTTTTTCTCAGAATGACGGCATCTACCAGCAGGACAATTCGAGGTGTCATACAGCTCGTAGTGTACGTGCGCGGTTCGAAGAGCACCAAGATGAGTTTACCGTTCTCCCCTGGCCGGTAAACTCCCCGGACCTAAACCCAATCGAGACTTTATGGGACTACCTCGAGCGGGTTGTTCGCGCCATGGATCCTCAACCCCATAATCTAGCGCATCTGGCCATGGCACTGGAGTCGGCATGGCTCAACATCCCAGTGAACACCTTCAAGAACCTAATTGACTCTCGTCCTGTACGTCTCGCAGCGGTGCGCACTGTGAAAGGTGGTTATTCTGGCTTTTGACAGGTGGTCACATTAATGTGACTGGACTGTGTATAATATATGTGTATATACAGGTTGAAATATATTTTTAAAGAATAATGGGATAGGCATGGGAACAAGTTATTTCTCAACGGTAGCTAACCTATATTTTTTTTGTGATGAATTTCAACACTGTAGTGTCAATAATGATGTTAATATACCTAGCTTTTAGATATAGTGACGATTTAATCTTTTCTAACTGTGACCGTGATTTTTTGGAGATATCACGGGACATTTATCCCGATATGCTAGTCTTGAAAAAAAAAATTAAAACAACAATGTCGCTGGTTATCTTGACTTGACAATCCATATTTCGAATGGTATACACATTTCAATCTTCAATAAATGGGATAATTTTAGTTTTGAGGCTAACCATTTGGTTAACTGGAGTTTAAATACACATAAAAGCGTTTACATTAATATAATCATAGGTCATGTTTTCGCTACTATAAACACTAGTTGAGTAGCAACCCGTTGTGTTGCTTTTGAATTGCATGAGATCATTCGATCCTTTTGCGAGAAATGAAATTTGTGTTTATTGTAAATTTAGAAAGCAATTAAAGAATTAATTTTTATTAAATACAATATTTTAAATAATAAGTTTTTTTTACAATTTAAGTCAAAAGTTTTCCGAATAAAAATGCACATATGCCATAACTTTATTTGCCGAAAGATTTTCGCTCTACCAAGATTTTACTTCGAATTTCGGAGTTGGTACAAATTTTGTCATTTGGTTCAACTTATACAAAAACGACGAATTTACTCTTGACGAATTTACTCAGAAGCATTTTATATTTATGAATTAACATAAATATTTAGAGAAAAAAATAATTCTCGCTAAAACATTTCGTTTTTAATGTCCACTTTTGATATGTTTTAATAGCCATCTTCAGGCAATAGCTGAAAATCTACTTTTCGACTTAAAATTAAATCAAAATAATTATGTGTGATTACGATGTTTTTTTTTTTTACTTTTGACGGCAACAGAATTTATCTCAATGTTCCAGTCGATAGTCAAATTTTTGTTTCTAACCCAAACGGATTCCTGAAGCTTGAATATGTAAACAGAAATTAAAACACACACACACTACAATATATAATAAAACACATATAAATAACGCCTGCATTCAACTGTTAACGGTATATATGAATATTAAGCAGACGTACAACAATAAATACAATAAACCCAACTGGAGTGGAAAAATAGCCAGAGGAAGGAGTCGAACCCGGGACCACAGCAATCCAGGCGGTCGCTCTATCCACTGAGCTACTCTGGCCGATACCTGAGTCGTTGTCCGGTCGTATAGGGTCGTATATCCCATCATCGTTGGTCGGTCATCCAAGGCTGTCGCATAGATGGCTGGTGACTTCCCCAACATGGCTTTTTAGTGAAAAATTGCAGACTCAGGTATCGGCCGGAGTCGCTCAGTGGTTAGAGTGACAGCCTGGAATGCTGTGGTTCCGGATTCGATTCCAACCTCTGGCTAATTTTTCACTCCAGTTCGGTTTATTATATTCATTGTTGTATTTCCGGATTCGATTCCAAGCTCTGGCTAATTTTTCACTCCAGTTGGGTTTATTATATTTATTGTTGTAAGTCTGTTTAATATTTATATATGTGAACATAAGTTTGTATTTCGTGAAGTTTTTTTGAAAAATACTATTCAGTCACATTATTATTTTCCCTATTTATTCAAATAAACGTTAGTTTCAATTTAAAAATAATGTCAAACAGTGGTATCTAATAAACCTTGTCATTTTCTGTTTTCTCTCTTTCATAAAAAAATGGAGGAATTTAATTTCCATCATTACATAAATGTCTCTAAATATATATATATATCGAAAACTAATCAAATTTTTAAATTATACGACGAATTTTGACATCCTTGGACCCATGTGGATAACTGGCGTCAATTTGATCACCCAACATTCCATATTCTAGGAGAGACAGCTGTGAAATGCTACGGACATTCACTTTTTAATATAATAGATTGATGAAGTTTTAATTTCACTATGAAATATTAGTTAGGGACAAATGCTGAACTATTTATATTGTTTTACGTGCAAATGGTTTATTTCGTAATGGAGCCTGCACGTAATGGAGATAGATTAAAAAACGTTATGCTTGAAAATTATTTAAAAAAACATTATAAATAAATCATTTAAAATAAACTTTTCAAGCAAATTGCATTTTAAAGTAGACTTTTTTCCCCGTATAACGGTGTAAAAATTAAAAATGTGTGATGTTTAGAAGTTAAAAAAATCGCAGTAGAAAAAATTGCAAAACCGAAATTTAAATGTCAAATGTCACCATTCTCAAAATGGCGTCAGAGTTACGTACGGACATATTTTCTTTTATAAAATAGATAGATTTTCAAACTAGAAGTCCCCTTTGTCAGCTACAATTTTGCATGTGTAAATTTATTCTTTTGGCTTGAGATTCTAATTTCAGTACCGCCGACTACAAATTCCAGAAACTGATGTCTTTTAGATGTATTCGTGGTAAAATATATAGTTTTATCTAAGAAAAGGATTGTTTTCTTTTAAATATGGCACTTACGCCAAGTGTCGCAAATTCGATATCAGCCGAAAGAAAATATATTGAAATGTAACATAGCTTTAATGTCTTTCACGTTTTTTAAAGCGTGACATCATTTTCTGTTGAGACTTAAAGTTATTTTTAATTGTAATGATGAAATGGCATCAATATAGATAAATAAACCGCAACATTACTTTTTTTCTGCAACAGTGGAAATAATATAATTGCTACTATTTTGATGAAATTTCAAAAAACATTTTAAATTAAATTTAAAATATAAAAGTGGGAATATTTAGAAAAATAGCTAGAGCGAGATCATATACAAATGAACAGCTTTCATTTAAAAAAGAATAATTACCAAAATTGGTTCAGTAGAAAGTTCAGGGAAGATGTCTAAAAAAGCTGTCATTTGTTTTGAATATATAGATTATTTTTTCCCTTTTACTTTAACAGTTGCCTAGCAACTCTATTTCAAAACTTATCTATTTCATACAATTTACATTTAAAAGCCCATATTTTTCACAATTCGGCTCTAAAAATTTAAATTGTTCGATTACATATATGTTATATTCATGCTTTTTTATATATTATACTTTTACTTATTGTTTGACGAAGCTTTACTTTCATTGTAGAAAATTAGCCATAGATAAATTTTGAACTCTTTTTTACGTGCAAATTGTTTATTAATATTTCGTAATGGAGCCGGAGCGCGATCGAGATAAGTTTAAAAAATCATGCTTGAAAATTATTTTATAAACCATAATAAATCAGTCCATTAAGACACAGTTTTGATACAAATTGCATTTAAAAGTAGATTTTTTTCCCTATACGACAGTGTAAAAAATTATAATGTGCGATGTTCAGAAGATTAAAAAGTTGCAGAAGGGAAAATTGGAAAACCGAAATTTCATCGTGAAGCGTTGCTATTTGCAAAATGACATCAGCGTTACGCACAGATTATTGTCCTTTGTAATATAAATGGAGTACTTCTGTTGCCACAATTACAAAATTGGTACAAAAAACTATAAAAAAAATAATATCTCAAAAATAAATTGAGATACAGATTTCAAAGAAATTGCATGTAAAAGTACATTTTTTTCCTCATACGATGGTATAAAAACTGAAAATGTGCGATGTGTAGAAGTTTAAAAAATTTCAGTAGCAAAAATTACAAACCGAAAATTCATTTCAAATTTAAAAGTGTTGCCATTTGCAGAATGACGTATGCGTTACGCACAGATATGTTTGTCCTTTATAATATAGATTGTTCAAGTAATTTTTTTCTTTCTTAAAGACTTTTTCATTTTATCAGTATTTTTACTAAAATACTGATACTGTAACTTTAAAAATCACATACCTCTTTATTTCGTTAATATATATACTAGTTTTGTAAATGGTCTTGATTTTTGAGTAAATGCGATATAATAGACAGTTAATGATTTGTATCATTTTAAGACATTTTGGACGGTTTTACAAGGATGTATGCGATTGTGTGACAACGGACGCAGAATGAACTTGGATGGATTATGGAACACTGGATTTGGGTTATATTTCGTGACAGTGTGGCTCAGGTTTGGGTACAAAAAATTTTTGCTTGCTGTATTAGTGTATATTATTAATCTGTTTTACATCAGCTGTGTCTTCAGTTTGGCAGATATTCTGTTTATTGTTGCATCGGGTCCAGTGGGGTAGTGTTTGTGACGTGCTTTCGAATGTTGTTGTGCATTTGATTTATGCATTACGACTCTCTGGCCGTAACCCACTGCCACAATTGCAACATTTTGTTGCGTACAGTATTTAGTCAGAAACATTGCTTTTCTTTTATAAAATACCCACTGCCGATGAGGCCACACCTTTGTTCGGTTTTGCTTTTCTTTTTTAAGTTTTATCTGTTAATTCTTCGATGTTTCTTTGTTTATATTCAGTTTAATTAAGGTGCAAAATTCTGGGTCTGCCAAATACATTTAAAACATAATGTGCTACATATAATTTGTGCATATATTTACAGCTGTAGTGCTTATCACATGGATGTTTTATTTTTATTTTAAACCGTTATTTAGCTTATATATACGAGTATGCACAAGGACGTGAGTTTTGAAACACACCTTATCCAAAATTATAAAAATTGTGTTTTCTCTACTAATCTATTCTATTGGCAAACCTGCATCGTAAAAGCACAACTATCTGCAAAAAAATTAGTTTTGTCTTTTATTTCTAGCATTGTAAAATCTTGGTTTACAATGAAAACCAATGGACGCAGATAGAGGTTATTCGCGATTTACCAAGATTTGATTTTAGGGATAAGGCGAGTTTTAAAACTCACATCCTCATATTATAATGTAAAGGTAAATCTCAAGGTGGTACAGCTTCAAGTATGCTTTCAGATCTTTAATTATATAACTATGAAAAAAATGCAATTGGCAATAACGTTAATTATGTCTACTATCGTTATATTGCGGATACAATATTTTTTTTTAATTTCATTGACTCTAATATATCATCGTTACCTACTAAATATCACACACAACTTACATTATTTCAAAATGATACGTTAAATAATATAATAAACTTTCTTGACCTCAAAATAACACTTAATCTATACTATGAATATATCTTCTATAAAAAGAAGTAAAGTTTGTGTGTGTGCGTGTGTGTTCGTTTATTTGTAGGGGTATTCTCTGAAAATTCCGAACCGATTTCAAAAATAATGGCGGGAAATTAATGGTGACCCTCAATGTTCTAACATAGGCTATGTTTTATGTCGATGTTACTACGCCAAGAGGGGGAGAAGCAAAAAATGTTCTAAACTGCAATTATTGTGATACCGAAGGAGCTAGCAACTTAAAATTTCGTATGATAGTTATAAGATGTAAATGCTTTCGAAGAAATGTAAAAAAAAAAAAAAAAATCCTATTAACAGAGTTGTTATAATTTGAGGATACAATAGCATTGTTAAAACAGCAGTAATATGTAGAAAAGCTGTTCCACACGTGATATGGAATGGCCCTTTCATAGGTCTAATTTTAATCAAGATGTGCACCAGAAAATTTTAATTTTATAGCTTTGATGTTAAAAAATGTTTTAACCCTTAAACGTCCAATACCGCCATGTTGTCGGTACCATGTCAAACTATCCAATATGAAATTTTCATATTGGATAGTTTGACATGGTACCGATAATATAAGCGCATTGGTGCCCTTAACCAAATTTATTCACTTGCGAATATTTTTTTAAGGAATACTTTGACTTCATGTGCAAGCGAAATTTACTCAAATATTTACTTTTTAAATATAGTGTTGCGAATAGCAGATAAATAATAGAATCATGCGTTTAAAGCTCTGGACCGTTAAGGGTTAAAATTACTTTCCCTTGTTTCGAAAAAAAAATATTTCGCAAATTCCGGAGTAGTTTCAACATTACGGAAACAGAGTTACTTGCTCTTCAAAGGACTAACCCCAGTAACATGATTTATAATCAGTGTTGCCAGATAGTCGAAAGTGAATTTCCCCAAAATTTCTGAAAATTTCCCCAGATGAGTGTTTTTTCCCGAAAAAGAGCCCAACTCAATTTCTACTCAAAAAAGTTAATTTTCAATTTTCAATTTACCACTGTAATAATGTTTAACTAATTTGAACTCAAAATGTTTCCCCAAATCAAGACTTTTTTTTTAAAAAAAAAGTTCCCCATTTTCAAAAAATATGCTTTTAAACTCGACAGAATTTTGCATGCATATTCGAAAGTAAACGAAGAGAATGAGAGATACATTTTACAATGACAAGATTTTTTATGCTTGTTTTTTAAATTGTTGCCAATGGATGATGCAGTCCTATCATTACATTAGCTCCATCTATGCTTATACCAATAAGTTTTTCGAGGCTTAGACCATCTCTAATCAAGATTTGAATGAACCTGAGATGATGTTGGCATCACCTGCTTCTATCTGACTTAACCTATAAAACGTTTTTTCAGTTTTTTGTCATCCCTAATGAAGGGCTTAATCGCAATGCAAAACACATTTGTTGTATCAATCACTGTGCGTTCATAAATAAAGAAAGAAAAGTAGCTGCTTTCTCATCTTTAACCCCTTAACGGTCGCATTAAATTACGGTTTAAAAATTCAATGTGCTTATTGGCACCACTTTTTTGAAAAAGAAATATTCACCTTATTTAATGACAGGTAAAATGATACCATGATAAAGCTAATTACATTAGTTTATAAAACTGGTGGGAATCAAGCAAATCTGAATAAATCTAAAAAAAGACACAGCCCGTGAATATGACGGGGGCGATAATTAAGGGGTTAACAGGGATGAGATTTCCGCGTTTTTGCACATCAGTATTTTCATAGAGAAAATGATATTTCATTTAATCGGAATTTTTTTGCGATTTAACAGCACAACATTTTCTCTAAGAATATACTGGTGTGGAAAAACGCGGAAATCTCATCCCTGGGGGTTAATTATATCTTTTAAAAAGCGCGGTGAAAGAACGTTTCGTATAAGCCCTGCAGATTTATTAATGTAAAGCTTTATGCCGCTTAAGACCGCAGATTACTCATTCAAGTTTCTTATAAGGGGAACTAGGGGGTCTGCTGCCTTCATTGAGCAATTTCAGTTATAAACGCAGCAATGTCATTGTAGTATGCAGGTCCTTGTCTTACAAAAAGCTCTACTGTCATTAATGGAAGCACAAATTAAGCAGACTTAAAAAACAACAAAAAAAAACAGTTATAAAATTGTTTTTATTTCAGTTGTATAGATCTATACTACTAAAGGAAATGAGTATACGTATATGTCTGTGTGTCTGTCCGCGATGACTAGGAAAATCTGCCGCACATATATGAATGGTCTGGAAATTCAGATGAGGATAGTCCATGCAGATCGTGATGCACCTGTGATGTATGTAAACAGTCATGTTGTCAACGACGGGCACGACCACGAAAATAATGGTTGATATTTCCAATTTCTGTATTTTATTTTCCTTTTCCAAATGAAAATCGAGTTAGATCCAGTGTTGTCAGATGACTAAAAGTAAACTGTAAATAAAATAGTGAAAAATATTCCCCAAGTTTTTCCTCAAAAATCTTGATAGTCCCCAAAAAATTCCCCTGGAGGCCCAAACTTCTCCAAAATGGGGACAGAGACCCCAATCTAGCAACACGGTTTTTAATCGGCAAGAGTTTAATACTTTATTCGTTGCAACTGCTGTCACAAGCAGTAGTTTCTCGATATATTGTAGACGAATTTTTAAACAAGAATGTACAGCAAATAGAAAATGCAATTATAAATTTAAAGTCTCTTTAAAAAATACTGGTGTAAAACATTAAATAAATTATTTTTATTAATGATTTCTTAAAATATGTTCTAAACGAACTCTAAAATTTCATCTTATTAACAAAGCATAATTCATTCAAACCTTTCAAAATTATTTTTTTTCATAATGTGTTAATTTAAAAAATATGTACACATAGTTATTTCTTATAAATAAGTTGAAATCACGCTTCCATATATAAATAAAATAAAAAAGAATGTTATTTTATCCTTAATTTTAGCTTAACACGTACGTTTCTATTTTATTTTTAAGGAGAAAAACATATTTTTTTAAAAAATGTCCCTGATAAGTTCTACTTTGTACAATCTAGATATGCGAGTAGCTAGATAATCATTAACTCTTTCAACGGCGGTGGTATGTTTAGGAAACCACAATATTTTAATTCCTAAATAACACAATGGCTCCAGAATTTGAATTTAAAAAAAAAACATTCCTTATGGGACTGAAACGAAGCATTTTCTTATTCGTAAATAGAATTGTTCGCAAATTCCGGATTCAAACCTTCATTTCAACATTTTAGGAATGGCTTTGCCATTGAAAGGGTGTTGCCTGTGGACTACTTTTTTACATTCAGATATCTTGATTGGCACCACTTTACTGAAATGGTAAAATTTTCCTTCTTTTCGCCTTAGTTAACCCTTTCAGGGGCAGAGGAATTCTGTTCGTAAACTGATAAAATATTTGACTGGGACCAGAATATTCAAGCGGATTTCTTAGTAAATAACAAAACGCTGAACAGGTACTGAACAGGTAATCAGCATTGAGGGGTTTCCTAGCTGTTATCAGCTTAACACCCAGACTAGGAAATTAGAATGTCTTATGTTTTAATGAGCCATTGGGATAAAGTTAACTGTAGCAATGCTACTATAAGAAAATAGAAGTTTACAAGAGAAAATTAAGGAAAAAAGGAATAAAAATAGATTTAAATTTAAGTAAAAACTTAAGAAGAAAGTAAGTTAACAATAAATCTTAAGAAAATTTACATGAGTCTTAAAGTAATTAAAGTCTAACTGTAGTTGTAGAACTACTATATGGATATTTGAAAGTTAAAGTTAGTACTGTTCAGTGAAACACTCACCAAGCAAGGGCAAGAAAAGCTAGGGTGGCAAGACCACAACATCCAACCAAAAAAAGGGACAATTCAGGGCCATACATTTTATTTTTATAAAAGTTTTTCTGTTTTTATGGTCTCTATGTTAAATAGAAATTTTTTTTTTATTTTTTTTTAATTTTTTTTTTTTATTTTTTTTTTTTTTTATAAATATTATAAGAAAAGCAAATAAAAAGAAAAGAGAGAAGGCAAAATTAGCAAGGAGAACTCAGATGTTACTGAGTGTCCATAATTATGGAAAATCTGGGCCGTTTCCGATGGTGGGGTTCAAAAGCGTCATAGTCCGGTAGCTCCGCTACAATTTCATTAGGGAGGTCAAAAATTTTTTCATAAAATTTTTTGGCTAAGTCGTTTATGCGTTTTCGTAATGTAGTAGTTTTAAGGTCTCTACGGACCGTGGAGTTGCGAAGGTAACGAGATGCGTTACGGACAGTACGCAGGTTGGAATTGTGCAGGCGACTAAGGTTGTCCATAGTGGTCTTACAAGTGAAGCCCCAGACCGGACTGGCATAGGTGATGATGGGAAGGATGCATGAATTATAGAGGATTAATTTATTGTGAACAGACAAGGTTTTACTGTTAAGGAGAGGTTTTATAGAGTTAAAGGCTCCAGCGACTTTACCTCTGATGGAGAAAGTGTGCTTTTTCCAGGTTAGGCGGCGGTCCAGAATGACCCCAAGATACTTAGCTTGGTCTGACCAAGGGATAGCAGTGTTGTTAATAGTGATTCTGTTAGGGAAAATTATTTTGCGAGAGAAATATACTGCAGTAGTTTTAGTTTCATTTATGACAACGCGCCAAAGCATGCACCAGTCCATGAAGTCATCAACATGAGTCTGTAGGTACCTGTAAAGAGTATACGGGTGGTGTGCCGAAGCGTAAATACAGGTGTCGTCCGCATAAAGAGCGAGGTGAGTGTGCAAGGAGCGTGGGATGTCATTAAAGAAAATGTTAAATAAAAATGGGCCCAACACGCTCCCCTGAAGGATGCCCGCTAGGATAAGGAGAATAATAGATAGAATGTTGTTTATGCGGACTTGAAAAGAGCGGTCGCAAAGGTACGAATATATTAAATGTATAAGTCTGGGATGAAAACCGAGCTGAATTAATTTGTAAATGAGGCCCATATGCCAGACCTTGTCAAATGCCTTTGCGACATCAAGAAAGATGGCAGCTGCGGGAATTTTTGCATTGAGTTTCTCGCTGAGAAACTCAACAACCCTAAGAAGCTGGTGTTGTGTTGAGTGTTTTGGGCGAAAGCCGAACTGCTCGGGCATGAGAATGTTGTGCTGCTGAATGAACTCCTGCAACTGGGCACGAATGACACGTTCCACCACTTTACTGATAGAAGGTAGCAAGGAGATAGGTCTGTAATTAGTGGGGTCAGACAGGTTAGTTCCAGGTTTTGGAATAGGAGAGATTATAGAAAGTTTCCAGGGTTTAGGGAAGTAGTTATGTTTTAAGATAGCGTTAGTGAGGTCAGTGATATAGATAATGCAATTAGGAGGAAGGTTTCTAAGAGCAGAGTTAGTAATTTTATCGTATCCTGGGGTTTTACGCTTTTTGAGTTTTTTGATAATATTGTGGATAACAATAGGTTGAATTTTAGGGGGGGGATCTTGAGGGGGGTTAGCCAAAAAATTCCGAACTGTCTCGTTAACATGATCAAGGTGAGCTTGGTTTGCAAGGGTAGGATTAGGAGAAAATTGGGTGGCATAAGAATTAGCAAGCATGTTAGCTTTTTCTTGGTCAGTATAAGCGGTAACATTATTAGATGTGAGGGGGGGGATGGAAGTGTAGTGTTTATTTAGTTTGCGTTTAAGAATCCAAAGAGAGTTGTCCTCGTAAGAAAGAGTTTTGAGAAAGTTGTTCCAACTTTTCTGTTTTTCTTTATAAAGACTGTTTTTGATTTTATTGTTTAGCCTATTGAGAAGAGGTTTAATGGAGGGGTCTCTTGAACTTTGAAATTGTCGCCGGAGCTGATTACGCTGTTTGATAAGGTTGTAAATATAACGGGGTGGGACAAAGGCAAAGTTATTTTTGAAGGTGTTAAATGTAGAAAAATTTTGAGCATTAGTGATATGGGAGTTTAGATGTTCAACAGCCGCATCAATGTCATCGGTATTATTAATATCAGGGAAGGTGATGTCCTGAGAGTTAAGGTAGTTAGTAAATTTATTCCAGTCAATAGCCACGGAAGGGGGGGGGAGAAAGAGGATTAATAATATCTATTTTAAAGCAGACAGGCAGGTGATCAGAGGAGAGGTCGTTAATAACTGTAGAGTAGATAGGGTAAGGAAGATTTTTGGAAAGAGCAAGATCAATGATAGAGTCCCGGGCGCCAGGCAGTTTGGAAATGTGCGTTGGTCTGGGTGGTGCATGAAGATTTAATTTTAAGTTTTGGACTAAGTTGTGAAGAGAGGTACCCCGCCGAGAATTGCCATGGCAATTCCAGCGTCTGCTTTTGGCATTGTAATCGCCTACGAAAAAGCAGTGGTGATGTTGTGAAAAAAGTTGTGTAAGGCTATTAACAGGTAAGTTACCAGTGGGTGGAGCATAAATAGAAGCTAAATTAATATTGATATGAGGAAGTTTAAGATTGATACTGGTATACTCAAGATCATTATAGGTGTGGTTGTTCGATTGGTAGTGTGGAAGATGGTTCTTGATGTAGATAGCGGTACCTCCTCTGTGCGTACCATCCGCACGAGGTGTATGGAATAGCCTGTACCCAGGGATGTTAATGTTGAAGGTGGGGTTGAAAGTCTCTTGAAGGAAAATAACATCAACTTGAGGATGTTCGTGCATAAAGAGTTTAAGTTCATTAAATTTATTCTGCAGGGAGTTACAGTTCCAGGAAAGAAAAATAAGAGAGGAAAAAGTGGGAGAGGAATTAATCATTAAATGTGTTAAATTCCGTGGCTAAAGTTTCTATAGCACTCATAAGGATGAGTATTTTTTCTATTGGATCTTGTATATTTTTAGTTTGGTTAGCAATATTTTTGAAACATTGGATGAATTTGTTAAATTTTAGGAGTTCTTTCATCTCCTTGAAGGTCTTAAATATTTCTTTTAAGTCATTAGCATAATTAGAACTACTGGGTTGTTCTGGTGTTGCATTTTGAGTGTCATTTGGCTTATTTGGTGTAGTGTTTTCGGGGTTAGGGTCTTGGGAGGGAGAAGTGAGCGGAGCCGGGGCTTCCGTTGGTTTTTCTTCTGGTTTTTTGGCCTCTGGCTTACGGACATAGTTATATGTTGATAAGAGTTCCGCCATTGCGTTTGGAATGATTTTAGGGTTTTCTTTTCGGACGGTTTTGGGGTCCTGCTGTTTTTTATGAAACTGGGGGGTTTGGGGGCAACCACGGTAAGTAGCCACGTGCTCGCCATAACAATTTGAACATTTGGGGATGATCTTACCAATTTTATTGCACTGGGGGGTTAAATGCTCTTCCGAGCATTTGGCGCATTTTGGCGGCAGGCGGCAAATCTCGCTGGAATGTCCAAATTTCTGGCAACGATAGCATTGCTTTACGATGTTGGTGCCTTTAAATCGCTCAATATCTACTTTAATGTAGCAAATTTCGTGAATTTGGTAGATTTCTTCGAATTTTTCGCGTGGGAGGACATTGACGACGTAGAGGGGCATAGGACGACCGGTCTTCCTACTTTTCATCATTGAGGCTCTATTGGCCACGAAATTATGCTCTTTAAGAGCTTCAATTATGACCTGGGGGTCGGTATATGGGGGGATTCCCCTAATGACGACTTTCCTGGGGCGCTGTTCCGCGGGGCTCAGGGTTGTATATGGAATTGTTTTAGAATCAAGATAGTCCTGTGTTTTTCGGAAATCTGCATCAGTTTTACAGTGGATTTTGAGTAATTCACCGTCTAATTTAATCAAGGGATTGCTGTCGTTGAGTTTTTTAATCTCACTAGCAAGCTCCGTCCACTTGCCTTGAAACTCAATATAGAAGGGGTGGATTTTTGGTTTTTTAGGGACTACTTCAGTATTGGAGCTACCGGCTGACACACCTTGAGAGGGCTCAGAAGAGTCCATGATATTTTCGTCTAGGTATTTTTCAGATATACTAGCATACTTATTCTTTAAGGGGATATTAGATTTTAGATCATTTCTCCTACGTTTTAGTGAATTAGCGGGGGTGAATCCGTCATCTGAGTTCACCGCAATTGCCTTGAGTTTTGTTAATATGTCAATTAGATCATAGTCATGATCATAGATAAAAGTTTTAAACTCTCGTAGTTGACTTAATTTTAGGGGGTCAAATGGCTCATTGAACAAAAACATAAGATTATTGAGAAGATTACTCACGCTAGTCTTATGCTGAGGATTCGTCAGGTAGTCTTCTTTACTTAAGAGTCTCATTATGTAGTTGTCACAATCTTGCAGGAATTGCTGTACAATCATTCTTTGGACTTCATCCGCTACTCCGGGAAATTCCATCCACGCAGCAGCTAAATCAGATTTCTCCTCTCCATTCGGGATGCGGAGTGCATTGTCAGAAAATTTAAGCGGGTCCTCAGTACCCATTATTATCGTCGGTGAGCTCTCTATATTGTACTACTATGATGCATCAAGTCCAGTAAACAGTCACCTATTCGTACGAACTAGTTTCTATTACGTGTCACTATCAGCACCACAACACATGCAAAGATACTTGCAAAAGATCACGCTAGTTCTAAAAACATCGAACTGCGAATACGATCTCTTGAGAATAAAACGACCAGCAAGCAGTAACTACGTCTGTTCCCTCCAAGAGGCACCAGTAGACTGACAAAACGCTATTTTGCACTTTAATTACAAAAGTAAAATTTTATTAAAATATTCTTGGTGCCAGTAGTCAGTTTTGGAATTAAAATTAGGTGGCTAGACCCTCTAGCCACCGCCCTTGAAAGGGTTAATATATCATTACTTAAGGTGAATTTTACTATTTCAAAGAAAGTGGTGCCAATCAAGAAATGAAGCCCTCTGGCAACAATGGCCTCTACAGAGGTAGCGAAAAGCGTTACGGATAATTCTGAGATTTTTGTTCTGAAGATTAGCCATAGAAGTTTTGCAAGTAAAGCCCTAGACAGGTGAAGCATACGTAATATTTGGGAGAATGCATGAGTTACAGGGAAGCAGTTTATAATGGATATCAAGTGTTTTATTGATCAGCAGAGGTTTAAGTGCAATTGATGCTCCAATGCAGAGTTGCCAGTGGGCTATTTTTTTAAAAATTCAGATATCTTGATTGAAACCACTTTTTTAAAATGTTAAAGTTCGCATTATTTTTTGACACATTAATTAAGACGGAAAGAAAGGGAATTTTACCATTTCAAAAAAGTGGTGCCAATGAAGAAATACGAGTTTATAAAAAGTATCCCACTGGCAATACTGCTCCGGCGATATTCTCCTTGATGGACCGAAATGTTTATTCCATGTTAATTTACGATCAAGGATGACCCCATGAATCGTTTAACTAAGGTATTTCAGTATTATTGATGATGATTCAGTTAGGATAAGTTTTTTATAGGGAAATAGACAGCATAGGCTCTATTTTCGTTGATTTCAACTCGCTATTAGGTGAGTCGTAGAAAAAAATTTGAACACTTCTACTAACTCCTCAATAAATTATCGTAGAAGAAAGGTACTGGTGCCGAACGATTAGAAATAAAGTCTGCTTTTAAATGATGTATATAAAATTTGCTTAGGGGGCCATCTACATATTAAAACGAACGCAAACTTCATTTTTCTCAATGGCAACAGCCAATTTTAACAAGATATTTCAAATCTTTGGTTCATGCCTTTGGTCTATGCCTAGACATCAAATTTAAAATCATTTGAATGATACGTTTTTGAATTATAAACATTCAAAATTTAGTGCTTCTAATGTTAAATTACATTTTAATATTTTTATTTATATCTCCAGAAATTATGCTCTTAATGTGCTAATTTTTTTGTAGCAATAATACTAATATAAATACATAAATACGCTGAATTTGCAATTTTTATAATTTTATGATATGAATTATGAAATTAGTATTCGAAATAATTATGAATTGCAAACTACAATTTTTTTGATGGATTTAGATTTATTAAGTCCTTCTTTATGGAAATCCAAAATTTTACATTTTTCTTCCAAGTAGTTTGCAAATTATGCTTTAAAAAAAAGGCAAAAAGATTGGTTAAGAAGCCATCTATGATTGAAATGACTAGCTATTTTGAAATTTCTTACGCTACCCTTTAATCTAGCAGTCTTCAATGACTGCTTGAGTGGCGCTTAAGATGTCTCAAGAAGGGGGCTCATTCGGTCAACAATCGAGTACCGAAATCCAATTTGGATACAGCCCCGAAAATACGCTCCTTTTAAAATAATTAATTTCTCGGAAACTTATCGTACGATTTGCATATAAATTTATTTTTAGGCTAATTGAAGGGTGTAGAGTTCATTTAAGCTGTCAGAATTCTCTACTGCTATTAAAAAAAAATATGGTTCATTTTAATATGTAGATGGTACCCTAAGAAAATTTTATATACATCATTTAAATGTAGACTTTATTATCAATTCTGTGGTACCAGTAATTTTCTTCTACGATAATTTTTTGCAGAGTTAGTAAGGGGTGTTTACTTTTTTTCCACAACTGTAGACCAGTCCCTGAAAGCGTCAATGTGTGTCTGTAGGTACCTGTATACACTCTTTGTGTAGTAGCTGAAGCATAAACTGAAGTGTCGCTCGAATATAATGCTAGATATGTGTTTAATGAGCGTGGAACGTTGACAAAAAAAAAAAAAAATCAGGTTAAACTGCATGCAGAGCTGCTACAGGCGACTATTTTTTCAATTCTATCCGCACCACTATTCAAAAAAAAAAAAAACATTTTATAGTATACTTCGCTTGCAAAATATCATCGAGCCAGCGTGTGTGTAAGCTCCAGATAGATTATTCCTGTCTGTGCTTTGCCACCGCCCCCTGAATACTAGGCCTGAGCGCTCACACAAAAAGGACACAAAAATGGCGGCTGCCGAAGGCGGCTTTTTTTAGCATAGATACGGTCCCTTAAATGTAGACACCAGTATTTTATAAAAGGTTTCTCTACCTTGTTTATTCTCAGAAAATTGAAGCGGAAAAAACTTCAAAAAATTATTGGTAGGAATATTTCAGGGACCGTACACACGCTGAAAAAAATCCGCCTACGGCAGCCGCCATTTTTGGTCCAGCGCTCAGGCCTATTATTCAGGGGGCGGTGGCTTTGCATCTGATGACGTTTAAGGCTCACGGGTCTGGCTCTACTGCTTCTGGCGGTAATGGTATGGTGAGTCGCACATCTTCCGTATCTTCTCTTTCTACTAACAATTCTAAAAGTAATAGAGTTAATGTTTCGGCAATTATAAATAAGTATACTAATGAATTTAACTGTCCTTCTGAAATCATGCTTAATGATAAGCCCGATGAATTAACTACATTTGATAAATTAGAAATTGTTACTAACTTAACTTCTCGCAAAGCCAACAGCATGTTGGATGCAATCCAACTCGTTGTAAATTCTAAAATGCAAAATGGTAGCGTAAAAATTATGGACACTGATGAGGGCTTTATCCCTGTTAAAAAGAAAAGTAAAAAACGTAAAAGTAAAGTGCAACTTAAAGCTGCTGCTAAAAAAACCCCTACTAATGAAACCCCCAAGGACGATGATAACGAAAGTATTTCGCGATCTGTGTCTAGTGATGTAAATAATGATGAAGGAAAATTCTGAAAAAACTAAGAAAAGACCTAAACCAATCATGGTTACAGGCATTCCTAATAAAATTGAATTTCTAAATGAACTCTCATCTTGTAACAAGTACAATTATGTAGCTAAAATAGCAGGAGAATTTATTGGTATTTCCGCTACAAAATGTCACTTCATGAACACTTCAAGCAAACTGCTGTTCAGCACTACATTATCCCGGACCGGGACATACCACTGAAAGTGGTAATTAGAGGCCTCCCTAGAACTCTCGATATTGAAAGAGTCAAAGATACTCTCTCTTGCAGAGGTTTCACAATTCTGAAAATGTCTCAATTAAAAAGTCGTAGATATGGGAAATCCCTCCCTCTTTACTTACTGGAACTACCTAAAAATGCTACCTCTTATGAGATTTTTAAAGTTAATGCTATTTATAGCTTAACGGTTGAAGTTGAAAAATTTCGCCCCTCTAAAAAAGCAACTCAATGTCATCGCTGTCAAAAGTTCTTCCACGTAAGTGCGAACTGTCATTTAAATCACAAAGTGTGGGATGTTGTGGTCCCCACCTGTTCCCAGACTGCCAAATTAAAAAAGATGTCGCTACTGCTAAAGAAAATTCTACCGAAATCGTTAAACCTCCTCCTAAATGCGCTAACTGCTCTTTAGAGCATCCTTCATCTTATAAGGGTTTTTCGCAATTTCCTCTTAAACCCCAATTTTAAAAATCTTATGCTAAAGTAGTTGGTGAAAGTAAAATAGAAAAAAAAATTGCCAAAAAATCCCAGAGACAGTCTGAGGACGTCATCTTACCACCCGCCAATAAAATTCCTTCTATGCCCAAGGCTCCGCCTCCCACTCAGCAGCTTTATGAGTTGCAGGAATTTTCAGGTTCTTCGATAGTTGAAATCCTATCTAAAATCAACGAAGATCTAAATGTAAGTTCGTTTAAGGAAATCCCCATTAAACTCAACAGTGTCTTAGAAGAGATACAATCTAAAAATAATCCAATAACTAAACTTCTCGCCTTCAGCGAGATGATCGACAGTAACTTTAACTTCTCTAGTAGCGAGTCATAAGTTTGCTTATGGCCTCTACCCTTATTTAAAAATTTTCTTTTTGTTATTTTTGTCATTTAAATGTATGGTCACTGAAAAGTGTCTTTTTTTGGTATGGTTTTTCGCTTTGCTTGCGACATTTCGGCTTCATGAACTTTGAACAACTCTTTTCTTACTCTAACGATCGATTTTCTGCTGCGGACTTCATGTTACAGTGATGCCCCGCCCCTATTTTCGTATTGGCTGCCTAACTGGCCACTTACTTAACCCCTTGAGGGGCACCGGTATACATTATATACCACCTACGATTAATAAAGTTTTACACAAGAAAAATTTTATTAAATTTAACTTTTCTAACTTTGGTGGGAAAAAGCCGTAAAATTGCTTTTACTTATTCTGAAATAGAATTTTTCAAAGATTCCGGTGGTAATTCAGCATTTCACAAACGTAACTGCTTGCCCCTCAAGGGGTTAAATAGACTTTTTCCTCTCTCTTTCCCTCAATCAGTCTTTGACTCTCGGCGGTGCTGGGAGTTATCGACACTCATAGCTTTTCGCTACACTTAGACTAACATTTCCTTTTTTTTCTATGATTTGCTATACACAAACCGATCTACAGGGCGTGGATTTCATCTTCAAATTGGTAGCCTCTGGAACTGCACCGCTGTTCACTGTTATCAAGTAAAGCAAATATTTTTATTTTAAATTTCTAGTGTGAATTTGGGGTATCTGAAATAAAAAATCCTTTAAATTAGAAACAGTGCTTGTCCATATACGCTAACATGGGAGAGTTAATTATCTTTCGGTTTTCCCATTCAAACAAAATTGTTTCTTCTTTCACTGGCGATTTTTGACTAATTTATGGGAGCGTAACAAAAGGCACTGTTGTTTTATGACAGATTATTTCTAAATTTAGAGTTTGTTCTATGAACATTTCCCTGTCCTCTATAATTCTTACACCATTTAACTAGAATAAAGAGTTGCTTTGCTAAGAGGCCTGTAAAATGAAACCTGTTTTCTTCTGACTCTCCTTAATTAGATTCTATAAGTTCCACAGCTCAGCATACAAGTGTTAATTGTTATTAATATTTTTCTATCGTCTACTCTGTACCGGCAAAATCAAGATATCATTAAATACTAATAACGAAAAGTTCTTCAATGCCACGTTTACTAAGGGCTCACAGCACGGAAAGTCTCAGTCGAGTTTTTCTCTTGGCCTCATTCTGAACCATGTGGCTGCATTTCAATTTCGAAGAGAGACGTTCGTTTTTAAGACAACATTTCTTCACTAATTTATGTACAATAACCAACCTCAAACGTGTCTCTGAATCAATAGCTTTACATAACTAATTTTTTTCTAAAGCCTTTGTTAGCTTTTGTCAAAAATGTATTCATGTATACATCGTATTATATATTTGACCACATTTTATTACACTTGCAACAATTATTTTTTTTAAAATCCATATATTGTGACACTATACATTTTTACTTTCTACTTTCTTTACAAGAAGAAAGTGTTGCATTCGTGAAAAATCTCGGCTTCCGGTTTTCGATGGATTTATACGTTTTAGAAGGTCCTGAACACGATTCAACAGTTTTTAGAAAATGCCTGTCTGTTTGTAACAAAATTTTGTGTTCGCTCTATCTCAGAGACTAATGTACTTAATTTAATAAAACTTTAGTTTCAGACCTTGATATAAATTGGTGCTGATTAGTTTTGGTGTAAATGAGGAATTTGGAATGAAGCAGCTGGCAGTGCCATGCTGCCTTTTTCTTAAATAGCTCTATCTCAAGACCTAATGCATGGATTTTCATCAAACTTCAGATTCAGCCAGAAGTTGGCATAATTCTTTCCTAATTAGACTTTGTGGAAATCGCGTAAAAGCTGGCGCTGCTATGCAGCAGTTTTCACGATTCACGAGAGTTTAGTGATAGATCTAATGCTCAAGATCTAATGCTCAAAATTTCAGCAAACTTCATATTCTGATAGAGTTTGACATCTGATTGTGTTGATTTGGTTTTCATGTACTAAATCATAAAACAGGTAGCGCTGCCATGCCGTATTTTTTACGTTTTTTCCCGATAGCTATATCTCAAAAACTGATGCACGGAATTTAATCAAACTTCTGTTACACATTCATATAAATATTTTCATATGAGGCTTGTGCGTATACTGTCCAACAGGTGTCGCTTTTATGCTGTACGGATTAAGGGGTTTCTTTGCAGACATCCAAAAAGGTGGACATCGAAATTCAATAATATGTTTTAAAAATCCGATGTTTTAAAAATCACCTCCTTTTTAAATGTGCATAACCAACGAACCTAAACATTTAGAATCCTCATGATGAGAGTAGATTGCCATTTAATTTTGTGAATGCTATAGCAAATTTTGAAGAATTATCATATGTGAGATTGAAGAAAGTTTTGAGATTGGCATATCCATCTAGATTATTAATGCCTCAACCTGCGGAACATACCTAATTTTTTAATGATCAAGAAAGAGGGCTGTTATTTTACAGAAAATCGCCGGTCAAAAATATTTCACGCGAGAAATCTACATAATTCTTTTCATTTAAAAAAATATATTGTTTACAACTTTACAGATTATATATATATATTTTTATCAACTCAAAACTAATTCAATGCAAGTAAAATAGGACATTACATATTTCAAGTTTTATTAAAATATACAATAACACTTTGACTACAGTCCTAGTGGACTATTTATTATTCTATTCTTACATATTTTTGAAAAATAATTAATTCCACACACTTATACAAGGATATGCCCAAGGGTAATCTTCCACAAAGAAATTTGTTTCTAAATTGTAGTATCATTGAAGATAAGAATAGTCGCAGTGAAGTCCTGCAATTAATGATGATTTGTCCACTAGTCCTCTGAATACTAGGCCTGATTGCTGGCAAAAAAATGGCGGATGTCGTAGGGGAGGTGTTTTAGTCGTTTGCACGGTCCCCAGAAATTAAACACTACTATATTATTTTTTGAACTTTGTTATTCTCAGATGAGTAAGACTGAAAAAAAAAATCGTTGGTGTTAAAATACTGCAAAAGCACTTATTTTCGCGAGCCGTAATTTTCGCGAAAATAAAGATATCGGTGGTTTCGCGAGCTGAAAATTTCGCGAATTTTACATGAACAGAAACAAAAGTAGAAAAATCCGGAAACTACCTAAATAGAACAGCTTTTGCATAAGGCATTTTAAGAAACTTCCTTTTGTCCGAAAAGTTCGTTCTATTAATTGTATTATTGTTTTTATTCAAGAAATAGCTGTATAGTATTCAAGAAATAGTTGTAAGTATTCAAGAAATTTTTGTACTTATTTCTTATTTAAGTAACTGTAATCATTAAATTTTGGAAGTGAAAAATTTCTGATTTTTTATTATTATTTGAGGCGGGAAAAAAAAATCGCGAGGCTTAAATTTTCGCGATTACGACGGGCTCGCAAAAATCGCGAAAATTAAAGCCTCGCGAAAATAAGTGCTTTTACAGTAAAAGGTAACGTACAAACGTTCAAATGAATCCACCTCCGACAGTCCCGATTTGTCACAAAATGAAGTTTTTCCGCCTTATCCGAAAGATATCTCCAGAAATAGTTTCTTTTTGCACAATAGTTTTTTAAGTGTCTTACATTATGCCCCTGCATTAAGCGATTCACCTAAATCACCTACAAAAAAAAAAAAAAAAATACACAAATAAATTTTGAAACAACAGTATACAATACTTACTTTCAACACTATTTTAAATATATAAATTTTTCAAGAATATACACGTTTCAATTCTGTCTTTAGGTATAGACGCGATCTATAAATCCGTAAAGATTATATTTAAAACATATTAAATTCTTCAAAAAATCTTGCATGTAATTTATTAAAAGCACATTTTCAACATTTTGAAATAGACGGTTTTATATTATGATTTTAACCCCTTAAGAGTCTACTTCCCTCACGGGAAAGAAATGAGAACGCTATTGTTATGTCTATGGGAACGTTATTTTGAAATATGTCGCTGTGATTTTAGTATTATTTAATGATTTTTTTTTTTTTGCATAGGATATTTCAGGACAACCTACAACCGGGCTAGTTTTTACAAATTCAATTTGGTATCGAAACTGGTTTAAACAAGTTCTGAAATTGAAACTATCCTAATATTAAAAACACTATAACCAAAATCAGAAAATCGAAAACTAGCCCGGTTTTAGATAGTCCTCAGCTATCCTATAAAAAAAAAAAATCATTCAAAAATATTTAAATTAAAGCGAGAAATTTAAAAATATCTCCTCCACTTAACACTGACGTTTTAGTTTCTCCCCGTGACTAATATAGGCTCTTAGCCATTTTAAGCGTAGTCATCCCACGGCGGAACTACCTAATTTTAATGCTAAACTTACAATCGGCAACAAAAATATTTCAATAAAATTTTGGTTTTATAATGAAAACTTAAAAATACAAATTTTTAATTTCGAAGAAGTTTGTAAATTCTAGTACCAATCAATCTTTTCGTGGTTTTACAAACATATTTTTCTTTTGCGCCGGAAAAGGTTAAGCGTCGCGCCATATAAGTATAAGCTACTTTTTATTAAATTCAAATTGTTTGATTGCTACCACTTTTTTTAAGTATAAATATTCACCTTATTTAATGACAGATAAAACTATGTTAGAATAAAACGATTTTAAAATCTGGTGGGAATCAAACAATCTGAATTAAAGAAAAGTAGCTTACACTGACTGTGAAAGTCATGGGAGCGAGAATTAAGGTTTTAAGCATTTCTTACTTAGGGATCAGCGGATATTTTTCTATTAATATAAAGGGTAACTTGAAAATGTTATGCAATTTATTTTAGGAAACATTTCCCTTCCTATATAAAACCTACTATTGCACTAAAAATCTAATTTTTTGAACTCTTAAAAGAAGTGTTCCACGTATTCCTTAATTAGAATAAAATTTTCTGCACAATTATGTTTGATTAAACAAGGAATCGCTTGGTAAATCTGGGTGGAAATATCGTCATATATCTATTTCCTTGCCAGCGCAGTACGTTTCTTTTTGGGCTATAGATGAAATATAGTCAACTTTTTAAAAAGTTATTTTTTAAGTTACTCAATCTTCGTAATCCTCGATCAACTGATTCCCATTGCTACTATTGCGTTACATCTTCTGCGATGCTTTCGTAATACAAAACTGTCTACTGTTACGCACCACATTTTCTGAATAAATATCTTCGCCATATGCAACCCAAGAAATCTGCGAAGGAGATAAAACGAAAATATATTTAAACTAAAATAATGGTACCATAAAAGAATAAAATGTAACAGCTTTGGGATCAGCTATAAATTTAAACTATGATATTCCGTATGTTTCAATTAAAAAAAATGTGATAGAAGAAGGTAATAAGTGAGAAAATTTAAAATATAAATAAATTAACATGAAAGATTTTTATTGCAAATTATTTTTCTTTTTATTTTCTTTAGAAGACAATGCTTACAATTCTAATAGATGGCCAGAATTCTCTCAGAAGCTAATGGCTGCTTGAGAGAGCTGCTATTTTCAACATTGCGAATTTTTTTCGATTTATCGGATAAGATTTAATGTAATGGCTTTTAATGTACTATAGAGAACGGACGATGGTCATTGAAAAACAGTGCTGTTCATAGTAGCAGTTGTACGAATTAAAATATTATACACCTTATTTTATGACTATATCACCGGTGGTCATTATGCTCGTAAGTTTATGTAGCACAGATTTCAGTAAACAGAACGTATCAAGGACAATCATTAAAAATATTCTTTTCTCATGAAAATTGAAACTGAAACACACATGTTTAAATAAAATGAGAAATACATTAAGGTAAAATAAAATTCTCACTTATTTTAGTTTCGCATAAAAGTGTTGATTTCAAGTTATTTGTATGAAATAACATGCAGATATATTTTTTACATCGAAACGTTATGGAATAGAGCCATTTTGAAATAATTTAAATAATAATGCATTCGTAATAAGTAAAGGAAGAGTTCTTTCAGAACACACATTGGAAATTCAACAGTAGTAATTAGTTTGTTTAATGTTTCACATCAGTATTTATTAAAAGCACTTTTGTATTTAAAATTTGATTTTCAAACTTTCGTATGGTATTTCGAACTGCATGATATCAAACGTATCGAGAGACCACTGCTTTCAACAGCAGTGGAGATAAAATAAGTATGAAACATAAGCACTCAAATGTTCCAAATGTGCATCATTGTATTTTACCTTCGATTACACGCGTAGGGTATGACATACCCATGGTGGGCAATGTTATTACAATTTTCACCGCTAATTTTTTGAAAAGTTATCTTCAAATTATTTTTGCGCCGAATTTATGAGGATGGTCAACAATTAAATAAAATGACGATTTTTGTTTGAATTTATTGAGGCAAAGTATAAATCGTACATATCCTGTATACGCTCCAGCATTTCTGGGCTGATCATTGTGTTTAAAATTTATATATACTTATCTAGCATAGCTTTCATAAATCTGAGTCAATGTATCATGAAAAGACATTTAAAAATTTAGTTTAAACTTTTAAAATTAAAAGAAACATCCATACTTTTATAATACAGTTAACCCTTAACTTTCGCGAGTTTTTATTATTCACGAAATATAAAATGAACGCCATTTCAACATTCGCGGATACTTATCTTGCTTATTCGCGTTTTGTAAAGAATATGTTTTAACCGTAATAAACCGTATAAGGTGCTCCGTATACTGGATTATTCCCACCAGTTATTTTTTGTTCTAAATTTTGCCATATTTAATCATTTTCTCGATTCAATGAGGCCAAAATTTCTATTGTGAAAGACCGGTGTAAAAAGATTAAAAATTCTCTAAAAGACCCTCATCCCCAAGAGGTTAACACGAGGATAGTATTCTCACAATTATTATCACGTGTATTCCGAGAATAGCGCTTTTGCTACAGTTAAAGTGGTAATCAGAAAAATCTATAATATATTTTGGAAAAAACATATTTTTTGGCAATTACTAAATAAAAAAAAAAACACATAACTTTATTCAATAGTAAAATTAATTCCCTTCTGTATTTAGATCAATTTGCCACCAAACTTTAAAAAAAAACTAGGGGATCGTACCCGGGCTTCCCGGGTTAAAGAATATAGGTGAAAACATTTTTTTAAATTGAAAACTAATAATTTTTTATATGCAATAAATTTTTTTAGATTGACCACTTACATTAAAAAGGCAATTTTCATATGGAAAATACGAATTATACAATCTAATAATTTTTTGAAATTTATCAAAAGCGATATTATTTATAAAATGACGTCATTTGCATCCGCTAAAGCAATTCACTTTTACAATCCAGTCTTAAATTTCGTCTATAAAAAAGTGTGCCTATGACGTCATTACCACGGAATAACATGCAATATTCTTGACATAACCCATAATTTAATTTCAACTTTTTTTTTTCAGGTTTTATGAGAAAATGGCAACAAAAAGATACAGTATCTCCTATTTTCGACTATTTTCCGTTTGCTTTCAATAGGAATGGGGTACTTTTGTTGCCACGATAAGAAAAATGGTATTAAAAACTACAAAAAAATTAATATCTAAAAAATAAATTGAGATACAGCTTTCAAACAAATTGCATTTAAAAGAGCATTTTTTTCCTTATACGACGGTGTAAAAATTTAAAATGTGCGATGTTTAGAAGTTTAAAAATTTGCAGTAGAAAAAATTGCAAAACAAAAATTTTATTTCAAATTTCAAAGTGCTGCCATTCGCAAAATGACGTATGCGTTACGCACAGATATGTTTGTCCTTTATAATATAGATATGCAATTAATAAATTTTCATTTTTTTTCATTTAATATATTTGACTAAAAATATTATTTATGCATAGCTGCCAACTACTGTTATTAAACAATGTGAACATTTCTTGCTGAAATTAACGATACTAGAAAAAACTGCATGGCTGACGGTAAACAGCTTATATCTATTTTATTTAAGTGTAAATGTAAGAATTTCTTTTAAACATTTTGCTGGACAGATAATTACACCTGTTTATTTTTTATTAAATATATTCAAAATTGTTAATTGGTCCAAATCATCCAAGCAACCTCATAGCAAATTGGTATATAGTTTTATATACCTTAGATAAATTTAAATAATATAAGTGATCGTATTTACCTACATTCTAGTAGAAGAGCAACGCGAAGCATTAATAAAATTAAATTATAATTCGCGTCAAAAAGTAATTATTAAATTTGAATAATTACGAATAAAATTAAGAGTTTGCGTTGTGAATTATTTAGACGAACTCTTCCACTTATGAATTAAACTAAAATTTAAGCTGTAAAAAAAAGAATTGACACACTTTAAATATTATTAATTAAATAATTACAGAAACTTTTTAAAACTTGATTAAATATTTTATTTACATTGAACATATCTATTTACAGAAAAACATAATATTAATTCAAAAAATAGAAAGCAACACTTTTGTTTGCTTCTCATTATTTTAAGTATGTTTAATCTTTTTTTAAAAAAAAGACAATATTTTCACGTACTCTAATTATTATAATTGTTTCTTTTTGCTAAAAGAAATACTCTCTTTCATTTTTTAATTACCTTAATCTTATTTAATTATTCGTTTGGTCGGATCTCAGATAACTCTCTACCGTAAAATATCAGAAAAGTATTTTTTAAGATTTTTCATATGATCTTAAGTGGTAAAAGAAAATGTTTAAAATAGTACCTTCTTTTAATATACGGGATGGTGGCCTTTATTCATCAAATTCCGAGTTGATGCGTTGCTTAGGATCATGGCAAAGTGTCATCAGGAACGCATCCTCAATTTGGCTTGATTAGGATCACTCCGATATGTACATCAGGAAGACATCCTCAATTTGGCTTGATTAGGCTCACTCCGATAGGTACCTCAGGAAGACAACCTCAATTAGGCTTGATTAGGCTGGATTAGGCTCGCTCCGATAGGTCCATCTCGCCTGGGCTTTACTAGGGCTTACGGGACTCATTGCACGGGCTTTCAGGAGAGCTCTTGCATCCTCTACATCTTTTTTCAGACTATATTTTTTAAAACTTATTCTTCTTGCACACCAGCTCCTGCAGTGGAAGGAACTATTTTTGTCTAGTCCACTGTTATTGGATGTGAGAAGATTTTTTATTATACTTCGATAGGCCTATTAGCTAGCAGTCTGCAAATGGCCCCTAACATATACTTTAATATTATTATCTGCCTTAAAGTTTGGGTGGTCTGAAAAGTCATAAATTTATCCCAACACTTTTATTGAGGCCATAAATTGATTCTAACGTTTTTATGATTTTACGATTTCTAATTATACACCACTTTCCATTGGCTTGTCATAAAACGACACCATGGCGTCTGCGTATTGTTGTTGTCTGAGATCCGAACTCCATTCAACGTTATACATTCATTTTACAATACAACAATTTTTTAAAAATATATATTTACTATTTAAAATCAACTTAATAATTTTTGTATGAACTTACACTCTTATTTTACTTAAATATATAAACATTATAATTTTACACTCATAATTATATTTTATAAAAAATATTTATACAAACAGAAATAACAAATTACGCAATTTTACTTTGATTTAACCAACATGGTGCGGGAACATATCATAGTTATATGTTGCCCAGCATCTCTCCCGGTATCGGAAAAAAAAATAAATAAAAACTGATTGCTGGTTTTATTTTTTTTGTAAAGCTTGAAGGAATGTACGTGTCCATATGACTGTGTATCTACACAGTTTTTGAGCGAAGACTGTAAAGTTCAATTATGAATGGTTCTGGTATATTTTATAAGAAGTTCTTCTATTGTTTCATAACAGAAAGTTCAACACATGATAGCATAGTTGTCTGTTGACATTCACATTTATAGAAGACCTCTGTACTGACAATCAGACGTCTTTCTCGAAGCCTTTTTTCTTTACCACACACATGTTTACTAATTTTGTAACTTTACAGTTTAAGTGCCCAAAATACATTCAAAGCTATAATTTTGTCTGAAATTAATATGCCGAAATAAACCTCATTATAAGAAAAATAATGGCATACGCATTTGACATATTATTTCATCACATACAACCTTATGACACAGTGTTTTATCTAAAACACATTTTATACTGAATAAAAGTAAATACAATGCTTGTAATATGACATGTTATATTTTCACATAATTAATCTGATGTATTCAAATTATAATCAGAAAAAATATTGTATACAAACTTGTTACATTATTTTATTTATTTGTTACTTCAAACATGTATGATCTGTCAAAATGTACAAGCTAATTCATCTCCTTTAATATATCATTACGCAATGCTTTCCATTCCAACTTTACCCGATACGAGAAAGAGAGAAAAACAAAAAGAGAAGGGGGAGAGAATGAAACCAGTTTTGAACGTCCCCGATTCTTTCGAAACGAGGGGTTGGTCAGCTACTAATCGCTTTCTGTGAGGCGAATTGTGCTGTGACAAAATTTTACGACTTCCCAAAGGTATGTATTTAAAACCATTTCATGCTTGTAATTACCTTATTAATTAGTATAATTTCTTGATATACTTTCTTCTTAACTCACTGTGCATGCCTGTATGTAATTTTAAACATAATCTATGCATAAACAGTGTATGTATTTGTATCGTATCTAATGTAAACCTTCTGCTTTTTTTTTTTATTATTTTGCAGGGGAAAAATGGCGATTCTAGCATCTGCATTCTCCTGCCTCATACTGGAACTGAAGCGAGGGTGGCTTTTTATGCATTCAGGTTTAAATCTAAATCAAATTGCCTTTCAGGATTAAAAAAAAATGCATATAATTTTCTTTAACTGATTACATTGTATATTTTTAGACCTTTTTAACAAACACAAATTTTGATTCATGATATTGTTTACTATTAAAATGTAAACAACACGGAAAAATGACTTCTACGGCCTCTCAAAAATGCAAAATATGCATTACGCTGACCTTAAAAATGCAGCTTCATTTAATACTATTAAATAGTGTTGTCAGAAAATGCCATTGACGAAGAAGAGAACAATTTTTTTGTCTTAAATTATTATTTATTTAGCCAACAATTCTATCTTAAAAGATTGTTAAATTTTCATATTTATTTATTTTTTTACTGAATGAAATAAAAATTTATTTATTCAAAATTTTATTTATCATTAACATTCCGTATGTGAATTCTACTGTCTAAACTTTAATGATATGTTTAAAAATAAAAGATAATAAATTATTATTATTAATCCAACATTAATAATTATTATTTAATTATAAAAAAAATGTTATTAATACACTTGTATAGTTTTAAAAAAAACAAAAGCAAATGATAATTACTACGTAAAATCGTATGTAGTAACCCATGAGTACTCGGCCGAACCAAAGAATTTCTGCCAGCAGAAAAGAATCTTTGTATACTCATAAATATCTACACCCAATTGTTACAGATTAAGTTTTTTAAAAAATAATTACTGTATGTACTATAAAAAAATTAAGTAAATAAATTTATTAAGCCATACTACATATTTTAATAAAATTAAGGCCAATATATATAAATATATTTATTTATTTATTTTGCTTTCTTATGTTAAATTGGCCAAATTATATAAAAAAAAAATTTATGAACTCACACACTCAAATTTATCAATACTATGTATATTTATATGTGTTAAATTTAGAATTGCATTTAATTCTAAGGGAAAGTAAAGAGAAAAAAAAAATGCTTAAATTCTAAACTAACATAAATTTATAAAATATTTTATTTAAAAAAAAAAAAAATCTAATTTCTAGCTGATTTCAGCAAGATGTCATTTAATATTTATATTAAATAATTTTGCTAATACATTTTATTAATTGTTAAATTTGCATATTTTTATATATACAATAAAAATATAATAGTCTTACATAAAATTTTACACTACAACAATGTTATTAATTAATTTAACTTGAATTTAAGCCTACTTTAATTCTAATTGAATACCGTTAATAAAAGTAAATTAGCTTATCAAGTTAAATATAATATAAACTATGTTTGTCTAATGTTAATTTTGCTGAAAATTCCATAAATTTTAACTGTAAATGCTAATTGCTATACCTTTTGTTATTTATTTTGAAAACAACACGAACTTATATTTTTATTTATTATTTTTTTTATTAAATCTAGGAACTATTGTTACTGAGCTGGACACTCCATAAATGTGTAAAACCTAAAAATCAAAAGTTTTCCTAAATAAAACTCAAAATGCTGCTTTTTACAATATAATATTACTAATTTTATTGTTTGAGCATAACATCTAGTAATTATACCATACTTAATTTTTTCTTCGATTCCTTTTTCAGCCAAGAATCCTGAAATTTATGCCTAGGTGGACCATATATTGATGTATCTGTGAATTGATAAATTTTCTACAAATATATTGTTGGTGTTGGTGCATACCCAGCCGTAGGCCAAAATTGCACCCTATACAGAAAGCCTTTGGTGAGAAAATTTTAATTTTACTTCAATTATTTATTTGTGTATTTTTTTTTTTTTTTTTTTTTTTTTTTTTTATAATTTTTTGTGTGCAAACATGTTGAAATAACTTGCCTTGTCCATTGTTATACATATATATGTTTTTTTTAAAACCAATGTGCTACACCAAAATCCTTTTTTTTTAAATTTTTTTATAACACTTTTGTTCATAAAACTTATCCCTGCTGTCTAAATTCTAGACTTTAGCATATAAGTTGTACTTGAACTACCGGAATAAATCTTAGCACTTTTTGTATATTTTATTATATTTAGGCTTATAGCTGACCGCTATCCTAATATAGAGTGCACTAATAATTTATTCCTTGTCAACCATATATTTATATAAGAAAAAAATATATATATGAGTATGCTATAAAGCTGTTCTAACTACCCTGAACCTATAGCTTACACCTACTCATTTTAAAGAGTAATTCTGAAATTTTGTCATCTAAATTGTAAGGCTATTAGCAAAGGCTACCCTTATAGAAGACAGAAAAAATTCTCTTTTTTTTTTTTTTTTTGAAAATTACTCCAAGATTATTTACTCTGAAATTAATTAAGTTTTAATGTTATTTGGCTTTGTTAAGAATTTATACTTTCTAATTCATATTCGAAAAGAAAAAAAAATATATAACTTTTGCCTGGAGCGAAATATTTCACTGCTCCATTGAAGTTTTGTGAAGCACATTACATAATTTTATAAGTATGTTTTCGGGTGCGCCCTGCACATTTGCTCAAAATTGTAACCCTGAGACAAATTGGCGTTCCCATGTTCCTATCCTTTCTTATTATTATTTTGAATTTTAAAAAGGCAAGTTATTAATTTTGTTTCAATTTTTTTTTTTTACCTAAAAGAAAAAAAATTTATTTTTAAATTTTGAAAATTTTTAAATTTTGAAATTCGATTAATTATGTATTTTGATTTATTTTTAATACCAATTCATATCCCATGTATAATACTGGGGAGGGGGGAAAGGGTAATGATCTTGTATACCATCCCCGTATAAGTTTGTATATGGTGTATAACCATATAACGACATATTTTGATCATAATGATCTATTTGATACTTTAAATATGGGTCTACATTCTCAGAATATTTATTATTATTTTTATAATAATTCTTAGTAAGTTTGTCACCCTTTTGACTCGTATTTTTGTTCGATTTGAACCAACAATTTTCAGTTGAGTGTGATTTTCTTTGACAAATGTCACATTTAGTTTTGTAATTTTTATCACCCTTAATTTTTTTCTGAGACCCTTGTAAATTCGTAATTTCCGCCTCTGTATGACCTGTTGCGTATTTCGGAGCGTACAGCTGATCCATATGTCGTTTGATCGGCTCTATTGATTTATCTGGAACATATTGTAATAAATAATTAAAGTTTCTAAACTTTTTAGTAACTTCGTAGGGTCCTTGAAATTTTGGCTCTAATGCGCCTGGTTTTCCAATACATTTTAAATATACTGTTTGACCCAAATTTAAATCCTTTACTTTTTCGTATGCCTCTTCATCTATATATTCTTGCATTATTTTCTCCTGGTTTGCAAGGGATTGAATTTTGATTTCCTTCATATGCTGTATTCTGCTTTTAACATAAGAGTGGGTATATATTTCCTCAGAAGGAATATGGGCTGTAAAGGGATTTTTTATTTCCCTTGCGAAAAATAGCAGTGAGGGACTATATCCCGTAGCGCGGTGTTTCGAGGAATTATACGCTAGTTTAAAAAAATCCAGTCTTATGTCCCATTCCGTAGTGCGTTTCGACATAGCTACAATTGATGTTTTTAATATTTTATTGGTAACTTCACAAAGTCCATTTCCTTGCGCACGGTATACACTCACAAATTTCCTTTGTATGTTTAAAGATTCCAAATATTCTTTCATAATTTCGCTTCTTAAATATTTTGCATTATCAAAGATAATTTCTTTACACAACCCATAATTTGCAAAATATTTATTTAGTACATTTAATATAGTCTGTGACTCTACGTTTCGTAGGGGAACGGCTTCCAGGAATCTCGATGTCGAATCAATTATAATTAAAATGTATCTGTTTTTCCTTAACGTGAGGTTTAAAGGCCCAATGACGTCAGCATGCAGGAGTGTACCGACTTCGTGATCTTTCACCATTTTTTTAACAGGGACTTTTATTGTTGTGTGTTGTTTAGATGTGAGGAGATTTTTTATTATACTTCGATAGGCCTATTAGCTAGCAGTCTGCAAATGGCCCCTAACATATACTTTAATATTATTATCTGCCTTAAAGTTTGGGTGGTCTGAAAAGTCATAAATTTATCCCAACACTTTTATTGAGGCCATAAATTGATTCCAACTTTTTTATGATTTTACAATTTCTAATTATACACCACTTTCCATTGGCTTGTCATAAAACGACACCATGGCGTCTGCGTATTGTTGTTGTCTGAGATCCGAACTCCATTCAACGTTAAACATTCATTTTACAATACAACAATTTTTTAAAAATATATATTTACTATTTAAAATCAACTTAATAATTTTTGTATGAACTTACACTCTTATTTTACTTAAATATATAAACATTATAATTTTACACTCATAATTATATTTTATAAAAAATATTTATACAAACAGAAATAACAAATTACGCAATTTTACTTTGATTTAACCAACATGGTGCGGGAACATATCATAGTTATATGTTGCCCAGCACATTTCAGAGGCAAATATTTATGTTTTTTTATGCTGAGTTCATACCGGAATTTAAAAAAAAATTATCAGAAGGAAATGTAATTTTAGAAATAGTAATTAAAGGGTTAAATTTTAGTAAGCATTTCAGGGGCGCCTTTTGCATAAAATAATACATTTGCATACGTAAATTTGCAGGGGCGCGTTTTGCCCGTTGCATAGTGCCAACGTTTAACCCGGTCCAAATAGGAGGCCTGTTTTTAAATCCTATTTCACACCAATTTTTCAAACCAAAAATCTTTTACAAACGCTTTGACAACGTCTGCAAGAAAAATATTCTACAAAATGTATTTTTAAAAAACAGTGACGCAAACAGAATATAAAAATAGTCTCCTAGGCAGCCCTACAATAGGCCTGATAGGCACATCACAGTTATTTCTGATTTGATCTCCGCCACTAGAAAGCGCATTTTTCTTTAGTTTCAAAGTAATAAACGTGGCTTTTTTCATTCAAATTTGAAATATTCTGTCCTTGTACATCCTTATAAAAGACACTGATCACATAAAGAGCGTTTGAATTGCGTTAGTGAATTGTTAATGACGATTTTCTAACGGGCACTTTGCGCCCAAGCGCCGACGGAATGTTAAATGTAATCCCCAGAGTTACCTATAACTTTTTAGTACAAATTTTACTCTCAAAATATACAAGAAGAAAAGCTTTTGATTATCTTCAAATAAATTTGTTCGTAAATTGGAATGTTCAGTTATTTCAACTTTTCTTGAGAAGATATAGATTGCCCTGAAAGGGTGAAAACGTTCTGTTGCAAATCATGATCGAAATGAAATGACGTAGAAAATATCTCACCGCTTTTTAAAGGGTTAAGTGGATTTACAATATAACGCAGACGACACCGGTCCGCGATTTTATTTAACTCTGATTTTAAACTTTAACTGGTGAGGTGAGGTGTTTTGCACCCATGAGAAATTGTATATGAGCTCTAACTTTGTAAATAAAACTTTTGTGGTATATATACAGGGTGCAAAAGAAAGTCCCTTTAACCTGAAAATACTTGCGAGCGGAGAGAGCTACAGCAATGCAAGTGAGGTAACGGTATAGTAAAGTGACTACGCCCGATTTATGCAAACTACAGCCGCGCCCCTAGTGTCGAAATTTGGAAGATCACCATTGCAAATCGAAAACGAAAAGAGATAGAACAAAATTTCAAGTTAGAAAGTTTTAGAGCATCAATTAATTAGTACGAAACGACATTTGGTTTACATGGATAAGATAAATCTTCGCCCGTTCACCCGAAAATGTTCGAAATCAATGCCCTCTATTTTGTGTAAACGTTTGAATGGAATAGCCAGAACTATGAAGAAATACGCACAATTTATTGAATAAATACGTACTTATCTGAAAACATTTTGACCACATCACACAAAAAAAACAAAAAAGATAAACTGTCTCATAGCGATAAAAAGTTAATATTCAGTATGTTCGAAAAGTTCGCCATTGCTCACGATACACGTTTATATTCGTGAAAGTAATTCTGCATGCACATTTTTCAGCATGAAACGTCTATTGCAAGCCTATTCAATAGACGACATAGATTTAACCCTTTCAAGAGCGGTGGCTAGACGGTCTAGCCACATAATTTTAATTCCAAAACTGACAAATGGCACCAAGAATATTTTAATAAAATTTTGCTTTTGTAACAAAAGTACAAATTAGTGGGTTTTTATTTTCTAAGAAATTCGTTTGTATATTTTGGTATCAGTCAATTATTTCATCAGTTTACGAACAGACTTCTTCTGCCCCTGAAAGGGTTAATCTAAAATTTTAAATGCATTACAAATTCAATTTTCACTGACATTACAGCACAGTACAACGTCACAATCTGCAATTGTGCACTGCTATATTTCCGGAAGGTGAATATGTAAAGTAGAACGTCGCTCATCGATTTCGACATTTTTGGGTAAACAGGTGATAATTTATTTTATCCGTGTGAACCAAATGTCGTTTCGTACTACTTAATTGATGTTCTAAAACTTTCTAATTGGAAATATTCCTCTATCTCTTTTCGTTTTCGATTTGCAATTGTTATCTTCCAAATTTCGCCATTAGGGGCGCTGCTGTCGTTCGCATTAGGTCGGGCGTAGTCACTTTACTATACCGTTACCTCGCTTGCATAGCTGTAGCTCTCTCCGTTCGCAAGTATTTTCAGGTTAAAGGGGCTTTCCTTTGCACCCTGTATGCGCTAATTAATATGTATATGCATACACGCTTACAGTACTTTTTCGGTTGTATTTATACAAGTAAATATTACGAAATTCATATTAAATTTTCTTATTTAACACTAGAACGGCGGGAAATTTTGCTCAAGTTTTATAAAAATATTTCACATCAGAATTTTTATTTAGAACTATTTAACTTATCTATTTAAGTTATTTTTGTGCAGCATATATTAATCTTATATTATAAAAAAAATTCTGGCTCGAATCTGAATGTTTTCATTCGGCAAGGGTCAAAATGACCCCTCGCCGCCGTTCTAGTGTTAAATAAGCTAAATTTTTACAAGTGCACCAGAAATCAAATTTTGCTATTACATACATCACACTTCACCACTTACCGTAATTTGCGGCGTATCAGCCGCGGCTCAGATAGCTCTGTTTTCCACCAGAATTTTTTTTTTTTAACCCTCCGTCTACCAGACGGGTCCATTGGACCCGACAGGTACATACAAAATATTCATTCAAACCAGAAATTTCTTTAAAATAAACTAAGTATATAAACCAGACAAAAATAAGGTAAATAAATAAGTTAAATAGTTTTAAATAAAAATTCTGGTGTAGAACGTTTTATTAAAACTTGAATAAAATTCCCGGTAGATCTAGGGTTAAATAAGATTAACTTGCTTCTGCTAAGAATTCAATTGACTTCGCTTTTTAAGTAAAATTTCCGGTTTGAAACGTACTTAAATTAGCCGCGGCTTATACGCCTGTACGTTATAAAATATCAATTACAATTCGAAATCATATTTCGCTAATTATGAACCTTAATATTTTGCACACGAGTTTTTGTTATGATCAGATTACGAATCCTATGGATAAAACTCTATTTCGAAGAAAGACATTTCCATCAACGTCATTTTTTACCGTTTTATTAGCAATCGTATTTAATATTTGCCAGCTATAAATCCTTAACTCCATCTACGCAATTTTTTGCCTAAAGCTTTCGTAATATTTTCACCAAAAGACAAAGATACTGTTCCATGTAGACAGACATGCCGCGCCACCTAATATAAAAATCACATTTTCTAAGAAATTCGTTTGAATATTCTGGTATCAGCCAATTATTTCATCAGTTTACGAACAGAATTCTTCTGCCCCTGAAAGGATTAATCTAAAATTTTAAATGCATTACAAATTCAATTTTTACTGACATTGCAGCACAGTACAACGTCACAATCTGCAATTGTGCACTGCTACATTTCCGGAAGGTGAATATGTACAGTACAACCCTCGCTCATCGATTTCGGACATTTTTGGGTAAACAGACGGTAATTTATTTTATCCGTGTGAACCAAATGTCGTTTCGTACTACTTAATTAATGTTCTGAAACTTTCTAATTGGAAATGTTCCTCTATCTCTTTTCGTTTTCGATTTGCAATTGTTATCTTCCAAATTTCGCCATTAGGGGCGCTGCTGTCGTTCGCATTAGGTCGGGCGTAGTCACTTTACTATACCGTTACCTCACTTGCATAGCTGTAGCTCTCTCCGTTCGCAAGTATTTTCAGGTTAAAGGGCTTTCCTTTGCACCCTGTATGCGCTAATTAATATGTATATGCATACACGCTTACAGTACTTTTTCGGTTGTATTTATACAAGTAAATATTACAAAATTCATAGTAAATTTTCTTATTTAAATTAGCTAAATTTTAACATGTGCACAAGAAATCAAATTTTGGTATTACATACACCACACTTCACCACTTACCGTAATTTGCGGCGTATCAGCCGCGGCTCAGATAGATAGCTCTGTTTTCCACCAGAATTTTTAAAAAATAAGATTAACTTGCTTCTGCTAAGAATTCAATTGACTTCACTTTTTAAGTAATATTTCCCGTTTGAAACATACTTAAATTAGCCGCGGCTTATATGCCTGTACGTTATAAAAAATCAATTACAATTCGAAATCATATTTCGCTAATTATGAACATTAATATTTTGCGCACGAGTTTTTGTTATGATCAGATTACGAATCCTATGGTTAAATCTCTATTTCGAACAAAGACTTTTCCATCAACGTCATTTTTTTTACCGTTTTATTAGCAATCATATTTAATATTTGTCAGCTATGAATCCTTAACTCCATCTACGCAATTTTTTGCCTAAAGCTTTCGTAATATTTTCACCAAAAGACAAAGATACTGTTCCATGTAGACAGACATGCCGCGCCACCTATAATTAAAATCACATTTTCTAAGAAATTCGTTTGAATATTCTGGTACCAGTCAATTATTTCATCAGTTTACGAACAGAATTCTTCTGCGCTTGAAAGGGTTAATCTAAAATTTTAAATGCATTACAAATTCAATTTTTACTTACATTACAGCACAGTACAACGTCACAATCTGCAATTGTGCACTGCTACATTTCCAGAAGGGGAATATGTAAAGTACAACCCTCGCTCATCGATTTCGGACATTTTTGGGTAAACAGACGATAATTTATTTTATCCGTGTGAACCAAATGTCGTTTCGTACTACTTAATTAATGTTCTAAAACTTTCTAATTGGAAATGTTCATCTATCTTTTTTCGTTTTCGATTTGCAATTGTTATCTTCCAAATTTCGCCACTAGGGGCGCTGCTGTCGCTTGCATTAGGTCGGGCGTAGTCACTTTACAATACCGTTACCTCGCTTGCATAGCTGTAGTTCTCTCCGTTCGCAAGTATTTTCAGGTTAAAGGTAGTTTCTTTTGCACCCTGTATACGCTAATTTATATGTATTGCATGCCCGCTTACAGTACATTTTGGGTTGTATTTATACAAGTAAATATTACAAAATTCATAGGGAATTTTCTTATTTTAATTAGCTAAATTTTAACAAGTGCACAAGAAATCAAATTTTGGTGTTACATACACCACACTTCACCACTTACCGTAATTTCCGGCGTATCAGCCGCGGCTCAGATAGCTCTGTTTTCCACCAGATTTTAAAAAAAATAATATTAACTTGCTTCTGCAAAGAATTCAATTTACTTCGCTTTTTAAGTAAAATTTCCGGTTTGAAACATACTTAAATTAGCCGGGGCTTATACGCCGGTACGTTATAAAAAATCAATTACAATTCGAAATCATATTTCGCTAATTATAAACCTTAATACTTTGCACACGAGTTTTTGTTATGATCAGATTACGAATCCTATCGTTAAATCTCTATTTCGAAGAAAGACTTTTCCATCAACGTCATTTTTTTTACCGTTTTACTAGCAATCATAATTAATATTTGCCAGCTATGAATCCTTAACTATAAGGAAATAAGGTATATAAGAGAACTAAGTAAACATTTTAGAAACCGCAAGAAGCATTTGAAAAACTGATTTCAGCAGTTACCGTTCATAGCCAAATATGTATTCCAATTCTTTTGAACAACCCTGTATTTGATCTGCAGTTTGATATATATACTATATAATAGGAAAATTTATTTTAGAAAAAAAAAAAAAAAAAAAAAAAAACGCATAGCAGGTTGAAATTTCTCTTTCTGTAATTTATACTAATTGATCAAAACATACTTGTATACATTTGTACAGACCTTTAGTTAACCTAGTAACTGTATTACACCACACTAATTAGCTAAAGTCTAATTCAAAGTAAAACACTCTTTAAAACTACTGAAATCACATTTCCAGAAATTATCATTTATAGACGTCCATGTATCCAATTCTTTACGTGACCCTGTATATCCTTTTATCTATGTTCTACAAACATTTGTCAATAAACCAAATGGAGTTCCGTGTAAAAATGCATAACTCATTTAAAAACCACCTTTAAGTAATTTGCAATCATACCCAGTAACCATTACGAATTATTTTGTGTAGCCCTGTATATGAATTACAGCATTTATACACACCATATACTATGCATAAATATGGTGAAACATAAAAACACATAACATAATTAAAAATACATTTCCAGTAATCATCGCTACCGTACAGTACTTCAGATAGAATATAGTATCTGAAATCTTTTGTGTGGCCCTGTAAATGCTATGCACTGCGTATTATACATGAAATAAGTAAAAGTAACCCTCAGAGACGTATATCAATTTTATTATACGTGAAATAATTTAACATAATTAAAATACGCCGCAAACAATTGTCTCCACCCCTATATCGTTATGTAACGGAATTATTTTGTGTGGCCTTGTAAATGAATAATAACTATTCTTTGCACCGCATATTCTAGAGAATGTATATTTTAGTGCACTTGATAAATGCATAGCAATTTTATTATGTTTGAAAGCATGTAACATCTTTAAAAATTATTTTAAACGATTTTTTCCCATAGACCGTAATGTAACGGAAAACTTTTGATTGTCCCTGTAAATGAACTAAACATGCTAAGAACTTTATTTGAAATAGGGATCGTGCTATAGTAGAGGTCAATAACATCCAAAAATTTCAGAACGATCCGAGTATATTTACGAGAGTTAGAGCGCGGACAGACGGACTGACGGCCAGAAGGACAGTCAAACCGAAGTCATGAAAGGTGTTAAAAAAAGTGTTGAAGAAAGGAACAGAATAAATAATGTTCAACAATAGCTATGGTGAACAAATGCATGTGAGCAATATTGGGATATCTCTTGATATATGGCGAAAATTCGTACTTTATCATCCCCCTAAAAAAAGACCCTCGGTAAAATATATAGTTTCTTGATCCGATGCAGGATTCTAAATCCTAGGTTAATTATAAATTAAAACTAAGATGATCACAAACGTACTTGTGAAAGGAAAAAAAGAAAATAGAAACCCGACCCGTGGAAAAATTGGCTTATATGAACCGAAGCAAGATTTCACTATACGGTATTTTGATTTATTGAAGATAATTATAATTTGAAACTCCGATCACAAAAATACTTATGAAACAAACAAAACCCGACCCACTGTAAAATAGGGTTACCCAATCTAGAGTCTTGGATCGGGTTCAGATAAGGGAATTTTAACCGATCATTTGACGAAATCCGCAATTTCGTCCCCCAATCGTTTTTTATGTTATTACAATCTGTCCGTGTTTTCATACTCCTTTATGTGACTCGGTCGTTGTATTCAAAAATGAAATTTTGTAATTGATTTTTCACTAACTTCCACTGTATGATACAAATTACACCGAAGAGCCATTACATTATGACTACCCTCCATCTACAACAATGGCCTCGACCAGAAACAAAACCCCGGCACGTGCGCACAGAGCCTGATTACCCACGGGGCAAATTCCTACCACTAAAAATAAACAGAAAATTTTGCCTCATTCATGGCAGAAATTTTACATGAATACGGCGTTTAGATAAGTCGAACTTTTCTTTTAAAATTTATTGGTGTAAGTGTGCCCCGTTGGTAATGAGGCCCTGTGTGCGCAGCTAATATTGGAGTATATAATGCACCCATGCATTATATTGTATTTTAAAGCATAGCGTGATTAGCGACTTACCGAGGAAAATAGCAGATTTATCAGACTTTGATAAAGCTCAAATCGTTTGGGCTCGAAGACTGGATACGTCGATATATTAAACGGCGCGTTTGATGGGCTGTACAAATGCAGTCATTGTGAATACCTATCGAAAGTGGTGTTTGGATGGAGAAACGACAAGTCTCCTGAGAGCGGTGTGTCGCCCACGGCGCATTGATTCCAGAGGAGAGCGGTGATTGTTACGCATTATTCGTCGTGACCAAAGAGTTGCAGCAGACGAAATCACCAACAGCTACAACAGTGGCGACCCAGACAGTGTTTCTCAACATAAAGTGCCGCGTGCACTGGGCCAGCTGCGTATGGACCTACGCAGCCGGCGGCCTAAGCATGTTCCTGCGCTGCAGTGCTAGGCAGCAGCGCCTGCAATGTGACCATAAACATTGGAATTGGACCATAGAATAATCGAAGAAAGTTGCATGGCCCGACGAATCACGTTTTATGGTCCATCACATCGACGGGCGCGCGCGAATACACCGATTTCTAACGGTGAACCTGGCTCCCGGATTAACAGTTGGTCAGAGACAAGACTGCGGCGGTTATATTATTGTTGTAATGATATTTTTACAACATCCTTTTTTATTCTATATTTTACAATTATGCAGCAATAATTTAATTATTTTTATATATGAATATACTAACTATAAAGAATTACTCATTATTTTATTCTTTTCAAAATTATTAAAATAATAATTTAATATTTAGTATCATTTTAAAGCTTTCTATTATTCACATTAAAATCCAAAAGTTAAAATGTAATAAAATTAATAGGTAAGTTATTAAAGGCAAAAGTTAAAATGGAACCAGTTTTTTTTTTCCTTAATTTGGTCACCCTGTTTACAAAAAAGTGACAGCTATTTGTCACGTTGGCTCCTCATTGTCATGGAGAAAATTCGAGAAGATGCTGGAAGGCCCACGAAAAGTCTGGTACACGGATGGCTATAACAGCCAATAAAAATAGAGTACGGGAGCCTAGTAACAAAGGAGGCTACGTGGGACGAGAGAGCATTTCCCGTCACTGATAACCAGGGTCCTTGGAAGAGAAAGTTATGGTCACGTAGTGAATCATTAAAAATGGAAGCCCTCGCCGGCAATGAGAATGCTGGACGGTACGGAGTCGCAGAGCAAAGGAGGTATCTGAGAGGATTTCATCAAGCCAGTATGATTGGGTGAGCCAAAATTTTATGACATTAATTAAAATAAATATATATGCATTTGCTGGTTCCTTTTATCCTTGTTCTGCTATATTTTATAAAATTTGAAAACTAAAATTTATTCGTGGACAATCCACTACATGTTGGTTTACTCTTAAAATATATATTTTAATTTTATGCTTACATTCATTAATCTAATTTAGAAAATGGATTTATTAGCGATAAGCAAATTTAAAATAAGAAATGTTAGCTTATAGCACATTCTCACCATTTTCCAATGGATAACATATTCTAACTTAATATACCTATGTAATAAAAAAAAAAATAATCTTAATTAATGATTGAAAATCTAAAATGGAAATTGTTCGGTAATAATTGTTGTAAAAAAAATTATAAGGAAAATATACTGTTGTATGGGATTAAAATTTTACTATTAAAAGTATTGTTAAAAGTATACTTCTAGACTCTGTCAAATTTTTAAATGGAGTTTGTCATGTTTTATTTTGGGGAATCTCATGCTCTTCAATCCTTAAAAGATTTCATTTTACAGATAAGCTTAAGTTGAAAATTTTATTTTATTTTACAGGTACGCGCATTTAAGTTAAAATTTTTATTTCAGGTGCGCGCTTGGTTTCAGGAATGAATATTTAGTGTTTCGTATGATAATGTTGAAGAATGATATCGACAGATGTCTATTTATTTAAAATGAGTTGCTAAAATCATCATTTTCTTAAAATATAATTATATTTCACTTTATACCTCTCATAACTTCCAATTTTAATTTTAAAATGTTTTCTTTTCCTTTTCTTTCTTGTCTACTCTTTTTTAAACTTCTCATGGTTTATTTTACGCATTTATTTAATTGAGTACTCGAAATAATTCAGTAAGATTGAGAGTACGTTAAATAATGCGTTCCCGCGGTTATTGCCAAAATTATTCTCTTCCTATTTTATTTATTTTAATATTACCTCATTTTGTCATTTCACAACGCATGACGAGGTGATATTTATATTCTTTTGTACTAATCACTATCTACTTTCACGCGACCTTTGCGTATGTATGTGGCGACCATTTTCGTCACAACATACCATAATTTAATGGTACCTATGACTCAGGAGTTTTCTTTTTCTTGCTGTTTTATTTCTTGTAAAAAAAAAAAAAAAAAAAAAAAAAAAAAAAAAAACTCTCATTTAATCTATGTCTCTATAAAATTTTTCTTATTTTATTTGGTCATAATTTTATTTTACTCTTTAAAGTAAATCTGCAAATTAAAAGTATTTAAAGTAATTTATTAATTCTAAAGAAACTAATAATAATAATAATAATAATAAATTAAAATAAATAAATAAATAAGTAAATAAATAAGGAAATAATACTAAAATAAAATATAATAAGTGAAGGTGTATAAAAAAAATGAATAAAGATGACAAAATATTCATATTTCACTTTGAATTTCATTTACCGAGATGGGAACCAAACATTGCATGTACACGGATGTAAAATTAGTCTATTATGTTGTTTGTGAAGTAAAAGTTACTGTATTTATAAAAAATAAATATAAGGGTTTTATATAAAAAAAAGAATTATTCATTATTGATAATAATAATAATGAATGGAAATTATATATATGTAACAATATTTAGTGTCAATCTTAAACAAAAATCATGTGTAATGTGTGTCTAATTGTTTGAGTATGGTTATTTATTTATAATGATAATGAAAGTCAAAATAATATGAATGTATTCATTAAAACAGGAGTATGTTTTTTTTTTACAAAATAAATTTATTTTAGTAAATTTTATGATTCAATGCAACTGTGCATAAAAGTTTTGGTAATTACACCATAAGATATAAAAAATTTTGTGTTTATGTGTAATTAAATCAGGTATATTAATGTTTTGATTGAATATTATATTAATATTTGATATTAAAATGTAATAAAAAAAAAAATTTCTTTAAAAGTGTAAAAATTTCACTGATGGCATTTTTTTTTTTTGGCAACTTTGGATCTAATGTACATTATATGGATTTTGGAATTTTGCAAGTAGGATTTTGTTCGAATTTTACAGTAAAATTAATGCAAAAAAAAAAAAAAAAAAAAAAAAATTAAATATATGCCAAGTAAAATAAAATAAATAAAAAAAAAATTTTGATGAATGCTAAGATGGAGCAACATGATTTAAGTATGAAATTGAGATAAAAAAAGATAAAAAAAAAAGAAAATAAATAAATAAGAAGAATTAAATTATATTTATTTTGAAATTTTATATCAATTTTTGCTCTGTTTCATTTTCGGATACTTGAAATATTCCTTCGGGAATGGAAAAATCAGCGAATTTTTCCTTTTTAAGCATTTATTTACTGCCAAGGGAAAGGCAAATTGTTGTCATTTTATTCTGTATCATAAATGAGTTAGTACTGATTTAAACTATTTAGTTTACTTAATGGGAATTTAAGCATATTGATTATGCAGGTAGACGTCATAAACTATTGCTGTTTTTGTGTATTTTTTATTTAACAGCTCCTAACCAATTTCCCAGTTGTTTTCATTTTATTTTCTCCGTAATAATGACAAGGTCATTTTTGGCCAAGGTCGCCGCTTTTTGAAGCGAATTTTTCACCTCCTAAAGCTTGCTAGTGGCATAGGACAATGTGGTTAACGTACTTCGCTTATACATTACTTGCTTAATGATTTAAGAGAGGAAACGAAGGAGCCAATGGGTTGGAGAATTGAAAACATCAGTATCAGTGTTTAACATATATTTTATTATGATTGATATAAAAACAAAAAGTTATGATAAAAAGAAAGAAAGAAATAAATGAAAATGATAATGATAATAAGAAAAATGATATAAAAATTATCATTGTGTGAAACATGTATTTATGTATTTATGTATAGTTTTTTTTTTGTTAAACACAGCTCATTTATGTATGATTATGAAAATGCTATATGGGATTTCATATTCGATACCTTGAAAATTATTTGAGTTAATTCTGATGATAATTATCCCTATAAATATTGTCATTTTTATTTATGTGTCAGAATTGTATTTATTTGCTAGTTAAAGCAAAATTTTTCTTGGTAAAGACTGAATATTTATGGCAACATATATTTATGGCAACATATAATTACACCTTCATTTTGTGAAATTACACTTAATACACACGAGAATCTGTAGGTCATACACACACTTCAAGCATATTTTATGCATATTTAATTTCCACTGCTCAGCATCGTATCGATAGGTTTAATAATTAAAATATTGATGGCGAAAGAGCGCATGAATCAGGTTGATTCTAGAAAATTATGTGGATTTGTACACGCATCTGCAGAGACTCACAAAAATTCTTCATAAAATTTTATTAATTCGGTAATAAAATTTTTCAAAACATACACAATTATTGCACGAAATAAATTTTTTTTTCTTCATTCTAAGGAGAAACACTACACTACTTCACTTGGCAAAACTCACATTTATGTTTGCCTGTTCTTGTTTACATATTTATCTCAAATAGATTGTCATTGGGATAGAACTTCACGAAAATTTATGATTAACTAAATTATGAATTATATTTTGTCTTTCCTTGCTTATTTCATTTGGGAAAGATACACGTTTTGTAAACACAGAATTTTGACATTGGATATTTACACTGTACAAGTCACAAAAAAAAAAAAAAAAAAAAAAAAAAAAAATATAAAAATAAATAAATAAATAAGTAGATGGATTAATGAATAAATAAGCAACTATCAAGGAAGCTTTATAATTAAAATAACATAAATATTTCAATTAATTGTATAATTATGAAATGTTATGAAATGATTTATAAACAAAATTTGGACTTTGATATAAAAATTTTGAAAAATTGAAATCATTTTTTTATTGTATTAACCTAAGGCAGTGAAATAAATAATGGTAATAAAACATTGCATAACTAAGTAAATTAGTATAAATATATAAAATATAATTAAGTAAAATAATAATAATTATAAAATAAGTAAATAAATTATAAACAGTATGTTAAAATTTCATAAAATTTCAATAGTATTTTGCTTTATAAGCGATGACATTCCTTTTCTGTTGAATTTCTTTATTCCGGGTACATTTTGATTGCAGGCAATAAAATGCAAAAGTATTCTGTGGAATTGGAATGACATTGAGATTTATCAAAATACATATAATTACTTACTAAATTATAGAAATAATAAATATTAATTAATTATTAAAATAAATAAGCAAATAAACTAAATTTGAGCTTAATAAAAAAAAAATATTTTGTTCAAAATGTATATTGTCTATAATTTGTTTTAATAAATTCTTATAAAATAAATAACTAATGCCTTATTTAGAAATTATCATAAGTTATTTACCATTAATTTGTTTGTAGATAATTCATTGCATTTCAAAAATGAATGTAGTTTAAAATAAAATAAATAAACAAATGTATAAATATTATAATAATTTATTTTAGAAGGATTTTTTTTTTGCTAAATTAAAAGCTAAAATTTAAATTATCAAAACTAAGTAATTAATTTGATTATTGAAAAAATTAATTGTATGATTTGCATTTTTGTTAATCACATTTTGGTTCAGGAGCACAACACTTTATACACTCACGATGTGTGCGATTTTAAATCTGCTGCGACAACAAAAATATATATATAATTACGCCTTGATGTCAGGTCATTGTTTGTCTCTATGCATGATTTGTCGCGCTTTTTTCACTCACACTTGATTTCACTTATTTCATACACGGAAAACACAGTGCTATCAACCAGCTAATGTGAAACATGATGTAAACACACGCATTTAAAAATTTTCTTTAATATTGAATTTATATGTGTGTGTTACGTTCTATTTTTTTTACGAATTTTAAAATTATTTCCCACTTTCTTAAATTTATATTTTAAGTGTATCATTTCTCTAAATGTATATTTTTATCCTAATTTTATTTGTGATAACTGTTATGACGTTCTGACGTGCATAACCAAATTTTATGATGGTAAATTGAGCTTGGAATATGGTAGCAGTTATAACTTTTCTTTTATATTTATCTTACTATAATTGTATAAAATATTCATTCTGTAATATTTTACATTTAATTGGTACATTGTGTACCGAAGTGCATATTCGGAATTTTATTTCGGATATATTAGGCTCTGTATAAAATGTAACAATTGAATTTCAGTTTACCAAAATATATTAAATTATGAAAATAAATATATAAATTAGATGTTAATAATGATGTTAATAATGATAAATTATATTTGTTGTATAAAATATTTTAGCTTAAAAAAAATAATAATGATAATAATAATTATTATTATTATTATCATTTTCGGAAAACTTTTAAAAATCCTTCCCTCTATAAAATTTTTAAAATTTAAGTGGCACTAATAAGATTAGGTAAATAATGAAATACTAAGTAAGTAAAAAAAAAAAAAAAAAAAAAAAAAAAAACCTAGTAACTTGTGACTACTATTATTAAGACATATTTACATTTATCATGTACAGAAGATGGAGGAAACAATTGGTGCACGAGAGAATTCAGCACCCTTTTTCCTCATTAGTCACTTCTCGGAGCAGAAAAATCTCATCCCTGTATGTCCTTGAACGTTGATGCGCGTTGCACACATGTCAGGAAAGTGATGGATTAAGTTAGGTAGTAAGGGATGTTTTTCTTGATCGCATTTAAAAGGGTTGTTTCAGGGATTCAGAAATCTTTTTCAGTATGGTGAATGAAACTGAGTATATTTTTTTTTACTTTCGATTTTCTTGGCAATGCATATGTAGTATATATATATATTATGAAAAAAGAAATCATTATAAAGCATTAAATACTACAAATTAAATAAATAAATAATTATTTAAAGAAAAGGTAACATATTTATGTATACATAGTTGGTGTAATTTTGTGTTTGTAATAAAATAAAAATATGTAAATAATAATATTTTATTTGTAAGAATGTTGGTTCCTACCTCGGACACGCGTTTTAGGCATGTTTCAGGAATTTAAAATTTGGTAAAGTGATGATAATAATAATATTATTTAAAATTTAATTGCTTTATTTTTGTGTTAACCAGCATATGCATATATATACATTTAAAAAAAAAAAATATTATCATACACATGGCTCACCCACACACCACACCCACATACACAAACAATATGGACACCATATTATAAAAGGACTTTCTAATATTATTGTTTTTCAAGAGTTTTTACAGAGAAATTGGAAGAAGAAGAAGGGACGCGAAGATTTGACTACACCAGGAAAAGCTGTGATGGATGTCAACCCGGCACAAAAAAATTCTTTTTTTTTCCTTTTTTTTTTAAAGGAAAGTGGTGAGAATGTTGTAATGATATTTTTACAACATCCTTTTTTATTCTATATTTTACAATTATGCAGCAATAATTTAATTATTTTTATATATGAATATACTAACTATAAAGAATTACTCATTATTTTATTCTTTTCAAAATTATTAAAATAATAATTTAATATTTAGTATCATTTTAAAGCTTTCTATTATTCACATTAAAATCCAAAAGTTAAAATGTAATAAAATTAATAGGTAAGTTATTAAAGGCAAAAGTTAAAATGGAACCAGTTTTTTTTTTTCCTTAATTTGGTCACCCTGTTTACAAAAAAGTGACAGCTATTTGTCACGTTGGCTCCTCATTGTCATGGAGAAAATTCGAGAAGATGCTGGAAGGCCCACGAAAAGTCTGGTACACGGATGGCTATAACAGCCAATAAAAATAGAGTACGGGAGCCTAGTAACAAAGGAGGCTACGTGGGACGAGAGAGCATTTCCCGTCACTGATAACCAGGGTCCTTGGAAGAGAAAGTTATGGTCACGTAGTGAATCATTAAAAATGGAAGCCCTCGCCGGCAATGAGAATGCTGGACGGTACGGAGTCGCAGAGCAAAGGAGGTATCTGAGAGGATTTCATCAAGCCAGTATGATTGGGTGAGCCAAAATTTTATGACATTAATTAAAATAAATATATATGCATTTGCTGGTTCCTTTTATCCTTGTTCTTCTATATTTTATAAAATTTGAAAACTAAAATTTATTCGTGGACAATCCACTACATGTTGGTTTACTCTTAAAATATATATTTTAATTTTATGCTTACATTCATTAATCTAATTTAGAAAATGGATTTATTAGCGATAAGCAAATTTAAAATAAGAAATGTTAGCTTATAGCACATTCTCACCATTTTCCAATGGATAACATATTCTAACTTAATATACCTATGTAATAAAAAAAAAAATAATCTTAATTAATGATTGAAAATCTAAAATGGAAATTGTTCGGTAATAATTGTTGTAAAAAAAATTATAAGGAAAATATACTGTTGTATGGGATTAAAATTTTACTATTAAAAGTATTGTTAAAAGTATACTTCTAGACTCTGTCAAATTTTTAAATGGAGTTTGTCATGTTTTATTTTGGGGAATCTCATGCTCTTCAATCCTTAAAAGATTTCATTTTACAGATAAGCTTAAGTTGAAAATTTTATTTTATTTTACAGGTACGCGCATTTAAGTTAAAATTTTTATTTCAGGTGCGCGCTTGGTTTCAGGAATGAATATTTAGTGTTTCGTATGATAATGTTGAAGAATGATATCGACAGATGTCTATTTATTTAAAATGAGTTGCTAAAATCATCATTTTCTTAAAATATAATTATATTTCACTTTATACCTCTCATAACTTCCAATTTTAATTTTAAAATGTTTTCTTTTCCTTTTCTTTCTTGTCTACTCTTTTTTAAACTTCTCATGGTTTATTTTACGCATTTATTTAATTGAGTACTCGAAATAATTCAGTAAGATTGAGAGTACGTTAAATAATGCGTTCCCGCGGTTATTGCCAAAATTATTCTCTTCCTATTTTATTTATTTTAATATTACCTCATTTTGTCATTTCACAACGCATGACGAGGTGATATTTATATTCTTTTGTACTAATCACTATCTACTTTCACGCGACCTTTGCGTATGTATGTGGCGACCATTTTCGTCACAACATACCATAATTTAATGATAAGCTAACATTTCTTATTTTAAATTTGCTTATCGCTAATAAATCCATTTTCTAAATTAGATTAATGAATGTAAGCATAAAATTAAAATATATATTTTAAGAGTAAACCAACATGTAGTGGATTGTCCACGAATAAATTTTAGTTTTCAAATTTTATAAAATATAGCAGAACAAGGATAAAAGGAACCAGCAAATGCATATATATTTATTTTAATTAATGTCATAAAATTTTGGCTCACCCAATCATACTGGCTTGATGAAATCCTCTCAGATACCTCCTTTGCTCTGCGACTCCGTACCGTCCAGCATTCTCATTGCCGGCGAGGGCTTCCATTTTTAATGATTCACTACGTGACCATAACTTTCTCTTCCAAGGACCCTGGTTATCAGTGACGGGAAATGCTCTCTCGTCCCACGTAGCCTCCTTTGTTACTAGGCTCCCGTACTCTATTTTTATTGGCTGTTATAGCCATCCGTGTACCAGACTTTTCGTGGGCCTTCCAGCATCTTCTCGAATTTTCTCCATGACAATGAGGAGCCAACGTGACAAATAGCTGTCACTTTTTTGTAAACAGGGTGACCAAATTAAGGAAAAAAAAAACTGGTTCCATTTTAACTTTTGCCTTTAATAACTTACCTATTAATTTTATTACATTTTAACTTTTGGATTTTAATGTGAATAATAGAAAGCTTTAAAATGATACTAAATATTAAATTATTATTTTAATAATTTTGAAAAGAATAAAATAATGAGTAATTCTTTATAGTTAGTATATTCATATATAAAAATAATTAAATTATTGCTGCATAATTGTAAAATATAGAATAAAAAAGGATGTTGTAAAAATATCATTACAACAATTATCGTATAGGAGATGTTTTTATGGCACATTAGGACATATAATCCCCATAGAACAAACCCTGACGTCTGTGCGCTACCTGAACATCGTTGCATATCAGGTCCACCCATTAATGACGACAATGTTTCCAGCGGGTTACCGCATTTACGAACATGGTAATTCGCCATGTCATAGGATTCGAATCGGCAGGGAGTGCGTTTTAAGCGCGTTTCAAGTCCTGTCCTGGCCTCCAAATTCACCTGACATAAATCCAAAAGAATATTTGTGGTCCCACCTGGAAATCCCTATTCGTGCTGCCACGCTACCACCTCGCAATATGTGAGAATTCCAGGACCAATTTGTGAGCGCTAGTTACCAGATACCTCATGCTACCTATAAGAACTTCGTAGAATGTTGGCGGTTTGTTGAGGGCAAAAGGTGGTCCTACGCTGTATTAAACAGATGGTCATAATGTAATGGCTCTTCGATGTATAAACATGTCTGTGTTTTCGATAGTGTGGGTCAATTAGTCAGTGCCCAAGCCTACTAGCTGAAGATTTGTGGCCAATCGCAATCTTCTGGAGATTACGTTATCTGGGGGTGTGTCACTGAGCAACAGAGACGTGCGTATGACCGGTACCGACTGTGTCAGGTACAGGTTACCTAGCAACAGAGACTCGCCAACTGGCAGAAGGTGCGTGCCGTCAGGTACCAACCTCCTCTACCGGTTTTTCCCCGTTTGTGTTCGCTGCTTCTTCTTCCGTTTGTAGTTGGACTGTCAAACACATGTCTCTTAGAGTGCAAACCAAGCCAATGTATCTATACAAAAGTGGAGCCTACAGCACAGCCGGTTGGATTTACAGTTTTCTCCCTCTTCATTACTGTGTGCGGAACACAGAGATAATGTCTTTGACTGTCTATGTTTTTCGCTGTGAATTCAGGTAATCTTCTTAAATTAAAAAGAACTGTCTTGTGGCGCAAATAGAGGCATTTATGAATTCACGCCCATTGACTCCCTTGTCTGGAGATATTAATGATTTACAGCCACTGACATCTGGTCACGTCCTTATTGGAGGTTCTTTTTCAAATATTCCTGACAATAATGAATTTCATTTTTCATTAACTTTTCCTTCTAAATGGAAACAAATTCAAAAATTAAAAATGCAGTTCTGGCAGCGCTGGAGTCACTAATACTTAAATGAGCTGCAAGTCCACAAGAAATGGAAAAGTCCTTGACAACTGTTATAGTTGGTCAAATTGTTTTATTGAAGGAAGGAAAGCTAGAATTATAACAACTTATAAAAATGGTTTTTGTGACTTGTTTGTGTCATTAATCTCAGGGCCTTTACAGGTATTTACGAAGAAACATAAATATAGGGACAGCCATTCACCGCCGGTCGGGATGTTTCGTCTAATTAGTTAAACACCTATTTCGCCAGCGTATGTCCCATTTCAACTCTCTGGTTTTGGATAGAAAAGAAGTAATTTTTTGTTGACATGTAGATTCTTTTGATACATTGCATCGTTCCATGGCACTAACACCCTTTGAAATCTATTTTTATACATTATGAAATGTTAATTTGTACCGTATAAAGATTGGTTATTTCAAGATACAACAACCAACGAACAAGATATTAGATTAGATTTGAACATGAATATTTCCATCAGTTGTTTTGAATTGCATTCTGTCTGACCAAACATTAAATTGAATATCTTAATATGAAAGATTAGGAATTTGTATATTTATATTTGAATAGTTATCCTTTCAATTCAAAACATCTAAATATTCACTAATGTAAATATTCCTAGATGTTAGCATTAAGACACATTTTTTTTGAAAATAGACAGAAAAACAGATTGATTGAATGACAAATATCATGCCATATATATAATAATATTACATATTAAACGTAATCATTATAAAACTATACATTATTACAGTACTTAAAACAATAGGAAGTCGTACGTTTTGAAGTATTCCTTCTTTAAAATTTTCTATTTGAACCAGCTAAATAGCACATATTTCCAAAATCATAATGGTACTTTTAGCCGCGTAAACCACATATACCGAATGGAGAAATCCTGAAGTGTCTGCTTCCGAGATGGCATTGCACATGTTCTTGTATCCAGCGAATTGGCATTATAAAGGGGGCAGTGATCAAATCACATTATTATAATTATTTAGTTGATCTACCAATTTATAGTTCTCCAACCCAATCTATGAATGGCATTCGACTGAATAATTAACCACATTACTTATATCATTTTACTCGGCACTGACGAAGATTTTCCTGACAGCACGATCAAATTTTTAGGAAATCTTTGAACAACTGCAGCCTATAGAAGATATAACATAAACGTATTTTTTTCTATACTGGTTGGCTATATTTTGCAACTTTCCAAATTACCACGATGTAAACATTGTACTAAGTTCTATTCTATACTAAGCTTTCTTCTGTGGTATATGTTTGTTAATTATGAAAATGTATTGTGATAATAGTAATTAACTATATTTGCAGTTGCGCACATTTTGTCGTAAGAACTTTTAACTGTACGTTGGGTCTTGTTAGTATTTAAATAAAATCCTTGGCCTAGTAAGATTAATTGAAAACTCCCCACTCATGATCATATCAACAATAAAATTATTAAATAAATAAATTATTTGCTTCCTTATGTCTAAATCAAGTACGTTACTTTTGAACATACGTCGGTTCATCTGCCGATAATTTATATCTCAGAAATTAATTAATCAAAATTGATTAAAGTTTCCATATTATCTAGCATACGAAAAATAAACATGTAAAAAAAATGATGGTGTTGCTTTTGAAATCTTAAAGATACATTTAAAATGTAGATAACCTCTTATGTCTAAATAAATCACATATATATACATTTAAATGCTTTTGGATTTATAGTGAAAGTGAAACTTTTAACTTTTCCTTGTATTTTATAAAAAACCTATTTATATTGCCGTCGTCGGTATTTCTTACCTACTGTTCATACGTAAACAACTACAGACGTCATGTGTTACACTGTAAATCGTCGAATATCTCGATATTTTATTAATACATAGCTGCCAACTTGTACGGATTTTTGCTACCACTAAAATTTAATAGAAATTTTTGCCTAATTCAATCACCGAATTGCAGTGAATTTTGATAATTAAATAAGGCAGACATTTCTGTTAAATTTTAGTGGTAGCAAAAATCCGTACAAGTTGGCAGCTATGTTAATATTATGACAGAGAAACCAAGCTTGTGTAGTTTTTTAAAACACAAGACGGGCACATTACTTAGAATTTTAAATCTGTCTGGTACCAATGATTCAGATTTTAAAAAATTCTAATTAATATTTCAAGCGCATAATTCGCCGTCGAATCATAAAATTCGTAACATTTTTATGCCAGTTTCAAAGCCGAAATAATTTGTTAAAATAGAAATGGTACACTGAACGCACCCTGTCACACAACTACAAGATAGAGAAAGGGCACTTTTTAAAAAAATAAATTGTTTGGTTCGAAATATGTTTATTTGATATGTTAAAAAAATGAAAGGAACTGTCATTTAATTGACGAAATAAGAAATATAATTATATTAATCCACATATAAACCATATAAATTGGTTTTATCACACTAAATTCGCAATAAAAGCACAAAGAAAATATTCTAAAGCAACTGTTATTATTAGAATTCAATGAATTGCATTTTCACTGAAAATGCCACAGGAGCAAAATGATAACAACGCAACAGGTGTATATAGAAATATTACATGTCAATTGCGATTCCTCTGCGTTTAGTAATTCCAATGCAGCTTTGAGTATAGTGTTTGCAATATTTTGAACTTGTCGAGGTGACAATACACGCATTTAAGTTTTGCGAGCCTGATGAAGATCTTAAACATTTTGAAATCGATGGCAGTTTTACAGCTTTTAAAAATAGTGCACTATGAAATAAAAATGCCTTAATTCTACCTTATTTTATAATCAGTTATATTTGCCTTATTTAATTAGCATATATCTTCTCTATTTTCTTCAAATTTGGAAGTGTTTTGTATTACAAACATAAAGTTATATACTGATTTTTCGATTATTCAAATTATCTCAAAGTCATGCTTCAAGTGACCTGCAGTGATGGAACAGTTGCGCAGCACTTGAGCGATTGTCTTCACTAAATTTTTATAATATTCTCCTCCTTCAAAAATCTCAGACATTCTGCCCTAAAGTTAGGTGAAGAATACTAATAAAATTTTGCGGTGTCAATTGATTCTCTGCTGCTACACTGTTCCATCACTTATGTTTAGTCACCTGTTAAATACGACATTTCCTGAAACATATTCACTAACATTACCATTTTAAACAATGTTCTTTGACACGAAAACATATATTTAAGAAATGTCTATAAACAATAAATGTAAAATAAAATAAATAGAAATGATAAAATAGAATAACAAAGTGAGTAAATATTTTCAAGACATTTAAAAATGCAATTTCAAATAGGAGAAATAATTTTAAATGATATTATACATAGAAAGATAAATCAGCAGTATTTTCTACTAAAAGATGTGATAAAGATAAAAAGAAACTTTTTAATGTAAACTGGTTGTTCCTTACTCCTAAGAATTCGATGGAGTATACGCACTTCAGTAATGCCAATAAGGGGGTTTGTTTTATTTATATTGTATAATTGTTATCATATTTTTGAAATAGTAATATTCGCCTCATTTATTTTGTCATTAAATAGAGCGAAAATTACTATTTTATAAATGTGTTAGGAATCAGTTAACCCCTTAACCTACGATTTAACCTACGTTTTGGCAAATCCATAGCTACCACTAAAATTTAATAGAGATTTTTGCCTTGTTTAATCATGGAATTCCCACGATTAAATTAAACTACATGTACTGTGAAATTTTAGTGGTAAGACGAATTTACATTTGGCTCGATCATCGTACGCGGGCTATGCCCGTCATTGTAGGTTAAGACTAGCACCTAGCGACAGCAGGATTCCTAATGGTAGGACTTAGAGTAAAATCTGCAAAGCTTGAAAATTGGGATTTATCCCTAAAGAGGGATATTTTCCCCACTTTCTTCAAATACTTAGGAAAGTCATCGTTCGTGATCTGATAATAGCGGCTTATTGAAAATGCGATAACCGGCTTTTCGTTAGTACATTGTGTTTAAGATTGCTTTGGAGATAATATATTTTTTAATTTGTTATAGTGTAGATGTTTTAAAAATAAAATGAATGTGAACTTTACTTGTGTGGAATGTGTAAAAAATTATTCCACAAATAGTAATTTATTAAAACGTGCACGAGAAAAACATGGCCTTGAACAATCTGCTACAAATAGATCGGAAATAAAATGTGCTTTGTGTAGTGATTTTTTTTTATCAAGAAAGAATTTATGAAGAACATCTCAACGCCTGTCACTCTATTATATTAGAGAAAGAGTTGATAGAATTTGATTCTAAAACCGATTTTTTATTCTTGGAAAGAAACTTTTGAAAAAGAAACTTCTTCTATGTTTGTTAAACATCGCGGCACTGAAACAAAAATTGGGATAAAAACGAGTTATTATTATTGTCATAGAAGTGGTCATTACAATAAGAAAGGAGAGGACTTAAGAAATATAAAAAGCTTTGGCTCCAATAAGATTAATGGTATCTGCCCAGCCAACATTAAACTTGTTGAAAATGATAAAAAATGTACAATTACATTCATCAAAAACCATATTGGTCATACAAATGATCTTGGCCGATAAAAGATAAGTGAAGCAGAGCGGGCTGCAATTTCTGCAAAATGGGTTAACAAAATTCCAATGTCGGTGATATTGGATGATATAAGAGATTCAGTGACTAATGATTTGGAACGGGTGCACTTACTAACAAGGAAGGACCTGCTGAATATTAAAGTTCAATATAACATTCATCCAGATGGAATTCTAGACTCATTTGATGCTGTGAGTGTTGATAAATGGGTGGACAAAATGCAAGATACAGATGATTCACCTGTTCTTCTATACAAGCCCCAAAATGAGCTAAATTTGGATATTTATCCACACTTAACTCGTGAAGATTTTGTTTTGGTTTTAATGAACAATTCCCAGAAACAAATGTTGAAATTATATGGAAATGATGTAATTTGCATTGATTTTACTCATGGAGTAAATGCTTATTGATTTGACTTAGCAACAATATTCATATTAGATGATAATAGAGAAGGCTTTCCAGCAGCATTCATAATTAGTAACCGTCAAGATAGTTTAGCTCTTAGAACTGCCTTTCATTCTATTAAGGAACACTGTGGCAATGTTTCTGCTAAAATTTTGATGACAGATGATGCAGAAGCATTCTACAATGCCTGGAGTGAAGTCTTTGACTTGCCACATAAAAGATTACTTTGCTCTTGGCATGTTGACAAAAACTGGAGGAAAAAATTAATTCAGTTAATTTCTTCCAAAGAAAATCAGGCCAGGGTTTACAAAATTCGGAGATGCCTCTTAACCGAAACTGACTTAGAAACATTTGAAATTATGTTAGAGCAAGCTCTTAAAATATTTTCGGAAGATACAGATCTTGCTAGTTTCAAAAATTATTTTGAACGATACTATGTGCATCGAAAACAATTGTGGGCTTATTCACATAGGAAATGGGCTGGTATAAACACAAATATGCATATTGAAAGAATGCATAGAACAATCAAATACATATATTTACAAGGAAAGTGTGTAAAATGATTGGACAAAACCATTCATTGTTTAATGCACTTGTTCGTGATAAATTGTTTTATAGGCTCATTTCATTAGAAAAAGGAAAAGTGTCTATTAAGATATCAAATTTAAGAAATAGGCACATAGCTAGTCAGCGTTTAGGCCACTGTGAAAATTTTGAAAATGATGATGGATGGTTTATAAAATCAGAAAGTCTTATTGGGGAATTCTATCTTATTAGAAAAAATACTGAATGTTCTGACCGCGGTGCATTATACTGCAAAGATTGCGAATTCTGCCTTCATAATTTTATTTACACAAGTATTGACAATGCCGTACAGTGGAATATGTGCAAGCACATACATACTTTATGTCAGAGAAAATTTTCCAGCCAGAACAACTGTAGAGAGATTGAGAACACAGACCTAGGGATGGTTCCAGAGATGATTTCACTAAAGCCATAGAAAAAGAAACTCACCTTAATTTTTTGAAAAGAAGGTCTGAGTCAAATCTGAAGGAAATTAAAGCAGATGTAAGATAATATTACAATGAGATAGGAAGTAATATCGAAAAAGCTACTACAGTTAAAGAACTTAATGAACTGAAAAAGTTATTAAAAAGTACATCAACAAGTTATAAAATATTCATGGATGCTAAAGAATTGCAGGAACAATTTGAATTTGTTGAGACTAATCACCCAAATAAAAAGATAAAAAAACAAAATTTTGTTTCTAAAAAGAAGCAAAGCTCAAAAAGATATAAGCAGAATTCTCTAAGAGCAACTACAGTAGAAGAGTCGCAACAAATCGCTTGTTCATTAATAATGAAAAATTAATTTTTCATTGTAATGTCATACCTAAATCAATTTTATGACAATGTCATAGATTTAGGGTCTTTTATCAACCATCATTTCAGCAAGGTGATAAAATTTAACTTTTATTCATTGAAACTCAAATTTTCTTGTGTTTTTCGTATATAATTTTTTTAAATATCCTTTTTATTTACAATTCCCTTTGATTAATCTTTCTTAGTTTGTGGCTTAGATTTTATATTATAAATTATGTAACCAATTAATTAATAATGTGACTTAGGAACTAATTTTTTATTATGTATGGCTAATTAAAATTATACACTGATTATGCTAAAAAAAATATCTAAGTAACTAAATAAACTGAATTCTATTTAATAGTACACATATGATAAATTCTGTTTATAACATGTTTAGATCATAAAACTTATGTCTACTTTTTATTCCATAATATGGTGATTTACTGCTTTAATTTTGATTTTATTTTATCAATTGTATGAAGGAATTTTTTTCATGAATTAGATTTGTAAATTTGATTAATATTGGATACTACTGTCTGATTGATTGGATAATCCATTTAATTTAAATAATTTGGCCACTGATTAATGCACCTTTTATTTTTATAGTCTGATATTTTATGCTAGTAATTTATTTCAAATATTCCAATAGATTTTTTTTTTCTGTGTGTGTTTCGAATAAAATTTACCTCGTAATTTGGAAACCTGTTTTATTTATTTATTAATTATTATTTAAAAGAAAATCAATACATAAATGCAGATATTTACAATTACGCAGTTGTTTTGATGTGCTCGAAATGTTTTTTATCCCAAATGTGTCTCATTAAATAATTTATAGTAACTATAGTTGAGATTCCAATTTTTAGTATTTTTGTATATTTCATTTAATAATCAAGGACAAATGCTGTTTGATTTAACTCTAATTAAATCACTTGTTCTTCCTTTTTACCCCCCCCCCCCACAAAAAAAAAAGAAATACCGTATTTATTTAACATTATGAAAAGTAGAGATCGACCCAAAATCAGAGTTTCGTCGAAAATTCTGCCAGACCGAAACTATCTGTATTCCAAAAATCTCGTTTCGTCTTTCTGAAATTTTCAACATTACTCATTGATTTGAGCTGTATCGGCTCAAATGAGACACTCTTCATTTATTGCCATGAACTTCGCTGTTTATGATTATCAGTCATGAATGACTCAAGATGAGAGTGCAAATCATAAAGCAAGTAAGGCTTATATGACTAAATTTTGAAGATGCTTTTCACGTGCTCATTAAAAGCTGCAGGCTTAACAGTAATAGATATTTTTTGTTTGAAATTGCAGGTTTTTCGAATATTCTTTGAGGAAGTTCTAGTATAACAGATGATCATTTACAAAAATCATTATAAAAGATAAATCGAGGTATACATAAAACGTTTTTTTTGGTTAGATGACATTTCTATAATTAGAAAATCTTTTTTTATCGTTAATGAATTAATTATATTTTATTTTACATGAAGATAAAAGAATTCGGTTAGAGGCACAGACTCGGCCACCTTGGGCCACACATATAATTAAGTAATAATTGAAGAGCTAAGTGAAAAAACATGTTAAGTAACAAAAAATGACATTTGAAGTGAAAGTTTTTGCTGTAAATTTTAATGATTTATTTTCTGTTTGATACCATGTGTTTAAAATATTAACAGGAATGGTACTAAACTCTCTCAGAATAACTTATTCATATTTAATTCTGAAATATTAAAATTTATTAATATTATTGACATTATTAAATATTAATGAATAATGTCTTAAATCTTCAAGACTAAATAGAGTCTTAGTATTTTAGCTTCACCATGTGATAGGATGCCTCATAGCGCTTTCATCCAAAAGATAAATTTTTTTTTTAGAAAATGTAGCATAACATGTTCATCCACTTAGCTCTTCAATTATATACATTTAATAAACACAAAAAATTAATTAATAATTATGTATATTTATATATGTATTAATTACTTTAAAAACTGTTTTCGTTTTCGGCCGAAAATAGGAAGATTACTGAGCTTCGGTTTCTGTTTTTGTCGGCCCCTAATGAAAAGCATTGACTCACAAGACGGAGTTGATATTGAACTACCCTCCGCCTCCTCCCCAAACAACACTCAACACTCACATGCACACAATACTCGCCACTAACAGTGGTATAAAAGGGAAATTCCAAGAAATTGGGCTGTGTCTAAATGATAAAGGAAACCAACCATTTTCGAACCCTGAAAGAGTTAACATATTTTTAAAAGATTATTTGTTTTGATTACACATATGGAAATCTCAAAGGTAAGCTTGACAAGTTTTCCAGTATTGTATAAAAGGCAAACAATGGTCTGCAATTTGTGGTAATGGTTTACAACGGTGATCTCTGTATTAAATAAAAATAATAAATTTAAAATAATGTTTAATTAAGAAGAATTTTAACAAATCTCATGTGATCCATATGAATTAATTGCTGTAAATTTCACAAGAATTTAATATCTAATCCCAATTTCCTTAAACATGTTATCATTTATCCTAGAATCAAGCTAATAATTATATCTGTACCTGAGAAACAAACTATGTAAGTCGGAAAATGACAAATTTGCATACATAGCATCTTCTCACCAAATTTGGTAGATCTAGATGCAGTAGTTTCTTGAGAACACAGCCGACAGACACACACACACACACAAACTTCTTTCCTTATTATTACAGATTAATGTAGAAGTGTGCTCCACACATCCTTATTGAATTCGATGTATTTTATACGGGAATGATATGCATTCATTGAAATGAAATCAATTACTTAATATTTATTTACACAGATTGGAACTACTAAGAACTTTCATCAATGGCTATGAAAACAGTTTCTGGGAATATTTGCATGTTTACAATCTTGGAATGTGTTGTAATAAAAGATTTTTTTTAGACAAACTACTTATGCCAATTATTCCAATTTAATAATAAATTAGTATGTTTAGTTTATCTTGTCATGAAAGTCTAGTTAAGATTTGAAAATGCCACAATGTAATTTACCATATAATTTCAAGAATTACTTAAATAGAGAACATTATTATATCTATGAATAATTTAAATGCCTTGGCTGTTTACAGTATTAGAATGTGTTACAGAAATAATTTTTCTTTTGTCTAACTACTTATGCTAATTATTCAAATCTAAATTACGATTTATATGATAAATATGAAATAATAAATTAACATGTTTAACTTAACTTTTCAAAAAAGTGCAGGTAATGGTTTGAAAATGCCACAATATAGTTACCATATAAATTCAGGACTTGCTTAAATAGAGAACATTATTAGCTCCATAAATAATTTAAATGTCTTAAATTAAAGTAAGAGTTTTCATCAATCACTAAGAAAACTGTTTCTGAGAATATTTGCCTGTTTACTATCTTGGAATGTGGTGTAATTTTTTATTTTCATTTATTTTTTTTTTTTTTTGTCTTGTCAGATTACTTATGCTAATTATTCCAATTTAAATTATAATTTATATGATAACTATGAAATAATAAATTAGCAGGTTTAGTTTATCTTACACGAAAAGGTGGTTACGGTTTGAAAATACCAGAATATAATTGTTACATAAACTCAAGAATTATTTGAATAAAGAACAATATTAACTTTATAAATAATTTAAATGCCTTTGATAATTCATTTCTTCCTTATCTGCCAAGATTGCAAAGATGATAGTTTTAAATGACTACCAATAATAACTCTATAAATAATTTAAATGCCTTTGATAATTTATTTAATTTTATCTGGCACAATATTTAATATAATAGTTTTAAGTAACTGTAAACGTAATGGCTTTAATCTTCTGTTAATAGATGGCAGCACAATACAACAGGTTAAAAAAGAAAAATATCCCTCTTTAGGGATGAATCGAAGGTTCATTTGCAGATTTTAATCTAAGTCCCACCATTAGGAATCCTGCTGCCGCTAGCTGCTAGTGTTGGTTAAGGGGTTAATTTGAATAAGAAAACCGCAACAAACTGGTAAAACTGATTCACATGGAAGTTTTGAAAACTGAATTTCAATTTTCTATTTTTAAACCCAGTATACAATCGACGTATCACGGTCTCTAGACGTTCGGATATTTCTTGATTCTGTTTTTTTTTTTTTCATTCTAAGCCATCAGTTCAGATAGTTTAATGACTTCAACTGCGGACAGCGTGTCGGACCACGCATGGCTTAAGAAAATTTCAAATTTATATTTCATATTTACTGTCATTTATTTCCGGGTACAAAATTTTTGTTATAAAAATAGCAATTTTAAAGAGAATGGCCATGATTGGGATCAATGTATCATCTTCCAGGTATTCCGAAATTTTTTAGGACCACCAGTGGCCGACAAGTTTTGCTCTCAAAGCTGGTGGACGGGAGGTGCTGGGTCAAACCGATTCCAAAAGTAATGGTATCAAAATGATGGTGTTAGTTTCTAAGAACAGTTCTTAAATAATTCGAAATTTAAAATGGGTTAAAATGCACAAAAAACATTCTAGAAAACGTTCTAAATGGTGGTTTCTACACATCTCAGGAAATACCAAACCGATTTAAAAAATAATGGCGTCAAAATGATGGTGCTTGCTCCAATATAGGCTACATTTTATGTCCGTGCCACTGGCCAAAAGGGGATGTAGGAGCAAAAAACGTTTTAAAAATGCGATTTTTGTGTTACTGAAAAGCCTAGAAACATGAAATTTGGAATGGTAGTTACTTATAAGATACTAATGATCTCTAAGTACATTTCTTTAAAAAAAAAAATCAAAATTACAAAGGGGTGAAAATTCGCGAAAAGCGTTCTAAATGGCGATTTTTACGCAATTTCAGAAAGTACCAAACCGATTTCAAAAATAATGGTCTCAAAATGATGGTGACAACCCTTGCTCCAACATAACCTACATTTTATGACGGTGCCACTACCCCTAAACGGGGTGAAGGAGCAAAAAACGTTCGAAATCGCGATTTTTGTGATACTGCAGGGTCCAGATACATGGAATTCGACATGGTAGTTACTTATTAGATATAGATTATCTCTAAGAACACTTCTTTAAAAAATAGAAATTAAAAAGGGGTAAAAATGCGCGAAAAAAGTTCTAAAAAACGTTCTAAATGGCCATTTTTACGCAATCTCAAGGAGTAGCAAATCGATTTCAAAAGTAATGGTGTCAAAATGATGGTGAGAACCCTTTCTCCAATATAGACAACATTTTATGTACGTGCCACTTCCCCTAAAGGGGGTGCAGGAGTAAAAAACGTTCGAAATTGCGATTTTTGTGTTGCTGAAGGGCCCAGATACATGGAATTTGGAATGGTAGTTACGTATAAGATATAAATGATCTCTAATAACATTTAAAAAAAAAAATCAAAATTTAAAAAGGGTGAAAATGCGTGAAAAGAGTTTTAAAAAACATTCTAAATGGCAATTTCTATGCAATCTCAGAAAGTACCCAACTTCTTTCAAAAGTAATGTTTGGAAATTGATGACGATAGCCCTTTATCCAACATAGGCTCTATTTCATGACGGTGTCACTACCACGTAGGGGTTGCAGGAGCAAAAAACGTTCATAATTTCGATTTTTGTGTTACTGAAGGGCCTAGAACCCTGAAATTAGACATGGCAGTTATTTATAAGATAAAAATGATCTCTAAAACCATTTCCTAAAAAATCGAAATTTAATAGGGGTGAAAATGAGCGAAAAACGTTCTAAAAACTTTCTAAATTTGCAATTTCTACGCAATCTCAGGAAGTACCGAACCGATTTAACAAATAATGGTATGAAAAAGATGGTGACAGCCCTCGCTCCAACATAGGCTGTATTTCATGTCGGTGCCACTTCCCCAAAGGGGGTGAAGGAGCAAAAAACGATCAAAATTGCGTTTTTTGTAATACTGCAGGTGCTAGCAACTTGAAACTAGGCATGGTAGTTACTTATAAGATATAAGTGATCTCTAAGAACATTTCCTAAATAATTCGAAATTTATATGGCGTGAAAATGCGCGAAAACGTTCTAGATTGCGATTTCTGCGCAATCTCGGAAGATTGTGAAAAAAAGGTTCCATCAGTGCTTCCAGAAGTTATACGAACGCTGGCAGATGTGCATCAGCGCCAGAGGTGACTACTTTACTGGTGGATGTGCTTCGGTGCTGTGAACTATTCAGGGTAAGGTTTCTTACACCTTGTCCCCGAACTTTTGCATCGTACCTTGTATAATTACCCTGCAATGCAAAAATATACATATCACTTAGAATTTGGCATTTCTGAAAAATGTGTTACGTTTTCTGCAAGGAGAAAAACAACAGATGAGTGTCAATAGTAATTGATAGAATACAAAAGGGAGAAATGCATATTTAATTACTAGCGCAGAGGAAAATGCTGAAAATGTGGTTTCTTGCCAATACAAAAATATACATCCAGCATAAAAAACAAATTAATTTTTTTTTTGTGGTTACAAAAAGAAAGTAATAATGACAAGAATGTCCGAGATGTCAGAAGATCTCTTAAATCCTGTATGACATGCTTTCAATAACATTTATCAACATAGGTTAGTCAATTTTGACACTGCGTAACAACTAAAAAGTTCTGTTGGTGCAATCGAAAATTCTGTGACGAAACAACAAAATTATGAACTGAAAAAGCGAACAGGACATCAATATAAACTTTCAAAACGTGAAGTACGTCAAAATGTTAGGGTATCACATGAAATGAAAAGTGCACAGGACGTACAGACAGAGTTACAGCACAACATTTAAAGGGATACTGTTCTTCGAACAATTAAACGTAATTCGAACCTTGTTTTTGCAAAAATGAAACCTGCTCCACGTCTGAAACCTAGACACAAAGAAAAATGTAGTTTAATTTTATTTGTTTAAATCGCCACAAACTAGAATGACGTAAGTTTTATCTTTTTTCCTTCATGAGAAAAGGATAAAAAAATTGTAAATGAATACATTATGTTTCAAATTATTTTTAGTATCAAAAATCAATTCAAACTTCACGACCTAATGGTTTTGCATGTTACTGGCGATAAAGGAACATAGGTACATTTTTAAAAGAAACTTTGCAGCAGGTAGCTGAATTTCTGGCGGGCGATCTGACGCTGTTAGTGGATGTATTTCGCTAGCCACGAGTGTTGCCGCATCTGGTAGTTTTTTTTTTTTTTAAATTTACACCACAAAACTTTAATTGGTAATTTTATTTTACTTTATTTATGGGATATCAGTAATGTAGTACAGCAAAATTAAGAGTTAAAACTTTCTGGTGAGAATTAGGAATCACAAAATCAGTCAGATATCCTGACGTACGCTACGTACGTCATTGTCAGAAATGACCAAAATACCAAAACTTAAGCAGTGTACGACACAGAGCGCTCAAGGTTAATGGTATTGGGTACATTCACTACTCGTGGATGCAGCAGTGAATGTACCCAATACCATTGGGGTTCTGCTGCGTGGTCTCAGCCTTCACAACATAAAAGATGAATAGAAATAAGTACCAACAAATAATGCAGGGCCACCTTATCCAGTACCGCAGGCGATTAAAAAAATTCACTTTGTGCCACAAATTGCAGTTATATGGAGAATCTGTTGGGAATTTTAGTTCACAGAAGCTATGCCCACAACTGACAATATGAAAGCAAAGATGAGCTTCGTGAATCAATATTTAACGTTTGGGATGTAATTGATATACCTACATTGATTAATCTAATTCAAAGCAAGCCATCCAGATTTAAAATATAAGCCGGCATCATGGACGTCCATTTAATTATTAGTTTCCTTCAGCAAAAACAAACAATAATGTATCCTTTATGCTGGTATACTTTTGTCTCGGCAAGAAACCACATTTTCAGCATCTTTTCCTAAGCTATTAATTAAATATGTATTTTCCCCTTTCGTATTGTTTAAATTACCACTTACAAACCAATGTCTTTCTATTTAAACTAATGTCTTTCTGTTTTCACAAAAGTCTTATTTTTAAGAATTGTCAAATTCTAAGGGGCCTGTATAGTTTTACATTTTAGTGTATAATAACCAGGTTTCGCAAAGCCGGACCCAGCTAGAAAAACCCAGTAGGTTTTTTTAAACTGGGAACCGAAAATCCCATATTGTGGATTCTTTAAATTTTTACCAATATTTAAAGTTTAAACACACATTTAATCAATTTAAGTCATTTAAGTTAATTTTGAAAAACAAATTAATATATAAAATATATTACATAAGCACCTGAAATTTAAAAAAAAATGTATTTTAGCACATTAAAATATATTACTGGCATAGAACATAGCAGGCAACATACTTAGTACACAGACAGAGGTGTCGGAAAGGGCAGCTCAAGCACCACCCCCCTCTTCCCCATTGGAAACCTTTTTGTTTCATTTCGATTATATTGTTTCTTTTAAAGTAAACTTTAAATTCTAAACATTGAAAAAGTGCCTTTTACTTTTGTAATGAAGTTGCTACTTTTCTTGATTTTTTCTTATTGTTACAGTTTTTCATGTACATACATAGCTGCCAACTTGTACGGATTTTTTCTACCACTAAAATTTAATAGTAAATTTTAGCTCATTGAGTCACTGAATTTCAAGAAATTTTAACGTTTAAATAAGCCAAAAATTTCTATTAAATTTTATTGGTATGAAAAATCCGTACAAGTTGGCAGCTATGTACATGGCAAGTAATACACTTGATCACATTCAGAAATCTTGGAATGCTACCACAAATTTAGAACAGATTATTAGGGGGAATTTGTAGTGGCAAAAAACGAAAGCGGTTCTGAAGTTTCTACAGAGGATGGTCAAACTCTGTTCGCATTGTATTTACTGTGATTAATCGAACATTCTTGATAAGTTGAAAAGTGAAACAAAAATTGATTGTCTTTCAAAATCCATAGCATAGTAATTGGTAGATATTTTTGTTGTTCAAAGGTAAGGGGAATGAAGAGGGAGTCCAATAAGGCTCTAGAGCCATACATTTATTTCTTTTTCTTTCATACACTCCTGTCATATTTAACAAAATTGTAAAATTTTATGCAACAGATGTCATAAATTCCCGGTACCACCATCTTGGAATTTTTCTTGGCGTGAAAACCCCTTTTCCGCCAAGTAATAGATGTCGCCAAACACCGGTTTATACGCATGTTAGTGTTCAAGAAAAAAAAAACGTAAATAATAAATAAAACTCGCTAATGTGGCAATTAGTAATCGTTGAATGAGCGCTACGCGCTCATTAACCGAAAAAAAATAACTGGATTCAGCATTTCTCGTTGTGTAGCAATCTCGAAATTCAGCAGTTCTCGCGCTGTAGCCATCTCAAAATGTAAAAAACTCGAAAGGGAAACAAATATACATAAAATTATCAATATACCTTCACAGACGCTCGCTAAAGTGGCAATGAGTAATTGTTGTATGAGCGCTACGCGCTCATTAACCGAAAGGAAAATCACTGGATTCAGCATTTCTCGCTGTGTAGCATTCTCAAAATTCAGCAGTTCTCGCTGTGTAGCCATCTCAAAATGTAAAAAACTCGAAAGGCAAACAAATATGCATAAAATTATCAACATACCTTAACAGACATCTGCTTTCTTCAAAGCTCAAGCACGAAATACTGTCATAGCATCACTGTCATTTTCAAAAATAGGCTTATGAATACACATTGACACTCTGTAAATAAACCTACTTTTTTAGTCAAAATTTCCTCGAATTTCTTAATTACTTCAGCAAGAGCGTTTAAACAGACTACAAAAACCATAGTTAATCAAATAAATCCAATAAATTTAACATAGAAACAAAAAGACATAACAATACAACACGAAATCAAACCACATCCACAATATCCTAGCCGAAAATGACTTTCTCAGGGGTTGCCAGAATAAAACACGCCAAACACACACGTCACACGGGGCTCCACATATCAATAAACATCGCCAACATAAAATCGCCAAGAAATCTGAAAACATCTAAGATGGCGGCCATCCAGGAATATAACGCATGTAACCCAATTTTATTCATTCCTTAATGTTTATTTTGAAATAATGCACATACACATAGCTGCCAACCTTCCACTAATCTTCCGTAATGTTTGGATTAATTTAACCCAGGTTATTCATATAATTTGTATAATTATTTGTATTATTCATTTGTATTATTCATATAATTTGTAAAATTTATAATTTGTAAAACAGCATTACAATTATATTGTATATAAGGGAATAACATATATTTTTGCTGTATTGTATATATACAGGGTGGCTACTAAATACTGATACACTTCAAAAAATAAGAATTAATTTTAATCGTTTGGTAAAATAATTTATTTCTGTATTTCAGCGTTTGGCAATTTTCTATTAGTGCAGACGATTTTTGTAAAAATCAAATATTTAGAATTATTTTTAAAATGGAAGCTAAAAGAATGATGATTAAACAGCTCTTTGATCGCGGGCTTTCCGCAGGTCAAATATTTAAGCAATTGAAATGCCTTGGTTTTAATAGATTATTTATATATAGAACTATAAATCGATTATTGGATACTAATAGCTGTAAAGATCGACCTAGGTCTGGTCGCCCACGTCAGTTCGCACAAAAGAGCGCATCAAAAGAATTCGTGAAAAGATACGAAGAAATCCACAACGCTCTGCAAATAAAATGGCTGCAGAAGAGAACGTAAGTCGCAGAACTATGCAAGTTATTATAAATGAAGACCTGGGTTTTCGTCCTTATCGGAAAAGAAAAGTTCAAGGTTTGACTGATGCCCAAAAGATAAAAAGATTACAAAGATGCAAGAAATTGCTGAAGCGGCACGGTAAGAAAAATATTGACAGAATGATATTTTCTGATGAGAAGCTATTTTGCACTGAACAGTGTTATAATGCTAAAAATGATGTCGTATATTCAGCAACGTTTGAGGATATATCTGAAACTCTCCGAACTGTTAAACGCTTTCAGAACAAGAATTCTGTTATGGTTTGGGCTGCAGTGTCAAACAATGGGAAATTGCCTTTGAAATTCATAGATAAAGGGGTAAAAATCAATGCGGAATATTACAAACAGAACATATTGGCTGCACATTTATTGCCACATGCTGACAGGTTGTATCCAAAAAAGAATTGGATATTTCAGCAAGATTCTGCACCTTCACACCGAGCTAAATCAACACAAGCTTGGCTCCAGGTCAATTGTCCGAATTTTATCATGCACGAAGATTGGCCACCTTCTTCACCGGATCTAAATCCTTTAGATTATTGTGTCTGGGGGATTTTAGAGGCTAAAGTAAATAGCAAACAACACAGAAGTTTGGACTCTCTCAAAGCTTCCATATTGCGTGAATGGGACAAATTACCTCTTAAAATGATTTGTGCCGCCCTCGGACAATGGCATAAGAGATTATCTTTGGTAATTGATAAAGATGGCGGTCGATTTGAGTGAATTTGTTTACAGGTAAACTTTCATGTATGATGTTCATCATATTAGTGTAATTATTTTTTTCTATTTTATATTTGTAAAATAAAATGTCTAAATATTTGTATCAGTATTTAGTAGCCACCCTGTAATATATAAATAATATAGTATACAATAATTTAATATCACATATATTTTACTTTTGAAAAAAACCCAATTTTCCGCGGAGAAAAATGGGATTTTCATGATAAAACCCCCCAAAAACCCATGTGCATAGCTGCCAACTTTTACGCTTTTCTCCTACCACTAAAACTTAACAGTGATTTTCGCCTTGTTTAATCGTGAGATTTCGACGATTAAACAAGACAATAGTTACTGTAATATTTTAGTGGTAGGAAGAAAGCGTAAAAGTTGGCAGCTATGCATGTGGGCTGGGTTTTTTTTCAACCCGGTTTTTACGAACCCAATTGAGTGTTAATATATGCTTATTCAAATTATAAATATCACCGTATTTAAAATAAAAAGTAATTTCAAAATATTTACATTAAAATATTTATATTAAATATTTTGCAATTAGTTTTTCAAAAAGATAAAAAAATATTTATACTAGCTGCAATTTTAAACTTTTTTTTTTTTTAAATATTGGAACAAATACTCGAAAATTATTGCAAATTTTCAAGTTTCTATTGAAAATTTTCTTTTGCTTGTTCATTACATATATTTTTAACTCAAAAATTAAAAAAAGAAACAAAGCACGTAAATATTATAGAAATAATTTTCTTTCCATGTATGTAGGTTTTGAATTTAGGCAGAATTATTTATTCCAGGCCTTAGCGCTGAATCAAAAATGGCGGCGGATTTTTTTCAGCATGTGTACGCTCTATTGAATTTGGTTACCAATAATTTTTTTAAGTTTTTTTCCACTTTAATTTTCTTAAATTAAGCACCAAAAAGAAATCTTTTATAAAATACTGGTGTCAAAATTAAAGAGGACGTACATTCGTTAAAGAAATTCCGCCTTGGGCAGCCTCCATTTTTGAGTCAGCGCTCAGGCCTACTATTCAGAGTGTTCCATGCATGGCGTACGTCAGTGGCTTAACGTAAGGGGGAGGGTGGATAATTTTATTACCAGCACTATTATATAGAACATGAAGCTTTATTTAATTATTGAATGTTGTATGATTAAACAGAGCAAAATTAAGTATAGAATAATACTCGTTAATAAAATGAGCCACACTCCCCTAACGCTACGCTACTGACGTACGTCATCAAATCAACTCTCTAATATTTATTATTGTCTATGATTTTAACCCTTTCGACTCGGACGTCTCAAACACAAATTTTATTCGGTTGACACCACTTTTTAAAAAGAAGTTTGCTTCAATTACACTATTTCTAATATCCTCTAATTAAGTAAAGCAAATTTGATTTTCCTTTATTGCTGGTGCAAAAAACAGAAAGAAAGAAAGAAGATGAAAGAAAGAAGATGAGAAGAAAGATGATGTCTAGCTAGACTAGACATACGAGTGGGAAGGGTTAACGCATGGGATATAAAATCGAAATTTACGGATGACGAGCACAATGACTTTAGACTTTGAAAATTTGAAAACGGACAGTCTCTTATTTTCCATCATTCATGAAGCATTGTCATCGGAGATATCAATAAACCAAGTGGCGCTATTAAGCCTAATTAGACTATTCTAGAGATATTGTATCCTTATAATATTGTAAATGTCAATGTGTGTCCGAAAGTTTGAATGAAGTCAGCGTCTAAACGGATGAATTAATGCTTTTGCATCTTTGGATATAGATGGATTACAACCCAGAAATGAACATAGGCTATGTTTAATTTATTTTATTCAAATATTTTGCTTAATACTCCAAAATTTCATTATTTTTCACACACAATGAATTGACAATTTTCCTGTAACATTTAAGCATATTTCTTTAACGTTGCCAAGAAAATAAAAACCCCGAATAATACTTTCTCCTCGACAATTAATTTTCTGAATAATTTCCACGAGAAAAATTTAAATACAAAGTATTTAAAAGAAAATAAATAGCACGTCATGTCTGAAACAAAAAAGGGGGGGGGGGATATTTTTTATTATACATAACGCATGAATATCATATGCGTTAATAACAGTTTTTCTGTCAAAAATGGCGTCATAATTAAACGATTAAAAAATGAAAAATAATTATAATACTAAGAAAATATTTCGCTTGGAAAAATATGACTTCATAATTGAAATAAAAGTTGCATTTTCAAGTATTCGTTGAAAAAACAATGAGAATGAATATCAGTAACTAATGAAAATACGTAAATAATGACGTGTATTTAAAATGATTAACAGAAATAATTTTTACTGATACTGATTTATGAGTTATAATATATACGTTCCATACAAATGTTAGTTTTCTTTCAAAAATCACGTTATGTTTCTAAGAAGACATTTTTGTGGAAAAAGGGGAAAATAAAACGGATTAATATATTTTTTGAGCTATTTTCTGAAACGTAAATAAATTCAAATTCAATATCAATACATGGTGGAAAATAAAGACGATTAAAGTAAATTTTCCAAAAACTATAAACATATTTTCATACATATCAACTTCATGAATCAATTTATTTCCCAGAAAGTGAAAATCGTCTGCCAACAAATTGACATTTACAATCAACGATGTGAATATAACTTCAGTACATTTAAGTGGATATATTCATGGAGATAAGAAATTGATATTGATTGAAGTGTTTTGATTTGGCGTGATGTTAAAAATACAACCCTGAGACCGGTTAAAACCGGTCTAAATTAAGCCCTAATACTTGCGGCTCCACAGAGTGTGGTGCGGCTGGGCCGAATAAGGGCATTTAAATTTCAGCGATAACCGTTCTCATATTGCAAACCATTTTCACGGCATACTACATATAAAATTACTAATACATATATTATTACTTAGGACTCTGTGCTGGACTCTATTGCTCCCTATTCACACAAATTGAATTTTTAAAAAAATCATATACTTTTTCAATTAAATATTTTTACAAGATGGCAGTTAAAACATTTCACAAAGGCATTTTTAGCAAAAAGATCTGGTAGAAGTTGTGTAATATTTTTTAATGTAAAACAGTCATTTTTTACCGACTCCAAAAAAAAAGGAGTTTATGTATGGAAGGACAGTATTCCTGTGACGTCACAATGGACAAGTATTCCTGTGACGTAACATAAGGTAAAATGGCGATTTTTGAAGCCTCGAACCAAAAGGAAGAATAGGCTTCATTTATTTATGGATTATTAGCTGAAAAAAAATGCTAAACTATTTATATTATTTCAAGTATGAATGAAATTTTCTGTAATCGTCTGCATTCGGTAAGTACAATGAACAATATTCATGTGACGTCACAAATGGTAAAATGGCGATTTTTATAGGCTCGAACCGAAAAAAAGAATACCGTCCATTCAATGCGTATGTATAATTTAAATAAATATACATATGTATTTATTTTAATTTCGTCAAAGTGACGTCACATTCATTTCACCAGCTTCGAAATTAAAAACGAAATCTTAAAATTAAATTTAAAAAATCAAAAAACCCGACTGCGTTAAAAGCGAACTAATTAATTATTTCTCATCAATGTGAAACTATTTTTTATATTACTTACCTATTTTTTTATTTACTTGTATTGATGACTTTTAAGTTGTGTTTAATTGTTAGTTCCTACCTATAAAAAATGTTTTGGTAAGGCCTATAGATGTCTATGAAGGTTAGAGTTGCAGTAAAGCTAGAGATCCTACCTACACAGCTTCCAGGTTGTGTAATATTTAAATATAGCTTCTGACTGTAAAAGAGTCAATAAAGCATCGTCTTCATTTTGAAAGACTTATCCAATGATATGCCACTCAATAGGGTGCGTAAAAAAAAAAAATTTCGTCTCTTCCGCCATCTTGTATTTTACGGCCGCCATTTTGAATTTATAAAAACAAAACCTAGCCTCTAACCATCGGACGATTAAGACGAATCGATAGAGACCTCATTCATTAAAATCCATCCAGCCGTTAGGATGTTTCGAGGGTATAAAGAAATCCACATACCCAGATACGCGTGAAACACATAACCCTTCTTGGCCGTCGGGTAATAACAATACACTTTTCAGAAATAATGTTTTACATTAAAAGTCACAGAATTTGAAAATGCCATTTTAGTTTACATTTTAACCTCTTCATTCCAGGGGTACCCATTTGGGTACACTAAATAAAAAGACAAAATTACCTCCAAAAATTAAAATAAATGCATAGGTTCCTGCTATCTCTATTCAGATACACCACAGTGTCCTATATCACCAATAGATGTCGCTACAAGTTTAAAGAAGGAGGAGCCATGTGACTTTGAAAAGGAAACATTTCCAAGATGGATGACAGAAGCAATTTACCAACGACTTCACGTCAAAGTAAGTGAATAATACAAATTTGTGAGTGAATTTAAAAAAAATTATTGCATTTTTTATAAATTATACTGTTTCAAGAATGATTTGGAATTGTTTATGAATGTTGTTCATATGTGCATGGATGTTAAAAACATCTGTAAATATGTTGTACCCATTTGGGTACAATGGGTCATTACTATACGTTTCCAGCTAAAGAAACTAATTTTCTGTGTAACTATTTTATACTCTCGGTTATTACCAAAATTTTTTTAGGAATGAATAATTTATTTCTTTTAGGCTTACAAAACAATTTGAAACGGCTTTTTTCATTTTTTTTAAATAATATAAAGTAATATATTGAATTTACAGCTAAAAGATGTCACAATTTTTAGTGACTTTAAAAATTTCTAACATGTTTGAAATAAAAATATACGTTTACAAATACATAAAAAATGATAATAGTATATGCTTTAAAATATAAATATGCGTTTAAATTTTTAAATATTCTTCATTTATTGCACTTTTTAATGACTTTAAAAATTTCTAACATATTTGAAATAAAAATATGCATAATAATTTTTAAAATACATAAACAATGATAATAGTAGCTGGTTAAAAATATAAATATGCATTTAAAATTTTAAATATTAAATGTTTATTTATTTCTGCAGGACCTAAATTGTTGACTGATGAGGAAATACAGAAGTTACTGTTAGAAAGTGATGTAGATGAAAGTGATGGCTCAGAAGAGGAAATTCAATTGTCATTGTCTGAAGATAGTGATGGGGATGACGAAATACTTCCAATTCAAGACATAGATAATGACGAAATTCCATGTTCACAACAGCCAAAAGAACACAGAAAAATATGGCAAAGAAAATGTTTTCCTAGTAAGCTAGACTGTGAGACAGAAGATCTAGTAGGTCTTTCACCTTTACAGCCTTTATCTCCTTTTTCATATTTTTCACACTATTTCACAAATGATTTCTGGAAATTGACATCTGAACAAACTAACTTGTACTCTGTACAGAAAAAAGGAAGATCTATAAAAAAAAATGAGAAGGAGATTAAAGGTTTTGTTGGCATACATCTTGTGATGGGAGTATTTAGTATTCCACAAGCCCGCATGTATTGGTCAAAAAAGTTTTCACTCATACCATTAGTGACAAATGCAATGCAAAGAGACAGATTCTTCCTTTTGTGATCAAATTTACACTTTGCTGATTCTGTAATACATTCTTCTGATACCGAAGATCGCCTGTGGAGAGTACGTCCTTCACTAAATGTGGTCAGAAATGCGTGTCTTAAAATTCCTAGGCCAAATTTTTGCTCAATTGATGAGCAAATGATCCCGTTTGTTGGGAGATGTGACTTCCGTCAATATCTTCCTTCGAAGCCCAACCCCTGGGGTATAAAAAATTTTGTGCTTGCCTCAAGTGATGGTGTAGTATTGGATTTTCTCTTGTACACAGGAAAAAATACCGTTCCTGTACAAGATATGAAAGACTTGGGGCTCGGTGGAGCAGTTGTCAAAAAATTAACTGAGAGTATACCCATAAATGAAAGTAGAGTTATATTCACCAACAGATATTTCACTGGAGTGAAAATAGTTGAATATCTTCTTTCAAAGGGAATTCTGTGTACTGGGACAGTCATGGCTAATAGAATAGGTGATGTTGCGAACAAAATGCATGCTGTGAAAGACAGTGCAATGAAACGTGGTGAGTGGATTGAGTTTACCAGATCAGATGATAAAATTGTGGTGTTAAAATGGAAGGACAAGAAATGTGTGCATATGATGTCCACCGCATGTGGAAGTGAGCCCAGTGATACGTGCGAGCGCTGGTGTAAAGATGAAAAAACCAAGGTTCCTGTATCCAGACCAGCTATAATAAGAATGTATAATGCGCATATGGGTGGAATTGATCTGAACGACAGGTTCATTGCTTGTTACCGTACTTCCATGCGAACACGTAAATGGCCAATTCGGGTCTTTGTTCATTTCCTCGACTTAGTTACAGTAAATAGTTGGGTTTTGTACATGAGAGATTGTAGATCCTCCAATATTCCGAAAAGAAATCAAATGAGTTTGCTGGAATTTCGCCTTTACATTGCTGAGGTCCTTATAAAATGTGAAACTGAAATGCCTACTGCCGGAAGACCACGAAAATCAGAGCAATCATCCAATGAAACTACAGCTAAAAAAAGAAGAATAATCATATCTATACCAAAAAATAAGGTTCGCTATGACGGGGTTGAACATTGGCCACAGTCTGTTACTGGGGTAAATCAATCTCGATGTCGTATGGAAGGTTGCAAAAGAAAATCGAGAGTAAAACGTGTCAAATGTAATGTATTTCTTTGCCTTCAGAATAATGACTGTTTTATAAAGTTCCATACTAAATGATATTCATTGGCAAGTTATGTATTTTATTTTTTGACAATACAAAAGTTTATGTATTAGATCATGTATGTTGTTTGAATTGATATAATTATTAAACAATAAATATATCAATTAAAAGTAAAACATAGTGGTATTATTTATTTAAAGAATGACGATTTTATTCAATGGTGACCTGATGTACCCATATGGAGACATAAATTTTAACTATTTAAAAATTTAAAAAAGAAAAACCTAATTTTGTTTTCTCTTTTCTCAGCCTAAAAGCGCCATAAATTGCTGATAAAATAATTTTTCTATGCAGAAGATTTTTCTCGGGACTGAAGAGGTTAAATAGAATTTCTTACTTGAAATTGAGTATTAAATAAAATTAATGTTTTTGTGTTTTTCTAAATGTACAATAATATTCAATTTCATTAAGCTATTTCATGTTTTAAATAAATTAAAAAACATGATTCATGAAGTGAAAGATTTTTTTTTTTTAAATCTCGACATGTATTATTCCGTAGGAGAAAATAACCTGGTGAAAGCGTCGTCATATTTTAAACCATTGACCGGTTTTCATATAGAAAATATTAGCAGTTACACAAAATAGCGTGATTTCCATAGAATTTATCATGCAGAAATGCATAAGTTAACATACTTTTCCGTACAATGTCCCGCAATGCTGGTTTCAATAAAATTTGAATAAATAGTACATGAAAGTCCATGTAAAAAATGTTTAGGAAGTAATTTTAATTGGAGACTAGGCTTTACATGTGACATCATTTGCAAAGACCCTATGCTGAGAATTGAGCAATAAATTTGCTTTTCACCTCACCACGCTAATTTTTAATGGTACCCTGATTATCGGAAAGCACAACAGAAAAGCCAATAAAAAATCCGGGTAATAATCAGTCATCCTTTTCTGAAATTTCTTTCGATTTTAGAGTATTTAAATCTACAGTTTAAAATATCTCTTAAAGATAATTGTTTTTCCACTGGAGCGTATTCCTGCAAATTTCGAAGCTTCCATAATCCTAAATTACTATACAACAATCGATATGAAAATGTTTATCCGTAATCGGGGTTTTTTCTACAAATTGATTTTTTCCGCCGTATAAAGCAATAAGCAACTTTATTGCTTTATATTATCCTCTCTCTCTCCTTCTCTTTCTATCTCTCTCTATATATATGCAAATTGGATTCATCAGAATTATTTCTAATATAAAATGTGATAAAGGATTAATTGCATATGCTTTAATTTTTCGAATTTTTTTGCTTAATTGATGCATTTATTCTTCTTTAAATGTTACGTGAACGGAGTCACGGGTAACAGCTAGTGAATTATATGTTTTAAGTGCTAACCCTTTTCTGGTTGAAGAAGCTAGTTATAAAACATTGTAAAACAGTCTTTAACGAATTAAATCAAAGTTCGTATGATTTCACCATTCAGTTGTTATTCGAATACTTCAATAAATTAATATTTTGCATATCACCTATCTTCGTAGATATATCTATAAACTGGATATATATAGGATAAACTGGATACTAAGAAATACTATAACATACTTTGTTTGAAATGGATTGATAATAAAGATACATAATTCTTTTTATTTATAATTGGAAAGATAACGTCAACATAATCATAAAAAATTACATTTAGGTTAACATACAAATGAGTAAATTTATTTTTATTAGAGCATATTTATTTGTATTATTTCCTACAACACAGAGTTCAGAATAAATTATGTACAACTCAGAAAAAAATATTTTTTTTTCTCGACATATTGTTGTCGAATTTACTGGTATAAAGATAGAATAATTAATTATTTTTTACTATCACAAGGGTGAACTTTGTTAAATGAAAGTTTTATTTCCTTGCTTGTTGCTTGGAACAGGCCAATGCTAGTAGAAGGAAGTAACTACGTTTCGTAATGTCTAATGGATACCGGAATTTTCGAAACCTTTTATAAGCATATATAAGGAATTGCATTTTAAAAACATTTTTTCACCAAATCTATATAATAAAACTTTGGTTTAAAAACTCTGGTAAAAATCTTAATTAAACTTACGTGATATAAAATAGATCTCACAGAATTTCAAAAAATTAAATCCAACGCTCACCTCGATATTTTATTTATTATTTATTTTGGAAGTGGGGATGGACGACGATTCACAAAAATACCGAAAACTCGCGTTAAAGATTAATAATAATAATAACAAAATAAATGAAGTTAAAATATGGGGAAAATGCCTATAAACATATCTTTAATATTAATTTCGCCGTTTAAAAAATGCTGTTGAAAAATGAACATATAAAGGATCAATTGTATCCAGATATACAGGGTTCGTACGGGTCCTTGAATTTCCAGACTAAGAAATTCTTCAGTACCAGTATTTTCTTATAGAAAATCTCTCCTTAATCCCTTAATTCTCGCTCCCGTCATATTAACGGGCTGTGTCTTTTACTCAAATTGTTTGATTCCCACCAGTTTTATAAAATAGTAAAATTGGGTATATTTTGGTATCTTTTTACTGTCATTAAATAAGGTGGATATTTCATTTTCATAAAAGTGGTGCCAATAAGCAATTTGAATTGTTCAACCGTAATTTAATTCGAGCGTTAAGGTGTTAAGTAAATCAAAATATCGCGCGTTTAATCTAGATTTATTTTTCTATTTAAAAAAATACTGATATTTGGCCTTGAAATTAGCGGCACCCGTACGAACCCTGATATATAATTTTGTCTGAAAGTATATTCTGTATTTTTTTTTTCGTATTAAACTGAATCGGAGATTCCCAAGAATAAAAACACCACAGAAAATGTTCTCGAACCCGAAAGAATTAGAGTTAACCCGCCCAGCTACTAGACACTAAAGAAAGAAGAAGAACCAGTGCACTAAAAATTAGGTTTCCCGACCCGATACAGAACTAATCTCGTGTCCCAAAATTGCTTAGTTGGGCCCTAAAAGCGATATTTTCAGGGCTCCCAAATGGTCCGCCAACTGAATACCAATAAATTTTAACAGAAAATTTTATGGTAGGTTTGCGCTAGAATTAACTTTCAATGGTGTTTCCGGGGCGGTTTGTAAGAAAAAATTAAAAAGAAAATATTTCTAAAAAAATATTGGTATTCAGTTGGCGGACTATTTGGGAGCCCTGTATTTTGTTTAGATACAATATATCTACAAATAAATAATACTCACACCGGTAAAATAAATTTGGATAGTTTAGATATATTTTCTGCAAATATTAAAAGACGTTCCCAACCGGAACTCAAAATCTACTAGAGACTGTCCATTTTTGGCGGATAAATAACACGTATCGAAAATGCATGCGTAGTATGCATTGAAACGTTGGCTGAAGTGGCCACAAAATCAAAAGCGAAGTCACGTCGCTCAAGATCCCGCGCAAGGCCTGAGCGCTGGTACGAAAATGGCGGATGTTTTTTAACGTAAGTACGGTCCCTTAATCCTTTATCTACTGCAATTTTTTTGTCAGTTACTACAATGGAAATTAAAGGATAAACATAAAAAAGTACTCACCCTTAAGAAATTCAATTATTTAGAGGTAATTAATTAAAGGGGCATTTTAAAGTACCGCCAACATGACTAAAATATAGTTACAAAAAACCCACAAGGTATATCAAATGGCCCCAGAAAATATTTTCGATTTACGAAGTATGTGAAATATTTGCTTTTTTTTCGTATTTACAAATAAACCGTTTGGCAAAATCCGGTGCCAATCATTTATTTCAATACTTTAGAATTGAAAAGGCTTTGCCCCTGAAAATGTAAAAAAAACTATATATTTTTTTAGGTTTCGATCTGATTAGCAGTCCTTTAGTTAAGCGACATCTATATTACAGGGACAACATGTTCTCTCGTATCTCCACATATGCAATATATGAATTTACACCTGCCATTTCTAACACAGCAAAAACGAGCCGGTGCCACAACTTTTTCGATTCCCTATACAAAATAAAAATGAAACAGAAAATAAATATTAGGAAAATCATTACTACACTACATTTTAGTAATTACTTTCTAAAGAAGATGAAAATGATGGATAACTACACAGACGAAAAGTAAAAAAGAAGTTTTCCTCCAACAGTCAGTGTGCTGATGGTACTTATAAGTACCACAGAGTAATTCAACTGTTAAATCAAATACATACTCCGTTCAACTAAAATAGCTAGTCAAACTGTATTCTAAGATCATAATGAACACATAAAAAAATCCAACACTTATCTTATATCCTTTACTGTGTTTGCAGCAATAAAAAGTCGAACGTGACAATCTGTACAAAATGTCGGCACAAAACACATCGTCTGTGTCAAAGATAGCCTATTTCCTCGCTAAAATAACAGACCTAGAGCTACTGCTGCCATGTATCCCGATAAAGTGGAGTTAAAAGATTGTTTTTGCAAAGTACCATTAGAATATTAGTAATATTAACTATGGGGTGAAAGTTTAAACTAAATGGTACTTATAATTTCCGTCAATAGATAAAGGGTTAAATGTAGACACTAGTATTTTATAAAAGATTTCTCTGACCTTGTTTAATCTCAGAAGAAAGGGGGGAAAACTTAAAAAAAATATTGGTACGAATATTTAATGACCGTACACACGCTGAATAAAATCCGTCTTCGGCAGCCGCCATATTTGTGTCAGCGCTCAGGTCTAGTATTCGGGGTGGGCGGTGGTCCCGCGCCACGTAGTGGAAGGGGTTGAAGTACAGGAGGATGAATAACGGTACTAAATAGTTTCAGACCAGGGTTGCCAGTTTGGCCTCCATTTTTATTCAGAAATTTGAAATTCATACCAGAAGTAAAAGATAGCATTATATGCTTTAGTTAATGTGAGTATTCGAGTCCAAAAGCAGGGTCTACTTCAAAGAAAAATGATGCTAGCAATAATATTGTTTCTTCATTGTTTCAATATTGTAAAATCAAGTTTTTTTTTAATTTAACGTAATTTTTTTTTAATATTTTTAATTTTTCGGAATTAATTTAATGTAATTTCTTAAAATCCTGAATATTTTTTTTTATTTTATTTTACATCCGACTAGCTTTTAATGTAGAAATAATAACTTATATGAAATGTATTTGTCGGAAGCTAATGCCATTTTATATTTTAGTTACGATAGTTTTTCTATGCTAATGCTGACATACGAACTTTTGAATTCAGAGCTCTGCAATAATAATTGATCTCCATATGACATGTTTAATTAACAGTTCAGTAATTGTTCAGTTTAAAATAAGCTTCTGTCACTATGCCGCTTTTACTTTCGTTATTTTAAATTAGTTTTATTGTATTACAGTTATTGTCGATACAGATAAATTAATTTAATGTGCTTGTGCGTAATATACAGGGTCTCTGAAAAGTCTGGAAACGGTCGAATAATTCGAGGAATACAAAGCAGATTGAAAAATGAAAATATACGTGTTAAATATTTTAAAAAAAGCTACTCAGTGATACCAAATTTGACCCTCGCAACCGACCGCCCGGGGGTCAGAGAGGCCGTCCAACTTTGAAATCTTGAATGATAACCCCCATTTTTTATTGCAGATTCGGATACTACAAACAAAAGTACGTAACTTTTGTATTTAACATTTTTTTTTTCCAATATTCGTTGATCACGGTGTAATCGAGCAAATAAAAGAGGTACATATTTTGGTTTTCCCAACCAGGATTTGACATCTCGAAATCTGATTGGACAGAACTTTCATCGTCAAAGTAGCCGACTTTTGCAGGAATAGTGTTTCTCGAAAACCATCAGTGGTGGTTGTTTCGATGACGCTTTATATGCTTTTTCCATAAAAATTAATAGAAATATATTAAATTAGTACTGTATTTGCATATTTTTGTTATCCAGTCAATCAATTCAAAATAATAGGCTGCGTATTTTGTTTTTTTAACGTGTAAATATACACCTTCCCTCCCGTACAGAAAAAGGATAATCGCCACTATTGTGGGGGCGTTGTGTGCGGATATTCTGCGTTTTGATGGCTTCTGCTGTTTTTTCTTAAATATCATCTAATTCAGGAGGCTTATGCTGGTGTACATTTTTAAAAATTATTACTATAGAGCAAAATGTAGGACAAAATATTAAAAAAAAAGAGATATAAATTTTTTTATGCTGTCTGAGCAATGGATGGGGAAGTAGCGTAAATTCCAGTGGGGGTGGAGTTACATATTTTGATGATTGATTAGTTACTGCAACTAAAGTGCATAGAAGTATATAGTGTGTTTATCGCCAATAGAACGGTAATGAAAAATATTATCCCTGAAAGGATGAACACCAGCTTCTCCGCTAGAGGGCGTCGAGTTCCCACCGTCGTTGATTTAGGTTTCAAATCGCATTTAAAGACCTTGATCTTAATGTTAGTGGAGATATAATTAACGCTACATTTTGAAACAAATTATACAAGTGTATCTATTTTTATTTATTTATTATTATTTTTTTTTACATATTCAAATAAAGGCATATACGTTTGTTTAATAATAAATCATTATTGATATGTACCAAAAGAAAAAAAAAAAACGCTGGTCGAATATGCTTTATTCCTGGATGCATTAGTGGATATAAATGCAACAAAACTAAAATGATTCTATATTTAATTGAAGAATAAATATTCAAAATGAGCATTTATCTAGGTATATACCCTTAAATTTAAATACCCATGTATGGTGCACCAGTGGTTACTTCCAAATATAAATGTGAATTAAACTTTTATAATAAAATTATGTCTTTAGTCAGCAGTACTTTAAGATACATAAAAAAGTAATAATTATTTTTTCTTATTTTATCTAACTTTAACAAAAAAAAAAAAAAAAAAAAAAAAAAAAAAAAAAAAAAAAAAATTGAATATTTTAAAGAAAACGCATGCTGCTAGATTTGAAAAAATCATTAATTTCTGATTTGATTTTTTGCTAATAAATTTTAAATTATTTTATCAAAAACTAAAGCTCTGAAATGTCAGAAAAATTTAAAAACTCAATTTACTCTTAAATTATTAACTGACTGTAAAGAAGTAATAATTAATTTTGATTAAAAAGTTGTCAAAATGGAGGAGGAAAATATTTTAGAAAAAAAAAAGAGAGAAAGAGAGGGGGGTGGGAGGAAAAGAAACCTATGTTTTTATAACAATCCATCAGAGTATGATATATATTCCATATATTGTTTTAGAAATAATAAAATATATTACTAAGAGAAACTACTTGTTCTATTACTAAATTAACTTTAGAAAGACCTCTACTTAGGATGAATGAAACAACAAAATTATGGCTTTAGTCAGCAGTACTTTAAGAGATATAAATAAAGTTAATAATTATTTATTCTGATTTTATCTAATTTTAGCTAAAAAAAATAAATAAAATAAAAGAGAATATTTTTGAGGAAATGCATCCAACTTTCAAGATATTTTTATTTTCTAGTTTTCAAAACATCAATAATTTCTCATTTGGTTTTTTGCTAATATACATTAAATTATTTTACCAGAAACTAAAGCTCTGAAACATCAGATTTTTTTAAAAACTAAATTTACTCTTAGTTTATTAACCAGCCGTAAAGAAGTAATAATGAATATTGATTAAAATTTGTCAAAATGGGAGTAAATATTTTAGCTGTACAAAGAAAATTTTTTTTTACATTTATCATAGTAAGGTGTACATTCAATATATTGTTTGTAAAATTAAAGAAAAAATATTTCACTACAAAGAATACTACAAAGGAAAACTTTGTTCTATTATTAAATTAATTTTAGAAACACGTTTACTTACGATGAATGGAATTTAATAAACAAAATAATACTTTTAATCAGACGTAATTCAACACATATATAAATAAAGTTATTAATTATTTATTCTGATTTTATCTAATTTTAACTAAAAACAAAGAACATTTTAAAGGAAATGCATCCTACTTTCAGGAAAGTATACTCATATATATATATTCTTGATTTGTAAAATCATTAATTTCTGATTTGATTGTTTGCTTAGTGCTTACCTCAAATTATTTTATCAAAAAATAAAGCTCTGAAATATGAGAAGTTTTTAAAAACTCAGCTTAGCTTATGAATTGGCTGTAAAGATGTAATTATGAATATTAATTAAAAAGTTGTAAAAATTTGGGGGGGGGAGGGTGTATTTTAGCTACACACACAAAAAAAATTACAACTATGTTTTTACAACAATTTATCATAGTATGATGTATATTCAATATTGTTTTAGATATAACGATATATTGTACAAAGAAAAACCTTGTTCTATTATTAAAGTAACTTTAGACGGACCTCTACTTGAATGAACGAAATTGTGCATTTAGTCAGAAGTACTTTAAAATATATAAATAAAGTTACGAATTATTTATTCTTATTTTATCTAATTTTACCTAAAAATAGAAAATCAATTAAATAGAATAGTTTGTATGCGTTTAATTTCATTACAAACTAGTCATGAAATCATTTAAATTCCTCTTCAACTGCATTTCATTATTACAAAAAAAAAAAAAAAAATCTTGTGTATTTTTAATCTAGAGCATTTTAAAGTATTGATTTAACAAAAAACTTCTTGTGTATATTTAACTAGAGCAGTTCAAAGTACTGATTTATTATAGAAAAAATTGGATTTAACAGGATGTGCATGGGAGAATGACAGATACTATAGCGGCGGTGGGAACGCTAGCGCCATCTATCGGCGTCCTCTGTTTCTGAAGTATGATTTTGATGCATATAATAACACTATTCACTTCTAGGCACTATACTGCAACTCCAAAATATCAAGTCCGGCAGACACTTCTTCAACAATTCTTATAAACGTAATAATTTATTGTAATTTAAAATATTTTTCAATTTAACATTTTTTTCATAATTTTAAAATTAATAATTTTAAACAATTGAAAATTTTTGATCTTTTAAACTTTTTCATTTAAAAAATAATTAAACTCTTTAAGATCTCTTGATGATTTCTGGGGAAGACTATGCTTTAATTTTCATAGTGGAAGGATGATGTAGAACAGCGGTTCCCAACCCGTGGGCCGCGGCCCACTTGTGGGCCGGGAGGACCGTGGTACTGGGCCGTAGAATCTTGGTGTCTAATACCGGTTTTTCGGGACATTCACTATAGAAGCGCTGACTGTTGATCGCTGGGCTTACATTCGTCAGTCATCAAGGTCAACGCTCTTCTCCCTCCGACATTCTTCACCCTTCTCTCTACCACGTCCGCATTCCGCGCTTTTATTATTGACTCCTTTGTCAGTAGCTGTGGTTTTCTGTTGATGTATCATATCGTTTTATGTACTGTGAGCTACTATTACTGCACCTCAATATGGATGCTTGGTTTCAGACGGGGTCTTGTCGTAAGACGAAGTTGGCAATTGATGAAGGGACTTCTACATCTGTTTCAACAAATAGTGAGTTTGAAATGAAGGCGAAATCCAGTATAAGTTGTAAAAAAATAGCAAGGAAAACTAAAATATATTTTCGTAAATATAACCCTGATTTTTTTTAAATGTGGGTTTGTGTTTTCTGGTTCTGAGGAAGATCCTATGCCTCAGTGTGTGATTTGTTTCGAAATGCTAGAGGCTGTTTGGAGAAAAACTCCAGACTGTTTGGTGTTTTGTGTGATGAAATGGGCAGTGAACACAAACAGCTTCTACTTCACTGCGAAGTTCGGTGGCTGTCGAGAGGCAAAGTGTTGACAAGATTGTTCGAACTCCGTGATGAACTCACGGTTTTCTTGATGGAGGGAGATTATGATGGAAAACTTGCAAATTCCTACTTAGACTGTGTGGCCAATGAAAACTGGTTGAAACCGTTGGCATATTTGGCGGATATTTTTGGTTCTCTCAATGGTCTTAACTTAACTCTGCAGGACAAGGATGCTCATAAGTTTTTTGTGCAAGACAAAATACAAGCAGTGATAAAGAAACTTCAACAATGGGCTCAAAAAGTGGAGCAAGATTCCTTTGACGCATTTCCAGTCCTACATGATTTTCTTGAAATCAACGAAGTCAAATTCGATAAAACAACAGCTACAACTATAAAAGAACACCTCGAATCTTTGGCCTCTAACCTCAGGTAATTTAAAGTTATTTATTTTTCATAATTTTATTCTATTATTTTTTAATAAGCGTAATTAAAAACATTTATTTTCTTAAAACAGTAACTTTTTTTTAAAATTAGTAAATTTTTCAAATAGTACTTTTTTTAAATTAATAAATTTTAGTTACTTGTCTTATACTTTTATTAATCATTCACATGAATGAGAAATCTACCAACACTAACTGAAGCAGTAATTAAGCTTTTCCGATTTTTTTGGACTTTCTTCCCTAAAATAGAAGATGAAATATAATGGATCAGAAACCCCTTTGAAGAAAATGCCCCACCAGTGGCCAAGAGGTTCTGCTCTCGAAGCTGGTAGACGGGAGGTGCTGGGTTCGAACCCAATCGCGCCCGTCGGCCTAATCGTTTGGAGTTTTCGTGGTTTTCTTCCAACCTTGGATTCCCCAAGCGTAAATACGGATTAGGTTCCCTTAGAAAGACCCCCACGAAGGGCACTTCCTCCCATTAGGGCCTATATCCCTCGTGTTGATAATTGGCCGTCATAAACACAAACAAACAAACCTTTGAAGAAAAATACTTAAAAAAATTAAAATTATCTTCAAATGAAGAAGACTCGTTAATTGAATTACCATGTGACCAGACTTTAAAATCGATTTTTAAGACAACACCACTGGTCTCATTTTGGATACAAGTTCGGCAAGACTATCCAGCTATTACCGAAATTGCACTGAGACACTTGATGGTCTTTTCTACAACCTATATATGTGAACGAGCCTTTTCAACTTTAGTTTTAAAAAAAAATATGTATAGAAATAAAATGAATGCCGAGAGTGATTTGAGACAAAAACTATCCAGTTTCAATCCAGATATTAACATTATCGTCGAGGACAAACACTCTCAAAAATCCCATTCAGGGTTTTCTTTTTAATCATTGTGTTTTTTTTTTTTTTTTTTTTAGTTTTTATAAAATTGAGATAGCTAAGTGAATACAATAAATAAAGTTATTTTCTTTATAAAAAATATTTTTTTCTTCATGTACAGCAACTTTTACTATTTACTGACATAATATATATATATATATATATATTCGTCATGTGTATATACTATATTATATAGGTGTTTATTTCTCATATTTTTAACTTGTATATTAAGTAGTTAGTGGTCCTCAAAGTTATTTTTACAAAATCGGTGGTCCGCACAACTAAAAAGGTTGGGAACCACTGATGTAGAAGATTGTTTAATTATTTATAAATTAATACAATAAAATATCAAATGTGACAAAATACAGGGAGTCCGAAAAGTTTGGAAACGGTCATAATGAAAAGGTCAATCTTATATGAATAACTCAAGAAATTCATATAAGATTGAAAAACAAAAAAATACGTGTTAAATATTTTTTTAAACGCTATTCCGTGATGTCAAAGTTGATACCCCATCCCGACCACCTGGGGGTCAGAGGCGTTCCAACTTTGAAATCGTAAATGATAATCCCCATTTTTTATTTCAGATTCGGATTCTACGGGGGGAAATGCGCAACTTTTGCTTTTAACATTTTTTTTCGAATCTTTCCAGATGACGGTGTAATCAAGCACAATGTGTCAGATGCATATTTTGTTTTCTAAACCATGTTTTGCAATCACGAAATGTGATGGGCCAAAGCTTTCGTTACCAAAGTGGGTCGTCTTAGCTGGAATTGTGACTTTCGAAAACTATCAATGGAGATTGCTTCGATGGCAAAAGTGCTTTATATGCTTTTGCCATGCAAATTAACAGAAATATATTGAATCAGATTTCTATTTGTGTTTTTATTTTATCCATTCAGTCCATTCTAATCAATTAACCTGTGTTTTGTTTTAATACTTTAATGTGTAAACATGCCCCTCCTCTTCCGTACAGAAAAAAAAAGATAATCTTCGTTATTTGGTAGAGGTAAGCGTAAATATTCGACATCTCGATGGCTTCTGCTGTTTTTTTTATATATATATATATACTCTAAATTGTGGTCAGAAGGTGGGCGTATGGGATTTTTTTACTATTACTATTATAGAGTAACATGTAGGACAAAATAAAAAGAAGTACATGTATATACAGGGTGTCCGGTCTCGACGGTGTCCAATGGCTAATTCCTAAACCGTTAGTCATACCCATATAGTTCCAATTAGAAAAATGCTTTAAATCAGATAAAGAAATATTTTAAAAGCGATTTGAGTCAATAAAAACTTTTTTTCAAAAATTACGAAATTTAAATTTGTATACGGTCCCCCGGTCCTTTAAGTTATATTTAGTAAAATTTTCCGGTTACACTGACAAGTAAGACAAAAAAAGTCGCATTCACATGACACTAAAATTGTGCGAGTTATGAAACTTTAAAAATGCATGACTTATGTCACTTTTCTGCTCTGAAAACAAATGAGTTCGGCTTGGCTTTGAGAGGTCATATTCCAAGTGCTTAAAGTATTCGAAGATCTCATTTCATGTGTATTTGCGTTTTGAAAAAAATCGTACAAGTATTACGATTAAGTTAACATTTATTAAGTTTCAGATTGGCTGAAATAACATATGTTTTATTTTGTCAGGATTTGAGACTGTTTCTTTTATGATTTCTTTTAATAAAATTATGTTAATTTTTTTGAAGTTTTTATGTTACTTCAACGATCTTATGTATGTTTTTCCAGTTCAAAATTTGTATTCGAACTTTAACCCACTTTCAAATATCCGAACGAAATTACATTTTACATACTGGCTCAAATCCGATAACAATCTAATATTATTATGATTTTCGGTGGTTACCATTTATACTTATTTTATAGGATAACACAAAAAAATTCGGATAGATTACCGCCAAGAAGTTTATGAACATTTTTAGGTTAGATAATACAAGACGGAGATTGTTGGGTTTTTTAACTTTTATGTATTTTTTAGCACTGAATCCAAAAATTGCCTTAATTTTTAACCATCATGTCAGGATATTTCGCAAAGCATAAATTGTCGAATTTAAAGAATAACAAAAATCGGATACTATAAAATAGAGGAGATGGTTGTATTTTTTAACTTTTGATAATTGATTTTTACGTACTTTTTAGCACTAAATCTGAAAATGACTTTCATTTTTAACCATCACGTTAGAATTTTTTTGCAAATGTGTAAGTTAAAATATAGCGAAAATCTCATACTATAAAGCATATGTAAAACATTTTTTATTTGATTTGATTCAATAATGTATTCGACATTTTTGCTTATCTTGGGATTCTTACAGCTGGGTGGTGTGATGAGATGGGGGAGGAGATTAAATTTTAACTTTGAACTTTTGAACTTTGAAATTTACAATTTGCGACAAATCTTGATGTGATAAATTAGCATCATTTTATTTAACAAAAATTCTGTTTTTTAGTTTCTTCTTAAATGTGTATTACAAATTGTATATTTTGCATTAATATGTCAGAATGACTAAAGATTTCAAATTTATATTGCAATGTTAATTTTACTCTCAACCATTTTTTAATATATCTGACGAAATTATATTTCGACTAAATTTGTGAATGACCCCCAATTTGCAGCAAAAAATATGCTCCAACTTTAAACAGGTATTATTCGGTCAATTTTAATCGTAGAACAACGGTACTTTTTTGTATTACTTGTCAGTGTAAAAGGAAAATTTTACTAAATATAACTTATAGGACCGGGGAACCGTATAAAAATTTAAATTTCGTATTTTTTAAAAAAATGTTTTTATTGACCCAAATCACTTTTAAAATATTTCTTTACCTGATTTAAAACATTTTTGTAATTGGAACTATATGTCTATGACTAACGGTTTAGGAATTAGCCATTGGACACCGTTGAGACCGGACACCCTGTATATATATATATTTTTTTTTTTTTTTGCGGGTGGAGCAAAGAATGGGGAAGTAATGTAAAATTCAGGTGGTGGTCGGATTGGAGATTTAGATCTTTGATTAGTTACTGCAACCAGAAAATAACAAGTAGGGCAAAAATATTTTGGAACAGATGTCATAAGTTCCCCCCGGCCGCCATCTTGGAATTCTTCTTGGCGTGATAACCCCTTTTCCGCCGAGTAGTAAATGTCGCCAAGCACCGGTTTATACGCATGTTTTGGGTTAACGAAAATAAAATGTAAATAAACAGAATTCGCTAAACTGGCAATCTGTAATCCTTGTATGAGCGCTTCGCGCACATTTACCGAAATAAATTCAGCATTTCTCGCGGGATAGCATTCTTAAAATTCAGCAGTTCTCATTTTGTAGCAATCTCAAAACGTAAAAAACTCTTAAAGCAGCAAAATATACATAAAAAACGAAACTCCCTAAAGTGGCAATCAGCAATAGTTGTATGAGCACATTTACCGGAAAAAAACATCGCCGAATTCAGCATTTTTCGCGGTATAGCATTCTCAAAATTCAGCAGTTCTCGTTTTGTAGCAATCTCAAAATGAAAAAAACTCTTAAAGCAACAAAATATACATAAAATTATCAACATACCTTAACAGACATCTGCTTTCTTGAAGCCTCCAGCACGAAATATCTCTCATAACACCGCCGTCATTTTCCAAAATAGGCTTAATACGCATTGACACGCTATAAACAAACCTCCCTTTCTTGTCAAAATTTCCTCATATTTCTTAATTACTTCAGCAAGAGCGTTTACACGGACTACAGAAACTATAATCAATGAAATACATCCAATAAATTTAACATAAAAATAAAAAGACAACGATAGAACACGATACACGATATCAAAATACATGCACAAAATTCTAAGCTTCTCAGGGGTTGCCAGAACACGACACGTCACACGAGGTTTCCATATCGAGTTTGTCATATCCGTAAACACCGCCAACACGCCAACAAAAAATTGCCAAACAATTCAAAACAACAACGGCAGAGGGAAGATACGTCATCTATGCCAATATTTTCCATAATTCTAATAAATGTAATAATTTTTTGTAAATTAATATATTTTTTCAATTTAACGTTTTTTTCATAAATTTAAACAATAGAAAAATTTTGATATTTCAAAATTTTTAATTTAAAAAATAATTTAACTCCTTAAGTCTGTCAGGATTTGTGAGGCACAATTCATTGTCAAAATTCATTCATTGTCAAAAGGTGCATGCGGAATTTGTTTTGGGCACCATTAATAAATGAATAATATTATTTAATTTTTTAATTAAAGAATTTTTTGGTATTTCACAAGTAAAGGGGACAGTTGAAAAAACACGGTGTATTCCAAATAAAATTTGTGTACGCGATGCGGTCTCGAAAGGGTTAAAGTGTAATGATTATTTGCTGGGGCAGACGACGTGTTAATTTTCATAACAGAAGGATAATGTAGAAAACGGATTGTTTATTATTACAATAAAATAACTTATGTGACAAAAAATATAATCTAAAACATAATTGGCGGAACAAATTAAAAACAGATCAGTTTATTTTCTTCATTTTTTAAGCCCTAGAAGGGGCTTTTATTAATATATTTCATTCGGTTAATTCTACGTTCTTAAATTTTTATAACAAATAACCAATTGAACTATTTAAATAAAATCAAACAATATGATACATAAAACCCATTAAAAACTTAGGATCCGTTAAAAAGAAATCTAAATAAATTTTAAACGTTTTTCCTTTTTAAGTTGCAAATATTTGTATTGCAGATTTTATATTCTGCTTATGATGAGTGTGTATAAAGTGATAAGGCACATGTAAAATACAAAAAAAAAAAAAAAAAGTCTAAGATTTATTTCGATTTAATTTGAAGGGAAATTTTAGGGATTTTTAGGGTATTTAAATTATTATATTGTTAAAATTTTGTTTTTATTTTTTAATGTTCATTTGGTTTAATCCTTACCGACGCGGAGTAATTAAGTTTTTAAACTGATGAAATGATAGACTGACATCAGAATTTATAAACGAGTTTACTGGAAAATACAAACTTTCTTATTTTCAAGTACATTATAAATGGAAAATTTTAATGAAATATTCTGGGTGCCAGTAAAATAAAAATTATGAGTCCTTTTTTAAGGCCACTGTCCGCAAAAGCTCTAACTTATTTGTTAAACAACTTTAACATTAAACATAGAAGTAACTGAATGAAATATATGAATAAATGTCCGTTCTCGGGCTTAAAAAATGTCGGAAAAATTTATTTGTTTTTAATTTGTTCTGCAAATAACGTTTTTGTTTATATATTTTTTCACATTTGTTACATTATTATAATAATTAATAAATAATTAAACACTTTTCTACATTATCCTTCCCCCATGAAAATTAAAACGTCTTCTCCACCAGGAAATAATCAACAGTGCTTAACCCCTTCGGGACGGGAGCCTTTTACGAAATTCTTAATCTTCTGTCACCGTTTTTTAAAAACAGAAATTTGTGTCCTGCTGAATCGAGAAAATGCGCTGATTTAACAAGGCAAATTTTACAGTAAAATTTTACTGGTGAGGAAAAACAAGTATTTTGAGCGCTTCATGCGGCACGTATACGTGCCGCTCGTCCCCAAGGAGTTAAAGAGTTAAATTATATTTTATATTCAAAAGTTTAAAAGATAAAAAATTTTCAACTGTTTAAAATTATGTGGTCGTTCGAAAAGTCGTGTCCGTTTGAAAAAATCAATTCATACCGGATAATTCTATCATTTAATAATTAGACATTGATTCCTATATCTAATGTCTAATAATTACTGGGCAGGATTTTCCGATGCAAATTCATTTTCCTAAACGGACACGACTTCCCGATAATAAATTTAAAATTAGGAAAAAAAGGTTAAAATGGAAAAATATATTAATTTACAAAAAAGTATTACATTTATTAGAATTTTTGAATGTTTTCTGCCCTACTTGCTAGTCAGTAGTTGCAGTAACTAATCAGTCATCAAAACCTATAATCTCACTCTCTTCCACCTTAAATTTACTCTACTTCCCATCCTTTGATCAGCCAGCACAAAAAGTTTTATGTTTTTTTCCCTTTTATGATATTCTATAGTAATAATTAAAAAAAAAAAAAAAACGTATACACCCCCATCCGGCTTCGAAGTAAGTGATTTTTTGACAGCAGAAGACATCGAATCACAGAATATCAACACACTCCGCCCCCAAATAATGAATACTATAAACTGGTTTTACTTCCTTCTAAATTGAAGAGGTTGGAAAAACAGTTGACGCATACGAATGTCTCGAATGCATGTCTCGAATTTCAGTTCTGATTTTACAGAAATAATTTTGCATTTTAATATTTATAATACCTTATTCTTTCAAAGAAGTAGCTACAAATTAATATGCTACTTTCCCAATCTTCGTGCCTAACTATTGGCAATTCATAAGACTAATTACCAGACATAACTTTTAGCCTCAAATCACCGTTTTTATCTTCTGTGTGTAATATGACCAAAACAATATGACACTCTCGAAATAAACTGTGTCTAGCTCTAAATTTAGACACAATAATTTTTTTAATTGTTAATAATGCTGAAAGAAAGTGCCAAATAATATTAACTTTATGAAAGAAAGAAAAGCTTGTTTACAATAAGATCGAATAGCAGACAAATAACTTCGACCTGTGATGTGATATTTGTTACACTGAGCGAGCATTTTGGGGCATGTACAGCTCGTCACTCCAAAGGCAGACTAGTACTTATATACTGCGCATGCGCAACTGTAGAATTTTAATTTAAAATTACTGCTAACTAATAAAATATTTGAACAAACGAATGGATGATGGCCAAATATCTTTCTATATATATCTGTGGCCAAATATCTTTCATTTAAAAAAAAAGATTGGTGTAATTTGATGCAGTAGTCTCTTCTCACGGACTGTCGAAAGAAAACGCTTAGCGTTTTAAATATGTAGATTACTATACATATTATTATACATATCTTATACTATAATACGAGCAAAAATTGTGTCTGTGTGTGTGTGTATGTAGCATTTTTACTTTCCTTTGTATATTTTTTAACAGTCGTAAAACTGATAACCATGTCAAAATGTTTATCACACTGATAACACAAACCCAAATGCTTATCTATAAAAGACATACGACACAAAAGCAACATTTTAATTAAAATTTACACCATAAATATTTAAGTGAAAAGTTAAATATTATAATCTAGTTTTATTTTTATCGCGGAACGATTCACTCTAGCCTTTAAAAAAAACGGACGTGTTTTCCTCAGTGCTGATCGTCTTATTTTCAAGAGATCGTAGACACAGTTCAATGTTTTCAGAACGTGTGAGATCTTTTGTGAGTATTTTCTAATGAGCTGTGGTGCTGATAGTGACATTTATTAGTGGCTGGTTCATACGAATAACTGACTGTTTTATGAACTTGATGCATCAAAATAGTGAACAATAGAGGGTTCACCAACGCCAATAATGGGTACTGAGGACCCACTTAAATTTTCTGAAAATGCACTTCGCATCCTGAATGACGAAGAAAAATCGGATTTGGCTGCTGCGTGGATGGAATTTCCCGGAGTAACAGATGAAGTACAAAGATTGATAGTGCAGCAATTCTTGCAAGATTGTGACACCTACATAACGGGACTTTTAAGCATAGATGACTACCTGACAGATCCTCAACACAAGACTTGTGTGAGTAATCTTCTTAATAATCTTATGTTTCTGTTCAATGAGCCATTTGACCCCCATAAATTAAGTCAATTAAGAGAGTTTAAAACTTTTATCTATGATCATGACTATGATCTAATTGATACCTTAACAAAACTTAAGGAAATTGTGGTGAACACACATGACGGCTTCACCCCTGTTAATACCCTAAAACGTAGAAGAAATGAACTTAAATATACTATTCCCTTAAAGAATAAATATGCCCATATTTCAGAAACAAATCTTGATGAAAATAATATAGATTTAACTGAGCCCCTCAAGGAGAGTCAGCCGGTAGCTCTACTACTGATGTAGCCCCTAAAAAACTAAAAACTCACCCCTTCTATATTGAGTTCAAAGGCAAATGGACAGAACTTGCAAGTGAAATTAAAAAACTTAATGACAGCAATCCCATGATTAAACCCTACTTAAAATTCATTGTAAAACTGATGCAGATTTCCGTAAAACCCAAGACTATCTTGATTCCAAAACAATTCCTTATACAACCCTGAGCCCCGCGGAACAGCGCCCCAGGAAAGTTGTCATTAGGGAAATTCCCCCATATACCGACCCCCAGGTCATAATTGAAGCTCTGAAAGAGCATAATATATGGCCTATAGAGCCTCGATGATGAAAAGTAGGAAAGCCGATCGGCCAATGCCCTCTACGTCGTCAATGTTCTTCCACGCGATAAATTCGAGGGAATTTACCAAATCCATGAAATCTGCTACATTAGAGTAAATATTGAGCGCTTTAAAGGCACTAACATCCTAAAGCAATGCTATCGTTGCCAGAAATTTGGCCATTACAGCGAGATTTGTCGCCTGCCACCAAAATGCGCCAAATGTTTTGAAGAACATCTAACTCCCCAGAACAATAAAATGGGCAAGATCATCCCCAAATGTTCAAATTGTCATGGCGATCACGTGGCTACTTACCGCGGTTGCCCTAAAACCCCCCAGTTTCACGAAAAACAGCAGAACTCCAAAACCGTCTGTAAAGATAATCAAAACCATTCCGAATGCAATGGCAGAACTTTTATCAACATATAACTATGTCCGTAAGCCAGAGGCCAAAAAACCTGAAGAAATACCTAAAGAAACTACTGAAACCCCGGTTCCGCTCCCTTATCCCACCCAAGACCCAAATTCTGAAAACACTACACAAAATAAGCCAAATGACACTAAAAAAGCAACACCAGAACAACCCACTAGCTCTAATTATGCTAATGACCTCAAAGAAATATTCAAGACCTTCAAGGAGATGAAAGAGCTCCTGAAATTTAACAAATTCATCCAGTGTTTTAAAAATATTGCTAACCAAACTAAAAATACACAAGACCCAATAGAAAAAATACTCATTCTTATGAGTGCCATAAAAATAATAGCCACGGAATTTAACACATTTAATGATGAGTAATTACTCTTCTACCTTTTCCTCTCTTATTTTTCTTTCCTGGAACTGTAACTCCTTGCAGAATAAGCTTAACGAACTTAAACTCTTTATTCACGAACATCCCCAAATTGATGAAATTTTCTTGCAAGAGACTTTCAGCCCCACTTTCAATATTAACATCCCTGGGTACAGGCTATTCCATATACCTCGTGCGGATGATACCCACAGAGAAGGCACCGCAATATACATCAAAAACCATCTTCCATACTACCAATCGCACAACCACACGTTTAACCCCTTAATTCTCGCTCCCGAGATATTCTCGGGCTGTGTCTTTTACTCAAATTGTTTGATTCCCACCAGTTTTATAAAATAGTGAAATTGGGTATATTTTGGTATCGTTTTTACTGTCATTAAATAAGGTGAATATTTCTTTTTCATAAAAGTGGTGCCAATAAGCAATTTGAATTATTCAACCGTAATTTAATTCGAGCGTTAAGGGGTTAATGACCTTGAGTACACTAGTATAAATCTACAACTTCCCCATATCAATATTAAATTACCCTCTATTTAAGCTCAACCCACTGGTAACTTATCTGTTAATAGTCTTACACAGCTTTTTTCTCAACATAACCACTGCTTTCTCGTAGGCGATTACGACGACAAAAGCAGACGCTGGAATTGCCACGGCAATTCTCGGCGGGTTGCCTCTCTTCACAATTTAGTCCAGAACTTAAAATTAAATCTTCATGCACCACCCAGACCAACACACATTACCACTGTGCCTGGTGCCCGGGACTCTATCATAGATCTTGTTCTTTCCAAAAATCTTCCCTATTCTATCTACTCTACAGTTATTAACGATCTCTCTTCTGATCACTTACCTGTTTGCTTTAAAATTGATATAATTAATCTCTTCCCCTCCCCCCCTTCCGTGGCTATTGACTGGAATAAATTCACTAATTATCTTAATTCTCAGGACATCACCTTCCCAGAAATTAATAATACCAATGACATTGATGCAGCTGTTGAACATCTCAACTCTCACATCACTAACGCTCAAAATTTTTCCACCTTTAATACTTTCAAAAATAATTTTGCCTTCGTCCCACCCCGTTATATTTACAATCTTATCAAACAGCGTAATCGGCTCCGGCGACAATTTCAAAATTCAAGAGACCCCTCCATTAAACCCCTTCTCAATAGGTTAAACAATAAAATTAAAAACAGTCTCTACAAAGAAAAACAGAAAAATTGGAATAATTTTCTCAAAACTTTATCTTGTGAAGACAACTCTCTTTGGATTCTTAAACGCAAATTGAACAAACATTGCACTCCTATACCCCCTCTCACAACTAACAATGTTACTGCTTACACTGACCAAGAAAAAGCTAACATGCTTGCTAATTCTTATGCCACCCAATTTTCTCCTAATCCTACCCTTGCAAACTAAACTCACCTTGATCATGTCAATGAGACAGTTAGTAACTTTTTGGCTACCCCCACCCCAAAAAAAAAAAAATTCAACCTATTGTTATTCACAACATAATCAAAAAACTCAAAAAGCGTAAAACCCCAGGATACGATAAAATTACTAACTCTGCTCTTAGAAACCTTCCTCCTTATTGCATAATCTATATTACTGACCTCACTAACGCTATTTTAAAATATAACTACTTCCCTAAACCTTGGAAACTTTCTATAATTTCTCCTATTCCAAAACCTGGAACTAACCTTTCTGATCCCACTAATTACAGACCTATCTCCTTGCTACCTTCAATCAGTAAAGAAGTGGAACGCGTCATTCGTACCCAGTTGCAGGCTTTCATTCAACAACACAACATTCTCATGTCCGAGCAGTTTGGCTTTCGCCCAAAACACTCGACACAACACCAGCTTTTTAGGGTTGTTGAGTTTCTCAGCGAGAAACTCAATGCGAAAATTCCCGCAGCTGCCATTTTTCTTGATGACGCAAAGGCCTTTGGCAAGCTCTGGCATGTGGGCCTCATATACAAACTAATTCAGCTCGGTTTTCATCCCAGACTTATACACTTAATATATTCGTACCTTTGCGACCGCTCTTTTCAAGTCCGCATAAACAACATTATTTGTATTATTCTTCTTATCCTAGCGGGTGTCCTTCAGGGGAGCGTGTTGGGCCCATTTTTATTTAACATTTTCTTTAATGATATCCCACGCTCCTATCGCACATACCTCGCTCTTTATGCGGATAACACCTGTATTTACACTTCAGCACACCACCCGTATACTCTATACAGGTACCTACAGACACATATTGATGACTTCATGGACTGGTGTACGCTTTGGCGCGTCGTAATAAATGAAACTAAAACTACTGCAGTATCCTTCTCTTGCAAACTAACATTTCCTAGTAGAATCGTTATTAATAACACTTTTATCCCTTGGTCAGACCAGGCAAAGTATCTTGGGGTCATTCTGGACCGTCGCTTAACTTGGAAAAAGCACATCCTTTCCATCAGAGGTAAAGTCGCTGGTGCCTTTAACTCTATAAAACCTCTCCTTAACAGCAAAACTCTGTCAGTACACAATAAATTAATTCTTTATAATTCTTGCATCCTTCCCATCATTACCTACGCCACTCCGGTCTGGTGTTTCACTTGTAAGACTACTGTGGACAGCCTTAGTCGCTTGCACAATACCAACCTGCGTACTGTCCTTAACGCATCCCGTTATCTTCGCAACTCCACGGTCCGAAGAGACTTAAAAACTACTACCTTGCGAAAGCGTATAAACGATCTAGCCAAAAAATTTTATGAAAAAGTTTCCGACCTCCCTAATGAAATCGTAGTGGAGCTACCGGATTATGACGCATTTGAACCCCACCACCGGAAACGGTCCCGGTTCTCCATGATTATGGACACTCAGTAACATCTGGGTGCACCACGCTATTTTTTGCCTATGTCAGTATTTTTCTCTTCTTATAACTTTACATATTAAAAAAAAAATTTCGCTTATACCTATGGAGACCATAAAAATTGTAAAACTTATAAAAATAAAATGTACGTCCCTGATTAGTCCCTTTTTTTGGAGGATAATGTGGTCTTTGCCACCCTAGCTTTTCTTGCCCATGCTTGGTGAGAGTTTCTCTGAACAGTACTAACTTTAACTTTCTAAATTCCTTATAGTAATTCTTCAACTACAGTTAGACTTTATATATTTTTAAGATTCTTGTATTTTATTAAGATTTATCCTTAACTTTCTATTATCTTAAGTTTAAACTTAATTTTTAATTTTTATTCCTTTCTTTCTTAAACTTTTTTATTTTCTTTTGGTTAACTTTTTACTCTTCGAGTAGCTTTGCTACAGTTTAACTTTATCCCAATGGCTCATTAAAACATAAGACATTTCAATTTCCTAGTCTGGGTGTTAAGCTGTTATCAGCTAGGAAACCCCTCAATGCTGATTACCTGTTCAGTACCTGTTCAGCGTGGAATTTCATTCAAGTCAATCGGTTTGCGCACAAGCGACCGATAATTTAGAAATACATAGATTCTCTTAGTATCAAGCTCTACATGTGCCCCATTGCCAGCTACTATGTTTATCGTTAGTGTTAACAGTTGTAAATTTCCAAGTGGATGCAAAAAGTTCGGGCCAGGATTCGTGCCAGATATATCTCGACTGAAGCCGCAAATGCTCTACCAACTCAAAAGTGCATATATATTAAGCGTACAAACTTAATGCTGGAATCGAGGGTAACTTAACACAGCTGCGCCATCTTATGGACGGGCTTGATGATCCACATACGCGGGCTGTTAGTGTGACGTCATATATGACAGAATGTCTACCATCTGCTCATACTTTCTTCTTTAGTCACTTACGGAATATGAATCTTTTTACCAGATTTATTGCAAAATAATGGCAAGCGAGAAGGGTGTGTGGTCCAGATGCACTTGACACCACGAAATTTTCTGCGCCTGTTCAAATCAGACTTTTCAGCTATTAATCAAAGTGACAAAAAGCGTACAGTTTTAGTGGTGTGAAGTAAGAAAACAGTTAGGCATCTTTTTGTAGTTCATCCCCATCCGCTACGTGGCTCGTGACCTTGATTGATGTGACCTCCTATTTAATCTTGCGGTTACCTCTCCCATTTAAGGTAGGACGCTTAATGTGTATGCAGTTATACTACCCACCTAGACATCCCGGACGAATCTTGAGAACTAATTCACCCAACTAACTTTTAGAGATCACAGTATCTGGTCTGATATCCGAATCAGCTCAAAAGAATAAATCGAACGTTAGTTTTGGAACTGCAGTAAACGACGCTTGCATAATTATATTAGATTAATTTTTAACACAATTATTCAATTGGTAAATAAATCATAGACATCACTGGTTCGAATCTCCTGGCCCAGAATATTTTTACTCACTTGGAGATTTACAATCAATCAAGGGTTGTCAGTCCGGCTTCCTTTTTTATTTAGAAATTCTGAACTCATTTCAGAAAGGTCAATTGCTTTATTTAAAGACAGGTCTTTCATGATCACATAACGTCAAAATTTTTTTTTGTAATTTACAGTATGAATTCGAAATTTCTCAATAAAAAAGTAATACAAACTGACAACCTGGTTCATTCGATTAAGTAAAGCTAAATGCGCCAGTAAAAAAAAAGGTTATGGAAGCGACACAACATGCGAAAATTGCTCCGAATTTTTTATTAAAATAAGTTTGATGAGTATTTTTTTTATAAATGAATAAGCAAATAAAGAGTTCTTTTATTATTCAAATTATCTTAGTATGACTAAAATTTACTTCTTTATTCACTAATTTTACTATACAGAAGAAACTAATTTTAATCTCTTATAATAAGGACATTAAATCAGAAAATTATTATATCTATATCTATATCTATATCTATATACCTTTTTGCTTATAAACTGAGAAAAAAATGAGCATTTTGTATTACCATATGAATATAGTAACCTGCATTTTGTCGGATAATTCAGTTTTATGGGAATTTGTTGGCCATTGGCTGATCGGATTGATTCTAATGTTTTCGTTTTCAGGTCGGTCCCCGATTAGGGCTTTGTTTCTTGTACATCGGGTTTCGATATGCTCAGTTTTGCTCAGATATGTGCAAGAAGTGTTCAGAATATTGCGTTAGATGAAAAAAATATATTTGAATTTAAATAAGTATATGAATTAATTTTTTCTTTGAAAAATATAAATTAGTATAATTGCTACATTTCATGTTTAGGGTCGGATTGCGGGTCGGCAAAATGTCTTTTTTTTAGTTTGAGTCACAATGACTCGACTCGTGTAGGATGCTTGTAGAAAACAGCAGTTGCATAAGAAATGGGAGCAAAAAAGAATTTGCCATAAGAGAAAAGGAAATTAATTTTAATCGAAATATCCTTTTCTTTGATAAATCAAATTTAATTGTATTATTATAATGGACACTTTTAATGAATAAGGGATAACATGGTTTTAGCAAAAGAAACAGTAATACAGAGATCAAATTATTTTATTGCATAATCAGGATTTTATGTTTTTTATGATTATACATTGATAATAAAATAATACACTTTAGGATTCTAAGCTGTTTGATAATTTCATTTCACCTACATTTTAAAATGTGAAATCTTAAAAAGAACTAAACTGAATTTAGAGTAAAAATCGCTTTTAAGTTATAGGAGAATTGCTATGTAGTAGCAGTTGCTGTTGTACATTGCTTTCATTTTTCTTTTTGTGAGAAAATAGCTTTAAATTTCAATAAAATTTAAACTATGAGTAATAAAAAATTGTCTATCGTTTGGGGTATCGTTCGAAAGATCTCGTAACACAGAATTCAAAAATATATTGGTATTAATTTTCATTTTTTTTCAAAGGGTATCGTCAAAAATGTGCTGCAAAAATACATTCCACCTTCCTCCCTATTTCCGAATCTATTATGAAAAAATTGGGAGTGGTAGAAGTTTATTTAAACATTGCAAATTTTTCTAGACCAAATTCTTTTTGAGAAAATCGTATTTTTCCGTTACACACGAAATTATTTTCAGGTGTGCTCGAGGTACCTGTCGACGCAGAATAATCCAAGGATTGTTCATAATGATTTTCGAAAAATGTTGTTGGTTATTTATTAAAAACCTACCAAGAGAAACACAGCACGGACCAAGGTGGAATTGCAATGTCCTTTTGAAGCGCGCTTAGTATAATTCCAAGTTTAAATTTTGTACAAGATCTTTGTTTTATATAAGACGAATCATAGTGATAAATACTCAACGTATATAATTCTTTGTGCGCGAATAAAATTCGAACTTGACCGATTTATTTTTAATTGAGAGAGCAGCATTCGATTAATGATTTAGGAGATACATTTAATCTATCGTTTAAAATTTTAAAATATATTTTTTGATAAATAAATAGCATCTACTAATATACAGGGTGTCCGAAAAGTCTGGAAACGGTCGAATAAGTAGAGAAATTCAAAGCAGATTGAAAAACGAAAATATACGTGTTAAATATTTTTAAAAAAGCTACTCAGTGATACCAAATTTGATCGCCGCAACCGACCCCCCGTGGGACAGAGGAGGTGCAACTTTGAAATTTTGAATGATAACACCCCTTTTTTTATTACAGGTTCGGATTCTACGGACAAAAATACGTAACTTTTGTATTTAACATTTTTTTATAATCCTCGTTGATCACGGTGTAATTGAGCAAATAAAACAGATACATATTTTGGTTTTCCCAACCAGGTATTGACATCTCGAAATCTTATTGGACAGAACTTTTAACGTCAAAGTTGCCGTCTTGTGCGGAAATAGTGTTTCTTAAAAACCATCTTAAAAACCATCGGTGGAGATTGTTTTCATGGCGCTTTATATGCTTTTTCCATAAAAATTAATAGAAATATGTTTAGTTTTCTATTTGCATGTCTTTTTATCAAGTCGATCATTTTTAAATAATAAACTGCGTATTTTGATATTTTAACGAGCACCTCCCCTCCCGAACAGAAAAATAATAGTATTCATTATTTGGGGGCGGAGTGTTGATATTCTGTGTTTCGATGTCTTCTGCTGTCAAAAAAATCACTTAATTCGGGGCCGGGTGGGAGTGTATAAGTTTTTTTTTTTTTTTTTTTTTTTTTTTTATATAAATTATTACTATAGAATAACATAAAGGTGCAAAAAAAAACAAACAAACAGATAGAATCTTTTTGTGCTGGCTGATCAAAGGATGGGAAGTAGCGTAAATTTCAGGTGGAGGAGGATGGGATTATAGGTTTTGATGATTGATTAGTTACTGCAACTACTGACTAGCAAGTAGAGCAGAAAACATTAAAAAAATTCTAATAAATGTAATACTTTTTTGTAAATTAATATTTTTTTCCATTTTAACATTTTTTTCCTAATTTTTAATTTATTATGTTGTTCAGGATGTCGTGTCCGTTTAAGAAAATCAATTCGTACCGGAAAATCCTGCACGGTAATTATTAGACATTAGAAATAGGAATCACTATCTGAAGCGTCTAGCGATCACACTTTTTCATTTTGATTCTGTGATCCTGCGGGATCGGCTTGCTCCGCGCGTATCGTTCCACGCATGACGTAGCGATGTTTGTGTAAAATAATATTCTAAGCAAATTTCTTTAAGGAACTTTGTGGTGTAGTGGTATGACGTTCACCCTCAGATTAGATGGCATGGGTTCGATTCCTTACGGAGCTGAATGAAAAAGAATGTCAAGATTGCTTTAAAAAACTAAATTTATTTGAAGATAAAAATTGAAAATTTATATTTTTCAATATTTGTACCACTATTAACAATTTTTTTTATTGTGAATTTTCCAGATATTTGATATGGTGATCGTAGTTTTAACAGATTTAACGCCTTTGGTATCGTCATCTAATGGTGTAAAGATAAGCAAATCGTAAAGAATGTTTTAAATTTAATAATAATTAAATATTTTTTCATAATTTTAAATTTAATAATTTTAACTTTTATTATCATTTTAAAAGAACTTTTAATTTTGAATAAATAATAATTGTTACTATTTTTTCATAATTTTAAATTTTATAACGATTTAGTAATTTATTTATTTTTTTAATCATTTAAAGGCACTTTAAATTTTGAATATAATAAATTTTATAATGATTTAGTAATTTAATTTTTTTTTATCATTTAAAGGCACTTTAAATTCAGAATATAATAATTTTTTATATGTTTCTAGTAATTTTATGTTTAATAATTTAAATTTAATATTTTTTCACAATGTTTAAATTGTTTTTTTCAAAATTTTGAATTTAATAATTTCTGTTTTTTAAATTATAATTTAAAAATTTTTTCGTCCTTTTAAAATAATTTTAGAGTTTAATTAATTTGAATGAAAATAAAATAAAGTTCCATAAAGTTCCTAAAAGAATTTTGCTTAGAATGTTATTTTACACAAACATCGCTACGTCCTGCGCGGAACGATATGCGCGGAACACGCTGATCCCGCAGGATCACAGGATCAAAATGAAAAAGTGTGATCGCTAGACGCTTGTATCAATGTCTAATTATTAAATGATAGAATTTTCCGTTACGAATTGATTTTTCCAAACGGACACGACTTTCCGAACGACCCCATAATTTTAACCCTCTGTCTAGCAGAAGGGTCCAATGGACCCGACATGTACATTCAAAATATTAATTCAAACCAGAAATTTCTTCAAAACAAACTAAATGTATAAATCAGACAATAATAAGTTAAATAAACAAATTAAATAGTTTTAAGTAAAAATTCTGGTGTAGAATGTTTTTATAAAACTTGAGTAAAATTTCCGGTAGTTCTAGGGTTAAACACATGAAAAATTTTGATCTTTTAAACTTGTGAATTTAAAATAAAATTTAACTCTTTAATCACTGTTGATTATTTCCCGGGGTAGAAGACGTTTTAATTTTCATGGGGGAAGGATAATGTAGAAAAGTGCTTAATTATTTATTAATTATTACTATAATATAACAAATGTGAAAAAATATATAAGCAAAAACGTTACTTTCAAAACAAATCAGTTTTTTCCTACATTTTTTAAGCCCGAGAAGGGACATTTTTTCATATATTTCATTCAGTTACTTCGATGTTTAATGTTACAGTTCTGTAACAAATAAGTTACAGCTTTTGCGGACAGTGTCCTTAAAAAAGGACTCAAAATTTTTATTTTACTGGCACCCAGAATATTTAATTAAAATTTTCCATTTATAACGTACTTGAAAATAAGAAAGTTTATATTTTCCAATAAATTCGTTTATAAATTCTGATGTTAGTCTGTCATTCCATCAGTTTATAAAGAGAATTACTGCGCGCCGGTAATGGTTAAACCAAATGAACATTAAAAAATAAAAACAAAATTTAAACAATATGATAATTTAAATACCCTAAAAATCCCTAAAATTTCCCTTCAAATTAAATCGAAATAAATTTTAGACTTTTAATTTTTTTTTTCTTGTATTTTACATGTGCCTCATCATTTTGTACACACTCATCATAAGTATAATAAAAAATCTGCAATACAAATATTTGCAACTTAAAAAGGAAAAAAGTTTAAAATTTATTTAGATTTCTTTTTAATGGATCCTAAGTTTTTAATGTGTTTTATGTATAATATTGTTTGATTTTTTTTTAAATTGTTCAATTGGTTTAACTTATTTGTTATAAAAATTTAAGAACATAGGACTAACTGAATGAAATATATTAATAAATGCCCCTTCTAGGGATTAAAAAGTGAAGAAAATAAACTGATCTGTTTTTAATTTGTTCTGCCAATTATGTTTTAGATTGTATTTTTTGTCACATAAGTTATTTTATTGTAATAATAAATAAACGGTTTTCTACATTAACCTTCTGTTATGAAAATTAATACGTCGTCTATCCCAGCAAATAATCATTACACTTTAACACTTTCAAGACCGCACCGCGTACACAAATTTTATTTGGAATACACCGTATTTTTTCAACTGTCCCCTTTACTTGTGAAACACAAAAAAATCCTTTAATTAAAAAATTAAATAATATTATTCATTTATTAATGGTGCCCAAAACAAATTCCACATGCACCTTTTGACGATGAATATATGTGCCTCACGTATCCTGGCAGAGTTAAAGAGTTAAGTTATTTTTTTAATTAAAAATTTTCAAATATCAAAATTTTTCTATTGTTTAAATTTATGAAAAAAATTGTTAAATTATAAAAAATATATTAATTTACAAAAAATTATTACATTTATTAGAATTATGGAAAATATTTCTGCCCTACTTGCTATTTTTTGGTTGCAGTAACTAATTAATGATCTAAATCTCCAATCCGACCACCACCTGAATTTTACACTACTTCCCCATTCTTTGCTCCGCCCGCACACCAAAAAATTATATGTAATTCTTTTTATTTTGTCCTACATGTTACTCTATAGTATTAGTAAAAAAATCCCACACACCCACCTCCTGACCACGATTTATAGTATAAAAGAAAAAAAAAACTGCAGAAGCCATCGAAATTCCAAATATCTACGCCGATTTCTACCAAATGACGAAGATTATCAATTTTTTCTGTTCGGAAGAGGAGGAATATGTTTACACATCAAAATATTAAAAAAAAAAACGCAGGTTAATTGATTAGAATGGACTGAATGGATAAAATAAAAACCCAAATAGAAATCTAATTCAATATATTTCTATTCATTTGCATGGCAAAAGGATATAAAGCACTTTTGCCATCGAAACAACCTCCATTAATAGTTTTCGACAAACACAATTCGGGCTAAGGCGACCCACTTTGTCAACGAAAGCTTTGGCCCATCACATTTCGTGATTACAAAACATGGTTGAGAAAACAAAATATGTATCTGACACATTTTGTTCGATTACACCGTCATCTACAAAGATTGCAAAAAAAAAAAAAAGGTTAAAAGCAAAAGTTGCGCATATTTTCCCGTAGAATCCGAATCTGAAATAAAAAATTGGGATTATGATTTGCAATTTCAAAGTTGGAACGCATCTGACCCCATGGTTTTCGGGGTGGGGTGTCAACTTTGGTATCACGGAATAGCTTTAAAAAAATATTTAACACGTATTTTTTTGTTTTTCAATCTTATATGAATTTCTTGAGTTATTCGACCGTTTCTAAACTTTTCGGACACTCCGTATTTCGTCACATTTGATATTTTATTGTAATAATTTATAAATAATTAAACAATTTTCTACATCATCCTTCCCCTTTGAAAATTAAAGCGTCGTCTTCCCCAGAAATAATCATGAGAGCTTAAAGAGTTTAATTAATTTTTAAATGAAAATGTTTAAAGATCAAAAATTTTCAATTATTTAAAATTATTAATTTTAAAATTATGAAAAAAATGTTAAATAGAAAAATATTTTAAATTGTAATAAATTATTACGTTTATAAGAAATATTGAAGAAGTGTCTGCCCGACTTGATATTTTGGCGTAGCTGTAACTAATCAATCATCAAAATATATAACTCCACCCCCACTGAAATTTATGCTACTTCCCCATCATTTGCTCAGACAGCATAAAAAGTTTTTATATCTTTTTTAAAAATATTTTGTCCTATATTTTGTTCTATAGTAATAATTAAAAAAAACTGTACACCAGCATCAGCCTCCTGAATTTAGATGATATTTAAAAAAAAAAAAAAAAAAACAGCAGAAGCTATCAAAACTCAGAATATCTGCACACTCCGCCCCCAAATAATGAAGATTACCCTTTTTCTGTCCGGGAGAGAAGGTGTATATTCACACGTTAAAAAAAAATCAAAATACGCAGGTTATTATTTTGAAATGATTGACTGGATAAAAAAAAATATGCAAATACAGTACTAATTTAATATATTTCTATTAATTTTTATGGAAAAAACATATAAAACGTCAGCGAAACAACCACCATTGATGGTTTTCGCGAAACACTATTCCCGCAATAGACGGCTACTTTGACGATGAAAGTTCTGTCCAATCAGATTTCGAGATGTCAAAACTTGGTTGGGAAAACCAAAATATGTATCTGTTTTATTTGCTCGATTACACCGTGATAAACGAATATTAGAAAAAAATGTTAAATACAAAAGTTGCGTATTTTTGCCTGTAGAATCCGAATTTGCAATAAAAAATGGGGGTTATCGTTCAAGATTTCAAAGTTGGACCACCTCTGACCTCCGGGGTGTCGGTTGCGAGAGTCAAATTTGGTATCACTGAGTAGTTTTTTTTTTTTTTTAATATTTAACATGTATATTTTCGTTTTTAAATCTGCTTTGTATTTCTCGAGTTAATTGACCGTTTCCAGACTTTTCGGACACCCTGTATACGACTAAAATTAAAACATTATTTATAGCAAACGTTTTAAAAACTCTATAAGATAATGTCAGTTTGGCAGAAACATAGCTCAGCTCATTTTTATTAACATTTTGATTCAAAATCCCAAATGAAGTAACGTGAATCTGATCCATAATCACATTCTAGAGCGAAACCGGCGCACAGAAAAAAGTTACAATAACCCCAACACCAAGAAGGGAAATTAAGGCAACACGACACACTGCAGTTATTCAATGATCCCGATGTGCCCTCAGTTCAGAGGTTTCACTATATTTGAATATTAAAGATCTTAGATATGTCCATTTTCCAATATAAAAGATAAAACTAACATTAGAGATTTAAATTTAAACCACTTTCCATAATTGAATTAAAACTTGAATTAATGTCCTTTCATTTAGTGTTTGATTTGAAGTCTTTATGGTTCGTGTTGAAATAGGTGTGGTTTGGCTCGGTTTGTGGGTTGATGAAGTTTAATTTTTTAGGTTTAGATGTGGTTGTAGGTTAAAGAAATTTCTTCTGTCGGATTCTGTTCGGATTGCGTGTTGACTTCAAAAGGAGTTTTACGTTTCTTGTAGGCTATAATCCGACTCGTACAAGACTCTAAACTGGATGTTTTGAGAAAGGGCTGATGATTTTCTAATTAGCCTAAAACTACGTTGTTGAAAAAACAACAGACTGTTTCAGAAACAAGTGTTCATTTTTTCAATTAGCCTTACACTATATAGGCTCTTTGCAATAATCCTAAAAATATCAGGTTGATTGACATGTAAATGGTGATATTGTAATAAGCCCTAAGCTGCGTAAGCTCTATGGAGTAAACTTTTTCTTCTGTTTAACGTTATTTCATCATTACTTCAATCATATTCGCGGTTTACAATTATATCTGCATTTGTGCCATGTGTAATATTTTGCAGTTCACCTGTGTTATTCCACTCAGTGATATCTTTGTTCAGAAAAAGGAAGTTTTTGTGCTAAAACTAACATAGATTCGTCATCACGCACTTCATTTTTACTATTTGGCTTCTGGAATTCCATAATCTTCAACCACGATTTATGTAGAGTAGTCGGTTTAACTTCTTCCCTGACATCGGCAATAGAATCTGCAGCATCTTTCGGTGTGTTTCACAAATTCTATAACTCATTGTTCTTCGAGAACTCCAAGCAGCTTTACTAACAGCTTCTTCTGTAGTTCTTTTTTTAAGTTCTCAAAACACGTTTATCTGATAGGCGTATTAGTGAAGTCGCATTTGGTGATAAAAAAATATGTTTAGATCTAAACACACATCAGTTGCTCCTCATCCGGAAGACATGATACATTGTCTTAATGTAGGATTGCTTTTCTTTTTAACTCCTTATTCGCTAAAAGTTTTTCAAATTTAGGGGCAAAGTACTCATAAAAAACTTGTTCAAACTTTCAGCGCGCATTCACAGAATTTTGTATTATTTTAATATAAAAGAAGACTCAAGAAATCGTCGTTCTTGAATACTGTAAATTTCTTTGATTTGAGCATGGGTTTCAACTTACACGTATCAGACGCATTGTAACAACTTAAACGTTTTATTCCTTTCTCGCTTTTTTCATAAACCGGAGCCAATTCTTTTTCTGTTTCGATGGTAGCATATAAAATATCAATTCCGTTTTACCATAATTATACAGTTCATCTTCGCATAATTGTTTTCCTTGATAAGTTTGTGAAAAGTTTCTATAAATTAAACAACTTCTTCATTTTATGCAGATAGCTTTTCATCAGTTATGTCAAGTTTCTGAATTATGTATAGTTATTTCAGCAATCAAACCTTCCAGTGCATGCAGTAAATGGCTCACTATCGTGTGATATAACAGAGATGTAGGCTGCAATGTTACCTGCGAAATTGGACTTTCCTGTTGTCATAATTGTGTGAATCAGAGAAATAAAGCTTCAAAAGATTTTTAAAACACACAGTGCTTCATTGTCTTTTAGATTTAATTAGACAATTTAATTAGACAGTTATTTTAGACTGTTTTTCCACACAAAACTTTTCAACCTGAACTCGATATCTTTTACAGTCTCCATCAATAACTTCTTCAACTCCCAGATCTAACACAATTTTAATAGATTACCTTTTATCCAACCTGTTTAATGCATCAATATTTACTTCTGTTAAAACAACGTTTAGCTTCAAAATAGTAGTTAATGTTTTCAATAAACATTGCAATTAATATTATACAGTGAATACCTCCATCTACTATCTCCACACTCCACCTATCCACGTGCATGCTTAAGAAACCGAAACCTAGTCAGATGTTTTTCTCGTGCTGTAATTAGTGTAAAATTTTTTTGTAATGAATATAGTCTTCAATTTATAGCAAAATTTTAGTTCTGAGTTTAACCTAGACTGATAACACTTTTAGTGCCACGGCGACTGAAACTGAAAAATTTACAATGTTTTAAGTAATTTTTAAGAAAGTATAATCCTGTAATAAATAAAAGGTAAGTAAATTTTAAATACATTTTCTGTAATTACTTAAAACAATATACCGGGTGTCCCAAAAAGGACTGACTGATTTTAAAATTCAATAACTTCCAAACGGTGACAGATATTAAAAAAATGCTTGTAGGAGGGTTATGCATAAAGTCAAAAGTTTTTTTTACAGTGATTTTCAATTTTAGTTCGAATTACACACAATAGATGGCGCTGTAAGCAATAGTCGCTAAATACAGGCTCGATTTTTGGTACTTCGTGGCCCGGATAATACATTTCCATCTCCTTTTTCTGCATGGAACAACAGAAAGGACCAAAAATCGAGCCTGTATTTAGCGACTATTGCTTACAGCGCCATCTATTGTTTGCAATTCGAACTAAAATTGAAAATCACTGTAATAAAACTTTTGACTTTATGCATAACCCTCCTGCAAGAATTTTTTTAATATCTGTCACCGTTTAGAAGTTATTGAATTTTAAAATCAGTCAGTCCTTTTTGGGACACCCGGTATATAGTTTTAGTTTTATATCATATTTTAGAGCGTCAGTCATCGGTGAATGACACGTTCTAAACGAAAAGTTCAGTGTCAGTCACTGGTGACTGACTTGGTGCCTAACGTGTTAAAACGAATCTTATCGCATTCGCAGAACTGCAGTACTTCACTCAAATAATAACATTAACTAAGTCTTTCATTTTATTGCCATGCTATTACTTAAACTTCATATTATTAAAAAGTAAAAATATTTGCATTTTAAATTTATTGTTTTTTTATCTTAAATTTTGGTGTCTAACATGTTTAACAGCCAGTGAAATTGTTGGCGAAATTAAGTGTTTAACTCTTATCGGACGCTAGCTTTCTATATATCGCCATGTCTGGATGACGTCATTAGCCCTGAGCCGGCGCACCTCCTGTCACGTGACGCGTGAGCATAAGAGAGAATGGTTAGAATTCTGGCTGGAAGCAGGTAGATGTATACCTTGCTTGCGAGCATGGCGGAATTTTGACAAAACGAAATTATTTAAAAAGAAAACAGATGATAATGGCAGAGTAATTTAATAAGTGGTGAAGTGTAATATTGAAGTAGTGTTGCGCAGAAGTTGCATATTTATACATATTTTGTTTCATCGTTTTGTATCATCGTATTACTTCGTCATGTACTGTCCGTCTTTATATCTGTCAATAAACGTGTATTTGTTATAAAACAAGAGGTGCTCTTTGTAAAAGTGGTAGCCCTGGATTGTACATCAGATTTGGATAAATAAAAGAAAAAGGCGCACAAGCATGCCCTGGAGCAATACCGGGAAGATTAAAACTTTACATACATGATTCTATTTTTATATTCTATACGCAGTACTATATTGTAAAAATAAATTTTGCAGTATACATTCTCCTGCCCATCTTGTCAAAGCACATATAAATGTGGTGCCAACCGAATAAAATTTGTGTAAATGATGCTGCTTCTGATGTCACGTGGTAAGTGACATAGGAGCGATAAGGGCTAACCCTCTCGCTGCGTAATTGTTTTATCAAAATCCCCTTCGCGTCGAGCGTCTTTTAAGAATTTTTATTCTTTAGACAGCGGTTTTTCAAAATAAAACATGTTGTCTAATTTAATCGGAAAAATGCGCCGATTAAATAATGCAAAATTTACAATAATAAAATAACTGGTGGGAATAATCAAGGACGGTTAATCAGGCGGAAAAAATGCGTCCCGAGGAAATCCCGGGATGCTCAGCGAGAGGGTTAACATATGTAACTTGTTTTGATTTAAACTGCTTTCTATAGGCAGTTGTTTCTCGATGTGTTTTTTTTAAATTTAGAGGTAAACTGCGTGTGTCAATGGAACAATGGAACAATGTGAGCAGCTGAATGGATTACCTAGTTGCGTTGCAACTTTACATCCAGTGGATAGGTGATTGTGTTGCAAGGGCATTAGGGAGCCTTAAAAAAATTATGTTTAGACGTGGCTGGTAGCCACAAAAGTAAAATTTACTTTTAAGAAAAAGAAAAGACTAACAAAATACATAAGTACTAGTATAACACAAGTGAAAAAGAAAAAAAAACAAAGAAAAGAAAAAAATAATTAAAAAAGAAAGAAAATTCCATTAGTTCCAAAAAAAGAAGGAAAAGACGAAAAAGCTACCGGGGAGTGCCCCATAAAAAAATACTCTTTACAGAGACCATACATTAGTTTAAAAATATATAATGCTAAAGAACTAGCAGAAAAACATTTTTTTTTATATATACTATAGACAGGACAGAACAAACAGAAAGGTTGAGTAAAGCAGAAGGTGAAGGAAACTCAGTCTTCATCGTTAAGCAAAAGCGAGTATTTAGGGCGTTTTCTGTTAGTGGGGTCGGATACCTCGTAGTCGGGTAGTTCCGCTATAATTTGGTTAGGGAGGTTGTATACAGATTTATAAAAATTTTTAGCAAGTTTATTAATGCGCTATTTTAAGGAAGTGGTTTTCAAATCCCTGCGGATAGTGGTGTTACGAGGAAAATTGTGACCATGACGGATATAGCGTAAGTTTTTGTTATGAGCACCGTAAAGATACTCCATACTGGTTTTGCAAGCAAATCCCCAGATCGGACAAGCATAAGTTAAGATTGATCTAATACATGCATTATACAAGATTAGTTTATTATGAATAGAAAGAGTATTGCTTTTGAGAAGAAGTGAGAGGGCCTGGTGGATACCAGCAACTTTGCCTCGGATATTAATAAAATGCTTTTTCCAGGTAAGTCTTCTATCAAGGGTAACCCCCAGATACTTGGTGTCATTAGTCCAAGGAATAGTAGTGTTATTGATAGTAATGCGATTGGGAAATGTTAGTTTTCTAGAGAAATAGACAGCAGCTGTTTTCTGCTCGTTGAGCTTAACACGCCACAGGGTACACCAGTTAAGGAATTTATCTATGTGTTTTTGGAGAATTTTGTATAATGTGAATGGGTGTTGTGCAGAGGCGTACATTGCCGTGTCGTCCGCGTACACGGAAGATAAGTCCTCGGTGTTCTTGGGATATCGTTGAAGAAAATGTTAAATAATGTAGGGCCGAGGACCGACCCTTGTAAAATACCAGAGAGAATAAGGTATAAAGTGGAAAGTATATGGTTAAGGCGGACGCGAAAGGTGCGGTCGCTAAGGTAAGAATGTATGAGAAAGATAAGTCTAGCATTAATTCCAAGCTAAATTAGTTTGTATATAAGGCCAATATGCCAAACCTTATCAAATGCCTTAGCGACATCGAGAAAAACAGCCGCAGCTGGTGTGTTCGTGTTTAGTTTCTCACTCAAGAACTCTACAACACGAAGGAGTTGATGTAATGTGGAATGTTTAGCTCTGAAGCCAAATTGCTCAGGAATGAGTATGTTTTGTGCGTCTAAAATGTCATGTAACTGGGACCTGATGACTCGCTCAACAACTTTGCTGATAGAGGGTAACAGAGAGATGGGTCGATAGTTAGTCGGATCTGGAAGATTACACTGAGGTTTAGGAATAGGTGCAATAATAGAAGTCTTCCAAGCTTTAGGGATATAGTAGTACTGAAGAATAGCATTAGTAAGTTTAGTTAGATATATAATACAGTTGCAAGGAAGATTTTTAAGAGCATAGTTAGTTATGTTATTGTATCCAGGGGCTTTTCTGTTTTTAAGATTTTTGATAATATTATAAATAACAATTGGTTGAATTTCCGGGAGTGGGTCCGTGGGAGGGGTAGCTAAAAAATTTTGAACAGTTTCATTTACTTCAAAATAATGATTAGGGCTGGCAAGATAAGGGTTAGGAGAAAACTGCTCAGCATAAGACCTGGCGAGGATTTCCGCCTTGTCTTTGTCCGTATATGCCGTGGTATTAAAGGCAGTTAAGGGGGGGATTGTAGAGTAATTATTATTAAGTTTTTCCTTTATTTTCCAAAGAGAGTTATCTTGAGGAGAGACGGAGTTAAGAAAATTGCTCCAGCTTTTTTGTTTTTCCTTAGAAATGAGATTTTTAATTTTATTATTAAGCCGATTAATCATGGGCTTTAAAGTAGGATCTCTAGTATTTTGAAACAGCCGTCGGATGTCATTACGTTGCTTACAAACATTATGAATGTAGTTAGGCATAGTAAAAGAGTTATTATTTTTAGTATATTGGTAAGTAGCTTGTTTTTGAGCATTAATAATAATATTTTGAAAGTTATCAACAGCCTTGTCAATATCATCAGTGTTAGTAATATTAGGGAAAGTTAGGTCAGAATTGGAAAGAATAGTTTTAAATTTACTCCAGTCCACAGCCACAGAAGGGGGGGGGATCAACACAGTCAATTTTGAAAACAACAGGAAGATGATCAGATCTTAAGTCATTAATAACTGCAGAACTAATAGGAAAAACCAAATTTTTTGAAATTGCAAAGTCAATAATGAAGGGGCGCCCTCTACCAAGCCCATAACGTGTAGGGGTGCTGGTTGCATGTAAATTAAGTCCCTTGTGAGTGATTAAATTGTGTAGTGCACTGCCACGATGGGTGGTTGAATGACAGTTCCATCGCCGGTTGTGCGCATTATAATCACCTGCGATGAAACAGTGCGTATTTTGTGAGAAAATCTGTGTTATATCATTGACTGGGAATAAAGGTGAGTGTCTAGCATATAAAGAAACAAAATTAATATTAACTCGTGGCAATTGTACAACAATTCCCGTGTAGTCAAGACCTGTGTATGTAGATTGTTGGGTAGGATAGTGTGGTATGTGGTGTTTGATGTATATGGCAGTTCCACCCTGAACGGATCCAGGACGGGGGGTATGGTAGAGCTTATAACCAGAAATTTTGATACTTTTATTAGGTTTATGCACTTCTTGAAGAAGAATTATATCAATATTAGGGTGGTTAGAGACAAAAATACGAAGCTCGTCAATTTTGTTATTTAAAGTAGAACAGTTCCAAGATAACACAATAAGAGATTTAAGATGAAGACTAGACATGGTTGGGGGAGGAGAAATTATTAGCTAATTTGACGAACTCTTGGATAAAAACAATAATTTTTTCCATGGGATTGTTATATTTTTTTGCTAGAGTAGAAATATTTTTATACATTTAATGAATTTGGATATTTGCAAAATCTCTTTTATGTCTTGGAAAGTACTAAATATTTCCTGTATATCATTACTGTAGCTGGGAGGAATTTTGGTTGACTGGGATGGAGCATTATTAGTTTTTTCAGAATTAGCAGAGTTAGTATTTTCAGGAGATTGTGAAGAGGAAGCAACCTCAACTGGGGATTCAACATTATTAGAAACAGAATCATTTGATTCCGAGTTAGTTTTTCCTGCGATTTAGTTTTAGTATAATTGAAATCTTTGAGGACTTCTGCCAGTTGTTGGGCCTGCTGAGAAACCTTACTATCAGTATATCTAGCTGAGTTGCCTTTATTTTTACTGTTCTGATTGTTATTTTCCCGCCTATAAGGGTTTTTAATACAACCGCGGTACGTGGCTGGATGTGCCAGCCCGCAGTTCGCACACTTAGGCGTAATGCCTCCTTTATGAGTACAGTTAGGGGTAAGATGTTGTTCGCCGCACTTGTAGCATTTCTCAGTAAACTCATACACCTCGCTGGCGTGACCATAGCCCGTGAAAAGGAATTATATAAATGACAGATTCTCTTAAAAAATACTGGTGTGAAAGCTTAAATAAAAGTTTTCATTATAGATTCTACAAAGTAAAATATTTTCTAAATTTGTGTTCATTTGTTCTGTTATTATAACTTTCAGAACCTACGGATTTTTGTATGCTAGTATTTTAGTACAAAAAATGTTGTTTTATGAAATCGGTACATTATGAGATTTAAAATAACAACATTTTGTCTAACATAACACTGGCATGCAAAAAGCCAGAGACTTGGCAACTATGAACATTTTAACAGTGCACCACTTTTATTACAAATCTTTCGAAATAAATCTATTTTATGATGGGTTAATTAAAATCAAAATGCATAATTGTGTATAATAATAAAACAACTTCTTGATACTACTCTGTCCATCTTTGGTACCATCTGTACTTATGCCTTAACTCTAGAGCGTCCGGAAATTTTACTCTAGTTTCATAAAAACATTTGACATCAGGATTTTAATTTAAAATTATTTGACTGATGTATTTAAGGTAAATCTGCATTGTTTAAATTTAACTTATTTTATGAAAGAATTTCTGGTCCCATTTGACATTTAATCATATGATCGGATTCGGATTCCGGGCGTTATAGTGTTAATCTGGTCCATTTTTTCACGTTAGGGCTTAACAGATCTGATTTCAGTTTAAATTGAATAAAACAATTACCAATATGCAATCCTGAAGTTGAGCCCAGTATCTTTTCACCAGTAGTATACACCCTATCTCTGCTAAAAAGGCATTTATAAAAAATATGTAACGAAAAAATAAGGAAAACTATTACTTTTATCGATGCTTGCTTTGCTTTTTTGTCTCGTGCTTGTCTTGTGCACACATACTTTTGTTACTAGTAAAATTATTTTTTGACGTAAGTTAGCAAAATATGTCTCAGGAACAATAAAAAATGGAACGAAAACTAATAAAAATCTAAAGGAAAAGACAAGGAACAATTGAAGTATTTCCATAATGCTGATTTAACCCTTTCAGGTGAAATAAATCGAGAGTACTACAAAAATTGCAATAAAAAACTTACCACGAAGCGGGTTCCTACGATATTCCCCAAGATAAATCTGCAACGAAAATTTGTGTAAGTTTGTGACAAATTTTGCAAAAGTGTGATTTAGTCTCTATAAAAAGAGACCGCTCCAAGGCTTGTCCACTCCCTGATTTGTTTCTTTTCCGAATATCAATATTCGCCTTATTTAATGATTGAAATTTTGCAATTAAATGTTGGCCAACTTGAGTACTATGAAGGTGATTCTAACTTCATGGTAAAAACTTTAAGGGTTGGTAGAGGACACTGTAACAATCATTTACTGTATAGGAATATATGGGCGCAAGTGACGCGTTGAGGTACAAACACCAGGGGACCAATTTAGACTTTTTCTTATTTCAAAAATTCTCATTCCTACCAGAAAATTCCTATACTAATTTTTTCCTTATTTAAGACATACATTATATGGTTGCATAAAGAAAAAATCTCCTTTGAAAATTTCCAGTATGAAATCGAATTTTTTTAATTTAAGAACAACTCAAGTTATATTTCTTTCGAGGTATTTCCTGTGTTTGACAGATTTGTTTGTTTTGCGTTTTTTTAAATTCATAAATTTCGATTTCATACCGAAAATTTCCAAAGAAGAATTTTTATTTTATGTAATCATGAAATGTCTGTCTTAAACAAAGAAAAGGATAGCATAGGAATTTCCTGGCATGAATGAGAATTTTTGAAATAAAAAAGGGCAGAATTGGCCCTCTAATTTTGTACCTCAACGCGTCACATGCGCCCATACATTCCATATAATAAATGACTGTTACAGTGTCCTGCACCAACCTTTAAAGTTTGTACCAATAATTTAGAATTACCCTGCATATCGTTATGAACAAATTCACCCTGAACAAAAGTCTACTATACATCGTTATACACAAATTCACCCTGTAACAAGGGTCTATTCTTTATGTGTATTGAATACGCATGGGAATGACTATGATATTATTATTCTCGTAAAAAAAAAGAAAATTTTTGCACTTTCTGAAATGGAATATTGTGGATATTTTTTATTATGTGGTTACAGCAAGCCCAAATTAAACAAAATATTTTCAGGATAATAAGGGTTTATTTTTCTATTTTCAGAGATTTTCCATTGTACGTTGAATCTGCTACGAGAAGGAGCTCTTAATGTATAACACTAATTTATTTTTTTCAACTGCTATTAGAAGCAGTTGTTTCTTGATACGTCTACTCTAAGAAACTATATTCCGGGTGGATTGCTTTTATCGAAAAATCAAAATTTAATAACATAGATTCCCTGAAATAGTACTGGTATGAAACATTAAGTAAAATTTTTCTTTAATGTTTAATTATAAAAACGGCGTGCTCGAAAATATTTCTGGTATTTCAGCTCAATACCTCTATACTCATAGATTCCATATGAATTTATTTTATAATGAATTACATTAAAATATTTCTGCATAGCTATTTAGTAAAAACTAGTTGAAATAACATTTTATATGAAACTAAAAGAAATTAGAATTTTATTTCATTCTGTTTATTTTATCATAAACTAAAGTTATTTCTTTTAAATTACATGTAAGATTAGTTAAATATAATGTTTTTCGAGAGCTACTGGTCTCATTTTTGTCTAACATTGTTTTAGAATTTTTGCTGCAGATTTGTGTTCCAAATATCGCAGAAATCTACCACGAAGATGTATGTTTTGAAATAGCAATAATCAAATGTGGGACAGTTGCTCTTCTTGTATTCTGTTTATTCTGGATAGGCATATAGTTTATAGTAGTGATCGGCAGAATGATTGATTTTACTATTCCAATGAATCATTCGGACAAGCGCAAAATCTTACAAGGAGAGGGCCAACCTTGTTAATCACAGATTTTGATTATTTTAATATATGTTGTAGGGTATAGACCCTTAGTCTCAGGTTCAACGGATTTTATACAACGCTCGTTACTTCTTGAAAAACAGGGGGGTCTAATATTAGTATACGATTTAAATACTTACTTTGTAACAACAAGGATAGGTTGGGCGTAGATCAGTTGGTACGGCGTTTGCAGGCTGATCGGCGGGTTCGATGCCCGAAAGCTCTAAATTTGTTTTTCTTATATTTTGTTTTATAAAAAAATTGTAATTATAACTTAATAATGACATTGTCAATTAAAATTTATAATATTGCATTTCAATCATAATTTTAACCTGTTTATTTTATTTTTTTTTTTTTACTTTTAACTAAATAGTTGTATAAAACATCATAAAACTGATAATTTTTTAAAAATCACTTTTAAAATGTATATATTCTGTATGGATGCAATGATATTGAACAATTGTGTCAATTCGTGATTTTAAAGAAATATCATTTATTCATAGTTTTTACAAGGGAAATCAATACGATGATACTATTATTTTGTTTTTAAATTAACAAACATAATTATATTAAAAATTAGCATCGGAATTAAATTACAACGGATTTTTTGCATATTAAAGATTTTTAAATTTGTAATACGTATGCTTGCGCTTTCAAATATTTCGCTTTCCCCTTTATGTTCTTTCTGCTTTTATTTTTATTTTATTCGAATATGCTTTTTTTATCATAACTAGATGGCACCACAACAGGTTTCTAACAATTTTGGAATTTTTATTTTTCAATAATAGATCCAATTTCTTTTTAAATGTCTTTAAAGGATGAGAAATAATAGTTCAAAATAAATAACGATAAATTTAAATTTATATTTGTTAACATTATAATTAATGTATGATATTAAATTTTTTAATTGAAATTATTAAATTATAATTACAAGTATATTTATAAAACACAAAAAGAGAAAGACAAAAAATGTTGTTCGGGGTATCGAACCCGGGCCCGCGGATCAGCCAACAAACGCCGTACCAACTGAGCTACGCCCAACCTGTCCTTTCCGTTACAAAGTACGTACTTAAGTTGTGTACTAATATTAGACCCCCTGGTTTCTCAAGAACTAACGAGCGTTGTATAAAATCCGTTGAACCTGAGACTAAGGGGTCTCTACCCTACAACATATATTAAAATAATCAAAATCTGTGATTAAGGAAGTTGGCCCTCTCCTTGTTAGATGCCAACCTTTGGGGGGGGGGGGGTGTTCGTTTTTTTATTCAATTTTTTCCAGAAATTTTTATTTAAAATAGGTTTCTTATTTTAATTAGAAACAATTTAAAAACACCGTAAAAATATAAAAAAATATTTTCATCTTCAGCGTTCCTGAAGATAACTGATAAAAAAAAAAAAAAAAAAAAAAAAAAAAAAAGACGACTGGAAAGTATACTTGTGGCTCTTTTCTTTTTACAAAATTTCTGGAGGTAATTAATTTCAAATGCATAAGTTGCGGTCCAAACCCGAAATCGGTCAGTTCGCGAAATGGCTAGATGCTGTCGGCCAGATCGCGAAATGGCTAAAAACCGTCTGCCAGTTTGTGAAATAATAAAGGTAGACGGACAGAACATTGTTGTCAGTGGGCTACTTTCTTAAAATTTAATTATTTTGATTGACACAACCTTTATCAAATAGTAAAATTCGCTTTATTTAATGACATATTATATTAAGGCGAAAGCAAGGAGAATTTTACCGCTTCAAAAAAGCGGTGCCAATCAAGATATATGGAATCAAAAAAAGTAACGCACTCGCATCACTGGGCCAGTTTACGAAATGCCTAGGGGCGTGTGGCTAAAGTTGAAATAAAAAACCATGAGCTAATTTTAAAGGCTTGTATAGTTTCTACTTAATCAAGCTTAATTTTTTTATGAAAACTATTCATTTGCAGATGAGCTCGCAGAAGAATTTTTCTTATTAAATTTTTAATGCGATTTTTTTTAAATCGTGGCAATTGTGTTGCTTCTATTTTTAATTTTAAAAAAGGGAGATTATATTCTAATTATGCTTTTTTTTAGAAAAAAAAAAAAAAAAAAAAAAAATTTTCATTTGAAGAAAAAATGTTTAAGATCATCAACTGTCAAGTTTCCTTAAAAGTAAATTGAAATCATTTACCAAAGTAATTAAGATTAGCTTATTAACGATATATGGGCGTGAAGATGTATTACCCCGATATAATAAATACAAAAACAGATACTCTAGGATGATTATGCGACGCTAAAAAATTTAACGTACATGAGTCATTCTCTGAAAAGTGCAAATTTTATGTCCCAAGAGTCTTGAAGACACATTTTTAAAATTACAAAAAGAAAAAGTGATTTAAACTATCAATATTAATCAGTTATACATACACACTGTAATTATTTGCTTATTGAAATTGAAATTTGATAAATGTAATGTATTTTTTAACGCAAATATCATTCCCTCACTATGCCCCCATTCACATATGTAGGAAAGAAAATGCTTTCGCTGCCATTCCTGCACGTATATTTATAATTATTTTTTTCTCAATCCATTAAACACACTTAAATATATATTTCACCATTTAATTATATTTATATCTTATATAATGAATGAATTAGGTTACTTTTTAATGATGTCCCTAGCATTTGTCGTCATGCTCTCACATAACTATAAATTTGCCATTATTTACTTAGTAGAAAGCAGCACATGCTTTATATATGTCTAGGACAGTTTGTACAAGAGTAAAGTGAAGTATACATCTTGTTGTTTGCTCAAAAAGTTCTTGAATAGTTAGTCTATGGCTTTGAAATACTAGATCAATGTAAGAATTTTTATTACGCGTCATTCCCTCATCTATTATAAATTTAATAAAAACTAATGAAATGTCTTTTTTATGTTGTTATATTGTTAGAAATGCGTTTCAAAAGATATTTAGTGACTGAAAATATACCAAAGACTAATCACTTTTGTATAACGTGGTTTTCAGATGTATTTCGTCATTCCCTCATAATTTTAATATAAGGGAATGACTTAAATTGTGAGGGAATGATCTGAATCCTTTTATATATGTACTAAATAGTAAAATAAAAAAATCTACTGCAATAAAATACACATTAAAAAACTCATAAGACTTTTAATTACCGTAAGTAAAGATAATACATTTTTAATTTTTCTTATTTTACAGGGAGAAGTTAAAAAATAAAATGTACTAATTCAAATAAACATTAACTCTTCTAAAGGTTAATGCTTTATCTTTATTTTTTCAATTGACGTAGCGTAAAAAAAATATTATTTATTGACAGTATGACTTCTAATTATAATTTCTTTTCTTTTTTAACTTTTTTGGTGGTATATTTATGAAACCATTTAATTTTAATTCCCAAGCGCCACAGTGGCACTAGGCTTTTTATAATCTTTTTTCTATTTAACATGTATGTGAAATATAGCATTTTTCTTTTTTACAAATAAATTTGTTTTTAAATTTAGGTGCCAATCATTTATTTGAACATTTAAGCAATGGAAGTGCTTTGAAATGAAAATCTCAGAAGATCTATCAGGTACAGTTTGGTTCATATTATTTTTTCATAAATATAGAAATAAGGTACTTGTAGGCTAAAATTTGAGATTTTTGAGGCAATTTTATTGGGCCGTCATTTAAAAAAAAAAAAACAGGCACTTTTCTGAGAACGATCCATGTATGTTACTCCTTAAGAAGAAACCTCTAATTTCAGTACATGCCTCGAAACAAAAAAAAACTTAACATCTCTGCAAAAAACTGACAGAAGAACTTTTCTACATTGATGAGTGACTGAAATAAAAAGTAAAATAAATAATAATAAAACTTCTGCCGAAAAAGTAAAACATTGCGCATTTTTTTTCAAGTTCAAACTATTTTCAAACATTCTATTTTTCCCAAAGAACAAACTTAGCCATCGATTTTTTTCATTCTTATAGATTCTTATAGCTGTAGGGGTGAATGTTGTCACTCGGTGTTATACCGTCACCTCACCTAGTTTAAAATCTAACGACAGCTTGAGATAGTGAATGCGCCCGTACTACAGCGGCCAACAATAGAAACAGTGCCTAAAGTAAGAGTGCTTTTGTTGCACGTCAATCGTTTGTTCTAGCGAAAATTTAGTGTTCATCTAGTAGTTGCTTCTTATTTTTGAGGTTAAAATGAGTAGAGGTAAACAACTTTTATTGTAACATTGGGTATTTAAGATAATATTATCCGTAATCTACATGAATTCGCCGATATTTTGATGCAATTTGTTGAAAAAGTTCGGTTCTTCTTTCGACTTTGCTTGAGGATTTCCGCCATATTGTCCTCTCGGGGTAATGCCGCCACCTTGAAAGGTGTCAAAATGCGAAAAGGAAAAGTCACTCTACAATACTAACGGAAAGTCCATTGAAGAAAGAGTTAGAAAAATCAGCTGCTGAAAGAGAGGGAAAAAAACTAGCAGAGCTAAAAGATGCATCTAAACCTTTAGGCATGAATCCATCAAAAAGACCAAAATCTATTATAAAAGATGATAAAGCGATGCCGAAAAAAAGCGAGGGTGCAGCTAAGAAAAGGAAGCCTTCAAATAATTTCGTTGTCTTCTGATGATGCTAATGGTGATCAAAATATTTGTGATGACAACGAAGATGACGATACGTTTGACATTCGTTTGAAAGACATTAAGTTGTTTATCATTTGTGGGGAATTTGGTTTAAACGAACTTTGGTTTACATGCAAATCGTGTGAGAAATGAGTTCATTTGAATGTAGTGGAGCTGATTCAGCAGAGATTTATATTTGTGACTTTTGCAATTTGAGTTAAATTGTAAACTTAGCGCATTAATAAATCTAGCTTAAGGAACATTGTAATTATTCATTGATCTGCTAAATTACATTACTTTCTAAATATTTTCAACAGGGTATGTGTTTCCTAGTATCCATTTGCTCATTAAAGAATGTCGTCATTACCCAGATATAATGGTGGAATTACACAAGTGTCCTGCATAATCCCGCCACTGTGCACAGGTTGATTTTTTTATGCGTGCTTATGTTACAGTTATAATTACGGTTAAATTTATACAGTTACTAAAAATCCTGATTCAGTTTTAGAATTTTTACTGTTTAAATTTAAACATTTTTTTGAGGTGAAAACATTTAAATTCTCTAAGTTGGCGGCATTCCCTCGCTCTACCCTCTTTTTACTATCCTATATTTTCTTCAAATATCATATTTTATCATGTTGTTTATTTCCATTTAACTTTCTATTAGACAATAACCGTTTCAACTCTGTTTTCTGGTTTGTTACTACCACTCTACATTTTTTTTCTGTAATTAAATATACATGAGATCGCCAATTACTTGTTTCTTAATTTATCTATTATGTAATTTTGGTACTTTTATATTAGCTGGGCACAGGTGATAAATTGCTAAGTATTGTTTCCGTCGCCATTAGTGCTGTAAAAGTAAAGACTAATTGGGCAACCGTATGTATTCGTTACTTTCAAATGCACTACACGTTAGAAAGTATTCGTTCCTCGTTAATTTCGTTATTCTGTAGAAAACTGATATTAAAAATTAAGTACTAGTACACATATTTTCGGTATTTTCTAATTTTTAGAGGGTTGTTTCGATTATAATTAGTTTAAAATATTCCTTAAAATAAAAGATAAAATCTGTCTAGATACCTGCACTGATTTGACATTTCATAAAGTATAAAACTGGGCGTTTAAAATACTACATATGAAATATATGGTCTGAAGAGTCGCCATCGTTCATACAGCATTCATTTGATATAATATATAAATATTTTACTCGTTTTAATTCAATTACATACCATATACTAATTTCATTTAGCGTACAAAAATGTGTAATTAAAGTAACAATAATGCCGAAACCAAAACATTTTATTTCAACATCCATGCTTTAATAAAAGATATATATATATATAAACTCTATATCTGAAGTTGAAACGACATATTCACCTTAATAAAATAAATAAGCATCATGCATACGTAATTCACAATACATTTTTTTACTAAATACGTGCAAGTATAAAAGTTTTAATAACATTTAAAACTGTTCAAGATGTTAAAAACATTGGTGTCAGAAGATGTTAAAATCCCTAGCGCTTTCAACTAAACCTTAGCCGTCATCAGGGGAACTGCTGCAGCCTGAAAGACATACGCTGGTTACATCTCAGGAAGTGAAACCAAAAGACAAGAAACAGGAGTGTGGGTATGAAAGAAAATAGAGGGGTTGCTATAGAAACCGGGAAAAGGGGAAGGGAGAGGAGGGAAGGGTTACTCAAAACCAAATTCACAAATTACTCCCGAGCATGTTAAAACATATCCGTGGTATACTATAGGATAGAACATCATTAAAGGTACCCTTGCCTCTTGTCAAAATTTCCAGAGACTTTCTGATCATACAAATATCGTATTGTGATGCATGCGCTTTAAATAGGCCTTTAACCTCTTTAAATAGGATATCAATATCTGTATCTTGATTTAATCTGGATAGAGTTGTGGATAATTTACCATTTTTGATGTCTGTAATATGTTCTTTAATCCTTTCTAGAAATTTTCGGGTGGTCATGCCTATATATGTTTTACCCTTTTTGGTGTTTTTCATATGTTCTTTAATCCTTTCTAGTAATTTTCGAGAGGTCATGCCTACATATGTATACGTTTTTAAAAACGTATACATATGTTGGTATGACCATGTTCTTTAATCCTTTCTAGTAATTTTCGAGTGGTCATGAATACATATGTATACGTTTTTAAAAACGTATACATATGTAGGCATGACCATTCGAAAATTACTAGAAAGGATTAAAGAACATATGACAGACTTCAAAAAGGGTAAATTATCCACTGTTGTATCCCGATTAAATCAAGATACAGATATTGATGTCCTATTTAATGAGGTTAAGGTCATTGCACATGCATCACAATATTTGTACAATTAGAGTGTCTCTGAAAATTTTGAGAAGAGGCAAGGGTACCTGTAATGATGTTCTATCCTAAAATATATCAGGGATATGGTGTAACTGGTGAATTTGTTTTTGAATAACTCTTCTCTCCTTTCCCCTCCCTTTTTTCCGGTTTCTATAGCAACCCCTCTATTTTCTTTCATTCCCACCTTCCTATTTGTTGTTTTTGGGTTTCACCCTCTGATATTTAACCACCGTGTGTCTTTCAGGCTGCAGAAGTTCCCCTGATGAAGCCAAATGTTTAATTGACAGCACTAGGCATTTTAACATCTTCTGACAACAAAGTTTTAACATTCTAGTAAATAGTTTTAAATGTTTTAAAAACTTTTATACTTGCATCTATTTCGTAAAAAATGTATTGTGAATTATATATTCACGTTGTTTTTTTATCCGTGCTTTATTTCTAATTGGCACACGAGAAACATAGAACCTGCTATGAGTGAGGGAAAATAAAAGTAAAAACAATTTGATTAAGAAACATTCCTTTATAAACATTCAATGTTTATCTTAAAATTCATGCCTAACTTCATGGCTAGAATCCATGTAGTTTCAAAAGAATTCTATTACAATACATTAATTTGACGTGGGCTCCAAATTATTGAAATTTCAGCGCTTTTATTTACGTTTAGCAGAAATCATGAACTATTGAATTTTATTAAAAATATATAATAGACCGGGAGGCGACTGCACTGACCATCACCTCATCGAGTTGACGGCCGAAATTTTAGGATTAGATAAAATTCGATCAGCATATTAAAATGAAACTGGTCTGCCTAGTCATATCATGGTAGAAACCACCTACAGACCCAATTTTAGTGGTGGGTCGGTTTTCTTATAGTGTTTTCCGGCACACAAAGGATTGAAAAGATGGAGGACTTTGAGCGGGAAAACACAATGGTAAACTTATCAGTCAACCATACTAAAATCGGTTTTGCAGGTATATTCCACCAATGTATGATTTGGCACATCACTTACATTTTAATATGCGAATCGAGTTTTAACTAATTATGGTATTTCAACCATAACTCGATGAGGTGATGGTTTTTGCAACCGCCTCCTGATCTATAATTTTTGCTGTGTTTCTTTTTATGATACGGTAACAGAAAAGAAAAAAAAAGCATAAATTAAACTACTCATTCACAATTTCTAAATTCTTTTTTCAACGAATAATCATAATTTAATTAATATCAAACTATTAAACGATAAAAGGGTACTTAAAAAAGTATTATACTATTTACTTTTTATTTGTATTTTTTGCTTTTCCGTGTTTAAAATATTCGTTGTTGCAGTTTCTCAGCCAGTTAGCATATTTTGACGAGCGTAGTTTCAAACATCATTAATTCCAATGTTCTTCTACCTCGTACACAGTTGCAACAATTGATGCATTAATTTATAATTTAGTTTTGAAAATACTAAAATGCTGTATTGATATCGGAAACAAACATGTGTGTACATAATTTTTATAATCCTGGGCTATCAAGAAGTGTTCGAAAAAAGGATTGTGAAATTGCATCCCCGCATACATTAACCATGTTAAGTTAAATAAATAAAGAAATGAAAAATATGTATTCTATTGGCGACATTTTCTCCTGGATCAAAAAAGCTTTGGCGAAATGGTGCCTAATTGCCTAAGACCTCTTCAAATCTTGATCTTTGCTTTTCCTTTGTCCAAACGAATGGTTGCTGTTGTTTTCTTGTAAATCTTCTTTATAATGTTGATGTAGGGCTTTTCTACACTCTTGTCTTCCAGGAATTTGATTATTGCTGATGTGTCGACAGGCCAATTTCCATAAATTTAGAAATTCTCCATAGCTTTATACTATCACTATTACTCGATACCATCCATAAGTTCTCGGTACCACTTTAAGGGGCTACTTCAGTCACATGGAAAAATTCGCCCGCTAATGCTAATTCTATGGTATTTTTTAAGGTATCTCGTTTGCATTTTAATATTTTTCAATGATTTTTTTTTGCATTTAATAGCTGAGATTGATGTCTACACCTGGCCTTCTAACTCTTTCGATTTTGTTTGACTATTTTTTTCCAAGAGGATGCTTTCACTTTAAAAGTCGGTTCCAAAAACGCCCCAAATAAAAATATCTGTAAACAAAATCGAAAAAGTACAAAACGCCCGTTGTACAGATCGATCTCAGCTAACCAATGCAAAAGAATTGTTTGAAATACTGAAATGCAAACAAGATATCTTTAAAAATTTCTTCCATAGGATAAGCATTAGTGAGCGGGTCATTTCAGGTGAATGAAGTAGCCTCGTAATGTTGACAATGGCTATAATGGCTTCATAATCACACACAAACAACTTCAAAAAATATTTCAGGGATCGTTGATCGTTGTTTTTATTTTCTGATAAATAAATTACATCTTGAGTTATAAGCGATTGTTGTCTCAGAACGGCAGATTTTTAATAGAATTTCTCGAAATATTATCTGTGTTGACGGAAAAACAGTTAGATTTCTTAGAGTCTTAATAAGAGTACCTCACAATTTGATACATCTGCGTATAAAAATATATATCTGTCAGAAAGTTGCCAGGTTCCATTTGAGAACAGCCTTAAAATGGAGATAATAATGTATGATTCATAATGTGTGATCTATGTTTTTTGTTAAAACCGTTTTGCTCTTAGAGAAATAACTAAAGAAATCTCTAAAGAAATAACCTTCCAATCTGTCACTTATATATACCAAAAAAATGTTTCATCACGAAACTTGATCGCATATATTACCATACTATATATAAAATTGAAATTTTTGCCAAACTGTTAAGCTAGCCAGATATTTAACTTATTTTTGACAATATTTCATCTTATCTCTAAGTTTGGTGTTAATTTAACAAATGTGTGTGCGCAAGTATACATTTAAATGCATGCAAGCATTACTATGCCACTCCACATCACATCGGAATACTACACATCTTCGAAGTTTCTGTTTATCATCATGGCATCATCGCCTAATGACGTAAAATCATGACGTCAGCACGGACACTTGTTTTTAATACAGATTTGTTTTTGTAACAAAAAAAATTAAACAATGCAAATTGTTAAAATATTTAAATTGATTGTTGAATGATATTTGTATCTTTTCATTATTAAATAAATTTTAATTACTAAACATGCAGCATATACATTGTTGATGCATTGTTAAAATATTTTACTTTTCAATATTAAGCATCATTGTTGTGCACATTGTTGTTGTAAATATGACAAATGCTTTCAAAGAGGTTTTGTTCTGGTAAAAATCTTATTGCTTGAAGTTTGGCTAAGAGCTAAAGATAAAATAATTTTTGCTTTAAAGCGTTTGTTATTTTATAAGATTGTTTGTTCTTGATATATGATATTGAGAAAGATGAGTTTCAAATGTTTCTTCGAGAAATTTACGTAAGTATAGCTTTTCTGAAACATATTACCTTTATCTTTGAATGGTGATATACATTTATTAACTTAATAGTATCTAAAATTACTTTTAACTATGATTTAAAAAATAACTCTAATTTTGAGCACAAGATGAATTGCATTTAACTAAGCAAAATGAACTCTGTAATAAATTGCTAAAACACTAAAACCAAATTTCTGTATTTAATTATACAAAACTACATTAATTCACCAAATGCAAAATTTCATTTTGAATTGTGGAAAAAAAATAGCTCTTGAAATGTTGAAGTGATAAAAAATAATATTCTGAAAATTCTATTCTTATAATAAACTGTTATGTTAAAATCTGATTATGCTTATGTTTCATATTTATTCCTACAAGAATAGGATGAAATTCGAGATGAAAGAAACACAAATTATTTGTGAGGATGTGATAATAACTCTTGAAATTTTGAAATTTAAGTTAATTTCCGAACTATTATTATTTTTCACGTTTTAGAGCAGTTTTGGCCATGGTGGCAATTAGATTATTATACTTTTGTTTAAAAAAGGTAAATTCATTATTACACAATAAAGACATGTCACTACATTTAGTTGGCATAGGTTTTAACATTTTGAATCCCAAAAGAAATTATTTTTGCAATGCTCTCATTGTCAGAGTTCCTTTTGATTCCCCTCTAATTAAAAGAAAAAAAATCTTGGGCTGAAAGTTAAATTATCATTGTTATACATTAATTTTCATACATATATTTTACGTAAGTTCTGGGATATAGAAATTTAAAACAAAGTTGAAAAGTATTTAAGCATTCGGCTTGTCTGTCTGTCTGTCCACGCTCTAACTACTATAAATAGACTCGGTTTTCATGCAACTGATAAACGTTATTTAGGCTCACCAAAGCATGTTTGGTATTGTATATGAAATATGTGAGAATAATAGTTCATTTACAGTGAAACTAAAAAGTATTCCACTACATTATAGTAAATAGGGGAAAATCGCTTGCAAAGTTTCATGATATTTTAATGACATCACACTATTTCAAACGTATTGAAACTGATATAAATCACTGAATTTCACTACGATCACGTTAGAACAGGGCATTCATAGTATTTTATTATTCATTTACAATAGGTATGCACCATCTGTGGCCCGCAAATTTCGTCAATTTATAACTGGAGAAAAATGCAATTTTTGTCCATAGGTTGCAGGAAAAAATCGTGAATTTCGTCAGTTTAGCGCGGGAAAATTGAAAATTTCGTCATTTAAGAATAGTTTATTTCGTTCATCGGGCACGGAAAATGGCAAATTTCGTTGATCGGGCACGGAAAAATTGCGAAATTCTTTGATCGAGTGCGGATAAATAGCGAATTTTATCGATGAGGCTCGGAAAAATAGCAAATTTCGTTGATTGGACACAGAAAAATCGTCAACTTTGTCAATCAGGCGCGGGAAAATCACAAATTTCGTTGATCGGGCACTGGAAAATCGAGATTTTTTTTTATCAAGCGCGGAAAATTCATCCTTTTTGTTGATGGTGTGCTGAAAAATTGCAAATTTTGCTGGTTAGCTGCGGAGAAATCTCAAATTTCATCGATCAGGCGATCGGGTATGGAAACATTGAGAGTTTTGTTGATCGGGATCCGAAAAATCGGGAATTTCGTTCGTCAGAAACGAAAAAATGAGGAATTTTGTTGATCAGGCACGAAAATTCCGAATTTTGTCGATCGAGCTTCGAAAAATCACAAATTTCGTTGATCGGGCACGGAAAAATCACGAATTTGGACGATGATGCGTGGAAATATTTTAATTTTAGCTGAGCGGCTGTGAAACAATCGTGAGTTTCGTCAGTTTATCGCAAGAAAAAATCGCAAATTTCGTCAATTTCCTACGGGAAAAACAACTTCTCTTAAAAAGGTTGTGCACTCCTAATTTAGATGGACACACAAAAGAAATCGATTACAGTAATGTCTTTGAGTTAAAATTGCTGGAATGTACGGTTTAAAATTCGGTATGAATTTTTAAATGTAATTAATTTTTTGCATGTTACTCGCTATATAGAAATTCTATACCTCATATACAGGGCTGCACAAAAGTATTCACGTACCATTCTCCTTATTAGAGGAAGTTGCTGAAAGGAAATTTTCAACTGAAGTATATGTATTTGTTAAGTGAAAGAAACTTTGGCGTGCATGTAGTTAATAGATACAAATCTATATATGATATACAGGCTGCTGAAAAAATTCGGATAATTTTCCGATTGTAGAGGGGAACAGCTGAAATTGGGTTTTGAAATGTTTTCTACGTTTCCATATGGTTGAAGAAGACGTAATATTTTAATTTTTTAAACGGCGCAGCTTTATTATATTATTCTGAATGTGTTAAATAGTGTTTCATAATTTTTGCTTGACGCAGGATTTTTTCTTTCTTGTTTATAGTGTATTAATCACTTTTCTCAAACTGGATATTCAGTTTTTGTGTCCATTCTCAATTAAGGTATCTGCCATCGTTCGGAGCGCTTTTTATTGTAAATGTTAAATTTTGAATAAATCCACATATTTTTAGTTCAGTTGTAATACAGAATGATGAAAACGTAAAATGTTAACAATAGTTTCATAACATTAAAAAAAAATATATCTTACGCCAAACAACGTACGCCCAATTCAACTAAATACCTTTCAATTTCATTAGTACTACATAATACTATTACATTTACCTGTGCAGTGAACTAGGAATTTCACAAAATTTTCAAAATATGTTAAAAATATACATTTTTCTAATCAAAAATTACTTTTTTATATTGCAGTAAATATAAAATAATTACACTATCACTTAGAGCAAATTATCACTTAGAGCGTAGTTCAGATCAGAATGAGTAATCTGGAAAGCATTTTGATGAAATTTCACTGAAATCTGTTAAAAACATTTTATGTAATGAATAAGTTTATCGGACATAGAATTAACGAAAAAACTATTTTTACAGAAATAGCATTTAAATATTTATTATCTATATTGCTTCTTGTCTATAAAATTAATTTTGAAATGTCAATTAAGGTTTATTAGGGTTTTTATGTCTAAAAGTAAGAAAATCGTGCGTAGAAACATTGTTTACATTTCTTTTGACCACCTAACGTCCCCTTTTTGGTATTTGACTCACTACTTCCTATTTATTAAATTCGCCATAATTATCTTATAATACTAGTAGAAATAAAATTAAAGCAGATTAGGAATCGTAAAAAATTGCTATTTCAAATAAAATAACAAAATGTTTTTGTGAAAATTTTCACACAGTCGGTAATTTAAATACGGCCCTTTAGTATTTTCAGTTCTGCAACTGAATTCCTACATGAAAGAGTTACAAAATAATATTAATTTTAATGTTGATGCTACTGCTGTTCATTTATTTTAATATCGTCTGCAAAACATGATTGTTGAACACAAAAATGTGTACTTGAAAATAGATAGCACCCCATAAAAATAAATGCATTCCGGATTGAGAAAATGTAAGAATACACTGGGAAACAGTGACAGGCAAAAGAACGCTGTTTTCATAAATGTTCCTTTAAATTTTCAAAATATCTTGATGTTTTATGTTTGTAAAGCTAAAGAACGCTCTTCGAAAACGTGGGTGACGCGGATGAGATAATTGCACATTTTCGTGATTGCGTTAATATTATATTTTCTTAGAATAATAATTAAAAAAAATGTGTTTTTTTAGAGAGTGTACAGTAATGCATGTTCCATTGTTTAATAATATAATTTTACATTGGCGAATGAGACCGAATCCATACGTTTGACCTGCAACGTTGGCACCATGGCTGAATGTTTTCTGTTTCTGCCTTAAGAAGATGTTTATTGCTTGTAGCGGCAATTATCATTGGTACTTGGAACTAAAACCATGAATAAAAGTTTTAAAAAAAAACCTCCTGACAACTTACAAAAACTTCCTAGAAGAATTTTTTAAATAGTTGTCGCCATTTGAAAGTTATTGGATTTTAAATGCAGTCGGTCAATTTTAGAATTTTGGTATATTCGATATCTAATCTTTTAAGGCGGTTCTCAAATAAATATTTTTCAACAACGCTAAACTATCTGACACATTTACAGACTCATTTTCAAACGCAAGACTTTTCTCAAATTCAAACTGACTACCTTCTGACCCATTTTTGAACTGATTTTTGTTCGCGAACACACGCAATTGGCAAGTGTTCTTGTTCAAAAACAGTGTAATCGAACTGTTTTATCCGTTTTTCGGTTGGGTTAGTTGATTGAGGTTTAATGGCATAAAGTCCCTTTAGGAACATTGTGCGCCTCGATTCTCGGTAAAGGCCAAAGATTTTTTGGAAAGTGTTGCAAAGTTTGACGTTTTAAACCGATTTTTTAGACGCGAGAGAGCGGTAAATGCTAAAAAACTGATGCCGTGAGAGAATAATTACTTATAATACAGAATTTGGATTCATTTAAAGAAAAAAAAACTGTTTGATTTCAAATCACATCAATAATCATACCTGTAAGTGTCATGGTTTCGCGCTAAAAATGAGTTAAATAATATGTAAGAAAATTTCCGGTTAAGCGAGGAAAAATGTTTTATTTTAGATCCGCCGTAAATACCATCACATGCAGGCATGATATTAAAATTATTTGAAATCGAACAGTCTTTTTGGTTTTTAAATTTATTAACATCTTAAGTTATAAGATGTAAAAAAAAAAAAATAGAAATTCATAAGGAAAAGAAATCCTTGAAGTGTTCGGTCTTGATACAAGGATTCTGGCGCATTTTTTGTTTTGCCTTGTGCTTTAGAACATGGTTTCGCGCCGTATTTATTTTAATTATTATAACCATGTTGCTACTCTCGTACGAATAAAACTACATAGTCTTACTCGCCTGCGTTAAATTCTCGCCAAATTTGGCAATAAAATAGGTCGCCATAAAAGAAGTTAACTTTGCAATTGCTAGGTAATTTTCCGTAATTCTCATTCAAATTCAGAAAACGTGATTTCCCATAAATTTACTTAAATTCTTGTAATCATTGTTGCTTATGGCTCATACGCTTAAAACTGCATAGTCATATTCGCCAGCGTCAAATTCTCGCCTCAAATTGGCAATACCTGGCAAATTAGCGCTAAATTTCGCGACCAAAAATAAATCGCCATAAATTAAAGCAATTTGGAAAGAGTTGACTAATTTACCGAAATACTCATTCAAATTCAGTAATGAATCTTCTATAATCGGTTTTCACGCATTTCAGCCTGATGCGTTCGAGTATAATTAGCTGAATTTAAAAAGAAAAAAAGAAAGAAAAGTGCAGTAACCCTTTGCTACCAGTACAAGGCAGAAAGACTTTTTTAATGAACAAAATGTCTGGAACTATATGATTGCAAAATGTTACCTGTGCAAATTCAACAAGTTATTTGTTGGATGTTGCGCGTATGTTGTTTCAGTATTGTAGTATCTAGATCTTAGATTAGTTTTTTTTTATTTACAACGTGACTTTGATACAACAGAAAAAACTTTATAATTTTACAAGGTAAAGAATGAATATTTATGTAAAGAAGAATGCATATAAATCGTAATCGACTATTAAATAAAAACGAAAAAAGAGCTGTAGACGATTCTTCATGTATTAATTATGTATTTTTTTTACACTTATATTGAATTGGAATATTTAAAACTTTATTGAACTTAATAGTTACTCTTTGACAGATTAACAAAATATTTCTAATTCTATCCATATATTCAGAAACATGGGATAATCACGTGATTCATTTACATACATATATTTGTATATAAATACAAATTTGTATATACATACAAATATATTTATGTAAATGAAGAGAAGATAATCAAACACATTTTGCTGCAAGTTGAAATCAAAATAATAATAATAATAATAATATTGAGAGAAAATGCAATGCATCCTAAAGTAAACTACCAGATTTTTAAGTTCAGTAACAAGTAAATTGGGGAAACATATTGGGGTATATTGAAGTGGGGTATTTCTTTACTAAGCTTCTTTGCTTTAGTTCCAAGTATTAGCTTTAGAGGTCGCTGGGTCAAACGAAAATGTCAGAACACCCAAACTATCGATTAAAAATGGATCAGCAGTAAACCAGTTTTTAAAGATTCACCCTGCTTAGCAGTTTAAGCGTAAAAAAAAAACAGAGTGGAAAGGGTGTGGTGAAAAAAGTTTGCATGTTAAAATAACAATATTATTTTGAGCATAATGACAGTTTGAGACAGTGCAGCCCTTTTATTGGCCAAATTTGGAGCTACAACGATGAAGTTTAGAAAAGAAATTTCTAATTTCCAGCAAGAATGGCTTTAATGGCTGCCATTGTTTACTTGTTATTCATTTTTTCAAATCGCCACTTCTTTTTTTAGGATACTCTATTCATAACTGAAACATATGTATGTATATATATATATACATGTAAATTTCATTCAAACATCCATGTAAATGAAAGATCCAAGTTCTCTTTGAAATAACTCTCATAATGATAACATATTTGATTTCTAAAATAATGGCAAGTTCTTTTCCTGTATAGAATTCGAAATCGAGTATTTCATAAGCATAAAAAAGTGTGTTATACACAACTAGTTACTTTTTTTAGTTGATTTTATACTTGATATCAAATTAAGCTGTGGTCGATATATATTTATATTATTCAAATAAAAGTTTATGAGCTTTTTCGGCTTTTCGGGACAGAGAAGAGATCCATTTAAAATAAAAATGAGTTTTCTTTTTTTCAAACAGCGTGCCAGTATGAAAATCTTGCATTGTACAAATGATGAAAAATATAATAAGTAATTACATGAAAACAGAGCAATTTATTTTTATGTTATGTGTGGTCTAGTAGTAAAACACTGCGTTTAAAGAACAGATAGAAAAGTCTCGAATATTTCTAAATGGGTATAACTTGACATTATTAAATTTTAAAATGTGAGAACTTCTTCAGTTATTATTAACCAATATTTTGGAGGAATTAAACCGATTAGCTAAGAGATGGCGGTTGCGATCAAATTTACAAACATTGACATTGATATTTGACATTTTTGCAAAATTATGTATACATATATCTGAATTTTGAATTAAGTTTCTTGCAGATGTCCTAATTTTTAATGATAAAGGGTTTATGAAATGGCAAAATGTAAGAACATTAAAAAAATTAACTAAAAGTATAGATATTTAAAAAAATACGCTTCTATTGAAGCACTAAAAAATAGAAAATATTTTTTTTTGAAGGAAAGTCTCGATCTCAAAGCGAAAAATTGTGAGATGCTTATAGAAATACCTCATGTAAATTGGAATTTTAACAGCATTCAAAACATGTGTCAATTTTATTTGCTTTATTTTTTTTTCCATTGTTTAGGCAAATTATTATCGATAGTTTTGATTAAAATTGACCGATTCAAAATTAAGATATAAAAATTTTAATCATTATATTATTATTGCAATCATACAAAGCTCATCAAGAAGTGATTGAAAAATTGATTACAAAATTCCACTTTTACAATTTGAATATTAAATTAACAGCGTGTAAAAAATACTATAAACAATGCTTAACTCTAAACTTTTAATGAGAATGTAAACAATATGAAATAAACAACAATTACTTTATAACAAAGGAAATTGAAAACAAATCTATATTGTTGAAAGAGTTAAAAACAGCCTCGAATCATTTTTAAAGCTGTTACTTTTAATACTAAGTAGTATTGTTGTACACATTGTTTTTCTAACAATGACAGTTGCTTTCAATTTCGTTTTGTTCTGGTAAAAATATCCTTGCTTGATGTTTGCTATGAGCTATGATTAAACGATTTTTGCTTTAAAACGTTTGATATTTTTAAAGATTATTATATTTTGATATATGAGTTTTAAAAAATGAATTTTAAAGGTTTCTTAGAGAAATTTACGTAAGTAACAGCATTTTTCAAACATATATATATATTTTTTTAATTACGATATACATTTATTTATTTATTTATTTAACTGAATAACAAACATACGACTTGTGTGCTACGATATACATTTGCTAACATGGTAGCTATGAAATATCCGGGACAGACCAGATTCACTGCGCCAGTAATTGTGACAAAAACAATAATTATACAATAAATATTTCTCTTTCTCGTTTTCTTTTCTGTCTTTAATTGTAACTGCATAGTAAATGTTATATAGTAGCCAAATTAAACCCTGTAGCAGAAGTATTTATATACGTATACTAAGAGTATAATATGAAGTAGCATAGATAAAGCTATAACATAATATTTTAATTAATACCTGTATTCTGAAATGAGAAAACTGATTAATAAATTATTTTTAAAAATGTTGGAAACTTTTGTGAAAATGAAAGGCAGCAAAAGAAACTTTATATTTATACATGTGTCTTGAACAAATAAAGTAAAAGAGAATAAAATACATTTAATCCACAAAAAAAAATGGCGAAATTTAGAAGATACATATTCAATTACTTTGATCTTAAAAGGCTTCAATAGTATTTAAGCTCTATAATTTTATATAAGTAAACTGCAAATATATTTCTATGTATATATACCAATTATGTATGATGAATTATAATTGCTGTTTGTGTTATACTTACATTTCTATGTCTATATTTTTCTAATATATATTTTCAGATTTCGATCTCGTAAAGATTTCGATGACGATCAGGATAATAGAAAAGAAGAAAAGTATTGGAAAATTTTGAGAAAAGAAGTTGTAATTGATAGGTATACAAATTTTTGATAATTTTCTTTTTTTTTTTTTAATTTCTATCGAATGTTTTATCAATTGTCTGGTAAATCATTCAACTGTACTGATTTTTTTTCATAAAACTATGCACGCAGCAAAGAACACTTTCAAATATTCTCATTTCAAACATTGTCTGCTTCCCTTAAATTCCAAATAGAAAACATACATTTTTCCCCTTGAATAATGACGGGCGAAAGGTAGGATTTTTTAAATTGCTCTTTTGTTATTAATTACTTAAAAAATATATTCCTATGAATGAAAAAAAAATCTTTTAAGTGTTAGAACAAAAAACTTTAGATTATGGAGCTTAATCGCTTAACTCTAGTATGATATAGTGTTAGGATTTTCATATTTAATAACTTATTAAAACGCTATTAGTTAGTTATTTCATAAGTATTATAAGCTAATTTATGATATATTTTCTTACTTTTTTATACCGAAACTTGTATGTCTCTAATAGTAATGTTGTGTCTCTACAGATATATGAGTAATGGGCTCTAGCTTATTTTATATTATATGGTTTTCAGAAAAATGTTTTTTATTATTTATGCTAACAACAAAAATAAATGTAGCTAATTAATAATAAAAAATTCACAGGAAGAATGTGTTCACAGGCAGTGTTGCTTTTTTAAAAAACAGATTCTTGATTAGCACCACTTTTTTGAAATTGTAAAATGAACCTTATTTAATGACATATCAATTAAGGCATAAACAAATGGAATTTTACCGTTTCAAAAGAGCGATGCCAATCAAGAAATCTGAATTTTAAAAAAGTAGCCCACTGGCAACACTGTTCACAGGACCGTTCGGATCGTGTCTGTGAACTGTCACAGCTCTAATTTGTATTTGTACCACTTACTGGGTCTAACAATTTTATGTAAATCATTTTTCACGATATACTGTTTATATTCAATTTAGTGCATTTTAAAAATTCACTCAGATTCGAATTCGATGGGTAATCTGATTTATTTAGAGTTTTATTTGATAAATTATTACTGTCAGAAAAAATAGGTCATGCCGTAGAGAGAAAGTTAACAAATGACTAGATAGTTCAATAAATGAATCAAAAAATAAAAACAGCAAATAAGAAAAGAAGCCTAATAGTAATAACAAACGTAAACTGTGCGTACAACAACATGCATTGAGCTTTCTGCTGTAAACTCACCATGATTGCTGTTAAGCCATTAACCGCCAAAACTATTAGGTTGAGGGTTTTAACATATCAGAAGAACGTCGCTTGCACCACAAACTCTAAAGGATAATTTTCACTTTATTTGGTCTTAAAATTTTGTGTCTTTAAATAAGATCATTTTTTTAGTTGAAAATAGTGGTGGGTATGTAAATAATTTAAAAATGTGGATTTATTTTGACCGTTGCGTGAACGCAACACCAGCGGGTAATGGGTTAACTGGCTTAAGAGCGAAATGGCATCGAATCACAAAGTGGCGTCAGCGGAGTTCTGAGTCATCACCACTAACAAAACTCCTTCAGATTTTGTACGATATCACGTTTGTTTCGTATCGATTGATAAGATATTTGTCGTGTGATCTATTTCTCAGTCAGGGACACTTTTTTGATGAACCGGTACATAAACATAAATTGTGGAAAAATCACGGATATGAAGAATTCAATTCCGTGGGCTAGATAAAATCGCCAATGCTTTTAAAATAGTAAAATATATAGAATAACATGTAATATCAATTATATTAATATTAAACTTAATTGAACAGAATAACCCCATTCCGTTTGATATGTAACGATATATATATGTATACACACATATATACATATATACATATATATATATAACATCATGTCTGTCGAATTCACGGCTCCAAACACAGCAACCACTTAATCCAAAAAATGCAATTTTTAACAAAATAGTTCTGACAATCTGTGAAAATGCTGGTATGATGATAGATAAGTTCACATCTATTAAAAATATCTTTTAACCCTTGTTTTGAATTCATTTTTCAAAAACTTTATCGTTGAAAATGCACATATCTCGGAAAATTACCCCTATCGTGTAATATATTTTTAGATATTTATGTACTTTGAATTCGGTTTGTCTGACCGTCTCTTTGTAAGTTTGTCCGATCTCTGAGTCGCCTAAATAAACTCAGATTCCCATGTAATTGATATATGTTATTGAGGTATATTATGGCATGATCAGTATTGAAAATTAATTAAGTAGCATTTATAGTTTTGAGAAACGGTCAAAAGAATTCCATTACTTTATGGTTTTTGGGAAATGGTATATAGTATATGATGCTATTCTATGTCAAATTTATTGAAACTGATACACATAGCTGAGGGGCACTGAAAGAAGATTGCTGTATACATGTGTTTTTTTCGCTTTTTTTTAGATTTATTTTTTACACCATCTTATTAAATGCGGATGTTTTGAATGACTGAATGTGAAGAAATGAATATGTTGGAAATTATTTCTTACTCTATCCATGACGCATGATTTTTCTTTCTTTTTTATGTTTATTTATACGTCCCAAATTGTTTTCAGATTCATGTTTGATTCTGCTGAGTTTGACCATAAAGTAGAAGCTGCCTTCAAGATAATGAAAAGGTCATCTGAAGTTCGTGAAGAGGCCATAAAATGGTTTGAAAGTGAAATGAAAGTAGAAAGAGAAAAGGTATGGAGAAAGTTGATGAGAGAAAAGAATATAGACTTGTCAAGCGCCATGCCTTACTTAATTAAGATAAATCAAGCCGATTCTGCTTGGCGGGATATGGATGATTTATCTAGAGGATATGTATATGAATGGCAGCGTAGAGTTAATTTTACCATCTTGGAAATGTTTATCCTTAGACACAAAGCGTAAGCATTATTATTATTATTATTATTATTTATATTATTACTTGCTAGTAATAGCATTGATCATTAATGTTTAAAAAAGGAATTTTGAGGAATGCAATGGCAACTTTTCTAATAAAATACAATAGATACGTTAAAAAATCGTATTGTAATAATAAACATGCAATATGATAATAGATATTATAAGTCCATTTTTAAGATCAGATTAACTCTATACTTAAATTTACTGGGTACGATATAATTGACGGGTCTAATAAAATTAAGATATTCTTGATATTTTCTGAGTATCTTAGAAAACTGCTCAATTTTCTTACATTTAAATTAAAATAAATGGTATTTCTAAAATTCTTTTTGTAATTAATCTTTTTTTTTCAATCGAAAAATTATTTTAATCAAATATAATTGCACGGATCAAATGCTGATTATTTTTCTGCTCGTAATTTGAAATGAATAATTAATCCTTTATTAATTTGCCAAATGCTAAATCGTTGAAGACACTGAATAATAATAATTATGAAAAAATTGTCTATTACATTAATCCTCACGAATAGCCTCCGTTTTGAAGTAAAAATACAGCATCAATTAAGAGTTTTCTCACGTTCAAAGTAACATCTTTCTGACACAAGTTTCTTTCGTCTTAAATACAAGAATTTGTCAGATGTTATTATTTAGAAAATAAGGAATTTTATAAAGGTTGACATTTTTTCTAAAGGCAAGTGATATTTTTCAAAATGTTGTCATAGTAGATTTAAGGTAATTTTTTCGGACACAACAGCCGCGGCAAGTTCGTCATGAGACAATAATCGATCGTAACTCAAGATAAGAGCATTCCTTATTGAAATTGGGAAAAGTTGACATAAAAAAATAATTAGAGATAAATGTTATTGCAAATTAACATAGATATGTTTCTTACTTCATGTGTTTAAAAAATTATGTTAAACGTGCAGTTCAAAGAGATGTATTTGTACCATACGCTAAGCATCTAAAGTTTATTTTAAACATTATTCATGATGTATTATTTATTTTCAACGTAGTGCATTGATCCGCACATCCCTGACGTAAAAGAATAAACATTTTCAATTATCCATAAAAAAAAAAATCGTATTTGTGATATTTTTGTATAGCATTTTGTGATTACATAATGTCGACTTACTTCAAACTAATGTTCCTCCCTAGATTCTGTTCAGCCAGTGTTGTTCGTGGTCCGAGGAAATAACTAATCTGTGGTTTCGAGTTATTTAGTACAAAAAATATATAAATTTGACATACACAGTAAAAAAAAAAAAAAAAAAAAAAAAAAAAATGTTTATTTTTTTTTAACAAAAAACCTGTCTGTCAAGACGCCAGTTAACCTCTTGGGGAAGAGCGACACGTATACGTGCCGCATGAAGCGCTCAAAATCCTTGTTTATCCTCACCAGTAATATTTTACTGTAAAATTTGTCTTATTAAATCAGCGCATTTTCTCGATTCAAGAAGACACAAATTTCAGTTTTTAAAAAATGGTGACAAAAGATTAAAAATTTCGGAAAAGCTTCCCGTCCCGAAGTGGTTAAAAACTCTTTATTTTATAGAAATAATCTGTATTGACTACGATCTTTCTGTTATTTTAACAGATCTTGGCTGCCAGTTCGGAATAAATACAGATTATTTCCATAAAATAAAATGCTTTTTGCTGGCTTCTATTTGACACATTTCTCTGTGAAACCAACAATTTTTTTTAAAGTGTAAAAGGTAAATTTGCCATAATTTTTTTTCAAGTACTGCAGACTTTTGTTGTCTAGGTTTTGGACAAAATGTTATGATAAAACAATAAGATAATACTCCCTCTGTCACAAATTAGTTGCTACATTTGATTACTTTTGTACTGATTATCGATTCTGATGATTTTATGATTTTGTTTGAACATTTTTCAGAGATTTCAGGGTACTATGCTATCAATCAACAATATTTACTTACCAAACATTCCCTCGGTCTCTCCTTAAATAAGTACCAAATTTGTTTAAAAAATTCAGGGTTCACACGCTCTTAAGTCACGCCCCATTTTGTAAGGATTCTTCCACCAGTAATCGCTTGGTAATCCACTAATAAAACTACCTTCTAGATAATGAATCGTTAATTCTTTAGGAAGAAAATTATTTTTATGGTATACTGGTGATAGAGTCCTTACGAAATGGTGTCGATCTACTAAACTGCATTGAAAGTTATTTATGACTCCACCCACTTGAAATGTAGCAACTAATTTGGGACAAAATTTTCGATCTAAATGTCGCAACTAATTTGGGACGGAGGGAGTAACTAAATAAGATTATAAATCGACGATAAAGACGGTATTCCAGGGTTCGCACATATCAAGAGATGCCGGCGATTTTAGGTAGTGTAGTACCAGAAAAATCGTAAAGTACTGGTCGATATATCTGAAGATAGAATTTTTTTTCATTAAATAAGACACATAAAATTTTCCTAAAAGGTGCTTGAAAGTCCGTTATGTGTACGAACCTTGTATTCGGTCTCATTTCAAGGCTATAGGTGAAATATTTTGATGAGACTTTAATTGTTAAATTTTTAAAATGTCTTTTGTTTTATATTTTTGTAAATTAGGTATTTCATTCGTAAATTTCCTCAGGATTGCACCAAAGAAAGCTGTTACTCTCTGAATTCGTTTATCAGAAATAAGTCTCTTTATCTGATAACTTTCATAATAAAAGTAGCAAAATTCAAAGCGAACTTCTTTGCTTGACTGAAACTTGTATTGAAATTATTCATTAATAGTATAAATTCTTGTTCCCATATTTATCATTTAGCTCTTGTATTAACATTCTGTTATAGAAAATATATAAAAAAAAACAATCAGAAAAAACATATTGTAACATTTTAAAGGTCAAATAGTTTCCTGAAAAAGAAAAAAAGTGTACGAAAATACACTGCAATAAAAGTCAAATATTTCTTTATTACTAGAAACCTCAAAAACCCATATATATTTTTTAGATTTAAGAAACGTTTTATAAAAAAAAACGTTCTTTTGCTTCCACTGATTTTCGGAAACGTGTTCGAGTAGTTTTCATTGCCTGTTAATCGATATTCTCAAACCGGAATATCGGTTTTTAAGATAATACTTATTCTGAAATATACATTTTCAGCTTCGTAATTCAATTCATACATCCACGATTTACAAAGTAATGTTGATTTTAAGATTAATGTTAACGCTGTTAATTTGTTATGTTTGTCTGTAAAACATGCATGTTGAAAAGAAAATTGCTTTTTTCAAAAAAGAATAGCATCCGTAAACCTGCAGTGCGGGTTAAGGAAACTGATTAATACACTCTAAAATCTATTGTTTAACGTTTGCGAGAATCAGTGGTAGTCAAATTAGCTTTGTGTTTAGAAACGTTTTTTTAAATCTAAGAAATATATAGAGTTCTGAGTTTTATAAAGAAAAGAATGCATTTCGGAATTATTAACCCCCAAGATGTTATTGTAAATCATCTTTCCTTATCTTTATATTATAATTTTCAAGACTAAGAAACATTTGATATATATATATATTTTGCAGTGGAAGTTTTATGTATTTCTTTAATAATCTCCTAGAAACTTTCCTTAGATTTGTTGAAATTTCTTTAATGTAGCTAAAGTAAGGTTTTTTAATAAGTTGTTTTTGATAATGTCTTAAAATATTGTTTTCAGGTTGCCTTTGTCTAAAAGAATCAAGAATGCTGTATTCAGAAAGAAAAAATGATGTTGCTGCAAGGCGCTATATCCTGATCGTGACTTTGATTTCCTGATTGTGACTATTTTACCCGAACGTGACAGTTACCCGAATTGTGACTTTTTCTTACCCGAATTGTGACTTTGTTGTGTTGTCTTTACCATTATTTGACATCTCTTGTTTTTGCTCCTTCTTCCGTATTTGATTGCTGCCATCTATAACATTGCGTTCTTTCTCTCCACATTTTCATTTCCCAAAATTTTAAATAAAATATCTACCAAATTCTATGAATCTGTATCTCTTACATAATTTAATCTAAAATGTTTCAATTTTCTATTTGGAGTTATTTTTATTTAATGTTTTGTAAAATATAAAGTATCCTTCAAATGAAATATGGCAGTGTCAGTTTAATACATAACAATTTAAGAGACCACTTCAGTCATGAGAAGAAGGAAAAATTCTAATGCTAAGTCTATTATTAATATATTATTAAATCTATTATTACTATTATTAGTCTATTAAGTCTATTATTAAAATGTTAAAATCAAAGTGAGAAATATGAATATAAAGCCTCCATTGACTTAACATTAGCGTTTTCGTTTCTCCGCGTGAAAAGTCGGGGTCTAAAGTCTCATTTTTGAGTAGTTGTGATATAAAAGTCATTTGAAATTCGAAATACAATTTGCACAATAACAATATTTTGTATAGTTTAGGAGATAGGATTTTTTTACTAAATACTTGTGCACACAGTAAAAAAAGAAAAAAAAAAGCTACAAGTGAAGACGATTTTTAAACTCAAGGCAAAAGAATAAATATTGGTTATGCGAATGTATAAAAACAAAATCTACTTTTCTTGTGATAGTTATTGTTTTAAGGAAGCTTTTTACATTCTGCTACATATATCTAAACATATTTTAGATTTTATTTTTCAAAATAAATATATTATATTATTGTAGAATTTCAAACTACCTTTTAAAAAATTTTGGAGCAAAATACTCTATCTTTCGGTATTACAGAATGGTGGCAAAGATGGCCGTATACAGTTGTAATGTCCCACGCTTTCCAGCAGATCTATAATTGAGAAAAAAAAATTATAAATACTTTTATAATCAGTACGCTTATAGATACGACTGTAACCGAGAACAAAATGTCATTTTTTGTCAAAGCATGAGAAAAGAATAGGAGGCAACATCGATATTTTTAAAATGTTTATGAGAGCTGAAAAAGTCGATTACATTTGAAAGTTTTACGTGTTGTCGTTTCCAACGTTATGAATACTGGCAATATCTAGAAATTTCATTGAGATCAACCGAGTAATATTTTCGGAAACAGTGGTACAAGAAAAAAACGCCGTTTCAAGAAAAATGTAGTTAAATATAATTTTTTTTAATTTTTTTACACGAAAATAATAAAGCTTTAAACTTTCGATTAATCAGCGATTCTGAGGACAGAAGGGACACTTTCCTGTCCCTCCAATCAGGAGTTTGTCAGTGTTCGTCCGAGAACGTTCTCGTGTATCTGCTAGTGCCATAGGAAAATCCGGATGTATAAATATCCGGTAGAAAGGGCTTGACTGCTCAATTTTGTCATTTTGAGATACAGGTCTGTCATTGTACTATATATATATATATATATTGCTTCGGATCACTACTTAAAAAAAAAAAGGTATAATTGCGAAGTGATGATTATGGCGGATTATTTTTGAGTTTGGACATTTTTTCCATTATAATTTTGGTTTCAGCGAAGTGGTGAAACATGGTGAATTTGAATAGTCCATTTACCTACCATAATGTAGATTTAAACACAGATTTAACTATTCGGAAAGATTAAAATGTCAAACGAACTTTATATTGTTCTAATAACAGTAAAATATTTATAGTGTGTCATTACGGACTCAGAATCTTGTTTCTCATTCGGACATATTACAATTTTTAATACAGATTTAGGTATATTAATCAGAAATGGGATTTCTTCCTCTATACAAAAGATCTTTTATATTCGAGTTTATGATTTAATCAGATTCTTTAATCACTTGAAATTTTTATTAGAATTTATTATTATCAAGCCAGGGTTATTTTTGTGCAAAGCTTTTATGGAAATGGAAAAGATTTGGGAACTCGCTTTTTGTGAAGTTAGAAATTTGGGATTTACTTTCTGGCACATCCACGAAATCTTTTTTTTTTAATTTTTGATAAAGGAAATGTGTCGGGATCCTGCTCAGAAAACATAGAACCAGGGATGAGAGCGCTCTGACCCAAATGAGTGATTGCTAACACTAAATTTTAATGGTATTAATCGCCTTATTTCATGACACAACTTCTGAGATTTAACAAAGCAAAGAATACTATTAAAATATAGTGGAGAAAATAAACCATTTGGGTCGGAGCGCTCTCATCCCTGTAAAATCGAATAGTTATTTTTTATACATATAAATGATCAGGATACATCTTAAAAAGCTGTCCAAGTTCACGTTTTTTATTGAATTTCTAAGCATGACACCCGGAGCAAATGTCATCATGAAACAGAATTCGCTTATAAATCAAGATTAAGTATGTATATCGAAAAAAGAAAAACGCTATTCTATTCCAAGTTATTTCAATATTCATTTCAGTTTCATGTTTTTACGTTTAAAAATGAGTCCCTGAGAGGCTCAGAAAGCTTTTTGTTGTTAAGTGGAAAAAAGAAATCAAGAACCGACATAAACTAATGAACCTCAAAAAAAATTCTTCTTTTATATATGATTGTTTCTATCACACACACACACACATATATATATATGTGTGTTTGTGTGTGTGTGAAACACTGTCGACTTGTGTGAAGTTTCTTGGAAACGGCTAATATCAGGTCGAACGTTTTAATTGGCAAATCGTGGCTAGGATGCTAATTTATTCCGATTTGATACAGGGTTGCAAGTGCTGCGCAACAAATGGCTGATTTTCACCACTAAATATTAGTAATAATCTTCGCCTTATTAAATCGCAGAAATGCTGTCGATAAATAAGGTGAGGAATACTATAAATATTCAGTGGTAGCAATGAGCCATTTGTTGCACAGCGCTTGCACCCCTGGATGGGAAGAATATTTCGATCTCTTAAGGTATAACTAACTACATGTGAGAAGACATGGTTGTATTTGCAGTCGTATTATTAATTCTTATGCTCGTTTTCAGACGTATTATCAATTCATATGTTCGTTTGCAGTCGTATTATTAATTCATATTGTCATGGCATAAGGAATGTCATGTAAGAAATATCGCGAGTAATTTTTGTTAATCTAATATATATTTAATACACTTTTTCCATTTAATTTCCTTATTTTCACCTTAAAATACTTTCCCCCTCAATATCAAAATTCCACAGTTCTGCGCCCCGTATCTTAATTTTTCCGTGTTAACATTTATTCCGTTTTAAAATATTCCTTTTTCTTCCCTAAGCCTATTTTTAATTTTACAGAGAATGCATTTTAAAATTTTTGCGGAGTTTCTATCATCTTATTAATCTTTTCTTTCATATTTAGTTAAATAGTGTCGTCACGTTTGCCGAATGGCTAGCGCCCGAGTCTGCATTACGGTTTTTCCTTATCTTTTCTACTTACGGATACGACAATAAAATAAATTGCACGCTTTCAAAAGGGAACTGCTTCGCTGGTTCCTTTGATTTAAGTTCTATCCATAGCATCCTCGTCTGCTGGAATATTTGGATATCTTGGAGTTTGATTTAATTTATCCTAATTTAATGGAATTTAACTTACTTTAAGTCAATAATGTCTTTGAATTTGCTTGTCAACGTTAGATGTTCTGAAGTCATATATAATTAAGATTGTGGATCCTTTCTTTGAAGTATGTCACTAGCGTAATAAAAATATTCGTCTTAATTCGGTGCAAATCTTTGAACTACGGCAAGCTATTTCCTAACCTATACTGCTCTAATCATGCGACACTGCTCATAGTTTTTGTATCATGAACTGAGAAAATGAAAAGATAAAAATACAATTACAAGATCTACTCCCGAAATATTAAAACAGTAGTCCAATTGGACTCTATTCCTGGGAAAATCGCCCATCAATTGATTTCAATAACTGGTTTAGCTTTAAAACATGGGATGCACTGATGAACTACCTTTCGACATGTTGCACGACCATTTATTGCCCAAAATTTTTCTCTTACCAAAGAAAGTAATGTTGAAGCACCGACATGAAGGTATTTTTTATGATAATAATTTATAACAAGTACAGTAAAATTATTAGACTTAGGCAATATCGCTGGGTGCTTTCTTGCAAAATTTAAATCACTGTTATCTAACCGGCCTCCAACCCTTAAAATTCCAAATTCATCTAATTATGGGTTGAGGCTTTTTAGCTTACTACTTGGACTTACCGAACCTTTGGTCTGCAGACTACGTATGTCTGCATTGAATTCTGCCCTTTGGACAGGTTTAATTAAATAAACCTCGGCATGCTCCAATTCTGAAGTTGACAAAGGCCCACCACACTTATAAATTGGGTTTCTTGCATTCATGACAAACCTGGAAATATAACTAAGAATACGTAAAATAGTTATATAATTATTACAAAGATTAATTAAGTCATTAACAAAACAGTTATCTGTAACATTACAGTTCATTACACTTACTTCATTAAAAGGATTTGAATTTGTTTTGAGCTCTCTTTTGAACTCTTCATTAGCTTCTGGTATTATTACTGAATTTTGGTGATAGTCAGAGTTATTAAGAAAATTGGGTCCACGCCACCACAAGTCACAATCAATGAGTTTATCTGGATCCATACCCCGTGAAAGTTTATCAGCCGGATTTTGTTCAGAGCAGATATGACACCACTGTTCAGGACTAGAGTTTTCTTGAATTTTAGCCACCCTATTTTGCACAAATTGTTTGAGATCAATAGGTTCCTTTTGAATCCACGCTAACACAATAGTTGAATCGGACCACAGGAAAACATTAGTAACTATTACTTTCATGGATGATAAGACTCTTTTTACCAGCTTGGTTAGCAAAACTGCGGCGCATAGTTCAAGTCTGGGAATAGTTAGACTCTTTACTGGTGTAACACGTAATTTGCTAGCTATTAAATTCACCATCACATTTCCTAGAGAATAATACGATTTACAATAAACCGCTGCTCCATAACAACGTTCTGAGGCATCTGCGAAGCCATGTATTTCAACAATTTCCGGGTTTTCATTTATAATGCATCGACTTATTTGTATATTATTAACACTTTTAAGCGATATAAGAAATTGGTGCCACTCGTGATATTCTGACTCAGGGAGCTCGTCATTCCAGTCAATATTAATTCTCCACAATCTCTGCATAAATATTTTGGCTTTCGCTATAACTGGGCCAAGAAGTCCTATCGAATCAAAAATTCTGGCAATTATCGACAATACTTGTCGCTTGGTATAGGAATTGCTCAATTCTACTTTAACTCTAAATAGCAAACAGTCATCCCTTGGGTTCCACGAAACCCCTAATGTTCTAGTCTCACTGTTGTTCTCAAAATTATATCCTTCTCCAGGTGTCAGCGAAAGATTTTTATCACTTGTACACCATTTATGAAGTTGCATACCTGCCTTATGCATAATCGCTATGAGTTGCCGCTGCAACTCTTTGGCTTCCTCAAGCGTAGGTGCACTACACAAAATGTCATCCATGTACATGTTTTCACGAAGAACTGGTGTTGCCATTGGAAAATTATTTCCTTCATCAATTGATAGTTGATTGAGCGTTTTCATTGCTAAATAGGGCGCGCTGACCGTTCCATAAGTTACCGTTTGCAAATCGAAAATTTTTGGTTCCTCTTCAAAATTATCGTTCCATAAAATTCTCTGCAACGAATGCTGATTAGAGTCAATGTTAATCATTCTATACATCATCTTGATACCTGCAGTTAAAGCATAAACATGTTCTCGGAAGCTAATCATAATTGTAAATAAATTGTTTTGGATGACTCCGCCGTTATATTGTAATGAATTTAGGGATGTCCCATTTGTTGTCGAGGCAGAGCAATTTAAAACAACTCTAAGTTTCGTAGTTGATTTTTCTGGACGAAATATACCATGATGCGGAGCATAGTACGCAATATCAGGTTCCTTTTCTTCTTTCACCTGTTTCATATGCCCTAAATCTTCATATTCCTTTAAGAATTCTTTATACAGATTAAAATATTGCTCATCCCTTGATAAGCGAGTCCACAGCGACCTGAGTTTTTTGAGAGCAAGATCCCTAGATCGGCCTAAACACGAAAGATTTTCCTTTAAAGGCATTTTCACTACGTATCTACCTTCAGCATTTCTTGAATGCGTACGCGCAAAATGTTTTTCGCATATCTCAAATTTCTTACATTTTGGTAACTCTACCTCAATGTCTTCGACTTCCCAAAACTTTTTTAATGTTTTGTTTAAATCCTCCTCCTGAATTAGCCCACAATGAACTTTAACCTCATCTCCCTGTTCTATGCTTCCACTAGCCACGTATCCAAATGCAGTATTTTGAAAAAGTAATTTCGAACTCTGAGAATATATTTGTCCTGGTCTTAATAATTCATAATATATTTCCGCGCCTATCAACAGATCAATTTTATCAGGAAAATTAAATCGGTAATCTGCTAACATAGTCAAATCTGGGACCTCAACATTTACATTAATCACTCTTTGCGGAATTAAATCTGTAATTTTCTTTACTACTAGCATATTCAATTCCCTTCCAAAACTTTTATCTCTATTCCCGATTTTTGTCTTTACGCAACCCTTTACTATGATAGAAGACTCATCTAAACACGAAAATAAAGTGTTTGTTTTATTAATTTTAAGTTGCAGCCGATTAGCACACTGAGAAGTTATCAAACACGATTGCGAGCCGACATCTAATTTCCTGCCATTCCGAAAATTTATCCTTAATGAAAAGGCGAGCCGTACTCAATAACACAGTTTTTGTTTTATTTCTTTCGAAGCTAGTGGCGACAGTCTGGCTCGGAGGGAAGGAAAGTTTTTCTTCGTTTGAACTTTTTATTTCTGTGCCTGCCTGAAACACATGACCTCGAAATTTATTTTGATTATTACTCAAATCATTTTCTTCCCTCGGAAAATGAATGAGTTTGTTATGGGGTAGTCCACAATCGCAGTTTTTATAATTATATTTCTGTACGCAACAATTATAGTTTAAACATTTGAAACATTCTTTATTTAATTTCACAACTTCAACTCTTTCCTTTATCGAAAGTTTTTTGAATTGCGGACAAGAATGTAATGCATGATACGCAGTAGGTTTACACAAAATACATTTATTATTTTTTGTTTCCGAAAGGAAAACATTTGTGACCCCCTTTCAGCGCGTGCATTTCTCAATTTATTTCCCGCTATTTGTTTATTTTCATTTACGAAATTTCTCGAATTTGATTCATTTCTGTTTTTATTTTTAACCGATAAGAAAATATCGCATTCTCTGCCAAGTTGCTGTGGTTTAAAATATGATTCTGCTTGTTTAATTGCAAAATGACTCATTAATTCGCGATCTAACGAAGTGAAAATTTTGTCTGAAACAATCAGATCGCATAATGATTTAAAATCATTTACTTCACGCAGACTACAGTAATATAGAAAAATTGATTTCAACCTAGATGCAAATTGAACGTAATTTTCTGACGGTAATTTTTGCGTTTTCCGGAAATTATTTAAACACTCTTCCGCTGTAGGTTGAAATTCTTTTAAGACTATAGTTTTCAATTTATCATAACTAATCAACTCCTCCTCTGACAAATAAATCATTAAATTATTCGCTTTTTCCCCCGAGAATGTTTAGAAGAATTTCTGCCTTAAACTCTTCGGGTACATTTTTAGTTTTGAACGCTTTTTCGAGTGATTGAAAGAAAAGATTAAATGACTCACCTCTCGTTGGTACACGGATAGTTAACGTTTTAACACTTTTAATCAAACTTTCTAGGTTATTGCTCACTATTTCCGTTTCCGATTTTTCTTTTAAGGACGACAAATTTTCGCGGGAACCTCTACGCACTTTCGCCAATTCTAATTCTTTCTCTAACTGAGCTAATTTAATTTTTTCAAATTCAGAATTTTGGGAAGGTTCTTTGCGAATATTTGCTATTTCTAACTCTTTTTCTAATTGCGCTAATTTAATTTTCTCTAATTCTAGTTTAGATTTCTCAGTTTCCTTTTGCGACTTATACTCCTAATCAACCGAATTGACTACGTCTTTCATTAATTGTTCATTTGAGTAGTGCTCACTTTTCTCTATAATATCTCTCAACTCTATAATTTTACTGCTTTCAGGAGCAGTTAAACCTAATTCCTCAACAACAAGCTTAAGCTCGTCTTTATTTAAATTATCAATAATAGACATAATTTAACTAAATCAAAACTAGAAAAATTGCTCTTACCTCAGTCGCTGCGGCAATCACGAAGTAGATTTAGCTGTATAACTCCACGGGCACATTTATAAAAATAATATCTCAACACTGAATTCTTCTTAGTCACCAACTTCTCTTATTAGGCACAAATTATAACGACACTCTCACAACAAATGTGAACTAAACATCTTTAAGCACAAACAGAAACTAAATCACATACAGTTAGAATTTCTTCTTATTATCGAAAACACACGAATTATTTATATGATACTCCTTCGTTGTGTCGACGGACCATGAAGAATAACTCACACTTTAACACAAATTATTTAAAGGCGCTGGTTTCTTGATATAAGAATTTATTTAACACAGAAGCAGCGCACCGCCGCTTTCTCCGACACTCACATCTCAACACAATACTTAAGCTTACTTCCCTTCACTTCAGATGTTAGTCACTGAGATTTTAATTATAGGGGGCGCGGCATGTCTCGCTACATGGAACAGACATCATTTTTTGAAATATATTCTGCCTCTATCAAAAAATGGATCATTACGGTACATTATATAGTTTTTGAATAAGAGAATCTATCAATTGGATGCGTTTGAGAGCAAAAATGAATTTAAAAATTAATAAGAAAATAAGCAGTTTGGATTTGAATACGCCTTTAATAAGATGATTTTTTTCTTCAACCGCTATGTATTTTTAATTTGTTTTTGCTGTAAGAATTGGTCCTATCAAAAACTTGTCGATATAAATGTTGAAGACAATATTAATAAGATGTATGATAAATTCATGAGGATTTTATATCTTGTGAATTGACTGACTTATGGAAATTTTTCTTCTTCAACCCCCCCTTTTTTGTTTTCGTTTTTAATTTTGTTTTGCGGTACGAATTGGTCCTATCAAAAACTTGTGAATATAAAAGTGTAGATAACATTAAGGAGATGTATAATAAAATTAATTGGATTTGATATCTTGAGAACTGAGGAAGTAAGGAATTTATTTCTCCAAAAAACCCAATTTTTTGCGCCCCTTCAGCCCATTTTTAATTTTATCAAAAATCTGTGATACATAAATTTTTGGCCCTATTTTTAGAAGTAATAAAAACTTTAAATTGATTTCATATGTACAAAAATCAAGAAGTTATACGGTTTTTTCGGTTTTCACAAAACCCCTCCCTATTTCCATTCCCTTGGTCTGATTTTGCCCATTAACGAACTTAACCGAGATTTTTTGCCCCTTCATTTTATTTATCAGTTTGGAAGAGATTTGTGCAGAATTGTGGAAGTTATCGTGTCCAGAAGAAAGTCATATATATATCATCCTCATCATCGACCATTTTCAATCCACTGCTGGATGTAGGTCTCCCCCAGATTTTTCCAATATTTTCTGTCTACCATATATATATATATATATATATAGATAGATAGATAGATATCGATAGATAGATAGATAGATAGATAGACAGATAGATATAGTTTTTTACTGACGGTGGTTTTTGGGTTCTAGAGGTCATGATCGATGTAGATCTGCAAAAATTTTTCAGAAATTCCAACATAGAAAAGATCGCAAAAAAGAAAAAAAAGCAGAATTGATACTGTTTTAACTTTTGAGTACCTCTATTTTAAAATAGGCAAACATCTCCTTATTTGTCTTCGTATTTCTGTCATTGAATACTGCTAAGCGGAACAATTGATTAAGTAATTATGTTTGAGACTGCATTATTATTTCTTTTCTCATTCGCTTGCAAATTTCAAAACCGTTGTATCATGTTTGATATGTTCGTTGAATGAAACAAATCATTTTGATAATATAACAGATGAGAGCATCTAAATGTGTGAGTTTAGACCTCTAATGAATATGAGGCCACCTAAAAAGGTTTGAGAATCTCAGAATCTGTATTTAAAATATTAAAAAATCTAAATGCTTAAAGATTTTTGAAACAAAAATTAAAATATTTTATAATCAGTAACATGATAATTTTTTTTTTTTTTAAATAAGTGTCTTTTTATCTGGAATTCGTTTTCAACCAACAATTTCAAAACGTAAAAAATTAGGATTTTTCTTCCTTTTCCTTTTCCCTTTTTTTAAGCCCCGATATGTTATTTTTTTAAAGCTCCCGATATGCTATTTCTTTCAGCCAGCTATTAAAGTGTCTCTAAAAAATAACGCTCCGTTATATAAGCCAGGCGTAAAACAAAGCAGATGTATCATTGTACGGTTAAATACTCTACAGCAATTTTTCAAACTTCTAAGCAATGCACATTTTCAATTTTTATACTATCGTATTGGGGGGGGGGGGGGGAGTACTTTTAAATACATTTTGTTTGAAAACTGCATCTCATTTTCTTTTTGAGATATTAAATTTTTAGAGTTTTTAGCACTATTTCTTTAATATTGGCAACTCAAGTACTCCGTTTCTGTAGAAAATAAAGAGGTAATAGTTGGAAAATAGTAATTACATATATTTGTTGGCATTTTTCCATAACAACGGAACAAAAATTAATTAATTAAACTACGTGGTATTTTGAAAAATATGTAAATGAATTATTTCTAATAAAACATAGAGCTATTATAAACTATATTGAATTTTAATTATCTATATTAATATTACGATGCATATGAATCATTAGGTAGCCGATATTTTTGTTGAGTTTCTTGAATGACGATATCTCTTTTTTTGAATTTGTGTATTATTCAGAGATAGTGACGTCCTGTGCATACTTTACTGTAGATATTGTTTAAGACTTTATCGTAAATGACGAATTCTTCTGCGCATGCGAATGACGTCATTTTATGTAATATAAAAGCGTGTGTTTTAAGTCTTAAAACTGAAATATGTTTTGTACTATGTACATTTATATACACGTATACATTTTTCTTTTCATTAGGGGCAACACTAAATTCTGAAAAAGCAGAATTCCTGTTTACTAGTGTCATAATTAATTATAATAATTATAATCAATTTGTAATTTAATTATATTTTAAGCATGCCATTTACCTGCCATCCAAAAGGCAATCAAGAGTGCAACAACGAAATGCAAATACCATCTCGGCATAATTTATTGACGACAAAGGGAGTAGTTGTATTGTTTAAAATGCAATGACTCTCAGTACTATTTCAGGGAACAAATGGGTAGAGCAATGTCCAGCTTAAGGTGCAAAAACGCGCCATTTTCATGAGTTATTTTATCCTTTTTTCGCCTTATTTTATCGTAAATGTTTTAACAAGGCAAATGGTATTAATATAAGGCAAATGGTATTAATGTTGGAGGAAAATGTTGGAGGTAAAGGAAGTTGTGTGATCCAGGAGCCAGAGGTTAAAGATCTCCTTTTTTAAATATCAATCAAAGAAAATGTACCATTTTCATTCTGAAAGCATTATTTTTTACAGTAAGACTGCTCTAATAATGACGTATTTGTAGGAAAAGTATCAAGGACTAAATAAAACTCTATAAAACGAGAATACTTGAATTTTAAAATACCCTCATAGCATGCATGGTCACGGTGACGTCGTTGTGACGTCACTGTAAGTCACTGTGGTCACGTCACATCTGTGACCAAAATGCCACCCCTCAGTGATGTCACATTGTGACTGATATGTGAACTTCTTAGAAAACTTTAAAAAATTACGAAAATTCTTTAAAACATGTTATTTACTGTAAAATTATGTTTTCCTGGCAATTAAAAAAAAAATTGTGAGGTCACTGTTATGTCACTGCTATGTAACGTACGTCACGTCACATATGTGACAAAAAAACCACCATATTGTAAGTCACAGTGTGACAAAAATATGAACTTCAAAAATCTTTGAAAATGAAGAGAAATATTTTAAACAGTCACGAGTTACATGGCATAAGGAATAAAATATATTAGTGGATAGCAAATGGTAAATTCTCTCACTAAAGGGGAGAGGGGGGGGGGCATAATAAATAAAGTGCACGATACAATCATTAATAAACTAAATTTTCATTCTATATTTTATCAATTTGATATCTAAGATAGTGAATGTATACTTTTTCATGATTTCAATTTTATCTAGCATTTGGATAATATAATTAGAATTAGGAATATTAAATTTATACATTTTACATATTTAGTTTGCTAGGAGGAAATTTATTTATTTATTTCTTTTTTTACCGACCAGGATTATTCGAAACACTTCTGTGATTTCAAAATAAAAAATTTCTATTACAGTTAAATCTGCACCTTTTAACGAGCACGTAGAAAGAGTCTTCAGAGTTAAGTCATCTATGCATTTCTTGCTTTAGAATATTTTTATAATTTGTATTCAAGTCATACATTCTACTTCTTTCAGACTTTTTAAATAAAATTAGCATTTTCCGAAAATAAAAGAAATATACAAAATTTGTGCAAAACAAACTTTACTTAAAAAAAAAAGAAAAAAAAGGGTGGGGGGCTCGTTATTACCATTAAATTTATTTTTACACCTTTTGAAAATTTAAACAATGGTATATCTAATAAACTCTAATTATGAATATTATTATAATAATTATTTAGAAAAAATGAACTTTACAATACATTTTAACTTGTATTATTTGGTACGGATAAAAAGAAAAGGTTAAATACATTGGACATTTCTTCAAATACAAAATTTTAATTAACCATACTTTCAGAAAATTACTGCGCATTCAAGTTTCATATCTCTTGCATGCAAAAACAAATAATCTGTACCAGACCATCTGCTTGAAAATCGTCTGCCCACAAAAAAATAAACATGAGAAGACGCGGGAAATAAATAGTTCACTGTTTTTAGAACATCACCTTCACCACGCCTACAACACTTTAAGATAAGGAAATGACCATTTTTGGATACACGGATATTAATAGAACGTATATGTAAGTTTTATTTAATTTAAATATTTTATTCCTGATTTGTACATATGAGTTAAACAGTTTTATGTTATATTTGTAAGAGACTGATCTTTAACTGTTAGAAGCGATATTTTAAAATTCGATAACTGCAAAGAAAAATATCTTAATCTGCCATCGCTTGAAAAAAAAAACTGCGCAGAGACTGTGCATGCCTATACATTCATACTGGAATTAATATAAACATTAATTTACTCTTACTTGAGATTGAAAACGTATGGAACGACAATGATTTCGAAGTATTTTATCGGCTTCTTACTATTTTTTGATTACTAACACTTATAGTTATTATTATTTTGGGGTTAAATATGATGTTCGATTATCATAAGATTACGAAACTGTTTCAGATTAGAAATTAACATTATACTGGGAAAATGTATCTTTACATATTACAGTAGTGAAACATTTGAAAGAATTTTCTTTTAGTGCTAATAATATTTTAAATTATCCTAAATCTTCAAACCAATGTTTTCAGATTTAACATTTACCGAAATTATAAAATAATAGGAATTCCTTATACCATATCGAAATATTTTTGAGATATTGTTAAATCTAATAATGCATTTAATTTATCTATTGAGTTTGCTGTTGTTTAATAGTACAATTATAAATCCTAATTATTATTTTTAGTGTTTTTCAAATTGGTATTTTTATTTTTTTAAATTGTATGTAAGCATTTTTTCTGTTTGTGATTTTAATCAAACATTTAATTATAGACATTCTGAATCGGTTATTAAATTTTCTTCTATTGTAAATTTATTTTCTACGTTTATGATACACGTAATTACTGGCACTAAAAAGTAAAATATGATATTTAAGCATTGAAACAAAGTGTTTTTCATGCCTGATGGGAAGTTATAGATTAAACTGCTTTAGTATATATTTTTTAAAAGTTCATATAATACAGGATACATAATATAGGACACAAGTTGAAAAGTGCTTATGACTTCGGTTTGTCTCTCCGTCTGTCCGTCTAGCAGTCTGTCCGCACTCTAACTCTCGAAAATATACTCGGATTGCCCTGAAATTTTTGGATGTTATTGACGTTTACCATAGCACGGTACCTATTTGTAATGAAGTTTGTAGCATGCTTTGTTCATTTACAGGGACAGCCAAAAGTTTTCCGTTACATTACAGCCTATGGAAAAAAATCGTTTCAAATGATTTTTTATGATTTTACGCACGCTTTCAAACAGAATAAAATTTATATGCATTTATCAAGTGCACTAAAATATGCATTCTGTTGAATATGAGATGCAAAGAATAGTTATTGTTCATTTACAGGGCTAAAAAAGGAATTCAAATACATAATGATATAGGGGTGGAGGGAATTGTTTGCGGCATACTTTAATTATGTTAATCTATTTCATATATAATGAAATTGATATATGTCGCTGAGGTTTACATACTATAAATTATTTCATGTATAGTACGAATAATACGTATATAGCATTTACAGGGACGCACAAAATATTTCAGATACTATATTGTATCCGAAGTACTGTTCATTAGCGATGACTGCTGGAAATGTATTTTTAATTATGATATGCGCTTTTATGATTCACTATATTTATGCATAGTATATGGTGTATATAAATGCTATAATTCCTATACAAGGCTACACAAAAGTATTCGTAAGGATTACTGGGTATGGGCGCAAATTGCTTAAAGGTGGTTTTTAAATGAGTTATGCTTTTTTTTTGCTGAACTGCATTTAATTTACCAAGAAATGTTTGTAGAATATAGATAAAACGATATATAGGATCACGTAAAGAATTGGATACATGGCCGTCTATAAATTATAATTTCTGGAAATGTGATTTCAGCAGTTTTAAGAGTGTCTTAGTTTGAATTAAATTTTAACTAAATAGTGGCATGTAATAAAGATTCTAGGTAAACTACAGGGTTGTACAAAAGTATTCAAGTATGTTTCCATACATTAGTATAAATTGCTGAAAAAGAAATTTCAACCTGTTAGGCGTTTTCTTGCTAAACTAAATTTTCCCATTATATAGTATATATACACTTAAAAAAAATGGGAAGTCAAAATTGAGTAAAAAGTACTCAATTTTAAATGCGTCACATACTCAAAATAGCTCCGATCCAAATGTACTCAAAGTTGAGAAACACATGTACTCATTTTTTATTCATTGGTTGTGATCAAATATGAATCATTATGTACTGCCCCCCTCCCCCCCCAAAAAAAAAGAAAAACCTAAAATTTAAAGTAAAAATGTACTGACATTTATTTCCCGTTCAAAGTTCTTAACAAGAAATGTTTAATTGATTATTTATTAAGAAAAATAGCAAAATTCTTAACAAGATACTCAAATTGAATATTTTTATGACAAGAGCATTATTTCCAAGCACTTTTAAATTATTTTTACAATGCTGTTCTTAATTTAATATTTACATTAATAAACATCATTTATGCCGCCATAAATGAAATGAACCATTACAGGGTACAAAACTAATCGTTTGTTTGGGTTTGATAACATGTGATGTTTCAAAATAGAGAAAGCATGGGTTCATTTTTGATCCAAAAATATTCAATTCGATATGAGTACGTCGGTTTACTTATTTTTGAGTACTTCATTTTTCTCAGTGTATCAACCTACAGATCAAATACAGGGCTGTTCAAAAGAATTGGAAAACATATTTGGCTATGGACGGTAACTGCTGAAATCAATTTTTCAAATGTTTTATGAATTTTCTAAAATGTTTACTTAGTTATCTTATTTACGTCATTTCCCTAAATTACGATGCCTTGTTAAAGCATTCAGAAAGTGTTGGAAAGTATTTTATAATCTATGATTAACGCATGATTTTTCTTACTCGTTTTTTTTCTATTTCCCAGATCAGTCTTTTCCTATAAAACATACCAAATCTATTTAGCTCATATTCACAAAATACAATATACACGGGAATAAAAAATTTAAATAAATATCGCTTATCATGCCGCTCTATAAATAATAGTTGTATTAATATCCGTGAGTCTCCATGTTCGTATTTAATAAAGCAATGACAAATCACAACAAATTAAAAAATTTACACATTCTAAATATCAAGTTTGAACTCAATATCAAGCATAGAACTTAATATCAAGCATAGAACTTAATATCAAGCATAGAACTGAATAAAAAAATATGTCAGTTGATAAGCATTGTTTTTTAAGTGGAAAAATTTAAAATGATTTAGAAGAATAGGACTCCAAAATAGCGATATTTTGCTAAAAAGAACGGTAAAAAGATAAGATTTTATATTTACAGCAAAAGGTTATTTCAAAATATATCGCTGTATTAATACTTAGAAATTTTTCCAGAGAGAATCCTTCGCCTTATATACAATATTTCAAATGAAAATCAAATATCAAATTAATTGCTTAAAAGGCGCAAAGGCCATTATAGTGAAAAAGATTCCAAGCCGGGACTCGAACCCGGGCCATCAGTATAGCACACTGACATTCTACCGACTAAACCACATGGAACGACGCCCAGTCTGTAAAATTTCTCACTATTACAGGTTGGCAAGGCTACAAACGCAGCACAAGATGGAATATTTATCGTGAGCCACCGACATGTGGTAAACACGAAACTTAATGAAATCCAGCATCAAAACTATATTAATAATTGGAAATTTTTCCAGGGAGAAACATTCGCCTTGCATACAACATTTTAAATTAAAATTGCCTTTTAAGCAATTAATTTGAAATTTGATTTTCATTTGAAATATCGTATGCAAGGCGAATGGTTCTCTCTGGAAAAATTTCCAAGTATTAATATAATTTCAATCGATGCTGGATTTAATTAAGTTTCGTGTTTGCATCATGTTGGTGGCTCACGCTAAATATTCCATCTTGTGCTGAGTTTGTAGCCTCGCCATCATGTAATAGTGAGGAATTTTCCAGCCTGGGTATCGTTCCATGTGATTTAGTCGGTAGAATCTCAGTGCGCTGTACTAATGGCCCGGGTTCGAGTCCCAGCATGGAATCTTTTTCACTATTTGCGTCTTTTAAGCAATTAATTTGAAATTTGATTTTCATTTGAAATCACAGTGTTTATGACAAGTTCGTCACAAATGACCCATATTTCACAAATTGGTCACAGTGTGACTTCAAAGCATTGTCGCTTTCGTCACAGGTTCGTCACAAAGTTAATGCCAAAATAGTCACAAATGACACACTTTTCACAAATTTGTCACACCGTGACTTCACAGAGTGGTCACAATGTGACGTCACAAACGACCTCTAAAACGGCCATAACTACCTCGCATTCTAGTAACTATGACGTCACATCGACGGTCACAAAATCACAGTGTGACTTCACAACGACGTCGCCGTGACGTCACCATGCCTTTCGGGTATTATTTTTTATAATAGTATACTTTCATGCAAGAAATATAAAAATAATTATGCAAAAAAAGTTGTAACACAACAGCTTATTTTAAAGCAGTGGTTCCCAACCTTTTATTGGCCACGCCCCACCGAAGCATCTGTAAACCCACGATCCTCCCCCCCCCCCTTCACACACACATTATAAAACATATAACTAACTTATTATTTAAAAAGGAACTTTATGGACTTAATAGAAAAGTAACACCGTCTTAACAATAACTATTCATTTACCATTTTTTAACTTATCAAACAGGTGAATTTTCTGTCACATATGTGATTTTAATTTAATTCTACACTATATGGCCAAAAGTGCCCGGTCACTTGCGATTTTAGGTGTTTTGTTAGATATCTAGAAAATACATGAAGAATTAACCTGAAACTGCAGTTGTGTAAACAGCATAGTATAAGTCATATATTTCCGTGAAGATATGTCCCAAAATTCCATAGGGGACCGTCAACAAATTGAAAAAAAAAACAAATATATTTTCGATAACCCACTAAAAATTAATGTAGCAAACGCCTTCAAACTCGAGATTATTAATAAGTGGCTTATTGTAATATACTGTGTTCATTTTTATGAGAATAGCATGTATACTCGTAGAGAAATTATTTTTTTTTTACAAAAACAGGTTATAGGTTATAAGGGTTACAGGTTCTTTGGTTATAATTTCCAGAGCTCTTAATATAAAAAAAGTTCGGTACTTTTCGGTTAGCCGGGCGCCAGTGTCATATATACATATATATGTATATATAAATGTATGTATTTATAGATATATATTTACATATATCTGTATGTTTTTATATACAATATATGTATATGCATATATATGTATATTTACATATATGTATGTATATAAATATGTATATAAAACACTGGCGCCCGGCTAACCGAAAGTACCAAAAGTTCTTTTAAGAAAGAATGACAAACAACGTTGTACACAATACTCTGCAATCAAAATTAAAAAATAATAAAAATTAGATGAAAAATGAGTAGGTATACTAAAAATTTTTTAACTGCTCATTCGCGAATGCAATCAAAATACAATATGCATAATGTATTGGCTAAGTATATAGAGCAATTTTTGTGAAAGTCTCAAAATCATAGCTTGAAAATTCTGAAAATTATCGTCCATAGAATAAGCTCGAAATCTGCTGTTCCCATAAAGAATCAAAAATATGAGGGGTTGTCTCAAATATCTCTTGATTAGTACTAAGATAACGTACACAAATAAAAAAATATATTACAGTTCATCAGTCATACAAGTAAAAATTACATAAATACATTTAATACAATTAAAAAGCATACGTTTCGAGCTAAATTTTAGCCCTTCATCAGTGCAATAAATAACATTCAAATGGCAGAAAACTATATATCATGTTTACAGTTAAAAATTATTAGCAGTTAAAATTGAATAAAGCATAAAAAATATCAAAACAGTGCTGTGTATTAAGGTGGAAGTGCACATGATTCATTTATCGGCGAAGTTTGCTTACGAGTGAACACACCTTCCAGAAAAACTCTACTTTTGACATTATTGCAACGGGGGTCTGATAACATTCATATTTGCGAAATCTTGGATATGGTCGGTATCTAAAGAATGCTGTACAATTTTAGGCTGTAGGCTTCCAGATTTGTAGGCACGTTTATGTTCGGCAAGGCGAATGGCCCAAGTACACTGGTGTCCAAAATTAAGGACCGGTCACAAAATGCAAATTTTTAAGTAAGCTAATACTCAAAAGGAAATAATATAATTCAAATAATTATTATCCCTACAGTACAGCTAGTCCATATAGCATCTCATTCATGTCACACATGGTCACAAGTGTCACAGTCACTACAGTGAAACAAAAAATAGGAAATTCCACACGTCTCATTATGAATCTCAAATGATCATTATATGTGACTCCACTGAGACGTCAATGTGACTGCTGCTTTGTGGTGAGTCACTAGGTGATTTTACGATGTAGTTACATTGTGACTATCATTTTTAGACTCAGTTTAAAAGTCATCATGAACGTTGCATTATGATAAGTCATCAAATAATATCACATTATAGTCACATGGTAACTTTACACAAAAGAGCACAATGGTGACTTCACAGTAGTCAATCTGTCACCTGAAAGTCATCATGTGACTTTAATGCGACATTATTTGGTAACTTATCACAATGCAGCGATCACGATGACTTCGAAATTGAATCTGCAGATGACAGTCACATGAGAGTCACAATGTAACTACATTGTAAAGTCACATGGTGACTCGTCACAAAGCAGCAGTCACAGGGACAGCTCAGTGGAGTCATATATAGTGATCATTTGAGACTCATAATGAGATGTGTGGAATTTCCTTTTTTTTTTTACTTCACCGTAGTGACTGTGACACTTGTGACCATGTGTGACATGAATGAGATGTTATATGGACTAGCTGTGCTATAGAGATAGTAATTATTCGAATTATATTATTTCCTTTTGAGTTTTCGCGTACTTGAAAATTAGCATTTTGTGATTGGTCCTTAATTTTGGACACCAGTTTACGACCAATTTCGCCAATATATACCGAGTAGCAGTCTTTACACAAAATTCCCCCCTCACTAAGAATCGGTTCAATTTACAGTATTCCATGTAAAGATTGAGTAAATAATATTAATTGCGATTAATAATATCGAGTTTGAATGCTTTTGCTACATTAGTTTTTACTGGGTTATCCAAAAGATATTAGTTCTTTTTCAATTTGTTGACGGTCCCCTATGCGGTTTCGGTACTATAATGTGTACACCCTTGCAGTTTCAGGTTAATTCCTCATGTATTTTTCTAGATATTTAACAAAACGTCTAAAATCGCAAGTGACCGGTCACCTTTGGCCGTATAGTGTATAAATGCAATAAGGCTATATACATGTCCACTTTTATGCCAAAAAGCTTTTTGTTGTTCCTTTCGAACTTACCTCAAGGTTCAACAAACTTGTTTTATGGTCTGCATTTTTATCTTCATAAAATGCTTGAAGAGACTCATACACTCCTCAGCAAAAGTTTAGACACTGGAGATCTTTAACCTTTAAATAAAAAATATGAACACTTGGGTTATACAAATGACTGTACTTATTTTTAAATATATTTTAAACGTTTTAGGACAGAAATAACGGTTTTAATGTAGGATATTGTTTCATTTAACTGAAAAAAGTGAAATTTGCATATTGCAAAAGTTTAGACACTTTTGTGATTTTTTGGATATTGTTCACCGAAAACCGCATATTTCAAACTTATGACGTCACATGCATGAAGTATTTAAGTGCACCTCGCAAAAGCATCGGTTAGTGAAGATGCGCGAGCAAGAAATTTTCAGTCAGATGAAATAATTAAAGCACGGAAGCTGAAATCGAAAGGGAAGACTGTTGCAGAAATTTCAGCTACTTTCAATTGGCCAAAGAAGTCTGTCTATTAAGTACTGTCTAAGGGTGACTCTTTCAAAGCAAAACATAGAACTGGAAGGACTCGTCTGGCCAGAAAACGAGATTATAGAAGGATCCATAAACTAGCATCTAGACAAATGATGACTGCTAATCGCATTAAAAGTGTGTTAGAGCGTTCTGTGCCAACGGATAATTTCGTAGATGCATTAAAGAAAGATGTAAATTAGTTTACATGAAAATGATAAAACCACCAGCCTTGAAATCTCACAACAAATTGAGCCCTTTCCTGTCGCGGAGTAATTATTTTTATAAACGGATGAAATAATGGACTGATACCAGAATTTATAAACGAAGTTATTAGAAAATATGAAATTGCTTATTTTCACGTATATTACAAAAGGAAAATTTTAATTAAATATTCTTGCCATTTTTGCAATTAAAATTATGTGTCCTTTGCCCTCGAAAGGGTTGATGACTTGGGCCTGACTTTGTTTTAATTCTCAAGTATCTCTGGAGTTTCTCAGTGGTCGCCAAGGTACGTAAGACTACATACATACATTGGAAAACAATTTATAGCCATTTGGTGAACTTTTATCTCTTCCAAAGTATTATTTGAGCAAGATAATGCGTCTATTCATGTTGCATACAAATCAAAAAATTGCTTTAACTCTCAAAATTTTACTATTCTCGACTGGCCCGCTTGTAGAACTGATCTGAACCCAATCGAAAACTTTTCTGGCATCATATCTCATACGGTTTATGCAATTTTTTAACAATACTCCTCTGTAAATGAACTTCGATCAGATGTTGAACGTGTTTGGCACGAAATAGACCCCCAAGTGATGCAGGATTTAGTTTCTTCGATGGAAAGTCACATTTTTGCATTAATAGCAGACAATGTAGGTGCAGTTCGATTTTAATTTATGGATATTTTTCTGTTAACAGACAGATTGTCTATATTTTTGCAGCAATGTTAAATTCGTTTTTTTTTTGTCATTATATATTATGTAAAGTGTATAAATTAAAATTTATTGTTTGTGTATGAAGGATAAGTCCCCAGTAATACATGACAGTTGAATTACAACAATTCGTTACATACTTCTCAGCACAGAAGCATAATAGATCATTGACTAAACTTTTGCTGAGCACTGTATATTTACCATTAAATTTGATAACATTGAACACATTATATAATTTATTTTAATAACTTATAAGGAGATGGTGGGAAACTTTTGGACGCTAAATTTCCTTTTTATGGATAAAAAAATATTCAAGAATCATTTCAAAATTCTGACCTTTATCAATTTTAAGAAACCATTTGTCCCCATCAAATCATTTGTTTCTTAATTCCCGATTTTTGTTAAAGATTTTAAAATTGAAATTGTATATGTTATAAATTAATTTACTGTGCAGCAGGCCTGGACTGCCCATACATACACTTATTTACGTAATGTCTACCTATTTCCTTTTTTAATACTACTTAAGATTTATAAATTTTATAAAGTTGATATTATCATGTTTAGTTATTTCAAATATTTTTTAAGTTAAATATCAGACAGTGAGATTTACATATATGCTTAAATAGCTACACATATAAAAGTTTTTTCATGTTGCATAGAGCAGAGCGAATACAAATACAAAGCTCATTCAATAAAAATTCGAAAAAGTTTAAAAAAAACTGCAAAAACATTAGCAACCAGAAAAATTATACGAATTTTTTATATTTGTAAAAGGATATATTTAAGAATTATGATTACACCAAAAGTACTAAAGACTCTTAACCCTCTTCTAGTAACGAAGTATTAAACTCTGATATCATTGATAGTACTACCGGAAACACCCATTCCTCCCCTACTATAGAAAATTCTAAAATTCCTACAAATTACACCAATGATATAAAAGACATTCTTAATACTTTCAACGAAGTTCAACAAATTTTTCAAATCACTAAATTCCTAAAATGTATAAAGAGCATCTCAACTCAGACTAAGAAACTCGATAATCCGATGTAAAAATTGATGGTTATATTAACTGAATTCGATAAACTTGCAAATCATATCAACATTAACGAAGATTAAGCTTTTCATTTGTTAAACTTTTTGCTTTCTTTTTGTTTGTGCTGTTTGTTAAAAAAAAAAAATCTTCTTAAATTGATTTTTATGCTCTTCTCATGTTATTATTCTTATCATTTCATTCTATTGTCTTATTCACCTCAAATTACTAGAGTGGTTGGACGCCGTCCTCTTGCTGTCGTTTGCTCCCCTCGGCTTTTGCGTTTAACTGTTTATTTAGTTAGAACTCTCCTCATAGTAGCTTTTTTTTTACATTTTTATTACTTTTTTCCTTGCAGTAAATTAAACTCTCTTGTAAATATGTTTATAATTTAGTTTATTTTCATTTCTTCATTGTGTTAAACTTTTTACTTATCAAGTTATATTAAATGTATGGTCTCTGAATTGAGTCTTTTTTTAATGGGGCTTCCTTTGGTAGCTTTTTCGCCTGTCCTGGACATTTATGTGTATCATATGGAACATTTTTTCCCTACTAGTTATACTAACAATTTTTTCTTTTAAAAATTGTCTATCTTCTTAGCTTTTAATTTCTCTTTTTCGTGGCTACCAGCCGCGTTTAACCCTAGAACTACCGGAAATTTTACTCAAGTTTTATAAAAACATTCTACACCAGAATTTTTACTTAAAACTATTTAATTTGTTTATTTAACTTATTATTGTCTGATTTATACATTTAGTTTGTTTTGAAGAAATTTCTGGTTTGAATAAATATTTTGAATGTACATGTCGGGTCCAATGGACCCGTCTGGTAGACGGAAGGTTAAACGCTCTTTTTTCTATGGCTCCCATTGCATTGTAACACGATATATTCTTAGCCTGGATGTAAAGTTGCCAAGCAACTAGGGAATCCATACACCTGCTTTATTGTTCCATTGTTCCATTCTTTTAAATATTGCTCATATAACTATTCTGGTTTTGATTTCCTTTTCAGCTTTTGATTCGGAACATTTTAAAATTTGGAGAAAAACCGTTTTTTAACCCCTTGAGGGGCGGTGGGTAAATTATATCCCACCTAATTTAAACAAGATTCGCGCTAGAAACTTTTAACCCGTTGGGTGACAAAAAGTGAAAAACGGTGACAAAAGATTAAAAATTTCGTAAAAGGCTCCCGTCCCGAAGGGGTTAACTAAATTTTATATTTTTATCTTTGGGGGCGAAATGATACAAAATTGCTTTTCATATTTTAAAATAAAATATTTCGATTATTCCGGTGAGAATCCCATATTACAGAGACATTATTGCTTTCCCCTCAAAGAGTTAAAAGATATAGCCGGGTTTATTAGTAAAATATGCCCTTGAGTCAAGGAAGTCGAGTCTTACATGAATCGATAGCCCTCAAAAAGAAATGAACGTTTACCCAGTTTGAAGCTTAAACCTCAAACACATGACTCAACATATGACCCTTAATGTCTGTATTGAAAAAAAAAAGCGTATTGTGGCGAAACAACTGATCGGAGTTAAAAAAAAAAATAAATAAGGAATGTATCTTATTACCACACAAACAGGCGATAATTATTTTAACAAAAGAACAAATTTTACTACATTTTTCTTCTTTTAATTGAACATTAAGAATTTTAAATCAGAATCCATTGAAATATTTCAATGACCACCTGATTTTTTCAGCAAATTATACGAGGTATGATGTATATTTAGTATCAGTTTCAACTTTTTACACTGGGTGCATCATATAAAAAAAATAAACGTTTGCAATCCGTTTTCGCAGCTACAGCTACAACATCTTTCTTCGCAAAATCTGTTTTGGCTACCAGTATTAGCGGGAAAGAAAATTTGCCTTACTTAATGAGAGCATTTACAAATTGTATACTTGAAGGAAACTTCTTTTAAAAAGTTGTGCCGACCGAATAAATTTTGTGTAAGACACGCCAGAGTCCAAAGGGTTAAAAACTCAATCCGGGAGTGGGGGGTGCTTCACCCTAATTTCACATTTATTTATAAATCAAATGCATTTAGTACTAGTTTCAAATCAACACATGGTACACAGAATATTACAGAATATATTAATTATGGAATTCATAACTGATTGTTTTCGTTAACAACAAAAATATTTTTTATAAAAAAAAAGCAATTACACTGGTTGTTTCGACTGTTTCTAGAAAACAATTAATAATAAATCTTCGTCGCTATAGAGGTTAGATGTGCATTTGGTACGCATTGACAACGCTGGGTGAAACATACAAAAAAATTTATAAACTTATTCCAGTGAGGGGGGGTGTTGCGAGTTGCGTGTGTTATTGCAAGTGCATGTGCAATATTATACACAGTTTACATATGAAGCTATACTCTTGGCGGTAAACTTTTGAAGGTATAGCAACCACGAAAATAAACTGTAATTCGAAATCGCTACATGTTATCAGTCAGCCTTTATTTCGCTAATACCTAAACACTTTCTTCTATAAATCATCATTCTAATTTCTTCAGAAGGTTGCTGTTTTTTGAAATACATATTTTTTAATCTAAATTAATGATATGGGTTTGAAATAAAGAATTTGTTATAAATGAAAAAATATTTTATTTAGAGGAAAACGCTAAAATATATAGACTTAAAAACGATATGCATTTTTGGTGATCCGGGGGGACATCCCCTCCCCCGGAGCAATGAGATGTCCATCCCAGAAGGTTCGATATATTTAGTTTTAAATGGTTGAAAGTGCAATTTACCCCCCCCCCCCGGAATTCTATAAAGTCCCCCTCCGGAGCCACAGAAATCCCCCCAGGAGAAAAGTGTCTCAATTCAACACTGAGCTCACTACAACTGAAGGAAACGACTCGCGTCTTATTACAAAAATTCATTGGTTAGTAGAGGCAATCCATGTCATAATAGGTCAAAACTTCCGCTGGTTACATCATAAAATGGATAATAAACATTTTCCAAAAGTTAGTTTATTATGCCGAATAGCCTGCTTTTTAGTCAACAAATTTGTAAAACGACGTCTGAATTCAGATGCTAGCTTGACGAAATAAGTTATTAAACATATGGAATGACAGCAAAGTGCTGTGGAGCACTGACAACTCAGTTCAAATAATCGGGTTTTAATAGACGTAAATGGCTATTTGCAAACTTTAAATCGACGGATGTGAAATGACAGAAAGTGGCATAAAAATTCTTTTTACTGGCTCTTACCAGCTCTCTTTTATCTATCCGAAATGATGGATGAAAAGAACACTATTTATCGGCAGTACCTAGAAGAAAATAATACTATTATAAAGTTCAAAGTAAGATCTCGACACATATGAAGCAAATCGTATCGATGTTACTTTGACTACACACCAAGCTTGATCGGATACTCGGGCATTAAACGTCATTACTGCGAATGTGCAAACGGCAATAGAACGGTCGGTTATTTTTATCATGTTGCTGCTATACTGTTCTATCTTTCACATGCAAGGTATCTGTCTAAAATTGTCCGTCCTGTCCAGATTTTAATCAGGCTTTTCATAAACACATAAATACTGTTATCAACGAAGACAGCGATGAAGATTGATTGTTAATCATTTTCTAAAAACAATCGAAACATCAATGTTATTGCTTTTTATGTAAAAAATATTTTTTGTAGTTAACGATGACAATCAGTTATGAATTACATGATTAATATATTCTGTGCACCCTGTGTTGATTTGAAACTAGTACCAAAATGCATTTGATTTATAAATAAATGTGAGATTAATGTGATGCACTCCCTTCCCCTCCCGGAATAAGTTTTTAACCCATTAGATTTACTTACACAAAATTTATTCGGTCGGCACCAGTTTTTTAAAAGAAGATTCCTTCAAGTACACAAATTCAAAAATGCTTTGATTAAATACGACAAATTTTATTTTCCTTTATTCCTGGTGACTTAAACAAATATTACAAGGACAGAAGATATCGCCGCAGCGGACAACGAAGTGCAAATGGTTAATGTTTTTTATATGACTAGGGGGCTTTGCCCCCTACGAGCTACGCTCGTCAACCCCCGTTCAGACACCGCAGACTCTAACAGCACGCTAATTTGACCGCCTTTAAAAAGATTTCGGAAGATTGAATTATAATTTGAATCTGACAATTATAATCTGACGTAATTTTCACCAAACTTTTCTTCCTCTTTCTAATATTCACGTCAAAATACTTTTGTTAGAAATGAAATATTATGATCATCTTAAAATGTCAAGTAAATGTCTCGCGCAATTTTTAAATTAAAACTGTTTTGCAATATTATTTTTTGTTCATTTTACGTAATGAGTGTAATATGACGTAAATTCTCCTATTTAGGACTTCTAACGCATGTTACTGAATTTATTATTTTACAATATTCTTTCTCATTTAAAATTCACGTGTAACTACAGTTTTTATGACGTAATTTTCAATGAGTTCCTGCTTTTTATATTTTTTGTTTATAATAGTCACGTGTAAAATAAATTTTTAATTTGAAGCAAACATTACTGGTTGCGCTTTTTATACAGTTGGCAACAGTTTAAATTAATACAATTTTCTAAAATTTGTAAAAAATATCTCTCGAAATGCTGAAAATTTGAATTTAAAATAGAAATAAAACCTCGAAAAATTATTCAAATTAAAAAACTAACTGCAATCTGCACACCGGGAAATTCTGACGCATAAAATGATCTAAAAATGATTAAATTCCTATGTACAGTTTTTGCTCCTATAAAACTTTTTTAATGGAACGATTTTGTCCAACTTTGGCATTAAATATCTCTTAAAATAATTCTTCGATTTGAAAACTGTCTGCATCAGCGTGTTTATCAAACATTTTTCTATAATACTACCGATTTTCATATTTTTGTATGCAACAGTTTTTTTAATATTAACGAAGAAAGACTTCCGGTCACAAAAAATTCAAAACCGGCGGCGGCGGCGGCGGTGACAGCGGTAGTTACTTTTTTTTAGAATTGAGAGATACACACCTTTTATTTGATACATTCCTTATTTTTTTCGTTGAAATCCGACCAGTAGTTTCGTTACAGTGCATTCTTTTCCAAAACGGATATTAAGGGTCCTAACCCCCAGGGGCTTGAGATATAAGCTTCAAATTGGGTAGAAATTCACTTCTTTTTAAGGTCTATCGATTTCTTTAAGACTAGAATTGGTTGACACAAGAGCATATTTTACTATGAAACACGGCAATACCCTTAGTTTTTAGAATTTTCATACAACAGTTTCATGTTTGAAAAACAAGTTTTCAAAACATTACTTTTGTAAAAAACATTCAAAAACCTCACAGCGAATATTAAAAATTTGGAATTACCCCCGAAAATGTTTAATTGTCCCCTTGTGGGAACCAGGGAAGACACTTTCTTATTTTATTAACGAGCCTAAGCTACCATTTACGAACGCTTAGTTACTGGATTAGATATTAAGCAAATAGCTCCTCTGAACAACGAACGCATGCTAATATCAGAAATTATTGTCTGTGTTATTTTTCTGGGAGCAGTTGTATTTTCGGCATTTAACTGATAAATGATAATCTCGGAACAAAAAACATGCAGTCATTCAGGGAAACTTTGAACCATGGGGTGTAACTTTGCACCACCTCCTTATTTTCAATATTTTTCACTCCAAAAGACTAAATAAGCTCCAGAACATTGCTCTGTTGGCAAAGTTCTAAACTGGCATTTTTACTCTTTATTTTAGAAAATAAATTAGCAACATTATACGCAAATAAATGCATCATCTAACTATATTTGTGAAGCACTGTTTTCAAGGTAATTTTGAATGCTGTTTTGAAGTTATTGTAATCCAATAAAAATTTCATAGTAAAAATATTCTCATTTATCAGATGTTTATAATTTACTAATTATAGGTGCTACTGTCAAAAATTTCCCATATTTGCACATATATATGCCGAAAATGAACATTAGATATAACATGTAAATATTTTCACAAATATGTGTAAAATACATACAAACATTAAACCCCTTCGCGACGGGAGCCTTTTACGAAATGTTTATTACTTTGCTACCGGTTTTAAAAAACAGAAGTTTGTGCCTATTCAAATCGAGAAAATGCTCGGATTATATAAGGTAAATTTTACAGTAAAATTTTACTGGTGAGGATAAACGAGGATCCTTAGGCCTATTTTCGGCACGTATACGTGTCGCTCGTCCCCAAGGGGTTAAAGACGTTTTTAAGAGCGGAGCTACTCACATTTGACATTTCATACATTCGACATTTTTTATTCTTGTCTGAATAATACTACTACTAGTATGTTTTCCTGTAACTATGGATATATTATTTAGATAAAACATTGAAAATTGTTTTCCACTGCATTTTTATGTTTTATATAAACAATAAACAAGTTTTTTTTTTATTATTTCTAAATGTTCATGGTTCTCTTCCTCCACTTTTCTTATGCCTGATATTTGTTGTAATATCATAAATTATACAAATCTTGTGATGTTGGGAAATGTAAATTCGGGTCTTTACATATCTGAAATCATTTTTGGGGTTCAAAGTTGTCTTAACTATAATACTTTTTTTTTATAATGAATTATTTTAGATAATATTTATCAAATGGTGCAAAGTTACTCTAAATGGCTGGTAACTTTGAACCAGGATAAAAATTAATTTTTTATAGCTTTTATCCTTATTATTGCTTAATTTTTGATAGTCATACAATAATTTAGGATCTTTTCTTCTCTTTTATGCCCCTAGTTGCAACAATAGTCTTAAAATAAGAGTGTGGCATATGAAAATAGAGAAAATGCGGGTCAAAGTTACCCTGAATAACTGTATTCAATCTTCTTATAATAATAAGGTCTGAGATACTACGAAGTCTGATGACACATTTGATTATCAAAAATGCAAACTTTATTTATTTTTCACTATTTCCAAGATTTTGCGAGAATTTTAAGTACAGCCTTAAACGTTTCAAAATGTGCTATATAGCCAACTGCCCTCCGGAATTAAAGGATATCACTCGCGCTAAAATTGACACAATTCATTTTGAAAATTATTTACAGGTATATGAAATGACATTTATTAAAGTAAATGGATGAATGAATTGGCATGCCTTGCAAGAAATTTAGTTACAGGAAGAAGGGGTACATAGCTGGTATAAAGTATAATAGAAAAACTACAGCTCTAGCAATATAATATAATAGTGGTTAAGTGTGATCCCAGATTGTACAGTGGGTTTCGTTTAAAATTCCTTTCAAAGCACTTTAACCTTTTGCAAAATCTGTTCGTTCCAAATTTCGCAATCAGTAGTACAGTCGTGAAAAAAAAAAGTAAACACCCCCTACTAATTCCTCAGCAAATCATCGTAGAAGAAAGTTACTGGTACCGAACGATTGGAAATAAAGTCTACTTTTAAATAATGTATATAAAATTTTCTTAGGGTCATCTACATATTAAAACGAATCCAAACTTCATTTTTTTCAATGGCAATGCCCAATTTTAAAGAGATATTTCAAATCTTTGGTTCAAACTATGCCTAGACACCAAATTTCAAGTCATTTGAATGATAAGTTTTTGAATTATAAACATTCAAAATTTAGTGCTTCTGATGTTAAATTACATTTTCATATTTTTATTTATATCTCCCGAAATTATGCTCCTAATGTGCTATTTTTTTGTAGTAATAATACTAATATACCCAAATATAAATAAGCTGAATTTGCAATTTTTATAATTTTATGATATGAATTATGAAATTAATATTCGAAAAAATTATGAATTGCAACCTACAATGTCTTTGATGAATTTAGATTTATTAAGTCCTGCTTCATGGAAATTCAAAAATTTCACATTTTTATTCCAAGTAGTTTTCAAATTATGCTTAAAAAACGACAAAAGGATGGTTTAAGGAGTCGTCTATGATGGAAGTGAGTAGACATTTTGAAATTTATTCTGCTGTACTGTAATCTAACGCGCTTCATTGACTCCTTGAGTGGCGCTTAAGGCGCCTTGATCAAGGAAGGGCTCTCTCGGTTAACAATCCAGTATGGAACTTCAATTTGGATACAGCCCTTAAAATAAGCTCGTTTTAAAATAATTAATTTCTCGGAAACTTATGGTACGAATTGTATAAAAATTCGTTTTTAGACTAATTGAAGGGTGTAGAATTCATTTATGCTGTCAGAATTGGGTACTGCTATAGTAAAAAACAAAATTATGGTTCGTTTTAATATGTAGATGGCCCCCTAAGCAAATTTTATATACATCATTTAAAGGTAGTCTTTATTTCCAATCGTTCGGTACCAGTAACTTTCTTCTACGATAATTTTTTGAGGAGTTAGTAGGGGGTGTTTACTTTTTTTTTCCACGATTGTACATTCTGTTCTTAGCAAACCTCTCCCTCGAAGCTGGTAGACGGGAAGTGCTGGGTTCGATCCCAATCGCGCCCGTCGGCCTAATCGTTCGGAGTTTTCGTGGTTTTCTTCGAGCCGTGGATTTTCCATGTGTAAATACGGATTAGGTTCCCTTAGAAATACTCCCACGGAGGGCACTCCCCCCGGGCCTATATCCCTCGTGTAGATAATCGGTCGTCAAAAAATCAACCAACTTAGCAAACCTCTATCCGAACGAAACTCCGTTTTACAACCTATCCGTAGATTTATTAGTCGTAGGGATTGGGCCCATAACACCCGAGACAGGCAGGCACCCTCTGGAGATAAAAAGCCGAACTAAAATATGTAAGGCTATGGTGCATAATATGAAAAAGTAGTCAAAGGGCTATACAATGATATATGACGTGAAGGGTGTCGGCAAAAGAAACGTGCCCCCCGGGTGAAAAGGGGTGAGGTTAGAAAAATTGCTTAAAATACACAAATTAGAGACCGTAAATAATATAATACTTTTTGTAAAAAGTAGGTCTTTTCGTATGATCGCAAGTGTTCAGCTATAAGTATGTAAAATTTCAAATCTACAACTTAATTAGGGGCTGAGTTAGAAAAGTTGCTTAAAATGCACAAGTTAGAGCCCAGAGGGTTAAATAATATAAGACTTTTTTTACTATTTTTATATTTTTTTATATAACAGCTTTTTAGCAATTGATCAAGTACAAAATTATTACAAACGAATAATAAAAATAATTTTCTATTATTAAATATGATGATGATTACTCTGAAAAATAAGAACAATACGAATCCCATAGCTTATTGTACGTGAAAAAAAGAAAACACTGCAAATGAATATATGAAATGAGATTTTTGAAAAATAGGGAATGCATTTCCAGTTCCTTTTAACCCTTTCAGAGGCAAAGTACTTCTGATGTTAAAATGTTTGCTTTACACCAGTATTTATAAACAAATTTATTTCAAAATAAGAAAAAGCTTTTCTTCGCGAACAATATAAATGCAAAATTTCCTTTCAAATTTCTGGTGCCAACGTGGCATTTCGGAATTAAAATTAAGTGGGATATATTGTATTCCACCGCCCCTCAAGGAGTTAAATTTACCGAAAAAGAATTTTTCCGAATGTTATTTTAGAATGGCACTAACATATTTAAACTTATTTCTTAGAAATCTTCGCTTTATTTATTCTCAGAATTTGTTATATTTTTGTTTTGCAATTATATAAAGTGGAGAGTTCCATTCCATAATAGTAGTGCGCAAAAATAAAAATCATATGAACCTTGCATGTTTCATAGTTCTTTTTTTTTCAATTTATTGAAAATCTTCTATTCCGTTTAAACAGATGGATGAAACTTTAAAAACGAAGAAAATATAACTTTTAAAACAGGGTAAATTAAACTTAATGTGCTCAACCAGTTTATCTGATATACTAGGGGATAACGTAAAGTTTCAATTACAGGGGACTATTTTTATATTCTATTCGCACCACTATTTTTAAAAAATACATTTCTTACTATGTTTCTCTTGCAAATGTTGTCAAAGTGTATGTAAAAGATTTTTGTTTTGAAAAAGTGATGCGAGGTAGCATTAAAAAGACACTCGCCTGAAAAAAATACTTTAAAAAATATGCATTACGATACCCCTTGAATATACATAGTTGCCAACCTCCCTATTTTTTTCATACCAATATTTTTACACAAATATACTTGCTGTATGCAATCGCACAATTTACGCAATTAAATAATGCGAACATTTTCGTAAGATTTTACTGGTAGCCAAAACAGAGGGAGGTTGGCATCTATGAATATATATTTCATATGTCTACGCATTACAGTCCTTTAGAACTGAATGTCTTGCCAGGAGTTCACAGAACACAATAACTCTTAGATCATGAGTGTTCTATCTTCCTGTGATATACATTGTGTTTCAAAACTGGTGGTACAAATTTTAAACAGATATAGAACACACTTGGAAGATCACAGAAAACCATAAAATGTACGGTTTTAATTGAGGAGGAGAAGTTCTAGATGGTGCTTTTTAATTGTGGTAATAAGCTGGTTATTACAAATAAAATCTCAATTAAATTGTGAATCAGTGTGGTACAAATGCAGCCTGCGTGGATACACTATTTTCTTGACCCTTTCCGGCACAAGCAATTTTTGTTGTGAAATGATGAAATGATTGACTGACAATGGAATTTTAAAACGACTTTTTTACATATTAAAAACATGTTACTTTACATGTTGATTGTAAAAGCAAAATTTTACTAAAATATTCTTGGTGCTGTTTGTAAGTTTGGAATTAAAATTAGGTATCCTGACACGGGCACACTGTTCCGGAAAGGGTTAAAGGGATTTTTAGTCTTATTTAATAGCTGAATTTCCAGTTGTAAGTAAAGGAGAAATTTATATAATAAATTAGTTGTCCCATGCAGGCTGCCGTTAAACAAAATGGTGGTAAATGATTGCTGATTTTATTTATCTTATACTATAATGCGAGCAAAAATTGTGTGTGTATGTGTGTGTGCGTGTGTGTGTGCGTGTGTGTGTGCGTGTGTGTGTGCGTGTGTGTGTGTGTGTGTGTGTGTGTGATAGGAACTAACATATATAAAAGAAGAACTTTTTTTTATGTTCAGTAGTTGATGTCGGTTCTCGATTTCTTTTTTCCGCTTAACAACAGAAAGCTTTCTGAGCCCCTCAGTGGCACATTTTTAAACGTAAAAACATGAAACTGAAATGAATATTGAAATAATTTGGAATAGAATAGCGCTTTTCTGTTTTCAATATACATACTTAATCTTGATTTATAAGAGATTTCTGTTTCATGATGACATTTGCTCCGAGTGTCATGCTTGGAAATTCGATAAAAAACTTCAACATGGACAGCTTTTGAAGTATCCTGATCATTTATCTATAACAAATAGCTATTCGGTTTTACAAGGATGAGAGCGCTCCGACTCAAATAAATGATAGTCAGTTCTAAATTTTAATAGTATTCTTTGCTTTGTTAAATCTCAGAAGTTGTGTCATGAAATAAGGCTATTAATAGCATTAAAATTCAGTGCTAGCAATCACTCATTTGGGTCAGAGTGCTCTCATCCCTGGTTGTATGTTTTCTGAGCAGGAACTCGACACATTTCCTTCATCAAAAATTCAAAAAAAAAAATTTCGTGAATGTGCCAGAAAGTAAATCCCAAATTTCCAACTTCAGAAAAGCGAGTTCCCAAATCATTTCCATTTCCATAAAAGCTTTGCACAAAAAATAACTCTGGCTTGATTATAATAAATTCTAATAAAAATTTTCAAGAGATTAAAGAATCTGATTTAATCATAAACTCGATTATAAAAGATCTTTTGTTTAGAGGAAGAAATCCCATTTCTGATTAATATACCTAAATCTGTATTAAAAATTTTAATATGTCCGAATGAGAAACAAGATTCTGAGTCCGTAATTACACACTATAAATATTTTGCTGTTATTAGAACAATATAAATTTCGTTTGAAATTTTAAATTTTCCGAATTGTTAAATCTGTGTTTAAATCTAAATTTTGGTAGGTAAATGGACTATTTAAATTCACCCTGTTTCACCAATTCGCTGAAACTAAAATTATAATGAAAAAAATGTCCAAACTCAAAAATAATCCGCCATAATCATCATTTCGCAATTATACTATTTTTTTTTTTTTTTTTAGTAGTGATCCCAAGTAAATATATATATATTATTGTGGGTCGAAAAAACCGAAATATTTATAATCGAAATGCAATAGAGCGGAAAAGCTGCCTTTTGTAAAGAAGAATAAATTCGTAAAATATTATACCGATTGGTTAATATCTTTTACTGCCGCAATGGGGCCAAAGTTTCCAAAAATCTCAAAAAACGTGTTTTTTTTTTCAATATTTTTTTAAATCATCCAAACGTACGAATACAATTTCTAATAGGACACAATAGCTATATGAAGATATAAGAAATGTCCCTGTAAATGTTCATTATGATAAAGTTATATCTTTTATTGCCGCAAAAAATATGGTCATATTTTTAAAAAAAATTGTAAAAATTTCAAATTTTCATTTTTTCTAAATTTTTATAATTTCTATAATATGTCTAGAAGTAAACAAACTTACTTCATATCTATTAATTTGTCATAAATTTTGTTAACTATTTGTTTTAGACTGGAAAATAAAAACGGTAAACATTCATTTTTCTTGACGATCGCTTCATCTACTGCATTTTGCTGTATATCAGCAATTCATATACCACAAATCACAAAAATGATATAAAATGAACAAAATATTTTAGTATTTTATTAATTAAAATGCAGAGATGTTTAATCGAAACAGATTACATAAACTTAAAATGAAGAAGTATTTAGAGTAATTGAATTTTATAATACGACGTGCTTCCAAATAAAGTCATTGTTCCTCGAGAGGCCGAAATTGATCATATGCATACTCTCTTTGTTCTGGTCTACAAACTTTACCAGCACTTTAGAGACTAATTTCACCCATCTTTCTACGGATTGAGTGGGACAAGGAAAATTATAATAGCTGGTATCTTTAATCGAACATTCTAAACCCACCAGCTTCTTTAGATCGTCAGTCGATAGACAAAACCGTAACAGGTGGTTTCGTTAGTTTACAGTTTTGCCACTCGATTAAATCCATACAATTTTACGCTTCAAAGTTTAAGTCTGGAATGACGAAGTGTCGGATGGCACTATTCTTGTCCACAGAGCTTCGTGCTTTGAAAATTTTCTTTATGGCTGGGGTCCTGATATCACCTCCTTCATATTACAGAGTCTTGAATACCTTGTGTGGAAATATGCTATCCAAACAGTGCTAAAAATTTGTATCCCTTAAATGTGCGACGATACTGCTAAAATCCCAAGTGTCGATCCCAGCGACATCTGCGGGATTTTCGTATTACTAGCAATACATTGTACAGACTAGCAATATTGTACAGTTGTAGAAATTATCCTGCAGATGTCGCTGCGATCTTCATATTTCAGCTGCATCGTTGCACATTTAAGGGATACAATATTTTAGCGCTTTTTTAAGTATTACAGGGATAGCCGATTTCCACACTATATATTCTAGGCGCTATACTTCATATGCTATCATTCCAATGAGGCTATTTTCATGATTTGCGAAACAGGCATTTCGTGAAATTACAGGAACTATAATCCTTCGTAGATGATATGGTAAGTAACGGGGGTTACTAAATATAGTCTACAGAATCTGAAAAACATGATGAATTCATTTAAATTCTGAACCAACTGATGCAGTACATTTTCAGGATGTACTCATTGAGTACATTCTGAAAGTGCACTGCATCAGCCGATTGCCAAAATTGAAAATTGCCAAAGCACGAAGCTCTGTGGACACAAATAGTGCCATCCGTCATTTCGTCATTCCAGACTTAAATTCTGAAGATTAAAATTGTATGGCTTTAGACAAAAGGAAAAACTGTAAACTAGCGAAACCACCTGTTACGGTTTGTCTATCGACTGACTAACGACGCTGGTAAGTTTAGAATGCTCGATTAAAGATACCAGTTACTATAACTTTCTTTGTCCCACTCAATCAGTAGAAAGATGCGTGAAATTAGCCACTGAAGTGCTGGTAAAGTTCGTGGATCAGAACAGAGTGAGGATCACATATGATCAATTTCGGTCTATCGAGGAACAATGGCTTTATTTGAAAGCAAGTCATATTATAAAATTCATTTACTATAAATACTTCTCATTTTAAGTTTATCCAATCCGTTCAGGTTAAACATATCTGTATTTTAATTAATAAAATGCTAAAATATTTTTTTCATTTTATGTCATTTTTGTGACTTGTGGTATATGAACTGCTGATATGTAGTAAAACAGCAGTAGATGAAGCGATCGTCAAGAACAATGAAGGATTACCGTTTTTCTTTTCCAGTCTATGACAAATAGTTAACAAAATTTATGACATATTAATAGATATAAAGTAAATTTATTTACTTCTAGACATATTATAAAAATTATAAAAACTTAGAAAAACTGAAAATTTGAAATTTTTACATTTTATTAAAAAATATGGTCCCTTTGCGGCAGTAAAATATATGATTTTATCATAATGAACATTTACCGGGACATTTCTTATATCTTCATGTAGTTATTTCGTACTATTAGAAATTGTATTCCTACGTTTGGATAATTAAACAAAAACATTGAAAAAAACATGTTTTTTGGCAATTTTTTGAAATGTTGGCCCCCTGGCGGCGGTAAAAGATATTAACCGATAGGTATAATATTTTACGAATTTATTCTTTATTACAAAAGGCAACTTTTCTGCTCTATTACATTTCGATTTTTTCGACCCACCCTAATATATATATAGTACAATGACGGACCTGTATCTCAAAATGACAAAACTGAGCAGTCAAGCCTTTTCTACCAAGATACAGATATACAAATCAATAAAAATGTATATTCTACTTAAAACATGTTTATTTGACTTGAAAAATAACGTCACTTTTGGTAGTTAAGTATATTTACACATTCGGAGTTTCCTATGACACTAGCAGATACACGAGAACGTTCTCGGACGAATACTGGCGAACTCCTGATTGGTGGAACAGGAAAGTGTCCCTTCTGTCCTCAGAATCGCTGACTAATCGAAAGTTTACAGTTTTTATTGTTTTCGTGTAAAAAAATTACAAAAATTAAAATTTAACTACATTTTTCTTGAAACGGCGTTTTTTTTCTTGTACCACTGTTTCCGAAAATATTACTCGGTTGATCTCAACGAAATTTTTAGATATTGTTCAGTATCCATAGGGTTGGAAACAACAATACGTAAAACTTTTAAATGTAATCGACTTTTTCAGCTCTCATAAACATTTTAAAAATATCAATGTTGCCTCCCATTTTTTTCTCATGCTTTGACAAAAAATGACATTTTGTTCTCGGTTACAGTCGTATCTATAAGCCTACTGATTATAAAAGTATTTATAAATTCTATTTCTCAATTATAGATCTGCTGGAAAGCGTGGGACATTACAACTGTATACGGCCATCTTTGCCACCATTTTTTAATATCGAAAGATAAAGTATTTTGCTCCAAAAATTTTTAAAAGCTAGTTTGAAATTCTACAGTAATATAATTTATTTATTTTGAAAAATAAATTCTGAAATATGTTTAGGTATATGTAGTAGAATGTACAAAGCTTCCTTAAAACAATAACAATCACAAGAAAAGTAGATTTTATTTTTATACATTCGCAAAACCAGTATTTATTCTTTTGCCTTGTGTGTAAAAATCGTCTTCACCTGTAGCTTTTTTTTTTTCCTGTGTGCACAAATTTTTAGTAAAAAAGTCCTATCTCCTAAACAATACAAAATAATGTTATTATGCAAATTGTGTTTCGAATTTCAAATGACTTTTTTATCACAACTACTCAAAAATGAGACTTTAGACCACGACTTTTCACGCGGAGAAACGAAAACGTTCACATTTCTCACTTTGATTTTAACATTTTAATAATAGACTTAATAGACTAATAATAGTAATAATAGATTTAATAATATATTAAAAATAGACTTAACATTAGAATTTTCCTTTCTTCTCATGACTGAAGTGGCCTCTTAAATTGTTATGTATTAAACTGACACTGCCATATTTCATTTGAAGGATACTTTATATTTTACAAAACATTAAATAAAAATAACTCAAAATAGAAAATTGAAACATTTTAGACTAAATTATGTAAGAGATACAGATTCATAGAATTTGGTAAATATTTTATTTAAAATTTTGGGAAATAAAAATGTGAAGAGAAAGAACGCAATGTTATAGATGGCAGCAATCAAATACGGAAGAATGAGCAAAAACAAGAGATGTCAAATAATGGTAAAGACAACACAACAAAGTCACAACTCGGGTAATAAAAAGTCACAATTCGGGTAAATGTCACATTCGGGTAAAATAGTCACAATCATGAAATCAAAGTCACGATCAGGATAGAGCGCCTTGCAGCGACATCATTTTTTTCTTTCTGAATACAGCATTCTTAATTCTTTTAGACAAAGGCAACCTGGAAACAATATTTTAAGACATTATCAAAAACAACTTATTAAAAAACCTTACTTTAGCTACCTTAAAGAAATTTAAACAAATCTAAGGAAAGTTTCGAGGAGATTATTAAAGAAATACATAAATCTTCAACTGCAAAAAAAAAAAAAAAAAGTATCTATATCAAATGTTTCTTAGTCTTGAAAATTATAATATAATGGTAAGGAAAGATAATTTACAATAACATCTAGGGGGTTAATAATTCCGAAATGCATTCTTTTCTTTATAAAGCTCAGAACTCGATGTATTTCTTAGATTTAAAAAAATGTTTATAAACACAAAGCTAATTTTACTACCACTGATTCTCGTAAACGTTAAACAATAGATTTTAGAGTGCATTAGTCAGTTTCCTTAACGCGCAATGCACGTTTTCGGATGTTATTCTTTTTTGAAAAAAGCAATTTTCTTTTCAACATGCATGTTTTACAGACAAACATAAAAAATTAACAGCGTTAACATTAATCTTAAAATCAACTTTACTTTGTAAATCCTGGATGTATGAATTGAATTACAAAGCTGAAAATGTGTATTTGAGAATAAGTACTATCTTAAAAACCGATATTCCGGTTTCAGAATATGGATTAATAGGCTATGAAAGCTACTCGAACACGTTTCTGAAAATCAGTGGAAGCAAAAGAACGTTTTTTTTTCATAAATCTTTTCTTAAATCTAAAAAATATATGGGTTTTTGATTTTTCATGCAATAAAGAAATATTTGTCTTTTTATTGCAATGTGTTTTCGTACACTTTATTTCTAAAACTTTATTACGATGCATCTATTATCACTTTTTAGGAAACCATTTGACCTTTAAAATGTTACAATATATTTTTTCTGGTTTTTTTTTTTTCTATAACAGAATGTTAATACAAGAGCTAAATGATAAATATGGAAACAATAATTTGTACTATTAATGAATAATTTCAATACAAGTTTCAGTCAAGCAAAGAAAGTTCGCTTTGAATTCTGCTGCTTTTATTATGAAAGTTATCAGATAAAGAGACTTATTTTTGATAAACGAATTCAGAGAATAACAACTTTCTTTGGTGCAATTCTGAGGAAATTTACGAATGAAACCACTAATTAACAAAAATATAAAACAAAAGATATTTTAAAAATTTAACATTTAAAGTCTCTTCAAAATAGTTCACCTATAGCCTTGAAATGAGACCGAATACAAGGTTCGTACGCATCAAGGACTTTCAAGCACCTTTTAGAAAAACTTTATGTGTCTTATTTAATGAAAAAATAAATTCTATCTTCAGATATATCGATCAGTATTTTACGATGTTTTTGGTACTACACTACCTAATATCGCCGGCATCCCTTGATATGTACGAACCCTAGACTACCGTCTTTATCGTCGATTTATAATCTTATTTATTTCCTCCCTCCGTCCCAAATTAGTTGCGACATTTAGATCGAAAATTTTGTCCCAAATTAGTTGCTACATTTCAAGTGGGTGGAGTCATAAATAACTTTTAATGCAGTTTAGTAGATCGACACCGTTTTGTAAGAACTCTATCACCAGTATACCATAAAAATCATTTTCTTCCTAAAGAATTAACGATTCTTTAGCTAGACGGTAGTTTTAAGCGATTACTGGTGGAAGAATGCTTAAAAAATTGAGCGTGGTTTAAGAGCGTGCTAACCCTGGATTTTTAAAACTAATTTGGTACTTATTTAAGGAGAGACGGAGGGAATGTTTGGTAAGTAAATATTGTTGATTGATAGCATAGCACCCTGAAATCTCTGAAAAATGTTCAAACAAAATCATAAAATCATCAGAATCGATAATCTGAACAAAAGTAATCAAATGTAGCAACTAATTTGGGACAGAGGGAGTATTATCTCATTGTTTTTTCATAACATTTTGTCCAAAACCTAGACAACTAAAGTCTGCAGTACTTGAAATTTTTATTTTATTGGAAATTTACCTTTTACACTGAAAAAAAAAATTGTTGGTTTCACAGAAAAATGTGTCAACTAGAAGCCAGCAAAAAGCATTTTATTTTATGGAAAAAATCTGCATTTATTATGAACTGACAGCCAAGATCTGTTAAAATAACAGAAAGTTCGTAGACAATACAGATTATTTCTATAAAATAGACAGTTTTTAACTGGTTTCTTGACAGACAGGTTTTTTGTTAAAAAAAATATATATATATATATTTTTTTTTTTACTGTGTATGTCATATTTTTAGTACTAAATAACTCGAAACCACAGATTAGTTATTTCCTCGGACCACGAACAACAAATGCTGAACAGAATCTAGGGAGGAACATTAGTTTGAAGTAAGTAGGCTTTATGTAATCACAAAATGCTATACAAAAATATCAGAAATAAGATTTTTGAATTGAAAATGTTTATTCTTTTACGTCAGGGATGTGCGGATCAATGCACTAAATTGAAAATAAATATTACATCATGAATAATGCTTAAAATAAACTTTAGAGGCTTAGCTTATGCAGGGTTCGCACACTTCTACCACTAAATTTTTACAGTATTTTCAAAGTATTTCACTACAGAAAAATATTGCAAAATCTGTGAATAAAGGCGGTGATTGCGAATGCTGTGTTTTAAAAATTAAATGTAAATTTCCTTATCATTAATAGTGGTGCCAGAGTCCTTGGAAATTCCAAGGAGTGTGCGATCCTTGCTTATGATACAAATACATCTCTTTGAACTGCGCGTTTAACATAATTTTTTAAAACACATGAAGTAAAAATTATATATATGTTAATTTGCAATAACATTTATCTCTAACTATTTTTTTATGTCAACTTGTCCCAGTTTCAAAAAGAAATACTCTTATCTTGAGTTACGATCGATTATTGTCTTATGACGAACTTGCCGCGTTAGTTTGTCCGAAAAAATTTCCTTAAATCTACTATGACAACATTTTTTAAAATATCACTTGCCCTTAGAAAAAATGTCAACCTTTATAAGATTTCTTATTTTCTAAATAATAACATCTGACAAATTCTTGTATTTAAGAAGAAAGAAACTTGTGTCAGAAAGAAGCTATTTTGAACTTGAGAAAACTCTTAATTGATGCTGTATTTTTACTTCAAAACAGAGGCTATTCGTGAGGATTAATGTAATACGCAATTTTTTCATAATTATAATTATTCAGTGTCTTCAACGATTTAGCATTTGTCAAATTAATAAAGGATTAATTATTCCTTTCAAATAACGAGCAGAAAAATAATCAACATTTGATCCGTGCAATTATATTTGATTAAAATAATTTTTCTATTGAAAAAAAAAGATTAATTAAAAAATGAAATTTAGAAATACATTATATTTTAATTTAAATGTAAGAAAATTGAGCAGTTTTCTAAAATACTCAGAAAATATCAAGAGTATCTTAATTTTATTAGACCCTTCAATTATATCGAACGCAGTAAATTTAAGTATAGAGTTAATCTGATCTTAAAAATGCACTTATAATATCTATTATCACATTCCATGTTTATTATTACAATACGATTTTTTAACATATCTGTTGTACAGTCAGTCAGGGTAACTTTGATCCGCATTTTCTCTATTTTCATATGCCACACTCTTATTTGAAGAATATTGCCGCAACTAGGGGCATAAAAGAGAAGAAATGATCCAAACTATTGTTTGACTATAAAAAATTAAGGAATAATAAGGATAAAAGCAATAAAAAATGGATTTTTAGCCTGGTTCAAAGTTACTCAGCAATTTAGGGTAACTTTGCACCATATGATAAATTTTTATATAAAATAATTAATTATAAAAAAAAGTATCGTAGTCAGGACAACATTAAACACCAAAAAATGTTTTCAGATATGTAAAGACTGCTAATTTACATTTCCCAACATCACAAGATTTATATAATTTATGATATTACAACAAATATCAGGCATAAGAAAAGTGGATGAAGAGAACGATGAACATTTAGAAATAAAATAAAAAACAGTTTATTGTTCATATAAAAAATAAAAATGAAGTGAAAAACAATTTTCAATGTTTTAAGTGTATAATATATCCATAGTTACAGTAATACATACAAGTACTAGTATTATTCAAACAAGAATAAAAAACGTCGAACGTATGAAATGTCAAATTTGAGTAGCTCCGCCCCTAATAACGCCTCTAAATGAATTTTATGTATTTTACACATATTTGTAAAAATAATTACATGTCATATCTAATGCACACTTTCGGTATTTATATAAAATACATGTGCAAATATGGGAAATTTTCGACAGTAGCACCTATAATCAGTAAATTATAAGTATCTTGAGCTGGCTCAAAGTTACTCTGAAAATGCGGTAAAATGCTAGTGCCTTCTTATTTTACATTTTATTAACTATTAATAAATAAATAATCATAAAATATTAACACATTTACAACATTTAGATAATATTATGTCTGATAAATGAGTATATTGTTACTTACTATGAAAATTTAATTGGATTACAACAACTTCAAAACAGTATTCAAAATTAACTTGAAAACAGTACTTCACAAAAATAGTTAGATGATGCAATTAATTGCGATAATGTTGCTAATTTATTTTCTAAAATAAAGCGTAGAAATCCTAGTTTAGAACCTTGCCAACAGAGCACAGTTCTGGAGTTTATTTAGTCTTTTAGAGTCAAAAATATTGAAAAATAGGAGGTGGAGCAAAGTTACACCCAGTGGTTCAAAGTTACCCTGATTGACTGTATTTTATTAGAAAAGTTGCCATTGCATTACTCAAAATTCCTTTTTTAACCCTTAAATGCCTGGTGTTGCTTTTCGGCAACATACCCAATTTAGGCTCTAAAATACTCTTAGAATAATATTGAAGCTAAAATGCTTAATGTTGCCAATAAAATACATTCTGAAAATATTATTAAATCGAGTTTCAACATTTTGATGGCAACACTTGTGCTGTTTAAGAATAAAGATAAATTTATTTTTTCAAATGTTGCTACTTGGTTTTTTTAATTGTTGTTGTTGTTTTATTTGGTAGCTTGCGAAATATCCTATTTTGACCTGCAGTGAGCAAGTAAACGTTATTTCTTATTATAGTTCCTAAAATTCTTGTGTGTTTAATATTATGGAATTTTATCAAGGAAAATTATTTTTTCAATTAAACACCAGTATTGCCGATTAGTAACAAACTGCTTTTTAGCCGTAAACCATACTTAAAACAAAATATGATTTTTTTAAGTATTTTTCCCATGATTTATTTAAAAAATGAAAGCCGAAAAACATTATCACAATGATTTTTGAAAAGTCAGGCATTTAAGGGTTAAACATTAATGATCAATGATATTTCTAGCAAGTAATAATATAAATAATAATAATAATAATAATAATAATAATAATAATGTTTCTTACGCTTTGTGTCTAAGGATAAACATTTCCAAGATTGTAAAATTAACTCTACGCTGCCATTCATACACATATCCTCTAGATAAATCATCCATATCCCGCCAAGCAGCTTCGGCTGGGTTTATCTTAATCAAGTAAGGCATGGCGCTTGACAAGTCTATGTTCTTTTCTCTCATCAACTTTCTCCATACCTTTTCTCTTTCTACTTTTAATCCACTTTCAAACCATTTTAAGGCCTCTTTACGAACTTCAGATGACCTTTTCATTATCTTGAAGGCCGCTTCAACTTTATGATCAAACTCAGCAGAATCAAACATGAATCTGAAAACAATTTGGGACGTATAAATAAACATAAAAAAGAAAGAAAAATCGTGCGTCATGGATAGAGTAAGAAATAATTTCCAACATATTCATTTCTTCATATTCAGTCATTCAAAACTTCCTCATTTAATAAGGTATAAAAAATAAAGCAAAACGAAAAAAATTAAAAAAACCCTAAAAAGTTTTTAAAGTTTTAATAACAATAATTAAAGTCCATAAAATACAAGCGCATTCAAATTCTTTTGTGAAGCCCTGTATATTACCCGTTGATTTATATATTCTGCATGATATGTTCAAATTTAGTTCACTGGGAAACGCATAACACAGCTGAAATTTCTCTTTCAAGAATTTATGCCAATAAACGAAAATGTTCTTAAATTCTTATGTGCAGCACTGTAGAATTTATACACAGACTTTATAGAATATAAACACACCAAGTATTATGCAACAAATTAGTGAAATTTAAAAACGCATACTATAGTTGAAACGCACTTCAATAGTTTTTCGTCATGCACAGTAATGTAAACGAATTATTTTTTGTGTGTATGTAAATGAGCGATAAAATTGTATGTATACAGCAATCTTCTTTCGGTGCCCCTCAGCTATGTGTATCAGTTTCAGTAAATTTGAGATAGAATAGCATCATATACTATATACCATTTCCCAAAGACCATAAAGTAATGGAATTCTGTTGAGCGTTTCTCAAAACTATAAATGGTACTTCTAATTAATTTTCAATACTGATCATGCCATAATAAACCTCAATAACATATATCGATTACATGGCAATCTGAGTTTATTTAGGCGACTCAGAGATCGGACAAACTTACAAAGAGACGGACAGACAAACCGAATTCAAAGTACATAAGTATCTAAAAACATATTACCCGATATGTGTAATTTTCCCAGATATGTGCATTTTCATCATACCAGCATTTTCACAGATTGTCAGAACTATTTTGTTAAAAATTGCATTTTTTGAATTAAGTGGTTGCTGTGTTCGGAACCGTGATTTCGACAGGCATGATGTTATATATATATATATATAGTAAACAAAATTAGCCAGTAAACAAAATTACCCAATACATTTTCTAAATGATTTAACTTTCAATTTTATCAAGAAAAAATGCTATCGAAATAAGGTATTGGAATTGCTCGATGATGGTGATTTATCGATATGTGATTCCTATCGAAAATAGCTTAGCGATGAGGTTATTCACGGACTTCATTTGACGGCGTTTGGGTTAGTTTGTGATTTTCATTTTTTCAATCTCTATTTGTTTGGTCTTGGCAAGTGAGGGGGAATGTTGTGCACGTAAATCATGTTTAATCCCGCAGTACAAGTCATAAGCCTTGGCCACTTGTCTCCATATTTAGTTTTTTCTTAGTTACTCTTGGTTTTGTTAATTATTGTTTTAGTTACAGTTTGTTAGATGTTTTATCGTGTACTAAATTGTATGAATTTGGATTTTTCAATACATATATATATCGTTAAATATCAAACAGAATGGGGTTATTCAGCTAATTAAGTTTAATATTAATATAATTGATATTACATGATATTCTACATATTTTACTATTTTAAAAGCATTGGCGATTTTATCTAGCCCACGGAATTGAATTCTTCATATTCGTGATTTTTCCACAATTGATATTTAATGTACCTGTTCATCGAAAAAGGTGTCCTTGACTGAGAAATAGATCACACGACAAATATGTTATCAATTGATACGAAACAAACGTGATATCGTACAAAATCTGAAGGAGTTTTGGCAGTGGTGATGAGTCTGAACTCCGCTGACGTCACTTTGTGATTCGATGCCATTTCGCTCTTAAGTCAGTTAACCCATTACCCGTTGGTGTTGCGTTCACGCAACGGTCAAAATAAATCCACATTTTTAAATTATTTACATACCCACCGCTATTTTCAACTAAAAAATTATTCTTATTTAAAGACACAAAATGTTAAGACCAAATAAAGCGAAAATTATCCTTCAGAGTTTGTGGTGGGATGCGACGTTCTTCTAATATGTTAAAAACCTCAACCTAATAGTTTTTGCGGTTAATGGGTTTACAGAAATCATGGTGAGTTTACAGCAGAAAGCTCAGTGCGTGCTGTGGTACGCACAGTTTACGTTTGTTATTGTGGTACAATATCATTTTCGCAGTACGTATAGAGAAGATCCCCCAAAAAACAAAACCATTGTTCATTGGTTTAACCAGTTTAAAACGCACCTGATTGGAGGTCCGGCGACCTGTTAGATGTTTGGTGGGAAACAGGAAGAGCTCATATTAAAGTTTAATAATAAATAAAAAAGATGTAATGTAAAAAACCTCACAGATTTTCCTAATCTAACAGTGTAAAAATAAATGATTTTACTGTATTAAAGCCTTAGTTATATTAATTCGAAATCAGGAACACCTTATATGCTGAATCTCTCTCTCTCTCTCTCTTTATATATATATATAAATATATATTTATATCAGGGATGAGATTTCCGCGTTTTTGCACACCAGTATTTTGTTAGAAAGAATGATATTTCACTTAATCGGAACACTGTTGCGAACACTTTTCCTCTAAGAATATACCGGTGCGCAAAAACGCGGAAATCTCATCCCTATTATATATATATATATATACATATTATATATTACACAGGTAACACTGGCAACGAATTGTTACATTGAAAATTACTACTAGGCTTCTTTTATAATTTGTTGTTTTTATTTTTTGATTCATTTATTGAGCTATCTAGTCATTTGTTAACTTTCTATCTACGGCATGACCCATTTTTCTGACAGTAATTATTTATCAAATAAAACTCTAATAAATAGGATTATCCATCGAATTTGAATCTGAGTGAATTTTTAAAATGCACTAAATTGAATATAAACAGTATATCGTGAAAAATGATTAAAATAAAATTGATATACCCAGTAAGTGGTACAAATATAAATTAGAGCTGTGTCAGTTCACAGACACGATTCAAACGGTCCTGTGAACAGTGTTGCGAATGGGCTACTTTTTTAAAATTCAGATTTCTTGATTGGCATCTCTTTTTTGAATCGGTAAATTTCCATTTAATATGCATCAATTGATATGTCATTAAATAAGGTTCATTTTACTATTTCAAAAAAGTGGTGCTAATCAAGAATCTTTTTTTTTTTTTTTTAAGTAGCCCGTCTGGCAACACTGCCTGTGAACACATTCTTCGTGTGGATTTTTTTATTATTAATTAGCTAGATTTATTTTTGTTGTTAAACATAAATAATAAAAAACATTTTTCTGAAAACCATATAATATAAATTAAGCTAGAGCCCATTACTCATATATCTGTAGAGACACAATATTACTATTACAGACATACAAGTGTCGGTATAAAATAGTAAGAAAATATATCATAAATTAGCTTATAATACTTATGAAATAACTAACTAATAGTGTTTTAATAAGTTATTAAATATGAATATCCTAACACTATATCATACTAGAGTTAAGCGATTAAACTCCATAATCTAAAGTTTTTTGTTCTAACACTTAAAAGATTTTTTTCATTCATAGGAATATATTTTTTAACTAATTAATAATAAAAGAGCAATTTAAAAAAATCCTACCTTTGACCCGCCATTATTCACGGGGGGAAAATGTATGTTTTCTATTTGGAAATTTAAGGGAAGCATACAAAAAATATTTGAAATTGTTATTTGCTGCGTGCATAGTTTTATGGAAAAAAATTAGTACGGATGAATGATTTACCAGACAAATGATAAAACATTCGATAGAAATTAAAAAAAAAAAAAAGAAAATTATCAAAAATTTCTATACCTATCAATTACAACTTCTTTTCTCAAAATTTTCCAATGCTTTTCTTCTTTCCTACTATCCTGATCGTCATCGAAATCTTTACGAGATCGAAATCTGTAAATATATATTAGAAAAATGTAGACATAGAAGTGTAAGTATAAAATAAACAGCAATTATAATTCATCATACATAACTGGTATATATAAATAGAAATATATTTGCATTTTACTTATATAAAATTATAGAGCTTAAATACTACTGAAGCCTTTTAAGATCAAAGTAATTGAATATGTATCTTCTAAATTTCCCCATTTTTTTTATTGTGGATTAAATGTATTTTATTCTCGTTTACTTTATTTTTTCAAGACACATGTATAAATATAAAGTTTCTTTTGCTGCCTCTCATTTTCAGAAACGTTTACAACATTTTTTTTTTTTTTTTAATTTATTAATCAGTTTTCTCAATTCAGAATACAGGTATTAATTAAAATATTATGTTATAACTTTATCTATGCTATTTCATATTATACACTTAGTATACGTATATAAATACCTCTGCTACAGGGTTTAATTTTGCTATTATACAACATTTACTGTGGCTATTTCCATGCGCACTTGTAGTGTAAGTCACATGCTACGATTTTTGGCTACCAGTATTTTAGAACGGAAAAATGCGACTTATCATATAGGAGATATCTCATTAATTGAATAAGGCCAAGCAATTTTTTTGAAAATAACGGTGATAAACAAGCATAGCAATTATCAGCTATGTGACTTACACTACAAAAACCCATGGAACTAGCCACTGTACAGTTACAATTAAAGACAGAAAAGAAAACAAGAAAAAAAAATAATTATTGTATAATTATTGTTTTTGTCGCAATTACTGGCGCAGTGAATTTGGTCTGTCCCGAATATTTCACAGCTACCATGTTAGCAAATGTATATCGTAATTAAAAAATATATATATATGTTTGAAAAATGCTGTTACTTACGTAAATTTCTCTAAGAAACCTTTAAAATTCATTTTTTTAAAACTCATATATCAAAATATAACAATGTTTAAAAATAGCAAACGTTTTAAAGCAAAAATCGTTTAATCATAGCTCATAGCAAACATCAAGCAAGAAGATTTTTACCAGAACAAAACGAAATTGAAAGCTTCTGCCATTGTTAGAAAAACAATCTGTACAACAATACTACTTAGTATTAAAAGTAACAGCTTTAAAAATGATTCGACGTTGTTTTTAACTCTTTCAACAATATAGATTTGTTTTCAATTTCCTTTGTTATAAAGTAATTGTTGTTGTTTTTTACATTGTTTACATTCTCATTAAAAGTTTAGAGTTCAGTATTGTTTAGAGAATTTTTTACACGCTGTTAATTTAATATTCAAAATTGTAAAAGTGGAATTTTGTAATCAATTTTTTACTCACTTCTTCATAAACTTTATATGATTGCAATAATAATATAATTGATTAAAATTTTGATATCTTAATTAAGTTCCATCGGTCAATTTTAATCAAAACTATCGATAATAATTTGCCTAAACAATGGAAATAAATAAAGCAAATATGCGGCTGTGTGGTTAAAGCCCCTGTCAGCTAATCGCTTGTGCGTAAGAGTTTGTGGGTTCGATTCCCGCTGGTTCCATTGCAAACACACTTTGCGTGGAACTCCCAGGGTGTATTTCTCTTGTGTTATAATATTTCCTTGCGCTATCTTGTCTCCGACTTATAAGCGGGCTCTCATGTCAAACACACAAGTCGTATGTTTGTTATTCAATAAATAAATAAACATATGTTTTGAATGCTGTTAAAATTCCAATTTACATGAGGTATTTCTATAAGCATCTCACATTTTTTTTTTGTTTTGAGATCGAGACTTTCCTTCAAAAAAAAAAGTTTTCTATTTTTTAGCGCATCAATAGAAGCGTATTTTTTTAAAATATCTGTACTTTTATTTAATTTTTTGAATGTTCTTACATCTTGCAATTTAATCAACCCTTTATCACTAAAAATTAGGGCATCTGCAAGAAACTTAATTCAAAATTCAGATATATGCATACATATTTTTGCGAAATTGTCAAATAGCAATCTCAATGTTTGTAAATTTGGTCACAACCGCCACCTCTTAGCTAATCGGTTTAATTCAACAAAAATATTGGTTAATAATGACTCAAGAAGTTCTCACATTTTAAAATTTAATAATGTCAAGTAATATCCATTTAGAAATGCTCTAGACTTTTCTATCTGTTCTTTAAGCGCAGAGTTTTACTACTAGACCACACATAACATAAAGATAAACTACTTTGCTTTCATGTAACTACTTATAATATTTTTCATCATTTGTACAGTGCAAGATTTTGATACTGGCCCGCTGTTTGAAATAAAAGAAAACTCATTTTATTTTTATATGGATCTCTTCTTGTTCCGAAAAGTCGAAACAAGCTCAAAAACATTTGTTTGAAAAATATTAATATATATCGACCACAGCTTAATTTGATATCAAGTATATAATCAAACAAAAACAAGTAACTAGTTGTGTATAACACACTTTTTTATGCTTATGAAATACTCGATTTCGAATTCTATACCGGGAAAGAACTTGCCATTATTTTAGAAATCAAATATTTTATCATTACGACAGTTATTTCAATGAGAACTTGGATCTTTCATTTACATTGATGTTTTAATGAAATTTATATGTATATATATATATATATATATATATATACATATATATATACATATACTTCAGTTATGAAGAGTGTATCCTAAAAAAAGAACTGACGATTTAAAAAATGAAAAGTCCTTCCGGCCAGTGCCAGGAGGAAGAGGTAGCTTTCATATTCCTTATTTATAACCTTCCGCCGGGCGCGCCGTTGTAAAAAGTGCAACATTAGCTTTCTTTTTTCTTTATAACAAAATTCAAGTAGTAAAGAGCGTTAATAACCATTTGTATTCGTCAATTGGATCTTCATCCCCACTTCCTGAAAGTTATTTGCATTTCAGATTGCGCAATTAGCTGCACTTATCATTTTTATCTGTAAACATCTGTGGTGTTGTACTTTATGCAACGCGCGCCTGCTTGTGAAATTTTCTCTCAGTAGAAACTTTCTCAGTGAATTTTTTTCAAATTCATTTTAATGGGATTTGAGTTAAAATAATGTTTAAACGAAACCGATATTTTAAAGATAACAACAAATTGCTGGATTATGTAAAGAAAATTTTTAATGCAGACAGTGATAGTGATAATAATGATATTGACGAATATCTGCAATTTCTTGAATGTGACGAAAATTTGAATGATAAAAATTTAGACGAGGAAAATCACAGAAGTGACTCTGAAATAAATGCATCTGATAATTAGATTATTGAAAATAGTAGTGACGAATATTTTTATACAGGAAAAGATAAACTCGCAAAATGAAAAAAAAAAAAAAAAAAAAAAAACAGGAATTCGTAAAACCTCCAAAATTAAGTACAAAAATATTATAAAGAAAATGCCAGGACCATCTGCATATGCAAAAGGAACTACTTCTGAAATAGATACTTTTCTAAAATTGTTTGATCTGAACATGATTGATGAAATAATTGATTGCGCTAATAACTATATTTTTTACTTTGTGATTGCAGTAGTAAATAACATTTTATACATTTAAATCATCTGCCTTAATATATTATAACAAAATTAATCAATATATATTATGGAATACTTTCATAAATTGTGATCAGAGATAACGTATATGATATTTGTATGTTAAATTATTTGTAAAATTAAACTAAAGCAGCAATAAATGAATGCTTTTCCCCTGTTGTACAATTTACGCGCGCCCGCTCATGTGATGAAAATTTGCGCGCCTGGCGAAAGGTTAAAAAAGCAAGCTTATATTATTCAAACACAAAAGCTCAATTTAGTGGAAACCAATTATAGGAGATTTAACACTAATTTTTATCAATACTAAATCATTATGAATGAGAATTTCCCGAAATTAGTCAGCTTTATCCAAGCTGCTTTTATTTAAAGTAACTTATATTTGGTTGACAAATTCGTCAATATCTTGAAGTTCCTGTCATTTTAAGAGAACATGGTGGATCAGGCTATTGAGTGAACTTGGTCGAGACCTTAGTAATTCCTGTGCACATGCTCTCTCACATCGGAATCGGTTGATATATACAAGTGCGTTCGCAGGCAAAAAATCAGATTTGTGAAAGTGTCACACACATTAGAAATTGAAACTGCTATATCTGAGCCATTTTTTAAGATAAAGAAAAGACAAAAAATGCTCCGGAATCTTTATATCATGGTCAAATATTTAAGAAAGAAACCTTTTTCAATTTCTAATTTTTTTGCACCTCACTTTAAATATAATTTTTTATTTAATTTAATGGCCTCCATTTTGAAACAATGTGGCTGATGAAGCTGGCCAGCGAACTTGGTCGAGAAATTACGATATACTATCCACATGCCTTCTTAGATCCAAATAGGTTAATAAATACGCGTGTTATCACGTGACAAATATCAGATCGTTTCAAAATGTCAGCCATGCTAGAAATTTAAAGTGCTATAATTCAACCATTTTTTAAGATATATACGAAACAAAAACTGTTCCGGAATCTTTGTATTAAGGTCAAACATACAAAAAATATTTTTCATTTTTCAATTTTTTGATAACTCATTTTAAATTTAAAATTTATTTTTTTAATGGCAGCCCTTTTGAAACAAGATGGCGAATGAAGCTGGCCAGCGAACTCGATAGAGACATTGGTATGTACTATGTACACACCAAATTACATCCAAATCGGTTCATAAATACGCCTGTTATCGCGTGACAAAAACTAGGTCGTTTCAAAATGTCAGCTACAATAGAAATTCAAAATGCTATAACTCAGCCATTTTTTTAGATATAGACGAAACAAAAACTGTTCCGGAATCTTTGTATTAAGGTCAAACACATACAAAAAAATCTTTTTCATTTTCCAATTTTTTGGTACCTCATTTTAAATTTAAAAATTTTTAAAAATATTTAAATGGCCGCCATTTTGAAACAAGATAGCGGATAAAGCTGGCTAACGAACTCAGTCGAGACATTAGTACGTATTATGTATCCAGCAAGGTACATCCAAATCGGTTCATAAATACGCCTGTTATCGTGTGACAAAAATCAGGTCGTATCAAAATGTCAGCCACGCTAGAAATTCAAAGTGCTATAACTCAGACATTTTTAAAGATATAGACGAAACAAAAAATGCTCCGGAATCTTTGTATCAAGGTCAAACACATAAGAAAAGAATATTTTTCATTTTTCAATATTTTGGTACCACATTCCAAATTTTAATTTTTTTTTAAACTTAAATGGCCGCCAATTTGAAACAAGATGGCAGATGAAGCTGGCCAACGAACTCGGTCGAGGCATTGGTATGCACTATCTACACGCGAAGTTACATCCAAATCGGTTCATAAATACGAGAGTTACAGTGTGACAAAGATCAGATATATATATATATATATATATATGTATGTGTATATATCAACTTTTGAATGGAAGGTGGTTTCGGGGTCTGGGGGTCATGATCGATTAAAATATAGCAAAATTTTTTGAAATCGCTTTCCTCCGAACGGCTGCAATAGGTAGCTTTTTGTAATGGAAGCTACCTAATAGCAAGTAAAAAATGGCAGCTATTAAAGCTATTCTAGCTGGAAATTATGAAATTTCTTTTCTAAACTTCATCGTTGTAGTTCCAAATTTGACCGATAAAAGGGCTTCACTGTCTCAAACTGTCATCATGCTCAAAATAATATTGTTATTCTAACACGCAAACTTTTTTCACCCCCACCCTTTCCAGTCTGTTTTTGTTTACGCTTAAACTGCTAACCAGGGTGAATAGTTAAAAACTGATTTACTGCTGATATAGATTCAATCGATAGTTTGGGTGTTCTGACACTTTCGTTTGACCCAGCGACCTCTGTAGCTAATACTCGGAGCTAAAGCAAAGAAGCTTAGTAAAGAAATACCCCACTTCCATATACCCTAATATGTTTCCGCCATTTACTTGTTACTGAACTTAAAAATCTGGTAGTTTATTTTAGGATGCTCTGCATTTTCTCTCAATATTATTATTATTGTTATTATTATTATTGTTATTATTTTGATTTCAGCTTGTAGCATAATCCATTTCTCTCCATTTACATAAATATATTTGTATGTATATACAAATTTGTATTTACATACAAATATATCTATGCAAATGAATCACTTGATTCTCCCATGTTTCTGAATATATGGATAGAATTAAAGACATTTTGTTAATCTATCAAACAGTAACTATTAAGTTGAATAAACTTTTAAATATTTCAATTCAATATAAGTGTAAAATAATACCTAATTAATACATGAAGAATTGTCTACAGATTTTTTTTCGTTTTTATTTAATAGTGGAATACGATTTATATGTATTCTTCCTTACATAAATATTCATTGTTTACCGTGTAAAATTATAAAGTTTTTTCTGTTGTACCAAAGTCACGTTGTAAATTTAAAAAAAAAGAAAATCTCAGATCTAGATACTACAATAATGAGACAACATAAGCACAATATCCAACAAATAACTTATTGAATTTGCACAGGTAACGTTTTGAAATCCTATAATTCCAGACATTTTGTTGATTAAAATAGTCTTTCTGCCTTTTGCCGGCAGCAAAGGGTTACTTCACTTTTCCTTTTTTTTTTTTTTTTTTTTTTTTTTAATACAGCTAATTATACTCGAACGCATCAAGCTGAAATGCGTGTAAACCGATTATAGAAGATTCAATACTGAATTTGAATGAGAATTTCGCTAAATTAGTTAACTCTATCCAATTTGCTTTAATTTATGGCGATTTATTTTTGGTCGCGAAATTCGGCGCTAATTCGCCAGGTGTCCCCGATTTGAGGCGAGAATTTTACGCTGGGTAATGTGACTATGTAGTTTTAAGGGTATGAGTCATAAGCAACAATGATTATAAGAATTAAAGTAATTTTATGGGAAATCACGTTTTCTGAAGTTGAATGAGAATTACGGAAAATTAGTTAGCAATTACCAAGTTGACTTATTTTATGGCAATCTATTTTATAGCCAAATTTGGCGAGAATTTAACGCTGGCGAGTAAGAGTATGTAGATTTCAACGTACGAGTAGCAACAATGGCTATAATAATTAAAATAAATATTGCGCGAAACCATTTTCTAAAGCACAAGGCGAAACAAAAATGAGCCAGAATCCTTGTATCAAGACCGAACACTTCAAGGTATTCTTTACCTTTTGAATTTCTAATTTTTTTTGTACATCTTTTGACTCAAGATGATAATAAATTTAAAAAACAAAAATACTGTTCGATTTCAAATAATTTTAATATCATGCCTGCAAGTGATGTGCATTTACGACGGATCTAAAAAGAAAATACATTTTTCCTTGCTTAATGCGAAATTTTCTGACATAATTTTTGACTCAATTTTTAGCGCGAAACCATGACACTTACAGGTATATTTATTGATGTGATTTGAAATCGAGCAGTTTTTTTTTTTAATTTTTGCGTGAAATGAATCCAAATTCTGTATTATAAGTAATTTTTGTCTTACGTCATCAGTTTTTTAGCAATTACCGAGTTCTCGTGTCTAAAAATTCGGTTTAAAATGCAAAACTTTGCAGCATTTTCCGAAAAATTCTTTAGCCTTTACCGAGAATCGGGGCGCACAATATCCCTAAAGGGACTTTGTAAGTAGGAAGTAATGAGTCAAATACCTGAAGGGGACGTAGGAAGGCCAAAAGAAAAGTAAACAATGTTTCTAAGCACGAATGTTTTACTTTTAAACATAAAAACCCTTATAAACCTTAATTGACATTTCAAGATTAATTTTATTGACCAGAAGTAATATAGATAAGGAATATTTAAATGCGACTTCTGGAAAAATAATTTTTCCTTTATTTTCAGGTTAGATAAACTATATTACGTAAAATTTTATAAACATAGTTCAGGGATTTTTTTCCGAGAATGCTTTCCATATTACTCACCATGCTCTAAACTAGAATCTAAGCTCTAAGTGATAATGTAATTATTTTACAGGTACTACAACATCAAATAAACGGTCAAGTGTCAGTAATAATATCGAATATTGCTATTCTGTATAAATCTTTTTTAAATCTTATCCTAATATGTTTATTATGAAATTAATTCAGTACTGACAACAAAAGTAGTGCATATTTAAAATTTCACTTGTCATTTCATAGAACTAAATTCAGCGTAGTGATAATCTTCTCTATTTGCAGAGTACGCAAAACAGAACCCTTGTTCAAAGTTTAAACTTGGCATTGTACTAAGAGCGCTTCGAAAGAAGGTCGCAAAATTCAACGCCTGCGCCGCTTTGGTCGGTGCCGCGTTTTTCCAGATACGATTATAATTAATTTTTAAAGATACAGGTGGCTTATTGAGAGATCCACTCATTGCAAACTAGTCGCGAATTCCATAGTATTTATGTGATTAATTCTAATTAAATTAGTATTGTTTTAACAATTTGACGTTTATTGCTTTTATACAGGGCATTCCATTACACAAATATATCACTAAAAATTGTTATATACGCTTTAAAAGCCGATGGCACATAGAGTACTCCATCCTTGTCATTTTGTAAGTCCAAACCATCCGTCTTTTTAAGAGTTAATATGTCGGTTAGTTGCGATGATTTTTTTCGAAAATCATTATCAACAATGCTTTTACATATATGCTACGATAGGTACCCCCAGCGCTGCTCAACACTTTTGCTGAATGCCCGCTAGTCGAAATTTGTGTGTAAGGGGAAAATGCGCTTTTCTCAAAAACTATGTGATCTAAGGAAATTGCTATAATTTTCCTTCAAGGTATAAATTAACGTCTATTACCTCTAATATTTTCATAATTTTAGTTTCAGTAGATTCTGAAACAAAGAGGGGTTGACGTATTTTTGCACTACATTTTCGACGTTATCTCTGAAAATGTAATACCTAAAATTAAAAGAAATGTATTTTTCAGTTCAGCGTTACAAATCCTTTCACACGATATACAAAGAAAAGATTTTTTTAAATAACTTAAACAGCCCCTTTAAATTTTTTTCCCTAAAAATATTTGTGAATGTTTAATAACCTGTAAATATGTGGGTTAATAGTCTTTATTACTTCTCCCAATTTGAACTTTCCACGTTACATAGTTTATGAGTAAAATAGCTGTGACAGACAAATACGGGAGGGATCTTATAACGGTTCCGTTTTTACTTTTTAAGTTTGGAACCCTAAAAATGTTAATTTTTAATAACAAATATAAATATTTTGTCATATTTTGAAATATTTCTGTTAATTTTGAAGATATTCTGACACTATACCTGTTCCGTGCATGGGTTAGCGTATTGAATGTAGGACAATGTAGAATTACATGTAGAATGTAGAACAAAGGAAATTGAAACATATTCAGCTGAATTGACCTTTCTCTGTTTGCCGTAAGAATAAAATGTTACTAAAAAAATACCAAAACCGCCCATTTTTTAAGAACTTTAAGAAGATATTGTTAGGATCTTATGTTCTTTCATCATGCTGTATTACAATTGAATTAAAAATATGTTTTTTTTTTCAATATTGTACGTTTAAAATAACAAGCTGAATATTTCACGTCAAACGTGGCAATGAGGTGCATTCTTAGTTTAACTAGTTTTATGAATATTTTATGCAACGCATATTGTACTGAATGTATATTTTAGTGGCACTTCATCCGTGCATATCAATTTCGTTCTGTTTAAAAGGCTGCAACATCATTAAAATGCACTTGAAATACTTTTTTTTCCACTGGTCGTAATGTAACGGAAAACTTTTGACTGGCAGTGTAATTAAACTACGCATCCAATTTTCATAAAATTCGAAATGACTCGACAAAATATTGCAATTAAATTGCCAGACTATTCGGTTGGGTAGTTTTTGGTCTGTTAAATGCGAACGAACAGACAGTGAGACAGACGGACAGACAAATGGGTGGACCGAACGACGACTATAGGTGTTACGTATTTCTATAATTACGAAGGCAACTAAAAATTGCTCCAAACATAGGCAGATGACGTTACCCGTAAGGGGGAATATATAGCATCCGAAAAACCTAATATCCAATATGAGAATAGAGATTACTACACTGTAAAAAAGATTTAGAAACACATTTCTGAAAAGCATGTTACCATATTTGTTTCTAAAATACGCTTTTTGAAACAGAAAATGGTTTTACTTCAGAATAATCGGAAAAAACCTACATTCCGGGTTGAGAAAACTGGTTAATACTCTATACAAATTATTTGGACACGTTTTCGAAAAACTGTGCAAGAAAAAGAAAGTTTTTTTTTTATAAATTGTTCTTTCTTATTATTTCAAAAATAATTTAGTTTTTGAGATTTCTAAAAATAAAAAACGCCGTGAAATCCCGGAGGAGGTTATTGTTATTTTCATTTGTGGTTATATTTTATTTTCGTAAATCGCCAAACATTTGTCTTTTTTTACAGTGTATGTTGTTTTGTTTCACGGCGTCATTTTAACAAAGCTATGTTATAAAAGTATTAGGGAAATGTAAAATATTACAGAAAAAAGTTTGCACACATTCACTTTGAAAGACTTTTAATATGACTTAGTGTTGTTCTCCAGACTTCAAACTTACATTAATATTAAGATCATATCGTTCACCCGCAAGAAAATCGACACATATTGCAAAAATTCATTTTGCGTTTTATTACACAAATAAGTCTGTCATAGATTTGTCTATCAACACAAACAGTTTCATAATTGGAGTTACACAGAAAATCCCTTTATTACGATATATGTCCATTTGTGACCATAGAATAAGGTTGGATTGTGTGGGAGATTAAATTACACAACCCTCCAAAGCTCATCCTACCTCTTCATTCATATGGGTTTTATGCTTTCTTGCATGTTTTTTATTCCTGCATTCAAAGTTAAGCGCTGCAATTTTAGCTTATATTAAAATTATGCATTTTTTTTGTGCGTGTGTGTGTCTCCAGGGAAATTTCCTTTTGTCGAGATGTGTCACTTTTCTTGCGGGTAAGCGATATTATCAACTACAACGAAATAATTTTAATGAGAACTTTTTTTATGAAATAAATCATCAAAAATTGCAAATCTGTACTGTAAAAAAAGGCGATTTTTTTTTTGTTTAATCTATGGAAATATAATTTTCGGAAACATTTTCCTAGTAGTTTTTAACCCCTTAACGCTCGAATTAAATTACAGTTGAAAAATTCAAACTGCTTATTGGCACCACTTTTATGAAAAAGAAATATTCATCTTATTGAATGATAGGAAAAACCATACTAAAATATAGCCAATTTCACTATTTTATAAAACTGGTGGGAATCAAACAATCTGAGTAAATGACACAGCCCGAGAATATGACGGGAGCTAGAATTAAGGGGTTAAAGTGCATTCATCAATCTTCTCAAACAGGAATATCGTTTTTCAGGATGAATCGAATAGAAACAGGAATATCGTTTTTCAATTCTCAAATAAACATTTTCTTATTCAAGGAACATGATTTAGATAAAAATATAATAAATTAAAAGTATTAACATAAAAGCAAAATGAAAATTATTTTTTTATTATTCGTGCATGTACAAAATTAGTTACGCGGCTAAAATTGTTTAATCGAGAATATATAGCTCAACAAAGATCGAAAATCTGGATAGAAAAACTTGTTAATGCATCTTAAAGATAATTCGGAAACGTTTCCGAAAATCAGTGACAATAAAAGAAACGTTTTTAAAAATGCTTCTTTAAATCTTGGAAATACTGTGAGGTTTATTCAGGTAAAGAACGTTTTTAGAAATTGTGAATACAAAAGGTTATTGCACATTTTTGTTTATAGTTATATTGTATTTTCATAGACTAACCTCTTAATTCTTGCGCACGTGACTTTCACGGCCATTTGTAGGCTACATTTTTCTTTTGTTCAGACTGTTTGATTCCCAACAGTTTTTTAATGGTGTAGTTGGCTTTATTCTCGTATCATTTTATTCGCAGTAAATAAGGAGAATATTTCTGCTTAAAAAAATTAGTGTCAATCACACAATTTGAAATTTTTTAAAAAGGCTACATTTATCGGGCTTTACGCTTACCCTTTCCGGTACAGTGTGCCCGGGTCGGGATACCTAATTTTAATTCCAAACTTACGAACGACACCAAGAATATTTTAGTAAAATTTTGCTTTTACAATGAACATTTAAAGTAACATGTTTTTAATATCTAAAAATATTGTTTTAAAATTCAGATGTCAGGCAATCATTTCATCATTTTAGAACAGAAATTGTCCGTGCCGGAAAGGTTTAAGGAGTTAAGAAGTGTGAATTAAATCACACTTTTTAACTGATAGTTATTTATTATTAAGAATTAAATCACAAATCTGTGAAAATTTCATCTTTTTCACAGTGTACCCTTGTTATTTCATATTACTACGCACAATCGAAGAAATAAATAAGTTCCATCGATTTGATTTTGTAATTATCCATAAACTAATTACCAAAAAAAAAAAAAAAAACAACAGCTTTTTTAAACTATATTCCAGAACTTATGCAAAAAATACACGTTTGAAAATTAATATGCTGTATAACAATGTTAATGAAACTTTAGCTCAAAATCTCTTTTACTTTTTGAATTAGAGGGGAATCTAAAGTCAGTCTATCAGAGAGCGCATTAAAAAAATAATTTATCTGGGGATTCAAAATGGTAAAACCTATGCCTAGTAAATGTAATAACATTTTGATGTTGTGTGTAATAAAGTTACGAGTTCCTTGGTAGAATGTAAAACTTAAAAAAAGCCAACAGAAAAAGGTACGGTGAGATACTTCTAGATATGAATTTGTCAACAGACGACTTTTTGTCCTCTAAAATAAAACAATCTGATTTACGAAAGCTTGAACATGTAATTTTGGTATTTATTTCATCAAGTATTCTTGACAATATAATTTAATAAAAATATATTTTGCACTTTATATTCAAATTGAAAGATGCTTTCCTTTAAATGTTAATTAAAATGGCATAAAAAAAGTCTGATATTCCTATTATTTTCTCTTTTCTGCTTTTCTAAGACAAAAATATAATAATCGAATAGCCAATTAGGTTACTTGTATTAACTGATATTGTAAGACCAAAATTTTCAGAATTTTATTTTTTATCACTTTAACATTTCAAGATCTATTTTTTTTTTTTTTTTTTTTTTTTTTTTTCAGAATTCAGAATGAAATTTTACATTTGGTGAAATAATATAGTTTTGTATAATTAAATATAGAAATTTGGTTTTAGTGTTACAACAATTTATTACAGGGTTCATTTTTCTTGTGCATCATCATCTTGTGCAATTCATCTTGTGCGTAAAATTAGAGATTTTTTTTTAAGTTGTCGATAAAAGGTAATTTTAGATACAATTAAATTAACAAATGTATATCGCCGTACAAAGATAAAAATAATGTTTTTCAGAAAAGCTAGACTTACGTAAATTTCTCGAAGAAACCTTTGAAACTCATTTTTCTCAATATCATATATCAAGAATTAGAATCTTACAAAATAGCAAACGCTTCAAAGCGAAAATTATTTTATAGTTAGATCTTAGCAAACTTCAAGCAATGAGATTTTTACCAGAACAAAACGAAATTGAAAGCACCTACCATATATACAACAACAATGTGCACAACAATGATACTTAATAATGAAAAGTAAAATTTCAACAATACAATAATAATGTAAACGCAATATGCTTAATAATTAAAATGTATTTAATAATGAAAAGTAACAAATATGATTTAACTATGAATTAAAATATTTTAACAATTTGCATTGTTTTGAAAGTCTTTGTTACGAATGTGAATCTATATTTAAACACGTGTCCGTACTGACGTCATGATGTTACGTCATTAGGCGATGATGCACCGCCCCCTGAATACTAGGCCTGACCGCTGGACCAAAAATGGAGGCTGCCGAAGGCGGATTTTTTTCAGCGTGTGTACAGTCCCTTATATATTCCTACCAATAATTTTTTGAAGTTTTCTCCGCTTCATTTTTCTGAGAATAAGTAAGGTAGAGAAATCTTTTATAAAATGCTGGTGTCTACATTTAAGGGACCGTACCTATGCTAAAAAAAATCCGCCTTCGGCAGCCGCCATTTTTGTGTCATTTTTGTATGAGCGCTCAGGCCTTGTATTCAGGGGGCGGTGGATGATGACATGATGCTAAAACAGACACAATGAAGATGTGTAGCATTCCGATGTGATGTCGAATTGCATAGTAATACTTGAATGTACGTGCACTTACGCACACACATTTGTCAAATTAACTCCAAACTTAGCGATACGATGAAATATTGTCAAAAATAAGTTAAATATCTGGCTAACTTAACAGTTTGGCGAAATTCCCAATGTTATGTATAGTATGGATTGTAATATATGCGATAAAGTTTCGTGATGAAACATTTTTCTGGTATATATATACGGGACAGAGTGAAAGGCTATTCCTTTTAGGCAATCAGCCAAATGATCTTACCAAAAAACAAAAAAAAAAACATAGAATGACTCATATGACGACACATGAATCATATATTATTACCTCCATTTTAAGGCTGTTCCCAAGTGCTACCTGGCAACTTTCTGACTCATATATATATTTTACGCAGACGTATGAAATTGTCAGGTACATTTATTAAGGCTCAGAGAAATCTAACTGTTTTTCCATAAAGACAGAAAATATTTCGGAAAATTCTATTAAAACTCTGCAGTCTTGAGACAACAATTGCTCATAACTCAAGATGTAATTTATTTATCAAAAAATGAAGCCAAACTGTTCGATTTTAAATCACTTCTACAATCATACTTGCAATTTTCGTGCATTTATGTTTACAAATGACTCAGAAAATGTGTCAAAAAATGTGCCTTCTTGAATGGGGAAATACATATATATATATATGAATTAGTAATAAGTAAATTAAATGGGGAAATGTGAAGATTATATATATATATATATATTATAGTTCTATATTTTTCCATTTAATCTACATATATCCACCAAAGAAAACTAGCATTTTATGTTATTCTTGTTATTTTGCCTTTAATTAATGTTGTTTCTGTGTAATTATATAATACATAAATTAAATGTAAAATTCTAAAAATGCTTGCTAGTAACTTTTTATTATTTACCGCTATTTCCGAACAACATTTTCTGTGGTATTCCAAAAGAGACATCTATAACAAATATCAGGTACATCTATCTAATCAAAAACAACTCGTTGTAAATGATCCCGCCAAGCCACAAACCTAAATCGTCCGTCATAAAAAGAAGTGATATCACATAAAAAGAAGCGATATACAAGTGCATACTCCGAGTGCCGTGTAAAAATCTGTCACTACTCATAGTGTTTTCAAAGAACTCAGAGTGAGGTACAGTATGCGAAAACTGCTTGGCGACCTGCAGGTTTTTATAATGTTTGTTCTTCCTGCACTTAGATATGACTATTTGTTTAACAATTTTGTTCTTGTACTACTGATTCCATTAAACTGTGAAAAGCTGAACTTTGGTTGTTTACATGCCCATTCTTATTTAACATCATGGATCGATTTGTTGATTTTATTTCCCATTTTTTGAACGAGAAAGACCACATTTACGAGGAGGATTTTCTAAGGTAAACATGTAATAATTTTTTGAGTTCGAAAAAAAATAATAAAAAATAATGATCATATGAATATTACTAATAATGCGCCTAATAATAGATGTTATCTAAACTAAGATATATTGTAGTAAAAGCCAACGTAAACGGAATTGCACATTACAGGGAAAAATCTGTTCTAGTATAAGGCTTCTGTTACAATAGTATTATATAATATTTTTTATGTTGAAAATACAACAATTTACGTTTAAGAAATAATTGTGTCATAAACAGGATCCATTTTACCAGTTTCCCATTTAATTTTGAAGCAGTGTATTATTAAATGTATTTATGTAATTAAAAATTATGTTTAAAATATTGAAAAGTATATAATTGTAAATATAGATGATTACTACAGTTACATACCATTTTCTGCTTGTCTTACAAATTTTCTGATTTATTAGAGATCTTCCTCCTATAAATATTTATAAGAGTGATATAATAAGAGTTTAAAATAAATTTTTTCGACTTTCACAATTTTTCGAAATTTTTATAGGTACTGCATATATTAAATATACGCTTGCAGGTAGCCAATCAGTTTTCACATACTATATCTCAATCCGAGTCCTTTGGAAACATTATGAGTAGTGATAGATTTTTACACGGAACTCAGAGTATTCACTTCTATATCGCATCTTTTTATGACTGATGTTTTAGGTTTGTGGCTTGGCGGGATCATTTGCAGCATTGAAAAAAAAAAAAAAAATTAGATATCACTTCCTTTTGTAAAGTATTTCATTTGCATTATAATAATTCCATTTTAATTCAGAAAAGAAAAGATAAACGAAAGATGATAGAAGTATAAAAATAATATAACATTAATGCTATAAACTTTTAAAAGTATAATATGCCTAGTAGACATAATGTTGGATTCTAACATTTTACACAAAATATGTAAAGACATAAAAACAGACTGAGTAATGGGCATTTCTTTTATCACCGGGCGTGCTTGAAGTATTTTTAAAATAAAATTAGTTTTTTTTTTATTTCAGAAATCCAACGTCCCCCGATAAGCGCGACAGAAACTCAGATTATGTGATTAAGCTTTTTTTCCTTTTTAAATATTTCCATAAGCTCTAACACTTGTTGGATTTTCTGAATTTTCAATGCATGTACACAATTTCAGAACAGAGTATCTTGCATTATTTAACCCTTAACGGACAAATGCCGCCATATCGTCGGTACCTTGTCAAACTATCCAATATGAAACAGTGATCCCAGTGGGCTATTTTTTTAAAATTCATATTTCTTGATTTCCATAACTTTTTCGAAATAGACTTTTTCTCCTTATTTAAGGACATATTAATTTAGGCGAAAAGAAGTGGACTTTTACCATTTCATAAAAGTAGTGTCAATCAAGAAGTCTGAATTTAAAAAAAAGTAGCCCACTGGCAACACTGTTTTAGGTAGATTTCGTATGAAATATTACCTATTGGAATCTCCCCTATGTTGGAATTTCGGAAACATTTTTGCAGATCTACACTGCCGATCATGACCCCTAGAACCTAAAACCTAAAACCACCCCAAGTTAAAACTTTATCTATCTATCTATATTTCTGTCTCTATATATATCCCTTTTTTACGGACACGATAACTTCCATAATTTTGCAAAAATCTTTTCCAAATTGATTCATAAAATCAAGGAGAAAGAAAATCTCGGTCATGTTCGTTAATGGGCAAAATCGGACCAAGTTGTGGAAACAGGGATGAGTTTTGTGAAAAAAAACATAACTTCTTAGTTATAATACATATAGACTCAGTTTAAAGTTATTAATACTTCTGCAAAAATTCTAAAAAAATATGTACGACAGAACTTTGATAAATCTAAAAATGAGCTGAAAGGACGAAAATAGGGATTTGCGGAGGAAAAAATTCATAACTTCGTCAATTTTCAAGATGTCGATTCAAGAATGACGATTTCCAAATAAATTTATTATAAATTCTCTTAATATTATCTATAACTTTTATATTGACAAGTTTTTGACAGGACTAATTCTTACCGCAAAAAATAAAAAAATAAAAATAAAAATGATAACAAAAAGGGGCGTTCAGGGAGGAAAAAATCCATAACTTCGTCAATTCACAAGATATCAAATGCGCATGAATTTATTATATATCTTCTTAATATTATCTACAACTTTGACATTGACAAGTTTTTGATAGGACCAATTCTTTCAGCAAAAACAAAATCCATAGAGGTTGAAGAAAAAAATATCGTATTCTGTCTCTGAAAGCAAGGGTTCTCAAACTAAGGTACGCGTACCAGTGCTGGTATGTGAAGCTCTGTTTACTGGTACGTGAAAGTCCGATACTGGAACGTGAAATGAAATAAAAAATACAGCCTGTGAAATTTAAAAAAACAGCTCAATGCCTCCTCTTCTTTTTGGATTTCCAGTTCGCCGTCACCGTTGTGTTTGCTGTCTTTTATTACTACTTCGACAGCGTTTTGTTTTCCCCTATGTTAATGGTAATTTGAATTAGAATTTTTTAGATAAATAGAACTAAAGTTCTATTATATGTTGAGTAGACCATTCATCCCTCCTGAAAAACAGGAAAGGTTTGCTTCTATTACTATATTGTATGTGTGTATATTACTTTTTTAATCGGGCTTCGATCTCGTATTTATAAGCAATTTATTTTCAGAAGGTATGTCAATTTCTTCAGGTTATTTACTTATTACGTTTTCTTAATAGTATTTTACTATTGATATAAAATGAATATTCATATAACAAAAAAGGGACGCAAATATGTTATTAAGTATTGTAGCTTTTTTCTACCTAAACACTGTATATTGATAGTGTACATTTTATTAAAATAGTGATACCATTTATTTGAATGTTAAAATAAAGCAGTCAATTTAACTACCAATTTAATAATGTGATTTTATAATTAAATAAACAAAAATAGGCTCAGACGGAAGCACAAAACACTGGAAAAATATTTCTTTTTAGACATATTCTGTTTACACAGGTTTTTCCATATCGATTTTGAGTTCGTCACCTGGTGGTATGCAGAAGTATGAACTTCTGTTTAGTGGTATGTCGATCTAACAGTTTGGAAACCCCTGCTAAAAGTATTCTCTTAACGATCTCATTATATAACGGGTTAAAAATTCAAATTGCTTATTGGCACCCCTTTTTTGAAAAAGAAATATTCACCATATTTAATGACAGGTAAAATGATGCCATAATAAAACCAATTACACTATTTTATAAAACTGGAGAAAATACACTGCCCGTGAATATCACGGGAGCGAGAATTAAGCGGTTAAGGATGTACTGAAATCCAAACTGCTTATTTTCAGACTAATTTTTAAATTCCTTTTTGATTTCAAACGCATCCATTTGGTAGGTTCTCTTATTCAGAAACTATATAATGTGCCATAATGGTCGATATTTTGGTAGAAGTAGAATATATAATAAAAAAATGAAGTCAAAGTGGGCATTTTAACCGAATTTCTCGAAGCAATTGTGTTGGAAACAAAAAATATGGTCCTACTGAGAAAATAATTGTTTTTAAATCAAGTTCTATTTAACTGAACGAAAATAAAAATGTAGGTCGTTTATAAATCTCTTAAAATATCACGTCAGCAAGTTTCATATTTTTCCTTTTAAAAATGAATCTGAAAATGTGTCAAAAAATTCCAAGGTGTTGAGCATGGAAAAATATTTTTTGAATACTGCCTTAACCATCTCGCTGCATAATAGTTTTATCAAAATAGCTTCAAAAATTGCGTATTTAACACCTTTATCACCGGTTTTTAAAAACAAAAAATTTTGTCTAATTTAATCGGAAAATGCTCCGATTAAGTAAGGCAAAATTAAAAACTAATAATAATAACTGGTGCGAATAATCAAATTAATTAGACGGAAATAATGCATCCCTGAGGAAATCTCGGGTTGCACAGCGAGAGGGTTAACATGGCAGCTAGTATTTTAATAAAACCAGTTTTTATATGAAAATGAAATTAAAAACTCGTTAAAGCGGCCAGATAAAATTCTTAAAGTGGTTTTTAGACCTATTTATGATTTAGTTTTTGTTGTTAAAATTAGTACTTAACTTTGAAATCTACTTGCGCCTGTAGGCCGAGCCTGCAGGGACTTTTCATCTTGAATAGTTTGACATGGCACCCTTAGGGAATTTATTTGTTTGTCGCCACTTTTTATTGTCACGTGCAAGAGAAATTCTCTTAAATATTTACTTTTAAAATATAGTGGTGCGAAATATAAAAATAGAATCATGTATTTAAAGTTAAGGTCCGTAAAGTGTTAGGAGAAAAATGTTACAAATTCGTGAATTAATCACAGAGAGAAGGAGGATACAAATACTAGGCAAAGTTATGTGTTTCAGCACTACTAATCCGAAGATGAAAATGATGTGTTCCATGGAAATTTTAAAGAGTGTATGCACATTGTTTACAAATAAGCTTTCGCTATACTATAAATAAATCACTTTGCATTTTGAAATTTCTTATTAGGGTTGGTTGGGGTAAAAGGGCAACTGGGGTAGTGTGGGTCATTCCCCTCAAACTAAAATATGTACAGGATATTTCACACTGATTTGCATTAATCGGAACACATTTTGCTACACGGAGGCGTTTCCATATATATGAGCTTTGTTTCCTTTATTATTTAGTTCATAGGACTAATATAAAAGAAATTTCCAGAACATTTTATTTAAAGAGTTCAACCTATATTTCCCCAGGTGGTGTTTCTAAGTTAGTTTTCATTATCTTTTAATGTTTATTAACCCCTTAACCTACGGTTTGGCACCATAGCTACCACTAAAATTTAATAGATATTTTCGCCTTGTTTAATCATGGAATTTCGACGATTAAATTAAACTATATTTACTGTGAAATTTTAGTAGAAAGAAGAATTTACATTTGGCTCGATCATCGTACGCGGGCTATGCTCGTCATTGTAGGTTATGTGTGTACACTGTTGTGTACAGTTTAGACTAAAATACGCATTGCAATTTGAATTTTTACAAAAAATGTTATTAAGAAGAGTTTAAGAAGAGGGGTCCAATTTACTCCGTAATTTTAGCCTACTAGGGTAAGTGGATCCCTACATTATGGTGTAAGTGGGCCTAGGGTGTCCCACTTACCCCACTAAATAAATAGAAATAAATTTATGCATAATGGCTTAAACAAGTGGCCTTAAAGTTTTGTTCGTGAAGTCTAAATTCTTTATATTTTTATTTTCTGCAAGACTTATTCTAACTTGAATGATTACTCATTAACTTGTATAACACAACAAGGAAATGTCCTGTAGAGAAACATAGTTTAAAGCTTTTTAAAAGACAATTGTTTTAAATAAATTATTTAATTAAAAATGTCAGTTAATAGGAGGCTCATTCCTTCGCAGCTATTTTTGTAAACTGCAAAAGTGGAATTTCAGAACTGCATGAGGTTAAATATTTTTGTCCTACTATTACTTTAAAAGAAACGTTAAAATTTTTAGAGCACTAAATAGGGGAAACTGGGGATGAAAGGGACACTCAAAATTTCAGGAAGAAAATAAAATGAATAAAGTTCCAACATTTGCTCAATCGATGACGATACTTGTTCTGTCTTAATAATCCTTACAACTAACATCAACGATTGTAGCATTGTAGGTGATGAAAGCAAAACCTGTTTTTGATATAAAAAAGTAAATTCTGATGTTGCTTTTTTTTCTCTAAAAAAGTAATATTGTGTTTAGCATTATAATATTTATGTTATTTACCACTGTAAAGTATGCACTTTATGTGAATATCAGTATATTTTGTTAGCTAAAATACTCTCATGCATGAATACATTTTTAATTTCGCTAGGTGGGCATAGGGTTGAAAAGGACAGAAACTGAGGGGTTGAAAGGGAAATATATCTTTCAACCCCTCAGGCTGTTCCTATCAAGCTTCCTTTAGTAAATCTCAATAAAAAGAGTTAGCTTTATATTTGCTTGAAGCATCTAATATCAACTATGATTTGACAACTGTGCATATGAGTATTCAATTGCTTTGAACTTTCCAAATATGTCCCTATCTTGGCAAACAAAGACCAAAGCTGGAATTGATTGGTTTCAAGATTTTATGCAACGAAATGCATTACTTTCTCTTCAGAAACCTATAGCCATTAGTTTAACAAGAAGTACAAGTTTCAACATAGCTAATGTTGATACTTTTAAAAAAACCATTAGTTATTTATGGATCGCTATAAATTTACACAGAACATAATATGTAACTGTGAAAAAACATGCTTAATGACAGAGCACAAAACACCTAATATAGTAGCAAAACGTAGTGAAAAACAATTATCTCACGTAACATCAGTTGAAAGTGGTAAACGTTTCGCCCTTTTGTGTTTTGTTTCTGCATCAGGTAACTCTTTTCAACAGTATTCGCTTTCCCAAAGAAGGATTTCAAGGAATTCATGCTCGAAAGTGCCCTATCCCAAAAAACTTGGACTTGCTCATCAAAATTGGTCAGTGACCGCAGAAATTTTGAAAAGCAATTGTACATTATCTAAATATCCTAGTTGTTCTAAAACTGATCATGAGCTTCTCTTATATGATAATTATAAAATCAATATAAATATTAAGACAACAAAATTTGCGAAATATAATGGAATAATTAAGGATATATTCCTGTCGCACTGTAGACACAATCTCCAGAAAAGCACTCTTAATGAATAAAAAGTACATTTTTCCAGAAAAAAACAGAATAAAACCATTTCGTATTTGCCAATAATATTGTCATGAATGACGTGAATATTAATGATATTGTGGTGAAGTTACATAAACCCGTAACTGGTGATGAGACAGCTAGAGCTAAATCTTTGTTAAAATTTTTGACTGATTTAAAGTTGTTTTATGTCAGGTAGGCCTAAACATGTTTTTCTTATTTTTATTTTATCATATGTTGCAATATATTTTATTTTTATTTGTGTATAATTATCTTTCATTTTTTAATAATGTAATCGCAAAAAAAAAAAAAAAAAAAAAAAATGTTTATAAATTTGTTCTATTTATGTGTGTCCGTTTCAACCTCGATCACTGTCCCTTTTATCCCCTACAATGGGCTTAAAAGGGGCATTTCTCCCAATTTATGAAAATGCGTATATATTTTAAATTATTGTACTTGAAAATAAGAGGTTTTAGTAGTATCGGAGCGAAGGTTTTAGGCGAGAATTAGGCGCAAATTCTAAAGTGATATCTTTTAATGTCATTGTTTTATAAGCTTATAAAGACAAAATGTCCCTTTCATCCCCATTCCCCTCTACATTTCGACAAAGCTACATATGTCAATATAAACTAAAGGCAGTCAATATTTATAGGATCATAGCTGCCAACTTGTACGGATTTTTCATACCACAAAAATTTAATAGAAAATTATAGCTAATCGAATCACCGAAATTCAAGTAATTTTAAAGTTTAAATAAATCAAAAATTTCTACAAAATTTTATGGATATTCCCGGAAAAATCCGTACAAGTTGGCAGCTATATAGGGTAGACAATTAAATATCTTTCTTCAGAAATCTGTACTAATCGCAAAGTAATTTTCTTCGCTTTATCTAAGGGCAGAATTATCTACGATTAAAGATGGCGAAATAAACTGTAAGAAATTACAAATCTAAGTATAAGTAAGAGTAATCTTTATTACGTCCACTAATAACCATATCATAATATATATTTCGAACGGAAAAGTCAAAACATATATTAAAATACTCTTTTGCATAAAAGACGCTACTAAAACACATTAAAAGGATATTAAAAACTTATATATACATGTTTCAACGTCCTTCACTGAGTCGTCATCAGAATGTATAACATAAATTACAAATACAAAGCATATGAAAACTGGAAAAAAATAAGAAATACAAACAATTAAACATATAACGCCTCCTACATTTTCGCTATCACACGGGTTCCCTCTTAGTCGCGACTCCGAAAGTTTTTCAACCACTCAATCCATATATTCGGGATGCGAAAAAAACCGTATCGTTACAAAACCCTGAACCTCTTAAATAAATTCCAGTGGTCTGTCTTATAAATAATTGCAAACAAAAATTAGACTTGTAGATTAATGTATTTTCGTTAAAAATATGTTAATGTTCTCTATTTGATTCAGCCGGAATAAAGCAGTATTACTTTCATTATATTTTATGTCCGCCGTATGTTCTTTACATCTGATATTGAATTTTCATTGGTTCATACCAATATACTGTTTTATCCCGGCTGTATCAAATTGAGAGCATTAACATACTTTTAACGATAGTGGATTAATCTAGACCAATCAGAATTGCCAAATATTTCGGCCCACATTATAGATCTTGGCGATAATCCCTTCAACGATCTTCCTTTCATAAATGTGATAAAAATGTAACTCGAGTTGGTTGAGGATAGCTGACTCGTAAAATTTTTTACAATATCGTTTTGATCTGTCACATTTTGTTGCCGACAAGTCCTCACTTTATTACAAAGACACTCTACTGTGATTGAAAAATAATCACATAATTATAAAATGGTACATTTAAAACTTCTAGCTGATCCGCTCGGCTTTCCCTGTGCCCTTTATAATAACCTTAGAGGAAGACAAGACTGGGAACAATCCTATGTAGGTATTTATTAAATTAACTCGTTTTAAAATAAAAACCACATTGAAACGTTGAGTACATTGGTATTTAGATGAAGAGACATAGTTATTTTTTAAGAAAAACCCTTTAATTCACTTAAAATTAATAAACAGATTTTATTTAATGTTTTACACCAGAATTATTTTAGTATATTTGTATTATTTAATTTGATAATTAAACAAATAACGGCAACTGCAACTGGACGCCTCCCTTTTCTGAAACATATCGAGAAGTAACTGCTCCTTATGGCAGTTGAGATAAATAAAATATTGAACTCTATTTCTTACTAAAGGAAATCTATAATATGCGAATATATTTATTTAGCCAGCTCTATACTAAGGAGATTCAATCTATTACGAAAATCCTTATACAAAATTCCTTTTCACATGTAGATTAGAAAACGTTTTGTCTGTAACCACATATTAATGAAATATCCAGAATTTACCATAATCAGAAACTGCAATGATGTTTTTTACTTGAGAATAATATTCTCCTAGTCATTCTAATGTATAGTCAGTACAGATAACGAACAGCTCCTTATTACAGGGTGAATATGTTCAGAACAATATATAGCATCCACTCTCAATTTTATAAGATTAAAACAAGAAAGGATAGAGATAGTAACACTTTTTACTGGCCGGATGCATATCATATTGGAATTACAGCGTCTAGAATACCTAGTGTGGAAATATGCTATCCAAGCATATAGCTATTCTAATCCTCTTAAGCTCCGCCCCCGATAAATGTAGACTACTATCTTTTAATTCAGCTTGTTTGACTCCCACCAGTTTTTTTTAAATAATGTAAATGGCTTTATTTTCGCATCATTTTATCTGCCGTAAACTACGGTGGTGGGAATCAAACAATCTGAATAATAAAAAAAAGTAACCTACATTTATCGGAGGCGGAGCTTAAGAGGTTAAGACACATAATTCTCGCATGATGGCTTTTATACAAATATGAATATCGCTATAAAATGTTGTTTTTTCGGCTTAAAAATAAACTAATTGCATATTTTATTTAGAAACCGTATAATTATTCAATTTCTGTAATAAAAAAAATAGGTACACTTTTGATGGTTTTTTTCAAATATTAAGCGACCGTGAAGGGATTAAATTCAGATCTCTTGATTGACACCACATTTCTGAAATGTAAAATTCGAATTATTCAATGATATACTCCCTCTGTCCCAAATTAGTTGCCACATTTGAATACTTTTGTACTGATTATTGATACTGATGATTTTATGATTATGTATGAACATTTTTCTGAGTTTTCAGGTTGCAATGCTATCAATCAACAACATTTATTGTCCACGCATTCCCTTCGCCCCTTCTTAAATCAGTACCAAATTAGTTTAAAAAATCCAGGGTTCGCACGTTGAAAGCTATCTTAATCGCAGAAAGCTATCTTCTAGCTCAGGGATGGCCAACTGTCGCTCGCTGGACACCACTAAAATTCTACAGTAATCATTACCTTATCTAATCATCGAATCTTTGCGATTCAAGAAGTCGGCTATTTCTTTAAAAAATGTTAGTAGTATCAGGCGTGCCACATTTGGACACGGCTGTTCTAGCAAATGAATCGTAAATTCATTAGGAAGAAAATGATCTTTCTTGTATACTTGTGGTAGAGTCCTTACAAAATGGGGCGTGGCTTAGGCACGTGCGCACCCTGTATATTTGCTTCGAAAAATTTGCTCCAAACTGAGTGCTACATTTGTGGAAAATAAAAAATGAGAATGAAAATACCAACTTGTGATAATTTTAATCGCAAATAAAACAATTTTAATTGATATTTAAGGAAGTTCTTTCACATAATATAGCTTCGGGATCACATGTCAGGTTTCGCGGACGAAGATTTTGACTACGAAGTTTTTCTTTATACACATGTTTGTAAAGTTCAAAAATATATTGTCAAGCTTTTCCACTTCTATATTTTGAAAACGAATTCAACAGCATCAATTAAGTTGTCAATATTCTTTGTGGGCATCTGACGTTGCAATGACTGCATTGCTTTAAAAAAATCCGAGATCAAGTACATTTAAATCCGGACTATCTGGAGGTTAACATTGTAATTGCAAATTCCATCCATCCTTTAAACATTTTTCTGTGATACTGGGATCATCCACTGCCAAATGAGGCTTTACATTGTCCTGTTGTATATATACAGCACTCGATTTTTCACGTATAGCCGGGAAAACTTTTACTGTAATCATTTTTCGGGTTTCTTCCTTGTTAACAATTTCGACAAATTTTGGCACAGCAGTTCCTTTTGCACGATTTTTTGAGTTTCTCTTTGCATTATCTAAATAATCAAAAGACCATATTCCAAAATTTCCAAACATATATATCCATATTCAAACCATCCATATCCATTCCAACCATCCATATTCAAACATTTCGTTTCTATTCGAGTCTCATCTTGGTCTTACCAGCGCTGCCATAAACATTACTTTGGTAATAAACCTTTTCAAGAAACGTTTTGTTTTTGCTATGTCTCAAACGTTCAATACGGTGACTCAAGCGGTGCTCAAACGGTGCTGTAAGACGAATTACTGGTTTCCGTAATATAAAAACATTTTTCATCGATATGAATACGAACCAACATTTCGAAAAGTATCCATTAGTTCGAACATGCTGTAAACAAAATCAAATTCTGTCGAGCATTTTTTCCCGTTAGATTTGGCTTAATGGCGGATCAAATAAGCTTGAAAACTTTTCCTCCTTGAGAATCCCGTGCGTGTGTAATGTTGATTCATTAACACTAACAGTGCATGATAAACTCCGCAGTGATTGTCTTCGTTTTATTTTGATTTTGCTCAATTGCTAAGTAAAATTTCTATTTTTTTTCGTCCGCATTACCAAATTTTTTGTGAATTTAAATCATAAATTTCATCATCATTTATTTTTGACGACTTTGCTTCCTTTCACAAACGGGATATTGTAATACGATGAACATTAAATTTAATCGCTGCAGCATTTGTAGCACCACGACTTAGCTTATAATTTTTGAAATATTCAATAAAATTTGCAATACAGCGTTGCGCTCTTCATTATTAATTTCCTTCTTTAAGGTATTTTCTAAATCATTATTCATAATTACAATTATTGTCCCATTACTTCAAATTCGAATGAACATTTCTTCTGACTCCTAGTATACCGCGTTATATTCATTTTAGTATAATTTTACTGGCGTCGATCTACTAAACTGCATCGGAAATTATTTATGACCCCACCCGTTTGAAGTGTAGCAACTAATTTGTTACAAAATTTTGATCTAAATGTAGCAATCAATTTGGGACGGTTGGAGTACTATTTTTACATGCTTTCTTTTAACTTACAATTATGTTTGTGCGTGGCGGTCAAATCTTGTGACTCATTTTTCTCCCAATTCCTGTTTATATAGAGCTTGAAAATTGGAATATATATATGTTCCTGAGTTCCCGAGGGCAATACAAGAATTGGGGACTGATTTTTTTTTAATTCGATCCCTAACGGGGGTGGGTTAATGGGGGGCAAATTTACTTAACGGTTGCATTTGATTTCCTATGTAGAAATCAGCATCAGTTTCAACAATGAGTATGTGTTGAAAGGTACTAATGACAGTGTTACAATAAGACATTACTTGGAGCAGTTCAATATAAGAAGACAAAAACAACGTTTAAAGCAAATAATTAATATTAATAAAAGCGAAAATAAAATAAAAACAAAATAAATTAAAACAAATAATTTATAATGGTTTTGCAAAAAATATGTTTTGGTGCATTAAACGTCGTTTTCATGTGCTTATAATAACAGGGATACTACAACAGCTTCAAATTTTAGCCAACTTGGTGGAATATCGCCAAATTTTGCGACAGAAGTAAGGTAACATAGATAAAGCCAACTTGGGTATAGCTGGCTAATTTTCAAAATTCCCATTTAAATCCATTAATCATCCACAATCGAGCTCACCGCAATTAATTTAAACTCCGTGCCTATAAATGATTTTTTTCAAGACTTTTCTACTTTTTAGTGCCTTTCAAAAATCATATATATTTTCTACATTTTGGTGAATTTTAATGAAAGCATGCTTTAACACTTTCATCGCGGCAGTGGCGCGCCTTTTCCCCACCTTTGCGCTAAGAGCCTGGGCCGCTTCTTGCAGCGCTAAAATTGAAACAAAACGCAAATTCAGTTAAAACTTGTTTATTTTACTTTGAAAAATAATAATCAATATCATTTCTCATTCTAATGATTTGTTTGTCCTTACAAACATTAGAAAAAATAATAAAATGTCGTGCCCGTTTGCGAATATCTATTCGCACCGGAAAATTCTGCTTGGTAATGATTAGACATTATATATCCGAATTAATGTCTGAAAATTAAATGATAGAATTATTCCGGTACGAATTGATTTTCCCAAACGGTCACGACTTTCCGAACGACACAATACATTCAAGTTAACCCGGGAGAACTCGCTGCATGAGATTTTCTCTCACAGTCGTACTTTTTTAAGACTCTTATTTAAATCACTTTTCATTTTAATTAAAATTTCAAAATGTTTTACAATTATTTTACCTATTTTGTGAATAAAAGTACTAAGCCAATCAAAAAAAGTTGATATTATATGAATGTAAAGTAAAAGAACAGCAATTGGGCATTCTCACTAGCGAGTTCTCCCGGATTAAGCCCATCTATAGTTTACATATTTAGCCAAACCTTAGTTTTTCGTCATCAATTTAAATCCGTGCAGTTTTCCATTAAATATATTATAAACCGAAACTTTTCCTGTGCGAATTGATTTTCCCTGATTGATAGCTAATATTCCTGGAAGACGAGTAATCTCGTCCCTCGCGATGAACGTGTTAAAAAAAACATTTATATTAGATTCATTATAAAAATGAATGAAGTTTTTATCATATTACATGCATTAATATTTAATTTATTCCTATATTAATCGTTTTTATGTAATATATTTCTCAAATCCCTATTGCTTTTAATACAAAATGAATATTTTATATTATAAGACGAGCAAAAAATGTGTGTGTGTGTGTGTATGTATGTAAACTTTATCTTAAAAACAGCTGTAACGATTTTGACCAAATTTAGTATCATATCGTTTTCGGGCACGAGAAGACCAATGGACTTGGTCACATGCTCGAGAAAATTCAATTAGTGGGTCATTTTCGTTATGGGTTAGAATCAAGCTAATTATGTCTAAAAACGGATCAAACGATTTTCAATAAATTTTGTATCATACCATTTTGAGTTAAAACAAGGCCAATAGACTAGGTCACCTATTTGAGAAATTTAGATTAGTGGGTCAATTTTGGGTCTCTACGGGTTTAGCTAATTTTATTTAAAAATCGGCTCTAACGATTTTGACTAAATTTTGTATCCTATAGATTTCGATTACGAGAAGACCATTGGGCTAGGTCACATATTCGATAAAATTCGATTTGTGGATCACTGAGGGTGAAATTAATTTTTTCTAAAAAATGGCTCTAACGATCTTGATTAAATTTTATACCCTGCAATTTTGAGGTGCTAGAAGAGCATTGGGATAAATCACGTATTCGAGAAAATTTGATTAGTGTGTCATTTTGGGGTCTCTACGGGTTTAGTTATTACTATCTAAAAAAAGACACTAACGATTTTGACTAAATTTTGTATTCTACAGTTTGCGATTACGAGAAGATCATTGGGTTAGGTCAAATGTTCGAGAAAATTTGATTAGTGGTTCACTGTGGTCAAATTAATTTTATTTATAAATGCCTCTAATGATTTTCAATAAATTTTGTATCCAACCGATTTCTATTGCTAGAAGACCATTGGTCTGGGTCACATGTTCGAGAAAATTGGGTAGTGGGTCATTTTGGGGCACTACGTGTCAGAGCCAAGCTAATTTTATCTTAAAATCGACTCAGACGATTTTGACTAAACTTTAAAACCTACCATTTTGGATTACTAGAAGACCATTGGTCCGGGACACATGTTCGAGAAAATTTGATTAGGGGACATTTTGTGCCACTACTGGTCTTTGCCAAGCTAATTTTATCTTAAAATTGTCTCAAACGATTTCGACTAGATTTTCTATCTTTCTGTTTTGGAGCATGGGAAGACCATTGGGCTAAGTCGCATGTTTGAGAAAATTCGAATAGTGGGTTATTATGGATCAGTGTCAAGCTAATTTTATCTTAAAAACGCTTCTGACGATTTTGACTAAATTTTGTACCCTACTTTTTTTGAGGTACTAGAAGACCATTGTCTTCGAGAAAATTCGATTAATAGGTCGTAACGAATCAGGGTCCAGCTAATTTTATCTAAAAAATGGCTCTAATGATTTTGACTAAATTTTATACTCTACCATGAAGAAGTACTATAAGACCATTTGGCTGCGTCACATGTTCGAGAAAATTTGATTAGTGGAAAACTAAATCGCTAAAAATCAACGTGTGAGCACACAGTATATAAATAAAGCACTGTGAAAAAAGCCACGCGTTTATTTTTAGTGAGTACTGCTACTCACATCATCAGTGTATAAAATCGACATCCTCCAAATACATGAAAGACGAAAACCCAAATGTCAGTAAACAAAACATCGAAAGATAATCATGATCCCGTAGATCCAGCAAGCAATGAGATCAAACGTGGGAGTGGAGCCTCCTAACATAACAAACCGACCGAGAAGGTCAGATGGAATGTACACTGGAAAAATCGTAACTAAGGAGTTCCTAAATTTATGAAATTGTTTTGTTTATTTAAGCATGCTTATTTTTAATTAACAACAGTAATTACATTAAACAAGTCATTTCTGTCTTATGTAATAATTCTGGAATTGCACTTGGAGGGCGAAAAATGTCGTTTCATGTTAAAATAATTACAATAATAATAACAAACAAGTCATTTCTGTCTTATGTAATAATTCTGGAATTGCACTTGGAGGACGAAAAATGTCGTTTCATGTTAAAATAACAACAATAATAATAACAAACGCCTTCCTTCTCAGAAACTTTGAGAACGGTCTTAACCACTTAACTGTTTTGCCAGAGTTCGGGCAAGAAAAGTTAGCTTGCTTCGTTACTAAAAGCTTTTCTACACCACTAATTTTCACCTGAAATCTTCAGTTCTTTAAATGACAGATTTTTTTCTCGATTATTTAAGGCAAATATTTTTGTCCTTAAAACGTGGTGTTGGCTCCCTGATTTTAGTTTATGGTGTAGAAGAAGCATGTGGCAGTAAAGTGGTTAAAAAGTTAAATAAACAGTACTAACTTTTCGAATATGTTTCACATCGATAGGAAAAGCTGATATATCTAAATATGTAAAGATAAAGTACTTTGGCAATATATTAAAAAAAAAGGAAAAAAACTTTTAAAGTTTTATTTTTAAATTTTGAAAGTATAAAAGATTTAGATACCCGTTTAAATATCGAAATAATAAAAAAAATAATAAAATTAATAAACGATTTATTTAAATTTCCTGCGAGTCTTTTTGTGCCTAAACAATTTGTGTTATCAGATCAATCAATTTCATTCATTTTAATATTTCAGTTTCCAAAGATGCTTTTTTTTTCTCCGAAATTATTAAATCAAACGCCTCAAGCAAGTTCAAGTCAATATATTGAGCGCTTTTAAAAGAATTAATGAAAGTGTTGATGTGTCATAAACAGTTGCTATAATAGTCGGATACTATTTGCAACTTTTCAAACAACCTCGGGTCACCTGTCACTTTCACGTTGCAAATGTTTTGCGTTTACATGACTTGTACAAGGGTGAATAATGATACATTTTTATAATTAACACTAGAAAGCCGTATGCAGTCATTTTGACTGCTACCAAATGAATGTATCTCTGTTCGAATCAGAATTCTTTTAAATAAAACTAGTTTAAAAGATACAAAGAAAAAAAACACCAGTTAAATGGATAAGTTAATAATTTAAAATAAAATTTCTGGTGTGAAATATTTTTTTAAACTTTGAGTAAAATTCTCGGTCTTTCCAGTGTTAATCGTTAGGATTAGAAATCTTGAGTTTGAAAACTGTCAAGGTACAGCGCCTAGAATACCTTGTGTGGAAATATGCTATTCAAACAGTGCTAAAAATTTGAATCCCTTAAATGTGCGACGACACTGCTAAAATTTCAAGTGTCCATCGCAGCGACATCTGTGGGATTTTCGTATTACTAGTATTACATTGTATAGACTAGCAATTTCTTGCAGTTGTAGAAAATATCCTGCAGATGTCGCTGCGATCAGCATATTGCAGCAGTATCATTGCACATTTAAGGGATTAAATATTTTAGCGTTTTTAAAAGTATTACAGGGATAGCCAAATTCCACAATATATATTCTAGGCACTATAGTCAAGCTAATGATGGAGGTAGATTTTCCATATTTATTTAATAGAATATTTTGCCTTAATTAATCGCAGAAAAACATTACAGATTCTTTGATTAATTGTGAAAACATACACGCCAATTTACATGCATTTTCCTAACACTAAATATTAATAGTCAATTTTGCCTAATTTAATCGCCAAAATCGAACATCTTTTAGTCATTAAATAAGGAACATATTTTAATTATATTTTAGCGGTAACAAAAAATCGTGCAAGTTGGCAGTTATGCGGAAAGACCTCTAATCCAGGTGTCGTTCTTGTCTTGAAAATTCAAGGTCAGGGAATTTTTTGGTACCAGTATTTTATTATAGAAAATCTCTGCTTAAAGAAGGCGAACTTTCGCGCGTTTAACCTAGGTTTATGTTTCTATAAAGAAAATGCTTATATTTGTCCTGAAAAATTTTCTGAAACGTACAACTTCTGCTTTAACCATTTAACTCTCGCTCCCGTGATATTCACGGACTGTGACTGTTGATCAGATAGTTTGATTCCCACCAGTTTTATAAAATAGTGTAATTGGCTTTATTGTGGTATCATTTTATCTGCCATTAAATAAGGTGAATATTTCTTATTCAGAAAAGTGGTGGTAAAGAGCAATTCGAATTTTTAAACCGTAAATTAATGCGACCGTTAAGGGGTTAATCTGGGGTAAAAAATCCAGGCAAATTTTTCTAATTTAAGATAGTTGTACCAATCTGTTTTGGGAATTACGTGCAATGCACGCATCTTGCAAGCAAGGGCCCCGATGCTCAGTGAACAAACACTGCAGTCATTTGTCCTGTTAAGTGGCTAAATGAATAAAAAGAATTAAAAAATTAAACTTCTTCTGGTAGATTTTATGTGTGAATTGAAGGGATAAGGTAGAAAATAAAAATAGTTTTAGTAGAAGAATTTCTTTATATTCATTTTTTTCAGCGAAAATCATCCCTTACAAATAGGATTAATTTACATTAAGGGGAGATTCAACTTCTTTGAGTCATTTTATTTTTTATTTTTTGCATCCTTCAAGTTTATTGTTGCTATGAGGAGGTTTCGTGATATTCCGATTCCTCGCAATCTTTTTTTTTTTTTTTTTTTGCTCGTATAAGGTAAAACAGTAGGAGACGGTTTTCTACGTATAGCTTTACGCTTTCAGTTTTTTTCCTTCTCACATACAATTTAAATGGTAAATACTAAAACATGTTTAGTCCTGGTTGCACTATATAGTTACGTTTATTAGTGAATCTGCTATACCAGGGAAATGATATATCCTGAATTACTATTGGATTTTAAAGAAGTCTGAAATTTTTCATTTCAAAAGAACAAAACAGAAATCTAAATTACAATATTTAAGTATTTAAAATAAAAGAAAAACGAAAACGCAAATATAAATCAAAAATAAATAGTGATACACACGTACAGTCCGGGAAAAACTGTTCTCTATTGAATAATGTTAACTAATGCATGCTTTTTCACTGTTTTATAGTTGCCAAGTCAACAGATGTAATGAAATCACTATTTTTTAATAGAAATAATAGCTTTATTTAATCGAGGAATTCTGTTATTAAACGCAGGAAAAAGTATATATATATATATATATATACATATATATGTGTGTATGTGTGAGTGTTTGTGTCTGTCTGTCTGTGATGGCTAGCGAAATCTACTGCACGTATGAGGTTCAAAATTTTTGTGGGAAAAGTCACAGGCCTCTCTTCGTGTACGTGAGCTTCACAATTTTAAATTTCTAATAATTAGTTGAGAAATTAATCAAAAAACCCCAAATTAAAAGAATGGAAAGGTATTCATAATTCAACAAAAGCATAGATTGCCGCAGAATAAATTCTCACTTAGGTGTTTGCAGCCTATGAGATGTGTTCTTCGAGCAGGACCCAAAATTATTTCAAAGCAACACGTGACTAAAGAGACTAAGCAATTTTGCAGCTCTATAGATTTTTTTAAATATTGCATTTATCAATTTGAAATTAACACATTTATATGTACTTTTTAACGCTGAATACAAATAAAAAAATTTCTTTTAAATCCGGCTGCAATTAACGAATATAAATTAATAAACAGTTTTAAATTATCGTGCGATTATATCTGAAATCATTTGAGCATAAGCAGCTGTCTGTGAAATCGATTTTTTAAAGGAACAACAAAGCAATCAATTTTCATGGAAGACATATTTTGTATTCGTTATTTTTTCGGAATCAGGGAGGGGAAAGGCAGATTTACTTTCGGTTAAATATAGCAATTAGACCACATGAAAAAGGTTTGTTTAGAACAAAGTGTGCCAACTGGGCATTTAAATTGGAACTAACAGATTTTGCAGACGTCCGCAGCACGCCAGGTTTACGGGGTCGCAGCCAGTGGGGGCACGTTTCGGTGTTTAAGATGCTCATTTTAAACATTATTGCGACCCCTGGTAGTGGAATGTGGAACTAAAGTATTTTCAGCAAATTTCTTAAATGCTTATTTGATACCGCCACCCACTCGATTAATATATCTACGGAAAATTTGAATAACTAAGTTTCGTTTGGATATAGATTTGTTTAGAACACAGCTCTCCACATGGCGGCGGAAATCGGAACTAACAGAGTCTGCAGCGCATGCGCGGCAAATTAAATAATACAAATTTAAGTTTAATTTAAGGATATTATCACGGACCCGGGCAACACCGGGCAGGTTAGCTGATATTCAATAATTTAAATTTCAATAATATATTCATTTTTTTTTCATTTTCTATTCAGTGGAAGGATTTAAATTTACATATATAATACAGGAAAATAATAAAGCTTTATATTTCCCCATGAAATCATTTTATTGAATTTGTACAAAAGCGCGAATTATTAATAAATGCATATAAAATTAACGAATGCTTTTTATTGCTATAATATTCATAAACGAAATGCTCTTTAATGTAAAATATTTTGAATGATTTTGTTTAACAGTACCTTATTTGAGATAGCTTTCTCTTTTACTATAAATTAAAATTTAAAAAAACAATGGGTGTCATTATTTCTGAAATAATTACAATAAGTACCGGGTGTCCCAAAAAGGACTGACTGATTTTAAAATTCAATAACATGCAAACGGTGACAGATATTAAAAAAATTCTTGCAGGAGGGTTATGCATAAGGTCAAAAGTTTTATTACAGTGATTTTCAGTTTTAGTTCAATTTACAAACAATAGATGGCGCTGTAAGCAATAGTCGCTAAATTCAGACTCGATTTTTGGTACTTCGTGGCCCGGATAATACATTTCCATCTCCTTTTTCTGCATGGAACAAGATAAAGGACCAAAAATCGAGCCTGTATTTAGCGACTATTGCTTACAGCGCCATCTATTGTTTGTAAATCGAACTAAAATTGAAAATCACTGTAAAAAAACTTTTGACCTTATGCATAACCCTCCTGCAAGAATTTTTTTAATATCTGTCACCGTTTGCAAGTTATTGAATTTTAAAATCAGTCAGTCCTTTTTGGGACACCCGGTACCATTGTCTGTACTTAATGTATTAAATATATGAATGAATTGACTGAATCAATGATCTCTTTTGTCATTTATTTCGAATGAAATGAATGAAATATCTTTTTGCTAACGAGCTACATTGTTAATGATATACTTTCTGCAAAACAAAGACCTACAAATCCTGTAAAATATCGTATACATTCAAAAATAAAACATACATATATATATATATGTATATATATCATTTCTGGTTCATCTTTGGAGCTTTGCCAATTTGTTCATGTGTTTGTGATTTCAAATTTATTATATATATACATATATATACAGGGTGAGTCTAAAAGCATGGGACAAACTTTGAGGGGTGGTAGAGCTCACTATAACAAACAATTATTGTAATAGGAATATATGACCCGAAGTGACGCATTGAGGTACAAACACCAGGGGGGGGGGCAATTTGGCGCTTTTTTTATTTCAAAATTTCTCATTCATACCAGAAAATTTCTATAATATTCTTGCCATTTTCTGAGACACACATTTCATGATTACTTACAGAAAATATTCTTCTTTTAAAATTTCCGGTATGAAATCGAAATTTTTGAATGAAAAAAACACAAAATTGGAAATATTTTAATCACAGGAAATACGTGAAAAGAAATAGAAATGGAGTTTTTTTTTTTTTTTTTATTCAAAAATTTCAATTTCATACCGGAAATTTTCAAAGAAGATTTTTTTCTTTTCGTAATCATGGAATGTCTGTCTTAAATAAAGAAAAGAACAGTATACGAATTTTCTGGTATGAATGAGAAATTTAAAAAAAGCGCCAAATTACTCCCCTGGTGTTTGTACCTCAACGCGTCACTTCTGGTCATGTATTCCCATACAACAATTGTTTGTTATAGTGAGCTCTACCACCCCTCAAAGATTGTCCCATGATTTTAGACTCACCCTGTATACATATATATACATACACCCTGTATATATATATGTGTGTGTGTGTGTGTGTATGTGTGTCCGTTTGTGATTTTATATAAGGCGGTGATTGCTATTGGAATATACCAACTATTACCGTATGTACGTCCGGTACTCACTGAATGGAGTCTGTGACTCGTATGTCTATGTAGGATTAAATTACCGCAGGGGATCCACCGGTGTTTTAATATAGAGATTTTCGCCTAGTTTAAACGTATAATTTCTGTCTTAAATTAGATAAAATATTTTAGTATAACAGTATAAAATACTGGTGGATGTTTGATCCTTTCGGAATCGACCCTCCAGCACTGTAACAATGCTTAACCCTTTATTGGGCTATGGTAATACAGTTAAACCCCGATTTAACGTTATTCAAAGGACCATAAAGAATTAACGCTAATTTCAGGAAAACGTTAAATCAGGATAAGACGAAAACAAAACACTGACCATAAAATAAAGACTAATTTCCATAAGATACGTTTCATTTTTTGATTTTCAGTGATTTAGAGATCAGGTTTCTAAATTATGTTTTAAAGAAATATTTTATTTTACTTTGCGTCCTGTTTTTAGCAGCGACATCACAAATCGCTTTCTGAACGTAAAATATGAGTTTTTATAAGCTTTTCTATTGGTCTTCAGTATTTCAAAAGATTGCTTTCAGTGTTATTAAAGTTCTAATGGCTTTCAATTTTCAAATTTCTTAAACGGTAACGATTTCACGTTTTGCCTGTTTTTTTTAATTTTTTACATTTTTGCTCTATTAAATATACTTACTGTAAAATTGTTTACAAATTTGAATACGGAATTCAAAGTTAACATATTAATTGTAGTTTGGGGCTTTCGTGATAGCTTTCAATTTTTCAAGTAAAGAAAATCGCTTTCTTTTTGGCGCCATACAATCTAAAGCTAATGAAAAATCACTAACGAATGCTATCAGCTCCGTTGTAGATAACCTTGCGTTGTAGTACAGAAAGCACAATCAAATAAAATAAAAAGGTGCAGGTGAAAAAGAGGAGGGCTTTTGAATATTGCACCTGCAGTTGGTGAGAAGAAAGTATTCTTTAATCACAAATTCTGACTATTTTAGAAAAATTTCATTGAGATTTTAACGCTCAAAAAACGTAAAATGCGGGAAATAATTCAAAATGATAATGTTAAATCCAAGATTTTTAAACATTACAAGTATAGGAAATTAATCGGGACTACCTAATAATGACGTTATATGCGGGAAATCGTTAAATGCGGATTACGTTAAATCGGGGATTCACTGTATACTTATCACTTAATTTTTATTGTAAACTGATCGTTTCGTGCCGGAATGTTTAGTAAAGTACTTTGTTTTTATAATGCCTCTGACAAAAAAAAAGAGCCGCATTTTATTTATAAATAAATCCGTTTGTGGATTTTGGTGGTACTTAATCTTTCAACATTTTAGCGACAGAAATGACTTGGCCGATAAAAGGTTTATACTTTATCTCAGCTGCTGTTGCCAGCGGCGGTCTCTCGACATGTTTATCGTTAAAAATTTTATTTTTGTAATATATATTTTTAAAATCAAATTATAAATAAAAATGTTTTTTTAATAAATACTGGTGTGAAATATTAAATATATTAACTTTCATAATTGATTTTCCAAGGTGTATTCTTAAAGAACTCTATTACCTTTACTTATCACGAATGCATTATTATTTCAATTATTTTAAAGTGACACTATTTCATAAACGATTTGATGTAAAAAATATATGTCTGCATTGTTATTTAATAGAAATAACTTGAAATCCGCACTTTATGTGAAACTAAAATAAGTTAGAATTTTATTTTACCTTAATTTGTCTTTGATGCTATTTAAACATGTGTGTTTCAGTTTCATTTTTCAGAAGAAAATAATATTTTTAACGATTGTCCCTGATGAGTTCTGTTTATTGAAATCTGTGCTACATAAATATATGTGCATGCTAACCATCAATTGGTAAAATCAGGTGTATAATATTTTAATTGGTACAACAGCTACTTTAACCCTTGAGGGGCAAGTAATTGTGTTTCTGTAATTTCGAATTCACACCGGAATCTGCAAAAAGATTTATTGCACAGAAAAGGAAAAGCAATTTTCCCTCTTTTCCCATCAAATTTAAAATAAAATTTTCTGGTGCAAATCTTTAATAATCATAGGTGGGATAAAATATATCAAACCGCCCCTCAAGGGGTTAAACAGCAGTGTTTCTCGATGACCATCGTCCCCTCTCTATACTACATTAAAAGTAACTAGCAAAAGCCATGCTTTGTTTGGATTCGCGAAGCATTATTTAATGAGACAAATATTGGAAAGTAACAATAATTTTTATATTATTTTTGCCTCTTTATTAAGCAAAAACTTTATTTTATGTTTTGGCGCATTTTAATTTTATAAATGTAAATTTAGCCAAATAACTAAGAATTTCCTCGGAATTTTTTATTTGTGATATAACCACGGAGTAACAGAGATGGAGAAGAAACTAGTGTTAAAATTTTGCTATGCGGCTTTTCCCTGTTAGGTGGCGATACCGTAAATGGTAGGCTATCGACGATGGTTCTACAACGCTTTTCAATAGGAAAAGCACTGAGTAAAAAAAAAAAAAAAAAAAAAAAAAGATAATAATAGAAAATTTCAATTTTAAGAAAGTCCTACAAACAGAAATCTGATTAATTACAGTTTTCTTCATAAGATACATACATTTTTAAAGGCACTTCGTTTCGATTTCTTCTTAAGACACTTAAAATCAGAAATCATTCTCACAAAAAATCGAAGGCAGGCCATTTAAAAACATGGAATATCGCGGATTATTCTACCGCGAAGTAATAAATGGTCTTATGACGTTTAGAAATTAAAAGTATTATTTAATATTTTATGGAGTAAAATTTAATCTCGCGTATATTTTATAACCATTGAATAATTTAATAATACATAACTTTTGATATCTATGGAATTAATAAATGTAGAATTAAAACAAATTTTTTCTTAATTATTTGGGAAAGAAAACTTGTCTAAATTGCAGGTCATTGTCCAGGAACTAATTTTTGCAAAAGTCGTAAAGTTTGATTTTAATATAATCTTACTTATAGGAGGGAGGGGGGAGGGGTGTTAGAGGTCCAGAATTTCCAGACCCGTGTCCGGCCCGAAAGAGAAATAATTAGCTCGGGGCGGACCGGGCGGGTGGAAAAACTAAAACTTCTGCCCAGCCCGTTTGCATTTTCACGGTTCACGTCCCGGTCCGTCCCATGCAAAAATCAATGAAAACAAGCTCGGGCCCTGCAAAAAGAAAAAAAAAATCAGACCCAACTCAATTTTTACAAAAAAATTCCTATTTTTCATAACATACTATTAAGATTATTTTCTAGAATACTGCATAAATATTTATGGAAAAATTTAACAGTATATTTTAGATTACTATAAGTTTTCAAGCCAGAGCATACACAATATCAACATTAATAATCATTTAGACTCACTCTTATGCAAAAATGCATGAATACAAAATTTACTACGACTATACAGATTAAATTCAGTAATACGAAAATAACAGGACTTTATCACGTAGGACGTAATCACCATGGCAACCTAGAATGATTACCTATCATGGGGAATCATTGAATTAATTACGTATGATAGGATTTAATAGAATAATAATATGGCAAACTAGAATCATTTCCTAGGATTTAATAGAATAATATCATGGCAATCTAGAATCTTTACCTATCATGGGATATCATTAAATTAATTACGCAAGATAGGATTTAGTAGAATAATTACCATGGCAACCTAGAATCTTTACCTATCATGGGATATCATTGAATTAATTACGTGTGATAGGATTTAATAGAATAATACCATAGCAACCTAGAATAATTACCTATCACGGGATATCATTGAATTAATTACGTATGATAGGATTTAATAGAATAATCAACATGGCAACCTAGAATCATTACCTATCCTGGGATATCATTGAATTAATTACGTATGATAGGATTTATTAGAATGAAGAAAACTTTAATGAATATCTTTTTAAGTTTTGATTTGATTTTCATAAAATTTGGCATGACAAAATTAACGATTATATATATTAAATTTCAAATGATTCGGTTGGGTAGTTTTTGCGTTGTTATATGCGGGCAGACGGACGGACCAGTCGACTATATAATTACGAATGCACCTAAAAAAGTAGATTTTTAAAAATATTTCTGTGTAATTTATTAAGATATATTTCCAAATTTTCCGTTACCTAAAGTACATTAATACTACCATTATTTTGTCAAAACAAATTCCTTGCAAGACGAGGCTACTTCAGTCAGGCGAAAAGTGCCCACTGATGTAAATCCAATGGGATAAGTTTTTTAAAATATCTCTTTTGATTTTCAATATTATTTGAAATGTTTTCCTTTTTTGCATTGTGTAGCTGAGGTCGACTCTAAAAAGGTAGTTTTTTACTTTTCAATTTTGTTTCATACACCTTTTTTTTTTTTTTTTTTTTTTTTTTTTTTTTTTATGAGGATGCTTTTACTTTTGAAATAGGTTCTGAAAGTGAAGTTGTCCTAAGTAAAAATAACCACAAACAAAATCTAAAAAGTACAAAACAGCCTTTGAGAGATCGAACTCAGCTGTCCAATGAAAAAAAAAAAAAAAAAAAAAAAAAAAAAAAAAGTCATTTAAAAATAGTGAAATGCAAAAAAGTTCCCGTTCGATTAACATTAACGAAAGGGTGTTTTCGCGTGACTGAAGAAGCCTCTTAACACAGTTGTTTGTACCGTTACCGCAGAATATTAGGGCTCCGGTACTTTTTTTGCTAGCAATTAAGCCCTGTTTCTTTCATATCTGCATTACTATTTACTACAAGTAATATATGAAGCAGTTTCAAGAAAACTGTTAAACCTTAATTATACAAGAAATGGTGAGGCAGGAGGTGTGGAAAGAAGGGGAGGTGAGCACGGAACAATCTCAACTTACTTTTCCCCTCGTTACTTCTTTGTTTTACGTCACTAATATAACCTGTTTTGCATCCATGAACAAAGCACTTATACCCCATCTTAATTTATGCTTTGTAATATCAATAATGAAAAATAAAGGAATAAAATAAAAAATTTTTTCATTCTAACATACCAATTTTATGCATACAATAATATGATATCCTGCTAAAATAATGGGCAACCACGAATTGCAGTGCCCTCAGTATTTACCAAAATATCACTTGCGTTTTCGGCGGGTAATGCGTATTAAGTTTCTTCTGCATAGTTCTTACTCCGTGGATATAACGAATTTAACAATTATTTTTTTATATATACAATTCTTTTGTTGGCACTTTACAAAAAAAAAAAAAAAAAAAAAAAAAAACTTAATACAATTCTTTTAAAATGTGTAAGTATCGTCTGCGTAAATGATTTCACATAATAAAAATAAATAGTGTATTTGAATTCTTAACACTGAAAAATTCTTTTATAATTGAATATAAATAATTGAATTTTCATAAATTTTAATTCATTAATAATATACTATAATTTTCATAAAAAAAGCTATTTTAAAAGTTTCATAAAAGAAATCGTGAAACTATTTAATTAATCATGATTTTATCTGTAATGACTAACTCCATGATTTATTTTTTCTCCTGAAAATATAAGTGTTTCATTTTTATTTGCAAAGATACGTCCGTAATGGATAAACATGTAAAATAAATTAATTAAAAAATAATTTTTTAAGGTTATTCTTCAAAAAAATAATTTTGTGCAAATCTACAAATCATAATTTAATCATAATTTATTTTTTTGTTTAATTTCTAGTCAAAAATCTGAATAGTTTTTTTTTTTTTTTTTTTTTTTTTTTTTTTTTTTTTTGTAAAATGTACGACAAAATGTAATTTGTGTAGCCTAGTAGAGGGTTCGCTTCGCTCATCCTTATTACATTAAACCTTATCACATAAATGGAAAACATTTTGCAATGTTGAAAATAGCTGCTCCCTCAAACAACCGTTAGTATCCGAGAGCGTTTAGTACTATCCTCTAGAATTTTAAACATCGGCTTCTAAAAGAAAAAGAATAAAACAGAATTTAAAATGAAAAATTTTCATGTTAATTTATTTATATTTAAATTTTTTTTGCCTTATTTTTACTTTCTTTTACCAAATTTTTTAACTGAAACTTACGGAACATCATCGTTAAAATTTATAGCTAATCCCATAGCTGTAACTTTCTATGCTTTTATGATACCATTATTTTAATATAAATATATTTTCATTTTATCTTCTTCGCTGAATTCTTGGGTTATATATGGCGAAGATATTTATTCAGAAAATGTGGTGAGTAACGGTTGACAGTTTTGTATTGCGAATGCATCACAGAAGATGAAAGGAAATGGTAGTAATGTGATTTAGTGGATCAAGGAATGAAAAGATTGAGTGACTAAAACACTGAATCTTAATAAATGAAGAACTTGACTATATTTCATCAATAGCCCTAAAAGCAACGTACTGAGCTGGCAATGAAAGAGATAATGCCGATATTTCCACCCATATTTACCAAGTGATTCCTTTTTTAAGGGGTCTCAGGACTCTTAAAATTGGAAAATATGAAAAAATAAATACCATTTTCAACATTTAAGCCATTAAGCGCCGCTATATATATTAACCGATTTTTTATGGAATAGTTGTTCTTTCTTAATGAACAGGGTGTCATTAAAGTACATCTAAAAAATTAAAAAAAAATGATTATTTATGAAAAAGAGTACGTTCCCGAAATGGGAGCAATGGCGCTTAATGGGGGTAACTTTTTTTACAAAAATATACTTTTGCCTCCGTGTAGTTATAACAGTTATCTTTCAATATTTTAGAAATAAAAAGGACTATATCATTCTGAAACAGACATTTTATGGAAAATTCAGATAAAGTATATCTACGATTATAATAAACATCTACATTTATATATAAAAAAAAAAATAAATAAATAAAATAAAAAAAAAACAATTTACCGGTTCATAGGCATTTTCATTATCTATCTCTTTATTTTTCATCATTACATTATTTTTTCTCTCTATTTTAAGTGAATAACGACTGAAAAATTCTTATGCAGTATTACATTGCACTATTTACAGGAAACTGGGGTATTTTTTGACGTATTTTACAACTAGATCGTTTCCCAGTATTTTCTAGAAAATGGTTCACGCCATCAAAACGCACGTCATTTGACAGAAAACCAAAAGGGCTCGAAAGGGGACTATCTTCTATTATCTGTTCTATTTTCATCAATGACGAAACAATTTCAAGGTGAAATTATCCAGTAAGTGTTCCTTTACATTCCTTATACACTCGCCAAGCTGCTACAACTCCCATATTTAGTGTGTTGATGAAAAATGTCCACCACCATTTTTTTTTCTTATTTTTGGGCGATAAATATTCAAAAACCTATCAAGCAAATCGACACCTCACATGTTTTTGTTATAAGACGCTATAACATGGGGCTGCAGTATAGCAATTTTTTTTTTTCTTATCAGCCATGCTCCATCTTTTTGCCGAATTTACTGGCAGTAGTGTAGTTGTAAAAAAAGCAGAAGGCCACGCTCTAAGAAAAGGGTATAACCTACAGTGTATATACTATAGTCTTTTTGATAAACAGAGTGTATAAGTGTTCCTTAACCCCTTGAGGACGAGCGACACGTATACGTGCCGCATGAATCGCTCAGAATCCTTGTTTTTTCTCACCAGTAAAATTTTACTGTAAAATTTGCCTTATTTAATCAGCGCATTTTCTCGATTCAAGAAGGCACAAATTTCTGTTTTTAAAAAATGGTGACAAAAGATTAAAAATTTAGTAAAAGGCTCCCGTCCCGAAGGGGTTAAAAAAATCCTGAAGGTATACGGCGTATAGCACCGTATACCCTTCACCAGATCCCTGCTTACTGGTTCTATAGGTTCAAAATTTCAAGCCAGAGAAACAACCTGATTGTTTTTCCATTTGACAATTCAAGTTGATTCCGTAGAAATAGAGTCAAATGTTCCTCTGTCTCTTTTCTTCAATGCTTTGAAATCTGTCAAAGGACAATTTTGTAGCCTGTTTTCTCTGTTACATCTTCTTCATCTGTTACTATTCCGGAATCAGGCGGCAAACAAGCGATTTCCGGATCATCCGAATAATCATATGAATGTAATTGTTCAAAATAATCCAAAGCTTGAGATACAGTTAAAATTTTCACACGCATCTTTTCCTTAAAATCGAAATGTATGATATGAAAAAATTGAAAAGTCTGTTAAAAATAGTATACTTTTTAACAAAAAGAAGATTTCTAATAAAGTAAGAAACAGATTTTAAGAGTACCACGTCCAAGAAAAGTTTGTTAGGAATGAGAAAAGAAAAGACATTTCCAAAGTTTCTATACAGACTGTTTAAACGCGCATAATAAAAGCACCGTATTGTGTCTTCCTAATTTCGGTCGTTCTGTCTGGCCTTGAAAACTAACGAAAGCGTCATTACTCCCGTTACGGGAGCAACTCGTTCTTTCATGAATTGTGATCGATCTGTTATACTTATTAAATACGGATGTATGTAGTATTAAACAATAGACAGTTATAGACATATTTTAAATAAAAAATATAATTTTTATAAGTAAGCTTTTTTTTTTTTTAATTTCTTGCGAAATCGGTCAAAAAGCTAAATTTCGTCTTTTTATTATTTTTTTTTTTAATGGAAAATACAAATGAAACTTTTTTAAAAAAATTACTGAAGTCATCTCATATAATGAAAATACAAATAACATAAACATTTTGACTAACAATATAGGGGAGCTAGGGGATGTATGGGACAAGGGATGGATGGGACATTATCAATATTTCAGGCAATAAACATTTATTTTAAATTGCTTCCTAACCCCATATACCTCTACCACAGTGTATTTCAGAACTAAAAGTAGGACCACATTACTGTTTTCATTTTCCTTCAAAGTTGCATTTTCTGAAATCTCTGCTCAAAAGTAAGTTTTTTTTTTACATTTGAAGATGTGAAATATCTTATACAATATAAAAAATTAAGCTATGTTGTAGTTATTTATTTTAAGGTTCAATATCAATAATTAAAATGAATGAATAGTAACCATTGTGACAAAATAATTTTTGAGGTAAAATGGCTGAGAAGGGATATTATGCATCATGGGGATGACTGGGACATTCTCACTCCTCCCTAGAGATGTTGAAAATTTTATTTATTATTTAAATAGTATTATATAGGATGATAAATCAATAATTTACGTTATATGAGTCATTATTGTTTAAAATTTCTGAGTGTTACTTATTGTATTGTAATAATTATTAATGGATTATCAAAAAATTGGTACTAAAACTTAATCAAAATAGATAAAATTGATAAAAATATTATATGTGTATTGATCAAATGGGGGAAATTATATTGAATTTTGAAATGTTGCACAAATAAATCCCCACCCCTAACATATTGGGTCAATCGGAAAGTCGGGTCGTGTTGGGAAAATCAATTCGTACCGGAAAATTCAATCATTTAATTATTAGACATTGATTCCGATATCTAATGCCTAATAATTATCGGGCAGAATTTTCAGGTACGAATTGATTTTCCCAACACGACATGACTTTCCGATCGACACAATAATTTCCGTTCTGCATGTTTCTACGATACGTTTAATTAATATTAATTAATAAGTTATGGTTGAAAATTATTAGCTATACTATATTTAAAAGACATTTTGCACTTTCATTTCAAATCTAAAATGCCTCATAAGTGGAAAAAAAGAACAGGTTGATAGCCGAAGTCCGCATTAAAAGTTAAAACTGCAATAAAAGGAGTTATTGAAAAAAAAACATATCGATTCGTGCTGTAAAATCATATATTACAAATATAATTTTCATATAAGGTTATAATTATAAATTTTAATTTCGTAAAATTGAATACAGGTAGGAAAATCTTTCTGTCCCATCCATCCCTATTAGTGTCCCATTCATCCCTGCTGTGGGGATGATTGGGACAGGGAGGAACGTTTTTTTTGATTTCATAATATTTTTATGAATAAATCATAATCTAGAATAAATATTGTTCATATATGTTGGCAAATACCTAATGTATGAAATGTGATATATAATATTGATAGTAACTTAAATAAAAAAAATATAAAAAAAATATTTTTGTGAAAATGTCCCATTCATCCCCCACCTCCCCTATAAAATACTCATTTTAGAAAAAAAAAATCCTAAAATAATTTTCGGAAAATGGGAGCAATGGCGCTTAATGGGTTTTTATGTCTTAAAATGTATATGATTCTAAACACAATTTTTATTAGGATGAAAGATAATAGTATGTTCTTTGATTTCCTGTATTTAAAAAATTGCAAGATACAGAATTAGTATTTATACGTGGTTCGAAACACACATTTGTCGAGCAGAAAATTGGTATAACAGCTTACGCACAGGATTACAAAATAAATATTGCAATTAAAATGAAAATTTTCGAGCCGATATATACTTCAGGTTGTAATAATTACCCTGAACCTAAATAAATTTGTATTTAAAGAATTTTTATATTTTTAATGCAAAGGTGTATTTAGCTAATGCAAAATTTTTGAAAATTTCAACAGTTTAATCACCTAAAGGAAATTTTATATGTGTCTTATATTATAATGCTAGCAAAAATTGTGTGTGTATATGCATGTGTGTGTGTGATAGAAACTAACATATATAAAAGAAGAATTTTTTTGATGTTCATTAGTTTATGTCGGTTCTCGATAACTTTTATCCGCTTAACAACAAAAAGCTTTCTGAACCCCTCAGTGGCTCATTTTTAAACGTAAAACATGAAACTGAAATGAATATTGAAATAATTTGGAATAGAATAGCGCTTTTCTTTTTTCGATATACGTACTTAATCTTGATTTATAAGATACTTCTGTTTCATGATGGCATTTGCTCCGAGTGTCATGCTTCGAAATTCGATAAAAAACGTCAACTTGGAAAGCTTTTTAAGAAGTATCGTGATCATTTATACATAAAAAAAATCGCTATTCGGTTTTAAAGGGATGAGAGCGCTCCGACCCAACTGGTTGATTTTCACCACTAAATTTTAATAGTATTCTTTGCTTTGTCAAATCTCAGAAGTTGTGTCAAGAAATAAGGCGATTAATACCATTAAAATTTAGTTTTAGCAATCAGACATTTGGATCGGAACGCTCTCATCCCTGGTTTTATGTTTTCTAAGCAAGATCCCTACACATTTCCTTCATCAAAAATTTAAAAAAAAGATTTCGTGAATGTGCCAGAAAGTAAATCCCAAATTTCCAACTTCAGAAAAGCGAGTTCCCAAATCATTTCCATTTTCATAAAAGCTTTTCACAAAAATAACTCTGGCTTGATAATAATAAATTCGTATAAAAATTTTCAAGAGATTAAAGAATCTGATTAAATCATAAACTCGATTATAAAAGATCTTTTGTTTAGAGCAAGAAATCCCATTTATGATTAATATACCTAAATCTGTATTAAAAAGTTTAATATGTCAGGATGAGAAACAAGATTCTGAGTCCGTAATTACACACTATAAATATTTTTCTGTTATTAGAACAATACAAAGTTCGTTTGAAATTTTAAACTTTCCGAATAGTTAAATCTGTGTTTAAATCTACATTATGGTAGGTAGATGGATTATTCAAATTCACCATGTTTCACCACTTCGCTGAAACCAAAATTATAATGGAAAAAATGTCCAAATTCAAAAATAATCGCCATAATCATCACTTCGCAATAATACTATTTTTTTTAGTAGTGATCCAAAGCAAAAGAAAAAAAAATGTATATATATATATATATATATATATATATATATAGTATAATGTCGGACCTGTATCTCAAAATAACAAAACTGAGCAGTCAAGCCTTTTCTACCAAGATAAAGATATACAAATGAATAAAAATGTATATTCTCTTTAAAACATGTTTATTTGACTTGAAAAAAATCACTTTTGGTAGTTAAGTATATTTACACTTCCGGATTTTCCTATGGCACTAGCAGAAACACGAGCACGTTCTCGGACGAACACTGGCGAAGTCCTGATTGGAGGGACTGGAAAATGTCCCTTTTGTCCTCAGAATCGCCGATTAATCGAAAGATTAAAGTTTTTATTAATTTCGTGTAAAAAAATTGAAAAAAAAATATTTAACTACATTTTTCTTGAAACGGCGTTTTTTTTTTTCTTGTACCACTGTTTCCGAAAATATTACTCGGTTGATCTCAATGAAATTTTTAGACATTGTTCAATATTCATAAGTTTGGAAACAGCAATACGTAAAACTTTTAAATGTAATCGACTTTTTCAGCTTTTTCATAAACATTTTAAAAATATCGATGTTGCCTTCCATTTTTTTTCTCATGCTTTGACAAAAAATAAGATTTTGTTCTCGGTTCCAGTCGTATCTATAAGCCTACTGATTATAAAAGTATTTATAAATTTTATTTCTCAATCATAGATCTGCTGGGAAGCGTTGGACATTACAACTGTATACGGCCATCTTTGCCACCATTTTATAATATCGAAAGATAGAGTATTTTGCTCCAAAAGCTTTTAAAAGCTAGTTTGAAATTCTACAGTAATATAATATATTTATTTTGAAAAATAAAATCTAATATATGTTTAGGTATATGTAGTAGAATGTACAAAGCTTCCTTAAAACAATAACAATCACATGAAAAGAAGATTTTGTTTTTATACATTCGCATAACCAATATTTATTCTTTTGCCTTATGTGTAAAAGTCCTCTTCACCTGTAGCCTTTTTTTTTTTTCTACTGTGGGCATAAATTTTTAGTAATAAAAATAACTCAAAATAGAAAATTGAAATATTTTAGACTAAATTATGTAAGAGATACAGATTCATAGAATTTGGTAAATATTTTATTTAAAATTTTGGGAAATGAAAATGTGGAGAGAAAGAACGCAATGGTATAGATGGCAGCAAACAAATACGGAAGAAGGAGCAAAAATAAGAGATGTCAAATAATGGTAAAGACAACACAACAGTCACAACTCGGGTAAGAAAAAGTCACAATTCGGGTAATTGTCACATTCGGGTAAAATAGTCACAATCAGGAAATCAAAGTCACGATCAGGATGTAGCACCTTGCAACGACATCATTTTTTCTTTCTGAATACAGCATTCTTGATTCTTTTAGACAAAGGCAACCTGGAAACAATAGTTTAAGACATTATCAAAAACAACTTATTAAAAAACCTTACTTTAGCTACCTTAAAGAAATTTAAACAAAGGAAAGTTTCGAGGAGATTATTAAAGAAATACATAAAACTTCAACTGTAGAAAAAAAATAAATAAATAAATAAATAAATAATATATATATATATATATATATATATATATATATATATATATATATATATATACACATATATATGTATCAAATGTTTCTTAGTCTTGAAAATTATAATATAAAGATAATGAAAGATAATTTACAATAACATCTTGGTGGTTAATAATTCCGAAATGCATTCTTTTCTTTATAAAGTTCAGAACTCGATATCTTTCTAGTAAGAAAAAACGTTTATAAACTCAAAGCTAATTTTACTACCACTGCTTCTCGTAAACGTTAAACAATGGATTTTAGAGTGCATTAATCAGTTTCCTTAACCCGCAATGCAGGTTATCGGACGCTATTCTTATTTGAAAAAACCAATTTGCTTTTCAACATCCATGTTCTACAGACAAACATAGCAAATTAACAGCGTTAACATTAATCTTAAAATCAACATTACTTTGTAAATCCTGGATGTATGAATTGAATTACGAAGCTGAAAATGTATATTTGAGAATAAGTATTACCTTAAAAACCGATATTCGGTTGGAGAATATGGATTAATAGGCTATGAAGGCTACTCGAACACGTTTCTGAAAATCAGTGGAAGCGAAAGAACTTTCTTTATAAATCTTTTCTTAAATCTAAAAAAATATATGGGTTTCTGAGGTTTCTAGTAATAAAGAAATATTTGTCTTTTATTGCAATGTGTTTTCGTACACTTTTTTATCTAAAACTTTATTATGATACACCTACTTCCATTTTTTAGGAAACCATTTGACCTTTAAAATGTTACAATATGTTTTTTCTGGTTTTTTTTCTTTTTTTTTTCCTTTTTTTTTAACAGAATGTTAATACAAGAGCTAAATGATAAATATGGGAACAAAAATTTGTACAATTAATGAATAATTTCAATACAAGTTTAAGACAAACAAAGAAGTTCGCTTTGAATTTTGCTACTCTTATTATGAGAGTTATCAGACAAAGAGACTTATTTTTGATAAACGAATTCAGAGAGTAACAGCTTTCTTTGGTGCAATCTGAGGAAATTTAAGAATGAAACCCCTAATTTACAAAAATATAAAACAAAATGCATTTTAAAAATTTAACATTTAAAGTCTCATCAAAATATTTCAGCTATAGCCTTGAAATGAGATCGAATACAAGGTTCGTACACATCAAGGACTTTCAAGCACCTTTCAGGAAAATTTTATGTGTCTTATTTAATGAAAAAAAAAATCTATCTTCGGATATTTCGACCAGTACTTTACGATTTTTCTGGTACTATACTACCTAAAATCGCCGGCATCCCTTCATATGTACGAACCCTGGAATACCGTCTTTATCGTCGATTTATAATCTTATTTAGTTACTCCCTCCGTCTCAAATTAGTTGTGGCATTTAGATGGAAAATTTTGTCCCAAATTAGTTGTTACATTTCAAGTGGGTGGAGTCATAAATAACTTTCAATGCAGTTTAGTTGATCGACACCATTTTGTAAGGACCCTATCACCAGTATACCATAAAAATCATTTTCTTCCAAAAGAATTAACGATTTATTAGCTAGGAGGTAGTTTTATGCGATTACTGGAGGAAGAATCCTTGCAAAATGGGGCGTGGCTTAAGAGCGTGTTAACCCTGGATTTTTTAAACTAATTTGGTACTTATTTAACACGTTCACGCTGAAGCGGTGGGTCACACTTGACTGTCTCAGTTCTGCCAAGTCTCCGGCTTTGTGGCTACCAGTATTTTAATACAGAAAATATTGTTTTATCTAATTAGAACAATTGGGCGATTTAAAGGAACAACATTTTTTCTAAAATAAGAGTGGTGTGTAAAAAGCCGGAGACTTGACAACTCTGAGACAGTCGAGTGTGACCCACTGCGCCGGCGTGAACGTGTTAAGGAGAGACGGAGGGAATGTTTGGTAAGTAGATACTGCTGATTGATAGCATAGCACACTGAAATCTGTGAAAAATGTTCAAACATAATCATAAAATCATCAGCATCGATAATCAGTACAAAAGTAATCAAATGTAGCAACTAATTTGGGACAGAGGGAGTATTATCTTATTGTTTTATCATAACATTTTGTCCAAAACCTAGACAACTAAAGTGTGCAGTACTTGAAAATTTTATTTTATTCCAAATTTACCATTTACACTGTATAAAAAAAAAAAAAAAAAAAAAAAAAAAAAAAAAAAAGTTGGCTTCACAGAAAAATGTGTCAACTAGAAGCAAGCAAAAATCATTTTATTTTATGGAAATAATCTGTATTAATTCCGAACTGGCAGCCAAGATCTGTTAAAATAACAGAAAGTTCGTAGTCAGTACAGATTATTTCTATAACATAGACAGTTTGTAACTGGTGTCTTGGCAGACAGGTTTTTTGTTCAGAAAAATAAACTTTTTTTTTTTTTTTTTTTTTTTTTTTTTTTTTTTTTTTACTGTGTATGCCATATTCATATATTTTTTGTACTAAATAACTCGAAACCACAGATTAGTTATTTCTTCGGACTACGAACAACATTGGCTAATATAATCTAGGGAGGAACATTAGTTTGAAGTAAGTAGGCTTCATGTAATCACAAAATGCTATACAGAAATATCACAAATAAGATTTTTTTTACGGAGAATTGAAAATGTTTATTCTTTTACGTCAGGGATGTGCAGATCAATGCACTAAATTGAAAATAAACAATACATCATGAATAATGCTTAAAATAAACTTTAGAGGCTTAGCGTATGGTACAAATACATCTCTTAGAACTGCACGTTTAACATAATTTTTTAAACACATGAAGTAAAAAACATATCTATGTTAATTTGGAATAACATTTATCTCTAACTATTTTTTTATTTCAACTTGTCCCAATTTCAAAAAGAAATGCTCTTATCTTGAGTTACGATCGATTATTGTCTCATGACGAACTTGCCGCGGCTGTTGTGTCCGAAAAAATTACCTTAAATCTACTATGACAACATTTTCAAAAATATCACTTGCCTTTAGAAAAAATGTCAACCTTTATAAGATTTCTTATTTTGCTAAATAATAACATCTGAGAAATTCTTGTATTTTGGAAGAAAGAAACGTGTGTCAGAAAGAAGCTATTTTGAACTTGAGAAAACTCTTAATTGATGCTGTATTTTTACTTCAAATGGAGGCTATTCGTGAGCATTAATGTAATACACAATTTTTTCATAATTATTATTATTCAGTGTCTTCAACTATTTAGCATTTGGCAAAATTAATAAAGGATTAATTATTCATTTCAAATTCCGAGTAGAAAAATAATCAACATTTGATCCGTGCAATTATATTTGATTAAAATAATTTTTTTATTTAAAAAAAAATTAATTAAAAAATGAAATTTAGAAATACCATTTATTTTAATTTAAAGTAAGAAAATTGAGCAGATTTCTAAAATACTCAGAAAATATCAAGAGTATCTCAATTTTATTAGACCGTTCAATTACATCGAATGCAGTAAATTTTAGTATGGAGTTAATCTGATCTTAAAAATGCACTTATAATATCTATTATCACATTGCATGTTTGTTATTACAATACCATTTTTTAACAGATCTGTTGTATTTTATTAGAAAAGTTGCCAATGCATTACTCAAAATTGCTTTTTTAAACATTAATGATCAATGCTATTTCTAGCAAGTAATAATAATAACAATAATAATAATAATAATAATAATAATAATAATAATAATAATGTTGCTTACGCTTTGTGTCTTAGGATAAACATTTCCAAGATGGTAAAATTAACTCTACGCTGCCATTCATATACATATCCTCTAGATAAATCATCCATATCCCGCCAAGCAGCATCGGCTTGATTTATCTTAATCAAGTAAGGCATGGCGCTTGACAAGTCTATATTCTTTTCTCTCATCAACTTTCTCCATACCTTTTCTCTTTCTACTTTTAATTCACTTTTAAACCATTTTAAAGCCTCTTCACGAACTCCAAATGATCTTTTCATTATCTTGAAGGCAGCTTCAACTTTCTGATCAAACTCAGCAGAATCAAACATGAATCTGAAAACAATTTGGGACGTATAAATAAACATAAAAAAGAAAGAAAAATCATGCGTCATGGATAGAGTAAGAAATAATTTCCAACATATTCATTTCTTCATATTCAGTCATTCAAAACTTCTTCATTTAATAAGATGGTGTAAACAATAAATCGAAAAAAAGCGAAAAAAAAATTAAAAAACATAAAAAGTTTTTAAAGTTTAATAACAACAATTAAAGTCCATAAAATAGAAGCGTATTCAAATTCTTTTGTGAAGCCCTGTATATGATCCGTAGATTTATATATTCTGCATGATATGTTCAAATTTAGTTCACTGGGAAACGCATAATACAGCTGAAATTTCTCTTTCAAGAATTTATGCCAATAAACGAAAATGTTCTCAAATTCTTATGTGCAGCCCTGTAGAATTTATGCACAGACTTTATGGAATATAAACAGACCAGGTAGTATGCAACAAATTAGTCAAATTTAAAAACGCATACTATAGTGGAAACGCACTTCAATAGTTATTCCTCATGCACAGTACTGTAACCGAATTATTTTTTGTGTGTCTGTAAATGAGCGATAAAATTTTATGCATACAGCAATCTTCTTTCAGTGCCCCTCAGCTTTTTGTATCAATTTCAATAAATTTGAAATAGAATAGCATCATATACTATATGCCATTTCCCAAAGACCATAAAGTAATGGAATTCTGTTGACTGTTTCTCAAAAATATAAATGCTACTTAATTAATTTTCAATACTGATCATGCCACATAGGTGCCAAGTTGCCACTAATCCTCCGTAATATGTGGGTTAATTTAACCCTGGTTCAATACAGTTCGTACCGGAATTTTTTTTCAGAGATGAAATTTAACAAGTTCTACGTAGGAAACTGGAATTAAATAATTAAAGATTCATCAAATAATTTTTCTGGTTCGAAACTTTGTTAAACTGGGTTAAATTAATCCCGCATTACGGAAGATTAGTGCGAGCTTGGCACCTCTGATGCCATAATACACCTCAATAACATATATCAATTACATGGCAATCTGAGTTTATTTAGAAGACTCAGAGATCGGACAAACTTACAAAGAGGTGGACAGACAAACCGAATTCAAAGTACATAAGTACCTAAAAAAATATTATCCGATATGGGTACTTTTCCTAGATATGGGCATTTTCAACGATAAAGTTTTTGAAAAATAAATTCAAAACAAGGGTATAAAGATATTTTTAATAGATATGAACTTATCTATAATCATACCAGCATTTTCACAGATTGTCAGAACTATTTTGTTAAAATTGCATTTTTTGGGTTAAGTGGTTGCTGCGTTCGGAGCCGTGATTTCGACAGACATGATGTTATATTTATATCGTTAAATATCAAACGGAATGGGGTTATTCTGCTCAATTAAGTTTAATATTAATGTAATTGATATTACATGTTGTTCTATATATTTTACTATTTTAAAAGCATTGACGATTTTATCTAGCCCACGGAACTGAATTCTTCATATTCGTGATTTTTCCACAATTGATATTTAATGTACCGGTTCATCTAAAAAGGTGTCCCTGACTGAGAAATAGATCACACGACAAATATGTTATCAATCGATACCAAACAAACGTGATATCGTACAAAATCTGAAGGAGTTTTGGCAGTGGTGATGACTCTGAACTCCACTGACGCCACTTTGTGATTCGGTGCCATTTCGCTCTTTAGCCAATTAACCCATTACCCGCTGGTGTTACGTTCACGCAACGGTCAAAATAAATCCACATTTTAAAATTATTTACATACCCACCAGTATTTTCAACTAGAAAATTGTTCTTACTTAAAGACACAAATTTGTAAAACCAACTACAGCGAAAATCATCCTTCAAAGATTGTGGTGGCAAGCGACTTTCTTCTGATATGTTAAAAACCTCAACCTAATAGTTTGAGCGGTTAATGGGTTAACAGCAATCATGATGAGTTTACAGCAGAAAGCTCAGTGCGTGTTGTTGTACACACAGTTTACGTTTGTTATTGTGGTACAATGTCATTTTCGCAGTACGTACAGAGAAGATCCCCAAAAATCAAAACCATTGTTCATTGGTTTAAACAGTTTAAAGCGCACCTGATTGGAGGTCCGGCGACCTGTCAGATGTTTGCTGGGAAACAGGGAGAGCTCATATTAAAGTTTAATAATAATAAAAAAAGAAGTAATGTAAAAAACATCACAGATTTTCCTTCACAGATAACAGTGTAAAAATAAATGATTTTACTGTATTAAAGCCTTAGTTATATTAATTCGAAATCAGGAACACCTTATATACTGAATCTCTCTCTCTCTCTATATATATATATACATATTATATATTACACAGGTAACACTGGCAACAAATTGTTACATTGAAAATTACTACTAGGCTGCTTTTCTAATTTGTTGTTTTTATTTTTTGATTCATTTATTGAACTATCTAGTCATTTGTTAACTTTCTATTTACGGCATGATCCATTTTTTCTGACAGTAATTATTTATCAAATAAAACTCTAAATAAATAAGATTACCCATCGAATTTGAATCTGAGTGAATTTTTAAAATGCACTAAATTGAATATAAACAGTATATCGTGAAAAATGATTTAAATAAAGTTTATAGACCCAGTAAGTGGTACAAATACAGATTAGAGCTATGACAGTTCACAGACACGATCCGAACGGTCCCGTGAACAGTGTTGCCAGTGGGCTACTTTTTTAAAATTCAGATATCTTGATTGGCATCGCTTTTATGAAACGGTAAAATTCCATTTGTTTATGCCTTAATTGATATGTCATTAAATAAGGCTCATTATACCATTTCAAAAAAGTGGTGCTAATCAAGAATCTGTTTTTTTTTAAAGTAGCCCGTCTGGCAACACTGCCTGTGAACACATTCATCCTGTGGATTTTTTAATATTATTTAGCTATATTTATTTTTGCTGTTAAACATAAATAATAAAAAACATTTTTCTGAAAACCATATAATAGAAAATAAGCTAGAGCCCATTACTCATATATATGTAGAGACACAACATTACTATTAGAGACATACAAGTGTCGGTATAAAAAAGTAAGAAAATATATCATAAATTAGCTTGTGATACTTATGAAATAACTAACTAATAGCGTTTCAATAAGTTATAATATTATTAAATATGAATATCGTAACACTATATCATACTAGTGTTAAGCGATTAAACTCCATAATCTAAAGTTTTTTGTTCTAACACTTAAAAGATTTTTTTTTTTCATGCATAGGAATATATTTTTTAACTAATTAATAATAAAAGAGCAATTTAAAAAATCCTAACTTTCGCCCGTCATTATTCAACGGGAAAAAATGTATGTTTTCTATTTGGAAATTTGAGGGAAGCATACAAAAAATATTTGAAAGTGTTGTTTGCTGCGTGCATAGTTTTATGGAAAATAATCAGTACTGATGAATGATTTACCAGACAATTGATAAAACATTCGATAGAAATTTAAAGAAAAAAGAAAATTATCAAAAATTTCTATACCTATCAATTACAACTTCTTTTCTCAAAATTTTCCAATACTTCTCTTCTTTTCTACTATCCTGGTCGTCATCGAAATCTTTACGAGATCGAAATCTGAAAATATATATTAGAAAAATATAGACATAGAAATGTAAGTATAGCACAAAGAGAAATTATAATTCATCATACATAATTGGTATATATACATAGAAATATATTTGCATTTTACTTATATAAAATTATAGAGCTTAAATACTATTGAAGCCTTTTAAGATCAAAGTAATTGAATATGTATCTTCTAAATTTCCCCATTTTTTTATTGTGGATTAAATGTATTTTATTCTCTTTTACTTTATTTTTTCAAGACACATGTATAAATACAAAGTTTCTTTTGCTGCCTCTCATTTTCAGAAACGTTTCCAACATTTTTTAAAATAATTTATTAATCAGTTTTCTCAATTCAGAATACAGGTATTAATTAAAATATTATGTTATAGCTTTATATATGCTATTTCATATTATACACTTAGTATACGTATATAAATACTTCTGCTACAGGGTTTAATTTGGCTACTATATAACATTTACTATGCAGTTACAATTAAAGACAGAAAAGAAAACAAGAAAGAGAAATAATTATTGTATAATTATTGTTTTTGTCGCAATTACTGGCGAATTGAATCTGGTCTGTCCCGGATATTTCATAGCTACCATGTTAGCAAATATATATCGTAACTTAAAAAGAAAATATATGTTTGAAAAATGCTGTTACTTACGTAAATTTCTCTAAGAAACCTTTAAAATTCATTTTTTAAAACTCATATATCAAAATATAACAATCTTTAAGAAGATCAAACGTTTTAAAGCAAAAATAGTTTAATCATAGCTCATAGCAAACATCAAGCAAGAAGATTTTTACCAGAACAAAACGAAATTGAAAGCTTCTGTCATTGTTAGAAAAATAATGTGCACAACAATACTACTTACTATTAAGAGTAACAGCTTTAAAAATAATTCGACGCTGTTTTTAACTCTTTCAACAATATAGATTTGTTTTCAATTTCCTTTGTTATAAAGTAACTGTTGTTTATTTCACATTGTTTACATTCTCCTTAAAAGTTTAGAGTTCAGCATTATTTATAGTATTTTTTACACGCTGTTAATTTAATATTCAAAATTGTAAAAGTGGAATTTTTTAATCAATTTTTCACCCACTTCTTGATGAGCTTTGTATGATTGCAATAATAATATAATGATTAAAACTTTTATATCTTAATTAAGTTTGAATCGGTCAATTTTAATCAAAACTATCGATAATAATTTGCCTAAACAATGGAAAAAAGTAAAGCAAATAAAATTAACATATGTTTTGAATGCTGTTAGAATTCTAATTTACATGAGGACTATAAGCCACGGATGGACCACTATAAGCAGTTCACATTTTTTTTGTTTTCAGTTCGAGACTTTTCTTAAAAAAAAAAAAAAATATATATATATATATATATATATATATATATTCTATTTTTTAGTGCATCTATAGAAGCGTATTTTTTTAATATATCTATACTTTTAGTTAATTTCTTGAATGTTCTACATAACTTATCATTAAAAATTAGGACATCTGCAAGAAACTTAATTCAAAATTCAGATATATGGTCTTGGAATTTCCAAGGACTCTGGCACCACTATTAATGATAGGAAAAATTACATTTAACTTTTAAAACACGGAATTCGCAACCACCGCCTTTATTCACAGATTTTGAAATATTTTTCTGCTGTGATATACGTTGTAAATACTGTTAAATTTTAGTGGTAAAAATGTGCGAACCCTGTATATGTATACATATTTTTGCAAAAATGTCAGATATCAGTGTCAATGTTTGTAAATTGATCACAACCGCCATTTCGTAGCTAATCGATTTAATTCAACAAAAATATTGGTTAATAATAACTCAAGAAGTTCTCACATTTTAAAATTTTATAATGTCAAGTTATACCCATTAAGAAATATTCGAGACTTTTGTATCTGTTCTTTAAACGCAGAGTTTTACTACTAGACTACACATAACATAAAAATAAATTGCTCGGTTTTCATGTAATTACTTATTATATTTTTTATCATTTGTACAGTGCAAGATTTTGATACTGGCCCACTGTTTGAAAAAAAGAAAACTCGTTTTATTTTTATATGGATCTCTTCTCGTCCCGTAAAGTCACAAAAGCTCAAAAACTTTTATTTGAATAATATAAATATCTATCGACCACAGCTTAATTTGATATCAAGTATATAATCAACTAAAAAAAGTAACTAGTTGTGTATAACACACTTTTTTATGCTTATGAAATACTCGATTTCGATTTCTATACATGGAAAGAACTTGGCATTATTTTAGAAATCAAACATGTTATCATTACGAGAGTTATTTCAAAGAGAACTTGGATCTTTCATTTACATGGATGTTTGAATGAAATTTATATATATATATATGTATATATATATATTTCAGTTATGAATAAGGTGTCCTAAAAAAAAAGAACTGGCGATTTAAAAAATGAATAACAAGTAAACAATGGCAGCAATTAAAGCCATTCTTGCTCGAAATTAGGAAATTTCTATTCTGAACTTCATCGTCGTAGCTCCATATTTGGCCAATAAAAGGGCTGCACTGTCTCTCAAACTGTCATTATGCTCAAAATAATATTGTTATTTTAACATGCAAACTTTTTTCACCCCACCCTTTCCATTCTTTTTTTTTTTACGCTTGAACTGCTAAGCAGGGTGAATCGTTAAAAACTGCTTTACTGCTGATCCATTTTTAATCGATAGTTTTGGTGTTCTGACATTTTCGTTTGACACAGCGACCTCTAGAGCTAATACTTGGAACTAAAGCAAAGAAGCTTAGTAAAGAAATACCCCACTTCAATATACCCCAATATGTTTCCCCCATTTACTTGTTACTGAACTTAAAAATCTGGTAGTTTATTTTAGGATGCTCTGCATTTTCTCTCAATAATATTATTATTGTTATTATTTTGATTTCATCTTGTAGCAAAATGTGTTTGATTATCTTCTTTTCATTTACATAAATATATTTTTATATATATACAAATTTGTATTTATATACAAATATATGTATGTAAATGAATCACGTGATTCTCCCATGTTTCTGAATATATGGATAGAATTAAAAATGTTTTGTTAATCTGTCAAACAGTAACTATTAAGTTCAATAAAGTTTTAAATATTCCAATTCAACATAAGTGTAAAAAAATACATAATTAATACATGAAGAATAGTCTAGAGCTCTTTTTTCGTTTTTATTTAATAGTGGAATACGATTTATATGGATTCTTCCTTACATAAATATTCATTGTTTACCGTGTAAAATTATAAAGTTTTTTCTGTTGCATCAAAGTCACGTTGTAAATTTAAAAAAAAGGTAATAATCTCAGATCTAGATACCACAATACTGAAACAACATACGCACAACATCCAACAAATAACTTGTTGAATTTGCACAGGTAAAATTTTGCAATCATATAGTTCCAGACATTTTGTTCATTAAAAAAGTCTTTCTGCCTTGTACTGGCAGGAAAGGGTTACTTCACTTTTCCTTGTTTTTTTTTAATTTAGCTAATTATACTCGAAAACATCAAGGTAAAATGCGTGAAAACCGATTATAGAAGATTCATTACTGAATTTGACTGAGAATTTCTCTAAATTAGTCAACTCTATCCAAATTGCTTCAATTTATGGCGATTTATTTTTGGTCGAGAAATTCGGCGCTAATTCGCCAGGTGTCGGCAATATGACTGTGTAGTTTTAAGGGTATGAGTCATAAGCAACAATGATTACAAGAATTAAAGTAAATTTATGGGAAATCACGTTTTCTGAATTTGAATGAGAATTACGGAAAATGAGTTAGCAACGGCCAAATTGACTTCTTTTATGGCGACCTATTTCATTGCCAAATTTGGCGAGAATTTAAAGCTGCCGAGTAAGACTATGTAGTTTTAAACGTACGAGTAGCAACAATGGTTTTAATAATTAAAATAAATATTGCGCGAAACCATTTTCTAAAGCACAAGGCGAAACAAAAAATGCGCCGGAATCCTTGTATCAAGACCGAATACTTCGAGGAATTCTTTCCCTTTTGAATTTCTAATTTTTTGTACATCTTTTGACTCAAGATGATAATAAATTTAAAAACCAAAAATACAGTTTGATTTCAAATAATTTTAATATCATGCCTGCATGTGATATGCATTTACGACGGATCTAAAAAAAAATGCATTTTTCCTTGCTTAACGCGAAATTTTCTGACATAATTTTTGACTCATTTTTTAGCGCGAAACCATGACACTTACAGGTATATTTATTGATATGATTTGAAATCGAGCAGTTTTTTTTTTGTTTTTTTTTTTTTTTTTTTGTTTTTTTTTTTTGCGTTAAATAAATCCAAATTCTGTATTGTAAGTAATTATTATCTTACGTCATCAGTTTTTTAGCAATTACCGCATTCTCGCGTCTAAAAATTCGGTTTAAAATGCCAAACTTTGCAGCACTTGCCGAAAATTCTTCAGCCTTTACCGAAAATCGGGGAGCACAACGGACGTAGGAAGGTCAAAAGAAAAGTAAACAATATTTCTAAGTACGATTTTTTTTACTTTTAAACATAAAAACCCTAATAAACCTTAATTGGCATGTCAAGATTAATTTTATAGACCAGAAGTAATATAGATAAGAAATATTTAAATGCGACCTCTGGAAAAATAATTTTTCCTTTATTTTCAGGTTAGATAAACAGTATTACGTAAAATTTCTTAAATATAGTTCAGGGATTTTTTTCGGAGAATGCTTTCCATATTACTCACCATGCTCTAAACTAGAATCTAAGCTCTAAGTGATAATGTGATTATTTTACAGGTATTCCAACAACAAATAAATTAGCAAGTGTGAGTAATAATATCGAATATTGCTGTTCTGTATAAATCTTTTTTTAATCTTATCCTAATATGTTTATTATGAAATTAATTCAGTACTGAGAGTAGTGCATATTTAACCTTCCGTCTACCAGACGGGTCCATTGGACCCGACATGTACATTCAAAATATTTATTCAAACCAGAAATTTCTTCAAAACAAACTAAATGTATAAATCAGACAATAATAAGTTAAATAAACAAATTAAATAGTTTTAAGTAAAAATTCTGGTGTAGAATGTTTTTATAAAACTTGAGTAAAATTTCCGGTAGTTCTAGGGTTAAGAGTAGTGCATATTTAAAATTCTTTTTGGCATTTCATAGAACTAAATTCAGCGTAGTAATAATCTTTTCTATTTGCAGTGTAGGCAAAATAAAACCCTTGTTCAAAGTTTAAACTTGGCATTGTACTAACAGCGCTTCGAAAGAAGGTCGCAAAATTCAACGCTTGCACCGCTTTGGTCGGCGTCGCGTTTTTCCAGATAAGATTATAATTAATTTCTAAAGATACAGGTGGCGTATTGAGAGATCCACTCAATGCAAACTAGTCGCGAATTGCATAGTGTTTATGTGATTAATTCTAATTAAATTAGTATTGTTTTAACAATTTGACGTTTATTGATTTTATACAGCTAAAGGGTATTCCATTACACATATATATCACTAAAAGTTGTTAGGTACGCTTTAAAAGCTGATGGCACATAGAGTACTCCATCCTTGTCATTTTGTAAGTCCAAACCGTCCGTCTTTTTAAGAGTTAATATCTCGGTTAATTAGCGATGATGTTTTTCGAAAATCATTATCAACAATGACTTTACATATATGCTACGATAGGTATCCCCAGCACTTTTGCTGAATGCCCGCTAGTCGAAATTTGTGTGTAAAGGAAAAATGAGCTTTTCTCAAAAACTATGTGATCTATGGAAATTGCCATAATTTTCCTGCAAGTTATAAATTAACGTTTATTACCTCTAACTTTTTCATAATTTTAGTTTCAGTAGATTCTGAAATAGAGAGGGTTTGTCGTATTTTTGCACTACATTTTCGACGTTATCTCTGAAAATGTATTACCTAAAATTAAAAGAAATGTATTTTTCAGTTCAGCGTTACAAATCCTTTCACACGATATACAAATAAAAGATTTTTTTAAATAACTTAAACAGCCCTTTACATTTTTTCTAAAAATATTTGTGAATGTTTAATAACCTGTAAATATGTGGGTTAATAGTCTTTATTTCTTCTCCCAATTTGAAATTTCCACGTTTCATAGTTTATGAGTAAAATAGCTGTGACAGACAGATACGGGAGTGATCTTATAACGGTTCCGTTTTTACTTTTTAAGTCCGGAACCCTAAAAATGTTAATTTTTAATAACAAATATAAATATTTTGTCATATTTTGAAATATTTCTGTTAATTTTGAAAATATTCTAACACTATACCAGTTCCGTGGATGGGTAAGCGTATTGAATATAGAACAAAGTAGAAATACATGTAAAATGTAGAACAAAGGAAATTGAAACATATTCAATTGAATTGACCTTTCTCTGTTTGCCGTAAGAATAAAATGTTACTAAAAAATAGCAAAACCGCCCCTTTTTTAAGAACTTTAAGAAGATACTGTTAGGATCTTATGTTCTTTTATCATGCTGTATTACAATTGAATTAAAAATATGTTTTTTTTTTTTTCAATTTTGTACATTTAAAATAACAAGTTGGATATTTCACGTCAAACGTGGCAATGAGGTGCATTCGTAGTTTAACTAGTTTTATGGATATTTTATGGAACGCATATTGTACTGAATGTATATTTTAGTGGCACTTCATAGGTGCATATCAATTTCGTTCTGTTTAAAAGGCTGCAACATCATTAAAATGCACTTGAAATACTTTTTTCCCACTGACTGTAATGTAACGGAAAACTTTTGACTGGCGGTGTAATTAAACTATGCATCCCATTTTCATAAAATTGGAAATGAATCGACAAAATATTGCAATTAAAATTCCAGACTAATCGGTTGGGTAGTTTTTGGTCTGTTATATGCGAACGAACAGACAGTGAGACAGACGGACAGACAAATGGGCGGACCAAACGACGACTATAAGTGCTACGTATTTATATAATTACGAAGGCACCTAAATATTGCTGTAAACATAGGCAGATAACATTACCCATAAGGGTGAATAGATAGCATCCAAAAACCGAATATCCAATTTGAGAATAGAGATTACTACACTGTAAAAAAGATTTAGAAACACATTTCTGAAAATCATGTTACCATATTTGTTTGTAAAACACGCTTTTTGAAACAGAAAACGTTTTGCTTCAGAATAATCGGAAGAAACCTATATTCCGGGTTGAGAAAACTGGTTAATACTCAATACAAATTATTTGGACACGTTTTCGAAAAATTGTGCAAGAAAAAGAAAGTTTTTTTTTTAGAGATACTTATTTAAATTTCAAAAATAATTTAGTTTTTGAAATTTCTAAAAATAAAAAAACGCTGTGAAATCTCGGATGAGGTTATTGTTATTTTCATTCGTGATTATATTTTATTTTCCTAAATCGCCAAACATTTGTCTTTTTTTGCAGTGTATGTTGTTTTGTTTCACGGCGTCATTTCAACAAAGCTATGTTATAAAAGTATTAGGGGAATGTAAAAAAAATACAGAAAAAAGATTGTACATATTCACTTTGAAAGACTTTTTATATGACTTAATGTTGTTCTTCAGACTTCAAGCTTACACCAATATTAAGATCATATCCTTCACCCGCAAGAAAAGCGACACATCTTGCAAACATTCATTTTGCGTTTCGACACATCTTGCAAACATTCATTTTGCGTTTTATTGCACCAATAGGTCTGTCGTAGATGTGTCTTTCTACACAAACAGTTTCATAAGTATAGTTACACAGAAAATCCCTTTATTACGATGTATGTCCATTTGTGACCATAGAAGAAGGGTGGATTGTGTGGGAGATTAAATTACACAACCCTCCAAACCTCATCCTACGTCTTCATTCATATGGGTTTTATGCTTTCTTGCATGTTTCTTATTCCTGCTTTCAAAGTTAAGCGCTGCAATTTCAGCTTATAGTAAAATTATGCAATTTTTTTTTTTGTGTGTGTGTGTGTCTCCAGTTAATTTTCCTTTTGTCGAGATGTGTCACTTTTCTTGCGGGTGAGCGATATTATCAACTACAAAGAAATAATTTTAACGAGAACTTTTTTTTATGAAATGAATCATCAATAATGGCAAATCTGTACTGTAAAAAAGGCGATTTTTTTTTTTTTAAATCTATGGAAATATAATTTTCGGAAACATTTTCCTAGTAGTTTTTAAAGTGCATTCATCAATCTTCTCAAACTGGAATATCGTTTTTTACAATGCTAATAAATCTCAAATAATCATTTTCTTGTTCGGGGAACATGATTTAGGTACAAATATAATAAATTAAAAGTATTAACATGAAAGCATAATTAAAATTATTTTTTTTATTATTGCATGTACAAAATCAGTTACGAGGGTAAATTTGTTTAATTTAGAATAGATAGCATACCAAAAATCAAAAATCTGGATAGAAAAACTTATTAATGCCTCATAAAGATAACTCGGAAACGTTTCCGAAAATCAGTGACAACAAAAGAAACGTTTTTTAAAATGCTTCTTTAAATCTTGGAAATACTGTGAGGTTTATTAAGGTGAAGAACGCTTTTAGAAACTGTAAATACAAAAGGTTATTGCACATTTTTGTTTATTGTTATATTGTATTTTCATAGATTAACCTCCTAATTCCTGCGCACGTAACTTTCACGGCCATTTGCAGGCTCCATTTTCCTTTTGTTCAGACTGCTTAATTCCCACCAATTTTCTTTCTTTTTTTTTCTTTCTTGTATGGTGTAATTGGCTTTATTCTTGTATCATTTTATCCGCCAGTAAATAAGGTGAATATTTTTGCTTAAAAAAAGTAGTGTCGATCACACAATCTGATTTTTTTAAAAAGTAGTCTACACCAGGGTTCGTACGGATACCGTTATTTTCAAGGCCCAATATCAGAATTTTTTTTATAGAAAAACAAATCTAGTTTAAACGGACGAAATTTCGTTTTATTTCAGGAGAGATTTCCCATAAGAAAATACTGGTACAGAAGAATTTCTATTCATAAAATTCAAGCACCCGTACGAACCCTGTACACTTATTAGGGTCGACGCTTACCCTCTACGACGGAACAGTGTGCCCTGGTCAGGATACCTAATTTTAATTCCAAACTTACAACAGCACCAAGAATATTTTAGTAAAATTTTGCCTTTACAAAGAACATTTATATAGTAACATGTTTTTAATTTCTAAAAAAGTCGTTTTAAAATTCCGGTATCAGTCAATCATTTCATCATTTTACAACAGAAACTGTCCGCGCAGGAAAGGGTTAAGGAGTTAAGAAATGTGAATTAAATCACACTTTTTAATTCACAATTAATTATTATTAAGAATTAAATCACAAATCTGTGAAAAATTCATCTTTTTCACAGTGTACCCTTGTTATTTCAAATTGCTACATATAACCGAAGAAATACATAAATTCCATCGATTTGATTTTGTAATTATCCATAAACTAATAAAGCCAACAGTTTTTTAAAACTCTGTATTACAGAACTTATGCAAAAAATACACGTTTGAAAACTAATATATAGTACAATAATGTTAATGAAACTTGAGCTCAAAATCTGTTTTACTTTTTTAATTAGAGGGGAATCAAAAGTCACTCTGTCAGAGAGCGCATTAAAAAAAAAATTCTTTGGGGATTGAAAATGGTAAAACCTATGCCTAGTAAATGTAATGACATTTTGATGTTGTGTAACAATAATGTTACAAGTTCCTTGGTAGAATGTACAACTTAAAAAATGCCACAAGAAAAAGGTACGGTGAGATACTTTTAGATATGAATTTGTCAACAGACGACTTTTTGTACTCTAGAATAAAAAAATCTGATTTACGAAAGCTTGAACGTGTAATGTTGGTATTTATTTCATCAAATAGTCTTGAAAATAAAATTTAATAAAAATATTTTTTGCACTTTATATTAAAATTGAAAGTTGTTTTCTTATAAATGTTATTTAAAATTGCATAAAAAAGTCTGACATTCCAATTATTTTCCCGTTTCTGTTTTTCTAAAATAAAAATATAATAATCTAATAGCCACCAAAAACAAAACTGCACTAAAATTTTAAATAATAATAATATTTTTGAAATTAACTTAAATTTCCAAATTTCAAGATTATTGCGACATCCTTACGAATAATATGTGTTACTTTTAACTCGTATTACATCGTATTACATCCTATTCTTGTAGGAATAAATGTAAAACACAAGTACATATTCAGATTTTAACATAACATTTCATTAAACTAACTGATATTTTAAGACCAAAATTTCAAGAAATTCATTTTTTGTCACTTTAACAGTTCAAGCGATAAAAATAATTTTTTTTTCACAATTCAAAATGAAATTTTACATTTGGTGAAACAATATAGTTTTGTATAATTAACGATAAAAATTTGGTTTTAGTGTTCTAGCAATTTATTACAGAGCTCATTTTGCTTAGTTAGTTTGTTAGTTGCGCGCAAAATTAGAGTTTTTTTTTTTTTTAAGTCGTGGATAAAAGATAATTTTAGATACAATTAAATTAACAAATATATATCGCCGTATAAAGATAAAAATAATGTGTTTGAGAAAAGCTATACTTACGTAAATTTCTCGAAAAAACCTTTGAAACTCATTTTTCTCAATAACATATATCAAGAATTAGCAAACTTACAAAATAACAAACGCTTTAAAGCAAAAATTCTTTTATAATTAGCTCTTAGTAAACTTCAAGCAAAAAGATTTTTACCAGAACAAAACGAAATCGAAAGCTTTTGTCATATTTACAACAACAATGTTCACAACAATGATGCTTAATTTTGAAAAGTAAAATTTTAACAATGCGACAACAATGTACATGCAATATGTTCAATAATTAAAATGTATTTAATAATGAAAAATAACAATTAAGTTTTAACAATGAAGTAAATATTTTAATAATTTGCATTGTTTTAAAGTCTTTTTTTACGAATATAAATGTATATACACGTATCCGTAATGACGTCATGATATTACGTCATTAGGCGATGATGACATGATGCTAAAACAGACACATTGGAGATGTATAGCATTCCGATGTGATGTCGAATTGCATAGTTATACTTTAGTCCAGGCAATAGAGACCGTATAGGGACTCTACCTAGCAAAATTAATGGTAGTACTGAAAATCGGCTTTCTAGATGTTTTTTGGGTCGCTGAATCCGAATTTGTAACTTCCCACCAAAATTTCCCCCGGCAACCCCCCCAAATTTTGGTAAAAAGCCCCCCAAAAAAGGTTTTTATTAAAAAAATTCCATTTTTTATTGTTTTAGGGGGAAAGTAGCTAGAAATTCAGAAAGTAGAGAAAATTTGCAACAAATTAGATATATGACATTATGACTTAGGATGAAGGGGAAGGGGGAATCTGCCTCGGAACATGCGCCGCAGTGCTGCGTGGACTAAGTTGCGCAATTTCACTTAACCACTCACACGTTTACATTAGCCCTCCCATCTGCCCTTCGAACTTTCTCTATAAGGTTTACTTAAAGTGTTTTGGGTCGCTGAATCCGAAATTTTAACTTACCCCCAAAATTCCCCCCCCCCCGAAAATCCCCCCAAATAGTTGTTTTTAACTTAAATTTCTTATTCTTTTAGGATAAAAGCATTACGAAATTCAGAAACTAGACAAAATTTGCAACAAATAGGATATATGACATTATGACGTAGGATAAACGGGGAGAGAGGGGGCTTCCTCGGAACATTCCCCGCGCGCTTTTCTCAAAAACCAATTTTTTGGGAGGTTGCCGGGTGAAATTTTGGTGGGAAGTTACAAATTCGGATTCAGTGCCCCAAAAAACAGCTAGAAAGCCGATTTCCAGTACTACCATTAATTTTGCCAGATAAAATCCCCTATTGCCTGGACATCATCATTTAGCGCATATAGCGCCGCGGTGCATGTTCCGAGGCAGCCCTCACACTCCCCGTTCATCCTAATTCATAATGTCATATATCCAATTTGTTTCAAATTTTGTCTAGTTCCTGAATTTTGTAATGCGTTTCCCTAAAACAATAAGAAATTTAAGTTAAAAACAACTATTTGGGGGGGTTTCGGGGGGGGGGGGAATTTTGGGGGTAAGTTAAAAATTCGGATTCACCGACCCAAAAAACTTAAAGTAAATCTTATAGAGAAAGTTCGGAGGGAAGATGGGAGGGCTAATGTAAACCTGTGAGTGGTTAAGTGAAATTGCGCAACTTTGTTTACACAGCACCGCGCGCATGTTCCGAGGCAGATCCCCCCTTCCCCTTCATCCTAAGTCATAATGTCATATATCTAGTTTGTTGGAAATTTTGTCTACTTTCTGAATTTCTAGATACTTTTTCTCTAAAGCAATAAAAACATTGATTTTTTTAATAAAAACCTTTTTTGAGGGGCTTTTTACCAAAATTTGGGGAGGTTGCCGGGGGAACATTTGGTGGGAAGTTACAAATTCGGATTCAGCGACCCAAAAAACATCTAGAAAGCCGATTTCCAGTACTACCATTAATTTTGCTAGGTAAAATTCCCTATTGCCTGGACTACTTGAATGTATTTAAAAGTACACTTACGCACACACATTTGCCAAATTAACTCCAAACTTAGCAATATGATGAAATATTGTCAAAAATATGTTAAATATCTGGCTGACTTAACAGATTGGCGAAATTCCCAATGATATGTATGGTATGTATTGTAATAGATGCGATCAAGTTTCGTGATGAAACATTTTTCTGATATATATAAAAGGAACAGAGTGAAAGGTTGTTGCTTTCAGGCAAACAGCCAAATGATCTAATAAAAAAACATAGGATAAATCATATGACGACACATGAATCATATATTATTACCTCCATTTAAAGGCTGTTCTCAAATGCAACCTGGCAACATTCTGACTCATATATATTTTTTACGCAGACGTATCAAATTGTCAGGTACACTTATTAAGGCTCTGAGAAATCTGTTTTTCCATAAACACAGAAAATATTTTGGAAAATTCTATTAAAAATCTGCCGACCTGAGACAGCAATCGCTTATAACTCAAGATGTAATTTATTTCTCAGAAAATGAAGCTGAAATGTTCGATTTTAAACCACTTACATAATCATACCTGCAATTGTCGTACTTTTATGTTTACGAATGCGTCAGAAAATGAGTCAAAAATGTTGCCTTGTTGAATGGGAAATATATATATATATATATGAACAAGTAACAAGTAAATTAAATGGGGAAATATAGAAATTATATATATATATTGAATTTCTATATTTTTCTCATTTAATCTACATATAACCACCATAAAATACTTTTTCTTTTATTTCCCTAACTCAAAACTCAATTGCTTTTACGCTAATGTTATTTTATGCACTTATGTTTTTACAATTTATAGTAAAAAAGCCAGGACAATGTTTGAAAAGACAATCGATAAACACGCCACAGTGTTTCAAAATTATGGCACGTGGTCGTTTTTACTTATTGATGCAAAAACTTCAGTTTGTTGATAATGAAGCATTTGACTCGTCAAAGCACCCTTACCCCAATTTTTGGAAAATGTATGATGGAATTAAGCATATTAGGAATTTTTTGTGAAATACAGTAGTTCCCCGACCTAGGTCCCCTCGGTTTACGTCATCTGGCCTGGAAAAAAATGTCTTTAATTAAGACGTACTTTGAAATTTCTTGAAGACTTTTGGACCTATGAAGGGATACTTTCACGTGATGACAACGTTTATAATGACAACAAAATAAGAAAAGTCGGTAAAAAAAAGATTAGAAAACTCATTCGGCTGTTACAAAAAACTTCAAGAGAAAAAAAATATTTTCAGTTTAAACTTTTTTACAAGATTTTTTTTTACATCCTTAAAAACTCGAACATCTGCAGCTAGAAGAACAAATTGTATCTCAACAATTTATTGATTTATTCCAAAATCTTGTATTGCAAACGAATTTTTCTGCTAATGTTAAATGTATGTAATATAATCCCTAAATACAATAGAATATGTACATTAGATTTTGGAGAATTTTCGTTACTTATCCTTTTTTGTTCATCTAAATTTTTCTTAAATTTTGTTTATCTTTGTTTATCTTTCTTGAGGAAAAGAATAGAGGTCACATATGTGGAACTATGTAGCAAAAAGGTTTTTTTTTTTTTTTTTTTTTTTTTTTTTTTTTTTTTTTAAGGTTCTACTTTTTAAAGGTTACAGAAAATACATTGATTTAAGCTTGATTAAGGGTTAATTTATTTTTTTGAAATCCATGGAATCCCTGCCAGAATAGAGATCAGGTTTAAAACCCTAATTATATATCATTAATTATCAATCCCAAAAAATTAACAAGATTATTATTACTTACTTTCAAACTGATATGTAAATGCATGGTTGGGTGCTATAAATCCGTAGGTAGGAATAATATTATCTGATATTTATTTTCAAAATATTTGATATTTTCCTGTATTTGATGTTTATTAACAGAATATCAAGCTTTTTGATATTTTCATATTTAGTTCAAAATCTCCCTGTGCAAGATATTTTTGCTATTTTCGATCAAATATGTGTAAATGAAAATTTCAACTGTTATTGATAGTCTCGGTATCTGGATAAAGAACTTTTGTCTCTCATAGTGACTTTTTTAGCCAAAGAAGAAGACAAATATTTTTTTCCAAGCATTATGTTGGTAGTTTTTAATTTTAAATGTAGATTATGTGGGACATAATTAATTCAGAACGCATATTGAAAGATAAGCTGTTTAATTGAGATTATAATCTAATTTATTACAAAACAATATTTTCTTTTATTCGTTTAATAAAGCTTCAACTGTACAACGTGTTAGGGAATAAATAGAAGACCAGGTTACATTTATGTTAAAAATTTTCAAATAAGAATCTGTTTTGTAATACATAAAATTTCCTTGATCCTTGATACTACAGTTTTGTGTATAAACTGTTTCTGTTTTCAATTATTTGATTTTCAATTTTGTTCTAAGAGAAGGGGAGGAATAAAAAAGAAAGATAATTAAAAATTTATTTATATAGAATATTGTTTTATTAGGTTTTCATGTTAAGTGCAATACGTTTTAGGTTCTAATTTTTATTATGCTTAAAAATATTTATTACTAGCAGTATGTTGACTATTTTGAAAATATCGGATAATTTTGTGAGTATCATGATACTTGCGACCCCTGTGTAAATGGGTCCCCAATCTCCTCACCGACCTGGAATGTGGGTTCGTCCCATATCCCAAAGAATCCATCTTATCCACAATAATGTACAGGTTTCCTATTTATTAAATGTCTGAAAATGCAACCACTCCACCCTTTTCCCTCTTCTTAAAATAAAAGAATCCATAATGTCCCTTTGGATCTACAAAGATATTTTCCAGAGAAAAATTTCTCATTTTCAACAATGAAGTAATACTCACCTCTCTCCTAGTAGAATCCACAATCTGAATCTCAAATATATTTTATTCATACAATGGACATTTAGAATCAATTTATGATGAATTCAGTACAAAATATTGTAAACAGACAAAAGTGAAGATGAACATACTATATTTATTTTTAAAGAGGTTGAATGAAAGAATGTTGAAGTTAAATAAAGTCATCAGAAAAAAAAAAGGAAAACTTTTGAATTCATAATAATATCCAAACTGTACATAATACTCTAAAGAGAGTATTGGTGACCACGTCACCTAAATTTACAAAGACAGACAATGTTATGTGACTTAAAGCGAATCATAGAATGATTTCAACTAAATTGTACTTGGACAGTTAAAAATCAGAACTCACAGCTAGGCATATTTGACAAGCAAGTCTAGTTTGTTTAAAATTACTTAAATACTAACTTACTACAGTATTTAAAACACAAGCATAATGCAAACGGCAATTATTACATGAAGTACAATCACTGTTATGAATAGCATTACAATTATTATGATAATAATACGACATACAATGCCAATAATGAAAAACAAAATAAAGCCCTGAATTATTAAAGTACCCCCCTCCAACCCCCTAAAAAAAGGTTAAACTCTTGGGGAAAACGACCGGAAGTGCCGCGTAAGGTGCTCAGAATCAGTGATTGTTCTCACCAGTAAATTATTATTGTAAACTTTGCCTTTTTTAATACGAGCATTTTCCCGATTCAATTAGGCAAAAATTTCTGTTTTGAAAAACCGGTGAAAAAAAAAGATTAAAAATTCTGTAATAGACACACGTCCCGAGGGGGTAAAGAGGGAATTTCTCAACGAAAATTTAAATTCTATTTCAAACTCTGTTGTAGATCCATTTTGATGGATTCACTTTCTTACTTATTTTTAACATTTCAGCATTGAGCATTTACATTCCAGAAAAACGTACAGTATTTATATAGTAGAAATATAACAATTAACTTGAGATGTATAAATTATTTAACGATTCATAAAGCAACTTACTATTTGTTTGAGGACAAAATTTCTATTCAGATAAGTTCTGACCTTATTACTTTATTCTATCTTTAGAAGAAGAAAGTATTGGATTCATGAAAAATTTCGACTTCCGGTTTTCGACGGATTTATACGTTTTAGAATGCCCAGAACACGATTTGATGGTTTTTAGAAAATGTCTGCCTGTCAGTCTCTCTGTAACTCTGTCACTCTGTCTGTGAGTCTGTATGTGACAAAAATTTTTTGGGCACTCTATCTCAAGAACTAATGCACTAAATTCCACAAAACTTTACATTTAGTTAGACCTTGATATAAACTGGACCTGATTAGTTTTGGGTGAAAATCGCTCAACAGGTGGCGTTGCTATGCGGCATTTTCACGATTTCTGCAATAGCTATATCTCAAGAATTACTGCACGGATTTTCATAAAACTTCAGATTTAGTTAATCCACGACATTGTTTGGTGCTGATTACTTTTTTGTGAAAATCGCCCAACAGGTTGCGCTGCTATGCTGCATTACTCATGATTATCGCAATAGCTCTAACTCTAGAAAAAATGGACGAATTTTCATCAAACATGAGATTCAATTAGTCCCTGATATAAATTAGGGCTGTTTAATTTTTGGCGCAAATCGCACAACAGGTGGCGCTGCTATGCTGCATTTTTAACAATTCCCGCAAGAGCTGTATCTCAAGAACTATTGCACGGATTTTCATCAAACTTCACATTTAGTTAGTCCTTGACATGAATTGATGTATAAATTAGTGGTGTTTAATTTTTGGTGTAAACATCTCAGCAAGTGGCGCTACCATGCTGTATTTTTTTGCGATTTCCTCAATAGCTTTATCTCAAGAGCTAATACTTGGATTTTCAACAAACTTCAGATTCAGGTATACCTTGATATTATTTAGTGCTGCTTATTTTTTGTGTAAATCGCTCAACAGGTGGCTCTGCTATGCTACACTTTTCAGATTTTCCGCTATAGCTCTATCTCAAGAACTAATGCACGAATTTTCATCCAACTTCAAATTCAGATATGAATTGGTGCTAAATCGTTGTTATTTCTTGTACTATTTAAATGATTTAATTGACGTGATGATACTAGTTTTTAAATTTTAAATTATACGAGCAGTGAATCAATGAAAAATATTTAAGGTGGCAGTTACAGAAATTTTATTTTGTGAATTCTTTTTAGTGTAACTTATATAAAAATAAAGGTATTACTTGGTTATCCTGTCGACCAATTTCGCAAATTATTCAAATCGCCAAAATGTTAGCCAAATTATACAAAATGACATAATTTTTATTTTAATTAACAAAAGAATAAATAAATTAGTAAAACATTAATGTCACAAATAAATACAAATTAAAAAATTGAATTAAAAATCACTTGATGACGTACCAAACACGTGTTTAATGTCAAGAGATTGTGATATTTACGATCAACCAATACTAGCGTTTAATCTTATAGATTGGCGATAGTTTTTTGGTCGAGGGATAATCGAGTAGTACACAAATACATTAGTAAAACATGAAAAAAATACAAATAAAACATCGAATTAAAAACACTTGCTGACATAACAAATACATGTTTAATGTCAAGTGAATGTGACATTTATTATTATCCATTATTGGCATTTAATCATAAAATTAGGCGACAATCTTTCTGTCTACGGAATAACCAAGTAGTACCAAAATAAATATTCATTTCTAGTCTGAAAATTAAATTCATACAAATTTAATTTATTTTGTTTTTAATATAAACAAACTACTACTTTAGTTAAATCTATCTAAATCTATTACCCCCTTTGGAGAAATTTCGTAGGAAAAAAATAATAAAGATTGTGGGTTTAATAGCTCCAGAGCAGGATTGCTATTTTACAACATTTTAGGGAAAGAGGGAAATAAAAAAAATTCATAAAACTTTTGAGGCAATTATTATATTACAATTAGGGGAAGGTGGACTAAAATGATCCTAGCGGGCAAAACGATCCACATGGGTTTTTTTTTCCAGACTGGTCACGCTATCTACAGGGTAACACATAAACTAGTTGTGCCAAGTGAAGAAGAAGCAATGGCGGTATTGAAACGATCGCAGTATTACGCGTCTGAACAGAATTCTTTGAAAAATTGGGTTTTATAACATGTGTTATAAGAGAAGCTCTAACTTTCATATTTATTTACATTTGCAGTTTTTCATGTACAGAAATATGACTTGGTTTACATAGTAGAGTATGTTTTTAGATCTGAATTGCACATGCTAAGTTTGTTATGTTTCTCGGCGTCCTGTTATATGACCTGAAATGGACGGTCATTTTGCTGGGTAAAATGATGCATTATGTGGATCGTTTTACTATCATTTTATTGGCTGAAGAAAATCCGGTATCGGTTCCTTAGCCAAATGTGTGACTGCCCCAAACCTTTCTCTTTAAGTCCACGTGAAATCCTACCTTCTCCAAAGAAAACGGAATCAAACACTTCGCGAAAAAGGAAAACGATGGAAAGTGCCATTTTAACGAGCAGTCCTTATAAGAATCAACTGTTCTTGGAAACGAAAAATATAATAACATAAAGAGGAGATAAAACAGGGTGCCCTAAGAAAATCCAACTAAAATATACTAAATCTAAAAACGAAATAGCGAGAAGAAGCAAAGAAAAGAGCATGAAGTCAAAGCAAAAACGTATTCCCATTACTGTTGCCAGTGGGCTACTTTTTAAAAAAATTCTGTTTTCTTGATTTGCAGCACTTTTCTGAAATGATAAAATTCTTCTTGTTTTCGCCTTAATTAATATGTCATTAAATAAAGCGAAGTTTACTATTTCAAAAAAGGGGTGCCAATCAAGAAATTTGAATTTAACAAAAGTAGCCCGCTGGCAACACTTCCCATAAAGAAGAAAAGGGTGCCTAAACACCAATGTTTGGAATATAGTGAAACAGATTCAGAAGATGAACGCATGTGTATTTATTGCGATGAACTATTTGCCCCCTCTGCAGAAGGCGAAGGTTCCATTCAGTGTCATAAGTGTCGTAAATGGGTTCAAAATGCATGGGCAGGGATACGTGAGAATGGCGATCATGTGTATCATTGCGATACGTGCTTAAATATTCCGAGTTTTCGGATGGGGCAGAAATAGGCATTATTTAACTTATTTCTTCGTTTATTATTGGCTATTTCTTTTGAATCGTAATTTTCAAATATTTCATATTATTGTTTTTACAAAATTATTTCTGACACTTTTTTACTTTAAAGTTTACGTAAAATAAATTATGTATACTATTTGATTGTAAAGTTTATTTTATTTCATCATGTATTATCATAATTACTTTTATATCCTATTGATCCCCATATATATTATATACGGGTGCGGGTAAAATGATCCGTTGGAAATGTTTTGAAAAGTCTATTTTTTTCATTACTCAATTTGGGTTTAAAATATTATTAAAGTATGTTTTTGATGCAAAATATAGTGTAAAATATATTAGCGTAGGACCAAAGCTTTATTTAAACAGTTATGTTATTTTACACAAGTTTTCCCCTCAAGGGGATCATTTTAGGTCATCTTCCCCTATAAAAGGATTTTTATGGTACTATGTAGATAACATTAAATGTGTAAAAAATTAACAGCTTTAAAAAATCATCACATTTTTTGCAGTCACATCATTGCATTTCATCATTTTATTTCATATCCCAAAAATTGAAAAACTGCCAATCAAATATTATATAAGATTTATTAATATTTATGAATATTTCCTTTATTTTTAAGCTTCAGGCCAAGTAAAAATGTGATAAACAAAACGTAGTGGCCATTTATGCCACGTCTGAGTTTTCTCGTAATAGTAATTAATAGTTAATACATATGAACTTGAGATAACTCTGGATAATCAAGGAAGCGGTTAAAGAATACATTACTTACAAAACACTCTATTGTATATGATCTAAAATATACCCATTTTAAAAAGAAAAAATTGACATGAGTTGATTATTAGTATTACGCAAAGTAAATAGTAAGACAAAAAAATAAGTTATTTTTAAAGTACTTAAACTTGTGCATTGAGAGGGAAGGGGGCAGCGGTAGAGCAAGCATTTCAGTTGAAGAAGATTTAGATGTTTATTTATTATTAATGAAAAATAACAAAAAAAATTGCAGAAAAATTCAAACTATTATTAAAGCGATCTGAAAGTGTATGGTGAAAAGTAGGGGCTGACCGAAGCAGGATTTCTCTGAATATTCGGTAACCGAATGCTTAAAAATTTTTAATAAACATTTTTGTATATAGTAGCTTTGTAACAAACTTTAATTCAATTAAATTCTTAATTTAATTCAAGTTCATTTTTATTCTTAAATCTAATTACACAAACAAATTAATGACTTCTTTCACTTATAAAGTCATTAATCCACCACTTATTGTTTATTATTTTATCACTAGTGAATACCGGAAATAAATTATGAAAATTTTAATCTTACAAGCTGTTAATTTAAAGCTAAAGGATTATCAGAAAAACTAAAGTTCATTCAAATAAAAAGAAACGAGATGCTATCATTAAGCTTATTTACTATATATTTCAAACATTCGAAGAAACAGGAGAATATTGCTAAGTGGATAACATGGAATTTTGTAGATTGAAATTTCTTTTCTTCTTATTCTTCAAGCTCATAATTATTTTTTCTAAGGTGTTTTCTTTATATCCGTTGTATCTGGCAATATCATATATTTTATTTGTTTCGTTTTTTAACTGCTCGGGGTTGCAGACTAGAAAGCTCTTTGAATAGAATGTCTAAATGCAGGAACTTTGTATGAAAAAGGTGCTTGAGCATTATCAGGGGTAATGGATTGACTGGCTATAGGTTTTCTGTAAACAGTACGTTCTATTACCTGGTGCGTCTTGATTAATAATACATCTAAATAAGGTAGCGTACCATTCTGTTCTATTTCGAAAATAAATTTAATTTTAGAATCAAGCCTATTAATCTGGTTTAAAAAGTTATTGAGGAAGGTATCTGCATGTTACTAATAAATATATTTTATTTATTTAGTTATTTAGCCTTTCTGAGACTATTCTCTCCATTCTCCAAATTTCACCAGTTTAGCCAAGATTTCTTTTCCTAAAAAAAAAAAAAAAAAAAAAAAAAAAACTGTCCTTGAAAATACCCTGATCCGTACAAAACTCTGTTATATTTTTCTCGATTTCTTTGATTTATCACTCGTAGCCAACGGCTAATACGAAATCCGTTACCATGCGGCTGAGACACAAAATCGTATTCGATTTCTTTTCATTTCTCTTAATTTAAAATTCAAAATGAATTGCATCGATTTGGTAGGTTATGGAGAATAAAAGGTTCGCACTGAAAAAAAAAAGAAAAGTGGTCGTTACGAACGTAGAAAGTAAAACTTCTGAAGGTCAACCTGTATCTCAGGTCACAAATATTGACGACACCATAACGATTCGGATGAGGTTAAAGTGCATAATTTACAACAATGGAGCTAATGTTTTGTTTAATAACGAGATGAAACCCGTCGCATTTTGACGAAAGATATTGTTTAAAAAGCAACTCATACATTAGTTCTTACTCTCAACAAATATTCTTTTTAATTTAAAGTTACCAAAATACTAATTCCATAAGCTTCGACTGTTCAACATATTACATTTAAATGTATTAGTATACCTAATCAAGATAAGTAATTATGATGGAATTATCTATTGATGCTCTTATGTTTGAAATTACCGATTGAAAATCAGAAAAAATGATTTCACAATGAGCCAATCATAGAATTATTTTTCGCGTGAAATCTAAACTTAACGTCATTTTCATTGTCTCAAAATTTACATACGCATCTCTGAAATTTACATTCACAATTTCAAAAATATCGCAGTACGCAATAAGTTATTAATACATATATTTCCAAACTCGAAATCAAGTTTGTTAACTACGACTTTGCATGAGAACATTCGCACTCTTGACTTGTCATTCTAATCTCCGTATCGGCGAGTAAAATTCCAGAAATTTATATCTTTTAGAGGTGTTCGTAGTAAAATATTTCGTTTTATCAGAGAAAATGATGGTTTTCATTTAAATAAGATGTCACTTTGCCTCATTGAAGCATTTCACATAGCGTCTTAAACTCAATGGAATGAAAAAGTGTTGAATTGTAATAACTTTTAATAACTTTTTGAGGAAAAATTTAGTGTTTTTTAAAGCGTGACGTCATTTTCTGTTCCCCTTTTTTTACAAAGTTAATTTTGAATTTTATTTGAAATTGGCATCAATAAAGATATGCATACTTTATTAATTTTCTTTTCTTTGCAACAATGGAAGTAATCCAATTGCTACCATTTTGAAAAAAAAATCATAGAAAATTTTTAAATTTTAAATTTAAATATAAAAATGAAAATATTTAAAAAAAATAGCTAGTGCCGCAAATCTACAAAGAAACAGCTTTCATTTAAAAAAATAATTATTAAAATTGGTTCAGAAAAATGTTCAAGGTAGATGTCTAAAAAAAAGCCTTCTCTTTCAAATATATAGATTTAAACCCGCAATATTATCTCTATGGGAAAATTTTGAGCAGACATTTCATGCCATTAGGATGGACGAATATTTATGAATTTCAATACGCACCGAGATTTTGGCACTACCAACGTCCATTTAATTTTTTGTGCCGATATGACAAATATTTTGGAAGCTAGCGTGTTAACAATAAGTGTAATTTTTGCAGGGAAGCCGGAGGTGTGCTCCGACAATCAGGAAAAATAGCGAAGGCGGAAATAAGGATCCAGTGCACTTCTTCAGTCAACAATGTATCATTTTAGAAATACGAGTATACTCGTGAGCAAATTACAGTTCTGCTCGTTTCGATTTATACCAACAAAAGACTGAAAATTCACGCATTCTGAATTCGACACACATAAACGTAAAATTTTAATGCAGTATTCCATATTTTAATCTTTTAATGAAAAAGATCTCTGTAATTATTTTTAACATGAATTATACCGATCTTTTAATTATATGTACTCATTTATATTAAAACATATAGTTTTTACATATTGAGCTATATTGTGGAAAAACGGGTTACCAAATAGAGTTAAATCTCAATCTTAACCTTAAATGCGCGATTTTTTATTTCTTTCCGAAAAAATAATATATGATTCTCTGAAAGTTTTATTACACAGGAAAAATATTGAAAAAAAATCAGAGATACATTTTTCATATCTTTAAGTCAATCTTTTCTTCTGTTGCACATCTGCAATTCAAGTAAAAACTACTCTGGTACGCTAATTTATTACAAATTAGTAAATATTTTAATATGTATGTCTCCAAATACCTTATTTTATATAATTATTTATTTTATAAAACTTAACCTTTAACCCTTTAATTCCCATGATAGAATACGTTCTAGAAATTACATAGATCACAGAATGTGACTTTACACCAGAAAGTTTCAATGGTAAGACCAATGTCAGACGGGCGTTTTATTTGCTGCTTTTTTGCTTATGTATGCTATGTATTACAATGCTTATAGCATTGTGAATGGATAATACTTAAGCAAAAAAGCAGCAAAAAAAGACGCCCGTCTGACATTGGTCTTAACGTTTTCCGGCGCGGTGTCCTTAAAAAAGTACACATAATTGATTAAACTGACTGCACTAAACTGACAAACGGCACCAAGAATTTATTATATATATAAAATCCAAATATAAATTTCGTTCCGGAAATGTACATTTCGAGTTGCATGGATTTTGACGAAATTTATACTGTTAGATAGGTATCGTTTCAGGGAAGGTTTTAAGCTATAAAACGTTCTACATCGTTCTACGTACAATAGTTATAGAATTATGACGGAAAATTCTGTTATTTTGGACGATAAAGTTACCATTTTATTTCTTGACGAAATTCATCGTTGATAAAAAAAAAATTGAAACGGCTATTACACCTCGAAAAATAAAAGAAAAACTGTTACTAATTTTATTTAAATTAAAAAAAAGAAAAAAAGAAGAAGAAAATCCGTTTTAATGAGTGATAATATTAAAAAACGGAAACATTTAATTTAATCCTGGAAGAAATATTTGTAATGCTTAAAAATTAATTTAATAAGAAATATTTCACTTGATACGCAATATTTGGCTCTTTATCGCTTGCGTTAGATATAGAAACGAATCTGGAAATTTGATTAGATGAAATTTTAATGATTTTTTTTCTTTTTGTTCTTTTCTTTTTCTTTTTATCTAATTGTCCAATCACGTGACTTATAGAAGAAACAAGCAGATGTAATTGTGAGTCACATTTGTAATTACTATTTGTTTCTTTACGATTTTTTATTTTTCTTTTGTCGCCAAACAATGTGATTTTAAGCCAAAAATGCACAAGCGTGACATTAGCTTGAGGATGTTCTCACAAATGGTGTTTGTTTAGGTGAAAGAGATCATTTTTTGAGTACATTTTAATATTCAATTACAACTTATATAGATATCAGTTAATATTTTAAAAATGGAATCGAATACTTATATTTCAGTGTGAATTTCTGCCACACATACATATTGTAAAATAATTTCATACTTTTTAAAATGTTTTTCACCGTAATTCCAAAAGCATGTGATATTTATAAACTCGAACTCAGATGAACGAATAATACCCATTTTTTTTAAGCAAATATTATCTATTGTTTATTCCATTTTTTCTCAAGTCATATGGCCAATTCATGGAACTATTAATAAAGAGGAACTGACATATCCTTAAAATAGTGAAGCTTCAACTGTAACCGCTAGCAAAGGGGTTGTTTATCGACGGTGGGAACTCCCACCAGTAGGTTTATATAGATATTTTAAACTTATTTAAACGCCTTATTTTTACAAAATTTCAGTCATAAATAGTGGAAGAAACAATTTTTCATTTTTACTGGTAGGAGTTTCCTTTGGTGGTAGTTAGGCCCTGAGTTTCCGCCATATTGTGACAATCATGGATACAAACCGACAGTTTTATAAGGCATACTGACACCGGTAAAAACAAATAGAAATTTTTATGACATTTTTGAAAAAAAATTCCATGAATAAGACGCTTCTTTAAGACGAAATCTTCTATTCAATTTTACTGGTGGGATGCTTGACCTATCGGTAGTCAGAAACTGAAGAACCGATTTCAAAAAAGCAGCCGCCATATTGTGACAACCTCCTCAGTTACTTCACTCGCAACTGGTAGACAATACACTATATGTCTCCTCCTTTTTATTCATAACTCCATTGGCCAATTTCATTTATAGGAAAATTCACAGCTTCGAAATCTAGGAAATAAAGATAATTTTAAAGGAAATTTATGCTTTAATACATTATTACTATCGAAAAATTCAATATTTTGAAAAAAAAATTACAAGTCTTTTGTAATTCGTCATTTCTTCTTCGTCGTTTTCGTCCTTTCTCCTCTGTTATGTAATATTTCAAATGATATTGGACTAATTTTCGATCATCGAGTCACCGCAAAATGGCATATCTAATATAGTATATAAAATAAAGTCTGGATTAGGGGACTAATTAACGCACAGCGCAAATTACAGAACCTAAAATCTTGAAAATCGTGGTAAAAATACTTCTTATGGCATCGACTTCTTCTAAGAAAGGATTTTCTAAAGTGTCACCCCTAACGGTTTTAGCACGGGGTGGGAAAAAAAATTCCTTAAAAATCGAATATCAAAATTATGCGTCAAATGATAGCACATTTTAATGTAGTTTTGTATTCTGAATGGAATGGTACCAAGTAAATTTTTATAAGTCCAACAGTTTATGACACATTTCATATTTTTCTAATTTGGCGGTGTCTTTGGCGTCTAAACCTCAAAATATCTATCATTACATCCGTTTCTCTAGCAACGGAAAAAAAATCAAATCAACTCTTTTGGCTAAAGGATAAAAACGGCTCTATGAGTTTGAAAAAAAAAAAAAAATGCAAGCATCTTAGTTAAAAAAAAGCAATTTAACAAATTACAACGACCATTTGGAAAATGATTTTTTCAAAGACTAAATAAAATTTAAGACATAAAAAATCGCACGCAGTTGATCAGATCATACATTACGCACGCCATGAATTAAACATTAATAGTGTTGTTACACGTAAAAATTGCAAGCGACAGAAATCGCATGCGTCTCGTATTTGATGTGAAATATTTATATGTATTCATTCCTGTCCTATTTATCTTATTATTATTATTATTATTTTTTTTTAATTAGCTTATTCCATTTTTCTTTTGCGCGTGAAAATCTTACAAATTAAAATTAACTCTTTTGCAGAAATTGTTATTCATTTTCTTTCATTTTCATTAGTTATTATCCACCTGAAACTTACGTATTATCCAAGCATTTCATTGTCTGTTCGGAAAAAGGCTTTTCCATTGTCAGATTTCCAAGAAATCTGACGACCCATTTTAAATGAAATTTCATTCTTAAACTTCTAAACAGCCGACAGTATTACTTTTTACACCGTCGGATAGAGAAAAAAATGTACTTTTAAATGCAATTTGTTTGAAAGCTGTAACTCAATTTGTTTCTGAATTATTAATTTTTTGGTAGTTTTAATTACTTTTTTGTCATAGTGGCAACAGAAAGTATCCATCTCTGTTGAAAGTAAAGGGAAATACATATTATTGTGTAGACCAATCAGAAAACGAATAAAATGCGGATTAAACCAATAAAAACCTTCAGCTATTCTTTTGATTTCCTACCCTGACGAGAACAATAACCATTTTTCCAAATGCTTAAAAAAAAGCAATTTAACAAATTACAACGACCATTTGGAAAATGATTTTTTCGAAGAATAAAATTTAAGACATAAAAAATCGCACGGAGTTGATCATAATTTACGTACGCCATGAATTAAACCTTAATAGTGTTATTACACGTAAAAATTGCCAGCGACAAAAATCTCCTGCGACCGGTCAGATTTCTTAAAACTTACGTATTATCCACCTGAAACTTACGTATTATCCAAGCATTTCATTGGCTGTTCGGGAAAAGGCTTTTCCATCGTCAGATTTCCAAGAAATCTGACGACCCATTTTAAATGAAATTTCATTCTTAAATTTCGAAACATCCCACAGTATTACTTTTTATACCGTCGTATAGAGAAAAAAATGTACTTTTAAATGCAATTTGTTTGAAAGCTCTATCTCAATTTGTTTCTCAGTTATTAATTTTTTTTTTGTAGTTTTTATCACTTTTTTGTCATAGTGGCAAGAGAAGTATCCATCTCTGTTGAAAGTAAAGGGAAATACAGATTACTGTATAGATCAATCAGAAAACGAATAAAATGCGGATTAAACCAATAAAAAGCTTCAGATATGCTTATGATTTTCTACCCTGACGAGGACAACAACCATTTTTCCAAATGGTCAAAAAAATAAAAATAGTGATTTTATGTGAAGTAAAAGGGAAAAAATTTACTGAGAAATTAGCATTATAAAACGAAAATGGAAAAGGCACTACTTAGATATTCCGTCGACCAAAAATCTATCGTCAAACTATACGATTAAATGCCAATAATGGTTGATCGTAAATGTCAAATTCACTTGAATTTAAACAAGCTACACTTGTTTACGTCATTAAGTGATTTTAATTTCGGCGTTTTAATTGTATTTTTATTAATGCTGTACTAATTTAAAAGTTGTTTCGTTATTTAAAATAAAGATTATGTCAATTTATATAATTTGGCGAGTGGTTTGGCGATTTATATAATTTGGCGAAAATGGTCGACGGAATAACAAGTAGTACCAATGAAAATATTTAAATATGAAAGCAATGTTTGTAACGACTTAAAGATTACTTTCATATATATAAACTCGGTTTATGGCGTCAGATGCCGTCATCCGAAGAATCTACAAGAGCCTTTTTTCATTTTTTTTTCTGTCAAAGGTGCATTCCTCAATGAAAGAAATTGGAATTGAAATAATATTGTGCGATTTATAAATTGCTCCTCGATAAGAAGAGAAAATGGGTACATTTATAACAACCTTGCGCACATCTCGCTAATAGCATTTTTAAAATTCCCAGTAGCAGTAGTTACATTTTGCGTATGTATATTAAAAATATTTTTTTTTTTGTTTTTAATTATGGCATTATTTCCTGTTATTGTTATCTTTTCAGTTTTTTAAATGACATTAGTATAAGGCATACATTTTAAATGAAATGAGTGAAAGGTTTGTCTTTTAAATGAAAATAATAAAATAAGAATATGCTATGAAAACAATCTTTATTGATTTATTACCTGCGCCCGGCTAACATAGAAGTATCACAAAAGCCACATTTTCACTTTTCTCTGGGTAGTTGCTCATGAGAATTCAAGTTAACCTTCCGTAATCGGATACTTCACATATTGGTGTATTAGCTTTAATGCTGAAAGCATCGTTTATGTTTGAAGCGAGAACTTTATGATGAATAATATTACACAAAATCGCATCATCATCATCTACTATATATTTACAACGGAAATTTGCATTTCATTCCGATTGCTTATAATACTTTCGTAGGATATACCATAATTAGTTAGGTAATAACTTTGGAAAGGTTTTAGTGTGTACATATTGTTCAAGGGTACTTAGTTATAGAGCAACAGTAAAATTAAAAAAATTAAGTGAACATGATTATGAAAGTTTAGCCTTTTAAAAAAAATCTGCAGAACATATTTTGTTACAAGTGGCCCTGTTACATGACTTTTCAGAAATGGTGTTAGTATATAAGATTTCATTATATGTTGATTAGTTATAGAGCTATTAATTCCTGTTGTCATAACGGTCTCATTACCCTACCAAAAGTGCACGGTTTATAATAAAAAAAAGAAATACTTCTTAATACCTAAATTTTGTCCAACGCTTAAGATAACATTATATCGCAATGGCGTTCGCATCGTTTTCAGTAATGAGAAAGGTCCAGCTGAAGGTCCATATTGTTTAAAATACAAGTTCAAATTCACCATTTAGTTTAATCCAAGGTTCATTTGGAAATATTGACCAGCGCAGAGGGCATAGCCTGCTAGTAATTAATAATAGGCAAATTTATACAAATATGAAATAATAAAATGATAGCGAGTTAATCAGGTTTTTGTGTAAATTCAGCATTAGCAATAAAATAAAAACACATCCAAATAATATTAATTACGACCAAAGGGAAAAAAAATCCTGAATTTCATTTTTATTGCTTATACATTGAATAACTAACTGTTGCAACAAAAAATTTAAATATAATTATTTCCTATATTTGCATACACACACACACACACACCTATATATATATATATATATATATATATATTTTAATGTACACGATATTTTACGGGAATTGTAAGCGTTTTTATTGCAGTCTTTGTTTTGCACAAAGTATTTCATTAACAATGTATCTTGTTTACGTAAGAAAAAGCTATTTGATTTGAAACAAATAACAAAAGAGATCAGTGCATCATTCAATTCTTTCAGATAATTAATACACTAAATACAGACAATGCTACCTATTGTAATTATTTCTGAAATAATGATACACGTTGTTTTCTAAATTTCAATTTATAGTAAAAGAGAAAGCTATCTCAAATAAGCTTCTTTTAAACAATATCATTCAAAATATTTTACAATGAAAGCGCATTTTGTTTACGAATATTTCGTTTAACTTCGACTGCCTTTCTTATTAATTTGAACTTGGGTATAAATTCAATAAAAGGTTTTCATGGGGAAAATATAAAGCTTTATAATTTTCTTGTATTACAGTAGACGCTCGTTTTTACGAACCTCTTTTTCACGGACACTTGCGATTTTACGAACTATAGAGTGGACCCGAATACACTCCCATAGAAACAATGTAATTTTTCGCTCCCATTTACGAACTACGAATTATGAAAATCTCTTTTTTGCGAACTCAATTTTGATACTTATGCATTTTTTTTTTTTTTTTTTTTTTTTTTTTTTTTTTTTTTTTTTAATATTGGAACGCAGTGCCACGTCAATTAAACTCTCAACAAGTACAATGAGACATCAGATGTATTCCAAGAAGGTGTTGTTTTCCCAATCTCTTTCGGAGGGAGGGGGCATAGCAACAATTTCAAGTAGTGGTTGTAAGGTCTGAGACACTTTTTTGAAGGGAGCAATAACTGTGAAAGGTTTTCAAGCATAGATAAAATGGAAATATATATTTTCCAAAATGTAATTTAAAAGAAAAAAGGTAAATGATTATTTCCATTCCTAATTTTTTATTTATGTTTTCATCTATGTATTTTCACCTGTTAAGTACTAATCCAGTCTGTATTTTCATATGTAATGTTTCTAAGGCATAAGTAACGCATGTTTCTGTGTACTAAAATTATTTTTTGTGCATAAATTTGCATTTATTTCTTGTATGTTTAAAAATACACGTATAAATTTATTAAATAATAAAAAATCTTGAAATATATCTTCATTTGTGAAGAGGGGGGAGTTTGATAAAAATAGACAAAAATAATGTACGTATTCATATCATTTTTGGTGTTTTCTATTTTACGAACTATTTTAGTGTTCCCTACGAGTTCGTAAAAACGAGCGTCGACTGTATTTATAAATATTTAAATCCTTCCACAGAATAGGAAATGTAACAAATGAATATATCATCGGAGTTTTAAGGTTATTTACTACACATTTTTTCCGGTGTAGAAATCGCTTTTTTTGACCTGGGTCACGCTCAAACAGTTTTAAGATACGAAATATGAATAGCGCTCACGGGTAATGAAATTTTACAATATTACAGGGTTCGTACGGGTACCGTTATTTTCAAGGACCAATATCAGAATTTTTTTACAGAAAAATAAATCAAGTTTAAATGGCCGAAATCTCGCCTTATTTCCATAAGAAAGATATAGATTTCCATAAGAGATTTTCCATAAGAAAATACTGGTACCGAAGAATTTCTTAGTCTGGAAATTCAAGCACCCGTACGAACCCTGTATTATTACCAAACAGTAATTTTAGTTTCATATCAGTACAGAATTCCGGAAGTTAAAAAGGCAAAGATTAACATTGTAAGCGTGAATTGTTGATTAATATTACCACTTAGTGCACCTCGCGTATAACGGGTGTAATTTACATTCAAGCACATGAAAAAAGTCACCTGCAAGAAAAAGATTTATTTAACAAAAAGTTATTCTTAACGTTGTACATCATTTCGAAAAATAACTATTCTTAAGCATAAAGTTTTTAACCCTTTATCTACTGCATTATGATCTACTGCAATTTTTTTCATGTAATACTTTTTTTCAGTTACTGCAGCGAAAATTAAAGGATAAACATTAAATAAATACTCACCCGTGAGAAATGTAATTATTTAGAGGTAATTAATTATTGTGGTACTTTAAAGCACAATCAGTACAATATGATTAAAACATCATAACAGAAAACCCACAATATTTATCAAACGGCACCAGAAAATGTTTTCGATTTTTCTTTTGTTAAATTCCGGTGACAATCATTTATTTCAACACCTTTGAATTGAAAAAGCTTTGCTCCCTGAAAGTGTTTAAAAAACCTATTTTTTATATTTTGTTAGCAGTCCCTTAGTTATGCGACGTCTATATTCCAGGGACAACATGTTCTCTCGCATCTCCACATATGCAATATATGCATTTACATATGCCATTTCTAGCATAGCAAAAACGAGCCGGTGCCACAACTTTTTCAATTTCCTATAAAATATAACAATGAAACAGGAAAGAAATAACAGGGAAATCATTACTACACCACATTTTAAAGCAGATGAAAACGATGGATAATTACACAGCCGAAAAGTAAACAAGTAGTTTTTCTCCAATACCCAGTGACGGTACTTATAAGTACCACCGAGTAATTCAACTGTTAAATCAAATACATACACCGTCCATCTAAAATAGCTAGTCAAACTATATTCTAAGTTCATAATGAACACATAAAAAAAATCCAACGCCTATCTTATATCCTTTACTGTGTTTGCAGTAATAAAAATTCGAGCGTGATAATCTGTACAAAATGTCGGCACAAAACCCATCGTCTGTGTCAAAGATAGCCTCCTTCCTCGCTAAAATAGCAAACCTAGAACTACTGCTGCCATGTCCCCGGATAAAGTGGAGTACAAAGAATGTTTTTTTGCAAAATACCATTAGAATATTAGTAATATTCCCTATGGGATGAATGTTTAAAGTGAGTGGTACCTACAAATACCGTCAGTAGATAAAGAGTTAACAAGCTTACAACATCATATGTTTAATTTCTAAAAAAATATTTTTATTTTTCAAGAAGAATCTAACATGTTTTTAAAAGGTTAAGTGGTGGCGATGGGGTATTCAAATGCATGGTGCGAATCCAGAAGTATTGAATACCGCTTTTTCTGATCAGATATACTCGATTTATTTATTTGCAAAGCATTCTTCAATAAGATTAAGTTTACTGTCCTAAAAAAAGTGGTATTTTGTGCTTCTGTAGCCGTATGTGACTACTCCAATGAACTAAAGTTAAGTTAAAATTCAAAAATAACATACCTTTAACATATTTTACATATTTTGTTTTTTATTTAGCAAAATACCTTTATTTTTTTTGTTTGTGTATATAATAAGTGATACTATACCAATTAGCATTCCTAAACGGTTTCATAATCAATCCATTTTTTTTTAATTAAAGTATCTTATTCTAACTTCCTTTATGTATGATATTGGCAATACGGAAAACTACTTAAGAACATCAAACGCTAACGTAATGATTAATGAGGAAAATCTGCATATCACGTTCAACTAATGATAGGTTTAGGCCCAAAGTACTTATTCATAATCCAATAATAGCTGAAAATTTATTCTTTAAATAGTTTATTTAAAACCCTTTATTCTAAAGTATTCACATCATAAAATTTATTTGTACTTTGTAACACAATTACATCATAATTGCCATTTTTCCTTTTAGAAAATCACATTACCATTTAACCTCTGGTGGATGAATTTCTTCCCACTTAATTTTAATCAACATATGTCACAATGACATTAGAATTTACGAGCAAAGTTATTTAAAAACATTTAAATGGATTTATTCATGTATGTAATAAACCAAACATTTCGTTTTAAAATTGTGTTGCTATTATGACATTATTAAAATCACGTGGGAAGACATTCACCCACGGACAACAAAACTTTAAGTGTTATATAGGTATTACCCTTGATAATTCTCCAGTTTACAAATGAAAAGAAAAAAAAATTACTACAAAATGTTGTAGAATTTATGAAAATCTAAATCCTTCATTAATCCTCGTGTTTAGAACATTTTATATTTAAAATGCTAATTTCGCCAAAAATGAAAATACGATTAAAAATAATTTGCATTCGAATTTTCTTTTCCAATTAATGCAGCATTTATTAAATTTTATTCCTCGTATATTGTACTTTTAATAAATCAATAGTTTTAAATTTATGCAAGAAACATTAAAATATCTGTAAGTTACTTGCTTTGTTTAATGAAATTAAAAATGTAGAAAAATATAGTTACCGAAAATGGCAATAAAATAAAACATAAAAGAATAAAATTAAGTGTACAATTAATATGCCCAATGTTAAAATCTCATTAATATTTTTGTCCATATGTCTGTTTTGCAATTTGTGAATTTATTACTTATTATTATAAGAATTTACGATGTCAAAATTTCGATATTATTTCTTTCTGTGATTTATAATGTGACAATGCATTTAATTTACATATGTAGCTAAAATCTCGTCAAAACTGAAGTTCAAGTAAAAATTTAGGGAGAAAAAGTAAGAAAGAATAGAAAAAACTATGTATTTTGTCAGGATAACGTTTGAAGCATTTTAATAAAATCATGAGAGCAATAAATTTATATAAAATATGTAACATGAACTTTAAAAAGTTCACTGTTTTACTTAAAAGACGACTAAAAGAATAAAAGAGAGATGTTGCAATTAAAAAATATGCATTTTATTTAAAAACTTCTTAGTACTTCCAAGCTTTACCAAGCCCTTCACAAGGGCATATTGTAATAACTAATTGTTGTTTATTTATACAAATACGTTTCTTCCTTTTGAAAACGATACAGTCAATAATTATTAGAGTTAAAAGTAGAAGTAGCAGTTTTTTTGTTTGAACTTAATTAGAGAAAATATATATTATTATTAACTGCAGTTTCATTTATTTTATCACATCACTTTATTCTCATGCGTCACTTTCATTTTAAATGTGCAGCTGGACAGTCGAAGTAACAGTGTTTCAGATTAAATTTGTATAGAAGACATATTTAAACTTCGTACAACAAGCTTTAATACGTCACTTTGCTCAAGTTTTTAGAATTTATTTTCAGGATACTGAACCATAAATTGGGGATATTGTATAATAGGGCGTCGTTACAAATTTAATTGTTTTTACACAGATTTCGATGGAGTCTCTGATAGTGGACACATAATAATTGGATGCTGGGTTTATGATTTTTGCATGATCAAAATCTATTGTGATATTCTGATTGAAGCTTAAACGAGAAAGAGCTGTAGACTGACGACAAAAAATATATTTAATTAGTTATTATACTATTCTCTGATGAAGGGCTTAGTAAAGCCTGAAAGTACTAAGAAGTTTTAAATAAAATGACTATTTTTAAATTGTAATATTTTTAAATCTCTGTTTTATTATTTTATTCGCCTTTCAAGTAAAACATTGAACTTTTTAAAGTACATATTATATTCAATAGAAAGTTGAAATTTTAGTTCACAATTCACCTTGATTACTAATAAACATATATAAGATACACAAATGTAAATACATTGCTTACAGGTGCCAAGTATAATAAAATCTTTTAAAAACACATTAAAGTCATTTAAAATCCAAAACGTTTTCGAAAGACACTTACTCGGTCATCCTCAGTGAAAAAATCTAACAGCTGTTCTCTCTCTGCGCCTTTAGCCTTGTCCGGAAAAGACTATTTTATTTCAAGGGTGGATTGGAATATAAGGGGGGGGATAGAAGCGCTATTCTTTTTTTAAAAGGTACAAGTTTATTAACTATGTATTAATTCTTTCCAGACTGCGTGGATATCATATAATAATATATCGTTACATACTATTTCTTTATTAGATATTATTTCCAGAGATTCTTTTATGATAGCTTCTTGGATTGATTACTTGTATGGAAAATAATTTTGGCTCTATTGAAATCTACTTTTATAGGTTGAATTTGCGCTAATCTTGGTAATGCAGTGTGGGGTTTATTTAATCTCAGATCTGCTTCATGTCCCTTAATTCTGTCACGAAATTTTCGCAGTGTCATACCTATGTACATAAAATCTTTATTTTCTTTCTTGAAGGGTATAACATGTACTCCTGATCTATTGATGGCTTGGATAGGGTCAATTTTCGCATTTAATGAATCCTTTAATTTTGGGGAAGGGACTGCGATTAATGTAACACCAAACTTGAGGAGGGAATACCTCATACTCTCAAACAACCTTGGGATGTAATTAACTTTACAGAATTTCAAACTTTTAATTGGAACTGTACTTTGTTTTTCTTCATTTTTCACTTTAAACCGGTTTATGATTTTTTCAATGAAATGAGATGGAACAGAATTCTCAGCCGCTATTTTTCTAATTACATCTATTTCTTCATTAAGGAAATGGCTTGAACAAACTTCAAATGCTCTTTTTATATAAAAATTGAAAGGTGCTAACTTGTAATTTTTAGGTGAACTGCAATTAAACGGGATAGTGGAATTAGACCTGTTACCTTTCCTAGAAACTGTACGAAAGCACAGCCTCGATCGGCTGAGAATTACATTAATCACAGTCCCTCCCCTGAAATTAAAGGATTTATTAAATGCGAAAATTAACCCTATCCAAGCCATCAATCGATCAGGAGTATATATTATACCCTTCAAGAAAAAAAATAAAGATTTTATGTACATAGGTATGACACTGCGAAAATTTCGTGACAGAATTAAGGAACATGAAGCAGATCTGAGATTAAATAGACCCCACACTGCATTAGCAAGATTAGCACAAATTCAACCTATAAAAGTAGATTTCAATAGAGCCAAAATTATTTTCCATACAAGCAATCACCAAGAAGCTATCATAAGAGAATCTCTGGAAATAATATCTAAATATAAAAATGGGAATATTTAAAAAAAAAAATAGCTAGTGCCGCAAATCTGCAAAGAAACAGCTATCATTTAAAAAAAGAATTATTAAAATTGGTTCCGAAAAAAGCTCAAGGTAGTTGTCTAAAGAAAAAGCCTTATCTTTCAAATATATAGATTTAAACCCGCAATGTTATCTCTATGGGAAAATTTTGAGCAGACATTTCATGCCGTTAGGGTTGACGAATATTTATGATTTTCAATACGCACCGAGATTTTGGCACTGCCAACGTCCGTTTAATTTTTTGTGTCGATACGACAAATATTTTGGACGCTATCGTGTTAACAATAAGTGTAATTTTTGCAGGGAAGCCGGAGCTGTGCTCCGACAATAAAGAAATAGACTGTAACGATATATTATCATATGATATCCAGGCAGTCTGGAAAGAGTTGATACATAGTTAATAAACCTGTACCTTTTGAAAAAAGAATAACGCTTCTGTCCCCCCCCCCTTTTATTCCAATCCACCCTTGAAATAAGATAGTCTGTTCCGGGCAAGGCTAAAGGCACAGAGAGAAAACAGCTGTTAGTTTTTTCACTGAGGATGACCGAGTAAGTGTCGGTGGAAAACGTTTTGGATTTTAAATGACTTTAATGTGTTTTTAAAGGATTTTATTATACTTGGCACCTGTAAGCAATGTATTTACATTTGTGTATCTTGTACATATTATATATTTATGTTTCAATCAAGGTGAAATATTGCGTTTCGTCTTATAATTTAATTTTAGAAATTTATAATTTGTTCATTAACTTGAGTCCATATATTTACCATAGAGAGCATATTACAGAACATTTAATATTAGTTTTTTTTTTTTAATGCGTTTAAACGATTGATGTAAAAGAGCTACGTTCTAGAAATATGATGATAAAATTCTTATTTAATTGTTAAATAAAATTATTTTTTTTATTAGCATATCATTAAAAAATGATTTTAAATGAGTCTTTATGTCCTTGTAATATAAAGAGAAATTCAATTTTAGATACCCTTCTTATATCCAGACTTTCCGATATTTTTGAGTACTACAAATTTGAAAAGAAAGATTTGCAAAATAGAAGAATAAATTAGTAATGGGCGATTCTGGAAAATCAGAGAATCGATTAAAATCGACATCGTATAAAACAGAATCGATCACAATAAGAATTAATCCCAAATTCTAGAATCGATATCTCGTTATTCACAGATTCACACAGTTAAGCTCAAAGATAATAATTCCAAAACTTAGCGAATCAGCAAAGCCGTGGCGAGAGCCTCCCATAACTGTCATTTGGGGGGGGGGGGGATAGACAAAGTCAAGGGCCCAGTAGTAAGCTATTACAGACCTATGAGTCGATTGATAAAGTTTTTAACTTTTAAAATTATTATTTTTAAGATGTAATTTTAAAAATATTCTAATTTATGTTTTATTTAAATTTATTTTTTAAATCTTTCAGGAGCGGTGGTATGTTTATGAAACTACTTAATTTCAATTCCCAAACTGGACATTCACACCAGAAGTTTGGTAAAATATTTTACATTTAATATGTATGTGAAATACAGCCCTTTTTCTTTATTCCAAATAAGTCTGTTGGTAAATCCCGGTCCTGCTCATTTATTTCAACACTTTAGCATCGAAAATGCTTTGCCCTGAAAGGATTAACGAATATTTCGGTCAGATTAAAACATTCCTGCCGGCTTTACCTACTGGCGGAGATAGATTTCGAAATTAAGTAACATTTTTGGTCGAGAATGTTTGCTATCCGTGAAGACTTCTGTTTCGCTAAAGTACATTAACCCTTTGAGGGACAAGCAGTTGCGTTTCAGTAATGCTGAATTCCTACCGGAATTTAGATTTTTTTATTTCAAAATAAGGAAAAACAATTTCTCAACTAAATTACACCAAAGTTATAAATTAAAGCTTAATTAAAATTTTCGGTTTCAAATCTTAATTAAACTTAGGTGGAATATAATATATCCCACCGCCCCTCAAGAGGTTAAGAGATTTTCTGAAAACTTGGCCTCAAACATACCAGTCAAAAAATATGCTTTATACGGCATCGTATTTCTTGGTTTTGACCTTCATTGTCTTGGACAAATAAGAAATTGCAATTTTGTTTTTTGTGTCTGGATCTTTTATCAGAATGTATAACTCTAATGTCAAGTTATTTATAAATTTTGAAATGTTCATGAGAGTCATATTTTTCGTATCATATCCCATTTATCACACTAAGATAGTGCCTTTCTTTTAATTCCTTGACCAGTCTCCCTATTAATGAAAAAATTGCTAAATTTCGATAGCACAATAATATATGATGTGAGTCCATGAAATTCGTTGTGTAAAAATCGTCGGCCATGAATGCAACAGGTGCAGGCAGACATCATACGTAAGTAACAAAGAATTAGAAATTAAAAGGATGAAAGTTTCCCTTTCTTTTCAAAAGCGTTTAAAAACAAACGATATTAGGGAACCTCTTTTACTACTTTGAACAAAAGGAAAAAACAAGAATCTAGAATGCATACCGCGCGAAAACGGAAGTGTAAGTAACAAAAAGCGAAAAAATTAATTCGTCTAACATTATTTATTTCAGTAAAAGCAAAGGGGAGGTAGGGGAGGTTTGATACATAGGGAGGGTGACATTGACAATTTTTCTCAACAAATGGCATTAACAGCCATTGTAAAAGATGTAAAGGCTTCTTTTATTAGCAGAGGCCACCATTAGCTGGACTTAGCAGTGAAGAACTGACAACGTTTCTTTTGTTTTAATTTTGAAGATTTTTGAAATGTCAATGTAATTTTTTTAATACTGATTTTCTTTCATGACTCTTATTATTGTGAAGTATCTTGTAATTATTTTTTATTTTTAAAGCACATTGTTAGGGTGAGTTTTACAGAAAGCAGATTGGCATTTTGCAACTGCATTTATACAAAGTGATTGAAAATCCAATAAGGCATGATAGGGAGAAATGATACATTAGTGCTGGTGAGAAATTATACGCTTGTATATTTGAAATTTAATAGTTAATTAAGTTGTAAACTAATATAGGACTGTAATATTCATTATTGTTTTACAGCAAGAGCTACTGAAATTGGTAAGGAAGAACAAAGAGACTATTCACAGACATTATAAAGCTATATAGAAAAGCAGTGCGATGATAGATGGTTAGTTCGCTTTGCTCGTCATGTAGAAGAAAAAAAAATTAAATGACCTGAAACGGAATGTGTTTCTATAATTGACGAATGGAAAATTGATAAACATTAAATCCATCCGATTTTACTTATCAAAATGATAGAGTTATTCGTTTTTCTTTTAACCATTTCAGGGGTGGTGGTATGTTATGAAACCACTTAATTTTAATTCCCAAACGCCACATTGGCACCAGCATTTTGGTAAAACAATTTCCATTTAATATGAAAGTGAATAGCCATTTTCTTATTTCCAATTAAATTTGTTGGTAAATTCCGGTGCCATTCATTTATTGAACATTTTAAAAGAAATCTTAAATGTGCTAAATGTAGTATATTAAATTGTTTGCAAATCAGCAATGTTCACTTCATTTTTACTTGCAGCAAGTTCTCTAGGGTTTTTTTTTCATTATATATTTTCTAAAAAGTGTGTTAATATAATTGTTTAAATATTTTTGTAAAAAACATTTTTGAAACAAAAATATGTCAATGTCATTTCGCTTTAAATTTTACTTAAATATTTCAAGATTTATCATAAAAAATTGTATGACACATAAATTGAATTGCCTGCATTTTTTTGTTTTCAATTTACATAACAATGTATCAAATCTCCCTTGCCAGTGTATCAATCCTCCCCAGTAATGGGGAGATTTGATACAGTAGTAAAAATTCAAAATAATCGGGATATATATTTTGAATGATTATTTTTTAAATTCACAATATTTTTAATAAATGAATAAAATGTCACTTTATAAGAAAACACGAAAAATTTGTCAGAAAAGTTATATCAAGGTCTAATTGAATCTATATGTTTGTGAAATTTAGTGTATTAGTTATTGAGATAGAGCGCCCACAAAATTTTTGTCACATACAGACAGACTCATAAACAGAGTGACAGACAGACATTTTCTAAAAAACATTAAACCGTGTTCAGGATTTTCCATAATGTATAAATCCAACGAAAACCGGAAGTCGAAAATTTTCCCGAATCCAACTAATTTCCTCTTGTAAAGATAGAAGAAAGTAAAATTGGGAAACATGGATTTTTCATTTACAATTTTTATTAGTAATTAAAATCAGTACAAAACCCCTCAACGGGTTAAACGTTTGTGACACAGCACTTTACCTTATGGCTCTAAAAATTTTAAATATAGGTAATAAAAATAATGATATAAAAATTTGGGTAACGCTATGCTATTAATTAAAAGAAAAATATATCATCATTTTCTTTTTTCTATTTATATTCACAAGTGCAAACAGTATTTTCAATATCAATTGATATATATACAATTTTTTCACTAGTAGTTTTTCATTCAGTTCTCTGATAAATTCAAAATATGGGTTTTAAATGAGATGATATGAAAATTTGAGTGGTGAATTTATAGGACTTTAAAAGGTTTGTTTTAAAATTCTATAAAAATTATTTTAGGTATGTCTTTTTAAATATATTTTCATATCCAAACGATATTTTTAAATTTTCCAGTACACTATCCAAAAATCATAAGTAAAATTTGTGTAAATATTTTGTTTGCGTTATAGTAGCCAAATTAAATAAATTTATGCAAATCGATAACATGACAGAAAGAAAACCCGATAGTTTTTTTTTTTAATTCTTTATTTAAAGAAAATAATATGTAACATTTGCTGTTCAATAAAAAGAATAAATAAATAATTACTGTTAAGTTTGTAGCTTTTAATGAGCACGTGGAAAGTTTAGTCATATATGCATTTCTTGCGTTGTACTTTGAACTCACATCTGGAGTCCCTGATGACTGATAATTATAAACAGTGAAGTTCTTAGAAATAAATGAAGAGTGTCTCATTTAAGCCGATACAGCTAGATCAATGAGTAATGTAGAAAATTTCCGAAGAAGCAAACGAAATTTTTGAAATACAGATAGTTTCGGCCGAATTTTGAGCAGCATTTCCCCCGAAAACGAATGTTTGGTGAAACTCAGATTTTGGGCCGAAAACGTAACGAATATTTCGGTCGATCTACACTTAAAGTTACTAAAAGTTTTAAATCTATTATACTCAACTCGTCAGTCGCTTATTCTCTGATCTCTAACGCCAGATATTTAAGATCTGACTGCTTACTTTTACCTAAGAAAGCCATTTTAAAAGCTAATATTCATATACTATTTATTCTTTCCTTTAAATACTGAAACAAACAGAGATTTGATAGGTAAAAAAATAACAAAATTAACAAAAATCGTATTCATAACGTCTAAAGAACAACATTTTTATCCCGAAATATTCCTCTACATTCATCTACAGTAGAACCTCTTTTATCCGAAACTCTTTTAACTGAAACTCTCGGTTAACTGAAATCCCTTTTTAAATCTTTTTTTTTTATTTTTTTACTATCTATATTTTACCTTGTGTGCAAAATCCATTTTGAAAGTTTTTCTTTTAACTATCATAATCCTTGTGTTCAAGCGGTCCTTCCCGAACTACGAGTACATATAAATATTTTCGATCCCCTTTCTTAGAGTTCCTTTGAATTTAACTTGAGCTCCCGTAAGCTGTGGAGTGGAATGAAGAAAACAAACAAATTAGCAATTCTGAAGCTTTTGAATGTTTTGAAAAAGGTTTGGCATGACTAGAGCGTCAAAAAGATTGTGATACTGGTGAACTAATAGTATTTAAAAACTCCGTGATAGAGCTCCAAATCTAAGGTAATCGAAACTGAGACAAACGAAACATTTCTTCAAACCCTTATGATACATGTAAAAGGTATTTAATTTCAAAATTAAAATTCAGGTAATTTTTTTCTTCTTTCGATTTCCTCGAAGTTGAAGATCTTTCATTGATTTTCCTGACACGAAAATCGGTTGAAAACTGAAATTCGGAAAGATCTTTTGTCTTTATAGATAAATGAGAACGCTATTCAAGTTTCTTAGTACTGCTGTAATACATGCGAATTGGAAGTTTACTCACACAAAAAATAAAAAATAAAATAAAAAAATCAATTTAATGAATTACAGCGACTATTTGGGAAATGAATTTATCAAAGTTTAAAATTTAAGACATAAAAAATCGCACGGGTTGATCATACATTACGTACGCCATGAATTAAACATTAATAGTGTTCTTACATGCAAAAATTGCAAAAGACAAAAATCGCCTGCGAATCGTCAGATTTCCTGAAACTGACGTGTTAAGGTGTTATTGCACTAGGGGTCAAAGTCGCTTCAGATTCCAGGCGTCTCCATGTTATCTTATGGCTGCAGGGGAGTCGCTTGGAGAGCGAGCAACATTTTTCTGTCTGAGCGTCTTTGACGCCCGAAACGAGGCGAGTCGCCAGTAACAGCCAATCAAATGCTTGGAAATCTGATAATAGAAAAGCCTTTTCCGGAACAGCCAATGAAATGCTTGGAAAAGACGGGCCGTGCGGCAGCTGTTGTCGCTAGACGCCTCGTATTTCAAGAGTCTTTGACTGCTCGTGTAATAACACCATTATCCACCTGAAACTTACTTGTTATCCAAGCATTTCATTGGCTGTCCGGGAAAAGGCTTTTCCATCGTCAGATTTCCAAGAAACCTGGCGGCCAATTTTAAATGAAATTTCATCCGACAATATTACTTTTTACACCGTCGGATAGAGAAAAAATTATGCTTTTAAATGCAATTTGTTTGAAAGATATATCTCAATTTGTTTCTGAGTTATTAATTTTTTTTTGTAGTTTTTATTACTTTTTTGTCATAGTGGCAACAGAAGGTATCCATCGCTGTTGAAAGTAAAGGGAAATACAGATTACTGTATAGACCAATCAGAAAACAAACAAAATGCGGATTAAACCTATAAAAACCTTTAGATATGCTTTTGATTTCCTACCCTGATGAGAACAATAACCATTTTTCCAAATGGTTAAATATATATATATATATATATATAAACTTTGAGAATGAGACACAACGCTATAACTTTAAATTCGAGTACAACCTTAAAGTATAATATATTGTACTTTCGAAAACATATATTTTGATAAATGTTCATTCTACAAGAAATATTAACTTTTAAATGCAACTTTGCATATGAAAAAATGGCATAAGCATAAATTCCTTAAAATTTAAACTGTTTTTCTTTTGAATTAATTTTTCAAAGAGTTACGGAATTTAACTAACATGCTCGACATTGAGTATTTGACTTATCAGTTTTAAAGTTTAATAAACAAAATGCCTTTCATTTTTAAAATATTCCTTTTTTTCAGCCTTATGCAAAATTTTGGTTTCGGTGGTACCTTAAAATCCTTTTCGTTTCCTCGTTAGACAGATTCCGCCTTATGCAGCATGAATTAATGTAATTTTCTATGGGTTCGCCGGGATTTGAAAAAAAATTCCTCGGTAGACAGATTTCCGGCTTATACAGAGTCCGTCTCAGACAGAATTTACTGTATCTAGAAAAAAATATTTAGATATATTAAATGACGCTAAAATTAATATCTCAGTTTCAATACATGAAGATTACTTTAATAATTTAAAATTAAGAATTAAAAAAATTGCGGCCAAAAAAAAAAAAAAAAACAGTATCGACTAGACAGTAGGATGGGCAGAATTTTTTTTAGTTAGGTTTTTTGATTAGCTATACCACGGAAAACTTGCCTCTAGGGTAGCTTAGCAAAATGCAAAAACAAAATAAATAAATTTTTACGTTTGGCGGTAGCGCATTGGCTTTACAATTTGAGAAAGTATACGATTTTTATCATTTTTCTAATAAATAGCAATAAATCAAATAACTACTATAACAAGTAACTACATACATTTATTAGTAGAAAAATGTATTAGAATGAAAAATAAATGCTAAAAATATAATACACCAGTACTTCCCTCAGACTGATTAGTCTGAGCGATATTGCTGAGAACATAGGTTTAATAATAACATGTGGAAGCAAAGAAAATGAGATGTTATCTTTAATTGTCCATATACTGCGATAAATTGAAATGATGAAAATAAAAAAATCGTAGAATTACAAAATCTTATATATAAATTCGTACACATTGTTTAAAAAATTGGGAAATCAAACCATTCAAGACAGCCATGCATGGATATAAAATTGAAAGTACGCAATACATTAAAAGTAAAATAGTAAATGAAACACTAAATTACTTATATCGGAATTTTAACTTTATAAAATGATTTCAAGAGCATAATCAGACGCTCCGCACCAATTTGAGTAACTTTAAATGAGAAATATATGATGTTTAAAAAGAATGGACTATACTTTATATGGTGTGTGCTCCCCAGGAATAGCTAATATTGTACAATGTCTGTTTTCCACGGATGCAATGAGGTTGTCGATAACATTTACGGAATTCTCTGCTCAAAATCTGATATAGTATCAAAGTATCGAATACATCAACAGTGGCATGCAACGCTCCGTTAGAGTGTGTTTTAGATATGCTCGATCGGATTTAAATGATGAGTGTATGTTGGCCTCTACATACGCTGTATTTTTTTGTTTTCAAACATATTCTGCACAAGTTGAGCTGTATTTAGCATGTATTAAATAAAAGAAATCGGCAATGATTACAACATAATGTATGACGCAAGATCTGAATAGATCGTCCGCATAACTTTTGAGCTGTCAATATGTAATTTGAAGTAATTTACAAATCCATACATATTTATTCAGCAAATCATGCAAGCTAACATACGCCAATATAAACCCGATTATGAAATTTCAGCAGAATAAGTTAATATATAAAAAAATCTACTAATGATAAGTAAGAATATGACCTTATGATAAAATGTCTAGAAAAATGAATCGGATAAAAAATTCATATGACATTTAAAATGGAACTTCCCTCTGTTAGTGGCCTTGGCGAGAGAGAGAAAAGCCTAGAGAAGGAACACTTTAACAAGTACTGTCGGGCAACCTACTCACTGTTTCATACAGGTCTTTATTCTATATTTACACAATTTATTTAATGCTAGGTGAGTATCTATCAGTTTTGTTGCATTGAAATTGCATGTTTTGCGGAGAAAATGCAGCATTATGAAATATTTGAAGTAGCTGTACCTAATAATTCCAAATTAATGGTAATTGAGATCGCTTTCCGTTAATTTCATCTTTTTAAATTTAAAATTTTTTAGAAACCATTCATAGAGACAATTGTATATTTTAAAACTAACCCGAAGCAAAATTTCAAGATTTTGGACACAGAAATAGAAAATTTTCGAAAGTTTTTGTTTCTGCAGTGTTTTATATAGCGAAATTTTTAGAAATTGTTCTATTGCGAGAATTTACGTCATGATAAATACAGCCATGTCAATTTTCATATTTATATTCCTAACAATCGCATATACTTCGTTACTTAGATCATCTTTAGATCTTTTCCCGCTTTGTTTAGTCGTTCAATTTTTTAGAATTCGTTCTACAACGAGCATTTACATCTTATTAATTACTTCCATGCCAAAGTGCTAGTTTCTAACCCCAACAGTATCCCAAAAATTTCAGTATTCCAAATAAATCATAGTTTAGATCCTTTCTAGAAATTTTTACGCTTATCCGTCAAATTGAACCTTTTAGAGAGCGCTCATTACGAGTATTTACATCTTAAAAGTAACTACTGCACCAAATTTAAAGTTTCTAACCCAATCAATATGGCAGAAATCGCAATTTTAGAACTTTTGTGCTCCTGCAGCGATGTAGGTTCTTGCACTGACATAAAATAGCCTTTTTTCGGAGCAGAGATGGCCACCAACATTTTTTTAAGTTGGCTATGTAGTTTCAGAGATAACACCTTACAAACGTACAAGCATTAATAATATTATACATTTTATAATATTATTACGCTTTGTAATATTAGCATTAGATGTACAGATACAAAAGCCATTTATCTGTTACAAACTAAAGTGCCCGGTGTTGCCCAGAATTTGAAGGATATTTGTTCTGAAAAATCAATTTCAAAATTTAACATGCAAAACAAAACAAACATTAAAAAAAGCAGTCGAAATGTTTCATGAATGAATCATATGAAAACGCTATATAAAAATGTATAAATGTATGTAACAGACGCAAAAGAATACAGCTATAAATGAACTTATTTCAATTTATAATTGGAGCAATAATGTTAAAATACGCCAATATTTCCCTAATCGGGTTTTTATCATGCTTCAATACATTTTTCACACTCATATGACGTTATACTGTATCCACCACGTCATTATATTTCCAATATGACGTAATATTTCCCTCTTTCACCTGGAAACTTTGAAATAGAAAAGTTATGAAGTTATATTCACTTTCATTTAAATTCGTCAAACTATTTATTTAATTTTCATTTTTTACGTGAGTATCTTGCAATAGAAAAGTTATGACGTAATATTCACCTTTTTTAAATTCGGCAAACTATTTATTTCATTTTTATTTTTCACGTGGAAATCTTGCAGTAGAAAATTAATTGTTGTAGTAATAATTTTATTGTGTTTTTTAATTGTTGGCAACTGCTATAACGAAAAATGTTTAAATTTGATAAGAAATTGCTGTTAAATTGGTGGTTTTTTATTAATTAAAAATTAACTATAAATTATTTCGATTCCGGATTAATTTAGTTGCCTCGGCCATGTTTTAATACACATGTACGTATCTTTTCACAATTTTGGCTTCCAAATTGTGGATTTTTATAGAATTACAAACAGACAGATAGACAAAGTTTCACTTTTACATATATCTCTATTCTAAAAAAGTAACTAACGCTGTCACCGCCGCCGCCTCCGCCGGTTTTGGATTGTTTGTGACCGGAGGTCTTTCTTCGTTAATATTAAGAAAACTATTGCATAAAAAATATGAAAATCGGTGTTATTATAGCTAAATGTTTGATCAACACGCTGATGCATACAGTTTTCAAATCGAAGAATTATTTTAAGAGATCTAATGAGATCTTATAATAAGAGATCTTAAGAGAGAGGACTCATAAATCATAAAATTTTGAAAAAGTCATATTTAACCCTCCGGTCTCTAACTTGTGTATTTTAAGCAATTTTTATAACTCAGCCCCTAATTAAGTTGGAGACATGAAATTTTGAAAAAGTTATATTCTAAAGAATATTGTTATTTTATTATAGTATTTAGAAAGTTATTATGAGCTAAAGTTGGACAAAATCGTTCCATTAAAAAAGTTTTATAGGAGCAAAAACTATACATGGGAATTTAGTCATTTTTAGACCATTTTATTCAATAGAAGATCCCGGTGTGCAGATGCCATAATTTGTTTTTAATTTGACTCATTTTTTGAGGTTTTATTTCTATTTTAAATTCAAATATTCAGCATTTCGACAGATATATTTTACATATTTTAGAAAGTGGTATTAATTTAAACTGTTGCCAAATGTATAGACCGCGCAAACAATAATGTTTGCTTCAAATAAAAAAAAATATATATTTACACGTTGCTATTATAAACGGGAAAAAACCCTTCAAATTAGAATTAAATAATTAGGTATAAAAAGACGCACTTATTAGAAATTACGCCATAAAAACTATATTTACATGTGAATTTTAAAAGAGAAAGGATATTGTAAAATAAATTCATTAACATGCGTTAGAAGTCTGAAATAGAAGAAATTACGTCACATTACACTTATTATGCAAAATGAACAAAAAATAGTATTGCAGAACAGTTTAAATTTAAAAATTGCGCGAGACAAAATATTAGAGGTTAAATATTAGATTTTTTCAAAATTTTATTATTTGTCGTTTCATGTGAGGTGTTCAGCTATAAGTATGCAAAATTTCATGTTTCCAACTTAATTAGGGGCTGAGTTAGGGAAATTGCTTAAAATACACAAGTTAGAGCCCAGAGGGTTAAATGTTAGACTTTTTGAAAAATTTATTATTTGTCGTTTGATGTGAGGGGTTCAGCTATAAGTATGCAGAATTTCATGTCTCCAACTTAATTAGGGGCTGAGTTATAAAAACTGCTTAAAATACACAAGTTAGAGACCGGAGGTTTAAATATGACTTTTTCAAAATTTTATGATTTATCGTGTTATCGCAAGTGTTCAAATATAAGTATGCAAACTTTCATGTCTCCAACTTAATTAGAGGCTGAGTTAGAAAAATTACTTAAAATACATAAGTTAGATCCCAGAGGGTTAAATATTAGACCTTTTTCAAAATTTTATTATTTGCCGTTTGATGTGAGGTGTTCAGCTAAAAGTATGCAAAATTTCATGTCTCCAACATAATTAGGGGCTGAGTTAGAAAAATTGCTTAAAATACACAAGTTAGACCCCATAGGGTTAAATATTAGACTTTTTCAAAATTTTATTATTTGTCGTTTGATGTGAGGTGTTCAGCTATAAGTATGCAAAATTTCATGTCTCCAATTTAATTAGGGGCTGAGTTAGAAAAATTGCTTAAAATACACAAGTTAGAGCCCAGAGGGTTAAATATTAGACTTTTTCAAAATCTTATTATTTGCCGTTTGATGTGTGGTGTTCAGCTATAAGTATGCAAATTTTCAAGTCTCCGACTTATATAGTTTATGAGAACGGGTTCTGTGACAGACAGACAGACAGACAAAGGAGTGAGACAGGTAGGGTTTCGTTCGACGCACGAAACTCTTAAAAACATGCTGCGGATGACTGTAACAACATCCTAAAATTACATTACCATCAGCGATCTACCAATCCCGAATTTAGTTTACATTCGTTTCAAATATTTTTGGGGCGATTGATGGCGAAGTGACTATGACCTGGCCCGAATAATACATAAGTACCATTAATTTTGGCAATTAAATTAAAAACATAAAAACTAACAACTATAAAATAACATCAACGAATTCAGACATCGTTATTTCAGATACCTTGGCAATGAAAACGAAGCAGATTTAGCATTATGCTTAAAACCATGTAATTTGTTTAAGAACAAGTGTATCTGTTAAAAATAATTATCATTTAAACTACGTACCTTTTAGTTTATGTACAACACAGGAAATATTTGCTACCTTCGTAAGCTTATTTCTTATGAGTGTCTAATTATTACGGTGTTCCAACAGGTCAGCCAATTTTGGTGGCTTTAGGTCAGAAAGATACCAGTATTTACATAGAGAAAAACTCGCCTTATGAAATCAGGGACTCAATAAAAAGAGTTTTTCTATAAGAAAATACTGGTATTTTACTGGAATTATAGGTAATCTCAGAGATCGCAGCGATGGGAAATATTTCATTTCGTCTCACCAGTATTTCGAAAAATAAATGTCATAGTAGATTTCGAATTTACGTTTTATAGACATTTACCAAAAAAATTGTCGCTTTTAAATAATGGTGGCAAGAAATAAAATTGTCGTGGAAACAAGAACTTAATCAAAATCGAAATTTATAATGACACCATCCTTAATCAAGCAATTCATTTTAAAATTCACTTAAAACTTATCCAGTCGGTGAAACCGTGCAAACGTAAATAACTACAACAATAACTCAAGTTATATACGGTATATAAACTTATAGAAATAATAATAAACAATTTTATTGTTTAACCCTTTCAGGGGCAAGGTAATTATATTTGTAAATTGTTAAAATAATTGAATAACACCAGAAAATGTATTTGTAAAGAAGTAAAGGTACATTTTCGCTTATTTGATAAAGGTGAAGTTTCCATTTAAAAAAATCTGGTGCCTATGTGGCAATTAGGGATTAAAGTTATGTGATACCGTGACGGCATCACCGCCCCTCAGCGGGTGTCAGCCTTTGCGCTCGGCGTCTCTTGCACAAATTTTATTCGATCTGCACCACTACGTTCAAGTACACAATTTCAAAAATGCTCTGATTAAATAAAGTACATTTTATTTTTTTTTATTACTGGTGCCAAAAACAAATTTTGCAAAGAAAGATTATGTCTCCGCAGCGGAGCCCGCGAGTGCAAAGGGTTAAGTTTCAATTCATTAAGTAGTGTGCATTTAGACACTCGTTCAACAAGCAATTAGCATATTCTTTTAAATCACTTGCATTTGTCGAATAAAATGAGTTGCTTGACAAATCGCGTGCGTCAAATACTCAATCGAGGGTTTTTTTTATTTTTTAACAGATTTCCTACAGGATACCCACAGCTAAATTTGACTGATTCTTTATAACGCACATGAGTAATTTCATTAGCATTTCTTTTTTCCAAATTTTTATGATGATGCGCTTAAAGGAGATCTTCCATGTTAACTATATCTTCTCTTTGTAGAAGCATGGGTCGTACTTCTCCTGAAATTTCAAGACCACGAAATTCTCGGTATCAGTATTTTCTTAGATAAGGCGAAATTTCATGCATTGAACATAGAGTTTCATAAAAATCATTTTTCCATAAAAAAAATACTGATAACTGTCCTGAAAAATTCCCTCAAGCGTACGACGCCAGGTAGCAGAAAGCAACGCAAATGAAGAAATTTTTAGGAATCGGATGTAAGTGTTCTAAATGTTTCCGGGCAATCTCAAACTTCATGTTTGAATCAAGGCAGCGCAATTTTACATTGAATTTTATCTATAATAATTCTAAATTTTACATTCGGCAAAATAATTCTAAATTTTACATTCGGGAAAATAATTATATTACTAAAATGTTGAAGTAATTGAGCCTCACCAGAATTATTTACGAACAATTTAATTTAAAATTAAATAAGTACTTGTATCTATGTTCATTTTAAAAGGATAAAAATATTTTTTAAAAGTCTGGCTGCCGTTTGGCAGTTGGAAATTAAAAGTAAGTGATATTCGTAATGCATGCATCACCTTCCTCCAAAGAGAAAAGATAAAATGCGGTTACATTGACATAATTGATTTTTATTTAATTGTTTAGTATTTTGATTCAAGTTTTACGTGACACCCGGATACCTCTGATGCGAACACATACGTTGAAAATACGCTAGGGAATTTTTCTCCGACAACGCAGTTGCATATAATGTTTTTTATGTAGCTGTGCAATTTTCAAGTGTGTCGTGCTGATTGTGTTGTACACGTTCGAGTGTTTATTCTTTTTCTTTTAATATAACAAAATCTAATGCAATAAAAAAATGAGTTTTAAAATTTTATACTTTTATTATATTTTATACCATATTATTTTTAAAATAAAGATATTGTAGTTAAAAATAGGAAAGTAAATGCAGTCCACAAAACACAATTCTTTCTTATTGCAGATAACGGTGAGTGTGGTTTGGAAAGTCGACATATGCATAGAATAGATATAGCATTTGATAGATATCTATCAAAATACTGCTAATATATTATTATGCTGTTTATATTGAATGTATTATATTGTTTTGTTTAATTTTATGTTTTTGAAGTCTTTTGGTTCAAACGATGATGCCTCCTCCGAAGAAAATTCATTACGAATTCTCGTGGCATTGCCGGAAGTGTTGCCAGTGGGCTACTTTTTTTTAATTTCAGATTTCTTGATTGGCACCACTTTTTTTTATGGTAAAGTTCCTCTTGTTTTCGCCTTAATAAATTGGCCATTAAATAAGACGAATTTTATTATTTCAAAAAAGTGATGCCAATCAAGAAATCTGAATTTTAAAAAAGTAGCCCACTGGCAACACTGGCCGGAACGACAAGTGAATACGCATTACAGAGGTGAAAAGTTTTAGGTATCTCTATCAATACGTGTGTGTGCGTGTATGTACCAAGATTATTGATGCAAAAGACATCTAAATAGTTTTATACTTGGTAGATTTTTTTAGTGACGTTTTTAGAACTTACTTTATATACACTGGCCTCCAAAAGTTAATGTACACGGACTAAATGCGTTAGATTGCACACGTTTTGCCGAATATCTACAAAACTTATTGGAGAATTGTTCTTGAACTTCTGGGATGAAAAGAACATGTTTCATTTCATATTTCTCGGTGAAGATTTAGTCGGGGGTACAATTAGGGGGCTAATAATAAATTTAATAATAAAATAATATTTGCGATCACCTATGTAACAGGAAAGGCTGGAAATGGTTTGTCACTGTGGTAAATGACTATCTGGGTCCTGTTCAACGTTTGTATGCATTTGTGTAAGCATAGCACTCATATTCGTGAAGATGTTAACGTTTTTGTGAAAAACTCAAACTTTTTTTTTATAGCATACAGAGTTTTCAACCAAATTTAACACAACTTTCCAAAAACCTGACAAAGAACAGTAAAAACAGTATACTGCAATTAAAACATGAATATATTGAAAATTTGATAAGATATGGGCATTTTTATGAGATAATTTTTAACTGCGCATGCGCGGAAGATTTCAAAAATTTATTTCATAATTTGGTACTCAGTATTTTGGGGCAGCTTCTATAAAAAGTCCAGCCAAATGTTGTGAAAACTTAGGAAGATGTAGTGAGCTGATTGAAAAGTTGTGTAAAATCCCTTATAATAAAGCTATTTTTAGGAAGCAACTCACTATATCGACCCCATCTTTGTGAATTTTCGAGATATTTGACTAGACTTTTTATATAAGACTTTTCCAGCCTTTCCTGTTACATAGGTGATCGCAAATATTATTTTATTATTAAATTTATTATTAGCCCCCTAATTGTACCCCCGACTAAATCTTCACCGAGAAATATGAAATGAAACATGTTCTTTTCATCCCAGAAGTTCAAGAACAATTCGCCAATACGTTTTGTAGATATTCGACAAAACGTGTTCAATCGAACGCATTTAGTCCGTGTACCTTAACTTTTGGAGGCCAGTGTATATATATATATTTTTTTGGTTGAGTCGTTCGAAAAATATGGAACACTTTCTTTCCTTTCATAATTCTTTTCTTTGAGAAATCTGTCAATTTTAACATTTTATCAAACAATTAAAGAAAAAGGGCACATTTGTAGAACTGATTTAAATGTTACAATACGAATGATAAATTTTCACTATGCAAGATCTTAACCCCTTGAGGGGCAAGCAGTTACGTTTGCGAAATGCTGAATTCTTACCGGAATCTTTGTAAAATTCTATTTCAAAATAAGTAAAAGCAATTTTACAACCCCTTTTTCCCCCACCAAAGTTATAAAAGTAAAATTTAATAAATTTTTTCTGGTGTAAAACTTCATTAATCGTAGGTGGTATATAATATATACCGGTGCCCCTCAAAGGGTTAAATTGGCCAAATCGATTTGAAATTTTATCACAAAATTTTTCGAGAATACGCAATCAGTTGTCAATGTTTGGTGGAATTTTTGAAGGTGTTCAAAAAATATCAAATATTTTTCTTTATCATAACTTTGAAACGAAACATTTTTTCTCCCCTATTTTGTTTAACTGTGTTCATCAACTGTATTTTATAGCATCGAAGAAAAATAAAATTAACCATTCGATTACGCGTTAGGTCTGATAACTAGTTTTGTATTCAATCATACCAAAAGGATATTTCTTTCTTTTGGTGTATCTCTGGCATAGCCAGGTAACACAACACACGGAAATCGGGGATCCAAATATTCTGGATACCACTGATTTCTTACAGTTTATTTCGCCATCATTAATCGCAGATAATTTTGCCATGAAGTAAGGCAAAATGAAATTACTTTAAAGTATTAGTGTCCAGATCATTTGCAGCCCCGGTTTGCAGCACCGACACCTGGACACACTACATGTATCTACTAAAGTATCCCATTAGAAATGTATAGCAAAGATTACTTTTCAAGAAGTGGTACGGAGGGAATAAAAATATAGCTCCTGGAACGTAAAGATGTCCCAAACTCCTTATAAAAATTTTAAATAAAATCAGGCTATTTTGACAGAAATAAAACTAAAATTATAACACATTTATTAACCCTTTAATTCTCGTTCCCGTGTCTGTGTCTTTTATGCAGATTGTTTGATTCCCAAAAGTTTTATAAAATAGTGCAATTGGCTTTATCATGGTATAATTTTACACGTCATTAAATAAGATGAATATTTCTTTTTTCAAAAAACTGGTACCAATAAGCTGCATGAGTTTTTAAACCTTAATTTAACGCGGCCGTTAAGGGGTTAAAAAAAGCTTTCTTTCTAGCAATTTTGCCACGCTTTGTTCTATTGAAAGAATCAGGATTTATTTAGATAAGAACTCTATTTTAAATGTACTACAATTAAAGTACTATTTTCAAGAAAAAAATTATATATTTTTAATAACATAAAATTATGGGTTGAGAGATAAATATGACATGTTCTGCATATGATTATATACTTTGGTTTCAGATACACTCATGATGTCACAGATAATTGTTAGGAAATAATGAGAACACCCAGAATAGTGAAAAAGAGTAACCTGCACCAGCATATTGGCGCCTGTACTCAATTCAGAAATCAAGACAGCTTCTCAACGCGTCTTATCGAAGTAACATATAAATAAAACTTCTACTCGAATATTTCCACATTACCAGTTCCTTGTTACATTCATTTCCTTTCCTTTTGGTGTTACAATTTCCAATTGACTTTTCATGCAATTTCCTGCTACTATATTGGTCAATAAACCTCTTCCTCATTACCACATCTCTTCCATACCTGTATGGGAAAAATCCATCATTCTTTGCATTTAAGGCGGTATTCTGAATACTACTGAAACAAGTCTGGAATTAGTTAATTAGTTCTGAGGATTAGCCCTTTCAGAGGCAAACAACTGGGTTTCTGTAATGTTGAATTCTCACCGGAATTTTTGAAAATTTTTATTTCAAAATAAGAGAAAGCAGTTATTCAAACTCTTTTTCCCCACCAAAGTTATAAATGTAAAATTTAGTTAAAATTTGTTGGTGCAAATCTTGAGTAAAATTATGTGGGATATAATATGTCCCACCGCCCTTCAAAGGGCTAAAACGTTCTTTGAGCCTCTTATATTGTTAGTAAGTATTCTTATAAGATAAAACGTAATCTCATGCCCAATGAGATGTTAATGAATATGTTAATGAAACTGCAGTGTAAAATGCACCTCTCGGTTGCCAGATTGGCCTCCCTTTTTAATAAGAAGTTTCCAAATTTTACCAGAAATATATAATAATATTTTATTTTTTATTTAATAAGAGACATTTGGCGATCCGTAAATTAAAAATTCTTTTTTAGAAAGGGCATAGCCGGATAAGCATTGGAAACATGCCTTTCAATCAATTTTCCTGATTTTTTTCCCAGATGTGGCAACATACCTGACAATATACTTTCCTTATTATCACTCTATAAATATTGATATTTAATGAGATAAAAAGGTTTTTTCGATTTTTTATAAAACTGATTTTCTCAAAAACTGCTACGCGGAATTTCATGCCATTAATTGAGGATATATAGGTACCAAAGATGCATAAGTGGTAATTGTTGTATAATTTTCTGTTTATAAAAACTGTGTGAAATAGTGAAATAAAAATTAAAAAATATATAAATCATATCTTATGCTTATCCAAATATTACGATTTTCTTGTGAAAAATTCTCCATATGTGCCCGTATATTCTATATAAATGCCGAAAGTTTGCGTTGGGTACTAGATATAAAAATTTAGAAAAATGTATGTTAAAACTATTTAAATTCATTTTAAGGCGTTATTTGAGGCGGAGCTACTTAACTTCAACATGCGAAGAATTTTTGGAACAAGGTCAGCAGATAATATGTCAACTGATGTATTTTAGATTCCATTAAGCATATAAGCAACGTTTTTCAACATCATGTTCATTTTGATATCGACAGTGTTGGGAATGTTGCTCATGTGTTCATTAAAATCTAAAATAGGGCAATTCTTTAACTGTTTGTTCCAAAAATTCTTCGGGTGTGTAAGTTGAGTAGCTCCGCCCAAAATAACGGTTTAAAATGAATTTGAATAATTTTAATATACATTTTTGTAAACATTTATATGTAGTGCCCGACGCAAACTTTCGGCATTTATACACAATATACGAGCATATATGGGGAATTTTTTACAAGAAAATGGTAATTTTCTGATAACCATAAAATCTGATTTTTATTTCGCTATTTCACACAGTTTTTACAAACAGAAAATTATGCAAAAGTTACCAGTTATGCATCTTTGGCATCTATATATCCTCAATTAATGACATGAAATTCCGTGCGGCAGTTTATAAGAAAATCCATTTTTTGAAAAATCGAAAAAACATTTTTATCTCATTAAATATCAATATTTATAGGGTAATAATAGGGGAAATATATTGCCAGATATGTAGCAACCTTTAGGAAAAAAATCAGGAAATTTGATTAAAACGCATGTTTCCAGTGCTTATCCGGCTATGCCCTTTACCGCATGAATTTGAAATTTCGGGTTCAAACTGGCAACCCTGATTCATAAATAAACATACAAGACAGGACACTTCCATAGAGCGTAATGGTAATGAGATTGTGATCGCAGCGTCTTTAGAGACAATGGGAAAGAAACTTCCCATCCTTGAAATGTTTTTGTTATTGAGCGTCTACCTTTTTGCGATCTTTCTTTTTTTTATGTTGCATGTTTACGTTTTCAGCAGAATCTTACTACCAAGTAGAGGTCACGAGGTTGATGTCACCGAATATCATGAACATTTGTGTATCGATAGAGTATAGTTAGAATATAAATATGTGACCACCATAAAGCGCACCCCCCAGGGGATCTTGAGAAAATAAGTCGCAAAGTTTAAGCTACAGTTTATAATTGGAAAATTTCCTTCTTTGACAAGCGGTTTAGTAGCATAATCTGCAGCATGCGGGATTTGAGATTTTTTACATTTGTTCAAGTCCCTCTCGGACTTGTTTTTCGGAACGAAAATTTTTATCAATCATTTTGGAACCTCAGTTGAAAACATACATATAATAATTGACATCTACGAAAAATATGAATTAAATGTATGTTATGTAGCATATAAGTGCTTTTTTAAAAACGAAATTTTGCATGTTTAAATATACACTATATAGCCAAACGTGACCGGTCACTTGCAATTTTAGATGTTTTGCTAAATATCTAGAAAAATACATGAAGAATTAACCTGAAACTGCATGTGTATAAACAGTATAGTATAAATCATATATTTCCGCGAAGATTTTTTCCCGAAACTCCATAGGGGATCGTCAACAAATTGGAAAAAACGAATATCTTTTGGATAACCCTGTAAAAACTAATGTAGCAAAGGCGTTTAAACTCGAGATTATTAATAAGTGGCTTATTATAATATACTGTGTTCATTTTTATGAGGATAGCATGTATACTCGTAGATAAATCAAAGTTTTTATAAAAACAGTCTCACATTTCGCCATGTTTTACGCTTATAATTTGCAGAGTTCTTAATATAAAAAAAAGTTCTTTTCAGAAAATATGACAAACAACATTATACACAATACTCTGCAATCAGAATTAAAAATTAATAAAAATTGGATAAAAAATGAGCAGGTTTACTAAAAAGTTTCATTGCGCATGCGCGAATGGAATCAAAATATAATGTGCATAATGTGCTAGCAAAATGTATAGAGCAACTTCTGTGAAATTCAAAAAACATAGTTTGAAAAGTCTGATAAAAATCGTTTATAGAAAAAGTTCAAAATCCGTTATTCCTAAAAGGAAGCAAAAAGATGAGGGGCTGTATCCAAATACAGTAGTACGTGCAATATTGTGTATGCTATATTGGCACTAATCAATGGATATATGGATACAACCCCTCATCTTTTTGCTTCATTTTGGGAACAGCGGATTTTGAGTTTATTCTATAAAAGATTATTATCAGACTTTTCAAACTATGTTTTTGAGACTTTTTACAAAAGATGCTCTATACATTCAGTTAAAACATTATGCACATTATACTTTGATTGCATTCGCGCATGCGCAGTGAAACATTTTTTAGTAAACCCACTAATTTTTCGCCCAATTTTTATTATATTTTAATTCTGATTGCAGAGTATTATGTACAATATTGTTCGTCATATTTTCTGAAAATAACTGAAAATAACTGTACAAATTATAAGAACGAAACTTGGCGAAATTTGGGACTGTTTTTATAAAAATCTTAATTTCTCTACGAGTATACATACTATCCTCATAAAAAGGAACACAGTATATTACAATAAGTCACTTATTAATAATCTCGAGTTTGAACGCTTTTGCTACATTAGTTTTTACAGGGTTATCCAAAAGATATTCGTTCTTTTTCGATTTGTTGACGGTCCCCTATGGGGTTTCGGGAAAAAAAATCTTCGCGGAAATAAATAACTTATACTATACTGTTTACACACCTCCAGTTTCAGGTTAATTCCTCATGTATTATTCTAGATATTTAACAAAACGTCTAAAATCGCAAGTGACCGGCCACTTTTGGGACATGCTTTCGGACTCCGAAAAAAATACCCGAACTCACCTCTAGTATGTATGTTACCGTGAAAGACCGAAATTGGAGAATGACGTCTTTCATCTGTGAATATCAACAAATAACAAATACGTCGGTGAAAGACCGAACATTTGATTATATTCTTGTACATTCGGACTATCACCGGTTAATGTCGACAAACACAGATATGCTCTGGTGGAGGTCGAAAAGAGAAGCGGTGTGCAACAGAGAGGCTACAGTCTGTCCCCAAGTTCTTTGTTCTACTGCGAGTTAGTCAGCTATGCCAGTTTTATGCAAGGTTTGATGGTGGGCGCAATGTTTTCTTAAATTTTATTTATTTATTTATTTATTTTTACTTAATATCCTAATTTATATTATTGAATGGATAATGCAAAGAGCCGTGATCTTTTTTTTTTCGAAATATTAAATACATTAATTGAGACTAAACGAGAAAACAATATTTTTTATTTTTTTTTTCTTCGAGAACAGTACTCTAAATCACTTTCTGAACTGATTTCTGCTAAAACTATGTGCAGCACACCTTTTGGGATTACAGACGATTAAAATGTTTTTATGTTTTAAAAATACATGATCGCACTTGAAATACAGAGTAAATGCAAATTTCCGACATATTCAACATTCACCAATAGTGCATGATGTATGTCGACATTTGCCGGTGCAAGTCAGAAATAAGGATATTTAGCAAATATTTCCGATATATACCATATATGTAAATGATGACATTCACCGGTGAAAGTCGACATTCTCCAGATTTCGGTCTTTCACGGTAACACGTACATAAAGAATAATAAAACAATTTACTCTTCTTGATGTGCCGGAATGACTTTTCAGTGTAATATAGTTCAGTATTTACATTTTATAAAGTTGTGAAAAAAAGTTAGATATTCTTAAGTAAGACTTGCTACAAAACCGACAAAATAATTAAATTGTATCGGAAAAATTCTAGCATTGTTCACGACTTTATGAAACATAACTTAATCAGGATTAAGCTTTGTATATTTTTCGTTTTCCTTGGAATACAGAATAAAATATCAATTCGTGTATAAAAGAATTTTAAAAAGCAATTGCGTGATTTGTTTTTAAATTTCACAAATTCCCCAAAAGATATTTTAATATGGTAAAATAGCTTATTGATGTTCATTTTAATAAATAGATTTTCGTTTAGAATAACCAAGTTGTTTATTTGTTTTCGTGTAAATTATTACAACATAATATATTTTATTATTCTAAACTAAATTTTGTATAAGTTTGAAAAGTGATATGGTATTTTTATAACCAGAATGAACTAACCATGAAATTCTATTGTTTAAAAATTCATTTAAAACCGACATAAAATATTTTGAAATAAAATAAGAATGTTCTAACATCACTTATACGCCAGTTACTTAAAATAACGAAGTATTTTTACAACTTGAATCTCCTTCGAAGTTGCTTTTATAAGCGAAACATGGTATTATTTAGCAATATGGTTATGTTATTTATTAAAAAAAACAACAAACTATAACAATATGAAATTTAAAATTTAATTTATTTATTAACATATTCACAAACAACTCATTCCGAATATTAATCTTCTTACTCCACCACATGAATTTAGAAAAATACATGTTCAAAAAATTGAATCAGCTATATATTTTTCTAAATGAAAAATTGCAATGTTTACTAATACAGGGCAATCCAACCCGGGATACCCCGTTTAAACATGTCTTTTCCTGCCAAGTGTATAACAAAGGGGTCATTCATTCCACGTAAAATGAGCAAAGATTTAAAAAAAAGGCGTGGCCACATAGTAACGGATTTTAATAAAATTTGATACACAGTTTCAATTCATAAATTAAAACTATTTTAAATAGAGCTATGCAAAATATCTTCACAAAAAATAAATTAAATTAGCAATTTTTGACATTTAAAAAACTTGTGATATAGAATCACATGTGTACAATCGTCAAAAGTTGCAAGTTTGAAGATCTGTATCTTAAAAACAATTTAACAGAAATGATTTTTTTTTTTGCAATATTGTAACCTCTGAAAAATTAGCTTCCTATTTATTGAGTAATAATAATCTGACAACACCATGATTAATCTTTAATTGGTTGTAAAAATTGAAAATTTGTGAATTTTGAATAAAGTAGAAACGTTATAAAAATCAAAGGCATTTTAACACATCTGTGAAATTTATGTCTGATGTAGTATTACATATGAAGATCAAATTCCCCAAGTTTGAAAGTTGCCATTTATTTCCTCCATCTTCAAAAAAACTCAGAAACTTAAAAAAAAATGCAAAATCGTAATCTTGCCTCTTATGTATGAGCAAAATATAAATAAAGGAAAGGTCCGACATTAACAATATTTGACAGACATAAAGTTCAATAAATTTATGAAATGTTACAAAAAATCAAGGTTGCCTTTTGATTCCTAACTTAGCAAAAATAGGTTCAAAAAGGCAATATCTGTTACATCCCATGAGCTATTTCTCTTCGAATTGGCGCTTATTTCTTAAAATATTGCACGATTTTAAAGTAAAAAAAAAATGAGTGCTGCTTTCTAGTTTTTATATCTCGATTTAGGAGTAATATGTAATTTTTTGTCAAAACTGAATCATTTTTTTCTGCTTTAATTAAATATATTATTGAGGTAAAAATTAACTGAAATTTAAAATATTTAAAAAGCTTCCCTTCACTTTCAAATAAGTGATAGAAATATTGCATTTTACTCTCAACATTTTTTACTGTTTATTTTTTTTCTCATCAAGGAATAAAAAGGCAAGAATGACATTTTCGATATTTAAAATATGTACTTTTAGCTATAACGTAAAAAAAAAATGTAAACTTGTCAGAGCTGTCTTTCTTGCTTAAATAAGCAATAGAAATATTACATTTTGCCCTCAAAATTTTTGAAAAATACTTTTTCTCATTACGGAATAAAAATACAATTACTAACATACGCCAATATGTTACTTAGTATTAATTCCTAATTATAAATAATTATTAATATAGTCTTTCCATTCCTAAGGCTAGTAATCGAAATTGAAATTTTGAGCATGTAGACAAAACCTCGATTTTGCATCTACTTTTAATGTTAATTTTTATACTTAAATAAACAATCCTGAAATCTATTACTAGGTTGAGTAAAAAGTTCTGGGAAATTTTTAATCCAATATTTACCAGAATTCGTATTGTATATAGGAGTACTGCTGGTATAGCTAGAAGAGTTCAGCTTTCAGGCTCCAAAATGCCTATTGAACAATATGATTTGTGTGTGTTGATCAGGCATTACTGGAGAGAAGGTCAAACGATTCTGAAGGCCGTGGATGAAATTAATGAGGGTGAAGGTGCTGGTACGGTGACAAACTTCCAGCAAATCCGGTATCTGGCAGAACGATTGCAGAAAGTCCTGGACTACGATGGTCTCTACTTTGAAGAATAGTCCTTGTTGCTTTTGTTGTCAATTTGCGCATAACAACGCAACTTTCAAGAATTTCCCAGAACTTTTTGCTCAACCTAGTACTTTTCATTTACTCATAAATAGATATGCTCTACTTATATACGGATTTACATTAAAATCTCTGACATATCTGCCACAGCTGATTTGCTCATTTTGTATGGAATGACCCACTTGTAAGTGGCTATTTAGGTATTTCTTGAAATTCTACGTAGTTAACAGCAGTTCACTAAAGTTAGGGCATAAGACATATATCCGTCACTCAGGAAGGACAGTGTGTAAAAACATGCTTTATTTTTTTGCAGCGGAAAAACAAAAGTGAAATTTTAAAGTTTTTAAAAATATCTAAAGACGAAAGTATTGCTATTTGTGATATCTGTTTTACGAACATTTTCTATAATGGTGGTAGCCATCTTACAAGGAAGCATCTATCATGTGTTGGAGGAAAAAAATAAATCTGAGAAGAGAAAACAGCAGACAATGTCTAGTGATTCCACTTCTGAACCAGATCCAGAAAGCAATGATAATAATGTTGATGAATTATGCGAAATATCCTTTGTGTAGACTGAGGCCAAAGACGATAAAGGGGATAAAGTTATTGAATATACGGACACTGGAATAAAACGAACAAAAATGCAATCTACTTTAACAAGTTTCATATCCAAACCAATAGCCATCCAAATCAAAAATGGGATACAAAATGAAAAGTAAAATTGAGATTACCTAAGGGTAAATTTTGAAGAGGAATCTATGAGACTAGAAATTCATAGACCCTGGGGACAAATATCAGAGCAATTGTAAAATTTTCTATATAAAATAATATTATATAAATGGAGGTTCATTTGACTATATATTTTCAAGAGGAAACCTATGATTACACTGAAAATCAAATAGACCGCCGCGGCGCCCTTATCGACAAAACCGAAGTTACCGTAGAATTTCCTGGATAAACTATAGCGGTAAATGAAAGACCAACCAAGGATAATTTTTCAAGCTGAATTATGCTTAACGCCATAAATCATCAAGTTAGGGAATATCTTTATTACGATAATTAGAAATAACTTTTAATTAATTGCACACACTGATCAATGAAATGAACTTTTAAAAACAAAATCATCCAGACATTACGTCCAAAATATTAAGAAATTAAGGCGAATGGATGCGTAAAGAAATAGATGGATACATAAGAAAATAAATTAATAATAAATATTATAGATTATCTCGGAAGCGTTTTTTTCACTTGGATCCCTTATTTTCCAAAATCGTTTTTTTATTCTCGGATTCGTTATTTTTTTTCTCGCATTCGTTCCTTTATGTTGAATTCATTCCTTTTTTTCGGAATCCTTCCTAAAAAGGGAACGATTCCAAAGAACTTGTTTCTTTAGGTGTACGATTCCTGCTGGAACGATTCCTTAAAAGGAACGATGTTGCCCATCTCTAATATATACATCCAGGGTTCGTACAGGTCTCGTTATTTTGCAGGAAAAATACCAGTAATTTTTTATTTAAAAAAAAAAAAAAAAACCTAATTCAAGCGTGCGAAATATCACCTCATATAAGGAGAGGTTTTTCCATAAGAAATACTGCCACCGAAACATTTCCTGGTCTATAAATTCCAGGATCCATACGAACCTTGACATCTTTAAAAAATTGCTTTGTATGCATGATTTTGAATAAACTATGTATTTTTTTAATTATCGGCTGCTTACAAGCGAACCGACTGACTAGAATAAAAAAATCTGAAAACCACGTCTGCGTATAAACTACTAGATTTATATAATATATAATTTTATGTTTTAATATTTGCGGTGTAAACTTTTATTAAAATTTCACTTTTCTATCGGATGAATATCTTGGACATGCTACCATTAAAATATAAAATCAGTTAAAATTACGTCCCTTCGTCAAAACTTGTTTTATCCCAGTTTGTTAGTAATATCTAGTTTAACTAGTCAAAACTAGGTTTAACTCAGATCATTAAAGAAAATCAGGATCAACTATTCAAAACTAGAATAATGTAAAATAAATACAGGAATGAAATAACTATGAGTAGACACTTCAGTTAATAACGGTTATTATAAATTTAAAGTAGTTGTTGCATGTTATAATAAAAACTTGAAATAAGTTAAAAGTATACAATTAAAAGTAGTCACAATATAAAACCGAAGTAAGTTATCAGAGATACATTAAATACAACTTGTTTTAAAGCTACATTTAAAACTTGTTTTAATTCTAAAATCCAGAGCTCTGTCTGGTAATGATTAATTGTAGTTTTCAAAAAGTTTCTCTTTTTAAAACATACAATTTTAATGCATTACTATAGAAAGGAAATGTAAAATGTTTTTCTTAAAATAACTCATGATAATGCAGGAAAGAAACAAATAAGGAATAAGTCAAATGGAATGAAACAATAAAACTCCTTGTTTATGCTGAGGAAACTCATTTCTGAAATAATTTTCATGTGTTTCATAAAAAACAATTTCTGTGTGCAGTTTGTTATTCCTACTTCTAATGTAACTAATTCAGAAAAAGCAGTTTATTTCATGCGTTATTGCATGAGAAAGTGTCCTTTCACCTTAAGATACAAGAATACTTTTCTTTTTATAGAACACTGATTAAAATTGTATGTTTTACTTCAATTGAAACCTACAAAAATTTACGTGGCAATCGCCACTTTGCTAGACACTGAGTTGCTCAAAGCCCAGCATCTTTTCTGTTATGAGAAACTATTCCTGACATATTGGATTTCGATATGAACATGTATTTTTATTAAAATACACTTCTCGCTTTCTAAATAGTTACAGAAACTTTAATAAACCGTAACTAATAAAATACAATGTTTTTATAAATTCTTTCATTGCCACGTCCTTATGACACGTTAAAAATTTTAGCTACATGACCGACTTGTAGCCATTTTAAACCTCCCTATTATGCATAAGGTAACTCATATTTTGAGATAAAATATTCATTTATAATGCAGGGTGAGTGACAATGATTGATTTTATTACAAAAGAATTAATTGAATTGTCAATCATATTACGAGTAAATAAACTGAACACTATAAAAAAGAAGTTATTATTTTTTTTTTTTTTTTTTTTTTTTTTTTGCGTACAATGTAACAATTGCATGTGACTGTAGTTGGTTACACAGTCATCATTCAAGTGGCAGTCAGTTTCATTTCATATATTGTAAAGCATGTTCGCAATAACTGATGATTGTCTGGCTAAAGTACATATTGCGCAAAAGCAATTTCTTTCATTTCTGCCCTTCAAGATGTTCCTTTCCTTATCTAAAAGAGATTCAAGAAATAAAAACTTAAGGCATCACGCATAGTCAATGTAACACTTTCCAATATTTTTACAATACCTTAATCTTTTTGCAGCGTGAAAGAGAATTTATAATAAAACATGTTAGTTTTCGCACAGAGAGCGCTCATTGTTTGGCAAATAGTTGACAACCGGACTTGTCTATATTAAATATAAAACTATTAAAATGTATCACAAAACACATAAATATGATTTAATACAATAAAAGTTACTCAAAAATTCTGACAGGGAGATTCTGAATTTGCGTAAGTTACTTAATAGCAACTTAAACTGCCAAAAGAAATATAAATACTGCTATAATCTCTAATGTTGAGATAAAACTAACTCGCTGACAGTGAGAGATTGTCATTTATTATCCTGTTTTACTTAGAAATTGTATTCATATACGCGTGACTGCAGCAAAAGTGTTGTGGATGTTTTATGTAATCCCATAAACACTTGGCAGCAAAATAAATAACTGCAGTTAACATTCTGCTGAGCAGCATTTTCCTATGAAATCAATGTTTCGAGACAATGGAAGCCTCAACTTTTCTGAAAGCGTAGGTTACGTTTTTTGAGGTCATCTATCAATAAACATTTTGAAAATGTTTGGATTTTATATGAAACTTCGTGTAGTCTAATAAAATTGGACAACTATTTGGTATAAAGATACACTCTTTCTAATAAAAGGATGATATAGACTGGTTTCCAAAAATTAAGGAAAATCACAAAAAGAGCGATAACTCGTTCAAAAATTAGCCTATCCGTATGAAATTTGGATATGTTGTTAACTAAAAGATGCTGATTAAAATTAGAAATGCAAAGTAATGGCGCTGCAATCGGATTGCGTCATCTGTGAGGAGCATAAAAATGCATGCTAGAGAGTACGGCTGCTGGTGTCGCTGTGATTATGAGATAAAAAAACTGAGATAGCCAATTCATTAGTATGACCTCAAGGTATCATTTGTCCGCATAACTGCGATATAGAGCTATTGGAAGATTTGATGTAGGCCAAAGTCAGACAGAGGTGGCCAGATGGCTAAATGTGAGTCCTTCTGTTGCTCATAGGCTTTGGCAACACTGTCAAACCACTGGTTCGGCCTCCAGAAGGTTCAGCGAAGGACGAGCAAGAACTACGACAAGCACCGATGACCAATATTTGCGGTTATGCGTACGAAGTAATAGAACAGCAATCCCCTCTCACCTTAAATCCGTTCTTGCTGCAGTCGCTGGAAGGTTGGTATGATAGTCTAATGTGCGTAGAAAGCTTCATGAAGGTGGTCTTTACGCGATGCGACCTGATATTTGTGTGCCGCTCACCTCGTGTCTCCGGAGGGAACGTTTAAGTTGGGCACGTCAACATGTCCACTGGACGGCTGATCAATGGAGGCGTGTTCTGGACACAAATGAGTTCCAGATTAGCCTCCAAAGCGATAGTAGGCATTTTTTGATTTGAAGAAAACAGGGAACACGCTATCATCCATCAAACATTCGTAAAAGATATTTGTATGGAGGAGGAAGTGTCTGTGTTTGGGTTGGTATCTCTTTGGGCGGACGCACAGACCTCCATGTCTATCCACGTGGAACTGTAAATGCTCACGTCTATAGTGATGACATTCTTGATGCTTATGGGCACCCTTATGCCGGTGCAATACATAAAGATTTACTCTTACAGGAAGATAACGCTAGACCGCACAGGGTTCACATCGTTGCATGACTTCCTTCGGTTAAAGCAAATCAATTTATTCAGTTCTGTAATTTATAGCATTGCTGTATTTATCGCAATTTTTACCTAAATTAATTTAAATAAAGTCCATATTTTGTTTAGAAATGTCCATAATCCAGCAATATATTTTATTCCGCTTCATGTGACAGACAAAATAACCATACTCAAATTGATTTATTCATTCCCAACTAAGAAGCACCAACTTTGCGCTAGTCTATGGACCATACAATTATATTTATATCAAAACCAATAGTATGGTAAAACGCTCTAACTATTTAGCTATAACAGGCAAAAAAAAAATCACGCTAGGATAAACATTTAAAAATCGACTTTTGGCCAGCTAGAATCGGTAAATCACCCTCCGTGCGCCGCTTGTTACCACTATGGTTTTCTAATAATATAATTTAATTTCAGACATGCTTTGGGACTCCGAAAAAAAAAACCCGAACTAACCGCTAGTATGTACATAACTAATAAAAAACAATTTATTCTTCCTAATAAATTGGAATGGCTTTTTAATGCAATTTCAATTTAGCACTTATACTTTATAAAGTTGTGAAAAAAATGAGATATTCTTAAGTTTTATTATTTTTAAATGACTTAAATTTTATCGGAGAAATTCTAACATTATTCACGACTTTATGAAACATTTGTTATGAGGATTAAGATTTGTATATTTTTCGTTTTCCTGGAATGAAGAATAAAATATCAAGTCGTGCATAAAAGAGTTTTTAAAAGCGTTTTCGTGATATGTTTTTAAATTTCACAAATTTTCAAAAAGATATTTTTTTATGGAAAAATAGCTTACTGATGTTCATTGGAATAATTAAGTTGTTTATTTGTTTTAGTGAAAATTATTACAACATAATATGTTTTATTATTTTAAACTAAATTTTGTAAAATTTTGTAAGATTTTCTACGAGAAAAATGATGTGGTCTTTTTATGTTCATAATGATAAATAAACCATGATATTTCATTGTTTAAAAATTCCTTTAAAACTGACATAAAATATTTTCATATAAAATAGAAATGTTTTAACATCACTTATAAGCAAGTTACTTAAAATAACGAAGTATTTTTAGAACTCGAATCTCCTTCGAAGTAGTTTTTATAAACGAAACATGGTATTATTTAACAATATGGTTATGTAGTTAGTTAAATAAAATTTAACAAATGAAATTTAAAATTTTATTTATTTATTAACTTATTCACAAACAATTCATTCCGAATAATAATCTTCTTGCTGCACCATATGATTTTAGAAAAATATATGTTTAGAAAGATTGAATCAGCTATACATTTTTCTAAATGAAAAATTGCATTGTTTACTAATACAGGGCAATTCAACCCGGGACAACCCGTTTAAACACGTCTTTTCCTGTCAAGTGTACAATAAATATTAAAATTGTTTTCAGTTGAAAACTATAATAGCTATTTTAAATTGAGTATATTTTCTTAGATTGAACAACTATACAAATAAGTGTTTTCGCAATTTTTTGTATTTTTAACGAAAGAATAAAAGCTGTTTTTATTTTTCCAATGTGTTTTTGCCTTTTCTACTTATCTAAGCATTTCTATGCCTTAACCAGTGACGGCTTAATTCGCCATTGTCAAAGCTATAAAAACTTCTGTTTCTGGCTATATTTTCGCACGAATAACGGAATAGTTCGGATATGTGGAGTAATAGAAAAAAGGAAAATAAAATACAAAAGTTGTGAAGAAACTGCATTTACTGTACTATTTCTGTATCTGTATTTACTTTACTACTTTATGCTGTTTATGAAGTTTAGTGAGTATTTTATTATCCGTAAAAAAAGGTATGATTTATTCGAGAAAACTAATATCAGAATTTAAAGTAATAGAAGCAATGCTTCAATTTGATTGGCGATTCTTTCACATTGAAGTAAAAATCCAGTTTTTATACATTTAAAATAATATAGTTGCAAAAGCTTCATTTCAAAAATAGACTTATTTTAATATTGGTTAAAAGCCTAAAATTTTAAATATTTCTTATATCAAAAATTATATATTCACATTCTAATGCAATGTATCCTCAATATTAGCATTTCCTTGTTCATATTCTTAATTTTAATGCAATGAATCACGATCAAGTCAATATACAATTGATTGCAAGGTTTCTAAAATGTCTATGATAATTTATTCAGATTTTTCAGATTCGAACTTTCAAAAAAGTGTATACCTTGAAAATCACTCAAATAATATATATTTAAAATTTCGCTGCAGAACAGAAAATAAAATTTCATGATACAGAGGTTTAAATTTTATTTTTAAAACTTAAAAATGTTGAAGAAGTTCATTTTTTTCGTAGTTTTTTAAAAGATCCTTCCTAGGCATTTTGTTCAATTTTGGAAAACCGGACTTCATTAGAATTTTTTTTTTTTTGTTAAGAAGTTGCAATAGAGATATTTCTTTCTTAAGTACTGCCATTCAGTTTTTCAACGGTTTGTCGTAATAATGATCTCAAAAAAACTTCGAATCGAAAACGAATTCATTGATATATTTTTGAACTAAATTATTAAAAAAATTAATCTTGTTCTATTTTACACGAAAAAATAATCTCATCAACTCCCATATGATTCTTAAGATCTTAATGAAAGTTTTGAAACAGCCTTTTTTTTTTTTTTTTTTTTTTTTTTTTTTCAATTTATACTGTGTAGCAAATATTTTAGCAAAAACAAATACCTTACGCCGCATATATATTTTTTTCTATACGATTAATATTCTTAATTATACAAAGAGAAAATATAAAGATTTACATTTCAGCAACTGAAAGATCTTCTTAAAACATAAAGTATAAAAATGATTGATCGAAATTTACAATCTGTATTTTAACCCGAGTTTCCTCGCGCCGGGTATGTCACACGCAGTGTTGCTTTATTGCAGTTTTTCTCCCTCACCTTTCTTCAGAAATGAATGAGTCTTTCTGTAGCTGCCTCGAAGGTCATAATCTCAGAGGGGGGAAAAGCTCTTAAATAATTCGAAATATAGATCTATCGTAATCGCCACATATGGGTATCTCACACCGAGCGCGGGCATTTCTGTAACAGCTCTGAGTACAGATAGAAGCAGGAAATTTGCAGAATAAATGTAAATAACATTTTTAATATATCTTTAAAACTATATTATCCCTTCCTTTTTCGTAGTGTTTTATGCTTTATGAAGATTGTAAGGTAAAAATATTGAAAGAAACCGCCATGGGTATGACATACCCAGAGCGTGTAAAACCGGCAGTTTTTCTCGCGCGCCCATTCAATATAGATAGACGCAACGAATGTACAAAATAAATGTAAGTAACATCTTTAATATCTATTTAAAACTCTATTATCCCTTCTTTTTTCCTAGTGTTTTATGTTTTATATAGATTTTATGATAAAAAAAGGGAAGAAATCGCCATGGGTATGACATACCCAGTGCGAGTAATCCCTTTCGTTTTTCTCGCGCGTGTAATGCCGGGTTAAAGCAAAAACATGTCCCTGGCTAACACTGAGGCCATATAGTCGGCCGGGGTTCAACCTTACCAATCTGTTTTATAGCAAATTTTATTAACTTTTAATTATTGAAAAAAATAAAATTTACACCGTGAAATAAGGATAAAAATGTAATCAAATAGCTGAGAAATTAAACATAATAAATAAATAGCTACAAAATATTTAACACTATAAAATGTCGTAGTTTCTATTGTGATTATAAACATTCTAATTAGCGAAATTCCTCCCATTTATGCTACTTATACCTGCTGCATTTCTATGCAAATCTACTTTCAGTGTTTTTCGCATAAATGCATGCATGCAATAACAGTTAAATTTTTTATCTATTGAACATATAGCCAAGTAATCTGCTCAAAAATGTACAAACCATGTGCATATTTTCCTATTAACATTTCATTATGTTTATGAAATGCTGAGGGTTAATCAATAGAATGGAAGTAAAAGGAATATATTCCTTCATTCCAACTTTATGATGACTACTCAAAAGATATCCAGCTGAATCGATTATTTCTTATCTGTTTGAATAATATAATAAATTGCTTTTTCGTTTATCCGAATAAATATATTTTCCAGAAGCATGTATTTCATGAATATATTCAATCAAGTGTGTTCTAAGAAAGGGGGAAAAAAAACTTGTTTTTCCCAAAGATTTATGTGTATTATTGCCCTGAATGGCCAAAGAAACGTCAACTAAACTTATGGAAAGTCCCTAGTGTAGTAAAATAGATATACTCTACTAAAATGTAATGAATGGAAAATAGGATTAAGAAATATTTATTGAAACTAAAAGAAGCAAACAAACTAAAAGAAACAAATAAGTAGATTTTATTTTTGTTAAGTTATACAGTAATATCGTATTAGTACTGTACCTCATTTTTACCCTATGGGTAAAAATGAGGTGTCAAAATATTCACAATTAAATAGGCAAACATTTAATATTGAAAAAATAAAATTGACATTCTGACAAATTTTCAAGTAAACTGTCTCCTTAAGCTGTAATGACTTTTTCTCTGTGTATTTTTACCTTACATTTTGAGTGATTAAATTGGAGATATGTGAATTTTACCAGTAAAATTAAAACTGCAGTGATATTTTTCTGTGATTTCTATCGTATATTTTTGTTTGACAAAAGGGAGTTCTGTGCAAAATTTTTGAAAGAGACTTATTAAGTATAGTGGTCTTTTCTGTATATTTGCTACTTAATTTATTTTAGAATAATTGTCTTAGCGAAGCGAAGGCTAATACTCAGCGAAATATTACTGTCCGGACACATTACTACTACGATGGATATTAACGCCATGTCCTACTAAAAGAAAAAAGCCTAATAAAAACCTTTCGTCAAGCATAACTCAAAAAATATTTGTCGGATTTCGGTTCTGATTGCACCTGAAGGTACCTATGAGGGTCGCCTACTGAATGCACCTACTATGAAAAATAAGTTCCAAACCGTTTAAAAATTATAAGAAAAAACTGATAAAAAAGCACAATTTATCTGCATACGTCACAGAAATTTGGTGTGCGTCACTTTCACCGGTTGATGTTTTCGTAGACAACTGGTTTGAACACATGGAGCAAATAAAAAAAAAATACGCACGCATTAATATTGAATAGATAAGTTTCAACCACGTGATCACAAACCTTGCAACAACCCGTGGCAACCAGTTTTGGTGGGCAAACAAATAATAATACAGTACTCCGTACCACGGTGACCGTTTTTAGCCTGTTGTATAAAATCTGGCCTGTTGTATGACATACATTTGTGGATGATTAAAACAAAAGACATGAGTGTTTATTGCTCCGGGGAGTTATCTTTCTCTGGATGTCTGTCTGTCTATCATACAGCATGCAATTCTCTTGTAAAGGATGATATTATTATGCAGTAAAACTTCCATAACGGACACACCCGATTAGTGGACACCTCTATTTAGTGGGCATTTTTTCGATTACCAACCTTTAAATAACTGTACATTTCTTACTCTCAGTAGCGGACACCTCCAAATAGAGGACAAATTCTGCCCTCCCGAGGTGTTCGCTATTCAGAGGTTTTACTGATAAAACCTCCATAGCGGACACACCCGATTAGCGGATACCTCTGTTTAGCGGACATTTTTTCGATTACCAACTCTTAAATAACTGTACATGTTTTACTCTCAGTAGCGGTCACCTCTAAATAGAGGACAAATTCTGCATTCTCGGGGTGTCCGCTATTCAGAGGTTTTACTGTATATAATATTGATAGTTATTTTACAGGGCCACACAGAAGAATAAGAATATATGAAACGAATATAAACTAAATTTGGGATTGGTAGATCGCTGATGGTAATGTAATTTTAGGATGTTGTTACAGTCACCCGCAGCATGTTTTTAGAGTTTCGTTCGTCTAATGAAACCATACCTGTCTCACTCCTCTGTCTGTCTGTCTGTCAGTCTGTCACAGAACCCGTTCTCATAAACTATATAAGTCGGAGACTTGAAAATTTGCATACTTATAGCTGAACACCACACATCAAACGGCAAATAATAAAATTTTGAAAAAAGTCTAATATTTAACCCTCTGGGCTCTAACTTGTGTATTTTAAGCAATTTTTCTAACTCAGCCCCTAATTTAATTAAGTTGGAGACATGAAATTTTCCATACTTATAGCTGAACATCTCACATCAAACGACAAATAATAAAATTTTGAAAAAGTTTAATATTTAACCATCTGGGCTCTAACTTGTGTATTTAAAGCAATTTTTCTAACTCAGCCCCTAATTATGTTGGAGACATGAAAGTTTGCATACTTATAGCTGAACACTTGCGATAACACGATAAATCATAAAATTTTGAAAAAGTCATATTTAACCCTGTGGGCTCTAACTTCTGTATTTTAATCATTTTTTCTAACTCAGCCACTAATTGAGTTGAAGACATGAAATTTTGCATACTTATAGCTGAACATCTCACATCAAACCACAAATAATAAAATTTTGAAAAAGTCTAATATTTAACCCTCTGGGCTCTAACTTGTGTATTTTAAGCAATTTTTCTAACTCAGCCCCTAATTTAATTAAATTGGAGACAAGAAATGTTGCATACTTATAGCTGAACATCTCACATCAAACGACAAATAATAAAATTTTGAAAAAGGTTTAATATTTAACCATCTGGGCTCTAACTTGTGTATTTAAAGCAATTTTTCTAACTCAGTCACTAATTAAGTTGGAGACATGAAAGTTTGCATACTTATAGCTGAACAATTGCGATAACACGATAAATCATAAAATTTTGAAAAAGTCGTATTTAACCCTCTGGGCTCTAACTTGTGTATTTTAAGCAATTTTTCTAACTCAGCCCCTAATTAAGTTGGAGACATGAAAGTTTGCATACTTATAGCTGAACAAATGCGATAACACGATAAATCATAAAATTTTGAAAAAGTCGTATTTAACCCTCTGGGCTCTAACTTGTGTATTTTAAGCAAATTTTCTAACTCAGCCCCTAATTAAGTTGGAGACATGAAATTTTGCATACTTATAGCTGAACCCCTCACATCAAATGACAAATAATAAAATTTTGAAAAAATCTAATATCTAACCTCTAATATTTTGTCTCGCGCAATTTTTAAATTTAAACTGTTTTGCAATACTATTTTTTGTTCATTTTGTATAATAAGTATAATGTGACGCAATTTCTTCTATTTCAGACTTCTAACGCATGTTAATGAATTTATTTTACAATATCCTTTCTCTTTCAAAATTCACATGTAAATATAGTTTTAATGGCGTAATTTCCAACAAGTGCCTGCTTTTTATACCTAATTATTTAATTCTAATTTGAAGAGTTTTTTCTGTTTATAGTAGTAACGTGTAAATAATTTTTTTTATTTGAAGCAAATATTATTGTTTGCGCTGTTTATACAGTTGGCAACAGTTTAAATTAATACCATTTTCTAAAATATGTAAAAAAATATCAGTCAAGATGCTGAATATTTGAATTTAAAATAGAAATAAAACCTCAAGAAATGAGTCAAATTAAAAAAAATAATGAAATCTGCACACCGAGATTTTCTGTTGAATAAAATGATCTAAAAATGATTAAATTCACATGTATAGCTTTTGCTCCTATAAAAATTTTTTTAATGGAACGATTTTGTCTAACTTTAGCATTAAATATCTCTTAAAATAATTCTTCGATTTGAAAACTGTATGCATTAGCGTGTTGATCAAACATTTCGCTATAATACCACCGATTTTCATATTTTTGTATGCAATAGTTTTCTTAATATTAACGAAGAAAGACCTCCGGTCACAAAAAATTCAAAACCGGCTGCGGCGGTGGTGACAGCGTTAGTTACTTTTTTTAGAATAGAGAGATATATAAAAATGAAAACTTGTCTATCTGTCTGTTTGTAATTCTATAAAAATCCACAATTTGGAAGCCAAAATTGTGAAAAGATACGTACATGTGCATTAAAATATGGCCGAGGCAACTAAAGTAATCCGGAATCGAAATAATTTATAGTTAATTTTTAATTAATAAAAACCCACCAATTTATAAGCAATTTCTTATCAAATTTAAACATTTTTCGTTATAGCAGTTGCCAACAATTATAAAACACAATAAAATTATTACTACAACAATTAATTTTCTACTGCAAGATTTCCACGTGAAAAATGAAAATGAAATAAATAGTTTGACGAATTTTTAAAAAAAGGTGAATATTACGTCATAACTTTTCTATTGCAAGATATTCACGTGAAATATGAAAATGAAATAAATGGTTTGACAAATTTAAATGAAAGTGAATATAAATTCATAACTTTTCTATTTCAAGGTTTCCACGTGAAAGAGGAAAATATTACGTCATATTGGAAATATAAAGGATGTGGTGGATATAGTATAACGTCTTATGAGTGTGAAAAATGAATGTATTGAAGCATGATAAAAACCCGATTAGGGAAATATTGGCCTATTTAAACATTATTGCTCCAATTATAAATTGAAATAAGTTAATTTATAGCTGTATTCTTTTGCGTCTGTTATATACATTTATACATTTTTATATAGCGTTTTCATATGATTCATTCATACAACATTTCGACTGCATTTTTTAATGTTTGTTTTGTGTTGTATGTTAAATTTTAAAATTGATTTTTCAGAACAAACATCCTACAAATTCTGGGCAACGCCGGCACTTTAGTTTGTAACAGATAAATGGCTTTTGTATCTGTACATCTAATTCTAATATTATAAAGCGTTGTAATATTATAAAGTATATAATATTATTAATGCTTGTACGTTTGTGAGGTGTTTTCTCTTAAACTATATAGCCAAGTCAAAAAAATGTTGGTGGCCATCTCTGCTCCGAAAAAAAGACTATTTTATGTCAGTGCAAGAACCTACATCGCTGCAGGAGCAAAAAAGTTCTAAAATTGCGATTTCTGTGATATTGATTGGGTTAGAAACTTTAAATTTGGCGCGGTAGTTCCTTTTAAAATGTAGATATTCGTAATGAACGCTCTCTAAAAGGTTCAATTTGACGGATAAACGTAAAAATTTCTAGAAAGTTTCTAAACTATGCTTTATTTGGAATACTGAAATTTTTGGGATACTGTTGGGGTTAGAAACCAGAACTTTGGCATGGTAGTAATTAATAAGATGTAAATGCTCGTTGTAGAACGAATTCTAAAAAATAGAAAGATTAAACAAAGCGGAAAAATATCTAAAAATGATCTAAGTAACGAAGTACATGGAATTGTTAGGAATATAAACATGAATATTGACATGGCTGTATTTATCATGACGTAAATTCTCGCAATAGAACAATTTCTAAAAATGTCGCTATATAAAACAGTGCAAAAACAAAAAAACTTTCAAAAATTTTCTATTTCTGTGTTACTGCTGAGCCCAAAATCTTGAAATTTTGCTTCGGGTTAGTTTTAAAATATACAATTGTCTCTATGAATGGATTCTAAAAAATTTAAAATTTAAAAAGATGAAATTAACGGAAAGCGATCTCAATTACCATTAATTTGGAATTATTAGGTACAGCAACTTTAAATATTTCATAATGCTGCATTTCCTCCGCAAAACATGCGATTTAAATGCAACAAAACTGATAGATACGCACCTAGCATTAAATAAATTGTGTAAATATTGAATAAAGACCTGTATGAAACAGTGAGTAGGTTGCCCGAAAGTACTTGTTAAAGTGGTCCTTCTCTAGGCTTTTCTCTCTCTCGCCAAGGCCACTAACAGAGGGAAGTACCGTTTTAAATGTGATATGAATTTTTTATCCGATTCATTTTTCTAGACATTTTATCATAAGGTCATATTCTCAATTATCATTAGTAGCTTTTTTATATATTAACTTATTCTGGTGAAATTTTATAATCGGATTCATATTGGCGTATGTTAGCTTGCATGATTTCCTGAATAAATATGCATGGATTTGTAAATTACTTCAAATGACACTTTGACAGCTGAAAAGTTATGCAGACGATATATTCAGATCTTGTGTCATACTTTATGTTGTAATCATTGCCGATTTCTTTTATTTAATACATGCTAAATACAGCTCAACTTGTGCAGAATATGTTTGAAAACAAAACAATACAGCTTATGTAGTGGCCAGCATACATTCATCATTTAAATCCGATCGAGCATATCTAAAACACACTCTAACGAAGCATTGCATGCCACTGTTGATGTATTCGGTACTTTGATACTATATTAGATTTTGAGGAGAGAATTCCTTAAATGTTATCGACGACCTCATTGCATCCGTGGAAAACAGATATTGCACAATATTAACTATTCCGGGGGAGCACACACCATATAAAGTATAGTCCATTCTTTTTAAGCATCATATATTTGTCATTTAAAGTTACTCAAATTGGTGCGGAGCGTCTGATTATGCTCTTGACATCATTTAATACAGTTAAAATTCCGATATAACTAATTTAGTGTTTCATTTTCTATTTTACTTTTAATATATTGCATACTTTTAATTTTATATCCATGCATGGCTGTCTTGAATGGTTTGATTTCCCCCTTTTTTAAACAGTGTATACGAATTTATATATAAGATTTTGTAATTCTACGATTCGTTTTCATCATTTCAGTTTATCGCAGTATATGGACAATTAAAGATAACATCTCATTTTCTTTGCTTCCACATGTTATTATTAAATCTATATTCTCAGTAATATCGCTCAGACTAATCCCTCAGATGGAAGTCCTAGGTAGTAAAACTTTAACCTGCATATTTGTTTTATGCTTTATGTATTCAATTGAGATTAGATGTTTTAAATAATATTTTTTCTTCTATTGCCATGTCAAGAAATAGAGCAAAAATTTTTCATATTTAAAAAATAAATTCCCGAATTCGCACTTTCTACTAAGCGTAAGAAAAAGACGGTTTATTTTCAATAATTTGGTGCCCATAACAGAAATTATTTGGAAAAATCAGGAATTGTGGTCATGAATAGTTTACAAGGTAAACAATAAAAGCTCTTAAAAGACTGTATTGAAAAAAGAAAATAAATTTTATTTTTACATTTATTTAAACTATTACATAGCAGTCAAACCTAGAAAATTTCGAATAATCTTCTTATTTAATCGGAAATTTTTGTCCTTAAACAAAGATAGTATTTCTTTTGAGAATATATGGTACACAAATATTAAAAAGTTTTGCATCTATGCAGGGTCGTAGCTACACATATTTTTTCGGGGGGGGGGGGGGAATTCAAAAATTTCCCAACTTATAATTCAAAAATTTTCCAACTTGAAACTAATTGGTCTATTTTCCAACTGAAATGATATGTGGAATGTGCTTTTAATGATAACGATACTTATATGTAAAGAAAATACTGAATTTCCTTCCAAGAAAATACTGAAACTAAAAACATAAAAATTATAACTATTGATTCACTTAATGAAAGATTTTCTATTTTATTGTGTACGAGCCATAATCGTACTTCATATTAAAAAAGCCTCGTGAAATTTTGAAAAAGGAACAACGTTTTAGAAGATATAGATTAGAGAACTGTCGATGGACAATAGTAGACAAATTCAGGTCTTGTTAGATGTAAGATATTTTTGTAGCAGCGAGAAAAGCAATGACAAGTTGAGTTAGGCTGCTTTTTGTATTAATTTTGATAATTTAACTAATTTACTGTTACAGAGAACTCAGAAAAGTAGTCAGCAAAACAATATATATATATATATATATTTACTATTATTAAAAAAAAAAAGAAAAAGTGTTTCAAAAATGTAGAATTTCCCAACTCGAAGCTCAAATTTCCCAAGTTCACACATATTGGAGGGGGAGGTTTCCCTCCCATAGCCCCCATCGCGATGCTTCTGAGACAACAGTAAAGGTTAAATAGATATAGCACATGGATTTAATGTATTTTACTTTAACGAAGGGCATTACGCAACAGTATATGCAACCTTAACTCTTTAAACTCGCAGAAAATTATTGCCTGAAAATATAATTACCTTTCCGCTAGCACTATTTTTGGGAACTTTTCAAGAATAGGTGAAATTTTGTTTTTTCTTTTCTTTTGACCGTGCCGCTTTTCGGGCTTCAGAAAGTGAGATTTGTTGTCAAATGACATAAACAGATAGGAAAACAAACCTGATGAACTTTTTTATGCTTGTTTATACATGTGTCTATATAAACATTTTACGTACATGTAGTATATTATTGCTTTTTTCTTTCAAACACTTTTGTTGCCATATAAAGATAGATAAATAGTTTCTATATATTAAATAAATTGAACAAATATTGACAAAATTTCTTTTGTATGTAAAATAGTGAATAGGTTTCCAGAAAATATGAGCCAAATATTCTTCTCTCGTCGATATTTTTTTTCTCTATCCTGTCAAGGCTGGCTCCCGATACTGGAACAATATCATTTTTTGTCATAGTAATATGTTATAAAGATTTTTATTCTGAAATAATGTTAGCGGACATCCTTTTTCGCTTCTCACCCAACAACTAGTGCAAATGGTTAATAATTCAAAACACATTGATCTAATCTAAATTTGCTTATAAAACTACAAAAAAATAATAAATAAATAAAATAAATAAATAAATCCGTGAACAATTATAACAAATTAAGTAACCACCTTAAAAATATATAGATGCAACACCATTGAATTTAATTTTTAAAATATTACAATTGGAAGATAATTTTTTAATCATCTTAAAAATATTCAAGAACTGCTTTTCTGACATTTGTAACAGCATATCTTTGTATATCTCAAAATGATATTTAATTTAATGATTTAATATTAGCTTAAAAAAAATTGAAATGGTATAAAAATTTAAAAGTTCTTTTACTTAATTCCATCTAATACTGAAAGGTAGTGAATTTAAATTTTCGCAATTTCTAAAAAGAAAAAAGAATTTTCAATTAAAAAAATAATTCATAAAATATTTTGGGACAACTTCTGGCCTTAAAATAGCAAAAAAATGGACAAAAATCTGTAAAAGCAGTGTAAGTAAAAACTGTGTAAGTAAGTAGCGCAGGATTGCAAAAACGACTCTGTGTTGCTTAAGTAAATAGTACGAAGGTTTTGTTGTATTTCTCAGTTCAGCAAAACCTTATTATTATTTATTTAGTCGATCATAATGAAACAATCCAATTACAAACGAGAAAAATTCAATTCGCAACCATTTATTTTAAATTGATATTCTTTTGAATTACATGTTTTTAATATTTTGAATTAAATTATAAAATGTGAAGTTCAGCTCTATAGAGCAGGGATGGCGAACCTATGGCGCGCGTGCCAAAAGTGGCACGCGAAAGAATAATTTTGGCGCGGTGTTGCTTATGGCTCTAAATCAGTATACGGTGATATTGCACAAAAGACACGAACGTATGATGAAAATATGATTACTAAAGAAGATCTGATCTTGTCTAAATTCGATTAATTGGAAATTAAAGAATTTTAATTGCGGCTTTTTAAAATACCGTATATTACCGCATTAGTAAAAATACCAACAGTAAAATTGTAGCAACTTGGAAATTAATGTCAAAGCTATTTAAGGAAAATGGCCTTGGCCCTTTTTAATATTTTTTTCTTCTATTTATGTCCGCAAGGTCATTATTTTTGCAAATCAATTATACGAAACATCATATAAAAAGCACCTATCAGATAAATCTAGTTCAGTTTTCATTCTGTTGAAATTAACTAAGTATAAACCTGATATTAATTATTTTTAATTCAAGTTGCAATAACAAAATCAATCACCCAATTTTAAAAATAATTTCTAAATATAATTGTTTTTACGATTATTATAGTGTAATACCTACATTGTATGCTGCAAATGTTTTAAAAATCTTAATGTATAGCTTTTATTCATGATTTTTCAATCTACTAAACTTTTTCATTAGTTTGCACGTCAAGGTCATATGAAATATTTTTTTGGGGGGGGGAAATGGTACGCGGCTATAAAAAGGTTCGCCATACCTGCTATAGAGTACTACTAATGTTGAACTTCATTTATGTGTTTTTATTTATAGGCTAGTCATATCTTTGACTGGGCGTGAAATTGATGGCAACCCGCTACAGTAAGACTTAGTGCAGGGTGAGGGAGTCTTTTTATACTCAAACCACATGTCTTATTTTTTTAATTAAAAATAAAATAATTAGTTGCCGCCTCGGTCACGATGGAATTTGGCTTTATACGGAACGATATTTGGGAGCTGTGTTTATATAACTATTAGACGACATTTGATAGTACTCGAGCGGTAATTCTTGTGACTTCAGAAAATCCGGTTTCAAATAGTCATTCATGAACAATGTATGGTTCGGAAGATGAAGTTGAGTATATCTTATTGCAGTGGTTCCCAAACTTTTGGGCTCCCGGAGCCCTTTTTGGGAAGAATGTCTAAGGCGGAGCCCCTTAACCCCACTGTACTCTATGGTTTACAAATTAATGTTTTTTTATGCCTATGGAGCAGAGAAAAATCTGTTGAATAAGAGTGAGTCTGAACCGATAGTTTCCAACATGGGGTCAAGATTTTCAGTTTGGCCCTTTTCTTGATACAGAAATTCTGAATTTAAACTAGAAATTTTGAAAATCAAATTCGCTATTATTTCACCCCTTGAAAGTTTTATTTAACATTACTATTATTGGACACAATAAATTACAAATAAGGACTAAAAGTCACTTTTTTTTGTAAGGGTGAAATTTTCATTAATAAATTCGGGTGCCAATGTGGCAATTTGGGATTAAAATTATGTCATGCCATAGCGGTATTACCGCTCGTTAAGGGGTTAATGGCATCCATTTTTAAAATAAAAAATATTTCTTCGGGATTTTCAGTATAAACTCGGAATTAAAGATAAAAATAGTAACCACATACACACAGAAAAAAAGGTAAGTTATACAGCTTTCGTTTACAAAGAGAAATTTCTGTATAATCCCAGTAGCAGGGATCATACTTGTCCTGAAATTTCACGACCAGGAAATTCATCTGTACCAGTATTTTCTTATTGAAAAATCTCTTCTTAAATAAGGTGAAATTTCGAGTGTTTAACCTAGATTTATTTTTCCATAAACAAATAGTGATATTTTTCCTAAAAAAATGCCTTAAGCGTACGATCCCTGCAGTGGGATACTAGCGAAAGAAAAGAAAATGTGTATGCCCAGTCGCTCAAGAGTAATTATATAACACTTTAGTCCCGCCCACCCGTAATAGAATCATGTGATTGCGGATTCTTTTTTCGTTGTTTACATTTCTAGTACAGTACAAAGTCTAAAGTTCGGACACCCAAAGTTCGGAATTCTCCAAAGTCCGGACTTTCAAGCGGCAGTATTGAAGAAAGAAGTGAAAAAAAAAATTGTTGGAACAAAAATGCTCTAAAATAAAGAAGCTTTATTACTGAATCTTAACTCATGCATAATAAAAGAAAAACATCTTAATAACATACCGAAGTTAATAAAGCAGTTCACATTAACTAAAATGTTCAATAGTTCAGAAAGTTGCAATTTCTTTTTAAATTGTTTGTTCCCTGAAGTCTCTTCCCAACTGCTCTGCTCAACAAGCGCAAAACGTTTTGACACAATTACAAATTCCTTTTTTTTAACGGAAAGTCATAAAATTGGAATGCCTGACTATGGAAGTTATTTGGAATTGAACTGTGTTTTCCTTGTTTTTGATAACTAAATTCGCTATTGAGTTATAAGCGATTTTGATCAGGTGACAAAGATGTTCTTCACCCTTCCTTGTGTGGTTATTCTTCATTCGCACGGAAATTCAGTTCAAAACGTCCACTTTGACACTCCTGTCTGAAATATCTATTGCGTTTGCAAAAATCCTCAAAACACAGTTTGGTCACATAGTTTATGAACAACAACACCTGCTATTTTCATGCATCTCCGAACAAAAATAAATTAAAACTTATGTCATAAGTTGCCTTTTGGGATTTGAGAACAGCCTTAAATAAATGTTTTTGTTTTACTTTTTATTTTGTTATGATTTATGTAATGAAAATTTTGTTTAATTTAGTATTAATGGTTGTTATATGCAATTTTTATTATATGAACGTCATATTTTGCCTTTTTATGTGTTGAATTTTCTGATCCTTTTTATTGGAAAAGCAATATTTTCGATGATCCAAAGTTCGGAAAAATCCGAAGTTCGGACTTGGTAAAGTTCCGAGAATTCCGGACTTTAGACTTTGTACTGTACTTCTAAACATGCAACGAAAATGAATCTCCTCTGATCTTCTTCTTTTGAACCATTTTTTAAAAATACATTTAGAAGCAGATCATCGCTTTAGTGTTTAAGTGGGCGAGGCAAAATCTATAACCTGTATTGTTAGGTGCAGTATCCTTAACTTTTTTTTTGAATATTTTATTTGAAGTATTTAGCTATTAATAATAGTTTTGAAAGAAACTTTCTTTCACCATTGTTTTTGCATCAAAATAGACATACGGTTAAAAACCATACATGTTAAAAAAACTGCAACTAGTAGAAAAACTTTACTAATAAAACATGATATATTGGTGGGGTTAAATTTATACCAGAGCGGGTACTCATTGACGAAAAGTCTAAGCAAGGGGTGGAGCTAAGCAAAAGTTCAGATTGTTAGTGTAATGGCAAATGTAAAGAACCAATAAATTATTTTTAATATTGCTCCAGCCTTATTTCTGATAGGAAAATGTGACATCATAGCATAAGAATCTTAGCCAATGCCGAGACCGATTTAAAAAAAAAAAATTAAAGACGGGTTGTTAAATGATACAAGATGTTAAAAACAACGAGTTTTCAACATCATACATTGCTTTAAAAATTAAGTGCAATTATGTAAAATGACATAGAAAATTTAAATAAGAATTAATAAAAATAAAATAAACAGAGTAAAGGAATTAAAGTTGCAAAAAGAAAAAAAGAAAACTACTTACACACAACGTATACAGATATTAAATTAGTCTAATGAGAGTTTATTAAATGATACAAAATATTACAAAAGGAGGTTTTAATGAACAAACATTGTTGTATTCTGAAAAACAGTATATACAAATAACATAAACAAATTAAAGAAATTAAAGTTATTTAAAAAAAGAAATATACATACACAAATGTAAATTCACACACAATATAACATATAAATAGGCGGAGCTCCAAAGAACAAAACTGTTCTCCCTTTTGTTCGGCAAGCAAAGATAACAGCATTGGAGTGCATTTGCTCTTTCATTTCACAATGTGCATTCGATTCAGAATACTATATCTTGTAGCTTAGTTTGAATCGAATTTTTAAAACACATTAAATACAGAAACATAAAATAAAGTAGTTCAAACGAAAAATATTATATAGAAAATGGATAGATGTAAAATGCAAAATTTTATGTTATTTTTAAAAATACAGTATTTTTCAACCCAGGGATGTATTTATTTTTTACACACACATGCATAAATTCCTACATACTTTCGGAAAATTCTCTTGCAATATGCTAATTTCTTTCATGTTTCGCTTATTTTCCTGGAACACCCTGGAGCACACTTTGGAACCTCTGTCTTATTGAATCACCCTAAGTTTGTTTTGCTGAAAATATAAAATTGGAAATCCATTGTGCATTTTCATATTATTTTTAAAATTTGGGTTTCAATGAAAATGTATGAATTAAAAGTTATTGGAGTTCACGGTATATATACAGGGTGTTCCGTTAAAGGGGTCCAATATTAATAGGGGTAATAGAGGAGATCACATGGAGCATAAATCAGTATATAAAGCCTGGTCGGATCTCAATAGTTTTCAAGTTACAGCAAATAGAATGAAAATTCGGAAAATTGTAAAAGAACCCTCATTGCTATTCGATAATGCTACATAAAAACGAAGCACATATTTAGAAAGAGCAGAAAAAAACCTACAAAATGACATCAATTGTATTAAAATAGCAATATTTATTGACGAGTTACAAGCCCTGAAACAGTGAAAAAAGTACGAAATCCAATATACATCAAAATAGTTAATCGTTAATTCCAAAAAGACAACTCTAGCTACAACAAGGAAAATGTAGTAAAATTTGGTCCATTCCGAAAACTTTCGAAAAAGCTTACAATGAACCATATCGGTTTAATTGTGTGAGAGAAATTAATCAGTTTCTTAGTTACAACTCCGCTTTCTTTGACACTAGCAAAGGTTAAACTCCGCCCATCACGATTGGAAACACCGCCTTTTTAATTACTCTCAACTATACATTTTCGATCATGCTTCTTCTGTGATGCAACATTTTTAATTATTCAAGAGTTGAATGAACCAAAATAACTTTACAATAATAGTCTACATTTTAAAGTGGTCTTTTATTGATATAAAGCTTAAGTTAAATTCTTTAAAATTAAACTGGTGGTGAAAATTCGGAAATAATTAAAAATATTGCGATTTGTAACTATGCAAGAAGTTTCAGTACATGTTTTACATGGACAATTATTGTATGTATATGTGCATCATAATTTATGATAGGAAATAATAATAACAAATAGCATAATAATTTTATTAATTATAAATTTAAAAAAGACACTAAATTTTAAATTAATTCATACAAACTTTGTAATTTACAATTTGAGTACACCACAGTCTGTGACTTACAAAATACTGTGCCAAAAAGTGTTGAAAATAAAAGAAAAATGACAAATAAAGAATTACATTCCACGTACTTTATGACATATGTGAAGCATAGTCTTCTGGCCTGCGCTGCACAGTTCAATGTCGGAAGGCAGACGAACGGACATTATTATAATAGGTGTTCGTAGTTGCCCCCATTAACAGAATCGCACAGCCGACAGCGACGTCGTAAAGATTGGCGAACACGCCGAAAAACTCCGACGGAGTTGGGAATGTCTCCTGCAGCGACAACGATTCGCGCTAGTAAATCCTCCGGTGTATCCACAGGCGTTTCATACACCAGCGATTTAAGGTGTCCCCAAACGAAAAAGTCTAACGGATTGAGGTCTGGAGAGCGTGCAGGCCAAGTAACAGGTCCACTGCGTCCAATCCATTTCCCAGGATATGTTGAATTGAAGTGATTGCGAACACCTATGAAAAAATGTGCCGGTGCGCCATCGTGCATAAACCACATATTGTGGCGCAATGTTGCTGGCACATTTTGCAGTAACTGCGGTAAGATATCCCGTAGGAAAACCAAGTACGTACTGCCATTGAGTACATCTGGGAGTAAATATGGTCCTATGAGATAATCACCGAGGACACCTGACCATACGTTCACACTGAACTTTTGTTGTGCGTTCGACGGGAAAACAGTGTGCGGATTTGTATATGGCCATGTGTGCATATTGTGCGTGTTTACCACGCCCTCTCACGTAAATGTTGCTTCAACAGTAAATAAAATATTTTCCAGAAATTGTGGATTATTTTCTGTTACATTAAGCAACCAGCGTACGAATTCTGTCCGCTGAGCACAATCTGTTACTGATAACAGTTGTACCCGCTGCACATGAAAGGGGTGCATGTTTTCTGCACGCAGAACACGCCAAACACTTTGGTGAGAAACACCCACTTCAGACGCAGCAGCTCGTGTACTCGTGGAGGGGTTATCTTTAAAAATATTCAGTACATCTTCTTCCATTGCAGGTGTTCGTACATGTCGAGGTTTCCCTGCATCAATGCTTGCTGTATTAAACGATCCAGTCTCCCGTAATCGTCTATCGATTTTTATGAAGAGTTTCGAACTTGGGGAACGTCTCCTTGGAAATTGCTCACGGTACATGCGCTGTGCTAGACATGCATTTCCATGAGCTTGCCCGTACATCAGATGCATGTCCGCACATTCTTCGTTAGAGTATTCAGGCATAATTATTATACATCAACTTACTACAATCCCACTTACAACAGCCTCCCTTTAACATAACGCCCACTGATGACTGCTGTTTTATTACACTTTTCTTCCTATACACATAGAAAATTTGCATAAAAAGTACTTCTTCTTCATCATCCTGAAAGTTCATGGAGGAAACGCAGCAGTCACGGAGTTTGCTTTAAGACAAGGCGAGAGCTGCACAATATGTCATTCACTTGACCAGACTGAATAATGAAAGGGTATTGATAGAGGTTGATCAGAAATGTATAATTGAAAGATATTAAAACGGGATGTTTACAATCGTCATGGGCGGAGTTTCGCCCTTTCCGAGCGTGCAACAGTACGGAGTTGTAACTAGGGAACTGCTTGATTTCTCCCATACAATTAAACTGATATGGTTTATTGTCAGCTTCTTCGAAAGCTTTCGGAATGGACCAAATTTTATAACATTTTCCTTGATGTAGGTAGAGTCGCATTTTTGGAATTAACGATTAACTATTTTGCTAAATATTTGATTTTGTATTTTTTCACTGTTTCAGAGCTTGTAACTCGCCATTAATTCTCAGTATTCTAAAACAACTTATGTCATTTCGTAGGATTTTTTCTGCTCTTTCTAAATATGTGCTTCGTTTTTATGTAGCATTATCGATAGTTTAGCAATGAGGGTTTTTTTACAAATTTCCGATTTTTCATTCTATTTGCTGTAACTTGCAAATTATTGAGATCCGGCCAGGCATTATATACTGATTTATGCTCCGTGTGATCTCCTCTATTACCCCTATTAATATTGGACCCCTTTAACGGAACACCCTGTATATATATATATTTTTTTAATAAGCTGGAACTGAAACTGTAGATTTTTTCTTTTCCTCTGTTTTAAGAACATCATATTCATGGCGAGGTTTGCTTTTTTTTCGCTATTTACGTGAACTTTATGAACAAAGTTTAACATATTCAATATCTGGTTTGATTTTAAAGAGAATGTAGTGAAATTTGTTGTGAAGTTTCAGACCAACGAATGCGGGGATACATGGGTTCAAAACCCGCACCGCCCGACAAATATGTTTGAAGTCCTCAGCCACTAATTCTGCTTTTTGTCTAGTTTAACAGTGGAACGTCACACAAACTTGATTGAAAAGAAAATAATAGATAGTCCCATTTGTTGAACTGAAATACACTTGCTTATCGAAAATGTTAAGGAAATGAAATAGGAGAGAACACATTTTTTCTTTTCAAATCATTCAGGGCACTTATAAAAATCGTTCTATGTGGAATAATTTGACTCTGTTTTAAAAATCGAGAGTTTAATTTTGAGATACTATAAAAAGAAAGCTTATTTGTGAACTAAGCGTGAACTATCCCACTAAAAATAATCTTAAGTTTATTTGAAGAAATCTCCACTTTCTCCAGAAATTTGAAGAAATTTTGCATATTTAGTTTTACCTTAAAACTACCTGGAGATTTTTTAAAGTTCTTACAAATATCTAGAGAAACAGGCCAATTACTTACAGATTTTTTTTTTTAGTGGGGTAATGATCTGCTTTGACTTCCTCTAAGCTACTACTAATGACATAGCTTAGCTTCTTGAACGATCAACCATTACAGATAAAAACACCACAAAGTATTTGGTACAGTTTTTATATTTAACAAATACAACTTTATTTTTCCGGTGAGGAAAGTTTATTTAGCATTTATTCAACGTTAGCATATCAAATTCATTAACCCCTTAATTCTCGCTCCCGTCATATTCACGGGCTGTGTCTTTTACTCAAATTGTTTGATTCCACCAGTTTTATAAAATAGTGAAATTGGCTATATTTTAGTATCTTTTTTTTTTTTTTTCCTGTCATTAAATAAGTTGAATATTTCTTTTTCATAAAAGTGGTGCCAATAAGCAATTTGAAATTTTCAACCGTAATTTAATTCGAGCGTTAAGGGGTTAACCCCTTCGCGACGGGAGCCTTTTACGAAATGTTTATTACTTTGCTACCGATTTTAAAAAACAGAAGTTTGTGCCTATTCAAAACGGGAAAATGCTCGGATTAAATAAGGCAAATTTTACAGTAAAATTTTACTGGTGAGGATAAACGAGGATTCTTAGGCCTATTTCCGGCACGTATACGTGTCGCTCGTCCCCAAGGGGTTAAGGGAAAACAAGACTGGAAGCAATCCTATGGGAAATATGCGAGCTTTATGATCCGTTCATCGGAAGCTACGCGACCGAGTTTGATAAAATTTGGAATCCATATTCACTGGATTATGTTTAAGGGTTATTGCCAGGGGCGGACTGGCACAGTTTGGCCCACCCCGCTAGATTTAAGCGGTGGCCCACCAACCGACAACCCCATTGTTAAAATGTTTGAATACTGACTTCCCTTTGTACATTGAATAATGTTTGTTTATAATATGAATATAGTACCTTAAAATTGATTAGTTTGTTTTATATCCTCACTACTAACTAATTAGAATGTCAGATATTTGGACAATTCTTTTGGACTTGAGGCAACTCCATCTATTATCTTATCATAATCGTAATTTGGTGATTATCTCCAGAACTACTGGGTAAATTTTAATGAAATTAGGTATGTAAGTAGGTTGATGAAATACAAAAAAATAACCATTCAACAGTTCTCGCATAAAACTCATCAGCGTCAGAAGGTATAAAACAGAGCTTACAATATTGAACTAAAAAATGTGTTAATAGAGGTATGTTCCCCTCTTACAGTTATACAGCTCCCACAACGTGAATTCATAATGGAAATCAGGCAGTTATGAGTCCGTGTGGCAGTCAGCCTCACTCCTCCAGCAACGCTATTTTCAAGCACTCAGTGGTTCTGGAAGGTGGAAAGTGAGTTCCAATTGTCCTCCCCAGAGCGTCCTAGACATGCTCTATAGGGTTTAGGTCTGGAGATCTGACGGACCAACCCATCAAGTGAATATCCTCACTTTGCAGAAATTCGTCGACCCGATGAGCTCTATCTGGTCGTGTGTTGTAGTCCCTTAAAATGAAATCAGGAATAACTGCATCCCTAAAAAGGCAAACATAATGTACAAAGATATCATCATTACACTTCAGACCAGTGACAGAGCCTTTGCCAAACATAGGGAGGGGTGTGCGCTCATCCAACATGATGGCTGCCCAGACCATCAAACCCCCACAGTGGTCTATTTCTCGGACGTTGGGAGGCATATATTGGATCCCTGGTTTTCTCCAGATGAAAGTACGTCAAGAATTAGAGTTTAGGCTGAACCGAGACTCATCAGTGAATAGAACAGTCCCTTAATGACCCCTCGTCCAAAGTCGATTATCTCTGTACCATGATAAACGGGTTTTCCCGTGCGCAGAAGTGAGCTGACGCAAGCAACCCTCTGTCATGTAGTCTTCTAGAAACAGTAACCCTTGAAACTCGGCTTCCTGTAGTCGCATAAAAGTCACGAGAGGCCTGGGAAGATGCTGCACTCCTGTTACCCCTCGCTGTAATAGATAAATAGCGATATTCACTGGCCGTCGTGGCTCTTGGACGACCTTGTCCAGGCCATAGATTAAGGACCAAGATGGGACATTTACGGCAAAATCTGTAATGGCAACAGTACTAGCGTCACTATCGTCAAGGGGGGAGAACTAACAAACCTCCGAAATTTACTTATGTTGAAGAAATATGTTTACCCTCTATGCTTTGAATATCTATCCGTTCCTAAAACGATGCAGGAGTCAGACGATATTCTATTCATGCTTGCTTTATTTATTTAGCTGTTATTTTTTATTTTTTTTTACCGTACTTGTATGTTCATTTTTTACTTACAAAATGATAATTAGACTAATAATATAAAAGAAAACCGCCAGAAAATTCTGTTAAGAATGCAAATAGTGTGTAAGTTTATAAGATTAAATTGTAAAAAATCAAATACAGGTATTGTGTCAATTTATTCATATCGAATAAAATTTTATTGAGTGTAATGTCAGTGCCTCTATTTATTTTTAACTTTTAGATTTATACAATTCTAAAAATTTGTCGAAAGGAATTTTTCTCTATCGGTAATATTATTATTATTTCTTATATGTTAATATTATAAATATTAATGAATTGATTGTACGTTATTTACATTAAAAACAATATTTTTATTTTATCTGTAAGGAAGTGAAAATGCGTAAATTTTAAAAGATTATTGTAACGATTGTTTAATACGTTAAATTTCATAAATTAATAAAACACGGGCTATAAAAATTTTCCTGCCAAAGTGGAATAATTATGAATTTTTCTGGGACTTGTAGAGTGCAATATTTCGTATATTTTTATATTACACCATTGTTTTTGATACATAGCATTCAAGACGAAATTTTTACATAGTTTTTCGTTCAACTTAAAACCGTTCACTAATCATGTAAAAAAAAAAAAAAAAAAAAAAAAAAAAAAAAAGCTTATATCCGTGCATGAACATAGAATAGATATTAGATATATAAAATAGAATGTCTATTCTATGGTCATCTATCGGTGTAAGATTCTATCGAAAACGTACACATGCAACATTAAAAAAAGAAAGATCACAATAAGGTGGATATTCAATAATAAGCATACTACAAGGATGGGGAGTTTCTTCCCCATTGTCAATAAGGGCGCTACGATCGCAATCGCATTGCCATTACGCTCTATGGGAATGTCCTATCTTGGTGTTAATCTATGGTCCAGGCTTTCTCTCTATGGATCTAGTATTCTTAAACTGTTTCCATAAGTTCGATACGATGTTGGGCGTTACATTGAAGCCTCCAGGAATCTGCACTTGAGACTGCCTTCTTTCCAGTCTACCTGCTATTCTCCACCTCATTACAGCATTCAAACGTTGGTCGTTACTCATTTTTACTGTTTGCTTTTGAATTTTACCGTATGTAGCAAAAAAACAGTAAGATATTCGGCCAGGTGTGCGAGCGAACAAAACGTGAAAATTGCCACGCTCACTTACAAATCCTGTTCTACTCGCAACTCGCTCCACCCATACACACATGTACGCTTACGTGTTCGACACTGAATAAATGTTCAATAAATAAATGTTCGACACGTCTTTGTTTTGGATAAATACGACCATAGGCATTCCATTCGCACAATAATTCTAATGCACAAGCTAGGCATTTTTTACACATTTCTTATTAACTTTACAGCGATCCTCATCATCTTTAATGAGTTCTTCTGAATCGCTCGTTTTTTGCTGTAAGCTGCGTAGAGCTCGCTACGTCGAGATTGTTGCTGCAATATGCCGAGCTTCTTCAGCAAGTTCATTTAAAAATTTAATCTCATTGAAGCAGCTAGAATCGAACCACGCAATGTCTTTCATGGGCAAGTCATTTCCAGTAAATCGTGAATTCAACTGCTGAATAGCTGTGACTTTATAAACGTTTCCCTTAAATAAGTCAGATGGGGATCCGATAATACTTCTTGCCTCATCGTGAGAATATTCACCACATCGACGTTTCGCTATATATTCTTTTTTTCGGTAGGAAACTCTCAATTTCAATGGTTTACTCCTTTTCTATTAGTTGTTTCCGAAGATGTTCCGCAAATTCAGAAGTATTTTTCATAGCCATATCAAAATTATGTCGTTTTTGTAAGACACTGGATTTCAGGATTTCGATTTTGTTAGCAGGAGTTAAGTATCCCAGGCCGCTTATTTATGCATATACTTCGATGTCGGCATAGATATATTGAATAGGTCGCTTAAAATGGTTGCTATTAATGTATGCTGAAGCTTGCACTAATTATCAATCGGTGATCTTGCCGAAAAAGATACATGTGACGGAAAATCGTCCATTTCAGTGATATTTTGTAGACACTTAAGCAATGTTAAAAATTTATATTGATCTTTAAAAGATTTCGAAGACTCGCCAAACATGCTATTAAGTGCTCGATCCTTAATCCATCACTCAGTAGCGCTTACTTTCTGTAATCGCGAAGAAGTTTATTTCCACATACAGGCCCCTTATTCAGTGAAGTCCATGCTTTCATACGCTCATATCACTCTGAGCTAAACATGGTTGTAGCTTACATTAAGACCAAGAAGTCCGTTGTCAATTTGCAACATTCTTTTGCATCTGCCAGGAACAAATTAAGCACATGTGCATATCAATGAATATGCTGTATATTTGGATTGTCTTTTTCAGTTGCGCCTGCATACCTTTATATCTCCCACTCATATTTGCTGCACCATCAAAAAAATGTCCCAACTGTTTGTGATGAAGGGAGTTTAAACTTCAAGTTCTTCTTTTACTTGGAGATAGAAGGCTTTCCCTGTTGTTTTGGGGGCATCAACCAATTTTAAAAACTAACCTTCACTTTACCACGCTGCTCATAACGAACACAAAGAGCCAACTGCTCCATTACCGATATATCTTTTGTGAAATTTGCTTCCATACTGAATGGGCCTGACTGTCTTGCATCATCGGCAATGTTTATTTGGATCTGAGTGGAGAGATAAGCACTTAACTGATTTATAAATTACTTGGACAGGAATGTGATCAACGAACCTCTTCCATACCGTTTGGGATTTCCATTTTGTTCTTCTTTCAGATCTATTCTAGCCTTCATCATACTTTCTAAAGATCCCCTTTCTTGACTTTATCTCCATAGCCTGTGTTACATAACCGAGCAAAATATTATTATATTTACATAACAGCTTTACCAATTGTAGAAAATTGCCTTGTTTAACGTCTCTATTATTCAAGACTGCCGCTGCCTCCTCTCGTTTTTTTTCTTTAAGCTAATCCGTGCTTCCCGAGATCCTTAATCTGTAGATTATTCCTAGATAGGTAAGCTAATCCTTGCTTATCTTTTTTACTACGCAAGTGTCCACAGGTAAACTGATCCCACCGAACAACTTCCCAACCTTCACTGACCATATGTGCTTTTTACTTTATCCCCTATCTCTCGGCTTCTATACAAAATGAATAATTTGCACAGATCTGGCAAAAATTGCTGATGGGAGAGGGAAGGTAGAAATTAAGACTTACACCCGATCAAAAAAAGGGGGGGGGGATGCTTCACGGATAAAAAGGAAAAGAAAAATTAAGTTTCATAATTTGTTGTTTTGATTTATTAAAAAGAAAAAAAATTTTGGTCCACTACAACCGTTTGGCCCACCCTGCTACCAAGAAAAATTAAATTTCATATATTTTTAGGGGTTTTTTAGTTTTATTGAAAAGAAAAAAAACTTTAAAAAATGTTTTTTTTTTCTTTTTTGGCCCGCTACACCCGTTTGGCCCACCTCGCTACCAAGAAAAATTGAGTTTCATAATTATTTTTTTTAGTTTTATTGAAAAGAAAGAAAAGTAAAAATATGTATTTTTGTGGCCCACTACACCCGTTTGGCCCACCCCGCGATCGCGGGGTAGCGGGGTGGGCCAGTCCGCCCCTGGTTATTGCAGACAGTTTTTTTCTGTTTTTCCTATTTTCAGAAATGTATTTTTCTGAAGCAAATTGAAATTTCTTAAAACTGTCCGCCTCATATGATCTTATATTAATACTAGACCATCAAAATATTTTTTTTCGGAATCACTCGAGTACTTTAAGAGTTATTTGGGGTTTTAGCTAAAGAGTGCAATTTTTCGTAGAGCTTAAAAACTTAGACACTTCTATCTTGTCTGAAGTTCTTGCATAGCTTTATCGAACACATGAATTAAAGTATATATAAAGACTTCGGTAAAATTTAGTTACATTTAGTTACATTTCTTCATTGGCACCACTTTTTTGAAATGGTAAAATTCCTATTGTTTTCACCTTAACGTGAAAAGTGAAAACAATAGAAATTTTATCATTTCAAAAAAGTGGTGCCAATGAAGAAATCTGAATTTTTTAAAAGTAGGCGTTAAAAAACATTATCGGACAGAACTTTCCGGTAGACCTTTTACTCGTTTGTTGACATAAAAAATATAAAAGGCAATTAATTTTCAGAAGTTTTCTTTTGAGTTTGAGATTGACGGAAAATACTACTGCAATATCTGTCGAAATAATGTAAAATTGTAAATGATTTAGTGTACGAAATATTACAAGTAATTTTATGATATGTTTTTATAATAAATGTCCCAGATTTTATGCGTTCAGTAGATATTGTGATACATTTGCAACTAGCAGTATGGAAAAATACCACCCATGAGTGGACTAACACATCTATTATATATATATAATCCAAACGGAAATTTCGTTCCGAACGCCTAGATTTCGAGTTCTACTGCATGGATACCGTTAGATAGGTATCGTTATAGGTATTAATGATCGACACCGGAATTTGAAACAATTTTTTTTTATAAATAGGAAAAATCTATATTTCACACACATAATAAATTGAATATTTTTTAACCAAAATTCTGGTGTCAATCATTAATTTCAACATTTAGCAATGGAATTGCATTGCCTCTGAAAGGGTTATGCCGTTTTACAGATGCAACTCCAGCCTTCCTATTCTTAGTAGATAACGAACGTGTTTTTGCTGGTCTTCTGCCATGTAAACCATAGAGGTTTAGGCGTCGTTTGACTGAAGAAACGTGTATGCCTATGCCGCAATTTTCTTTCAATTCATTTTTTTATTATTACAGCGGACTTACCACAATCATTTGTAGATATCATTTTTATAATACAGTCAACATTGCAATTTGTTTTTTTCTGTTGGCCACTTTGAGGCTTATTTTCGATGTATTTCTGTTTATTAAAAACTTTATTCCATGTAATAACAAGTTGCCGAGACACGTTAAAAGAACGAGCTAATTCTGCTTGCAGTCTACATTTCTTAACCCCTTAGCTCTCGAATTAAATTACGGCTGAATAATTCAAATTGCTTATTGGCACCACTTTTATGAAAAAGAAATATTCAACTTATTTAATGACAGTGCTGAACAGTGAAGCAGCGGTTAAGTGGTTGCCTAGTTGAAGTCAACTTTACACCCAGTCTGATTAACCCTCCGTCTACCAGACGGGTCCATTGGACCCGACAGGTACATACAAAATATTCATTCAAACCAGAAATTTCTTTAAAATAAACTAAGTACATAAACTAGACAAAAATAAGGTAAATAAATAAGTTAAATAGTTTTAAATAAAAATTCTGGTGTAGAACGTTTTATTAAAACTTGAATAAAATTCCCGGTAGATCTAGGGTTAATTGTGATGTCTTACATAAAGTAGAGCCATTGGGAAAGTAAGAAATGTGTAGTTGTTTGCAACTACTTAAAAAGGGAAAAAACTTAAGGTATAACTAGCATAGATGCTTTAAAAGTTAAGAGAAAAAAGATTAAGAACTTGGATTTACATGGTGAAATTATATTAAGATATAGGTTTAGCTGCAGTATAGACTGCTGTAATGAAGAGAAAAGTAAGTTAAAATAGAAGTTAGCACTAGTTCAAGAATTACTCACACCAAGCAAGGGCAGGGTCGGCGGTTAAGGAAGGCAGCAAGGCTGTCTACATAAACAAAAAGGCACTAATCAGGCCAATATATCTTTTTTTTTCTATATAATAGAGTATATATAGAGGTTTTTTTTTTAAATAGGAAAGAAAAAAGGAGAAGAAATTTACTTAGCAATCTAATGTGGTGAACACAAAGCTCACGGGGATTCCATTGTTGTGGAATATTTCGGGCGTTTGCGATGATGTGGCTCGAAGGCGTCATAGTCGGGGAGCCCTGCCACAATATCATTTGGAAGGTCATATAAGGTAGAATAGAAAGTATTTGCAAGATTTTTAATTCTTTTCCTAAGGGTGATGGTGTTCAGGTCCCTACGGACAGTGGTATTACGTAAGTATCTGGAGGCGCCTCGGACGGTGCGAAGGTTTTTATTATGGAGTTTGCTTAGTTTGTCCATAGAGGATTTGCAGGTAAAGCCCCAGATAGGGCTTGCATAAGTAATGATGGGGAGGATACAGGAATTGTAGAGGATGAGCTTGTTGTGGACTGAAAGAGTTTTACTATTGAGAAGTGGTTTAAGAACAAGAGAAGCTCCGGCGGTAAAAACGATAGCAAAATATACCTAATTTCACTATTTTATAAAACTGGTGGGAATCAAACAATTTAAGTAAAAGACACAGCTCGAGAATATGACGGGAGCGAGAATTAAGGGGTTAAGTGCATTTACAGCGGCTTTTCTAGAATCACTTTTATTTTTCACTTTTATTTTTCACTTTTTAAAAAATATAATCACAATAAGTCAATATAAACACTAATCGAAGCTATAGCGCCACTGACACCTTCAACAATTAAATGCAAACTAATTGTCAAAATACTTTTGAGCTAAGGAGAAGTAATATTTCTTCGGTGGCGCCGAATGAAAACAAACAAGTTGAAACTTGATACATCTGAATAACTGGAGTCATAGTGTTCTCAATTATACGGGAATATATTTTCTTTTACATTTTTATATTAAATAAAATAAGACAAAATATAATGTTGTCAAAATACTTTTGAGAGCTACTGTAACATAATTTTATAAAGAAAACATGCATTTTATTATTCTATAACTGAAATAAGTTTGTATAAGTGCATGAAAATGATGCCTTTTTCATTTCAAATAATTCGAAATTCTTGAAAGGATGAATTGTTTTTTGGCACATGATTTCAACGTTGAAAATGATGTTATTGAAATCGCACATATTCACAGAGAAAGCTGTAACTTTTTACTATGATTTAAAATACACTTTTAATACACTGCCGACGGGCAGTTTTTATAAAATCTGAATTTTAAAATATTGGAAGACAACCCTGTTCTGAAAGTCGTTTGCAAATTGCTATTCTAGATAGGTTTCGCAAGTTAATGAATCGGTAAATACCTTTCAATGTACCGTAATTTCGCGCGTATCCTCCGAACCTTAGATAATTCGAATTCCTAACAGAATTCATTTTTAAAAAATTGTGTCTTGTTTTCTGCTTAGCACTTATTTGACTTATTTTTTTTTCAATAAAATTTCCGGTTTGAAAAAAAAAAACTAAGATGCGGCGGATACGCGCGAAAATACGTTACGAATTTAGTATAAAATCTCTTACAATCTAAAGAATTTGGACAACATGATATAAATGCATTCTCTGTAAGGTAGAAGCCACGCTCTTAGTCAAGAATGTTCTTTGAATGGAAAGGAGAATTCTCGTTTCCCGTCGTGAATCCGTTAAGTGACTGAGCGCACAATTTCTGATTGGGGATTTTTGTCCAATCTAAAGCTTAAAATGGAACTGGACAAACATCAATGATCTTCGCAATACCTACTTGCACAAATATGAGCAAGATGATGATGACAGTCTCTCCAAGTTAAAGATGATGACAACAGCGCCATGTTCTGGTTCAAAATCTCGATTAAGAGCATTTTATTGTCAGTTTGTCACCATTTTCTTATATAGACCCTTTAATAAAATTGCCCCAAAATTTCATAATTTCCAAAAATTTAATTTTCGAAACTGTAATTTAGTGTGAAAAAGAAATTGCAAATAACAGTGAAACAATTGAATTATAAAATCTAGTCTTTTTTAGTATCAGTGTGATTCAGAATTTCTGCTATTAAATACGGCTAAAATTACTATTCAGATATAGTGTCAACACAAATTTTTGTAGTTGGTAATTATGTGAATGATGTAATGAAAGGTCGAAAATTGTAAATTATAAAGAACTTTTAACAAATACTAAAAACATTTTGTGAGAAATTATTTTCAGTGCTAAATATTCAGAACGAGCTTACTCAAAGAATAACTATTTCTGCTTCATCTTTCTTATAGAATAAAAAATAAAAAAATTTGAAAACACACATTAAAAAAAATCTGAAACTGATCGTCAGAAATGAAAAATAAAACAAAAATCCAATAATTCGTAAAATATTACGACATCACGACATCAAAATTTTCCTTACATCAATTGAATTTTTCAACTGAACGCACATTCAAGTAATTTGGACTTTTGAATACCTATCATTAACCCATTGGGGACGAGCGACTTTTACAGAATTTTTAATCTTTAATCACCGGTTTTTTAAAACAGAAATTTTTGCCTAATTGAATCGGGAAAATGCTCGGATTAAATAATGCAAAATTTATAATAAAAATTTACTGGTGAGAATAATCCCCGATTCTGATCACCTTACGCAACACAAATACCGGTCGCTCGTCCCCAAGGGGTTAAGAATACAAGGAGCCTAGCGCTAATATTTTTGGACGCCAGTTTTTCTAAACATGCGAAATTGTAGTTGATTTCTACCATACTTGCAATAAAAATCCAGCTAAAATATTGATGTTCGGAAATAGTTGTAGCCATGAATGCGGCCAATATTTTCGTTCAGATTATTACATTTTACAAATATTATAAACAAATTAAAAGAAACAACTGTTATAATGACCAATTAAGTAGGATAAAACAAAATTATATTTTATTTTAGTTTTACATTAAAGTGTCATTTCAGCTTGTAGGGGACGTGGGGGATGAATGGGACATTTTTTTAATGTTTGCTTTTAACGCTTTTTAAAAGTTATTATCAATATTATATATCGCATTTCATACATTAGGTATTTGACTACATCTATGCACCATATTTAGTCTAGATTATTGTTATACGGTAAAATATCATAAAATTTAAAAAACGTTATTTTCTGTCCCAATCATCCCTATAGCAGGGATGAATGGGACACTAATAGGCATGGATGGGACACTAATAGGGATGGATGTGACACCAATAATTTTCTCCCTGTATTCAATGTTACTTACTTAAAATGTATAATTATAAACTTATATGCATTTATATTTGTAATATATGATCTTATAATATGGCTATTATATTTCAGCGTTGCTAATCACTTCTTTTACTGCAGTTTTAACTTGTAATGCAAACTTCGACTGTCTATCTGTTCCCCTTTCCCACTTTCAAGACATTTTAGATATGAAATGAAAGTGAAAAATGTCTTTGAAATACGACATGGCCAATATTTTTCATTTGCAACTTATTAATCCAATGTATCTTAGATATCATGTACAAATGCAGTTGTTGTACTTGTCCTGAAATTTCACGACCGGGAAATTCTTCGGTACCAGTACTTTATTATGGAAAAATCTCTTCTTAAATAAAGCGAAATTTCGCGCGTTTAATCTAGATTTATTTTTCTATAAACAAATAGTGATATATCTCCTGAAAAAATCCCTTAAGCGTGCGACCCCTGAAAATGAAATTATGTTAGGGGAGGTGCGAGTGGGAATTTATCTAAGCACAAGTTTCAAATTCAATATAATTTACCCCATCTGATCAATAAACATATACTACTTTTAACCATTTTATCTATTTTGATAATATTTCAATAGCAATTTTTTGATAAACTATTTAACCTTTATTACAATACAATTATTAAGATTCAATATAATTTTTAATAATAAACAACCTATATAATACGAGTACAGTTTAATATTTATATTAACATAATTAATTAATTTATGAACCTAAATAATAATTTTTTGTTAATAAATAAATGTTTTAACATCTCTAGGGATGAAAAAGACTGTCCCATTCATCCCCATTTAAATTGTCTTAATCATCCCTATGATACATATATTCAATTCTCCGCTATTTTGCCTCAGAAATTATTTTGTCACATTGGTTAATATGCACTCATTTTAATCACCAATATTGAACCTTCAAATAAATAACTACAACATATCATATTTGCTTATATTCTATAAAATATTTGACAACTTCAAATTTTAAAATGTTACTTTTAAGCTGAGTTTCAAAAAATGCAACTTTGCAAAAAAATGAAAAGAGCCATGTGGTTTTGTTTTTGGTTCTAAAGCACACTATGCTAGGGACATATATGAGAATAGAAATCAACTGAAAAAAAAAAAACGTTCATTGCATGAGATATTGAGAATGTCCCATCCATCCCTTGTCCCATTCATCCCCCATCTCCCCTATATATAAAATTGCATTTTTTTTTTAGCAGCCCGTTAAAAATAAATTTTTATCAAAAAAATATAATAAAATTGATTACATACCATTGCATTCTAATATACTATGGTTCATATAGTTTAGACGTTTAGAGCTTATTTTGCATACTCTGTTCATTAATGAGAAGATTTATCTAATGTTTTACACCAATACGTTTTAAGAGTTAAGTGCTTATATAATATCTTATGTGCTGATGAAAATGTACCTCCCTCAAGCAACAAACGTATCGAAAAATACTGCATTATAACAGCAGTTGAAACAGATGAAATAAATATAAAACTCAATGTTCTATTATTATTGCACCTGAGACCAGTGTTCCCAGTTGGGTACTTTTTGTAAGTTCAGATTTCTTGATTGACACCAGTTTTCTGAAAGGTAAAGTTCCAATTTTTTAATGACATTAACCTTCCGTCTACCAGACGGGTCCATTGGACCCGACATGTACATTCAAAATATTTATTCAAACCAGAAATTTCTTCAAAACAAACTAAATGTATAAATCAGACAATAATAAGTTAAATAAACAAATTAAATAGTTTTAAGTAAAAATTCTGGTGTTGAATGTTTTTATAAAACTTGAGTAAAATTTCCGGTAGTTCTAGGGTTAATTAAGGAGGAAACAAAAAGAAATTTACCATATCGAAAAAGCCAATCAAGATAACTGATTTTTGAAAAACGTAGCGCACTGGCAACACTGCTTGAGACCCAGTCTCGTAGTTTTCGCGCAAACTTTAACATAATTGTAGAGTTTCCCCCAGGTTAAAAAAAGGGCAGAGTGCAGTTTGAGGGAAACGGGCACTTTTAGATTCCGAAGGGCATGTTTTGGATTCTTAAGGGCATTTCTTGAAATTTTTAAAGGCATTCTTTTGATTTCTAAAACTACTTTTTAATATTAAATCGACAGAAAACAATTTTAAAGACAGCAATGAGTCAATTTTTACTATGCAAGTAAATTTTTTAATAAACCAAGGAGTAAAGGCACTTTTTTCAGGTGGGGCAAAAAGGGCGCTAATTTTTTTAATGAGGGGCAAGAGGCTATTTTGTAAATCTAAGGGCAGGCAGGGTACAGCACCCTCCTGAAAATGTCTGGGGGAAACTCTGTAACTGAGCATAAAAAACTAAATCAATCCTTTGCACTCCTTTGTCATATTTCTTTGTAAAATTAGTTTTTGACATCAGTAATAAAGGGAAATAAAATTTGCCTTATTTAATCTGAGCATTTTTTAAATTTATACTAGAACGAAACTTCTTTTTACAAAGCGGTGCGGAAGCAGGACATTCCGGTCCCAAGACATTTCGGTCCCGAGACATTTCGGTCCCAAGACATTTCGGTCCCAAGACATTTCGGTCCTGAGACATTTCGGTCCCGAGACAATTCGGTCCCAAGACATTTCGGTCCCGAGACATTTCGGTCCCAAGACATTTCGGTCCCGAGATATTTCGGTCCCTTCTCCAGCAAGCTGAAATTTTGTGCACTTGAAATAAGTGACAATTTTATAGGGGACATTGTAGAGTTTTTTAAATAAAGGCCTTAAAATTTTAGTAAACACACAAATTTCGTATGATAATAATTTTAAAAAACAAGGGGGGGGGGATTGACATTTTCTATATTTTAGTGTATCATAAGTATAAGGGTCTGATAAATTAAGACATTTATAACTCGATCTATAATTATCGCAAAACACTCATATTTTGTATGGTAAACGTAATCTTTATAAAAGGAGGGACATTATAAAATTTTTTAACTGAACTCCCTAAATTTTAGTATAACTCGAATATAAGGACTCGAAAACGCAAACACTTATAACACAGATCAAAATTGTCGCAGCCCACACAAATTTCCTATGATAATCATAATCGTTTTATAAGGCAGGGGGGGGGGGTGGGCTCTGTTGACTTTTTATATATTTTAGTGTATCTTAAGTATAAGGTCCAGATAAATTAAAACATTTATAACTCTCTCTGTAATTATCGTAATCACACTCATATTTTGTACGGTAAACGTAATCTTTAAAAAAGGAGGTACATTATAAGATTTTTTAACTGAACCCTTGAAATTTTAGTATAACCGAATATAAGGGCCCGAAAACCGCAAACACTTATAACTCGCAATCAAATTGTAGCACCCCATGCAAATTTTATATGGTAGAAGTAATCGTTTTCAGGAGTGGGGGAAGGGAGAGTTCTGTGGATTCTTTATAGAAGCTCCTCATATTTTAGTCTATCATAAATATAAAGTCCAGGCAATTTAAAAATATTTATAAGTCGAGCTTTAATTTTCATATGCAAATGCCCATGCCAAAATGCACATATTCAATTGTATATAATTTGCACACTATGTGATTAATAATGAAAAAATCTGCAAATATTTTTACAAATCTTTATTTTATCCTATTATTTAACGGCGCATCAATTTTAAATGTATTGCATTTTACATATTTTTTAAAAAGGGGATTCTTAACATGGAATTGTGATAAAGAAACATTATTTTTTAAATTCTGCACCGGAACAGACTAGAACTTTCTATTTTATTTTAATAGTTATTTTAATTTACTATTTTTTGAAAAAATTTTGAACCACTTCACCGTTTGCCCCGAGATAACTCGGGGATAAAAGCACTTTTTTCCCCATACCTGTCGACGGTGAAGTGGTTTGCAACAATTACAAATCCTTTTTAATATATTTAAGACTTTTATATGCTTATTACATTCAAAAACTACGAGCACAATAAACATAAATCAAAATTTTAAAATTTCTATTGTCATAAAATATTCTTTTCGTATTTAAAATTAATTCTGTATTTCAAATATTTCTTTGTTATTTATTTGACTTATATACTTGGAATTAAAGCAGCCTACACGTTTTAATATGACAAATAAAAAATAAAAATGAAAATACAAAAAAAATAACATAAAATCTCAAAATAATAATGTATAGTGAATCACTTTTACGTAAAATTTCATTTTAAATTAAGAAATTTTATAAATATATCACAATGAAGAAATTTGGAAATTTAGAAAACATATTTGGCTTTTCTTGATATCTATATGTTATTCATTCAAAAGAATATTATACATGTATATATATATGTCAAGTGTAGATGTCCTGGCTTCCCCCATTTGATTATGCTAAATAAAGATCCAGATAGAAGAATTATTCTACTCGCGCTCTCTTTGTTCTAGTCAGCCGGCGCTTTTTTGTGGCCACACGGCATTTTTCATCTTTAATGGCTTAAAAACACCGGGACGACATGCAGTGGCGTAGCGAGGATTTCGTTTCAGGGGGGGGGGGAGGGTCCAGAATTTTCCTTTCATGTTACATATATAGTAAAACCTGTCAAGATGAAATTGTAAATATTGGTGAAAAATTCCGTTTTACACAAGTTTCCGTGTTATTTGGTGTATTTGTATAGTATTCTTTTCCGTAGCACTATGGAACATTTATGTTTAAGACAGAACTCCGTTATAGGCAGGTTCCATTTTTAAAAGTTTTGTGTATTTATATAAATATACTTATTTATATCATATGAATAGAATAAAACTTGTCAAAATAGTAATTGTCTATAACAGAATCCTGTCTTTAACGTAAGCGTTACATGGTCTTAATATGAATTGCGATACAATTAAATTTGCTGAAAACCTGTCTGAAAGGGGAGTTTCACCCTTCTTTAGTGAAGCATAGTGAAACCTGTGAAAGCGGAATCCTTTTATAACGGAATCCTGTCTCAAACGGAAGAGTTTCAGAATCCCTACGAAACGAACAATAGATCTTATTGAGGTAGTGTATCTTAGAAGTATAATTAATTACACTTCTTTACATGGAAGCCTGTCTAAAATGGAGCTTTTTACCAGTCCTTGGAATCTTGTCTTGACTGTGTATATATGATAGAAGTATTTCGAGTAACTTTAAGAATTTAGGTATATCCTTATTTAATTTCTTAATTTAAAAAGAAAAGCATGGATAAAAAATATAAGGCCAATCTCTATAACCGCAACTAATAATACATTCAAGTTACATTAATATTCACCAGTGAAAAAGATTAAATTATGATGTAAAAATCTGAGCGCATACTGAAGAGTTAAATTTAATTAACCCATTCGCTGTCATTCACGAGTATACTCGTGGCTTTAATTTATTGATTACTTTGTCACCACTATTTTAGAATTTAAAAAAAAAAATGCCTCATTTATTGGCAGAAATTTCGCTGTATTAGTAAAGCGAAATCTATCTTTCTGAATTTGTGCTGGCAAACGACCTTCAACAAAAAATTTGAAAATTCTTGGTTTTGGCAGCGAATGGGTTAAATCAAGTTTCATATTACATAACATTTGCCTACAATAAAGTTAGGGCCAAGTGGTTAAGTGTAAAACAGCAATTTTCATGTTTAATTTCTTGCCATTGAATTAAGAATTTGTGCTGTAATAGATATTGGATAATGATTTCACATAAGTGTCAATCGCATGAGCCGTCCATGCGATCCGCCGCGCTCCACATGGAAATTTTTGAGGTAACCCAGATAGCATGAACATTAGCAGAAAGTTTGATTTTTTCTGATATTATCTTGCCGTGACAAATTTAAATTGAGAAATTCGCAGCAAATCTCCCGCAAGGTATACCATCACCCACTTGCATGAGTAGTTTGTTGTGAAACTGATGGCAAGACTGTCTTTAATTCACGAAAGCAAAAAATCTCTCTGTTGAGAGACTCAACAACAATGAGAATCAGCACATACGCAGAAATTGCAGAAATTTTATTCGGTAGGCACCGTTTTTTCTAAACGCTATACTTATTAAATACCAAAAAATGCTCGAAATGAAAAGTACAAATATTACCTAAACTTGTTTATGGTGATAAAACCTATGCATGCGCCTTCTGACGGCGCTTTCTCATCAATAGACCTGGATCAGGTCTATTGACCCCTTCGAAGAGGTTAAACTTATAGTGTGATATGGAAAGATTACTACTTTGCAGTAAGTTTGCAGTATTTTTGATTACTTGTTTGCCGTTAGTTTGCAATAAATTTGATACAGCATGAATTTAACTTGCACGACAAGTTGAAAACACTCATAGTTATATTGTTAAGTAAAAAAAAAATTCAAAAATTGAATCGTTTTTATTAAACGTATTTATCAATTCAAAATTATTTTAATTATTAATTGTTTAGATAACTAATTTATCAATTGCTTGTTTAAAAACTATTACATGAACTATATAATAGTTTTTATAGGGTAAATGCAAATGTATATTTTTTTAATTTTCGGTTATTATAACGTTATTAACTTCATTAGGATGTATAAAAGTGATAAGGGTTCTGAAGATAAACATGTTGTTTATTCATTTATTAGTTAGCTTATAATATTATTTTTGCTCTTTAATTATAATTAATTAATAATTTCTTACTTTTTGCGAATTGTAAATTATAACTGTACTTAAAAAATTAAAATCTGCATAATATCACCTAACACTGTTAAAAGGTATTTTTACGTATTTGCACAATGTTGCATTATTATTATTATTATTATTATTATTATTATTATTATTATGTTTAATTAATTAATTATTACTTAGACTTTATGTTTTTGACTGATTTTTCAAAAAATTCCTATATTATTTTTTGGAAATTATAAATTAAAACTTTTGAATAAAAACTTTAAGTGCTATTAATAATTGCTACTAATAATTGCTATTAATTAATTCTCAAAAAAGTTAGGAATTTTAGTATAAAAATTAAATTAATATTTTATTAAATATATTTTTTATTTAATGTATCCTTAATTTATTATATTAATAACATTATTAATATACATTACATTTTTTTACTTTAAAATAAACTCAATACATAATACATTTTATATTCAATTTATCATATAGTTGTTATAAACTGAAATTTATCCTTTACATGTTTATTTATTTTATATTTAAAGTCACCGAATGTCTCGGGACCGAAATGGCCAGGGACCGAAATGTCTCGGGACCGAAATGGCCAGGAACCGAAATGTCTCGGGACCGAAATGGCCAGGGGCCGAAATGTCTCCGGACCGAAATGGCCAGGGACCGAAATGTCTCGGGACCGAAATGGCCAGGGACCGAAATGTCTCGGGACCGAAATGGCCAGGGACCGAAATGTCTCGGGACCGAAATGGCCAGGGACCGAAATGTCTCGGGACCGAAATGGCCAGGGACCGAAATGTCTCGGGACAGAAACGGCGGGACCGAAATGGCGGGACCGAAGTGTCGGGACCGAAATGTCGTGTACCCAACGGTGCAGACCTAATAAAATTTGTGTAAAAGACGCCGGAGTCTTCAAAAAGATTAATAGTTCCTGAAAGTGACAAAAATACATTTACAAGGCAAATAAATACCTTTATTTATTCAGATCAACATGTCAAATCGGTCCGACGGCGACGTTCTCAAGATTTATACTGATACAAATCTTTTTACAAAAAAAGTTTAAATTGAAAAAACTGGTAAAAAAAATTACGCTTTCTCGTGCATACTGAAATGAACTGCAATACTAAAAATGGATATTCGTGAACCTGAATTATTTTATACTTGTTTCGAAACTCTGCGGATAAAAATAGTAAATAAAATTGTGTAAAATGATTCACGTTCAAAAATGTCCATTTTTAATGTCGTAGTTCCTTTCATTATGCATGAGATCGCGTAATTTTTGTTTACCAGTTTTTCGATTTAAAATTTGTTTGCGAAAATATTTGTATCAGTATAAATCTTGAGAATGTTGCCATCAGAGCAATCAAACATGTCAATCTAAATAGAAAAAAGTGTTTTTTTTTTTTTTTTTTTTTTTTTTTTTGTAAATGTATTTTTATCAGTTTTAGCAAAAAGTTAGTTTTCATGTTTCAAGTGATTTTCATAGTTTTATAGTTGAGATAATTGCTTGTTTTGAGACTAGAAATCAATACATATTTTCATTTATTTAAAAAAATGAGAAATATATGGTTTTTTAGCGTGTCCGCTAAAATAGACATTGGGTCTTAGTCTAGTGAATACCGTGTTATTGAATTACATATATCAGAATGATAAATTCTTAATATTTGACAAAACATATATAAAAATGACTTAAATACAAAATAATGACACAAATTTGAATTCGATACAAAATAATTATAAAAAAATTAATTAGACTCTAAATCAAAATAATAAAAGTTATAAAAAGTTAATTACACACTAAAAATATGTAGGTGAACTTAATATTCAGCAGTTAATGAGACAGATGACTCGAATAATGACACAAATTTGAATTCGACAGAAGATAATTATAAAAAAATTAATTAGATTCTAAATAATAATCATAAGAGTTATGAAAATTAATTACACCCTCAAAATAAGTATATGAACCTAAAATTCAACAATTTATGAATGTGCTTATGAATGTGCGAATAAATTATTTTTCATAGTTAAACAAAGATACAAGTTGCATTTCATGCACAAAAAGTTTTTTTTTTTTTTTTTTTTTTTTTTTTTTTTTTTTTTTTACAAAATAAGTTTTTTGCGTCTCATTACATTTTATTTGTTCATTATTTTATTTACGTTTTGGACACTCTTTTTAGAATTTGAAGTACACTCGATACTTCCGTTCGTACTGCGCATGGCTGTTAAGTGGACAGGTGTTGGCCATGATTTTTCGTCAACACTCGAATAACTCAACTTTGATTCCCTCGAGAGCTAATTAGCAATAAGTAACGTATTTTCTTTTATATATTTCTTATTTACTTTTAAGAATTTGAATTGTACTTTCTGTGTTCATCACCTGCTTCTCATTTTAATTACTAATACAGATATGTGTTACATCACCATTCATTTTATCGCTACCAAAATTGTTTCAAAATTTTTTTATAAACCTACTAGGAGTTTCAGCCCCCTGAGATCTACGCCCAGCCAACTCCCGTTCAGTCTTCGCAGACTCTGAAAATATACTATCACACCCTGTTAAAAAATATATTACCAGGTTACGGAATGACAAGAACATTACGGAATAAACATTACGGTTGGATGATACTATGTGTATAATAGCGGCTATCTTCTGCAATCGCGTTGCCATACTTTTCCGTGTGATTGGGCATTTTTCCGAGCCGTATCCGCCACGGGATATTGAATAGATATCCTTTCAAATTGCAGTCATTCCAGAAGTTAAAAACGGGACACACAGCTGTGAGGAAATCATTTCCCGAGTGGGCTATGGTAAGTATGGAAAGTGAACCTGGGTGGTTTTTCAACGTTTTCCGGACTGATGAATCGCCCTGCACACTGCACGAGGATGTTATCACCCAGAATACTCGTATATAGGTGACGTCTAATCGTTGTGAATACACGACGAAGTCACTGCATCCAACCAAGTTGACAGTCTGGTGTACCTTCACCTCATGTTCCATTATCGGGCCATTCTTCGTTAAAGAACCGCGTTCCACATTGAGCTGAAAAATGTGCACAGTGATCGCTGAGCGTTATCTCAATCTTTTGCGTGTTAAAGTCGTTCCGGCATTAAAACAAAGAGGTGAGTAATCTGCAATAACATTTATGCAGGATGGCACACCGCAATACTATACCAATCCAGTAAAATGATTCCTATTGAGTACCTTCGATAAAGAAAGACTGATCAGTCGAGGTTGCAAGATCGCATGGCCTCCACGATTATCCGATTTCGATCCTGTCGACTTCTGGTTGTGGGGCTATTTGAAATCACTTGTGTACCGTTCGTCCTTTTCAACATTGACTGAATTCAAAGATTCCATCTGTCGTGAGGTTTCAACAATTCATTCCGACATGTTGCGTTCAGCTATACGGGCGTTTTGAGTCGATTTAGTTGTGTCGTAGATTATTTTGAAGGTCATGTTGAACATTTGTTATAGCGAGAAAAATAAATGGAGCACACTACTGTACTGTTCATTGTGATTCGGGTCGTCAGCGCCCGCTAACAAATCGAACTTTTAAACTTTTTTTGCAGCTAAAATAATCCAACTACCTTGTGAACCCTTTCTTGCAAACCTCACTTCTTTATCATAATTTCTTCCTTTTTTATGATTTTTTAAAATTTTAACGAACTTTTGGCTCAGCCGGTATATAAAGTTTAAAGAACGTTAGTGTTGTTATTAATCAAAATTTAATAATCTATTGCACTATAACATGTTACCCTAAAATTTCACTCTAAATTCCGACTAAATTTATATTTTAATAATTTTAATATTGCTAACTTAATGTAGCTTATTTAATAATTTAATTTATGACTCAAATGGAAATATGCATATTTGGTAGCAGTAACTCTCATTGACTGTTCTTTGCGCTTTTAGCGTTAAATTCCAATGACACATTTCAACAATTATTTTCTAGAAAATCGACTGCCTCGAAAAGAATATAATGAAAACAAACAATGGGCGTTAAAAATATAGCACAGGGTATAAAGAAATGTAATATACGTAAGTATAAATTTAGGAAGCATTATTAGCTCTTCCGCCTTGTCACTAGTGGTACTAGTTAATGGTGTCATAACTTTTTTGCTCTAACAGTCCTATCCTGTTTGTTTATCTATGGTGTCCATCGAGTTTTATAATGAAATCCTTCGATCCCTTTATCTCGTTTATACCCAACTGAGAAGTAGTTTTAATTGTAATATACTATTTGATGCAAGCGGGCTTGATTAGAAAACTGTAATGTGGATCTACCAATAAATCACAAAAGCATGGACTGCAGGCAGCAAGATATGACTTGGCAGTTTTATCTAAACCTAGACTTTTAGTAAAGAACTCGAGAATGTGATGTGCTAATATACCCAGGGGTGCAAGTGCTGCGCAACAAATGGCTGATTGCTACCACTAAATTTTTATAATATTTCTCACCTTATTTATTGTCACACATTTCTGAGATTTAACAAGGCGAAGAATATTACTAAAATTTAGTGGTGAAAATCAGCCATTTGTTGCGCAGCGCTTGCACCCCTGAATATACCTCACCCCCATCTTCTTAGATGAAAATATAAATAAAGGCAGCATTTGATAAAGTTATGATATAACTGATATTCTGTGTGCTAATAATTTTTACGTTTTATGAAACTTTAATTGGCTATATATTTTTTAATTGTTATTATTTTGTCATTGTTATTGAGTGATGTTTATATTTATTTATTTAATTAATTAAAACAAAATTCCGGGCAAAGTGTGTGTGTGTGTGGGGGGGGGGGGTGTTGATGGGTGATATCGATCATAGGTAAGTAACTCTTTGAATCAATTCGTATAAATTGTGATATTCAATATATTTTTATATCATAAATTATACGAATTGCGTTTTTTTCTTTTTTTTTAATAACATAACGCTATGGATTTTTTTAGGAGGTGATTTACATTAGTTAATCAACTGCCAATTTTCTTTAATAAAGTAGAATAATTTATTGTGTAATATATTATATCACAGATATAACGTGGATGTATTTCTACATAAATAAGGAGAAAATTTGTATTCAAATTTACTGGTAGCAGTTTGCCCGGTGGTAAGCAGCTTCTGCGGAGCAAGTTACAGTTGGGACTTCACCGTTTTGAGGATGTACCAATTCCTCTTTGTTCATAGTTCCATGACCCTGGTGCGTCCTCTATGAGGAAATTTTAAACTAGGCAGACAAAATTATCATAGCTGCCCAAACTTGCGACTTTTAAATACCACAACTTAAGTAGAGCAATCATCGCAAAAGCACGTTTCTTTTATTAGATTAAAGGAATGTTTCAACTCGAAAACAAAAGGAAAAAATAATGAATCTCGGATCGTCTGCTCAAAATTTACGCTTGGGCATACATAGAACAAAAATATATAATAACAAACGATATAACCTCTTTCGCTGGAAATTTGTTTTAAAGAAAAAAAAATTCTAAAAAACTTAAACAGAAAAGTTATATGTGACAGAAGAAACTATAAGAAAACTTCGACATCATTTCAAACCAAGCTGCAATTAACCCTTTGCACTCTGGCGTCTCTTATGAAAATTTTATTCAGTTATTTTAATTTTATACGTCTTTTTAAAAAGAAGTTTACTTCAAGTATACAATTTCAAAAATGCTCTGATTAAATAAGGAAACTTTTATTTTCCTTTTTCACCTGGTGCCAAAAACAAGGTCAGCAAAGAATGATGATGTCGCCGCAGCGACGACAACGGAGTGCAAAGTGTTAAACATGAGCAGGTGAACATTCTATATTTTTGTTTCGGGAACTCTAACACGCCGCAGTGCGCAGTTAGGTATATGGATCAATTTACGTATGGATCAATTTTACGTATAAAAGCCTGAATTTCACAAGTAATTAATTTTTATATTTAATATTGCTCACTATTTTTTTCTGGTGTATGCTTTTCAATATTTGTTTTATTACAAAAACAAAAAAACTTTCCAATTACTTTGTACTAGGTAAATTCGTGGCTTTTTATGTGTGATTATTCAAATATGCCATGTGTTATTTGTATTCTTACTAGCACTAGAGTGGAATTATGCAGCTGCAGATAACTTAAATATCCCTAATTAAGTTTCAATTTATGGAAACTTCATTCTTGAACCACATTAGGTGGACGTGAATATTAAATAAATCTGAAAACTTTCATTCTGCTAATTTGCAGCCACTCCCTTCAAAAAACCGAATATAAAGCATCGTACTTGGAAACTTTATTTATTTGTTATCGCACAGTATATCACTTTTTAAAATGAGTTCAGTAATTGACGAGTCTATTTCCTAGAAACAAACAAATTTTAATCTTTTACAATAAAAATATAATTTAATTTCCCCTAGATAAATTACAGTAAAGTAATTAATTAAAAAATCATCTTTATATTATATTTAGCCGTTATTTTCCTGACACGAAGTGTTGTACATGAAGTACTTCCTTACCTATGTGATAATAAAGTTTCTTTATTACTGTAATTTTAATTAATTGTAACAGTTACTGGTACTTTCGTTTTATCCCTTTGTGAAATTATATTGCACACTTATTTTTAATATTAGCACGAAAACAAATATATATATATATATATATATATATATATATATATATTGTAAATTTAAATTTAAACAAAACTTGGTCCGTTCGCCTCTTATTCTTAAAGTTATTCCTATGGCAAAATAAAAATTTCTAGGCTGAAAGTTTTTGAAAAATAATTTTTAAAATATAAATGTGGAACATTTTTCTCTCCATTCAACATTTTGAAACTCTACTTCTTTTTTACTTTTCTTTCGGAAATCACATCTTAACCCTTTCCGGCACGGGCAATTTTTGTTGCAAAATGATGAAATGATTGACTGAAACCGGAATTTTAAAACGACTTTTTTAGAAATTTAAGACATGTTACCTTTAACTATTCAACCAAAATTTTACTAAAATATTCGTGGTGCCGTTTATAAGTTTGGAATTAAAATTAGGTATCGCGACCCCGGTACACTGTGCGTTAACAGAAACCTGTCTGTACAATTTAAAATTTCAATACCCAAAAGTTTCCATTTGATAACCATTATACAGCTTATATTCAAAATATTAGAATAATTACTTTTTTTTTTCACAAACTGGAAATACCGTTTGGTAATTTAACATCTTTTAATGCAAATATGCAAACGATATTTTTATTAAGAAGTTATTGTTGATTAAACTTACTTATTATCTTAAAATTAATATCATTTCTGAAAAGATTAATTAAAAAAATTTTTTTTGAAAAGTCAAAATATTAGAATATTTATTCAAGTGGTTCAAAATATTAGAATATTTCGCATTAATTCTTCTTTAATTATCACTAATTCATAACTGGTGGCATTATTGATTAAATTCAGACGATTTTATTTAAAATCGGTGTTCGTTTTACAGTTTGTTTGCTTTATCGTCTTAAAATGGGTCGTGTGGGTCATATTCCTGAATCTATTAAACTTCGTATGGTTGATTTGTATTGGTACTATAAAAATCAATGTTATATAGGGAATTATTTATATTGTTCGCAATCAAGCGTTAGTAAAATACTAACACAATATTCAAAAAATGGAAAATTTCAGAATAAGCGCCGAAATGGCGGCCGAAAACCAAACGCATCTGCTAGAGCTGACAGGAAACTGAAGCTTATAGTTAAGGAAAACCGTTTAAAAGTGTGCAATTCTTGCACCGAAAATGGAAAGAAGAAGGAGTTGAAGTTTCTACATCGAGAAAATTAAGACGTCTCCATAAATTTAAGTTTGAATCTCGTATACCGAAAAGAAAATCTCTCATGACTGCAAAACAAAAACGTATAAGATTAAATTGGTGTAAATCAAGATGTTTGTGGAGCGAAGAAGATTTGAAAAATATATTATTTAGTGATGAAAGTATGTTTTGTATCTATACAACATAATTTCATCACCAACTAATATGTTTTTCCAATCTTCTTCTCTCCATAAACGTCTTGATTTCCACCAATTCAATCTTATACGCTTTTGTTTTGCAGTCATGAAAGGTTTTGTTTTCGGTACACGGGATTCAAACTTAAATTTATGGAGACGTCTTAATGTCCTCGATGTAGAAACTTCAACTCATTCTTCTTTCCATTTTCGGTGCAAGAATCGCGCACTTTTAAAACGGTTTTTCTTAACTATACACTTCAGTTTCCTGTCATCTCTAGCAGATGCTTTTAGTTTTCGGCCGCCATTTTGGCGATTATTTTGAAATTTCCCATTTTTTAAATATTGTGTTAGTATTTTATTAACGCTTGATTGCGAACAATGTAAAAAATTCGCTATATAACATTGATTTTTACTGTGCCAACACAAATCTGCCATCCTAAGTTTAATAGATTCAGGAATATCACTCACACGACAAATTTTAAGACGAAAAAGCAAACAAATTGCAAAGAGAATATTGATTTAAAATAAAATCGTCTTAATTTAATCCATGATGCCGCCAGTTATGAATTGGTGATAATTAAAGGAGAATTAATCTGAAATATTCTAATATTTTGAACCACTCGAATAAATATTCTAATATTTTGACTTTTCAAAATAATTTTTTTTCAATTAATCTTTTCAAAAATTATATTATTAATTTTAAGATAATACATAAGCTTAATCAATAATAAGTTCTTAATAAAAATATCGTTTGCATATTTGCATAAAAAGACATTAAATTTGCCAAACGATATTTTTAGTTTGTAAAAAAAAAAAAAAAAAAGTAATTATTCTAATATTTTGAATATGAGCTGTAAGACCATTTTCCAATCATTTCATCCTATTGAATCTCGAATACCTTAAAAAGATTCTTAGCGAGCATTTACAATTTAAATGTATCCACTGTATCAAATTTCATTTTTAGCCCGAAACACATTCAAAGTGGAGTATTTGAGACAAATTCATTCCCAAAATTAATTTTCGTACTTTTAAAGGTTGCTAAAACGTTGTAATTAATGTATGATGCCAGGATTTGCCAACAAATTTATTTGAAAATAATTAAAAATGTTTCTTCACGTAATTTATAAAAGCAGAATTTTATCCCAAAAATGTTGGAGGCAGTGCGGTATTTCAAAATTCAAATTGAGTGGGATGTATAATATCCAACCGCCCTTCAAGAGATTAAATGTCGTTAATTTTACTATAAGTAAACTATTAATTATTTATTTAAACCAATTATAATATATATATATATATAATAATAAAAATTTTCATCTCTTTTTCTTAGTAAAACTATTCCAAATTCTTAATATTTTTCCTTTTTTACCTATCTTTAATAATATCTTAATATCTTTTGTCTTTTATTTCATGTATTTAAAGTTGCGTATTCTTTTATTATTCTAAAAAAAACCTTAATCCATTCGCCTAATCTTATAAAACCCATTAAATTACTTTTTCATTTTATTCTAAAACTAAATTCTCTTTCTTTCGAATGTTTTAATATCATTTATTCTTTCGTGTTCTATACCCACAATTCCATGCGTCCGCCAGCGCTATTTGCGCTTTTATTCTGACGCCGTATAAAGAGTTCTTTATCGACGTCATACTTTCCCATCGAATCGTAATTTATTCTATGTCCCATCCTCCCCCAACTCTCTTCTAAGATTGGTCTGTTACCTTTCTGTAACCGTCCGCGCGTTGTTGTTCGGAGTACAAATATCGTTACATCGGCGATGGAGAGAAGATTTTTACGTTTTTCTGGTTGTCTAATTAAGTTGCGTCGCTTGGAATGAACGTTCTAATGTGTAGATCCTATTCTTATAACATCTAAAGTCTTATGAAGTGATGATCGATTTTTGAGAGTGTATGGAATAACTACTGGAAGTGTTTTACTATGTTTTTGTCAATAAAAACAGTTTAAAAAGTGACGATGATTCTCTATATTCATTACGTAAGGGAAATTATCAATGTTTTTCGAGCCTGTTTTTTCTCGCCACACTGACTGCAATCCGGTATTTTCAATATAACGGATGGATGGTTTTGATTGCTCTACTACATTTTATGTCGAAGTGTACTGGTGTCGCCTAAATATCTGAAAGTCGGTAGCAAAATGCTACTTAAGGTCCTAAGACCCACAATTTCATAGAAAGGAAATGTTACATAGGCTTGGATTACAATTTCGCCATTTGGAGATTTAACTTTTTTTACCCTGAAGAGTTAACTTTTTTTTTTTAAATCTTAATGCTATATTAATTTAAAATTTAGAACGCGAACTACTGGAATTGTTAATTAAATACAATAACAAGATATTAATCTTGTTTACAAATTAAAAAGATGTAAAATAAAAAGTTACTATAAATATTGAGAATAATTTTTTAACATAGTTTTGTTATTTACATAATAAAGTTACGGCCATTCATGGCTCATATTACTGTGCAAAGCATTCATGAATTCAGTTGTAAAGACTTGAACGAGGCTTTTTATAATATAAGTGTGCTAATGGAATTCTGAAAAATGTCTTCAAAATATAAGTTCAAAATTAGATTCGTAAATATAATGTTCATCTGAATCTACTTATCCTTACATTAGCAACTCAGTTTTTCCAATCTAAGTTCATTTTTAGTTCAATAAATGAAATTAATATATTACAATAAATAAATAATAATAAAATTCATAATAGCAATAATAATAACAAAATTTTTAAATAAACCTATTTACAGTATCTTTGAAGTGTATTGACACACATACATTGGTGGTATTGATGGTCCACCTCTTTGCTGGTACCTTTTTATTATTTGTTATTATTTACTATTTACCACATGGTATTTACCTATTACAATCATCATAGGTTTTTCAGAAAGTTTTTGGAATTCCTCTAAGTTGAAAAATTTTTAATAATCTAGAATTTCTAACTCATAAATTAATTACTCCTAATTAATAAACTCTCTAACTCATAACAATTAAAACCATTTAAATCAGATATTCTCATAAACTAACAAAATCTCTTAAATCTAATACTTCATAAGATTTTTTTTTAAATCTCATATTCTGTCCATTAATTAGTTACACGGTAATTATCTTCCAATTATCTAATAATAAGCATATTATATCTTATAATATCAATTTCTAGGACTAACTTACAATGAGTAATTGAAATTCATAATAATCGGGTTATCACAACTCATAGCATAAATACTCTCTCAAGTAAGTCTCCCATGCTAAGTATGTATTATCATCTCATTTATTATAGTAATCAATATTCATTATGATATTTTTCGCTCAATATCAATAATGCATAATATAATAAATAATAATAACAACTATATTCAACAACACAGTCAATAGTATTCAAACGTATCACATAAATTTCTTTAACTAATCCTTAAAGTATCTAATTGATATCTCATCCATATTACAGCGAATGAGGTATGACAATATACTCAAATATTAGGCATAACATAAAGTAACAAAAATAAATAAGAAATGTTGTGAAATAACTATCAATTCAGCATGATTATGCAATGATCTTGTTTTCAATCAAACAAGAAAGTATAGTTGCTGAATGAAAATGAAACTTTGTAACATACTTAGGAAAGGTTGATAAAAGATCCTGATTATTGAATTATAGTAATTAACTTTAATCCTAGATTCAAATTCAATTTAAATTTAATTCTAATCCAGTTAATTTTATTTATTTAGTTAATTTAGTTTAAGTTATTAATTCAATTAATTTCGATACAAGAAATTCTCAACCTAAATCAACCAATTTAAGCCAGCATAAGTAGTTAACTCAAGTAAAAAAAGTCTCAGCAGTAATATTCCTATCGCGCGATTCAAGAACACACTGTTATATAGAAAATAATTGCTTATTAACTTATAAATGTATTTATTTAGTTTAGCTAAATTACTTATTATTATAATTTTAAGACGCGGCTATGTATTTAACATTAGTTTGCTGGGGTTTTTCATGGGATAACTTTAATTGATCTGGAGAATAATATTTTCGTAATGTAGCTACATGGACAATCTCCGTATTTCGGTTTTGAATTTTCCTATCTATCTCAAAGTTAATAATAAGAAAAAATTATATTAAAAAGAAAAAGAAAAAATGTTTTTATTACTATTTTAAAATAAAACACAATAAATACATAAATATACAATACATTAATAAATGTTACAAAAATTTACCATTAAAAAAAATTAAAACAAAACATAAAAACAACTTTACCTTTGGTCAAAATATAAATGAGTATTTAAAACGTTTTAAAGAATGACTCATAATATTATATCTCATGCTAGAATAAAATTCCTTATATGTTTGTTTAGACACGGTAAATTACGATACCTTACGGTATGATTTTCTGTATGATAAAATACTGTATGATCAACATTATTTTAGTACTAAAATTTGATTTAGGAGACCTGGTTATTTATGAAAAATATAAATATTCCAATGCTAGGAAGTTATCTTTTGATACTTCTTATAACATTAAAACACAATAAATGCATAAATATACACTCCACAGTGAATTACTTTAAAAAAAAATTCTATTAAAATTTAGTGACCAAACTGCGTGAACACCACAATTTTTTTTTTGTTTTGTTTTGTTTTCTTTCCTCATTACTTTTTAATATTTTTTTTTTCTTTTTTTACAATTTTATATTGGCAAAATAAAATAAAATAAAAATATCAATAAAAATAAAATGGTTTAAATATTTAAAAAATAAAACAAAATAAATAAATAATTATTTCACATCCACTTCATTCATTCTAAAAGTTTTTCTTTTATTTATAAAATAAAATAATATATATTATATATACAATATTCACTTTCAGTCATATCTCGTCTTTCATATCCCATTTAAAAAGTTTTTTATTTTTGAAAACAAAATAAATATAGAACACTCTTAAATGTTATAAAAGTTTAAATTTTTTTAAAAATTAAACAAAACGTACTTACTACTGGGATGGCTCATGACTCTCGTGTATTATAAGTAATCCAAGAAACAGAGAGGTTTTTAAAAACACTAACTGCACTGCAACAAGATTTTTCTTTTTTTTTTTTTTTTTTCACTGGAGATGTGTACTTCTTTTTGCCCCACTATTTTTCTGTCTTTCTTCTTTCTGGACTGGAGTAGTGTACTTCTTTTTTTGCCACTATTTTTTTCGATCTTTCTTCGGAATCTTTTTTCTTTCTTCTGGACTGGAGATGTGTACTTCTTCTTTTCTCACTATTTTTTCGATATTTCTTCGGAATCTGTTTTATTGCTTCTGGACTGGAGATGTGTACTTCTTTTTTCCCCACTATTTTTCTGTCTTTCTTCTTTCTGGACCTGAGTAGTGTACTTCTTTTTTTTTGCCACTATTTTTTCGATCTTTCTTCGGAATCTTTTTTCTTTCTTCTGGACTGGAGATGTGTACTACTTCTTTTCCCACTATTTTTTCGATATTTCTTCGGAATCTGTTTTATTCCTTCTGGACTGGAGATGTGTACTTCTTTTTTCCCCACTATTTTTCTGTCTTTCTTCGGATTTTTTTCCCCCTTATGTTATTTTTCAAATGTTTTCTTTATCTTCTTATTCTTCTTTGTCCAATATTTTTAGACCTTTCTTCGTAATTTTTTCTTTCTTCTGGTAATTTCTAAAAAGTTTTCCTTTTTAGCCTTTTTAACTTCCTCTGTCTTCAGCAAGGCTCTGTCGGTTTCTGCGAATCTGCCCTGCGTTTCATTCTCCTTATAAATGTGTTCGTATCCCTTTTTTAATTTTCTTAATGAATGCCACAACTGATCATGCGCTGTCTTGAAGAATACTAACGTCTTCATTAATCTATTTCTTCCCCCTCGAAATACCAATTCAACTCTTACATTTTCCTCTGTACCATCACCCTTTTCGCAATTAGTCTTTCTTATCACTGTTTCATATCACACGGCTGTCCAATCATCATAATTACTCATTTCCCCATTAACTCATAAACCCGCATTTACAATAATCCCCCTTTTTAAATGATAACAATCATATTTTACAATCTATCGAACATAACTTTCCATAAAATGGTAAAGGAAAATTACTTTGCTTAGTTGATCACTAGCATTGCATCCTTAATGAAAGATATATTTTTATCTTCGTAACATATATTGAAACTACTTAGTGTAATTATCCCATTTCTCCTTATTTCTCTGTCATGTCCCGATACAATCATCCCGCACTGTTATCTTCCACTCATCATTTTTCTGTTCTGCATTTCTATAAAAACTTTCAACACAGAGCATATTGCAGAAATAACGAGATACTAACACATCCCATTATACATTACCTGATTAATTTCCCTTTTTATCGAAAGTATGCAGGTACCTTTATCTCCTTACCCAGACTTTTCGTAAATTTTATTTGATTAAAACTCAATGTATAAACATTAGCAATATTTAAAAGCACTCCCTCATTTCAAATCACGGCCCTGCACGCTAAATGACAGCTGTTATCACACTCCTTAACATACACACCCAGAGATACAAAGAGACTTTCTCACAGACAACTTCATTAGCCTTTTATCGAAATAGCGAAACTTTCAAGTCTAACACTTGACAAAAGCATTATCGTACTTCATTAGTCTTATCTATCATATCTTTAAATTGATGACCCGCATACAGCTACACACTTTCTTATACTACTTCTCTCATATATTTTAGTATTTCAAAATGTTGTTACAAATGTCAATATTTCATTTATATTAGTTCAATACTATACCAACTTTGACTTTCATCTTAAATTTCTGTTTCAGTCAATTAATCGGAGTAAAAACGAGTTAATCTCGATAATGATATTTATTAAAAGCCATAGTTTTCCGTAATTCATTTGTATATCAGCTGTTCGCGAATAGCGGCTTTTCACGATAGGAAGTTCCGTCGCTTCACGATATATCGGTGTACAATAAAACTACAAAAACGCAAGAAAATTACCCAAAAATGCTACTATAGAGCTCCTTTTCGGCGAAATATTTCTAAATTCGGGGACGACATTCATGTCATGGCCAAAAACATACACAAAAAATTTGGTTCAATTCTATGCATGACTTCATATACTTTTAGTTGGTGCAATATTGAAAATGACACAAAAATCGCTATTAAGCGCCCCCTTCCGGCGGAATTTTTCCTAATTCGGGGAGGACCTTCTTGCCGTGGCCAAAAACATGCACAAAAAATTTGGTTCAATTCTAAGCATTACTTCATACACTTTTTGATGGTACAATGGCGACAGACACACGGATACACGGACAGACAGACAATTTCTATAAGCATGTTTTTGGGGATTTCTCACCCCTAAAACGTGCAAATCCGTCGAAAACCGGGAGTCGAAAAAAATTTCGATTACAATACTTTCTTCTATTGAAGATAGAAGAAAGTATTATATAGCATTCGAAAGAGAAAAAAATAAAAGATTCAAAATATAAAAAAAATCTGCTTTTTTCGCGAATTTGCCTTTCAACTGCTCTTCAGTAATCTTCCGTAATTTGATACGTTACTAATCATCGTATTTTAGCTGATAGTGTGGTGCATGAATTGCTTTTTGTGAAAACCTTTAATAATATCCACATTTAACCCTTTCAAGGGCGGTGGCTAGAGGGTCTAGCCACCTAATTTTAATTCTAAAACTGACAAATGGCACCAAGAATATATTATAAAATTTTGCTTTTGTAATAATAGTGAAAGAAATTCGTTGGAATATTCTGGTGTCAGTCAATTTTTTCATCATTTTATGAACAGAATTCTTCTGCCCCTGAAAGGGTTAACCCCTTAACCTACGATTTACTTCTCAACAGCCCCACGGTTTGGCAAATCTATAGCTACCACTAAAATTTAATAGAGATTTTTGCCTTGTTTAATTATGGAAATACCCATGATTCCATAATCGATCTTGCTATCTCTAAAAATCTTCCCTATCCTATCACCTCTACAGTCATTCAAGATCTTTCCTCTGACCACTACCCTGTCTGTTTCAAAATTGATATTATAAACCCTATTTCTCCGCCTCCTTCCGTGGCCATTGACTGGAAAAAATTTACCAACCACCTTGATAATCAAATCATTACTTTCCCCGAAATTAACTCCATAACTGATATTGATGATGCTGTGGATTTTCTAAATTCTAAAATTATTGAAGCGCAAAACCAGGCTACCTTCAATACCTTCAAAAACAACAACTCTTTCGTTCCTCCCCGTTATATTTACAACCTGATTAAACACCGTAACCAACTCCGGCGTCAATTTCAAAATTCTAGAGACCCCTCACTAAAACCCCTTATCAATAGAGCTAACAATAGAATCAAAAATTGCCTTTTTAAAGAAAAGCAAAAAAGTTGGAATAATTTCCTCAAAAATCTTGCTAGCGAGGATAATTCTCTTTGGCTTATCAAACGTAAACTCAACAAAAAATATTCCCCCATCCCACCTCTTTCGGATAATAATATTAACTATGCATATACTGACCAGGATAAAGCAGACCTACTTGCCAATTCCTACGCTTTACAATTTTCTCCTAACCCCAACCTCGCTAGCCAGGAGCATCTCGACGAAGTTAGTGAAACTGTTCGCAATTTCCTAGCCGTCCCCCCTGATGACCCCCCCCCCTACTATTCAGCCTATTGTTATTCATAATATTATTAAAAAACTGAAAAAACGCAAGACCCCAGGTTACGACAAAATTTCTAACACTGCTCTTAAAAACCTCCCACCCAACTGTATTATATATATTACCCACCTTACTAATGCTATCTTTAAACTTAACTACTTCCCGAAACCTTGGAAACTCTCTATCATATCACCCATACCCAAACCTGGAACTGATCTCTCTAATCCTACTAACTATAGACCTATTTCTCTGCTTCCTTCTTTAAGCAATGTCATCGAACGTGTCATTAGGACTCAGTTGCAGGACTTTATTCAGCAAAACAACATCCTTATGCCTGAACAGTTTGGCTTTCGCCCAAAACATTCAACCCAACACCAGCTCCTTCGCGTTGTTGAGTTTCTCAGCGAAAAGCTCAACGCGAAGATCCCAGCTGCTGCCATTTTCCTTGATATCGCAAAGGCTTTTGACAAAGTCTGGCACGAAGGCCTTATATACAAATTAATTAAGCTAAAATTCCGTGCTAGACTCATACATTTAATATACTCCTACCTTTGCGGTCGAACTTTCAGAGTTCGCATCAATAACATTTTATCTATAATTCTCTCTATCCTAGCGGGCATCCTTCAAGGAAGCGTGTTGGGCCCAATGTTATTTAACATATTTTTTAACGACATCCCACGCTCACTACTTACTTATTTAGCTTTGTATGCGGACGATACATGTATCTACGCCTCTGCACACCACCCAGATAGTCTATACAGGTACCTGCAGACTCATCTCGATGACTTCCTTGACTGGTGCGACCTATGGCGCGTTCTAATCAACGAAAATAAAACTAAAGCTGTTTATTTCTCCCGTAAATTTATCTTTCCTTCTAGACTAACAATCAATAACACTACAATTCCTTGGTCCGATGAGGCCAAATACCTGGGTGTCATCCTTGATCGCAGGCTCACTTGGAGCAAACATATTCTCTCCGTCAGGGGGAAAGTCGCCGGAGCTTCTCTTGCCCTTAAACCACTTCTCAATAGTAAAACCCTTTCCGTCCACAACAAGCTCATCCTTTACAATTCCTGTATCCTCCCCATCATTACTTATGCATGCCCTATCTGGGGCTTTACCTGCAAATCCTCTATGGACAACCTAAGCAGACTCCATAATAAAAACCTCCGCATCGTCCGTGGCGCCTCCAGATATTTACGTAATACCACTGTCCGTAGGGACCTGAACACCATCACCCTTAGGAAAAGAATTAAAGACCTCGCAAATACCTTCTATTCTACCGTATATGACCTTCCAAATGATATTGTAGCAGGGCTCCCTGACTATGACGCCTTCGAGCCCCATCATCGCAAACGCCCGAAATATTCCACAATAATGGAATCCCCGTGAGCTCTGTGTTCACCGCATCAGATTGCTATGTAAAATCTTTTCTCCTTTTATTTTCTTTTTATTTAAAAAAATATATATATATATATATATATATATATATATATATTTATATATATATACATATACCTCTATATAAAACTTATTATATAGAAAAAAAAAAAAAAAAAAAAAAAAAAAAAAAAAAAAGATATATTGCCCTGATTAGTGCCTTTTTGTTTTTGTAAGCAGCCTTGCTGCCTTCCTTAACCGCCGACCCTGCCCTTGCTTGGTGTGAGTAATTCTCTGAACTAGTGCTAACTTCTATCCTAACTTATTTTTCTCTTTTTTATAGCAGTTTGTACTGCAGCTAAACCTATATTCTAATATAATTTCAATATGTAAATCCAGTTCTTAATCTTTTTTCTCTTAACTTTTAAAGCATCTATGCTAGTTATATCTTTAGTTTTTTCTTTTATAAGTAGTTGCAACCAACTACACATTTCTTTCCTTCCCAATGGCTCTATTTTACGTAAGACATCACATTTCTACAGACTGGGTGTAAAGTTGACATCAACTAGGCAACCCCGCAACCGCTGCTTCACTGTTCAGCACTGTTCAGATGATTAAACAAATAAATACTTACTGTAAAATTTTAGTGGTAAAATAATTTACATTTGGCACGATCATCGTACACGGGCTATGCCCGTCGTTGTAGGTTAAGGGGTTAAACTAAACGATATTATTGCTAATATATTTTTTGTTTCACGTTAACCTTGCTGTAGACACGCTACTGAAAGATAAGAATATCTGTCATTATTATCATCTTATTGTCTTTAATATTGTGCCATAATCGGGCTTCACACTTATCGTTCGGTAAAAGATAGTTCTTTTAAAAGGTACTTTTGATAATACATTTCCCTTCAAACCATCATTGCTGTCAGTATCGCCTACTTTGGACCCTTGGCGTGCAATCTCATTAATATTTATGGACTTCCGTCTAGATCCCGATATTTGTCTGATTTTGTTTATCTTTGCTCACCTTTCCTGATACAGTTAATGAGTTTTTATAACTGCGTAATTCACTGACTTCGGCATTTATGCCAAATTTTTACTGACTTTTAAGATCAGTGCAATGTAAATACGCCTCGAAAGAAATGCGCCTATAATACCAATTACAGTATTAATACTTTTTTCTTTCTAAAATTGTAAATCTCTAGTTAGTATTATCTAGTAAAAATTTTAAAGGCAATTGCAGAAGAATTTATATATATCTGTACACTATAGTAATACAATACAGATATTTATATAGATATGCACATCATATCAATAAATATAGTGTGTGATTAGGACATTTGTCTCATATTCATTCCAGCAGATATAATATACAGTCAATAAAACTACAATCGCAAATATCTTAGCTAGAAGCTGCATATCTGATGGTACATGTTTAATAAATGTATAGTAAATTATTGAATCATGTTATTTTATTTACTTATTATGAATTACGAATTATTTTAGTTACCACCCGCCCTCCCCCGACTGTAATGGACATGTACTCTCGCCAAAATAAGTTAATTAGCTGAAAAACTGCAACAACGAAATATTTTTTTTCTAAGTTGAAGGTAATAAAAAAAGCGTGTAACATATACATTTTGAAATATTACTTCATCATATTAATTAAATTATTCTTACATGTTGTCAAAAAATATAGTAATACTAAATTGATAGTTTAAATAATGTTTTGTGTTTTATATCCTTCGAATTTTTTATTTTCAATATTTATTCATAGATGACAGCAGATTTTTAAAAAAGGTGAAATAAATGTTTGTTGTAACACAAAGATGGAAGATATTTCTTTTATATTTTTATCATTTATTTTATAAATGTTATTATTTATGAAAAAAATATTTTAGAATACCTATTTTTGCATCTTTTTAGATTTCTATTTTCTTGTTCCAATTTGAACTTTTATATAGCGTCCTATTTTGGGGGCACTAGGTGCGAATGGGTAGGGGTTTTCTCTGTGACTGTCTATGCATTAAATCTATGTTTTATGCCATTTATTTTGTTACAAATGGTTATATATCATTCTGATTATTATTTGGCTATAAACATTTATTTGTTATTACTAGACGGGGGGAGGGGCGGGCTGGGCTCAGCTCAAGAACAAGACTCCCCCTCCCCACCCTTAGCTGTTGCAATAGTAAAAATTTATATCATACCGTTATGTATTTTACTAATTTAGCATTTGGCATCCTGAGGTTACTAATGTGTTTACTAATATATATTATATATTATATACTATACTAATAATTCTTGATTGCTAATATGTAAATATTATTCAATTATAAATACAATAATAATAGTTTTTGTTGTGCTTTCTCCGTTAGTGCTTATGAATCAAATCTATGTTTTGCGACATTTATTTTGTTACAAAATGGTTATATATAATTCGGGTTATTATGTGGGTATAAAAAAGGTCACGAGGAATTGTAGCAAATGTAAAATTGGATTATGCGAAAAGTGTGTAAAAGACTTTCATACAAAGTAGCAATATTTTATTATTTTCTAAATAAATTTAAGTGTATATACAGTTGAACCCCGTTAATACGCGAATCAAGGGATCGATCAAACTTCGCGTATTAAACGGGTTCGCGTATTAACCGAAGTTCACGAATCGAATTTTGACCAGTGGGCCATAGAATAACAACCTATACGGATAAAACTCATCTTTATGACAGTTTTTAGCGTTTTTAAGACATAAAAATACATTTTATTTGTTTTTATCGCTATGCGTCTATTAAGCAGGAACGTTTGATATCTGGAAATTCAAATAACAGTTATTGTCTTCAGTAAAAATCCTATAAGTCTTTTCAAAATTGCATTTATTATATACGTCACATAAAATTGAACAGAACGAACATAAAAATCTGTGTACCATGTAAATTAAAACTAATGTTAAAAAAATTAAAATCCTTGTTAGCTGTAGATAACAGTGTAGATAACACTAATATTTCGATATAAGAAATCAAAATTAAAAATTGGATAAAGTAAAAAATGACAAAAATTTCTTTTTGGCAAAGCGACATGCGGCCGCTCTATCAGCATTATGTTTTCAGCGCTATTCAGGTAATGGTAAAGCCCACTCGTCGAGGGCCCTTCTTCCAATGACGATGCATACTGTATAAGAAAACCGAATCCCTCCGTAACTTTGAAGAATGGAAACCGGACAGGAGGCGCAGGTTCATTTTCTTCTTTCTCCTCATGCGATTTACCAGTCACGATGCCTTCCAGACTTCTGGGGTCGGAGGTTACTAGATATTATGAATAGTAGATCGGTATTAATAAACGAGTCTAAATGGACAAAATCTTCCGTTGCAGTTTCTTGTTCACCAAGCCAGTGTTGTTCAACACCAGGGTTGCGAGTTCAGCTCTTTACAGTTGATGTTCTTACTACTTCCAAAACCCCTTTTTCGGGAACAATTTTCAATCGTCGTTGGTGTGACACTCTCCCATGCTACAGTAAGCATGTGAACGTCGAGGACTGTAATAAGACGACACCTTTGACATGAATAGTTGATGCTGCATTCCATTTGATGAAGGTATCGTCGTACTATGTGAGTCTTGCAACTTACCTTGGCGCTGTTAATGATTCCTTGGTTTATTTGCTGAGTGACACTGTTCGCATTTGGCGTAAAAATTCAGTTTGGACATTCCTCAGATCTTCGTTATTTTTCGGATGCGCAGGACAGTTGTGTTCACAAGCAATAACACATGGCGTGATTCTTTTCCGCTACACCGCACAGTTTTTCCAAATCGCGATCAAGTTGCCAAAAATCATTTCTGGATTTACTAGTGGTTGAATATGTTTCATTTTCATTTTTCTAACATTCTAAATGATATTATATTGTGAATTTAAAGAAAATGTAATTGGGGTTCCGGGGGAGGAGACTGGAGGGGGGCGCAATAGATGGCGGGCAGGTTTTCATTAATATTAAATTTTCTTTTTTTACTGGATTTCTTTTACAGGAATGAGAATTTTGCACTTTTGAGTATGATGAATATTTTCTCTTTTTTAAGACAAACCATCTAATTTAGTCTCTTCTGAAATTTTAACCCCCCCCCCTCTCTCTCTCTCCCTGAAAATATACATGTTAAAATCTTATTTTATCTCTTTTTAATGCTATTGCAAAGTAACAATAAAGAGTATAAGCAATCAATAAAATACCTAAATAATCAATCAGCTAAATTTTGCCACCCCCGCCCCACCCCACACACATACACGTGAAATCTTCCCTCTTACCATTTGCCCCTATAGGAAGGAAAATTAAAAATATTATTACTATTTTGTAAGTTTTCGACATCTATATAATACGAATTAATAATAAAATCAATCAATTCATTAATTAGATTAATTTTCTTTTGCCTCTCTCTATTACACAGAGAATAATACCGTTGACATTCCAATAAAAAATGAATAATCTGCCTTTCATACTTAATTTTGTTAATATTAAATAAATAATTATCTATCTAAATTTCTAGTATATTTGAAATTTCCACTTCTTAGTGTATCTTAAGGTTTTATCAAAGAAATTACAGGCTTTCTTTGGTTTTCTTCAGAGAATGTGTAGGAAGCTCACCCCTTCCACATGAAGAGGGGGGTGGGGGATGAATGAACATCAGAGATAGGAATAGTGGGGGTGTAAATTGAGGAGAGCCCATTGACTACTCAATGTGGGGTTAAAGTTTTAGACCCATATCGAGTTTCAGGTCAATACATTTCTCTAGAATAGTAAAAGTGCGAAGGGTGGACTGTACATATTCTTTAAAAAAATATTACGAGATTGATTCTTTGTTTAATGAGAATAAAGGTAAATAAGTATGAAATCCATAATAATAAGTGTTTACATTAAAGTATTCAGATGAAATAACAAATATATGAACAAATGGTAAAAATCTGAACAAGATATGAACATAGGAAACCGGTATTTAAAATAAGAAACTATGAATAACCCACAGAATCATCAGAGAAGCTTGTAGGTTAATTCATAGTGAAGATACATTATTTCATCCAATTTTGTCGGTATTAAGCCTAAAATGACAAAATTTAGCTCCTAATAGCGCATCATAATAGAAAATAAATGATAAAAAACCAAGAGATCTAAAGAAAGATACACCTCACACAGGATATTAAAAATTATTAGAGCACAATACCTCAAGTACATACTAGGATCCAAAACTTCAGAATGTTGACTCATTGTATTAAAGCATGTGAGGATGCAACCAGATTTAGGACTATATACATATATACTGAACTTTAAATATATACTTTTTAAATTAAGGTTAAGTTCTAATATAATTTTTGATATAAATAAAAAAAAGCCGGGAAAATTTCTAAAAACAAATAAAAAAATATATATATAAATAAAAAATATATATCCAACACTTAACTCCCCCCTTCCCCCCCTCCCCGCGAATTAAAAAAAATGAAATTGAAAGTGTTATGTTAATTAGAATGTTGCATTATATAAACACTGACAATTTTGGGTCAGTGCGAAAATTAGATTGATTTTATTACTGATTTTGAACTAATGCTGGCAATATCGAATGTCTAACTTCAAACTACTGGTTCTCTCAAAGTCGCAAAATGTCGCAATAAATCTCTTGGGATATGAATTTAGAAGATCCATTCTACATTTTGAACTATAAAATTCCGAGGAACTCGGAAGGGTTTTTTTTATATATCACTTTTTATGTACAAAAATGCCTTAAAACAATGTATTTTTTAAAAAATTCCTCTTGTTTTAATTTTTGAGATTTTTGCAATCAAAAAATCAAATTAAATATGGAATTTAATGTTGTTTCAATGTGCAAAGAAAAAAAACGACAAACTATCTGAAAAGGTTAGGGTATGAATGCAGCGAATTTGCCTGAAATTCGCTCAAAAGCACAAAACGCTCAAAACTCCTAACTTCACATAAGCAGTGCGAATCCATGTGAGCTTATAAAAACAAAATATTAAAAAATAGAAAACTTCAGATATTTCTAAATACTGTGGAATTTATTTCATTTCGAAATACGAAACTTCGATTTTCTGATTTTTGACCCCCTAATCGCGATTTGGAACCACTGTGCGCGGTCAAAATACGAACCCATGTTAAACTAGTCGGATGTACCAATCCCAAAACTTTCTTCTATCTCATACATGTTAATACTTCAAAATTCGCTATCACACTGCCAAAATTAAATGGCAATCTATGCATCTCATGAGGATTCTAACGATGTGAAATTCCGTGCATTAGTTCTTGAGATATGACTATCGCTGAAATCGTCTAAATTCAGCAAAATGCTGCCTAGCAGCGCCACCTATTGGGTGATTTATACCAAATCCTAATCAGCAACAATTTATGTCAACGTCTGACTGAATCTGAAGTTTGGAGAAAATCCGTACATTAGTTTTTGAGATAGAGCAATAGCGAAAATCGTGAAAATTTCTGCATAGCAGCGCCACCTATTGGGTGATTCACACCAAAACCTAATTAACAACAACTTGTGTCAACATACAACTAAATCTGAAGTTAGATGAAAATTGGTTCATTAGTTCTATTGATAGAGCTATTGACGCAATCGTGGAAAAGGCAGCAGAGAAGCGCCACCTGTTGGGCGATTTACACCAACACCTAATCAGTAGCAAGTCATATCAAGGACTAACTGAATCTGAAGTTTGATGAAAATCCGTGCGTTAGTTCTTAAGATAGAGCTATTGGGGAAATCGTGTAAATCCTGCAAAATTCATCATAACAGCGCCACCTGTTGGGCGATTTACACCAAAACGTAATCATCATCAACTCATATCAAGGACTAACTAAATCTGAAGTTTGATCAAAATCCGTGCATTAGTTCTTGAGATAGAGCTATTGAGAAAATCGTGAAAAATGCAGGATTGCAGCGCCACCTGTTGAGCGATTTACACCAAAAACTAATCAGCATCAATTTGTATTAGGCACTAACTGAATATCAATTTTTATTAAATTCCGTGCATTAGTTCTTGAGATAGAGCGCCCACAAAATTTGTGTCACATACACACAGACAGACAGACAGACAGACTCACAGAGTCACAGACAGACATTTTGTAAAAACATGTTTTTTGGAATCTCTGACCCCTAAAACGTGTAAATCCGTCGAAAACCGGAATTCGAAAATTTTCATGAATCCAATACTTTCCTCTTGTAAAGATAGAAGAAAGTAAAAAGGGTGTCCATCATCCAAGCTCTGTGCTGACTTTCGTACAAGCAAAGGAGAATTTTGTCGTTTTTAAAGCATCGCAGGTTGCGTGATTTCCCTATGACCAGGAGCTTTAACTTGTCTGATACATCAGATCTGGCATCGAGATTAAGAGTAAGACGGTCTTTGCTTAATTTAACCCCAGGACATGTGTCTCCTTTTATAGTCGTTGTTTTGTTGGATGTCATTTTGTAAAAACGTCCAAATTCGTCCAAGTTGTAAATATCACAGCTTTACGAAAGCACATTTATTTTCCAACAATAAACGTCTTCATTGTTGACAGCTGCTGATACATCACACACTTTCTTGAATTTTATTCATTCATTTGAGGCATGGAAATCTAACAATCCCATTTTTGCTGCGACATCAGAAGATTTTTCTTAGATTAGCATGCCACTTATTGGGATATTCGTAGATCGCTCCATGAACAAGCCTCTCGTGGAGGGCCCTCTCCATGTCCTCAAACTTGGTGCTTTTTATTTTCATCTTCCTTGTTTTCCTAACAACAGGTTGGTTAACGATTACATCCCTAATCTTCAACAAATTCCTTAAAGTCGGTTGATTCCGTATGCCTTTTTCTTTGGAGAATATTTGGAATATTTTCTCCGTATGCCTTTTATAATTTGTAACTTCTCAGTGACAGAGACAGCCTTTCTTTTAATATGTTTTGCTCCTTTTGCCATCGTAAAGACTAGATCACAATTCCTTAGATTACTAGATTCAACTTTTTAAATCACACGTACATATCGTAGATCAAATTCTACCGGGAGGGACAAACAATCTTTTTCCTTCTTATTTACAGCACTGACCAAACAACGAATCGACACTGCTCTAAATTAGAATGGGGTTGGTGTCACATCGTTAGCTGTAAAATTTTTTCTTCTCTCTTTCTGGTCTGTTTGACTATAAATAGCAATCAGCGCAGGGAAAGAGTTCTCCTTTAAGAAAGGATAAGTTCAAAACTGTTAATTTTAGTAAAGATATGCATGGATGTAATAAATTTGGACAGAAAAAAAGCATTTCTAGTTTAGTCGTATGTAGTGCTTGGGACATTATTCCCTCTAAAACCTCCTCTGTTTCAAGCCAAACTCGTTCGCGCATTAAACGCAGGTATTTGTTGCCAAGGGACTGATAAAATTTTGCGTTTTAAACGGGTTCGCGTATTAAGAGTGTTTTTTTAATGCAAAAGATAGGCGTTTTTCAAGGGACCAAAAAAAATTCGCGTATTAAGCAGGTCGCGTATTAACGGGGTTCGACTGTACTACTGTATAAAATGCGATTTAATATATTATCTTAGTAATAAGGTCATATTCCTTTATGCATAATGTTGTTTTACTTTTTAAAATATATATTATTCAACTTTGGTGCCATTCAAAAATGTGAAACACCTGCACCATTTTGTGCTTAGCATCCCAAAATTTGGACATTTAGATTTTTATAAATTAAATGAATATTTTTCAAACATAATTCTTTTTACGTTCATGTTACACCATTTACTATAATTAAGCAGAATACTGAGTTGAAAAAAAAATCTGGCATTAACCTTTTTAGCTTGGGGGAGGGGGGAGGTGAATTTCTTCAAAATTCCCAAATGTCACATTGGCACCAGTATTTTGTAAACAAATGATTCGGCTTATAATATACACAAAAAAACCGCGTTAATCTATATATACATATATATAAGCCATTCTCTGTATGTATGTCCGGTATACAAATCTTCAATTTTAGACCGATTTGCACAAAACTTCATGTATATACGTTTTAGAACGTGGAAAAGATCACTGTCTACTTTAAAAATATTAACCAATATGTATCCCTTTTTTCTATCACCTTTCATAATTTAACATTATAGAAATATATCTTATTAAATTTTCAAATTGAATAGTTTCTTTCCTGTTGCCACACATCTAAAAAACTGCTCAATAATTAAAAAAAAAAAATGATAACTCGAGTACTTTGTTTTATAAGCCAACAAGAATTCGGATTGTCTCACTAAATTTTTGTTGTTTTTGAAATTGACGTCATTCAAAGAAGTAAATGCACATTTTTTATATATTTATGTAAAAACTTTAACTGAGCATGATTTAAAATGACGTAGTACCTTACTTGAATGTTTCTGAAATTAAAAAATCTATTTTAATGAAGTCGTTTCAATATCAAGAAATCAATTAATGAGAAAGATAATAATAAAAAAAAAAAATAATTTGCTAGATATGACATCAATTTCGTCGATATAATTTCAAACTGGTTTTAATAACCAGCTGTTACAATTTATTTCCTATTTCTTTGTAATGATGTATCTTTAATTATATCATTTAGATAAATGTGTTAATACCTGAAATGCAGTGATAACATTCTACGATTTATATCGAATAAGGTTATAGGGTAACTCCGGGAGAGTCGCCGCATACGGGATACATGCCGCACCCCTTGTATGTCTTGTAATTATCGATAGATGGTCGTCAAACGCACAGTATAGGTGCGCAATGATATTATTTTAACCAGTGTATAGCGTGAATCCCATTTCGATGTTTACTTGTAGAAGTACAATCTTTAATTTGACGCAAGTGCATGATTTCACTTTCCAAACTTTTAAACACGTTATGTTTAAATACTTTCCATACACTAATTACTAAATGCATGCATGATTTCGAAGTCAAAACTAAGTGTAGCGTTTGTATAGAGTACTGTGTGTATGATTACGCCATTCCCCTTAAGGATGGCAGGTAACTGTGATGGCCGACGTCTGCACCATGCAAAATGGGATACACGCTGCACTGCTATTCCGGTATACATGCCGCAGTTTCTTTTGTAAGGGATGATTAAGTGTTATTAACTTTTCATTTCTTTTTGCACAGACTAACCATGTTAGGTATGTTATCAAGTTTTCTAAAACCAAAGGAGAAAAAGAGAAAATAAAAAGTAAAAAGGACAAGAAAGATGCAAGTCAAGATGATAATAATGAAAAACTGGATTACGCATAACGCGTTCTATACAAAGACGTTCTATGCAAACTACTCCAAAAAAGAGGAAGTGTGATTGGCTTCGTTGCATTATGTGTTTAAATGTAGTTACATAAAGACTGTACTTTTTCGACACATTTTCTGTAGATTGAAGTCGATCTCTTAACCCATTCGGGACCATAGGTGCATGTGAACACCTTCTTAATGAGCTTACAAAATTACTTTCTGGCACCAGTAAAAAAGAAAAGTAATATTTACTTTGTTTAATTAGAGCATTTTCAGATTATTTAAAGTAAAAGTAACTTCTTTTAAAAAAATGGTACCCAGAATAAAATTTGTGTAAAAGCCACCGATCCCAAAAGGGTTAACAAATAAATTATGTAAACACAATTTTACTTTTTTTTTTCCTTTTCCCTTTCTAATACATTGATGTTACGTTGTTGCTGAAATAACAATTATAATTTAATGTAAAAAAAAATAAGTCGATAATTTTAATAGTTAAAGTAGGCAACAATTATTAATTTGAATCTACTAATGCGTTTTATTGTACTCATTTAGTTTCATTTTGTTATTACATCCATAATTATAGCCCAGATATGAATATTTTTTTAAATATTTTTATTATAACTTTATTCTGTTCTTATTACAAGCGCGGCATAACTACCGCACAAGTGCGGCGTCTCAGCCTGGATGTACGGGTACGAGCAGCAGTGTAATGTTTTAGAAAAAAAATGTTAAAAAATATTAATAATTTGTTTTGATCTTTTTTTTTGTCGCAGTACACGCGTTGTATATTTAACATTAAATAGCACAGCATGTTTTTTTTTTTTTATGTACACCATGGGACATTATACACAAATTCAAAAAAAAAGTGCGGCATAAATCCCGGAATTACCCTATAAAATACGATTATTCTACGATTTATATTAAATAGAAATTGTAGCTACTATTTTTTAGGGTAAGCTTTTTTCTTTTTTAAACAAAATTTCATGACTGACATTACGATTGAACACGGCTGCGGATTTGGATTTTATGAATGGAAATATGAGTCTCTATTTAAAAATTATCGGCAATGAATCTTTATATACATGTGTTAAAGATGCCTGATATACCGCCCGTAAATAGTACAGTCATGGAAAAAAAAAAGTAAACACCCCCTACTAACTCATCAACAAATTATCGTAGAAGAAATTTACTGGTACCAAACGACTGGAAATAAAGTCTACTTTTAAATGATACATATAAAATTTGCTTAGGGGGCCATCTACATATTAAAACGAACCATAACTTTGTTTTTTTCAATAGCAGTACCCAATGCTCACAGCATAAATGAACTCTAAACCCTTCAATTTGCCTAAAAACGAATTTTTATGCAATTCGTACCATAAGTTTCCGAGAAATTAATTATTTTAAAACGAGCGTATTTTAAGGGCTGTATCCAAATTGAAGTTCTGTACTGGATTGTTAACCGAGAGAGCCCCTTCCTTGATCAAGGCACTTAATCGCCACTCAAGGAGTCAATGAAGCGTATTAGATTACAGTACAGCAGAATAAATTTCAAAATGTAACTCACTTCCATCATAGACGGCCCCTTAAACCATCATTCTGCCGTTTTTTAAGCATAATTTGAAAACTACTTGAACGAAAAATGTGAAATTTTTGAATTTGCATAAAGCAGGACTTAATACATCTAAATCCATCAAAAAAATTGTAGGTTGCAATTCATAATTTTTTTTAATATTAATTTCATAATTCATATCATAAAATTATAAAAATCGCAAATTCAGCTTATTTATGTTTGGGTATATTAGTATTATTACTACAAAAAATTTAGCACATTAGGAACATAATTTCGGGAGATATAAATAAAAATATGAAAATGTAATTTAACATTAGAAGCATTAAATTTTGAATGTTTATAATTCAAAAACTTATCATTCAAATGACCTGGAGTTTGGTGTCTAGGCATAGTTTGAACCGAAGATTTGAAATATCTCGTTAAAATTGGGTATTGCCATTGAAAAAAATGAAGTTTGGATTCGTTTTAATATGTAGATGACCCCCTAAGAAAAATTTTATATACATTATTTAAAAGTAGACTTTATTTCCAATCGTTCGGTACCACTAACTTTCTTCTACGATGATTTGTTGAGGAGTTAGTAGGGGGTGTTTACTTTTTTTTTTTCACGACTGTATATAAATATAAATCGTTTTTAATTTGAAACACGAATATATTTTTAAGCCTTAGTTTATTTGTTAGATTTCTCAACAACTACAGGGAAACCTATTTTTGGTATTTTCGTTTTAGCTATCAGTATCGTTTTAGCGATCACTTATTTATCTGAGTAGCACATTTCTCCCGCTGCAGACAAATTCTTCGAACCAATCTTTAATTAAAGGAAATATATGGATGAATTTGATCTTCCATTTTAAAGCAATGCGTATCTTTATCTCACAGGTCCTTCCGTATAGCTGAAAACGATACGATCATCAACCGCGCTATTATATTTTCTAATGTGTAAGACAAAATTTCGGCTGTTTTGGGCCTAATTTTTTAGATGATCATTTACAGTAGGATTTGGTCTAAGAATGATAGACGGATATGCAATATACTATAACTATTCCTCAAAAATTATCCAACATTTTTAAAAGGCTAATCATTCAGAATTGGTTTCACCTGATTATAGAACATTTCAACTCATTCTATAACAAAGCATGTACAACAAAATGTTATATACTAAAACTATTCCAGAAATTTGGGTGCAAAATAACAGTGCGAATTTCATCAAAATCTGTCCAGTAGAACTTTTAAAAAAGGCTAATCTTTTATAATCAGGTTCACCTGACTACTGAACTTTCTTCGATAACTTTATGACAAAGCGACGTAAAACTATATGCGGTATTTTAAAACCATCCGTGTAAAATTATCTAACCAACAATACAAGTTCCAATGAAATCCATTCGGAATTTTTAAAAAGGATAATTTTTCATAATCGGGTTCCACATGCTTATGGAATTTCCCCCTATAATTATATGACTCATCAGCGTATAACAATGTTACGCACCGAAACCTTAACTGAAAAACTAATAGTTCAAGTTGAATTAAAATTATTTCCGAAGAACTCAAGTTATAAGCAGCCGGAATCACATTCCCACACGAAAACATACAAATACTGAAATTTTCCAATTTAGTTATGCAAAAGTACACGAATATAAACAAATACTGAATTATTTACAATGTTTTTGAGTAATTAAATTAATCTTTTGCAAGTGGGTTGCAGGCATATTTTAAAAGATTCAAGGTTGAAAATTACTTTTAAAAAAAAACATAAAAAATCTGTAAATTGGGATAAACTTTTCAAACAAATTACTGAAAGTGCTTTTTGTTTTCTGTTAGACGTTGAAATAATCGGATGTATGATGTTTAGAGATCAAATTGCAGTAAAAGCGTAATTTATGGTACGGTTAGGTTGTTGCCACCAACAATATGATGCTAGGCGTTACTCATAGTCTTTTCTTCATAATATTGCATTAATAGCAAACGGCTATATTTTTCTTAACTGGGTTGCAGGTATATTTAAAAAAAAATATCCGTGATTGGAAATTAATTTAAAATAGATAAACAATCTGTAAATTGAGAAAAGCTTTCCAAACAAATATTACTGAAAGTACATTTTGTATTCTATTAGACGTTGGAACAATCAAATGTGCGATGTTTAAAGGTCAAATTGCAGTAAAAGTTAAATTTATAGTTGGGTTAGGTTGTTGCCACGAACAATATGATGTAAGAGTTACTCATAGCAATGTCTTTTCTTTATAATATTGCATTAATAGCAAACAGGTATATCTTTAGTAATTGAGGTGCATACAAATTAAAAAATATCCATGATTGAAAGTTACTTTAAAATACATTCAAATGAGAAAATTGAGATACAATTTTCAAATAAATTTCAGTTGAAAGAACTTTTTCCTGTTCGACAGTGTGAAAAATGAAATTGTATGATGTTCAGAAGTTAAGAAAAATTTCAATAAAGGCACAATTTATGGGTTAGGTTCGTAAATGACGTTTTTTAAGCAAAAAATTGTATTTTAATATATGTTTTGATATTTGTTTGGAATACATATTATTGTGGTATGGTTAGTAGTAGACGTAATTAAGACTTATTTTACTTATATTTATATTTCTTATTGGTCTTTTTAATGATTCGTGGACGGGAATACACTAATCTCAGTTATTTCCGTATCATTGCCGTATTATTTCATTGTAATGTATTTTACCAGGGAGGACCCTTATTATTGACACGAGCGAAGACGGGTAGTTCTGCTAGTATTCAAATAAATTTGGTTGAATATTCTGGTGCCAATGTGACATTTGGAGTTAAAAATTAAATGGGAAGAAATTCACCCATCAAAGCTCAATGGGTTTTAATGAGTTAAAAGTCAAACACATACTGACTTCGTTCATGTACTGAATTGCAAAACAGAAACTTTATGAATAAATAAATAAATACGCTAAAACAAAAAAGAAAAAAAAAGTAGGGCATAAAGAATTAAATCGACGATGGCAAAACTACATAATTTCAAATTTTTAAGTTAGTTTTTTGTTGTTGTTTCAAACGCAACCTTAGGCAGATCCACATAAACAAAAGTAAAGTTGCTTCATTTTTCTGTTGTCACTCAAAATTGTCGAATTCTTTCTTTGTAAAAACAACAATTAGTTAATGAAAGTATCATTTTGTATTCCAGTTGTCAAAAACAGAACAAAAAAAATACGAATATGACTATGTAATTCAATGAACAAATGACATAGTTTTATCGATTTGAAAACCAATGTTTTCGAAAAGTGATATAAGCATTATGTACATACAGTTTTGCTATTTAATATATTAAATAATACTATTTGCAGAAAATGGTATTTAAATTTCGTAATGTTTGGTACCTATACACATAATAGCAATCTTAATTCTTAGTTACTCGTGTATTGAATGATACAAATTTAAATATTCACATTGGTCAAAGATATTTTACAATTGCCTATGTCAAGGAAGTTTGATAACGGTAATTGTATGTGAATTTACAGTAATCATATGAATCATTAAATTATTTTCCAATAAATTTAGACACATATTGTGTGCCTCCTGCACGGGAAGATTTGCTGTATAAATTTCCGCGAGTATTTAATGGTTAAAATGCTATGTCTGATAATGATTTATGTCTATTTTGTCAAGTAATAATTACAAATTTGATTAATATATATTTTTGCATCATTTGAATGGCATCATATCCCGCTGGCTGCAAAAAACAAATATCGAAAGGTTTGTTTCGTTTTAATTCTTAAAAGAAAAATATTACTTCTATCCATATTTAAAGACTTGCGTAATATAGCGAATGCAGAAAATTTCCCAAAACATTTGAGTGTTGCACAGTTTCTATTTATTCCTGAAAAAAATTAAACCTTGGACCAATGTCTTTTAACTCGCCATTTCAATTATGGTTTTTTTTTTTTTTAAATTTCTTATGAATGTAAAATTTCAATTTGTTTGCGTAAAATAATTAAAGAAGTTTTAGTAGATTTTTTTAAACGAACCTGTTATAAAATAGATGTAGCGCGCTGGTTGAAATTAAATAAACACAAACTCGTCAATAACTCACAACACTTAATAAATAACAAAGTGAACTGTATCACACGTTTAATTATAAACCCTCTTGGTTTCACACTCTTAGAATAGAATAAATTACATGTCAACAAAAAAGAACGTTGCCATTTTTTAGAAATTAAACTTACACAAAAATGCTCGCACTGAGCGTTGGCAGACGATAAATAAATTTCGAACATACACCCCCGGCCTTGAAATCTTCAAGGGGTACACATAAAAGAGTTATATATGTTAATGAAAGGGCAAAGGACAGAGTTTATGAACCGCTCGTTTAAAATTTCCGGCAGCAGTTCTTACTATGGCGACTCTCACACGACCGTCATGGCCCGGAAATGTCTGAATAATTCTTCCTAACTTCCACTGAAGAGGGGGAAGAAGTTCATTTTTAATTAGCACTAAGTCACCAACATTTAAATTTGCTGTCGTACGCAACCACTTGGGACGTTGCTGGAGTTGAGACAAATACTCACCACTCCATCGCTTCCAGAAGTGCTGAAATACTCTCTGGGTTAATTGCCAACGGCGAAGTCTATTAGGGGGAATTTCAGAAACGTCAAGTTCTGGAATAGCCGTCAAGGCAGCACCAGTCAAAAAATGACCTGGTGTCAGGACTTGTAGATCACTTGGATCGTTCAACAGAGGACATAAAGGTCTAGAGTTCAAACAGGCTTCAATTTGTGACAATAATGTAGAGAATTCTTCAATTGTAAATAGTGAATTTCCCATTGTTCTACGTAGATGATATTTCACAGATTTTATGTTAGCTGCCCACAGCCCACCAAAATGTGGAGCAGACGGGGGATTAAAGTTCCAGATGATACCTTCATTAGCCACATAATTCTGTAATGTTTGATCCTTACTAATGCAGGATACGGAATTGTATAACTCACGCAGTTCCCTACTTGCACCCTTGAAATTTCCTGCGCAATCACTAACCAACTCAGCTGGTTTACCTCTGCGGGCAACAAATCTTTTTAGAGCAGCCAAAAATGTGGAAGCTGTCAAATCCGAAAACAATTGAAGATGAATAGCACGAGTTAAAAAAACAAATAAAAACAGCAATATAACTCTTAAACGACTTGACATTTCTACGATTTCTCTCCTTGCACATAAATGGGCCGTCATAATCAATTCCAGTCTTTGAGAATGGACGACTTGGCCTAACACGTATGGCTGGAAGATCCCCCATTATTTGAGTGCCAACAGATGGTGAAGCATGAAAACATTTTAAGCAACTCCTCACTATTTTTCTTACTGCATCTCGACCACTTAAAATCCAGAAATTGTTTCGAAGAACAGCTAAAAGAAGCTGTGGACCAGCATGTAAATAAGTTATATGATAATGTTTGATAATTAATGCAGTTATATGATGTGTCTTAGGCAATACTATTGGGTGTTTCTGATCTTCTGAGACATTAGCATGTCTCAATCTTCCACCAACACGCAAAATACAATTATGATCCAGGAATGGGTTTAAAGACAAAAGTTTACTTGAAGATTTTAAATATTTGTGATGACTTAAATCAGATATTTCCTCACGGAAACACTCGTTTTGAACTATTTTCAGAATTTTCGTTGTGGAATTTGAAAGCTCTAAGACTGAGAGAAAACCATTTACTCGATTTGATAACGACTTTCTTGCATTGTCTACAAATCTTAAGCACCACGCGACGATTCGTACTAGTCTATTCCAAGAAGAATATCTGAAAATCAGATGATCATCATTAAGTTTAGAAATATTTACAACACAATTCCTCTTTTCTTCCTTTAGGATAATTTCTTGTACATCCTTGCCTTCAAATGATTCATTAGACGGTTTATCCCATGGCTCTCTTAACCATTTAGGACCATGAAACCATAGCTCACAATTCACTAATTCCGATGGTAGCATACCTCTTGTTCCGCAGTCAGCTGGATTTTCAAGCCCGCGAACATGATTCCACGAAATATTAGGCAGTGTTTCTTGGATTTTAGCAACACGGTGTGCTACAAAGGTTTGCCATCTATGAGGCTCTGAAGAAAGCCATGCCAACGCAACTTTAGAATCAGTCCACGCAAACACTTCACTCTCCTTGAGACTTAAGTGATCCAAAACAACCTTTAGCAAATTTGTCAAAAGAAGAGCTGAACAAAGTTCCAACCTTGGCATTGACTGAGTCTTAATGGGTGCGACCTTAGTTTTAGATGTCAAAAGATTTACGGTGATTGTCTCATTCTGAGAAACTGAACGCATATATATAGCTGCACAATATGCTTTTTCAGACGCATCACAGAAGGCGTGAATTTGAAGGTTTATCTTATCTGCAGATAATACAAATCGAGGAATTTTCAACTTAGAAATTACCTTTAAATCATTCCGAAAAGATGTCCACCGTTTACTATGTTCTTCACTAATTGGCTCGTCCCAGGTAAGTGAAAACTTCCATAAGTCTTGCAGCAGTATCTTCATGGAAACAACACAGGGGGAAAGCAAGCCTAGCGGATCAAACACCTTTGCAACTTCTGACAAAATATCTCTTTTAGAATATCTGTCCTTTTTCTCATGGTCTAAAGCAGTGAAACAGAAGAAATCACCCGTTAAATTCCATTGAATTCCTTAAATTTTTATCCCTTCATCATTAGTCAAGAGCAATGACTCTGTACTTTCCTTACATTCTTCAGAAATATTCCTCAGTACTCCAGGTACATTTGAAATCCATTTTCGTAAATTAAAGCCTCCTCGTTTCATTAATAATGCCAATTGACTAATTAGTTCCACAACTTCTTCCTCATTCTGGCCGCCAGAGAGAAAATCATCTACATAAAAATCTTTCAACACAGCTGCAGATGCCAAAGGAAAATCGTTTTTCTCATCTAAGGCAAGCTGATGAAGAGCTCTTGTAGACAGAAACGGGGCAGATGCTGTACCATAAGTGACCGTTGTTAAACGATATTCCTCTAACGGATCCTGGGAATTCTCTCTCCAAAAAATTCTTAAAAAATCTCTATCTTCTGGATTAATCAAGATTTGTCTAAACATCTTCTCTATATCTGCTCGTACAACAATAGGTAAAACTCTAAATCTTAAAAGAATTGGAAAAAATTCCTGTTGTATACGGGGTCCGACCATTAGAATATCATTCAAGGACACACCAGAGGTAGATTTAGCAGAGGCATCAAAAACAACTCTTAATTTTGTCGTCGTACTTGATTCACGAATTACCGCATGATGAGGTAAATAAAAAACAAATGTAGGGACTCTTTCCGATTTGGATATTCGTTCCATATGACCCAAATCCGAATATTCCTTCATAAACTCTCGATAGTTTTTATAAATAGACTGTTGTTTTGAAAGCTTACGTTCCAAAGAATGAAATCGGTGTATGGCTAATTCCTTAGTATCACCTAATTGCGATGGAGAATCTTTAAATGGAAGTTTCACAACAAATCTTCCAGAACTATTTCGAAAATAATTGCTCTTAAAATGGTCTTCACATTCTTGTTCTTCCTTAGAAATTCGAACTAGCTCAGGAATGGAATCTAAAGACCAAAACTTTTGAACTAAATTATCTAGTTGAAATTGAATATTATTAACAGAAAATGTACGTTGACTTGTATCAAAAGAGGTAGTTCCCGTAATTATCCAACCAAGTTTAGAACATACGGCGAAGGGTAGAGTTTCTTCTCTTTTTATAACTTCCCCTTTAAGCAATGTAAAGAAAACGTTAACACCTAACAAGATATCTACTGGTCTTGATTCAAAGAATATTGGGTCTGCTAGAACTAAATCATTGAAATTATTCACAATATTTGAAGGAATAGAACTATACGGCACATTTGATGTGATTCTTTTTATCACAAATGCTCTAGTAGCAAATCTCACTTCAGAATTAAAATGGGGAGTAAAATTTAAATTTACCTCTTCATTAGATTCAGCATTATAAGAACCTAAACATGTAATCTGTACTTTAGTAGATTGCCTTGGCAAACATAATTTACGCATACAATTTTCACTTATGAAAGAGGCTTCACATCCACTATCCAGCAAAGCGCGACAGTTTACAAGATTACCCAGTGAGTCACGAACCTTAATCATTGCTGTACAAAGTAGAGTTTGCTTATTTTGAAATGAATGTAATCCCGACACAGAGTTGTTTGGAAATTCAAAGATGCTAGTGCAAGAAGTTTGATTTAATGACTCAGTTGGTCTCGGCTGAAATTCTGGTGCGTTCGGAGACAGAGGGCCAGTCGGCGTTTCATTTACACTATCTGAATAAGATTTCGGGTCTCTTGGAAGATGTAAAATTGTATGGTGAGGCTTATGACACACTTTACATTTACTTAAACTCTTACAGATTTTTGCATGGTGTTTATCTAAAAGACAATTGTAATACAAGTTGTTTCTTCTAATCAATTCTATTCTTTTATGTGTACTAAACTGCAAGAACTTAGGACATTTATACAACGGATGTGATTCCTTGCATACACAACAACTATTATTAGAAGACAACAATGTCGTTACTTTACCTTTCTTTATTTCCCTTAGTGAGGATTTGCTGTTTTGAAGGGTTCTAGCGTGATCCTTCAAGAAAGATAATAAGTTATCAAGAGTTCCCACCTCCTCCTTTTTTAATGTTCTTTCCCACCAATATCTCGTATTTTTATCTAATTTATCTGTAATTACATAAACTATCATTACTTCCGAAAATCCACTAACGTCTTGCTCAAGTACGCTTAAAGAACGCACACATTCGTTTATAACATCTACACTCTCTAAAATAGACTGTGCATTATTCGATATACAAGGCATTCCAATTAATTTCTTAATTAATGCATTAATTAACTCACGTTTATTTGAATATCGCTCCTTTAATAATTCTAAAGCTGTTTTATAGTTTGAATCAGATATTGGAAGACTCTGAATAATTTTAAGTGCGCTGTTTTTGCATGCCGATTTCAAATACTGCAATTTTTGACAGTCTGATAAACTCTCATTATTATCCACACTAGCTTTAAATAAATCATAAAATGATATTCATTCTTCTAAATTACCACTAAACGAAGGAAGCGTTAATTTTGGAAGCTTTACTTCTGGTATTTGAGATTTAGAATGAGATTTAGAAAGGCTATTATTTTGATTCGATTCATTTAAAGTAAATTTTGAGTTTTTCCGGTTAACACTTAACCAAAGATTGTCAAGTTTATCCTGTACGGATTGTTGCTCATCAACAAAATTATCTACATCTTCTTCTTTGCATTGTGAAAAAATTGCATTAAAAAATTCATGTAATTCCTCATTTAATTTTTCGATTTTATTTTCGAATAAAGCAAGCTGACTAGAATCAGCATCATCTATCGAACTAATAATATTATTTTCGAGTTTAGTTACAGTAGCTTTTAATACTCGTTTTCTAACTAAAATATCTTTAAATTCTGCCATAATGAGATAATATTAACAAAAAAGACTCACCGAATAGTATAGATGTTTAAATGACGCATCTTCTTTATTTACTTATTGCATCTAACTTCAGAACGATGACATGATTACACTTGAAAACGAAACTCCTCTTACCGTTCGTTCTATCACTCAATTCAACAACAACAAAAATATCAAATCTCCGGTAGACGTAACCAAAAATTGTGTAGCGCGCTGGTTGAAATTAAATAAACACAAACTCGTCAATAACTCACAACACTTAATAAATAACAAAGTGAACTGTATCACACGTTTAATTATAAACCCTCTTGGTTTCACACTCTTAGAATAGAATAAATTACATGTCAACAAAAAAGAACGTTGCCATTTTTTGGAAATTAAACTTACACAAAAATGCTCGCACTGAGCGTTGGCAGACGATAAATAAATTTCGAACAATAGATTCATTTCGAAAAAAAATGTAATAAGAATGAATACATTGGTATTAAGTTAATATACTCGCGTTCTGTTAGTACATATTTTATATGGCAACGAGAGTTTCAAAATTCGTCTTAACCAGGAAATCAAATTTTGGGAAATCGCGAAAACCATCTGACTGCGTCAATTGGATTTCATTGTAAACCAAACATTTACAACGCCAGAAAGAAATGATAAAAGATTGTAGTGTTTTTTTCTCAATGTAGGTTCAGCAATAGAATAATCTGATAGAGAAAACTTGATTAAAAAAATTATAATAAGCGAATACTGAAATTCACGCCCGCATATCTACTAATCCAGTAACGCAAATATATTATTTAATATCTTACACCAATATTATTTTAATGAAAATATAAATTTTAATTTATTTTATCTCATTGCAGTGGTGGAAAATTGGCGCAGAGGAGAAGCCTATTGACACCACTAAAATGTTATAGTATTCTTAATCTTAATAAAAACGCAGAAATTCTGTCATGAGATAAGGCGAAAAATACTACTAAAATTTAGTGGTGTCAATAGACTCCTCCTCTGCGCCAATTTTCCACCACTGCTCATTGCTATGACCAGTTTTATAAGCATGTCTTTCAAACAACTACCACTTGCAGTAGCAGTAGTAACACATGGTAAATGGAATACCATACAATTCTTTCACCACCCTTACCACTCATAGATAACATGCAAATAAATTTTATTATCACGCCTTTCACAAAACAGAAGTTAACAGGGAAAATCTTTTTAAACTAGCCGCCTCTGGCGACCAGTTTGGTCTCCCTTAAATGTATGCTAAGCATTGCTTCATTCTTAAACTAATTGACTTGCTCAATCCTTCCCCCGAGTTCAAAGATTCTGATACAGAAATCAAGAATTCTTTGCGAACTTGATAACTTTTCATACATTTTTGTTGTTATGCGTACTTCGTCTTTTTTGACAAATACCATTTAATTTCCGTAGCTGTAAAAAGGATTGAAATTTCAAGATTTGTTCATAAATTATCTAAATTAAACTTATTTTACTTAAACATGCTGTTACTTCAATGCTATTTTTTAGTAATAATAAATTTAATAAAATTTTGCAAATCATGCATTTATAAATTTTTTTTCACTACTTAATAACTAAATAATGAATATATATACTTTTGCTTTTATATATTTAATTTCTGAGTTCATAAATATCACAATATAGTGACGTAATTAAGAGAAATAGCAAAATAAAACCCTCGTGAAGGCAAGCCGTTAACAAACGTAAGTGCCACCAATTTAACTACTATGACGTCATAAGAATATTGTCTATTCATTGTTGAAAAATGCTTTGCGAATGATTACCACCATGGTCTAATATTTTCTACTTTTTATGATGAATGAATCTCTTGTGTTTGTTTACTTTATGAAGTGATATAGAAATATGTCAACTTAATTTCAATTGAAATTATTTTGGAATATATATTTATTTGAATGTAAATTAGAAACAATACTTTGATGTTGAAATGAAATATTTTAGTTTGTGTTATTAATATTACTATTAATTGTTTACTTAGGTACTTTTCCATTACAGGGGCCTTGGCATTATTTTTTTTAAAGCTTGGCGTAATTCAGGCTTCAGAACGTGAAATACGTTGATAAAATATATAAATAGCTATGAAAACAAACCTGGTGAACTTTTATTTTTATTTATATGTATTTATTCCATATAAACATTTTATTTACACATATTATACAATATTTGTTTACATAGAAATTACTTCTGTTTCTATATAAAAATAGATTATTGGCTTCTTTAGATTAAATAAATTGTATACATATGGAAAAAATTGCTTATGTATATGAAATAGGATATAGATTGCCGGAAAATACGATGCCAATTTTTTTTTCTCGCCAAGATCCTATGCTGGAAAGTATCTATTTATTTATTTATTGTATTTTAAATGAGGTAAATGAAATAAGTGTATTTTAAATGAAAGATTTATTTTAAATGAAATGAGTGATAGGTTTATATTTTTAATGAAATGATGGCGATGGAAGAATTTTTGGCGATTACCTGCGCCCGACTAATACAAAAGTACCGAAATGTCCGTTTGGTCAAGGCATACTTAGATACTACTTATAGTAGGCTATGGTTTGGCATATAAAAAGTGAAGCGGTCAGCCCGGAACTATTGATGACAGTCACATGACTTCGGCTTTTATTATATAGATGTTGCTTTTAACCTGAAAAATAAAAAGGAACATATCTTTATACATATTTTTCTTCTTTTTCTCTTTTCTGCAAACGGAGAATAATTAAAAACTTCCAGAAATAGCAATAGAACTTTTTTTGAAAGTGGTAACAGAATTCCCATAGTTATTTTCATGTGTATTCGTTACATATAAAGAATAACAATGCACATGTTCATTTATTTCAAAATGAATAAAAGCTTTTCTTCAAGTACATTATGAAAGCAAAATTTTATTCCAAAATTCTAGTATCATTGTGTCATTCGGAGATTATAATTAAGTGGTATAATAACATACCACAGCCATTCAAGGGATTTAGAAAGGAGAAAAATCTTACATTTTTCACTTTTTTTCTCCAAAAAAACCTTTTTCTTTACACTGTTTCTTACTGTGTTAGTTTACTTTTTCAAATATTTTTTTTTTGTTTTTGTTTTAAAGGTTTCTTTGAATGAAGTCACACGTGTGTAAACAAAAATCACTCAATTTTTTTAAGGTGCTGCAGCACAAAAACTGTTATTTTTGGAAAAATAACAATTTAACAATTTGTCAAAGACATGATATATATTCAAATTATCAATGCACATAAAATTATTCGATATTATATGAAATTTTCCGCATATTAAACAGCAGCACAAGAAGAAAATGTAATCGAGGAAGATGGGGAATATAACCTAAATGCTAAACCAAAAAAAAAAAAAAAAAAAAAAAAAAAAGAACAGTTGCACGGCAAAAAGATTTGATCTCGTCTTTCACTATAGAAGCTTTATTTTGAAATTGACTGATTGCAACCTCATAAAATTTGTCTTCATTAAAAGTTGTATTTCATTTTTAAAGAACGTCATAGAGCAAAATTATTAATAACATCAATTAAAACAAATTTTCTTTTGTTGTTCACCTAAATTTTGTGCTTCAATAAATAGTAGACATTAATCGCAAATATAAAGTACTACTATTTTCGAATTCTTTAAATAATTTAATCTCAGAAATATTTGATTTAATATGGCGAATAAGGCTTTCACATATAATATTAGAGTATTCAAAATTTGAAATATTTGGAACATATGCAATTCATACCAATCTTTACCCCTTTAAGGGGGAAGCAATTGCGTTTGTGTAATGCTGAATTCCCACCGGAAATTTAGAAAAAAAAAATTCAAAATAAGGAAAAGCAATTTTGCGGCTTTTTTCCACCAAAGTTAGAAAAGTAAAATTTCATAAAATTTTTATGGTGCAAATCTTCATTAATCGTAGGTGGGATAAAATATATCCCATCGCCCTTCAAGGGGTTAAAACTTAAACCTCTCGCTGCGTAATTGTTTTCTCAAAATATTTTCAAAAATCGCGTAATCCTTTGCGACGAGCTTCTTTTAAGAATTTTTATTCTTTTGTCACCGGTTTTTCAAAACACAACTTTTCGCCTGCTCCGATTAGATAAGGCAGACTTTGTAATAAAAAGTTACTGGTGGATTGATCAAGGAGGGTTAATTAGACGGAAAAAATGCATCCCGATGAAATCTCTCGGTTGCGCAAATTTTGCTACTTTTACGTTGCCCGAGAAACTCTCGGGTTGCTCAGCGAGAGGGTTAACCATTCGCGCATTCGATTTTATAAATTTAAATATGCATGTTACATATTTACATTATTCGAAAACATTTTACATATGTCTCAATTAAAGGCTTCTTATATGAGTAATTATGTTTGACTTAAAATTAATCCTTTGAAACATTAATTTTATTTTTCTAAAAATTTAGACGTAAACGGTTTACAAAATATGCGGCACCGGAAATTTTTCTGTACGAGTTTTCGCTAGTATTTACGGGTAATAATTCTAAGAATAGAATACGTGAATGTACATATAGACGTGAATGATTTAGTTTTTTTTTTTTTTTTTTTTTTTTTTTTTGTCAAATAATAAATAAAGTTTGATTAAAATATATACAGGGTGTCCGAAAAGTCTGGAAACGGTCGAATAACTCGAGAAATACATAAAAACTATTGAAAAACGAAAATATACGTGTTAAATATTTTAAAAAAAGTTACGCAGTTATACTAAATTTGACCACCGCAACCGGCTCCATGGGGATCAAAGGGGGTCTAACTTTGAAATCTTGAATGACGAACCCCATTTTTTATTGCAGATTCGGATTCTACGGACAAAAATAAGTAACTTTTTGTATTTAACATTTTTTTTTCCGGATCCTCGTTGATCATGTTGCAATTGAGCAAATTCGACAGATGCATATTTTGGTTTTCCCAAACAGGTTTTGACATCTCTAAATATGATTGGCCAAAACTTTTGACGTCAAAGTCAGGGCCCGATTATCCACGGGGCAAATTCCTACCACTAAAAATAAACAGAAAATTTTGCCTCATTCATGGCAGAAATTTTACATGAATACGGCGTTTAGATAAGGCGAACTTTTCTTTTAAAATTTATTGGTGTACGTATGCCCCGTTGGTAATCAGGCCCTGGTCAAAGTTGCCGTCTTTAGAGGGAATAGTGTTTCTCGAAAACCATCAGTGCCGGTTGTTTCGATGGCGTTTTATTGTTTTTTCTATAAAAATTAATATACATACATTAAACTAGTTTTCTATTTGCATATTTTTTATGCAGTCAATCGTTTCTAAATAATAACAAGCGCATTTTGATCATTTAACCCGTTAACAGTTTTCCCCGAGTGCCGATCGGTCAAAAAGAGTTTGCTATCTTCAATACTAAAAGCTTTTGGATACCACTTAATCTTAACCCCTTCGTGACGGGAGACTTTTACGAAATATTTAATCATTTGTCACCGTTTTTTAAAAACAGAAATTTGTGTGTTCTAAAATTGAGAAAATGCGCTGATTAAATACGGCAAATTTTACAGTAAAATTTTACTGGTGAGGAAAAACAAGGGTCATGAGCGCTTTATGCGGCACGTATACGTGTCGCTCGTCCCCAAAGGGTTAACTGTAATCTTTGGTTTGTTAAATGGCATACCTTTTAAATTGTTCAAAGTCATACATTTTAGTAAAAAAACATGTGCCGTGTCCTTATTTTAAATTTATTGTGTCAAACAAAACAGACAGTTTAGCAGTTAACGTGTAAATAGTGTGTATATAACAGTGTATATAACATATAATAGTATAAATAACGTGTAAAAACACCTCCCCTCACGAAAAGAAAAAGCATAATCTTCATTATTTGGGGGAGGGATGAGTGGATTTTCAGCGTTTCGATGACTTCTGCTGTTTTTTTTTTTTTTTTTTTTTTTTTTATCATCTAATTCAGAGGGCTGATGCGGGTTTATGGTTTCTTTAAAATTATTTCTATATAATAACAACTAGTGTAAAATATTAAATATATCTACCCTATATATATAAAATCTTAATGAAACGAATTTATGAAACGGATATATGAAACGACTGAAATGTAACGAATTTATGAAACGATTCCATAGCTGCCAACTTATACGGATTTTTCCTACCACTAAAATTTAATAATACATTTTAGTTAATTGAATCACCGAATTTCACGAAATTTTAACGTTTAAATAAGTCAGAAATTTCTATTAAATTTTATTGGTATAAAAAATCCGTACAAGTTGGCAGCTATGCGATTCTATTAAACGACTGATTAAACAAGTGATTATGTTTCGCGCGATTTCTCCTAAAATATGGAATACTTTGCGATGAAATTAACACCAAAAATCGGTATAATAACTAAACTATTTTGTTTTTAATTTGTTCTGCAAATTACGTTTTTTTATATTTTTTTCCCCATTTGTTATTTTATTACAATAAAAAAATAATGAAACAATTTTCTACAATATCCTTCCTCTATGAAAATTAAAACGTCTTCTCCCCCTAAAAATAATCAACAGAGCTTAAAGAGTTAAATTATATTTTAAGTTTAAAAGTTTCAAAGATCAAAATTTTTCAATTGCTTAAAATTAATAAATATAAAATTACGAAAAAAAAATGTAAAAAACATATTAATTTAGAAAAAAATATATTATATTCATTAGAATTATTGAAAAGTTTTCTGCCCTACTTGCCATTTTGTAGTTGCAGTAACTAATCAATCATCAAAACCTATAATCCCAACTCTTCCTGAAATTTACGCTACTCACCTATCATTTGCTCACGCTCAGCCAGCACAAAAAAGATTTTATGTTTCCTTTTTTTTTGTCCTATATGTTATTCTAAATTATTAATTATAAATAAAAAAAACATACACCTCCAATTAAATGATTAGAAAAAAAAAAGACAGCAGAAGCCATCAAAATGCAGAATATCAACACACCTCGCCCCCAAATAATGGAGATTATCATTTTTCTGTTCGGGAGGGGAGTTGTGTATTTACTCGTTAAAAGATCAAAATACGCATGTTATTAATTAGATTGACTGGATGAAAAAAAATGCAAATAGAAACTAATTTAATAATACTAATTTAATAATTTAATCAAGATTTCATTTACCATCCATAATCCGAGAATCAATTGAGATATTTTTACGCAACAAGAATATTTGCAATGATTCAGTGTCCATAGAATTACCTAAAATTTGGAAAGAGATGCTGTGTAATTTTAGTAACAATAGTAAAAATTAAACCACGCTCGAGAATAGCCAAAATAATTTTATTTTTATTTTATATTTTGCAATGCTTTTCATTATGCATGTTGTCTTGTGACATTGTTTACCATGTTATTGTTTTGAAAATTAATCCACGCTCACCAATAGCTAATCTAATCTTTTAAATTAATTTTATGTTTACAATGTTTTTCATTATGCATCATGTCGCGTGACATTGTTTAGTATGTTTATTGTTTTTAAATTATGTGTAAATATTTTCTATCGTTGAATGATTTTGAAAATGTTGCCGTTTGTGCAACGAAACGATCGTTCATCTTAATAAAGATTTTCTATCACTTTTTATAGCATTTTCTAACTTTATATGTATATTTTCGTTTTTCAAATTGATAAGTATTTCTCGAGTCATTCAACCGTTTCCAGACTTTTCCGACACCATGTATATATATCCTCCTGAGACCCAAGCAAAATATAATGCATATATATATATACTTTTTTAAATATGAGTTTTTTTCAACAAATAGGCATAAAAAATGATGTTTTTAAAGAAATTAATAAATTTTGATTTTTTTTAATTTTGTTTTAATGCACACCCATCTAAACGGATGTTCAGTTCATAACTTGCTTTAAAATAATTTAAAAAATGATAAAAGTATGAGAAATAATAGAATCTACTAAAAAGAACATAAGGCAAGTATTAACATCTGCTATTAAAATTGCAAAAAAAAAAAAAAAAAAAAATAGTTTAAACAAATTAAAATAACATAAAAACGAAACTTACCAGCAGAATGTAGAATTCCAACTTGGCTCATTTATTACGCCATTTTGTAAACAAAGTAGTTACTGTTGCCAGAATCTAAAAGCTGAATGTTGATTTTTGATTCATACATTAACATGCCAAACTTGTTTTAGATTGCTACAGTGAAATTTAACGCAATAGAAGGCGAAAGCAAAACATCCATTTAAATGGATGCCAGGTCTCAGGAGGATATAAACATATATATTTGAGTGTGTATGTGTGTCCGTTTGTGATTTTGTATAAGGCGATGATTGCTATTGGAGCATACCAGCTATTACCGTATGCACGTTTGCTACTCGCTGAACGGAGTCTGTGACTCGTATGTCTATGCAGGATTCGATTACCGCAGGGGAAAATATCCACCAATGTTTTAATATTGACATTTTCGCCTAGTTTAAACATATAATTTCTGTCTTAAATTAGTCAATTTTTTTTAGTATAACAGTATAAAATACTTGTGGATGTTTGCTCCTTCCGGAATAGAGCCTTTAGCACTGTAACCATGCTTTAACCCTGTATCGGGCAGTGGTAATATACTTATCACTTAATTTTTATTGTAAACTGGTCGATTCGTACCGGAATGTTTAGTAAAATACTTTGTTTTTATAATGCCGCTGACAGAAAAGCTGCTTTATATTTTTGATTAAATCCTTTTCTAGATTTTGGTGGCAGTGAATCTTTCAACATTTCAGCCACAGTATTCAGCAAGGTTCTTCTACATAAGGTTGTTCCGTTTGAAGGATAGCCAATCAGATCAGGGCAGGACTGAAACGTCAGATGGCGGACAAGATCGGAGATCGACTAGACGTGAGCAAGTAAATGCATTGCCCGATTACTAGATATAAGTTTTCAAAAAAAAAATTTAATGTCACTATGCATATTCAGGATCAAAATGATGCAAAAATATTACTCTATAATTAAACTAATTCTATTATTAAAAAAAATTATGCATAAAGAAGAACAACGGAATATGAAGTAAATAAATTTTTAAAAAGTAGATCTTCGAAAGTAAATTGAACGAAATCACTTTACTTAAAATAATTTGTTCATGCACTGATTGGGGTTAATTAAATATAAAATACATAATTGTTAAATAATAGCGCTATACGTTTGTTCACATTTAAATACTTGAGTAAATTCGCGTATAAAAATTAAATTTTTAATGCGTAAAAGTACAAATAAAAACTTTTAAACTATTGTATCGCAGTTAAGCGAAATCAATTCCATTATTACCAGAAAGTTTAAACAAAGGCGTTGTAGCCGTACAATGTAAATTCTAAATTACACAGACGTCAAAATAACGAATAAAACATTAACATTGAGTAACTTGTATGCCGCGCTATATCATCATCAGAGTTACGGTTGTCACAAATAAAATATCGAGGGTCTTCGTTTGGGCAAGCCTCGTGTACCCAAAATCTTGCATTGCAACCACTTTTCTCGTTGTTTGCTGTTTTTCCAGCTACCAGCACACACCAAACACCGAGGCAACTTGCCCCGTGTTCAAAGCGCCTACTAGCCCCATAATAAATTTCTTCACAAAAGGGACCCGTAATCATGTAAGCATAAATAATCCAAGTAAATCACATATGGGGTAGGTACAGATAATCATACACTAAGAAAAACTGCACGAGTTAAATCGCAATTATTAAGATAAGTATTAGAAATTAGAAAAAGAATGAAGCAACAAAAAATTACTTATGAGTGCAAAAAACAGAAAAATCGTAATAGATGTCCACTGCACGTAGGTAACGCTGCAAAACTACAATGAGGATTGTAAAAAACAAGAAGGGAGGTACTCTGTGACTGGTTGCGCAATCTATTCACAAACAGGCGATTTATGAGGACTGAGCCTACTTACCCCTGTAGACAACTAGATCCGGCTTCCCCTATACGCTATTGGCAGAGGGTATACGCTAAAGTCATGAACGTCATGCCTAGAGTAAACGTTATAGCTTTATTTGAGAAACACAGGGTGTACTGTGCTTCTTAAAAAAAATCCAGAAGGTATACGGCGTTCACCCGGGTATACCCTCCACTACACCCCTGTTCACTATGTTTATTCAGGATCAAAATAATACAAAAATATTACTATATAATTAAACTAATTCCATTATGAAACAATATGTACTATACATATTTTTTACATAATGATATACAAATAGCAATATAGTTATTTCATATATACAAAATTTCAGCAAACACTGAAAAATTTAAAACAACTTCAGTTCTAAAATTTCCATGTTATCTTATAAAACACATCAAATATAACATTTCTCCATGCAAATAAGAAACTATAGAAAGAAAATTTATGGAGCTATACGGATTTAACAATGAATTAACATTTACAAAAAATAGAAGGGCATAGATGTCAACTTTTACGCTTTTTTGATACCAATAAAATTTAATAGAAAATTTTGCCTTATTTAAATTACACATTTGCACGATTAGCCTAGACAAAATTTTCTACAAAAGTTTAGTGGTAGGAAAAAAGCGTAAAAGTTGGCAGCTATTGAAAGGAAAAAAAAAGTAATAACCATTATCATACTTTCAATAAGTCAATATGTGACTAATACTTTTTACACACTATCAGGTTGCAAAATTATAGATCCTCATTAATAATCAAAATTCAATTTTTAAATTCATTAGTTTCAAATGCGCATCTTTATGATTCAATTATCTGTAACAATATACATACACATGGCTTAGTTTCTAGCAAAAAAAGAACAAACTACAAAAGCTCTAATATTCTGCAGTAATATAAATGACCAGAACAAAAACATTAAAATCAGGGGTGGGAAATTTTTAGAAAATCCTACCCGTCGCGGTCTTGACATTGGTGCGCAGTATTTATAAACTGCGGTCTGTTTTGACTAATATTAAAATATTCACTAAAAATAAAGAAGTACTGCAACACAGCTCATGTGTCAGAGCAAATTAAGTACCGCGCGGGGCTAGAAAGTTTATCAGAGAGAATATTTTAGAAACACGAACAAAAAGCAGTGAGTAAAAACGGCAGAAACAGTTGCAGTTAATTCTGACATTCCTCATCGCCGTTCTGAAATCATTAAAAAAAAAACCCTATACATGACACACTATGTCACATACGTAAGTGCTTTGGTAGGAAAGAACGCAAAAGATTGGAGATGGGAGGGATATAAAAATAAAATTTAGGCATTGATTTTTTAGAAACACTATTTTCGCTGAAATCCGGAGTGGGCACAAGTGAATTCAGACCAATATATAAACTTCCACTAAAAATAAAGGAGTAGCGAAGCTGAGCTCCGAACAAATTAAGCACTGCTAATAGGTTATTACTTCAACCTTACATTAATTTTCATCTTAAATTCCTTCTTCATTTTATTAATCAGAGTAACTCGAACACAATATTTAATAAAATAAATATTATAATTATTCTGTTTGCGAATCGCCCGGTTAGCTAGAAACGAAGTGCATGTCCCTGCATCAGCAGCAAAAGTAAAACAGAACTACGAAAAATCGAGAAAATCGTTATCACAGCGCCTACTTCCAGGGTTACATATCCATTTTCAACTGGGACTTGGCGTCAATAGTCAAAAACATAGGTATGAAGTTTGGAACAAACCTATGCTTTCCGATGAAACAATAATGGAAATGGCACAAAAATCGCTATTACAGCGCCCCCTCCCGGCGGAATATCCCAAATTCAACCTGGACCTGCTGGCCAAAGTCAAAAACATACACATGAAATTTTGTTCAATTCTATTCGTAACTTCATACACTTTTCGATGATAGAATATTGAAAATGGCACAAAAATCGCTGCTACAGACTTATATGAAATTTGGTTATATTCTATGCATGACTTCGTATACTTTCCGATGATATAATGAGACATACGTGTATACGGACAAACTGATATTTTGTAAAAACATGTTTTTCGGTTTCTCCTACCCTTAAAACGTGTAAATCCGTCGAAACCTGGAAGTCGAACAAAATTTTGACTACCATACTTTCTTCTATTATAGATAAAAGAAGGTAAAAAAAGATAAATGCTAAAACAAATATTCTAATAGAGGAAATTTTTTTAAGTTAAAAAATTAAAATAACAAAAGAAATCTTTCAACTTTTTTATGCAATTTTTGACGTTTTTTTTTTTTTTTTTTTTAAATTTTGTGGCGCTTTTCCCATATGAATAAAACGAATCCGGCTCTATTTTTTTGCCCTGTATAGTAAATCTTGTCAGTTTTTCAATAAAGTTTATTCGGAGTTTGCCTTTTTCGCGAGTTTTTTATACTAATTTTAGAGTTTTGAGATTTGCAAAAGGAACTCGGTTACCAACTTATTTGCTCCTCTGCGAGTTTTGAACTGTGTTTTTCCATTTCTTGGCGATTTGTCTGCATTTGTGAAAGAAGTACCGTTTTAGTTCCGGTAGTCCAATATAGTAAATGCTGTCTTTTTTTTTCACTTTTATTTAAGTTTATTCAGATATTCTCGCGATTCTTTTATGCAATTTTTAGAGATTTTCGCGTTCTGCAGAAATTTTTTGACATGCGTAAAAGGAATTCGGCTTTAAAATTGCAGCCTAATATAGTAAATATTGTCCTCTGCTATTTTAGTGTTTTTCGTTGCGATTCTCTAATAATCGTCAGTTAACAAAATGCCCGGCTTTTGAAGAATTCCGGATTTGAGACTTTGTACTGTGTTTTTAAATCTGTATACGTGTTCTCTGAGAGTTATTAGAACATGATATAGTGCATTCACTAGGTTTTTTTCATAAAGTCTGTTAAAATAATAGAATAATTAAAATCATTTACAGAAAAAAAATTCTATCGCAGAACAGCATACAGAATACTATTGAAACGAGCGAAGCGAGGTGAATCCGTCCGCAACATCACGTGATACGCGAGCAGTTAAAAAATCTTTATAGTTGGCGCATCGCACGAATGATACCCCCCTGGTATTCACTTGGCCAATAAAAGGTTTATACTTCATTTATCTCAACTGCTGTTGCCAGCAGTGGTCTCTCGATATGCTTATTGTCTGTAGAGTCTATGGTTGTACCTCGTACTGAACAGGTACTGAACAGGTAATCAGCATTAAGGGGTTTCCTAGCTGTTATCAGCTTAACACCCAGACTAGGAAATTGGAATGTCTTATGTTTTAATGAGCCATTGGGATAAAGTTAAACTGTAGCAATGCTACTAGAAGAATAAAAGAAGTTAACAAGAGAAAAATAAGAAATTTAAGAAAAATAGGAATAAAATTAAATTTAAGTAAAATCTTAAGAAGAAAGAAAGTTAACAATTAATCTTAAAAAATACATGAATCTTAAAATAAGTAAAGTCAAACTGTAGTTGTAAAACTACTATAAGGAATTTAGAAAGTTAAAGTTAGTACTGTTCAGAGAAACACACACCAAGCAAGGGCAAGAAAAGCTAGGGTGGCAAGACCACAACATCCAACCAAAAAAGGAACAATTCAGGGCCGTACATTTCATTTTTTAAGTTTTTCAATTTTTATGGTCTCTATGTACATAGAGACGTTTTTTTTTTTTTTTTTTTTTTTTTTTTTTAAGAAAAGTATATAAAAAGGAAAGAAAAATAAGAGAAGGCTAAATATAGCGTGGTGAACTCAGATGTTACTGAGTGTCCATAATTATGGAAAACCTGGGCCGTTTCCGATGGTGGGGTTCAAAAGCGTCATAATCCGGTAGCTCCGCTACGATTTCATTAGGGAGGTCAAAGATTTTTTCATAAATTTTTTTGGCTAAGTCGTTTATGCGCTTACGTAAGGTAGTAGTTTTTAGGTCTCTTCGGACCGTGGAGTTGCGAAGATAACGAGATGCGTTACGGACAGTACGCAGGTTGGAATTGTGCAAGCGACTAAGGTTGTCCATAGTGGTCTTACAAGTGAAGCCCCAGGCCGGACTGGCAGTAGGTTTATCAGTAGGTTTATCTTCTGGTTTTTTGGCCTCTGGCTTACGGACATAATTATATGTAGATAAAAGTTCCGCCATTGCATTCGGAATGCTTTTAGGATTTTCTTTACGGACGGTTTTGGGGTCCTGCTGTTTTTTATGAAACTGGGGGGTTTTGGGGCAACCACGGTAAGTAGCCACGTGCTCACCATAACAATTTGAACATTTGGTATGATCTTTCCAATTTTATTGCACTGGGGAGTTAAATGCTCTTCCGAGCATTTGGCGCATTTTGGCGGCAGGCGGCAAATCTCGCTGGAATGTCCAAATTTCTGGCAACGGTAGCATTGCTTTACGATGTTGGTGCCTTTAAATCGCTCAATATCTACTTTAATGTAGCAAATTTCGTGAATTTAATAGATTTCTTCGAATTTTTCTCGTGGGAGAACATTGACGACGTAGAGGGGCATTGGTCGACCGGTCTTTCTACTTTTCATCATTGAGGCTCTATTGGCCACGAAATTATGTTCTTTAAGAGCTTCAATTATGACCTGGGGGTCGGTATATGGGGGAATTCCCCTAATGACGACTTTCCTGGGGCGCTGTTCCGCGGGGCTCAGGGTTGTATAAGGAATTGTTTTAGAATCAAGATAGTCTTGTGTTTTTCGGAAATCTGCATCAGTTTTACAGTGGATTTTGAGTAATTCACCGTCTAATTTAATCAGGGGATTGCTGTCGTTGAGTTTTTTAATCTCACTTGCAAGTTCCGTCCACTTGCCTTGGAACTCAATATAGAAGGGGTGGATTTTGGGTTTTTTAGGGACTACTTCAGTAGTAGAGCTACCGGCTGACTCTCCTTGAGAGGGCTCAGAAGAATCTATGTTATTTTCGTCTAGGTATTTTTCAGATATATTGGCATATTTATTCTTTAAGGGAATAGTAGATTTGAGATCATTTCTCCTACGTTTTAGTGTATTAGCAGCGGTAAGCCGTCATCTGAGTTCACCGCAATTGCCTTGAGTTTTGTTAAGATGTCAATTAGATCATAGTCATGATCATGGATAAAAGTTTTAAACTCTCTTAGTTGACTTAATTTTAGGGGGTCAAATGGCTCATTGAACAAAAACATAAGATAATTGAGAAGATTACTCACGCAAGTCTTGTGTTGAGGATTCGTCAGGTAGACATCTTTACTTAAAAGTCTCGTTATGTAGTTATCACAATCTTGCAGGAATTGCTGTACAATCAGTCTTTGTACTTCATCCGTTACTCCGGGAAATTCCATCCACGCAGCAGCTAAATCAGATTTCTCCTCTCCATTAGGGATGCGGAGTGCATTGTCTGAAAATTTAAATGGGTCCTCAGTACCCATTATTGTCGTCGGTGAACCCTCTATATATTACTACTATGATGCATCAAGTCCAGGAAACAGTCACTTATTCGTACGAACTAGTTTCTATTACGTGTCACTATCAGCACCACAACTCATTCGATGATACTTGCAAAAGATCCCGCAAGTTCTAAAATCATTGAACTGCGACTACGGTCTCTTGAGAATAAAACGAACAGCACAGAGAAAACACGTCTCTTCTCTCCAAGAGGTACCAGCCAACCGACTAGGTTGTCCCAAGGTTCTTCTACATAAGGTTGTTCCATTTGAAGGATAGCCAATCAGAGTAGAGCAGGACTGAAACGTCACGTGGCGGACAAGATCGGAGAAAGACCGGCCGTGACAATGTAAATAGATGAGTAAAAGAACGGAATATGAAGTAAATAATTAAAAAAAAAAACAGATCCTCGAAAGTAAATTGAACGAAATCACTTTTTCTTAAAATAATTTGTTCAAACACTGATTGGAGTTAGTTAAATATAACATACATAATGGTTAAATAATATCGCGATACATTTGTTTCATGCAAATACTTCAGTAAATTCGCGAAAAAAATTACATTTTTAATGCGTAAAAGTACAAATGAAAACTTTTAAACTATTGTAAAATAAAATTAATGGATGAATTATATGAATATGATGGCACAGCAGTAATAATAAAAAGACTAGAATTAACAAACAGAATAAATTAAACAAAACTTTTAACAATAATCCATTGTCCGATTACTAGATATAAGTTTTCAAAAAATTTCGAATGTCACTATGCTTATTCAGGATCAAAATCAATATGATTCCAATATCTGTAACAATATATATACACAGGGCTTAGTTTATAGCAAAAAAAAAAAAAAAGTACCGGAGCTCTAATATTCTGCAGTAATAACAACAAAGTTTATAATCCCCTGCCCCCCCCCCCCACATGCGCATATTTATATTTCATACACTATTTCAAATTTTAAAGCAATTTTGTCTTCCTCAAAAAGAAATTTATGTTTTTGACATTCCTTTAGGCATTAATATCTAATAAATTCTAATAAATGAACAGAGCAAAAACATTAAAATCAGGAGTGGGAAATTTTCAGAAAATCCTACTCGTCAGGGACTTCTTTGTATTGGTGCGCAGTATTTATAAACTCTGGTCTGTTCTGACTAATATTTAAATATTCACTAAAAATAAAGAAGTACTGGAGTTGCGCTCCTGTGGTATTCGGAGCAAATTAAACACCGTGTAGAACTAGAAAGTTAATCAGAGAGAATATTTTAAAAACACGAACAAAAAGCAGCGAGTAAAAACGGCAGAAATAGTTGCGACTAATTCTGACATTCCTCATCGTCATTCTGAAACCATTGGAAAAAAAAAGCTCTACACAGGACACACTATGTCACATACGTAAGCGCTTTGGTAGGAAAGAACGCAAAAGATTAGAGATGGGAAAAAAAGATATAAAAATTTAGGCTTTGATTTTTTACAAACACTATTTCCGCTAAATTTCGGAGTGAGCGCCGGTGAATTCAGACCAATATTTAAATTTCCACTAAAAACAAAGAAGTAGCCGAGCTGAGAATCAAACAGAATATATTAACGATAATATCCAACGCAAATTAAGCACTGCTTATAGGCTAATACTTCAACCCTACATTAATTTTCATCTTAAATTTCTGCTTCATTTTATTAATAAGAGTAACAAGAATATAATATTTAATAAAATAAATATCATCGTTATTCTGTTTTGTTAGCTAGATACGAAGTGCATGTCGCTGCATCAGCAACCGATGTACAACAAAACTGCGAAAAATCGAGAAAATCGCACAAACATCGTTATCACAGCGCTTCCTTCCAGGGTTGCATATCCATTTTCAACTGGGATCTGGCGTCAATAACCAAAAATATGCGTATGAAGTTTGGTTTAAATCTATGCCTAACTTTGTATGCTTTCCGGTGAATCAATAATGAAAATGGAACAAAAATCGCTATTACAGCGCCCCCTTCCGGCGGAATATCCCCAAATTTAACTTTGACATGCTGGCCATAGTCAAAAATACACTTCGTGTACTTTCCGATGATATAATGAGACATACATATATACGGACAGACACATATTTTGTAAAAACATGTTTTTCGGGATCTCTGACATTTAAAACGTGTAAATCCGTCGAAAACTGGAAGTCGAACAAAAATTCGACTACAATACGTTCTTCTGTTATAGATAAAAGAAAGTAAAAAAAAAGATAATGCTAAAGCAAATATTTTAATAGATGATTTTTTTTAAAGGTAAAAAAAATCACTATAACAAAAGAAAATTTTTTATGCAATTTTTGACGTTTCCTTTTTTAAATTTTTGCGGCGATTTTTCCATATGAGTAAAAGGAATCCGGCTTTATTTTTTTAGCCCACTATTGTATTAAATCTTGTCATTTTTTTCAATAAAGTTTATTCGGAGTTCGTACAGAGATTTTCGCATTTTTCTCGAATTTTTTATGCGATTTTTAGAATTTTGAGATTTATAAAAGGAACTCGGTTACCAACTTTTAGCGAAATTTTCTCCTCTGCGAGTTTCGAACTTTTTTTCCCGCACTTCATGGCGATTTGTCTGCATTTGTGAAAGAAATCTGGTTTTAATATAGCAGGATAGCATTTCTAATATAGTAAATGCTATCCTCTTTTTTTTTTCTTTCATTAAAGTTTATTCTGAATTTCTCACGATTCTTTTATGCAGTTTTTAGAGATTTTCGCGTTCTGCAGGAATTTTTTGACGCTCGTAAAAGGAATTCGGTTTTGAAATTGTAGCTTAGTATGGTAAATTTTGTCCTTTGCGATTTTCCAGAATAATAATCGCCAGTAAACAAAATGCCCGGATTTTGAAGAATTCAAAATTTCGACTTCCGGATTTGAGGCTCTGTACTGTATTGTTAAGTCTGTATACGTGTTCTCCGAGAGTTATTAGAACACGTTGATATAGTGCATTCACTAGGTTTTTTTTAAAAAAGGCTGTTAAAATAATATAAAAATTAAAATCATTCACAGAAAAAAAATCCAACGCAGAACAGCATACAGAATACTATTGAAACGAGCGAAGCGAGGCGAATCTGTCCGCCACGTGACGTAATGCGCGAGCAGTTAAGGAATCTTTACAGTTGGCGCATCGCACGAATGGTACCCCCCTGCTTTTAGGTATTTCAAATAACATCTAACACATTGCAGAAAAAAAAATGTAAAGTGATAGCAGCCTAACTCTATAACAACACCATCAAAAATTGACTCAAAAACCAAATTTTCTTTTAACGTTTTTAGAATGGCGATTTTGTAGTTGTAATTGCCATTGATACATTTTGGCTAAAAACATACTTATTTTGTAAATATTTTTTAATGATAGTATGGAATCTTTACAACAGTGTGGATACTTTGTATTTTACAGTTACAATAGTTATTTAGAAGTGTTATATTTAAAAAATAATTTTTTAAGTTAATATAAAAATTATTTGAAAAATTAATAGCATAGGATAAATTTTAAAAAACTGCCAAAAATTTTGTACATGCCGGTACATTGTAATATATATATTTTTTGTAATTATGTATGCATATAGATATAGAATAAATCAATTTCAGCTGCCACTATTTGCAAATCTTAAATATAAGTGATTTTTTATCAGGTACGGAAGTGTAAATTTCGAAAAGACAATTATATGAGATTTAAAAAAATTATGTAACTAGACATAAATCATTTCCTGTTAATTCTAAAAATATCCTGGTAGACTATTTATTACACAAATATAACCTCTAACATTGCTCATCTGTTATGTTACACCAGATTAAGCGGATGATCCATTAATTTATAATTGGCAGTAATCAAAGATGGAGAAACTGACATCGCTTAAAGAACGTTTTTTGAAGTAAAATAAGAGATGGTCAGAATCGAATATTAACAATAAATATATTTACAGGGTAGAAGTAATAATTACTACCAGAAAAAGGTTGGACAACCAAATATTTTTTATTTATTAGTGGACTGAAATCAAAAGACAAAAGATGCATTCGTTATTCCCGGAACACAAATGAATAACCACGCGCCACGTGTTTAAAACTGAGACAATCTGGAAAAAAAAGGTATGGATGTGTTAAAAAATATATCTGAAAAACCTTAAAGAGCAACGACATTAAAAAAAAAAAAAAAATTGTTTAAAAAGCCGGACACTCGTCATATAAAAAAGGGCTGTAATGAAGAAAATCAAAATTTTATAATGGGTCAAACCACAGCCGTCATACACTTCTTACTCTAGATCCATAAAGTTTAATTTCATCATGGAAACTGATAAGTCTATAACAGAAGAATTTGAAATTGTCAGAAATTAAATCTTTACAGCTCTTTCACCAACTGTTGTTGAATTCAATGTTCAGGCGTATGACATAGAGCACAAATTTGAAGACGCAGTGGTAGATAGCATAATGTGCAGCATACTAATCTTCAAATAAGGCAACATAAAAATAACGTCTGTAACGGAAAATTCAAAGTGGTAAATAACTTAAAAGCGGTTCAATAATATACGAATAATACTCACAAGTTTTCTTGGGGCTTATCGGCAAAACATGCACAATTAATATTTATGGAATGCCTCTTACATATTGGTTATAGATTTGATGCAAAGAAATAGCAGTTCCGAAGACCTGAAGAAAAATGAAGTATCGCAGAAAGAAAAAAAATATAATTGAAAGATTTAGACTTAAAAGAGAATTATTATTAAAAACTCTAAAACAAGGGCAAGATAATATTAATGTAGGAAATAGAAATAGAAAGATTTTTTAAGGATGCTGCAGTGGCCGCTAGCATAACAGGTGTTGATAAGCTCTTCTTGAGCGACTTGATATAATTTTACATGACATGTGGATACAAGATAAATATATCTGCCTTTAAGCATTACAAATCTTGACATTAACATGTCAATAAAACTATAGAGCTGCTTAAGCACCCTGAAGTTTTAACATTTATACGATCACCGAATATACAAATAATAAAATATTAGCAAACAACGGAAAATGCCAATGATTCACTTTATGACACTGGTAACTATAGCAGTATATAATTAATTACTATTTTTTAATATAAGAAAACTCTTCTTGTTGAAAATAAATATGTACTACATTTTTAAAACCTCCACTGAATACCATAACACTAGGCAAATCTCCATGTATGAAAATGACAAAACAGGGTTTCCAGTTTGGCTTCATTTTTTCAGAAATTTGGAGTTGATACTGGAAATTCCGAAAGAAGAACTTTTACTTCAGGTAACGGCGCAACGTCTGTCATTAAATAAAGGAAAAACTACTTGGGAATTTTTTATTTCTGAGTAAAAAATGACAAACGAGCAACCCTGAATGTTAGCGAATACCCTTGATCAAATTTCAAATCGTGCATGTGTATTTTTCCTTAATACTTGAAAACATTATAGCCATATAAAATTAGCCTGTATTTAAAACGAAACTTTTAAGTTAAATGTTATAGTGACATATGTTGTTAAATTTTACATGTAATTTAAATTGCAATCTTAATTTAATTTTACATGTACGCATTGCCTTCAAATTAACATCATATATCTTTGCCTTTTGCATTATTATATTCACACAATGCAGTCCGGGCTTTTGTGCGGAAGCTTTTGCGTGTAGCCGGCTATTTTGTAAATGAAATCTGCGTTTTAACCCTTTCAGGGGCAAGGTACTTGTACACGCAAAATTATGAAGGGATTGACTGACACCAGAATTCACAACCAGATTTATTTTAAAATATGTAAATGTATTTCTTCGTGTATTTAGTAAAAGCAATATTCTGATTCTATAATTATTGTGACAATGAGGCATGTAGGGATTAAAATTAAGTGGTCCAAAATGCCTTTCAAGCCTCAAGCAATCGCTCTTCAAGCGATTAAAACAGTAAAAGCTCCGCTCTCTTTTGAAAGTCCTTTGTAAATTGATTTCCTAGATAGGTTTCTCAAGTTTTTACATCGATAAATATAATTCAGCGATCGGTTATAATGTAAAATATTTTGCAATCTAATAAAATATAAACAACACGATATAAATGCATTACCTGTATGGCAGAAGGGACCCCAATACTCAAATAAAGTTTGGTTAAATAAAATAAAGAATTCACTTTTCCGGTTACTAATGTGTTAATGTATTATTTGATTATTTGAGTGGCACACTCAGTACGCTGCCCCAGTTTTGCCAGATTGGGGGCTTTTTTAATTCAGATTATTTGACTGTCACCACTTTTTAAAAGTTGTATATTTCGCTTCTTTTTCAGAATTTTTAATTTATTTTAATAGGGCGAATATTTCTATTTAGAAAATGCGGCGAGAATCAACAATCTAGGGAGACTGCGCTGCCCGTGTATTTTAAGTTTAGTTACCAAGCCACGTACAAAATGAGTTTCAAAAGAACACTAGTATTTTAATATATTAGGCAATACAATCACTCTTATAACATAATTTCGAAGAAAATGTATTTTATAAAGGATCGATTAATAAAAAACTATTCTCATTTTTATTTCGTATAAATAAGCTACACTTTAATTGGAATAAAAAAAATGGAATTTTATTTTATCTTACTAGGGGATCTCCGCGCCCTGCTCGCTACGCTCACCAACCCCCCGAATAATCGCTTCGCTATACCATTCGGTATCGCGAAACAATCCCTATTTTCTAGCCAATCCCAGACGTAATTGTTTCGCGTTTGCAATCTGGATCACTTCGCGATCGCTTATTTTCTATGCATTCAATTTTTAGATTCCACTTGATAAAAACGCGCTCCTCCCCAGTTCCCAACAAGTTTATTTCCTTATGTCTAAGCACATAATCATTAGAGCTTACAGAATTTCGTAATTATAAGAATTATTAAATATAAAATTTTATATATAGTGTTACGAATATTTTAAATAGTTAGTGTTTGTGCTTAAAAATAATGTAAGTAGTTCAATTAAGATTTATTCATAAGCTAATATTAGTTTTTGTTGCATTGAAATATCTCAATATGTTGATTTTCTGCAAGCAAGTAAACCCTATTGGATTTCAATGGGAGTCTATGGAAATTTGGTGAAATACTGGAAATAGCGCCAAGTTGGCATCACTTCTAGCGACTAATTATGGTCGCTAAATTTGGCGATATATTTCTAAGTTGGCGACAAATTTGGTGACAGAGCCGCCCCCTTTGGTGACCCCCTTATAGCGCCAGAAAGCTCTGATCAATCAAATGCGTTTCGCGGTATCTACACAGATTTTCATTGATCCATTTCCAAACCGTTGCTTTTTTATATATAGAAGGATTTATTATGTCATTAACCCCTTGAGGGGCGGTGAGATATATTTTATCCCACCTACGATTAATAAAGATTTACACCAGAAAAATTTTATGAAATTTTACTTTCCTGACTTTGGTGGAAAAAAGTTGTAAAATTGCTTTTCCTTATTTTAAAATAATTTTTTTTTTAAATTTTCGGTGGGAATTCAGCATTACACGACCGCAATTGCTTGCCCCTCAAGGGGTTAATAAGAGTTGTTCCTTTTAAATTATAAATAACAATGATTAATTGTAATTTCATTGTAACATAAGATTTTGAAAGAGAATATAGGTCACAATTATGGTTATTATTATTTCTGAACATCAATATTTTTGGTAAATTTATATTGCAAATATTGTAGAAATCTGTTACGAAATTACACGTTTGGAAATAATTGTTTTTTTTTTTGTTTTTGTACATTTTTTAAATTTCCACTACCATCACATTAACAACAGGCATCTTAGTCTTTTATATTATTTAAGCTTTAAATAAATATTATACAGGAGTTTCCGTGTTAAAATACACTTTCATCATGTAAATGCTATAGTTATAGCTCAGTGCAGTTCTCAGCCATGTACAACAAATAAAAGTGAATTATGTCAGCCAGGTATTGTCCGGATAGCTTAACAGGCAAAGCATCAGCACGTTACGCCAATGATCCAGGTTCGATTCCTGGTCTGGACATTTTTCACTCTGTTAGAATAAACTTCAACTGTGCTACTCCACCCCTGAATATGATTTAATCCAGTTAGAAAAAAAATATTGGTTCTCTTCATTATGATCTAAATAAATATTTTTGCATCTATGAATTAGCTGGGATTAAAGTGTTTTATCCTTTGCACTCGAGAGGTGACTCTCACTGGTGCTGCCAGGTGTCCCGGATAATTCGTAGCTCCAAATGATCTGGACGCCAGTATTTTAAGGGAATTTTGTTTCCCTTATCTAACAACACATTTATCTGCGATTAAAGGTGATGAAATAATCTGTAAACTAGGACTTCCCTCAGAGGGATTAGTCTGAGCGATATTACTGAGAACATAGATTTAATAGTAACATGTGGAAGCAAAGAAAATGAGATGTTATCTTTAATTGTCCGTATGCTGCGATAAATTGAAATGATGAAAATAAACGAATCGTAGAATTACAAAATCTTATATATAAATTCGTATACACTGTTTTAAAAAATGGGAAATCTAACCATTCAAGACAACGATGCATGGATATAAAATTGAAAGTACGCAATATATTAAAAGTAAAATAGAAAATGAAATACTAAATTACTTATATCGGAATTTTAACTGCATAACATGATGTCAAGAGCATAATCAGACGCTCCGCACCAATTTGAGTAACTTTAAAGGACAAATATATGATGTTTAAAAAGAATGCACTATACTTTATAGGGTGTGTGCTCCCCCTGAATAGTTAATATTGTACAATATCTGTTTTCCACGGATGCAATGAAGTTGTCGATAACATTTAAGTAATTCTCTCCTCAAAATTTAATATAGTATCAAAGTACCGAATACATCAACAGTCGCATGCAATGCTTCGTTTGAGTGTGTTTTAGATATGCTCGATCGGATTTGAATGATGAGTGTATGCTGGCCACTACATACGCTGTATTGTTTTGTTTTCAAACATATTCTGCACAAGTTGAGCTGTATTTAGCATGTATTAAATAAAAGAAATCGGCAATGATTACAACATAAAGTATGACACAAGATCTAAATATATCGTCTGCATAACTTTTGAGCTGTCAAAGTGTCATTTGAAGTAATTTACAAATCCATACATATTTATTAAGCAAATCATGCAAGCTAACATACGCCAATATGAACCCGATTATAAAATTTCACCAGAATAAGTTAATATATAAAAAATCTACTAATGATAATTGAGAATATGACCTTATGATAAAATGTCTAGCAAAATGAATCGGATAAAAATTCATATCACATTTAAAATGGCACTTCCCTCTGTTAGTGGCCTTGGCGAGAGAGAGAAAAGCCTAGAGAAGGAACACTTTAACACGTATTTTCGGGCAACCTACTCACTGTTTCATACAGGTCTTTATTCAATATTTACACAATTTATTTAATGCTAGGTAGGTATCTATCAGTTTTGTTTCATTTAAATCGCATGTTTTTCGGAGGAAATGCAGCATTATGAAATATTCAAAGTTGCTGTACCTAATAATTCCAAATTAAGGGTAATTGAGATCCCTTTCCGTTAATTTCATCTTTTTAATTTTTTAGAAACCATTCATACAGACAATTGTATATTTTAAAACTAACCCGAAGCAAAATTTCAAGATTTTGGGCTCAGCAGTAACACAGAAATAGAAAATTTTTGAAAGTTTTTTGTTTTTGCACTGTTCTATATAGCGACATTTTTAGAAATTGTTCTATTGCGAGAATTTACGTCATGATAAATACAGCCATGTCAATTTGCATGCTTATATTCCTAACAATTCCATGTACTTCGTTACTTAGATAATCTTTTGATCTTTTTCCGCTTTGTTTAGTCTTTCTATTTTTTAGAATTCGTTCTACAACGAGCATTTACATCTTATTAATTACTACCATGCCAAAGTTCTAGTTTCTAACCCCAACAGTATCCCAAAAATTTCAGTATTCCAAATAAATCATAGTTTAGAACCTTTCTAGAAATTTTTACGTTTATCCGTGAAATTGAACCTTTTAGAGAGCGTACATAACGAGTATTTACATTTTAAAAGTAACTACCGCACCAAATTTAAAGTTTCTAACCCAATCAATATCGCAGAAATCACAATTTTAGAACTTTTTTGCTCCTGCAGCGATGTAGGTTCTTGCACTGACATAAAATAGTCTTGGTGGCAGAGATGGCCACCAACAATTTTTTAAGTTGGCTATGTAGTTTCAGAGATAACACCTCACAAACGTACAAGCATTAATAATATTATATACTTTATAATATTATAACGCTTTATAATATTAGCATTAGATGTACAGATACAAAAGCCATTTATCCGTTACAAACTAAAGTGCCGTCGTTGCCCAGAATTTGAAGGATGTTTGTTCGGAAAAATCATTTTCAAAATTTAACATCAACACAAAACAAACATTTAAAAAAGCAGTCGAAATGTTGTATGAATGAATCATATGAAAACGCTACATAAAAATGTATAAATGTATATAACAGACGCAAAAGAATACAGCTATAAATGAACTTATTTCAATTTATAATTGGAGCAATAATGTTAAAATAGGACAATAATTTCCCTAATCGGGTTTTTATCATGCTTCAATACATTTTTGACACTCATATGACGTTATACTATATCCACCACGTCCTTTATATTTCCAATATGACATAATATTTTCCTCTTTCACGTGGAAACCTTGAAATAGAAAAGTTATGAAGTTATATGCACTTTCATTTAAATTCGTCAAACCATTTATTTCATTTTCATATTTCACGTGAATATCTTGCAATAGAAAAGTTATGACGAGATATTGACCTTTTTTTTTTTAATTCATGAAACTATTTATTTCATTTTCATTTTTCACGTGGAAATATTGCAGTAGAAAATTAATTGTTGTAGTAATAATTTTATTGTGTTTTTTTAATTTTTGGCAACTGCTATAACGAAAAATGTTTAAATTTGATAAGAAATTGCTGTTAAATTGGTGGTTTTTTATTAATTAAAAATTCACGATAAATTATTTCGATTCCGGATTACTTTAGTTGTCTCGGCTATGTTTTAATACACATGTCCGTATCTTTTCACAATTTTGGCTTCCAAATTGTGGATTTTTATAAAATTACAAACAGACAGATAGACAAGTTTTCATTTTTATATATCTCTCTATTCTAAAAAAAGTAACTAACGCTGTCACCGCCGCCGTCGGTTTTGAATTTTTTGTGACCGGAGGTCTTTCTTCGTTAATATTAAGAAAACTATTGCATACAAAAATATGAAAATCAGTGGTATTATAGCGAAATGTTTGATCAACACGCTCATGCATACAGTTTTCAAATCGAAGAATTATTTTAAGAGATATTTAATGCTAAAGTTGGACAAAATCGTTCCATTAAAAAAAAATTTATTGGAGCAAAAGCTATACATGAGAATTTAATCATTTTTAGATCATTTTATTCAATAGAAGATCCCGGTGTGCAGATTTCATTAATTTTTTTTTTTTTTTTAATTTGACTCATTTTTTGAGGTTTTATTTCTATTTTAAATTCAAATATTCAGCATCTTGACAGATATTTTTTACATATTTTAGAAAATGGTATTAATTTAACTGTTGCCAACTGTATAAACAGCGCAAACAATAATGTTTGCTTCAAATAAAAAAAATTATTTACACGTTACTATTATAAACAGAAAAAAACCTTCAAATTAGAATTAAATAATTAGGTATAAAAAGCAGGCACTTATTGGAAATTACGCCATAAAAACTATATTTACATGTGAATTTTAAAAGAGAAAGGATATTGTAAAATAAATTCATTAACATGCGTTAGAAGTCTGAAATAGAAGAAATTACGTCACATTACACTTATTATGCAAAATGAACAAAAAATAGTATTGCAAAACAGTTTAAATTTAAAAATTGCGCGAGACAAAATATTAGAGGTTAAATATTAGATTTTTTCAAAATTTTATTATTTGTCGTTTGATGTGTCGTGTTGTTCAGCTATAAGTATGCAAAATATCATGTCTCCAACTTAATTAGGGGCTGAGTTAGAAAAATTGTTTAAAATACAGAAGTTAGAGACCGGAGGGTTAAATATTAGACCTTTTTCAAAGTTTTATTATTTGTCGTTTGATCTGAGGTGTTCAGCTATAAGTATGCAAAATTTCATGTCTCCAACTTAATTAGGGGCTGAGTTAGAAAAATTTCTTAAAATACACAAGTTAGACCCCTAGAGGGTTAAATATTAGACTTTTTCAAAATTTTATTATTTGCCGTTTGATGTGTGGTGTTCAGCTATAAGTATGCAAATTTTCAAGTCTCCGACATATATAGTTTCTGAGAACGGGCTCTGTGACAGACGGACAGACAAAGGAGTGTGACAGGTAGTGTTTCGTTAGATGAACGAAACTGTAAAAACATGCTGCGGATGACTGTAACAACATCCTAAAATTACATTACCATCAGCGATCTACCAATCCCGAATTTAGTTTATATTCGTTTCATATATTCTTATTCTTCTGTGTGGCCCTGTAAAATAACAATCAAAATTATATACAGTAAAACCTCTGAATAGCGGACACCCCGAGAATGCAGAATTTGTCCTCTATTTATAGGTGACTGCTACTGAGAGTAAAACATGTACAGTTATTTAAGAGTTGGTAATCGAAAAAATGTCCGCTAAATAGAGGTATCCGCTAATCGGGTGTGTCCGCTATGGAGGTTTTACCAGTAAAACCTCTGAATAGCTAACACCTCGGGAGGGCAGAATTTGTCCTCTATTTGGAGGTGTCCGCTACTGACAGTAAAAAATGAACAGTTATTTAAGGGTCGGTAATCGAAAAAATGTCCACTAAATAGAGGTGTCCACTAATCGGGTGTGTCCGTTATGGAGGTTTTACTGCATAATAATATCATCCTTTACAAGAAAATTGCATGCTGTATGATAGACAGACAGACATCCAGAGAAAGTTAACCTCCCGGAGCAATAAACACTCTTGTCTTTTGTTTTAATCATCCACAATTGTATGTCATACAACAGGCCAGATTTCATACAACAGGCTAAAAACGGTCGCCTTGGTACTGAGTACTGTATTATTATTTGTTTGCCCACCAAAACGGGTTGCCACGGGTTGTTGCAAGGTTTGTGATCACGTGGTTGAAACTGATCTATTCGATATCACAGCCCCCTGAATACTAGGCCTGGGCGCTCACACAAAAATGACACAAAAATGGCGGCTGCCGAAGGCGGATATTTTTTAGCGTAGGTACGGTCCCTTAAATGTAGACACCAGTATTTTATAAAAGATTTCTCTACCTTGTTTATTCTCGGAAAAATGGAGCGGAAAAAACTTCAAAAAATTATTGGTAGGAATATTTAAGGGACCGTACGCTGAAAAAAATCCGCCTTCGGCAGCCGCCATTTTTGGTCCAGCGCTCAGGCCTAGTATTCAGGGGGCGGTGTTCGATATTACTGCGTGCGTATTTTTTTTTTTTATTTGCTCCATGTGTTCAAACCAGTTGTCTACGAAAACATCAACCGGTGAAAGTGACGCACACCAAATTTCTGTGACGTATGCAGATAAATTGTGCTTTTTTATCAGTTTTTTCTATATAATTTTTAAACGGTTTGGAACTTATTTTTCATAGTATGTGCATTCAGTTGGCGATCCTCATAGGTACCTTCTGGTGCAATCAGAAACGAAATCCGACAAATATTTTTTGAGTTATGCTTGACGAAAGGTTTTTATTAGGCTTTTTTTTAGTAGGACATGGCGTTAATATCCAACGTAGTAGTAATGTGTCCGGACAGTAATATTTCGCTGAGTATTAGCCTTCGCTTCGCTCAGACAAATATAAGTGGTGTCCAGAGCATTTGGAGCCCAGATTTACGCGGAACACTTCGCGACACTAGTGGTGAGTGAGAGTCATCCGTCGAGTGCAAAGGGTAAATACTTTATCTCTTTCAACAATCCCTAATATCACCTAATATCAAGGGTAGTCCGCTTCTGGGAATTTACCCTGACAAATATCGGTATTTTTGTATAGAAAAATAAATCTAGGTTAAATGCGCGAATTTTCGCCTTATTTAACACGTTAATCGCCACGTCAGCCACTGGTGGCTGGCAGCGAACTTCCCGTTTAAAGCGCGTCTTTCACCGATGGCTGACGTCTAAAATATGATACAAAATTGAAAAAAATATACATTGTTTTAAATAATTACCGAACAAATATTTAAAATTTACCTACTTTTTATTTATTACAGGATTATATTTTCTTAAAAATTACTTTAAACATTGTAAATTTTCAGCGCTTCAGTGTCAGTCATCGTGGCACTCAACGTGTTAAGAATAGTTTTTCTCTAAGAAAATACTTGTACGGAAAAATTTCCTGGTGTTGAAATTTCAGGATGCGTATGACCCCTGTTATTATAAGCAGTAGCTTCGTGGATATGGATGAACTAAGTGCTACAGTCAATAGCTTATTCGACCTTAAGAATGAAATTGTAAGATTAAGTATACCGGTAAAAATATTGGAGCAATGCATCAAATAAATCATCTCATTAATGTACAAAATATATTCAAAGTGGGCTTTAAAATAACTCTAGTATTTTAGCATATTATCAGTGCAATCACTCTTCTTACATACTGTCAAAATAAATTTATTTTATATTGCATTGATTTAAAAAGTATATCTACAATGTTATTGCATATAAACAAGCTGAAATCACATTTTCATGTGAAAAAAAAATATATATACAATTTTATTTTACTCCATTTATTTTGTCACTGATAACATTTATTTCTTTCAACCCATTAATGACGAGTTTCTTTTGCACATTTTAAATACCTCGGTACCAGTTGACACTAGTTCTCCCATATTGTAATTTTAACTTATTTGATCTATCAAAGTTTGAGATTAAGTAATATAAAAATTTCCTTACTAAAATACTGGTTTTCATATTTAAATTTTTCGTATTACTTAAATGGCATATTTTCGTACCAACTGGCGTTAAGGAGGTGAGTTATGTATAACATTGGTTAAACTGTAACAATTTGCAAGATAACACAAAACATATTTCAGTACGACTGTATTCGAACATCACTGTTTTTGGTAGATTTTTATTGCAAATATTGTAGAAGTGGTATTACCAAGAAGTTGTGCATTTGAAATTACTAGTAGCCGAAAATTCACCGCTAAGTTCATTTATTCATTTTAGTCTTAGTTAATCTTAATTTCAGAAATACTTTAATTACTTTCGCATGAAAGAATACAATTAATTAACGTACATAAAATTTGTAATCGTTCTGGGAACATACATTTTTATATAATTACTTTTTTATTTGTGACGACCAATGTCAGATTTTCTTTTCATGCGTGTTTCCAAATTTAATTATTTAATATTATATAATAAATAGGGTGAAAAAAATATTCTTTTTTTTGAATGAGCTCGTCTATGATAATTTCTCCCGAAATGAGTTTCGATTATAAATTAAAAGTTCTTCCAAAGATTATAATTTGCAACAACTTTCATTACACCATTCGCATAACTCCAACTACAATGCTTTTTACTACCATTATTTTCGAACAGTGATATTCCCCTTATTTAATTCGCAGAAGATCTGGAATGCATTCATGCTTAAAAATTTTTAAAAATTATGTTCATTTCTACTGATGGAAGTTTGGCCGTGTGGCAGACTTTTAACCAGCATTAGCGAATTGGCTAATTTTGTAGTAAAGAATATTACAGCTAATATTTTGGATTAAGTATATTAAGCAATAAATGGAATTTTTCGCCAAACACGATTCCCGCCAAGACTACCACTTGACAAAAAAAGCTCTGGCCAATCAGTTTTCGAGATGGCAAAACATGGTAAGGAAAAAATATGTGTTTGTAGCATTTTGCTCGATTACATCGAGATCAACGGTGGTCCGAAAAAAAATGAAAAGTTACGTTTCTTTGTCTGCAGAATCCGAATTTGCAATAAACAATGGGGGTTATAAATCAAGATTTCAAAGTTCGACCCATTCTTACCCCTGGGTTCGGGGTGGGGTGTCAGCTTTGGTATCACTTTATAGCTTTTTAAATATATTTATCTTCCCGTTTTTCAATCTGATATGTATTGCTCTAGATATTCGACCGTTTCCAGAATTTTCGGGCACCCTGTATATAAAGTTCTCAAGAGAGTTTGAACTATAACAAACGAAATATTCTTTATGTGAGTTGAATACTCATGAGAACAACTTTGGGAATATTATCCCTTGCTAAAGGATATGTGATTGCAGTTTTTGAAGATAAAAATTCTCTATGTTTTAATTTATTCTTTAATTACAGCATAACCAAATAGAAGATAAATATTGTGAAAGTATCATGTTTTTACAAGGTTTCAGGTTTAAAATAATTTTTCAAAAATTCTACGTAATAAGTTGAGTTTGATTTATGGAAGTTATATCTGCATTTTAAACACCAGTGATTTTATACATATTTCGTAAAATTGAGTGTTTAATATTTTATTTATCTCAACTGCTTTTTCAAATAGTAATCTCCCGATAAGTTTAGCATTAGATATTAATACTGACGGTGGGAACCAAAGCCCTTGAATATACAAGCCTTGTCAGTTCAATGGGAGAAATTTAGCGAGTTGAAGGTAGCGCCCTCTGGCGGCTGGTGAGGTTAAACTTCTCGTTGTTTACACATTTGACTTTGCTGTTGCTGTTGAGAGAGGCTTTAATGGAGGAATAGCGTGACGTTCTGATATCTGACATTTAATTATTTTAAATTCAGTTATATGATTAACTAGTACTCAAGTAAAAAATATGCTGTAATAGCATGATGTTCCAAAGATGTAATCAGGTATTTCATTTTAAACTTATTGTTTTATTTTTAATATAGCTATTTATATTAGGCTAGGCCTAAAATCGTTGTTTCAAATGTGTAATGTAAATAGTTTTACTTATTGTTCTTACTTATGTAATTTCTTTTTCCTCTGGTGACTTAATTTTTTATAAAATTGTTCATTTTATGATGACATTTTATTATTGTTTCTATAATTTTCACGATTGTATTTAGAATCAAAACTAAAGTAAAGTTTTTTAATGAAGAGTCTGTAGTCTGTAAAATATTTATGAGATTAATTTCGTTCATTTATTCTTTATTAGTGTCATTGCCACAAGAATTAAAGAGGTTTGGGGGTGATGATTTAGATGGTTGAATTAATTTAATGTTGCTAAAAAGTAGGGATGCACCGAATAGTGATTTTGGCCGAATACCGAATATTCGGCCTACAGGCGAACCGAATACTGAATATTCGGCTAGCCGAATAGTAACTGCTAGGCCAAAACTTTTTTAATTAATAAAATTTTTAATTTTATGTCTTCTTCTGAGAATTAAAACAGATGAATAAAATTTTGTTAAATTCAAAAGAAACATTTTAAAATCAAAGAGAAATTGAGAAAATATTGGAAGGAAAATTGTACAGGATCGTATATTATAGTGCTGTCCTCTAAAAAAAACCCACAGGAAAATGTATCCTAAAAAAAACCCACCCTAGAACTTCATCAAAAAAAATCACTGAAGTAAAATTTCCCTTTTGTCCTGTTTCTATATGCCATTTACAATAATAAAATTATTTAAAATTACTTTAAAAGTGTTTATTTAATTTTTTTAAAAATAAGCTAATAATACAGAATTCTAGCAAAAAAAAAAGAGCTTCATTTTCACAGTTTTTCTTGTTATAATACGACATGTTACAATGATGTACATCAGTTTTTAGATATTTTTATGTTAAACTATTAATATGTGAATAAAATGCACCATTTTCAGCTGATTATATTATGTTTGGCTCAGTTTGTGACCTTTTGAAAACAGATGTAAAAAAAAAACCCCACTTATATATATATATAAATAAATGGTGGAGCATATATTTTTTCTTTAAAATATTAATTAAGGGAAAAAACACAATAAATTATGCAAATTTTGCATTTCTGAGAATTTGTACAAGTTATGTCATACCTCCCCCCGCCTCTTTGTTTTTGCAAAAATAAAACCCGTCCACTTTTTTTATGTGCACAAAGATATCCTTTTACTTTTATATCATACATTGTTTTAATGCTTACAAGCTTATTTTATTTTAATCATTATTTTGCTTTTTTGTGCAAATTTTATTAGGCGATTCTCAAGTTCACTGTTCAACAAGGACGAAACTTTTTGACACATTTACTCATTTTTAAACATAAAGGTACAAAATTGACAGGGCTGACTAAGCGATTTGGAATCGAAATGAGTTTTACGTTTTTGATAAATTACTTAGAGTTACAAGCGATTTTGGGTCCCATGACGACTAGTTTTTCGCCTCTCTTTGGGTGTTTTTTCTCCTTTTGTCAGGAAATTTGGTTCAAAACGGCAACTTTGACATTATTTTCTGAAAGATCTTTTATGTTTACCAAAAAATTGAACATTTCTGTAGTTTCTGAACAACACAGTGCCAATTTCAGGCATTTCTACTTTCTGAAAAAAGATTAATTTAAACTTGTGTGATTAAGTTGCCCTTTTGGATTTGATTGCAAAAAAACAAAAAACTTTTTTTTTGCAGAATTGTGTTTTAAAAATAATTAATAATGAAAAAATATTTTGCTGTCTAATATTTTGGTTTCTAGAAGTGTTTTTACTTGTGGGTTTTTTTTAGGTAACATGGGTTATTTTTAGGAAAAAGTGGGTTTTTTCAAATTCTTCTTTAATTGACTGCCATTTTGTAATATATTGACAAAATCAAAAATACTATGCATTAAAATCTTAGTCAGAACAAGCTGTGAAAATGTAGCTACTTCAAATTGTTTTGCATTTTTTATTAAATTTTATATAGAGAAAAATTAAAAAAGTGGGTTGTTTTTAGAGGACAGCACAATATTTGTTTGTCAGGAAGAGACTAAAGTAAAAGTAAATAAATAATACAAACTATTCAAATTTTATATGGTTGTAACTTAGCAAGAATAACTGTTGTACTCCCTTTGATAAAGCAAGGAAGTTTTTAAATGCATCCTAGATAGGTATCTGGAGTGGGCAATCAGTATCAGAGATTGTAAACATTGTTCTGATAATCTTAGCTAGAAACATATTATTTACTGGATAATGTTCAGGAACTTGCCTTTGTACACAATTAATTCCTATGAAAATCCTCGAGAAGTTGTATAAGGTTTTTAAAAATATGTTTAAAAAGTTTTTTGTAAGTATTCGGCTCAGCCGAATAATTTGATATTCGGCCAAACCGAATATTCAGCATACCAAATAGTTTGCTATTCGGTAACTTGGCCGAATACTGAATAGATACCGAATATTCGGTGCATCCCTACTAAAAAGTAAAGAATAGGGAGTTTTTTCTTTTAATCACGATTTAAAAATTTTGCACTTTGTGTTCTGTGAGGGGGGGGGGGGGAGGTTCATAAGGAAAAACTGAAAGTTCAAAGGGAGTAGAGGATTTCGATCATTATTTATTTAATGTTAGAAATAAGTGATAAAAACATCAGAAGGTGGCAGTTTTTTAGCGGGGAAGGGGCGATTGATTCGATGATTCATTATTTATTTACTATTAGTACTATAAAAGTACAAATAGGGCAGGGAAAATAGAGTTTTATTTTAGTGTTAATTTGTTATTGTGTTAGCATTTACCTGATCACTTAATATATTGCAATTTGACTAAAGTATTTATTACAGCCCTATAAATTTTTGTATATATTTTACTCTTTAATTTATGTTTTATGTAAAATAATTGAGATTTTTTAGTGTGTAAAGGTGGAATTTTATAATACATTTTTAGCCCTCTTCATGATGTGCTAGAATTTAAAAAATATATGCCCACCAGTGTATGTCCAATGGTAATACAAAATTTTAATAGTTTTAGAATTTAAGTATAAATTAATACAATAAGCTGTAGCTGAAGTTAAAATGTTAAAAGACAAAAAAATGAAACTTTTACACAACAAACTGCTTCTAAAACAACGCAAGTAAATGACATGATAGTAGAAGTCTAAAAAAAGTTAAATGTTTGATATGTATAAATTCAGTTATGTAAATAAAAAGTTACTTTGACTCCATCTGAGCTGTATTTTAGTTTTGCTTGTTTTATATTATACAGTAGACTCCCTCAAATCCGCAAAGTTTGGGACCAGATGTGCGGATTTTAGAATTTTGCGGATTTCTGGTCATTGATTTGTTTACATTTTTGAAACATTAAATTTGATTGGTGGTTAAGCAATGGGAATTATAATGAATGCTTACAATAAAGTGAAACATTAAAATAAGTTAAATATTAAAATAATTTATTTGTTTAAAAGTAAGTAATTATTAAAATAATTATGTAAAATAAAAATTTAGAAAAATATTAAATTATAACTGATGAAATCGATGCCCCCCCCCCCCCCCCCGATTGCCCTCTCTTTACAAAATAGAACAAAAATTACATATTTTTTGATAAATTCACTTGCTTGTGCTTTCTACCAAGTGTAAAAAAGCAGATAATTTTTCATAATGCAAAGCCACATCAAATAATGTATAATCTTAAATGCCCATCCATTTAGCAATTTCTCAATATTTGTTGTTGCTTAAAATGAGCCTTATATACATGAAAATATCCTTTACTCAGTTTGTAAATATCTATAAATTTTATGCCGACAAGTTATATTTTAATTCAAGTTTTAAGTATTTTCTGTTTTCTTGCTTTCCTTAGATGCCAGTAACAGATTTGACTGTGGTGTTGTTTAACAGTAATTGTGGATCACAAGAGATTTCAACAATTAGTGCAGAAACTTACTGACAAGCATGTTCAGCTGAAATGCTAAATTTGATGAATGTAAGTTTTAAAAATTTTAGAAGTTTAAAAGTTTTAGAAATTTAATTAAAAATTATATCTGTTGTCTTATCTTAGATGCCAAATAATTTATTATCAACTTCGTACTCAGTTGTTTTTAAAGAGAATGCAAGTTGAATTGGACTCATGTGACAAGATGTTTAATTACTTGAATTTTTCACATTATTTATTTCCGAAAAGAATGTCTCACTCAAAAAATTGTTAAAATAGCAAGTGCCAGAATCTACAGCTTTTTAGTATTTGGAATTGAATTCCAAGTTGTTATAATTTAACCATCGGCCGTTTTGCTTATAATGCATTTTAATCTTTCTTTTGCGATAATCTTCTAATTCTCTCTTATTCGTAAAATTTTGTGATCCAATATTGAGCTCGATTGGGATACATTAAATTATATTTCAGCTTCTTCGATCTGTATGACAATAACAACCAACCGAACTAATCGAATTCCGATAAACAGAGACAACATCTTGGCGATTTATATAATTTGGCGAAATTGGCCGACGGGATAACTAAGTAGTACCGTAAAATTTGTTATATTACATTAGTTGAATAAATCTTATTTGAATTATAAAATGTCTGATAAAGCATTATCTTCATCCACGGTTTAGATAAAAAATTATAAGGTCCTGTAAATAAAAGAATAAATAGCCAGTATTTTTTTTATCCTTCTACTTTTGAAATAATAAATTTATAGCAAATTGGAGCTAAAGAAAAATGAAATGATCAAAAAAGTATTATTTTTTCCTTATATCGTATTAGAACTGGCAATTATCGTTTTAGTAGTTAAAGCATAAAACTTATGTTCCTATTTAGAGAGTCAATTCTTTAATAATTATTTAAGGGGCTACTTTTCTCACTGCCTGCTAATCTTAATCCTATGGAAGAAATTTTTAAAAATATCTCATTCCTATTTCAATATTTTAATTAGCCCCCGGTGCAGTATGCTATTTCTTTCTCCCAGCTTATTTTGTGTCGTATCCAAAAAATAACGTTACCTTACAGAAGAAAGCCGTAAATCAAATCAGTACGATTACTCTATAGCAATTTTTTTAACTTCTAAACTTCGCACATTTTCAATTTTTATACCGTCGTGTTGGAAAAAAAAGTACTTTTAAATGCAATTTGTTTGAAAACTGCATCTCCATTTGTTTTTGAGATATTAATTTTTTTCTAGTTTCTAGCGACATTTGTTTAATTTTGGCAACTCAAGTACTCCATTTCTGTAGAAAGTGAAGGGGAAATAGTTGAAAAATAGCAATTATATCTTTTTGTTGCCACTTTCTCATAAAAACTGAAAAAAAGTAATTAAAATATGTGCTATTTTGAAAAAATATAAATGAATTGATTTCTTTTTGCTGCATTTGTCTATTATTCTGAGATAGTGACGTCCTACCCATAATTTTATGTAGATGTTTATGATTGGACCATAAATGAGGAATTCTTCAGCGGATTCGGATGACGTCGTTTTATAGAAATAAAATCGCGAGTTTTAAGTCTTAAAACTGAGCTACAGTAGAGTCCCGATTATCCGAGTCCCACTTAACAGAGTTTCCGCTTTAACCGAGTTATATTCTTCAGATGGACTGGTGGCTTCTATTATTACAAAACAGCCATTATAAATGCAGCGTTGGTTGAGGATGAAAGAGCAGTCGTAAAAAGTTAGAAATCTGATTTTCTGGTCAAAATGGGGGGGGGGGGGGGAGGATGACCATTTTTTTTTTTTTTTTTTTCAAAAAAAATTGTAGCCATTTTTTTTTTTTTTTCGCATTCTGACCAAAAAATCAGAGTTCTAACTTTTTACGACTGCTCTTTCATCATCACCTGAACGCTTCATTTATAATGGCTGTTTCGTAATAATAGAAACCACCAGTACATCAGAAGAAAATGACGGGGACGACACTAAATTCTGAAAAAGCAGAATTCCTGTTCTCTAGTTTTTTTCCCCACATTTGATAGCTGAGGTCGATTTCCGCAAAGATCTTTTTTTTTTTACTTTTCCGATTTTGTTTAGAGGTTTTTTTTTTACTTAGGATAATTTCATTTTCAAAACCGGTTCTGTAACCCCCCCCCCCCAAAAAAAAAAAAAAAAAATTAAATTAAAAATAAAAACCCTGAAAACGAAATCGAAACAATAAAAAGGTTCTTTGTAGAGATCGACGCCAGTTATCCAATACCCCCCCCCCCCCCCCCAAAAAAAAAGAAAGAAAAAATCATTTAAAAATACTGAAATGCAAATGAGATACTAAAAAAAAAAAATTCTTTCATAGGATTAACATTAGCAAGCAGGTGTTTTTGTGTGAGTAAAGTAGTCCTTTATTTATCAGCAGTGTTAACAATTTAATATTAAATGCAGTTTTTAATTATTTTAATAAATTTAAGTATCTGTAGTATTTAACATAGTTTTCCATATTTATAAAAATTTTATGTACATAATGTTATTATATGCTACTAACTAATGAAATTACTGATTTGCAGTTTATATAATTTTTGTAATTTCTAACTAATAATTATAATCTTAATATTTAAAGCTTAAAAACATAGACTATATTAGCAATTAGAAATGTGATTGTTTTGGAAACATAAATTTCTTGGTAGCAATTCTGGTTTTTAAAGCACATGGAGGTGTGAGGGACATAAAAAAATTATTTAAATTTTTTAAAAATCTTATATGACTAAAAAAAAACTGATTACTTTTGATTTTTAAAAAATCATGATTTTATTACACCTTAATATATATAATTATATGTACATTAAAGATGAGACGGGGAGACCTTGTCTTTTCCAAATTTATGCCAATGGTTTCGTATAAATAACAAACTGTCTGTTTAAATAAATTTCCGGATAATTTGGTTTAAATCTAATAAATCAATATAAATAATGCTGTCCTGTTTTCAGCAAAAATTCATTTGGAATTCGTACAGTGATTTTTTAAATTTTCTCGATTTTTTAATGCAATTTTTAGATATTTTTTGAATTTTGTGAGCCAGACATTGTCGGGCAGTTCAGCTAATATAATATAAAATAGTGCTGAAATCAATCTAAAAAATGTAAAAATAAGAAAAGAATAATAATGCTATTCGTTATTTTAATAAATGATTATTATAATAAAATTAATTTCCCAGGAAGTTCAAAACATACAGGTTTTCCTGGCAAAATGGCACTTTTCCTTGTTTATTAGTAATCCTTTGCTCTTCGAGCAAACCCTGGTTTCTACGTCAACAGCTGCGATTCGGCTCTTCTAGGGTAATCAGCGCTGACAAGTTACGGTGAATGGACTATAGGCCAATTTGGCAAGATGTGGTACTAGACAACCCTTTTTAACTAATTTATGTGCCCAATTTTTTTAATTATTTTATTCACCCAGAGTCTCTTTCTGCCATTTTTGACATGCCCTTTCAATTCATTTCTTTTCCTAGTTTGGAAAACAAAAACAGAGTTCGTATGGTCCTTGAAAAGTCCTTCAAAGTGCTTACATTTTTCAAATAGAATTTTTAGTGCTTAAAAGTACTTATTTTCTTGCAAAATCTGCAAAAAGTCCTTAAAAATGCTTAATTTTATTCTTGTATTATTTCTTAATCAGGGTGGAACTCTTCTTTGGGGCTGTTCATATATAACGTCTATCATTTTAGGGGGGGGGGGAGTCTGGCACATGATATCGATAGGGGGAGGGGGGATTTGTGTTTTGATATCGATATCATTTTTCACGCAACCAAAATTTTCTTTTTTTATTTGTAACTTGGTCTTTATATCAAAATTGCATGTTATCTTTTTTAGTCTATCTCTTTTTATGGAAATACAAAGTTATTAAAATCTTTAAATGATTATAAAATTATTTAATTCCAAAATATGTAATACCCCAACATTTGGCATTCCTTTTCTTCTGTCATACAAGAGAATTTTGTCCGTCTGCTTTATTGATAAGTAGTTCTGTTCTTCTGAATTTGCAAATATGAAATGTTCATATGTATCTTCTGGAATTACTTACTTATTTTTTGTCTGTTTTGCTTATTTTCAGGTTAAACTTCAGACCCAATTTTTCAACAGCAGTGTCTGCTGTATAATGGAGAAATTCACGAGCTGTGGGACTTCAGTCATGTTCTCCTATCTGGTTGTAATAGTTTTTCAGAAAATTATGATTTAGACGGTGAATCATCATGTACTCAAAACCAGAATTATTCAATTCAATTTTTGTTATAATTTGTGTCTTATTATATTATAAGTAATGAACACTAATTTATGTCAAAAAATATTGTAAATAAAATAAATTATTACTGTCAAAATTATGATAATCTTTAATTATAATTTAGTTTGCTTTGTCTATGTCATGTGTCGAAAATTATTTAAAATTTAGACTATTTTCTGGAAGATGAAGTATCTTCAAATCGAAAGCTGTTCATATATATTAAAGCGTAAACCTGATTCTGTAAGATCAGACTAAAAAATTCACGCATTTGTGCATGTGTGAAGTTAAATTTACTAGATCTTCCATTTAGAGGAAAGGTAGTGCAGTTTGGTTAGCCAAGTGGTCTAAAGCACCAGTTTAAAGCTCTGAACTTTTGTAGACGACGCAGGTTTGAGCCCAACGCCCAGCAAAATTATTTCTGTACCCTTTTTGGTGATAATTCTTTTCGATAATGACATTTTATTAAGAGAAGTTATATTATTTTGATTTTTTTATTATTTGAATGGTTTATCATTAAATAAAATTTAACGCTCAAATATTTTGAAAAAATAATTTTCTATTTAAAATATTTAACCTAAAATGTTTTGCATGTAATTGTAATTATCAATTAAATAAATTGAGCTGATCTACAACTTTTGTTTATTTTTTTTTACCATTATCAAGAATATATAAGTGTGCAAGTCAGAAGGAAAAGTTTGCCATTCTTTTCCGTAAAAAAAATAAGTAAATAAATAAAACTGAAAGAAAGGAAAATATTCATATAAGAACTGTAAAATAAATTATATTGATATCCATGGTTTAATATTTAAAAAATGAAGAAAAAAGTAAAATAGAATTCAAGTAATAAAAAATATATTATAAATCGTTAATTGCATCAAGTTTTAAAATTAGGCTTGTAGAGAATGAGACTGATATAAATAAAATTCTTGGCAGCTTTTAAAGGTCGTGTAATTAAAAAAATAAAAATAGATATTGTTATTTTTTCAACAAAAAAATGAGATTGTAGTTAGTAAAAGTAAATGCTCTGCCCAGTATTTTTTAGTCAATTTCTGATAAAAGGCAAGCATAATTGGTTCTAAATTATAAACTTAAAGTTCTTTCACTTCATTTAATAGGTTAGACTGACAGCACCCTTAGCTCGCTTTCCAGAAATAAGAATCACTTATGCAATATAAAAATTTGTTAAGATTTCAATAATTCATTTAAAAGCAACTAATTCAAAATTCAAGAATTTTCTAATGGAACATTCAAGTTATTTATCTTCAAATCTTGACGGGTACTATCTAGTTTATTATTATTAAACAAATAAAAATTACTTTAGGAATAAGTCAGAAATTAGTGACTATGGATTTCATAAATAATGACTTTTTCTGCAAACAAATATTTTCATAAAGTTGTGTGTGTGGGGAGGGGGGGGGGATAATTTTTTTATAATTTTATGTAGTAAAGTTATGGTTGTTCAGATCTGGATACAAATATTTTATACAATTTATAATAAATGACAAGGTATTTTACAAATGAATATAACAAAAAAAATCGCACTTTCAAGATGAATTAATTTAAAATGTTTCAATGAAATAGTCCAATCAATGAAAAAAAAAAAAAAAGTCTGGCTATTGTGATAATAGAGGAGCCATTGTCACCTTTATTAAATTGCTTAATTTTTTTTTCTTCATAAACAGGTATGAAAATTTTGCTTCAATTTTTTGTTATGTAACATCACAAATTCTCATTACCTGTCTTTTTTTTTTTTTTTTACATGGAAAAGTCAGTAAATTTTGGTTGAGCTGGAGTAGACACCCTGTTGAAATAGACTAGTAAAATAAATACAGATTATTTGTAAATTTTGGAATTTGAAAGATTTTAAAACTGAAGAAAAGGTTGCTTATATATCTTCTTCTACATATGATAAACGGAGTGCAGGGTGAGCAGTACTATTTTACGTTAATGGGCTACTTCACTCGGGTGAAAATACCTGTTCACTAATGTTTATGGCATGGGAGAATTTTTTTTAAATATCAGTATTTTTTTTTTTTTTTTTTTTTTTTTTTGCATCGGATAACAGAAGTCAATCTCTGTAAAGGTCGTTTTTACTTTTCTGTTTGCAGGATTACCTTTTATGATGATATTTTCAATTTCAAATCCAGTTCTGAAAGTGAAAGTAGAAAAAAAAAGAAAGAAAGAAAGCCTTTGTAGAGATTGACTTCAGCTATCCAATAAAAAAAAATACTGAAATCTAAACAAGATATCTTTAAAAGTTTAATATTAACTTTAGTATGATTTCGCTTGAGTGAAGTATTTTCTTAAGTTTCAAATGAGTATTATATCAAAATTGCCAATTTTATGTTCACACTGATTATAGAAAACTCCCAAGTTGAATTACTGAAACAGGTTTTGTGCATGCTGGTAAAAAAATTACTTTATTATGCATAAGCAAAACCCATCACGCAATTTATTTTAACTTATCAACAATTAAAATAAATGAAATAATAATACACTTCTAACTGTTTAGTTATTAATTACAAAGAGATTCTAATATGACTTGTATTTCGCCCATTATGCTGTACATAATAAACATAAAAAAATAAATTTTTAAGGGTATACTAAAAAAAAAAATATTTTTCCACCCTCAACAGCTCGAAATTTTCTGACACATTTTCAGGCTCATTTTTTAAAAGTAAAGACATGAAAATTGCTGATATGATTTTTGAAGAGATGTATAAGAAGCCGTTTGTTATCATTTTTCAGTCAATTAATTTGAAATTGATTTGCAAACAATTATTTTCTCAGCTTGACCATTTTTTTTCATTCCCAGCTCTCTTGCTTCGAGAAATTCGGTTCAAAACGCCCATTTTGACAGCATTTTTTCAAATATATTCTGCTTTTATCAAAAAATCGACAAGCACGGCACATTATATAGTTTCTGAATAAGAGAATCTACCAATTTGATGCGTTTTAGAACAAAAATAAATTAAAAAATGAATCAGAAAATAAGCAGTTTAGATTTGAATGCACCCTTAAAGAATTCTTCATTTAAAAAATATATTAATTTGAAATTTAATTGATTTAACTAGTAAACTTAGTAGCAAAGAGAGTGAAAAATAAAGCTTCACAAAACTAATGTAATATTTTCCGGCACAATAATACTCAAGTTATGAGATCATCAAAATTGCATACGATAGAAAATCTTTTCAAACATTTAAAATATTTGCAGAAAATATGTACTGTGACAAAAAAAAATCTAAACTAAGGCATTTAAATTCTCTCCTGTTATAGGCGTTCTTGTCTAAAATAATGCACAAAAGTCACCGATTGAAAAACTTTCGACAAATCTGGCTGCATAGGAGACTGAAACAGAAACTTTTGGATTTTATGAGAGTTCTGTCCCTACATATGAGAAGGGGAAAAAGGCTTAGTGTTATTCAGACTAGTTTTTCCATTTGACTGCTGTAAATAAGATTTAGTTGCTTTTTCTTATTGGTGAAGTCTATTCTGATTAACTGATCGGCTTGTGATGATTGAACCCAAAGAGAGTGGTCACAGTTCAGATTTTTTGAAGAATCTTCCAGTTGTTTGTTTGATAATGCATACTGTTGTTTTTTGTCTAAGATTATGCATCTAATTCAAATTCCCTTTACATTTAAAGATATATCCTGAACACAGTATCCTTTCTTCTGGGTACATACTAGCAGAACTCTGGCACATTTGCAGCTTTAACTGTTTTCATATAAAGTGATTAATTTGCTACATGTAGATGTACATATTTAATGTTAACACTTAACAGACAGGTTGTTTTTCTTGTTTTCCGGGCATTTTCTGACACATTGTGGTTGTATGCAGCCGGTCCTAGGAAGTCAGAATGTAAAAATGTAAATTTACGTGATTCATCCATTAAGTGTTAACATACTAATTCTATCTGTAATGGAATCCTATTTGGAAAAAAAGAAAATAAAACATAATTTCATAATATTTCAATATTTTGACTTAAATATTTGATGCTGAGCTCTGCATTATTTATTGCATATAAACACTTAAAAATCAATGTTAAGATTCTGATTTTTTTAATTTTTAGACTAACCAAAATGTATATATAAATATATACATTTTAGACTAACCAAAATGTATATATAAATATATACTCGTAGTAATCTTTGACCCATTTGCAGCTTTGACTTTTTTTTAAATAAAATGATGACTCTGCCAGATGTACATAATAAATCTGTCTGTTAATCCTTTTGGGGAAAAAAAGTATTTCCAGAATATTTCAATATTTTTATGAGATATTTGAGGCCGAGCTCTGCATTACATATTGTGTATAAAAACCATTTTTGAGGTTCGTATCTTTTTAAGTTTAATGATCAACATTAAACTTTGCATCAGAAAAATAACCAAAATGTATTTACTGCCAATAGTCCCCAAAATTAATATCTACAGAATAAATAGAAAAATTACCAACTAGGCTAATACACATTTGCTGGCATCCGTGAACTTCGAACATCCAAACTGGATATGTACTCAGCTTAAAAAAATATATACAGTAGAGCCCAGATTATCCGCGAGGCGATTTTTTTTTTTTTTTTTTTTTTTTTTTTTAATTTCAAGCCAACAACAAGGAAAATACAATATGCCCTACTAATAAATATAAACAGATTAATTCGTGTATTCGAAAGTAATAGAAGAATATTTCTAGTTTCGGTTGCCACGTTTAAAATACAGTAGAACTCTTCTAATCTGAACTAATTGGGACCGTGCGTGTTCGGATTACAAAAAATTAGAATTACCCCACAGAAAAACTTATGTTAAGGAAAGTACAATTTAGAATAAAGAAAAGGTGTTTCCAAAGCAAGAAGCAAAAACAAGTGACTGATTTTTTTAAAAAGGTTTAACACAACACTTTTTATACAGTATGTATGGCATTGTTTCTTGTTTACAGTTTTTATTTTAGTGCTTTAGACGTAAAGCAAATGTTTCTGCTCTACTGTGCATATATACTGTGCATGTGATTTAAACGTTTTATCACGTTTTTTGTACACTAAAACATAATTTTTATATTCAAATATTTTTTTTCGTGTTCGCACCTCATTTTCAGTTTTTTTTCGGATTATCCGCGGTGCCCTTGCCACCCAATTCCACAGATAATCGGGGCTCTACTGTATATGGAATCTCATTTCTAATAATTTTTTTTTAAATTTTGTACTCGGTATGAGAATTCCTGTCTTCAACTGCTGCTTCTTAGCATTACATTGGCACATTGTGGAAAGGTCGTGCTTGTGTATTATGTAATGCTGTTAGTGATCCTTTGTCAAAATCTTATGGATTATTTATATTAATCATTAATTTATGATAGATGTTTTATTCAAGAACTATAAAAATGATCCAACTTTAACATATGTTGTTCATCAATAATGAATATGAATATTTATTGGGTTTTCATATTTTTAATTATGTCAAGCTTAATTCCATTAAAATGAAAACTTCCTTAAATATACATTATTCTTTTTCTTTTGTTGTAATGGTGCTGTAGAGTTAAGTATTGGATTCAAGCACCCTCCCCTGAAGAGGGCGAGATGTATTTCATTCTTATAACTGGAAAAATTACAATGAAATTGATAAGATATAATTCAAAATTCATAGTTAATATTACACAAGCATTATAAGCATAAAATCGCCAATTCTCTATTTTGTGTCCCTTAGACAACCCCCTATATTTGTTATTGGTATAACTTGTAATGAAGCAATGATTCGACAAATTCCTATATTTGCTATTGATAATTTTCTTTAAAAATGTTTGCAAGTGTGCTAAAACAAGATAATAGTTAATATTAAGAATGATTTTGAATATTATCTTTTCAATTTCTTATTGATATTTTTCCCAGTTCATTTGCGTCAAAATGACATTGTTGATGTAAATTTTTAAAATTACTCATTTTATAATTTATTATCAAAAAGTGGATAAAAAGTTAACTATCTGCTAATTAGTTTGACCTATTTATTTTCATCAAAAGTTTGAAGTCTTAAATGAAGCATTTTACCTGAAGCTTAAAAATGCATAAAAAGTTTAGTAGTGGATATTTAAACAAAAAATTACTAGATAAATTTACTATAAAAGTTTATGACGTCCTGTGTTTAAAAAAAAAAAAAAAAAAAAAAAAAAAAAAAAAAAAAATGTATTCTTTTACTGCATTTAATGGAAATGTGTATTTTTTAAGGAAGAGGAGGGGGGTGGGGAATAATAATTTATTTAAATAAATTAAGAAAATTTATTAAAAGCTTGGTAATTACTGATACATCAAAGCTAAAACTTTTACGAAAATAAAATAATTGGAATTAAAAAAGAATTTTGTACGTATTTTAACAAAAATCTGATAATTTAACAAGAATGTTTTATTACTGCCTTTCATGATGCAAATTGATTTTTGTGAAATAATGATTAATCTTATGAAAATGTACAGTTTTTAAAGACATTCAACTATAGAATTTCGAAATAAATTTCATTTGTTTTTTTTTTATAACAATTTAGTATTTTAAAATCTAATAATTTAAATGTTTGCTTAATATGAAATAAATTCATTTGAAGATTTTATGTACATACAAGATAAGAAAAGAGAAAAATTGTACACATGCATATATATATATTATTTTGATTTGTGAGGAGGGTATAATTAAAAAAATTAAAATATATTTACACCGAACTCAACCCTATGTCAAATATTTTTTAGTTCAGCATATTTTTAGTACCATGATATAATTGCAAAAATTTATACTTAGTAAAATCTTAAATTGAACTTGTTAAGTTAATAAATTTTAAAGCTTAATTTATTTAACATTTTTATGAGTATACATTTTTGAAATTGTATCATGGTACTAAAAATATGCTGAATTAAAAATTATTTGATATATGGCTGATTTAGGTGGAAAAATATTATAATTTTTTTATTGCATATTTCTTAACTCCCTGCCCCCCCCCCAATATATACATACATATATATATATATATATGTATGAATGCATATATGTATATATATATATGTATGTATGTGTGTGTACAGTTTTTCCTCTTTCTTATCCTGTATGTACATAAAATCTTCAAATGAATTTATTTCATAGAAAGCAAATATTTAAATTATCCGATTTTAAAGTACTAAATTGCTATTTAAAAAAAAAAAAAAAAAAAAAAAAAAAAAAAAAAAAAAAACGCAATTCTATTGATGAATATGTCTGAAAAAACTGTATTTTCATAAAATTAATGATTATTTCACAAAAAAAAAAAAAAAAAAAAAAAAAAGTCATGAAATACAGTAATAAAATATTCTTGTCAAATTAGCAGATTTGTGTTAATATATGTACTAAATTCTTTTTTAATTCCAATTATTTTATTTTCGTAAAAGTTTTAGATTTGATGTATCAATAATTAGCAAGCTTTTAAAGGAGCAAAACGACAAAAATCGGTTAAAAACCTGATGGCTGGTTTCCCTGCGGCGCATTCTGTTTCGCCCACCGGCCGCTGTTGGCGCTGATGTGCGCTAGCAAATTTAACACGTAGTGCAGTGGTGGAAAATTGGCGCAGAGGAGGAGCCTATTGACATCACTAAATTTTAGTAGTATTTTTCGACTTATCTAATGACAGAATTTCTGATTTTTTATTAAAGGGAATAATACTATAAAATATTAGTGGTCTCAATAGGCTCCTCCTCTGCGCCAATTTTCCACCACTGCGTAGTGAGAAGGCTTGTATATTCAAGGGCTTTGATCAAAGCGATATAAGTAAGCGTCCTATCTTAAATGGGAGAGATAACCGCAAGATTAAAGGCGAGGTCACGTCAATCAAGGTCATACGCCACCCAGCGGACGGAGTGAACTACAAGAGGATTATTAACTTCTTTCCCCTTTGTGGATGATCTATAAGTTCGATATCTATGAAATAACTATGCGCACGCGCAGCCGTGATTTTATTCGTTTGTCGTCTGCAGTACTTAATTGTTGAAAGTATAGATATAATTCGATTTACTTATTCGCCATTATTTAATTTATTAATTGAAGTTAGTTATTTAACCCTAGAACTACCGGAAATTTTACTCAAGTTTTATAAAAACATTCTACACCAGAATTTTTACGTAAAACTATTTAATTTGTTTATTTAACTTATTATTGTCTGATTTATACATTTAGTTTGTTTTGAAGAAATTTCTGGTTTGAATAAATATTTTGAATGTACATGTCGGGTCCAATGGACCCGTCTGGTAGACGAAAGGTTAAACAAAATCAGTTCTTTTAAGAGCTTATATTACTTGGGAAAATGCCACGTTGGCGTTCTAATTATTTCAGTTTTCAAAACTGCAAAAATAACTCTCTTCTGAGAGAACTCATTTTTTCTTCATAAAAGAGAAAAACAGGTTAGTTTTGTGTTTTATTATAATTTATAAAAAAGTTAAAATATTATTTAATATGTATTATTAAATGCCAGTGATTTTAATACGTTCTATTTGAATTATATTTTTGTAATGCAATGAACAAGGACATATAAAAATTAGTTAATGTATGTTAAGATAGAACTTTACAGCCAGCGTTTTTAATTCAATTCCTGATAAGATAAAGTTATAAAAATTACATAAACATGTGTATTTCCAATGAGAATTAAACGTTTTATTACGCTTAGAGTTTAAGTATAAATTATTTAATTAATTTTAAGGCATATTTTTTATTTACCTGGTCGCAGGCGATAACTTGCAAATTTTCTCTTGATCGAATTGTATTTATAACATTTTAAATAGAAGCATTTCATTCATTCCATTTAAAACTCGTTTAATTTTACATTAGGATACACTTTAATTTAAAATGCAAGCAGTAATTCTTGTACTATTAAACCAGCAATAATTGATTATTTATAGTTTTAAATATTTTGAGAAATTTAGACAGCAGCCTTAAAAAAAATTCCTAAAATCGACAAATTACTTTTTTTTTTTAAATCTAAAAATATGTCGGTCATTGTGTCATATCCGGGAAAAATAGTTTTCATGGGATACCTGCACTTCGCACAGGTGAATAACATTGCAGAAAGCATACAAAGTATAGAAGAAATGTCAAAAATTGGAATAAAATATAAAATATTTACAAATAGTACGTGGTATGTCAATTAAACATTTATTATCTTACACCGGTTCTTCGCAGGGGTAAAATGGATAACTTTCCGTAATCGGGCCGATAGCCATGATTGGCGTCAAATGAGAAAACAGGATACAATTGTAACTGTATAAAAGTTAAATAATGGTTAGAAAATGAAAGTAACTTTTATCGAAATAACCCAATTGCGGAACATTCTCCAAATTTGAAAAAGGCTTATGAAACACACAACAATTGCTAGTAACTGAAAACTATAGACTAATAATAAGCTCGACGTAGCAGTTGTTGGTCGATAGCCAATAATTTCAAATTTCCCTTTTAATTTTGTCCGGTTTCAATTTTTTTTTTTTTCTTTTTTCTTTTTTTTCTTTTTTTTTTTTTTTTTTCAAATCTGGCTTCCGCAAAAGAGTCGGAATAAGTAGTAGAACAAGTTGGAAATTGCTCGTCAAACGTGGCAAATGAGGTGCGTTCGTACTATAACTAGTTTTATAATTATTTTTTGCATCCCATATTGTACTGAATGTATATTTTTTGCGCTTCATAAGTGCATAGTCTGTAACATCATTAAAATGCACTTACAATAATTTTTTCCCCATTCCCCGTAATGTAACGGAAAACTTTTGACTGTCCCTGTAATTAAACTATACATTCGATTTTCATAAAATTTGAAATGGCTCGACAAAATTTTGCAGCAATTATATATTAAAAATTTCAGACCATTCGGAAGGCTGTAAAATCATTAAAATGCATTTACTATATTTTTTTCCCATTGGCCGTAATGTAACGGAAAACTTTTGGGTGTCCCTGTAATTAAACTATACATCCGATTTTCATAAAATTGGAAATGGCTCGACAAAATTTTGCAGCAATTACATATTAAAAATTTCAGACCATTCGGAAGTCTGTAACATCATTAAAATTCACTTGCAATAATTTTTCCCATTGGCCGTAATGTAAAGAAAAACTTTTGACTGTCCCTGTAATTAAACTATACATCCGATTTTCATAAGATTGGAAATGGCTCGACAAAATTTTGCAGCAATTATATATTAAAAATTTCAGATCATTCGGTCGGGTAGTTTTTGCTCTGTTATATGCGGACGGACAGACAGACGGACGGACAGACGGATGGACAGACGGACGGACAGACAGACGGAGTGAACGACGACTATAGGTGCTACGTATTTATATAATTACGAACGCACCTAAAAAAGGGCTGCAGACGGAGGTGGGCCAATTGAACGTATTAAAATCACTGACATTTAATAATATATATAAAATAATATTTTAACTTTTTTATAAAAAATGATAGGGCTGAAAATCACGTTTAAGATGCTTAAAGGTTTTAAATATTTCTCTTTTGCAATTTCTCAACCAGCTGGTATAATTTAGAAATCGTAATTTGTTACATAACTTACTCAATTGTTGTACTTGTATATACAGTTGTAACAACCATAAAGAATGTTTAAGGATTTATCAGCTACGTTTAGATAAGGTAAAATTAATTTGCTAATTTATAATCAAGTTGTAAAAATACTAAAATGTTGTATTGTTACTAGAAACACATCCATGTACATAATTTTTATTTTTCTAGCATATCTGGGAGAGAAAAATCGAATAAAATTTTTTATCTTTTCATATATATGAACAGGGTTAGATTAAATAAAAAGTGTAAAAAAGTACTTTTATGTTAGTCGGCCGCAGTTCATAAACCGTCAAATATTTTCCCCATCACCAGCGTTTATGTTGCGTTCATTTCATTCAAACTAAAAAATCATCATTTGAAAAACATGCTCGTCATTTGAAAAACATAACTTTATTTATAATACAGACATACTGGTATATTACATCAATTTAAACACATGCTTTTCGCTCATTATATTTAAAATGCATTTTTTTTTCTAATAAATAATAACATAAACAAGTTTCATAACAAGTAACATAAGTTTAAAGGTGGGCAAGTTTCTTCCAATGTGGGAAAAAACCATGGAATTAAAAGTTACGACTATAACTTTTATTAACAAAAATGGTTTTCTTTTAGCCTGAACAGCTTGCATAAAATTCAGGTCTATTTGAAGATATTTACAATTTAAGAGTTATAGGCGGAAAAGCAGACAAAGCCATTTTAGAGAATACCTGTTAAAATTTTAATCGTGAATTTCAAATATTTACTCACTCATGGAAGATTAACCTTGTTTACCAGATTTATTGCAAAATATTTTTATTACAGCTTGTTTTGATAAAAATATATGTATTTAAAAAATAGTTGCAATGTCAGTTTAGCTTCGGGGCAAAAGGCAATACTGTTTACGTAGCATTAGTGCTTTTTCTCCCGAAATTAAAATGACATTGCGATTTTTTTTTAAAATACACATATTTCATTCAAAACAAACTATAACAAAAATATTTTGCAATAGATCTGGTAAACAAGATTCATCTTCCATGAGTGAGTAAATATTTGAAATTCATGATTAAAATTTTAACAGGTATTCTCTAAAATAGCTTTGTCTGCTTTTCCGCCTATATCTCTTAATTTGTAAATATCTTCAAATAGACCTGCGCATGAGATGCGCAGATGGTAGATATTCTGTCATATATGACGTCATACAAAAAACCCGCGTATTTGCGTTATTCACTCCATCCACAAGATGGCGCAGCTGTGTCAATTTACGACAAATTCCAGCATTAACTTTGTACGCTTACTTATAGCGCTTTGGCTTTGATTTCAACTGCTGTAGCAAGCAGTGGTCTCTCGATATGTTTTTTGCGAAAAAATCCAACATGCTTAACACAATGTGAAAATCAAATTACAAATATAAAAGTTCTTTTAATAAATACTGGTGTAAAACCTTAAATAAAATAATTTTCATTATTGATTTTCTAAGGTGTGTTCTGAATGAACTGTTTTACATTTACTTGTTACGAATGCATTATTATTTCAATTATTACACACTGATTTGATTTCTAACGTTTTGATATAAAAGATATATTTGCATAGTTATTTTATACAAGTAACTTGAAATCACCACTTTTGTGTGAAAGTAAAATAACTTAGAATTTTATTTTACCTTAATTTATCTTTGATTTTATTTATGTGTGTTTCAGTTTCATTTTTCAGCAGAAAAGAATATTTTTAGCGATTATCCTTGATAAGTTCTGTTTACTGAAATCTGTGCTACATAAATATATGTGCATAATGACCACCGGTGATGTAGTTGGTTAATTAAGGTGTATAATATTTTAATTAATACAACTGCTAATATAAACATCAGTTTTTCTCGATGACCATCTTCAAAACTACATTAAAGCAATTACATTAAACCTTATCAGATAAATGGAAAACATTTCGCAATGTTGAAAATAGCAGCTCCGTCAAGCAGCCAATAGCTTCTGAGAGCGTTTGGCCATCTGTTTTAAACAGTGGCCTGTAAAAGAACAAACAATAAAAAAATACAATAAAAAACTTTTATGTTAATTTTATGTTAATATATTTTTATGTTAATATGTTTTTATATTAATATGTTTAAATTTTTGTCACTTATTACCTTCTTCTACCACATTTTTGGACAGAACATAATAGTTAAAATTTATAACTGATCCCATAGCTGATACATTTCATTCTTTTATTTTACTATTATTTTAGTATAAATTTATTTTCGTTTTATCTTCTTCGCAGAATTCTTGGGTTACATATCGCGAACATATATATTCAGAAAAACTGGTGCGTGTCAGTTGACACTCTTGTATTTCGAATGCATTGCAGAAGATGTAATGCAATGGTTGAATTCGGATTCAGGTTATCAAAGATTACCAAGATCGAGTAACTAATACACTGAATCTTAATAAATGAAGTTGACTATATTTCATCAATAGCCCTAAAAGCAACGTACTGCGCTGGCAATGAAAGAGATATATCCGGTATTTCCCCCCATATTTTCAAAGTGATTACTTTTTTAATCAAATATAATTGTACAGCAAATTTTATTCTACTTAAGGAATTCGTATAATATTACTCTTAATATTAAAAAAATTAGATTTTTCGTGGTAATATATAGGAAGAGAATTGTTTTCCGTGCATTTAAAAATAAATTGCATAACATTTTCAAGTTACTCTTTTAATTAATAGAAAAATATCAGCTGATCCTTAAGTAAGAAATACTTAACGCTTTTATTCTCGCGCCCGCGACTTTAACAGGCAGTGTAAGCTACTTTTCTTTAATTCAGATTGTTGGATTCTAACCAGACTTTAAAATCGTTTTATTGGCTATAACCTCGTATAATTTTACATTCAATTAAATCAGGTGAATATTTCTACTTCAAAAAAGCTGTGGCAATCAAACAATTTGAATTTAATAGCAAGTTGCTTAAACTTATCAGGTGCGACGATTAACCCTTTCCGGCTGAAAATAAATATGTTTGTAAAACGATGAAATGATTGACTGACACTAGAATTTACAAACGAACATCTTCGAAATTAAAAAAAATGTATTTTTAAGATTTCATTATAAAGCATAATTTTATTAATATATTCTGGGTGTCTTTTGTAAGTTTGGTATTAAAATTAGGTAGTCCCACCGTGGGTTCACTGTGCTTGAAAGGGTTAAGAGCCCAGTACAGTCACAGGCAGAAACGAAAATTCTAATGTTAAGTCTACGGTGGCGTTATTTTCATATTTCTCGCTTTATTTTTAATATTTTCTTAATGATTTTTTTTTGCATAGGATAACTGAAGACTATCTACACCCGGCTATGTTTTGCTGTTTCGATTTTGTTTATATTCTTTTTATATTATGATAGTATCAATTTCAGAACTGGTTCCAACCGGTTCCGAAAGCAAAATCGAAAAAGTAAAAACTACCCCTGTTTTAGACTGTCCTCAGATATCCTATGCAAGACAAATCATTAAAAAATATTAAAATCATAGCGAGAAATTTCAAAATAACGCTCCCATAGATATAACAGTAGCGTTTTTCTTTCTTCTCGTGACTGAAGGGGCTCTTAAGGAATTAAAATCATAATACAAAGCCGTCTATTTCAAAATATTGAAAATGTGCTTTTAATAAATTGCATGCAAGATTTTTCTTGAACAATTTAATATGTTTTACATGCAATCTTCATGGATTCATAGATCGTGTCTATACCTGAAGACAGAACAGAAACATGTGTATAGTTTTGCAAAATTTATATATTTATAGTAGTGTTGAAACATTGGATACTGTTTTTCCGGAATTTATATGTGTATTTTTTTCTGTTCTAGGTAATTTAAGTGAATCGTTTAGATTCCGCCTTAATTCAGGGACATAATGTAAGACGCTTTGAAAAGTTTTGTATAAGAAGTAACTATTTCTAGCGATATCTTTCGCATAATGAGGAAAAGCTTCATTTTGTGACAAAGGGTGGTTGTCGGAGGCGGATTTATTTTAGCGTTTGTACGGTACCTTGTATTTTAATACCAATGATTTCTAAATGTCTTTTCAGTCTCACTCATCTGAGAATAAAAAAGTTCAAGAAATATTTTAGAACATACTGATGTTTAATTTCACAGGTGCGTACAAACAGTTAAAACACCTCGCCTACGACAGCCGCTATTTTTATGTCAGCGATCCGGCCTAGTATCCAGAGGGCGGTGAACACATCATCACTAATTGCAAGTCTTCACTGCGACTATTCTTTTATTCACTGATACCACAATTTACAAAAAAAGTTTTTTTTTGGCAGATTACTCTATGTAAATATCCTTGTATAAGTGTATGGTATGGTGTTAATTATTTTTCAAAATTATTTAAGAGTAGAATAATAAGTAGTCCACTTGGACTGTAGTCAAAGTGTTATTGTATATTTTATTAAAACGTAAAGCATTTAATGCCCTATTATGCTTGTATCGAATTATTTTTGAGTTGATAAAATATATAATCTATAAACTATATAGTTTTTAAAAGTATAAGGAAATTCTATTGATATGTCACCGGAAATGTTATTGACCATCGATTTTCTGTATAATAATAGCCCTCTTTTTCGAACGTTATAAATTTAGTTCAGCGGATTGAGGAAATAATAATCTAATTTTATGTTCCAATCCCAAAACTTTATTCTATCACATTTTTTGCTACCACAGTGCCAAAATTAAATAACAATCTACGCCCATCATGATGATTCTAAATGTATAGGCTCGTTGATTTGTGAAAATTTAAAACTAAATGTAAGAATCGGATTTTTCAAACATAATATTGAATTTCGATATCCAACTTTTTATATGTCTGCAAAGAAACCTCCTAATCCATGGAGCATTAAAGCGACACCGGTCGGTATACACCCAAGCCTCATAAGGAAATTTTTATATGAAAGTGTAACAGAGTTTGATTAAATTCCGAGCACTATTTTTTGAGATATATCTTTCTCAAAAATCGTAAAAAATACGGCATAGCAGCGCCACCTGTTACATGATTTAGTACTACATGAAAACCAAATCAACACAATCATATGTCAATGACTAAGAGAATGTCGCTCATCCGCAAGAAAAGTGACTCATCTCGACGAAAGTGAATTTCAGAGGAGAGGCAAAAGAAAATGTGCATGATTTTACAGTTATATGAAATTATAGTACTTAGCTTTGCATGCAAGAATAAAAAAAGTGCATAAAAGCGTAAAACACTTAAAATTGAAAACGTAGGATGTGATTTGGAGGGTTGTATAATTTTACCTCCCCACATAATCCACCCCTCTTCTTTGGTCACAAATAGACATATAGCGCAATAACGTGATTTTCCGTGTAACTACACTTATGAAACTGTTTGTGTAGCAAGACGACAAACATTTGTGTGTATGACAATCTTTTTAGTGGAACAAAACGCAAAGTGATTTTTTGCGAGATATGTCACTTTTCTTGCGGGTGAGCGATATGTAATTTGTCGAAATTTTGTGCATTAGCTCTTGAGACATGACTATCACTAAACTCGCGTAAATCGTAAAAACTGCAGCATGGCAGCGCCAGCTGTTACGCGATTTCCACCAAAATCTAATCAGCAACAATTTATGCCAACTGCGGTCTTTTGAAGTTTGATGAAGATCTATGCATTACATCTTGAGATAGAGCTATTGTAGCATCGAAACGCCACCTGTTTTATTCAGAATATCTGATTTACACAAAAAAATTAATCAGCACTAGGTCTATCAAGGTCTAGAACTAAAGTTTTATTAAATTATTAGTTCTTGAGATTGAGCGCCCACAAAATTTTGTTACAAACAGACAGGCAGACTGACCGACAGACATTTTCTAAAAACCTTCTAAAACGTATAAATGCATCGAAAACCGGAAGTCGAAAATTTTCAAGAATGTAACGCTTTCTTCTTGTTACGGTAGAAAAAAGAAAGAAAATTCATAGTATTACAATGTATGGAGTTAATAAAAATAATTGCTGAAAGTCTAATAAAATGTGGTCAAATATATAATATGATGTATATATGAATACATTTTTTGTCAAAAGATTACAAAGACTTTAGAGAAAAATCAGGTATGTCAACCTATTGATTCAGAGACAGGTCTGAGGTTGGTGATTGTGCATAAAATAGTGAAGAAATGTTGTCATAGAAACGAACGTCTCTCTCGAAATTGAAATGAAGCGACAGGGTTCAGAATGAGGCTATGAGAAAAACTCAACTGAGTCTTTCCATTCTGTTAGTCCTTACAAGGAAGGTCTCCTTACCGGGGATACTCAGAATATTAAAAAAAAATACTAATTAAATTACTTATATATGTAGTAAAGGATTAATCAAATTTAGCAGAGGGATCACAGTAGAAAGTCTGTAAAAAAATACTTTCGAATATTTGGGGCGAAAAGACAAAAACGTCACGCGATTTGGCGAGCTGTGCTTTTCCTCGCCTAAAACAAACGATTTCAATGCACCTGAAAATCGCTTGTTAATTGATTTTTATAAAACGTATAAATAATATTTAATGAATTTAAACTTAAACAATGAATAGAGTTTAATAAATACATTTTTTCGCATTACATATTTATGTTCCTTGCTATTTAATTTTATTACTTTAAAAACAATTGCATATATAAAACATATATTTTCATATATTTAATCGTATTCCAAAATAAAGGCAAGATGAAGAATGCTGCAGTTATTCACTTCAAAATTAAAGAAGTCGTTGTTTCCATGGCAACAAAATTGAATCGACAGTGCTCAACTGGGCTTAACCCTAGATCTACCGGGAATTTTATTCAAGTTTTAATAAAACGTTCTACACCAGAATTTTTATTTAAAACTATTTAACTTATTTATTTACCTTATTTTTGTCTGGTTTATATACTTAGTTTATTTTAAAGAAATTTCTGGTTTGAATGAATATTTTGTATGTACCTGTCGGGTCCAATGGACCCGTCTGGTAGACGGAGGGTTAATTTTGAGATTGAAACAATTTTAATTTTTTTAATCCTTAAAATTTGATAGTTAACTTTCATTATAAATATTTCTATACGACGAAACTATAGATAAATCAAACTAAAACTGATAAAAATAAAGTTTAAATTACATTAAATTTATTTAACCCCTTAACGCTCGAATTAAATTACGGTTGAATAATTCAAATTGCTTATTGGCACCACTTTTATGAAGAAGAAATATTCACCTTATTTAATGACAGCAAAAAGTTACTAAAATATAGCCAATTTCACTATATTATAAAACTGGTGGGAATCAAACAATTTGAGTAAAAGACACAGCCCGAGAATATCTCGGGAGCGAGAATTAAGGGGTTAAAAAAATCAATAAGAAACATTTTTATCTTAAAGAGTATTTGGCATAAAATAGTATTTTTTGCAATTTTTTTCCATTGTCAACTGATGATAAATCGCGAAAAATCAAAATTTTCATTATTTTTTACGGACGCGCTATCGAGTTTCCGCTGAAATTGTTTTTTTATAAACATATCTATCGTCATGAGTAGAACATTCAGTATTTTTTTTTCAGATTGTTTGGAATATGCCCGTGTGGAGACCTTACTTGTTAGTAAAAGTGGTTTTGAAGATGATTTCGTTACTAGTATTTAATGATATTTTCATTTTTCTGGAACATCAATCCCTACAAAAGTTTTAATAGCAATTAACTCTCATAGGCTCAGCTGTGGAAGTTATATAAACTAATTAAGGATAATCAGAAAAAAACAGATTTTACTTCACAGGCCGCTTAGCAAAGCAAGTCTTTATTATTGAAAAATGATGAAAGAATTATAGGGGATAGGGCAGTGTTCATAGAATAAAGTCGAAATTTAGAGGTAATCTGTCATAAAACAGCAGTGTTTCACAGTTTTGTTGTGTTGGCATAGATTAGTCAAAAATCTCGAGCATTGTAACCAAATGCTAAAAACAGAAACAATTTCGCCTGAAAGTGAAACCCAAAGGAGGGTTCACGTAAACACTTATTAACGAATTAAAGACTGACGCTGCGTTTTCGCAAAATTATATTTGTCATTTTTGCACTAGTTTTTGACACCAGTAAAAGAGAAAAGTAAAATTTGCCTTATTTAATTAACACATTTCAGTTGTTGTTAAAGTGAAAATAAGTGTTTAATAAAAAATTGTGTGAACTGAATAAATTTTTTCTTAAACATGCTGATCCTTAATGTGTTAATAAATCACTTCATAACCCCTGTAATAATAAATTTATCTTTTCATTAATAATTTTTTTTTTCAGAAAGAATTACATTTAGATTAACCCTTCATGTACTGCGTTATGATCGACTGCAATTGTTTTCATGTAATTCTTTTTTTTTCAGTTACTACAATGAAAATTATCCCTTTGCACTCCGCGTTATTTTGAGTATGGGATACCAGCAACTCCGCCTCGTTAAAACTAATATTTTATTCGGGCAGCATCACTTTTTTAATAGAAGTTCTTCAAGTACGCAATTTAAAAAAATACTGTTATTAAATGAGAGAAATATTATTTTCCTTTGTTATTGGTGCCAGAAACAAATTTTGTAAGGAAAGATGGTGTCACCGCAGCGGCGACAACGGAGTGCAAAGAGTTAAAGGATAAACATAAAAAAATACTCACCCTTGAGAAATTTAATTCCTTAGAGGTAATTAATTAAAGTGGTTCTTTAAAGTACCGTCAGTACACTATGACTGTATCGTAACAGAAAACCCACAAGGTATTTTGAATTGAACCAGAATTACTGTAAAATATTTCCGATTTAATAAATATGTGAAATATAGCCCTTTTTCATATTTATAAATAATTTTTTGGCAATTTCCGATGCCAGTTATTTATTTCAACACTTTAGCATTGAAAATGCTTTGCCCCTGAAAGGGTGAAAAAAAAATATTTTATGTAAAGTTTCGATCTTGTTAGCAGTCCTTTAGTTATGCGACGTCTATAATCCAGGGACAACATGTTCTCTCGCATATCCACATATGCAATATATGAATTTACATATGGCAATTCTAAAATAGCATAAAAGAGCCGGTTGCACAACGATTTCCTATAAAAAAAAATATAATGAAACGGAAAGAAATGCTAAGAAAATTATTACTTCACTACATGTTAGTAATTACATTTTAAAGCAGATGAAAACAATGGTTAACTACACAGACGAGAAGTAAACAAGAAGTTTTTCTCCAATGGCCAAAGATGGCCGGTCACTTGCGATTTAAGACGTTTTGTTAAATATCTAGAAAAATGCATGAGGAATTAACCTGAAACTGCAGGTGTGTAAAGAATATAGTATAAATCATACATTTCCGTGAAGATTTTTTTCCCGAAACCTCATAGGGGATCGTCAACAAATTGAAAAAGAACGAATACCTTTTGGATAACCCTGTAAAAACTAATGTATAAAAAGCGTTTAACTCGAGATTATGAATAAGGGGCCTATTGTAATACAGTACCGGACCTCAAATCCGGAATCCCAAAATCCGGACGACCCAAAATCCGGAATGGAAAAAAGAAAACTGAAATTCAGCGATGAACTCAAATAAATATTTCGTAAAAACGTCCATAGATGGCGCTACGTGTGCGCGTAACACAGTGCCGAACCAAACTAGACTCAGCAATTTTATTTTATTGGAATGTTTTTCATTCATTAGTTTTAATCTAAATTTTCTAACAGAATTATCGTAGTTAGTGTGTGCACACATTTTAAATTTATTTTAAAAAGAAACCCTTTTCTTCATTTATATAGAAAATGTAAAAAGAATAAATAAATAACCACAAGAAAGAATTATTTTTAAAAATGTTCATAGAATATATTTATAATATTTATATGTAAAAATATTTTACAACGCCCTCCCCGCATATTTAATATGTTCAACAAATTTAATTTTTCGAATAAATTCTGTTTGTAAGCACCGTACCAAAAAATTCTTTTCTTTAACTCAAAGAGAAAAAAAAATCTATGCAAAGTTATTTTCTCCATAACGAAACAAGCTGTTCATCAAAAGCTAATGATCTCATTCTGATAACGTTGACTTTCCACTTCACGCAGTTAAATAAACCTGTTGAATAAGCAAAACAAACAGCGGATAGATATGTGGTTTTTCTTTACTTTCTTTTCATCTAGTGGCCTTTTTTTTTAGAGGTACCCTAGCTTTCTAATAACTTATCATAATTTAATAAAAATTTGTTACACAAGCAAATTCACTATCCCAGCAGCAGAATTTTTTTCTGCAGTCTGCAACACAAGTGGAAACTTCAAAAACAGTCTGCAGAACTTAAGGACAGACGCCCTTTTTCCCATCCCTCATGCACTCAACCCCCCCCCCCCCCCCAGTATTTGTGATTAACATAAAAGGAAAGCATTTTTTAAAATAATTTACCTTTGTCCTCAAAATTTTTAACACCACTATCTGAAAAATCTTTCATAGAATTTGTCAAAATTTCTGTGAAGTTAGAAAACAGAATAACAGTAAAAATAACATATGAACACCAATTACTAAAATTTTTGAAAAGATTGATACAATGTGATAATATCAAAAATTATATATAGACGTGACAATACAGGGATGAAAGTGCACTAAAGTCACTTTGAAGCAGCAAAAATCTAATTTTTTAGCAGTAAAATCCATTTTTGTAGCAGCAAAAATCTAATTTTTTAGCAATAAAAGCTGTTATTGGAGCAGATTGAAATTCTTAGAAAATCAAATTTGAGTAATTCATGCAAATACTATAAGTAATTCTAATGCAATGTTTTATTTAGCAATCTTAGCTAGTTGTGCAATTCAAAATTTAACATACTTTCACTCAAAACAAAACAAAGTTGACTAATATTTAACCTGCCACTCAGCTGTAAAAAAATCTCGTGAAAACATCAATGTTGCAGCAAAATTTTCTGCGATTCTTTGACGGAATTCACCTTTTTTTCCTCGATCCTTTGACGAAATGCGCGTTTTTTCGCGATCTTTCGATGATTTTCGCGACATTTCCACGATGTCCGCCTTTTTTATCGGGTTTTTTTTTACGATGTCCGCTTTTTTTATCGCGATCTTTCGACACTGTTTGCGTTTTTTTCGCGATCTATCGACGATGTTTGCGTTTTTTCGCGATATTTCGATGATGATCGCCTTTTTTCGCGATCTTTGGATGTTGTTTGCTTTTATTCGCGATCTTTCGACGATGTTCGTGTTTTTTTCACGATCTTTGGATGTTGTTTGCTTTTATTCTCGATCTTTCGACGATGTTCGCGTTTTTTTCGCGATCTTTTGACGAAATTAGTATTTTTTCTGCCGATCCTTTGAAAAAAATTTGCGTTTTCTCTGTGATCTTTCGACGATATACGCGTTTTTTCGCGTTCTTTTAGCGAAATCCGCGTTTTTTAGCGATCTTTGCGCGAAATTCGCTTTTTCCGCTATTTTTCGACGAAATTCGTGTTTCTTCCGCGATCTTTTCACAAAATTCGCGTTTTCTCCGCAATCCTTTGACGAAATTCGCGTTTTTACCGCGATCTTTGTCAAAATTAACGTTTTTTCCCCGATCATTTGACGAAACTCGCGTTTTCCCGCCATCCTTTGTGGAAAGTTGCTATTTTTCCGCAGCCCTTTGACGAAATGGGCTTTTTTTCGATCTTGTGATAAAATTTTCGCCATCTTTTGACGAAATTCGCCTATTTTCCACGATCTTTTGACGAAAATCTCATTTTTTAGCGATCCTTCGATAAAATCTGCGTTCTTTCTGCGATCCTTTGACGAAATTAGTGTTTTTTCAGCAATCCTTTGATGAAATTTACATTTTTCCGCAATCCTTTGAAGAGAGTTGTTATTTTTCCGTAGTCCTTTGACGAAGTTAGTGTTTTTTCCGCGATCATTTGATAGAAGCCGCATTTTTCCTCCAGCCTTTGACAAAAGTTGCTATTTTTCCGCAGCCTTTTGACGAAATTGACGTTTCCTTATTGATCTTATGACAAAATTTCGTTTTCTCTTTGCGATCTTTTGACGAAATTCACGTTTTTTTCGCGATCCTTTGACGAAATTGGCTATTTTAACTGCAAACGATTGACGAAATTGTTTTTTCGGCGAACATTTGTCGAAATTCGTGATATTTACGTAATTTCTAAAGAAATCGCCCCTACGAGGATTGACTCATTTAATAATGGGCGTTTCACGATCGCGTGTCTAGTTTTCTCCGTGAATTATTTATATTTTAAAGGGAATCGGAGCTTCGTCAATCGCATGTGGCGTGGATCGTATAATTATGGCACATGGCAAATAATTTCTAACAAACTTTTTTTTCTGAATCTTAACAGTTGAAAAATAGTCTGCAGACCTTCTCAAGAGTCTGCGACGTGTGTCGCAGCGTTGCGCCGATTCTGCACCCGGTTCACTATTATTGTAACTTGCTGAAAATGTGAAAGAAATTCGTCAATTAGCCTAATTCGGCTCTCGCAAACAACGATGTATTTTCATTTTCTACCTAATAATGTGATATGTGCAGGATTAAAAAAATTCTTATCCTTATTTTAAATTACTTTTTTTTAAATTTATGTTTATGTTTGTTTACTTATACCTCATATGGCAATCCGCGATATAGATTCCTAGGCCTAACTCGCGAGCAACAACGCATTTTCATTTTCTAAAATATGCTTTAACATTTCTAAGAATATGCAGTAATAGTATTTTTTTTAACTTATTTTTATTTTGAATTACTTTTTGTAATTTGTATTTTTGGCTTTATTTACACTAAGCCTAACATGGCAATTCGCGGTATAGATTGCTTCATGCCATCTAAAATTTTGCCAAGGGCATGTACTGTATCTGTTTATTTATTGTTTTGGTTGAGGACCTAAAATCCGGAAAATTCCGAAATCCGGAACGGCCGCGGTCCCGACCAGTCCGGATTTGAGGTCCGGTACTGGAATCGCGATAAATATTTAACTTCAATGATGAAATAAAATTTATGGGTCGAAACATGAATGTTTGATCCGCGGATTATAGGCTGGAAATTACGGTATTAATGAATATTATAATTATTTATAATATTATATCGTCATTATCGTCATTATCTTCGTCATTTGTACACTGTTATTGTAATACACTGTGTTCATTTTTATGAGGATAGCATGCATACTAGGGTGGAACTAAAAAACGAAGTTTCGAATTTTATATTCTAATAGTGATTATTTTTTTCCTTTTTAACTCCATAAAAAGAAAATATTTTTCTTTTAATTTTAAAATGATAATTTCCAGTTCCTCAAAGCGCCTGATTTTCCCTAAAAAACGAAAAAAAGCCAATAATTGCATGAAAAGTTTTTTAAGCTTATTGTTAAATTTACATTTTGCAATATTAATTTAATTAAGTGTTAATGTCCTGTAATAAAGAAAATAATTTAGTTTGAGTGCCTTAGAAAAATTAGCCCGACTTTATTTGACTTTTGTAGAAGCCAGCGTCATGGGCGTCGGCATTCATTGTCTCTGATTTATTTGGCTGCGACACATAACAAGTTAGTCCGATTTAACGTGTGTTAACAGTTTCTTTAATTATTTTTCAATAAACTTTCGGTGTCAAAAGTGACAAAGTCTGTTAACGTACCTAAATCTAGATAATTGTTGAAGTGTCCTGTATTTCGTGAACCAAAACAATTAACATTAGACTGTCATCTTTGATGAACATATGAAGATGTTATGAAACATTATTTTTGGGTTCAATTTTACTTAAAATCTGACAGCTGGAATCTGGTACACACTATTTCTAAAATATCTAAAGCTGTTGATGATACAATTAAAAGTGTATTGCTGAGACCTTCAATTCCAACGGTTTCTGATACACAAATCATAAAAAATGATTAGAGACTAGCGCGAGAAATGCCAAAATTTGAAGAAAAATATTAAGATTAGAAAGAATAATCCCACATCCAATATAAAATTGCAAAATGTTAGGTGATCCTGCAAAAAAACATTTCTTTGTGTAAAAGCACTAAATATTACCGTGTATCAAAACAACAACGTCACTTTCTCAAAAACCAAAGAGAGATGGGGTGATGGCAATAGGATCAATAGATATAAAAACTACAAAACGTATTTAGCAAGACTGGAAAAGGAAATATCAAGGAAAAAAAATATTTTAAAACAAAAAAAATGATGTTTTGATTGAATGATCGTCAAGTGTAAAACATAATTCGGAAGGAAATAGTTCAATTGGTTGTTTTTCTAAACCTGAATTTGATAATCAACAAGGTGAAAGAACCGGAGAATTAGACAGAAATGCAAATATTATTGCAAATGGCACCTTAGATGATATGGGTATTTCTGATGATAATAAAGAAAAGATAACTGAAAGAAGGACTTGAAGACGACAAAGAGAAAAGAAAAGGAAGAATTTGAAAGAACAGGAAAGACGAAATGAGTTAATTTTAGAAGGTTAGTATTTTGATGGCAGAAAGAATAACACTATGATAACAGAAGCAGAGAGAAAAAAGTATAACTAAGAATCATTAAAGACGAACACCTGGTCTTAGTTCAAAAACCAGGATAAAAATATATTGGTCATATTTCATTGACATCTTCCTCTTATATTAATATAGCCACTGCAATTTTGGTGTATTTTCAAAATAATAATACAGACATTTCAAGTTTGAAAGTTATTGGGTGAAACAAAAACGCCTTTAATGCACGATGCCAATCTGGAGTTGTTAAAACATCGGAAGCAATACCCTAAAAACTTTATAATGGATAATTTGATTATTACATGCAAATGAACTTTTTTCTTAGATACTTATTTCAACATCTTGCTCGAAAAACTACGGGTACAAAAGGATTTTCTGGACCAGTAGGAAAGCGACTTGAAAAAATGCGAACATATTGAAATTATAGACTATAAAAACATTAATCCTAACTTGACGGACTGATTGGATGAAGAACTTAAAAAAAGTACAAACAGGGGATACACCTGAATTTTAGATTTTCCTTGTCATATTCAAACAGTGGAAACGTGTGTCAAAATTGTCCCGCGAGCTGCGTCAACCGTCTTTAAATATTAAGAAAAAGATGGCTTAATCTTGGAAAAGTTGAATTCCTAGAATGTAATGACAAAGTTTGTCTTAAAAGACAGTATGTTGAATATCCAATTGAATTAATACATAACAAAGGGAGGTAAGGAGGGTGGAAGTCGATATTTAACCACCTCCTCGTGGTGACTTTTGGATAGTATTTGCTAAATAAAAGTAGATATGAGCTAACAGTACGTTGTTTACTTTAGGTTACTTTATACTGAAATTTCAAAACTTTGACCTCCTTGAGGAACCGGAAAAAAACATAATTTAAAAAAAACCTTTTCAGCCAAAAATTTAGACATCCAAAAAGGAAAAAAGTTTTCACTATTACGCATTAAAACAAAAAAGTTTTTTTTACCCTATACTTAAGTTCCACCCTAATGTATACTCATAGAGAAATTAAGGTTTTTATAAAAACAGTCCCAAATTTCGCCAAGTTTTATGCTTATAATTTGCAGAGTTTTTAATATAAAAAAAAGCTCTTTTCAGATAATATGACAAACAACATTGTACATAATACCCTTCAATCAAAATTAAAAAATAATAAAAAATGGATAAAAAATGGGTAGTTTTACTAACAAAATGTTTCACTGCGCATGCGCGATTGAAATCAAAATATAATATGCATTAGTTAAGTATATAGAGCAACTTTTGTGAAAGACTCAAAATCATAGCTTGAAAATTCTGAAAATTATATTCGATGGAATAAGCTCGAAATCCGTTGTTCCCAAAAAAAAGCAAAAAGATGAGGGGTTGTATCAAATATCTGTTTATTAGTGCCAAGATAGCGAACATAATATTGCACGTACTACTATATTTGGATACAACCCCTCATCTTTCTGCTTCCTTTTGGGAACAACGGATTTCGAGCTTATTCTGTCAACGATAATGTTCATAATTTTCAAACTATGATTTGAGACTTTCACAAAAGTTGCTCTTTACACTTAGGTAATACATTATGCACATTATATTTTGATTGCATTCACGCATGCATGGTGAAACATTGTTTTTAGTAAACCTGCTCATTTTTCATCCAATTTTATTATTTTTTAATTCTGATTCCTGAGTATTGTGTACAATGTTGTTTGTCATATTTTCTTTTTATATTAAGAACTCTGCAAATTATAAGCAAAAAACTTGGCGAAATTTGGGACTGTTTTTATAAAAACCTTAATTTCTCTACGAGTATACATGCTATCCTCATAAAAATGAACACAGTGTATTATAATAACAGTGTATTACAATAAGCCTCTTATTAATAATCTCGAGTTTGAACGCTTTTGCTGTATTAGTTTTTACAGAGTTATCAATAGATATTCGTTCTTTTTCAATTTGTTGACGGTCCCCTATGGTGTTTCGGGAAAAAATCTTCGTGGAAATATATGACCTATACTATACTGTTTACACACCTGCAGTTTCAGGTTAATTCCTCACGTATTTTTCTTTATATCCAACAAAACGTCTAAAATCGCAAGTGACCGGTCACCTTTGGCCATAATTTGTAAGTACCACCGAGTGAATCAATTATTAAATCAAATACATACCATAACTTCGCGCGTATCCGCCGCACCTCAGATTTCTAGACAGAGAGACTATTTCCTAACAGAATTTACTTTAAATGAAACGTGACTTGTTTCTGCTTAGCACTTATTTGACTTCTTTTTGTCAATAAAATTTCCGGTCTGACAAAGATTTATCACATTAAGGACGAGCCTCTTTTACATCGACTTTACATTTTTCTTAGACACTAGTTCTTGACACATTGTAATTTTGGTTTATTTAATCGCTCAAAATATGAGATTAGATAATGTGAAATTTTCCAGTCTAAAATACTGGTATGCAAATTTAAATGTTTTGTTCGTTTTACATGGCAAGTTTTCTTGCCAGTCGGCTTTAATGAGTTAACTAAGCCGCGGTGGATAAGTGGGAAATTACGGTACACCGTTCACCTAAAATAGCTACTCAAATTATATTCTAAGATCATAATGAACACATAAATAAAATCCAAAACTTATCCTATATTATTTAGTGTGTTTGCAGCAATAAAGAGACGAGCATGACAATCTGCACAAAATTTCGGAACAAAACGCATCGACTATTTCAAAGATCCTCGCTAAAATAACAAACCTGGAACTACTGCTGCCATGTATCCGGATAAAGTGGAGTTAAAAGAATGTTTTTGCGAAGTACCATTAGGATATTTGTAACATTCACTATGGGATGAAAGTTTAAAGTGAGTGGTACTTATAAGTACCGTCAGTAGATAAAGGGTTAAAGTAAATTTTTTAAAGTCTTACATGATCAGTTGAGTCTGATTTCTGAAAGCTAGCTAACAGTGTTGCCAGTTTGCTACTTTTTTTTAAATTCGTATTTATTGATTGGCACCACTTTTTTGGAATAGTAAAATTCGCCTTATTTAATCACATATTAATTAAGGCGAAAACGGTGGGAATTTTATCCTTTCAGAAAACTGGTGCCATTCAAGAAATCTGAATTTTAAAGAAGCAGCCCCACTGTTAAGTATATCTGAAATTTAAATCGCACTGATTAAATACAATACATATTTGATTAAATTGGGTACTTATGATTTTAGTTATCTCAACTGATTGAAATAGCAGTTGTCTCTCGATATCTTCATTATCACATGCTTACATTTAACGTGCAGTACTTTGAAAATCGAATTATAAATGTAAATGTTTTTTTTTACTAATTAGTGGTGCAAAACATTAAATAAATTAATTTTCATGATTGGATTTTCAAAGTGTCTTCTTAAAGAGCTCTGGTATTTTTTCTTATTACGAATGCATTATTAATTCAATCATTTCAAAAATACTCTATTTCATAACTATTTGATGTACAAAATATGTCTGCATAGTTATTTTATGCAAATAACTTGAAATCACACTTTTAAGTAAAAATAAAATAAGTTAGAATTTTATGTTAATTTATCTTTAATTTTATTTAAACATGTTTGTTTCAATTTATTTTTCAGGACAGAAGAATGTTTTTAACGATGTCACTGATACTTTCTGTTTAGTGAAATCTGTTTTACATTTAATATATGTACATACTGACCATGAGTGATATAGTTGGTAAAATAAGGTATATAACATTTTAATTGGTACAACTGCTATTGTAACCAGCACTGTTTCTCGATACGTTTATGACAATGGCCCGGTCTCTATACTGCATTAAAAGCTATTATATTAAACCTTATCAGATGAGTGGAAATTATTTCGCAATGTTGAAAATAGGAGCACCCACTCATATAGCCGTCAGCTTCTGGGAGCGTTTAGTATCATCTGTTAGAATTTTAAACATTTCCTACTAAAAGAAAAAAAAATGAAAATAATTTACAATACAAAGCTTTGAGTAAAAAATTATTCAAAGGTTTCTTATCTGAAAAGCTAATGCTATATTCCGTGATAATTCTAAAAAGTGTGCTTAGCTTGATTTCATTAACTACAGAAAGACTCTCGTATTTACAAAGAACTATTATTTAAAAGTTATGCAACATAGACTTTTTGTAAAGTATTTCGAAACAAATAAAGTATTGCTTATGGATGCATTCATGTGGATGAATATATTTAAATTCTTGAAATTTTTAAACCATTTGGAGTAGCATTCTGAGGCAAGGAAGTTGAAATATTATAATTATTACAAATTAACACTTAAGTTTTACGTACATTCAGGTATTGTAAACATCACAAAAAGCATTTGAAAATCCTTTATTGTTATTTTAGAGTACAATAAATAGTGTTGCCAGGTGTCCCAATGGAGTTATGAATAAAGAAGAGAAGACATATAGTGTCTACCAGTTCCGAGAGAAATAACAGGAGGTTGTGACAAGATGGCGACTGTTTTTTTACATAGGGGCAACAGTTCTGAGTTTCGAAAGAGAAAACTTCCACCAGTAAATGTGAAAAGAAAATTTCGTCTTATTCAAGAGCCTTATTCATCGAAAATGTCTCTCTCAAACATGGTGAAACTTTCTATTTTTTTTTACTGGTGGCAGTTTGCCCAGGTATTATAATCCTTTTCACTGACAGAGGGTTGTGTAGGTTGTCACACTATCGCTGAAACGCTGCGACAAACTACTGCTGAAGTATACTTCCACAAGTAAAAATGAATACCTGTCTCAAGACTTTTAAATTAGGAGAAATGCTCTATTTAATTTTATTGGTGGAAGTGGTTACAGTTGAAGCTTCACTATTTTACGGATATGTCAGTTTCTCTTTATTAATAGCTCCACGGGCTACTAAATTGGGGTTACAAATGCTCTCGAAATTAGTATTTTAACCCCTTGAATAGCAACAGAAATGCTTTGTCCTTGAAAGAGTCAAAGTAACTTTATCCGCATTGTCTACTGTCAGAACTATCTGTGATTAAAGATGGCCAAATAAACTGTAAGAAATTAGTGGTGTTCAGAGTACTTGGAGCCCTGATTTACCTGAGACACCTGGTAACACTAAAACAATGTACCGCCTCTCACATTTAATTCGGCATAGATGTAAATTTTCACAGAGGAAAATTTATGATGTATCATCAGGAAATATTTTATCAATGTATTTTTTCTGAAACTTTTCTTAATTCCTTATCCCCTCCACAGACAAAGAAGTTTTATTGCTAAAATGTTGAAATGATTCAATGGCACCAGAGTTTGCGAGTCGGTATTTGAAAATAAGTTAAAGCTGTTATTTGCGTATGTTGTAAAATTTTATTCAAAATTCTTTTGCCATTGTGGCGTTTGTAGATTAAAAGTATGTAGAACATATGTTATTTCATTGTCCATCAACTAGTTAAAAAAATATCCAAGTTTATACTGTTAGATTCTAAAGAAAAATATATGCCATTATATTTATTTCAGTAGAATATCTACTTTTAAAACGCATGGAGTTTTTTTTTTTATATAAAAGGGTGATATCTTTATTTCGTTTTAAAGCGAGACAGATAAAAATTTTACAAGACTCTTAATTCAAAGAAGACTGTTGGATTTTTATAAGATAGTAGAAATGTATATAAACTTACTTTCTATGTTTAGTTTTTCTTACTATTTGAATACTCAAAAATTAAACTGTGCCAGTCGTGAAACCTGCTGTCCAGTCTAATCACGCTTTTTCAAACCAGTTTTTCCATATAGTTTTCATCGTTTTATTGAATAAAAAACTTCCTAAAAATCTCTTTAGAAAAAAGTACGTCTTAGAAAAGGAATGCCAAGTTTGAATAGCAGGATTCACCTGTGTTTCATTTTAACACTTTGTACCTGGGCGGCATTTCTGGTTTTTGAATGTGCAGCGGAAAATTTAGTTTTTTACGCATTTGTATAAAGTTACTAACTTGCATCTGAATTACTATTAGGCAAATGATAAATAAGAGAAATACGTTTTTTTTTTTTTCATTTAAAATGGTCACTATCCACTGAGTAATAACTTTCAAAATCTGAAAGTTCGCGGTCATAATAAGCATAATCTGATAACTTATCAGTAGTGTTACCAAATCTGGCGAATTTGTTATTCATAAATTCTGAATCCTTACTAAAATGTCTGAATATTGATTTTCAACCCGTAGATAAATTAAAAGAAAATATCATTCAAACTTTTCTGCAGTGATTTCCGTATACTAATTATACAACAGAGATAATAATCACCTGTTTCCAACTTTTGTTCGATTCAGGACTGTCTTTTGCCTGCATAGTTTTATGCATACCTCGAAGCATATCGAATTGTATTGTTACAACCTGTATTTCTAAGCAATAATCTTCGGGGTAAATTCTTTAATTTGTGCACTAGACACATATTATTAAGATAATTGTTTGAAAATACTGGCAGTAACAATAAAATCTATCCCATATGCTTGTAATTGTGTTTTAACACGTTCACGCTGGCAACGATATTCAGGTTTTTCGCTGTGAGACGACGCTCGAATTAATCTTTCGCTTCATTTGGCGGCGCGATAATGTCGCTTATTCAGACACTTTATGTAATGACCCGCACCTCTCATATTTATTGAATGTAACTCGAATATAACAAAGTCTTTTGCAAACTGTGTTCTTGACAGGTTTCTCAAGTTTATGCGTCGGTAAATGTCTTTCAATGTACCAATTCAATATAAAATGTCTTACAACGTAAAAAAAATAGGGACAACATGATATAAATGCTTTTTCTGTAAGGCAGAAGCCACGCCCTTAGTCGCTGCCATCGAAATACTCAAGGCCAGAGGACACGGGTGTAACGTCATCACTAATCGACCGACTTCTCACCAGTGTTGGAATTCTCACCGGAAAAGAATAAATAAAAATTCAGCCAGATGCGGAATTCCACAGTGTTGCCGCATCTAGCTGATTTTTTATTGGGGGATTCCAAATTCTCAACAGTAAGTTAAAAAATAGTTATTATTGTTTTATAAGATCACAGACATTCCACAAATAAAATTAAGGAAAATTGTTCTTCAAAAATTTCCGGCGTGAATTCCAACACTCGTGAGAAGCTGGTCGATTAGTGATGACGTCACACTCGTGTCCTCTGATCTTGAGTATTTCGGTAGCAGCGCCTTAGTCAATATTTTTTGAATGAAAACGACAATTCTCGTTTCCCGTCGGGAATGTGTTAAGTTTATAACATTGAATTGTTCTTACTACTGAATTTTCGAATATTGGAGTGTGACCCACCTATCGTGTATGCCTTCTATGAAACAGTGTAATGTGACCCACCGGTGATGCACGCCGCCTGATGCGACAGTGAACGTATTAAGGTAAAAAGCATGTGAAAATTCCACGAAAAAGTTTCCAGTTATCATAACATGCCGCATTTTGAAAAACAGCGTTTCAGAATATTCGTCATATGTAATCATACAACTACGGTTACATAATCGTATAATAATATTATTCACAAATTACTCGTTTTTGCAATATTATATTCACACAATTCATATACGGAACGATCAGTTACGGTGATGATAGAGATATAATGCCCAAATTTCATTAGTGTTAATGAAATTTGCTTCATTTATTATTGTGTTTTTTCTAGTTATTTTATCTAATATACTTTTATGTAACTTGAATTGAATAAAATACATATCCACACCTATTTAAAATGTGCAAACTTTAAATTTCAAAAGATGTAGTACGTATGATTCTATGATTTAAAACTACAAAGTAATGTATACAATTTTTAATATTTATTATAACAGTAATTTGTTGCCAAAATACGTTAATTAAATCAAATTAGATGTAAATTTCCAATTGGGCGAAAAATGTCCGGACCAGGATTCGAACCAGGGATCTCCTGGATGAAGCCGCCAGTGCTCTACCATCTGAGCTATCCCGGACGAATCTAGTGGAACTTTTTCACCCAGCTAACCTTAATGATTATAGCATCTGGTTTGAAACCTGGTTCAGCTCAACAGAATAATAATTAGAATAATTGTGTTAAAATTAAACTAATACGTTAATTAAATCAACCAATCTTCTTTTTTTAATTTATTATTTATGTTCTTGATATGCTATAGAATTCTAGTCAATTTACTTATGGTTATAGCTGTTGTATTAACACTAGAACGTCCGGAAATTTTACCCAACCTTAATAAAAACATTTTAACACCAACATTTTTATTTAAAACAATTTCACTTATTTATTTAATTGAATTTTTTCTATTTAAAATTAAACTGATTTTACGAAAAAAATTCTGGTTCGAATCGACATTTATCATTTGATCGGTGTCGAATCGACATTTTATGATTTGATCGGTGTCGAATCGACATTTTATCATTTGATCGGTGTCGAATCGACACTAGCTGGACATTCTAGTGTTAAATTACAATGTTGCGCTTTGAATTTTTTATTTTCACTCACAAAAAGTCGCCTTATATTTGCATTTAACCCGGGATTACACGCTCAGGGTATGACATACTCAGCGTGGGTACGAATATTACATTTCTCATCCCTAATTTTTGAACAGTAATTTTCAAATTATTTGATCACAGATTCTTTTAGCTGTGTCAACGAATAAATAACATGACGATGTTTGTTAAAATTTATTGGTGGCAATGAATAAATATTGTATATCCTGGATATGTGCGCGAATTCCCGGGTTAACAATTTAGAAATTTCCCAATTTTATATCTGCAATTAGAGTTTTTATCCCCAAAAGTACATAGCACTTAAAAGTTTTAATGAAATTTCGGTTAAAAAAATATATATAGGGTGATTCATAAAAGATGGGCAAAACTTTGAGATCTTAAAGTACACATTCAAACAAACAACTTTCGTCGAAGAATTTATGGTCGGAAATAAAACGCAAAGATGCTAGCGCATTTGGAAATTTCGTCCATACAAACTATATAACTCCATTCCTGTTGCGAGTTATCTGCAGAAGAATGACACAAATAACATGCAAATGTGTTACGGAGAAGAAGACGAAATCGTATGGAAGATTTCACCTGGATTAATACAGAAAAGCCGCTGATCGGAATGTGCAACTGTCAATCGCGGTAGGAACGTATAAGAAGCTACTTCTCTTCACTAATAGGGAAAAGTCTGGTATGCGCTTTATCTACGGAACTGGAAATGGTTCAGAGACACAACGATTGTATGGAGAGAGTTTTCCGCCCTTACCTTTGTCACTTAATCGTTCTTTGTGTGTTTTTGCCTCGTATAGCAACATCACCTTCGGCGCCCTCTAGGGCCTTTGCGTCTTAATTCCGACTATGCATTATTTGATGAAAGTTGTTTGTTTGGATGTGTACTATCGCCTCCTAGAGTTTTGCCGATCTCCTATTAAACACCCTGTATTTATATCCCAGCAGGTGAAATTCTGTACACTTTAATTTAAATCTTTAAAATCTTATTGAATACGAAAAAAGAAAAAACAATTTTCCACCTTAGAATGTTTTTATTTGATTGCTTGTATTTATTATTCCTTATAAATAAATAATCAATTAAATAATAAATAATAATTTTTTTTATCCAGTATTCTATGTCTTTCAAAATTTCTGATTTAAAAAGAAAATTAACAAAACTTCATGTTATATTTCTTAATTTCGATTATCCTCACACAAAAAGGATATTTAAATTAATTGTTTTTTTACGTTGCTCTCACTGTAAATATAAAATAAGTGCCTCGCAAAGTATTTTGTTTAAATTATATATACCTCACGATATCCTAATTAAATCAATTTTTATGCAGTTAAAATATTCTTTCGTAAAACTTTTTTAAATATTATTATGCTGCGTGTGAAATTTAGCAATGGCTAAGTAAACAATGAGAAAAATGGCATTTACTTTAAAGCTTTTTAACTATTGATTATTAAATTATTGATTTTTTAACTATTGAATTTTAACGAAACTTTAACGTTAAATTTTAACGAACCCTTTTTTATTTAATGATGATTTTTCAGTTTATCAGTTCATAACAGTAAGTAAAAGAAAAAAAAAAATACATGGTGTTTAAGTTACACAATGGAATTACTATTTACTTTTAAAGACATGTAATTTTAAATTCTTAAAATTCACTTTATTGAATTTTTATTTATACATCTGTCTAAAAGAAAATCAAAGAAAAAAGAATTACTTTTGACCATTTTGTAATTTTTTTTGGAGTCTCACGTAATTCAGATATGTTTTTAACAGAAATTTTATTTAAAAAATAAAATACAGGGTGTGTTCACATAGTTTCAAGACTGGTCTGAGAATACAAAATTTATCAATCATTTTTGTACAGTGAATTAAAATTCTTCGAAATATGACCCTTGGGCATCGCTGCCAGCGTGTTTTCCATTGTTTCTGGACTCCCTGGAAGTTTTCGCGCGCAAGGCTGTTGAGGGACCTCGTCGAAGCTGACTGGATTGCTGAAATAGTGTCGAATCGCTTCCCTTTCAGGTATTTCTTGATCCGGGGGAGCAAAAATGTCGCTGGCGCAAGATCGGTGCTATAGGGAGGGTGGGGGTCTTGCGGCAATATTGTGACCTTAAACTTAGCCAAAACTTCGGCGGCGGCGAGAGGCGTGTGAGGGCGCATTGTCGTGTTGAACAATTCAATCGTTTCGGCGGATCGAGTGGGCGAACTCGCCGGACTCGATCCTTCAAATGGTGGTGCATTCTAGCTTAAAACTGACCTAACCCGCGCGCTCGCCCAGACATCAGAGATGGTTGGATTGTTCACCAGGACAAAGCGCCCTCTTACACGTCGCTCCCAGCTGCCAAAGTTTTGGCTAAATTTAGCGTGGCAATTCTGCCACAGCCCCCCTACAGCCCCGACCTCGTTCCCAGCGACTTATTTTTGTTCCTCTGTTTCAAGAAAGACCTGAAAGGGAAGCGATTCGACACAACCCCCTACAGCCCCGACCTCGTTCCCAGCGACTTATTTTTGTTCCTCCGTTTCAAGAAAGACCTGAAAGGGAAGCGATTCGACACGTTTCCAGCGATCCACTATTCCAGCTTCGACGAGCTCCCGTAACAGCCTGCGACGCGGGAAGATATCCAGGGAGCCCGTGAACAATGGAAAAAACACTGGCAGCCATGTGTAGATGCCGAAATGTCATATTTCGTAAAATTTTAGTTCGCTGTACAAAAATGTTTAATAAATTTTGTATTTTTAGACCAGTCTTGAAACTTTGTGAACATACTATTTTTTTTACACCTATTTTTTTTATATAACTCCCCGTATGTTAGACTGCACATATCACAGTAGTTTACATTATTAATGCTCTTATACAGTACATTATTATTATTATTAGTTACAAAGATTTAGATTTCACCTTTCAATAAATTTGGACACTAAAATAAAATACATGCTCATATATGTATTAAGAATTGTAATAAAACAACAACAAAGAAGTGTATTATATGCTTTTTGCTTAAAAAATTCTTGTATAAAGTTGACTTCCCTTGTTGCTATTAAACCCCCAGTAACTGATCTATTAATATTTTATTATATCCAGTCAAATCCTTATAAACGCCCAAAAGTTGTACAGGTACTATTTTATCTTTTTCAATCAAATCATTTTATACATCTTTTTTATATATAACTCCCTTCGTATGAGTTACACACAATTTGAGATGTATGAACAAATCTATACAGTGCTAGTTAGCTACTACCAGTAGGTGAAATACAACTGAGGTTTTGGGTCACTAGTGAAACTTAGATTTTTACACTTAGAACATTATCATGAGAATGACACAGCTTAGACGAATGTGTTAAACACTGTTTTATTTATAATATAAAAACTGAAAAATAATTATTTGAACATAATTTAACAGACAGCAGGAAAGACAAAATAAACGCTGGAAAATAAAGGTATTTTTAGTTATTTAACACTAGAACTACCGAAAATTTTACTCAAGTTTTATAAAAACATTCTACACCAGAATTTTTACTTAAAATTATTTAATTTGTTTATTTAACTTATTATTGTCTGATTTATACATTTAGTTTGTTTTGAAGAAATTTCTGGTTTGAATAAATATTTTGAATGTACATGTCGGGTCCATTGGACCCTTCTGGTAGACAGAGGGTTAATCAACTGCTGATGCAGTCACTCTATATCAAAACTCTTATAAAGGAAGTCCATAATTAAGCGACCCTACTTTAAAGTTGTCTACAGTCAAACCTATTGTTCAGAAATTTGTGAAATTTTGTGAGAGACATAATAAAGGTATGGGAATTTGTTTAACCCTCTGTCTACCAGAAGTGTCCAATGGACCCGACATGTACATTCAAAATATTTATTCAAACCAGAAATTTCTTCAAAACAAACTAAATGTATAAATCAGACAATAATAAGTTAAATAAACAAATTAAATAGTTTTAAGTAAAAATTCTGGTGTAAAATGTTTTTATAAAACTTGAGTAAAATTTCTGGTAGTTCTAGGGTTAAGCAAAAAAAAAGTTCGAAATTTCGCCACCAAATGGTGATATTTAATAAATTACACATTTGACATTACGCTTGCTTAGAATGTTTTTTTACATGGTGTACATAATAAAACGACCTTATTTTAAAGTTGTCTACAGACGAAACTATGGTTCAGAATGTTGTGAAATTTCGTGAAGGGCACAATAAAGGTATGGTAACTCGTTTGAACGAAAAAAAAATAGGAGGCCATTTTTTTAATTAATCACACATTTAGCATATATTTACGATAGTTTAATAAATTTTGTTATAACCAAACATGTTCAGCATGATGGTCATAATTTTCACATACCATCTATAACCGTAAGATAGCACTTTCCATAGTTGACCGCAGTGTGTTCTGGGAAATGCTAGGAACAGGTCGTGAAATGCTGTTTTTAGAACCAGGATAAGTTAATAAATAAAATTTCTAACTATCATAATGCTAAATGTGTAATTTATTAAAAAACGCCCCCAGGTGCGAAATTTTGCTTTTTTCTTTTCTTTTTTTTTCTTAAACAAATTCCCATCCCTTTATTATGTATTTCACAAAATTTCACTACTTTATCAACAATAGTTTTGTCGGCAAACAACTTTAAAGTAGGGTCGTTCAATTATGCACGACTGTATAATATAGGCCCTGTATAGGTTATAGGCTGCATAGGTTTAAACCTATGCAGCTGAATTGAAGAAATTTAGCAATGCATTGCCCTCTAGTGGCTGATTGTACAAAACATTGTATTTCATGTCCAACAATCGTAAAATTATAGAAAATGAAGAAAGTTTATTGTAGGCAAGCATATACAGGGTGTCCCGAAAATCCCTGACACATTTTAAAATTCAATATGAAATCAAGTAATTGTCATGCAGGAGTGCGGATTGGAATAAAATGCTTTTCACGAAGAAACGTTTTCTTCAAGCGAATGAAAAGAATTTGTTCAAAATTTTGATCATAGATGGCGCCATTTCGTATGTTTAGTTTGAAACATGTATTTGTTTTTGATTTTCAGATTAGTTTTCACGCTGGGACACAGAAATAACGAATGAGAAATGGAATAGCAATGGGAGTCTACATTTCTGTGTCACAGTGTTAAACCTAGTCTGATATTCAGTAAAAAAGTATGTTTGAAATCAAACATACAAACAAGTGGCACCGTTTATAATCGGATATTGGAACTAATTATTTTCATTTGTTTGAAAAAAACTTTTTCATCGCGAGGAGCATTTTAATCCAAACCGTGCTCCTATGCAACAATTACTTGATTTATATTGAATTTAAAAATGTATCAGGGATTGTGGGACACCTTGTATTTACATACAACATTTTCTCGCACAAAAAGAATGGCTAGTTATACTAAAACGAATATTTTTTTTTATGGAAATTAAGTTATACGGTAAACGATAAAAAAAAAAAAAAAGTTGTTGGTTTCAAGGTAATAGACTCGAAAATTACTGAATTCATTTTAGAAATTGATCTACTGTACGATAGCTGGTAAATAAAGTTCCCACTTGAATGCATTGTGTTTGGTTTTTGAAAGGGTGTGGCTGCAAATTAGTGGAATGAAAGATTTCAGATTTCTTCAGTCATCACGTTCACCTAAATTGATTCAAGAATAGTTTCCCCGAATTGAGGCTGAATTAGTGATATTTAAATTATCTGCAGCTGCATAATTCTCCCCTAATATTGGTAAGCACACAAATACCACCTGACAAGTTTCAATAACCACGCATACAAAGGCATGGATTTAACTAGTATTGGATACTTTTTGTAAAGAAAAAGTATTCGAAATTACACACCAGAAAAACATACAAAATAACTTTAAATATAAAAATTAAAATGTTTAGTTTAGTAGGTGAATTCTGTAAAATGATGGTTTGATCAAGATACCTAACTACCCCTTGTGGTAAGTTAGACTTCCCAAATCATAATAGTCGAATTTTTTCACTATTTGGAATTAATGTCGAAATTTTCTTGTAACCTCATATTCAATCAAATAGAATTGTTCGTTTTTTAAAGTTTTTAGACTTAATTCTTTTAAACAAATTACCTATGAAAGAGGTTATATAATTCAATAATATATATTTTTGTTCTAAATATACCCAGGCATACAGAGTTGCCAAGTCTCCGGCTTTTTGCACACCACTATTATCTTAGAGAAAACCTGTTCTTTTAAATCGGCCAAATGTTCCAATTAAGTAAAACAACATTTTCTGTATTAAAATGCTGGTATCCAAAAAGCCGGAGACTTGGCAGCTCTGGGCATAAATTTTGAGCGTATAATCCGAATTTATTTTTTTTTCTTTTTTGGAAAAGTTTTTTTTTTAGAGAATTAGAAAAAAAAATATATTCAACCTAATATTGTTTAGAATTTAAAACTTCTAGATACTAATGTCTGTTAAAACTTTTATCCGATATAAATCATTTTTTCACGGATATGTTTTGTAATTTACATATTCTGAATAAATGCTAATATTGCTTAGATGAAAATCCTACATAAAGGATTTTTCATTTTCTTTTTAACATTCACACCTACATGCTTTATTCCCAATAATATGCATGTGAGAAAAGATAAACAATTTGGTATATTTTAACTAAACTTGTAGTGTATCAATGGTGCAAATGTGTAACACTTTTGACAGTCAAATGCGACAATTTTTTAAATATTTTTCCTGATACTATTTAGTATTACGATTTTCATATGAAATGTACTAAATAATGGTAGGCAAAATAGAAAAATAAACATTTGCTTGAGGGTAATTCTGTAACAAACTGTGTAGAAAATCGGCATTCAAATGGTTAACTCTCAGCTGAAGCAAATAGAATAATTGGGAATTTTATAATTTCACTCTGAAACAGTTCAACATGATCACACAATATCTAACATTGTTTTCATAAATAAATATTTTGCTTAACCCTTAAATGCGCGATTTTTTATTTCGTTTCGAAAAAATTATATATGATTCTCTGAGAGCTTTATTACACTGGAAAAATAATGAAAAAAATCGGAGATACATTTTTCATATAATACGTCAATCTTTTCTTCTGTTGCACATCTGCAATACAAGTAAAAACTACTGTCGTGTGGCTGTATTACACTAAAATAAGGCAAATTAGTAAATATTTTAATAAGTATATCTCCAATACCTTATTTTATATTATTATTTATTTTATAAAACTTAACATTTAACCCTTTAATCCCCGTGATAGAGTACGTTCTAGAAATTACGTAGTTCAGAGAATCTGACTGTACACCAGAAAGTTTCAATGGTTGATTTCGGTTTATTTAAAAATAGAATGTCTGTTATTAATTAAAGCACATATTGCTATTTTAATTTTCTGGTGATAATTAGGTGTATGCGAATAAAAAAATCTATTAAATTCAAAACATTGTTGTTTGCATATATGCAAAGCTGCGCGCTAAAGTGTTAAATCAACGATGAGAGCGCTCCAATCCATATGGCTGCTTGCTACCACTAAATTTTAATGCAATTTTAATGCTTTATTTATTGATAGAATTTCTGAGATTTAGTATAGCTTAAAGAGTACTACTAAAATTTAATGGTGAAAATCAACTATTGGATCAGAGCGCTCTCGTCCCTGTTAAATTATTTTCAGATACATTTAAAATTATAAACAAGGTACTGCAAATTTTCTTAGTTATATTATTATTATTATTACTATTCAATCTAACTTTGCAAATGTTATGCTATTTGTTTATGTAAGTATCGTCTGCTGCATATTCCGTGGTTTCGTGTGCTCCGAATCCATGTAAGTTTCTTGTTCTTTTTTTCCGCATGTGGCAACACTCTGGGTTTTTATTCTGTTTTTGATTTGTGATTGTAGAATGTGAAAAATGGTGGAATGTAGTAAGCCGCTGTTGGCTCGCAAATATTTAGTGTTATAATAAATTACCTCGATTACGATGCTGCCCTCGTTTATCTTCAGGTAGTTTTCCCACCGATTTAAGGGAGGTAAGGCGAAAAATGGTCTTGTTTTTTATTGCGTATAAAATGGAGAAAGCTTGACGGCATACTTGAATTTTTTCATTTTCTTTCATAGAAAAATACGTGAACGTATTGTCACGTTTTTTCGGATTTTTGCGTTTTGAACGGCGATCTCATTGAATACGAGTCTCATTGAATAACGAGTCTCATTGAATACGCGAAGGTTACTTCGCGTATTCAATGAGACTCATCATATATATGTCATGTTCATTTTTCGGTCGTACATTGTAAACGAATTCAAGCAACTGCTGTTTTTCTTCACTACTAAACTGCTGAGTGCAGGTTTTTTTTACAAACAAAGTCACTATTAATGTTAGATTTAGCGGACACTAACCTCCCCGTACTTGTACTCACATAAGATTGACCAAGTAGACGCTGTGACTTCTGTTTTTCTATTTTGTACAAATGGACATTTCTAACACCTCTTCTCTTCTTTATCGGAGTTTCAGCTTCTGACTCATTATCAGGTGAATCGTTATAGCTATTTTCACTGGTCATATTCAAACTTTAATAATGAAATAATCAAATTTATAGGTTAATAATCTCCACTACGCGACTCTAAACGAATGCAGTCTCAAACACAACAAAGAGCGGATTCAGCAGACCTTACCAAAGCTACCAAAGTTACCGACCATTTGTAACGCAGTATGAAATAAATATCAAGGCGAATTGTGATGTCAGCTACAGTTCAACAGGATAGATTTCGTTGGTGCCATTGTTGAATTTTAGCTGACGTCACAATTCGCCTTGATTTTTACTTCATACTACCCTACAATTGGTCGCTAACTTTGGTAGCTTTGGTAAGGTTTGCTGAATGTGCTCTAAAATGGCGGCTATTAGATCACTAGTATCGCGTCCCCCACCAATAGCGATGCGTTTTTTTTAATCGAAAAAAAAAAACAGGCAAAAAGAAACACTATTTCTATACTCATACAGTTGATAGTTGGAAGAAGGTAATAAAGGAAGGATTTGTTTCCTTCTTCCAACTAACTATTTTTATGGCCGCATGAATCTATACGAAGCGAATGGTTTTTGTTATTTTCTTCGAATTCACAATTAAGCGCTATGTCTAAAGAATGTAAAAGTAGAAAAATCAAAGTGTCAAAAGTGGCGTTTATTCCCTTCTTCCAATTGGTGGTTCAATTATAATAAGTAAATTTTTATTTCGGAATTTACGTGTGATTTCCTGAATTGTAAAGAGGGCCAAACAGGTAACCCTGATTTAGATAAAGCTGATAGCTAATGTGAATGAAGGTCTAATTCCTCCCACCAACAGTAAGTGCATTTGCGTTTTATGTGTCACATTCCTTCTCAAATAAGAAATCGTATTTTCACAATTACAGTGCTATTCTTGTAAAACTTCTATTTGAAATAATATCATTATTATTTAGATTCATTTGTAATATAAACACGAACAGAGAAAATATTTTTGTTAAATAATGTATTATGCAGGTATAAATGTCCATAGCTCTTGTCTAAAAGATGATAACTAGCTGTCACTAATGCATTCAGATGGCCTTGAATCCGCATTCTTCACCTAGCCTTTTCATTATGGGCCATAATAATAAAACCGAAACTCCAAATATCAGGACCGTCGACGATTTCTGTATTCATTTATAACACAACTTACAAAAAAATTGTACATTTATTTTGAAAATGTTCAAGCAGATCCTTTAGGATGGCAGATACTAGTATTTTTTAAATGGTCTGATAGAATCATGGCTGCCAGTTTGGCCTCCATTTTTAATTAGGAATTGAGTGATACCAGAAATGAAAAATAGGATTTTAAGCTTTAATTAGGAAGAGACACTTAGCGATCACACAAAGGAAAAATTCATAGTAGTGGCCAAACTGGCAATCCTAGATGAATAAGAAAACAGTCTACTGAGACAGTCTCAATTGGTAGTCAAAGGATTATGGAAACATTTAAATCTTAATCATTTCCCCTCAAAGTGTCAAAATCTTGGATCTGAATGCACACCTGAATTTTCGAAATATTTAATTTGAGAATAAGAAAATCCAATTCCGCCTCTTTCTTTTTTTAACCAAAGCTATAAAAGTATTTTTTTTCAAACATTGCAAAATTTGATTAATGGCTATTTCTACGAGTACTTGTAGTGTAAGTCACACGCTACGAATTTTATGTACCAGTATTTTAGAACGGGAAAATGTGACTTAGTTTATCGGAGATTTCGCATTAATTGAATAAGGCAAAGCAAACTTATCGAAAATAATGGTGGCCAACAAGCATTGCAATATCAGCTATGTGACTTACATTACAAAAATTCATGGAACTATCTTAATATTAATTGGTATAAAAAAATATCCAATCAAATGTCTAAAATGGACATATTCAAAAAGTCGCATGTTAAATTAAAAGTTAGTAATGTTACTTAAAGTACATAAAGTGTCTTTTTTAGATGTGAGAGGATTTTTATAGATAGAGAGGATATTGTAGGATATTTTCTGGATTATACTGGTTTTAGTGCGTGCGCAGATGTTTGTATCTTTAAAGTGATTTTAGAAAAAAAAAAGTTGATTAAGTTATATAAATTCAGTTTCCAATATTGTTGAAATTATTGTCTATATCAGACATTATCTGATTTGTTAAATCTATAATCAAAGTAAGACATTGCATGTTTTCCTTTTTCATTTGAAATTCTGAATTTTCTAACTACGATGGAGAAAAATATCATGATCTGGCTGAAAACCATAATTTTTTTCAAACTGTTTAGTTCTACCTATGGCAAATGTGGGCAACTGTGTGCAGGTTATCGCCGCCTCTGTATATCAAATTTACACTCATTGAATCGCAGAAACCGTCGAGTCACCATTTTCCAATAGCAATTCGCCTATTATAATCCTATCGATTAACAGGAAGGATCTCTACACTCCGAAAATAGGACTAAAAATTTGTAAATGTTTTCAAAAATTATTTTAATGTGGTATGTTATTTTCATATTCTCTTCAGAAAAAATAGTATCTAACACATTCTAAGAAATGTTTAGAGAAATATGGCGGGAAAGTTAAACACCATGCTGTGTAGTAGATGTGAAATATTCATTGATATTGACAAATTGTTAAATCGTCAAATATGAAAGTTGTGACTACAAAAGATCCAGATTATCAATGGGAAAACTTCCGCAAATAAAAAAGAATAGAAATGTTTGTGTTTTACTTGAAATTAATTTTCATGAATATGACGTTCGTATAAGCTGAAAATTTCTAATAAAATTTACTGGTGGAATATTGCCCCATTATTAATCTGTATCCACAAGTTTCAGACTTGATGTTTGTAATTAACCATTTTAATAAAAATATACTCCATCTTTACTAATAGAATAGCAGGAGGAAGGGGATGAAGAAGTGAACAGACAGTTTTATATCATTTTTTCACTTAAGTAATGAATGATATATACAAAGTCGAAAGATTTCTGTCTTCAATAACACGAAAAATTCTATTCGGAAATTTTCCTGTGTCGCGCTTCCCTTGATTCTAATTATATGTTTCCAAATATCAATATTCGACTGCTTTAATGGCAGAAATTTTAAGATTAATTACGGCGAATAATACTAAATGGAAATGATGATACTTAAAAATAATTACCTAATGAAGTAAACACCTAATCAACATCGAAATATACAAGAAACTTAACACTAATCACTAATCACCCACTCGTGGACAGCCAACCTTTCGGTATAGGAGCTGATTAGTCCACGAGGGGAAAACACATATCCCCCTTCCCGCTGAAACCCCAGCACCCGCGAACGAGCCCGGAAGTCCCAGCAGGCCGGAAGACCCTGTTTAATGAAAATTATTAAAATGACAATACAAACAGAATGACTAATAAACAGTATAACAAAATGTCAGGGCGAGCCCAAGAGAACAGTATATTAAAAGTAAATATTTAAGATAAAAGTTAACACAATTTTTATATAATTATAGGTTAATTAATAAAGAATAATTTTTATAATAAGGAATGGAGATAATAATAGATTTTGTTAATTAAAGGTTAATGCTAAGAGATAAGGAATTTAATACGAAATTCCGCTCCAGTGTCCTGGCTAAATAAATAAGATAAGAGAGATGAGTTATAAATTTTTAATTTGCTGTTAATAATTAGGGAAATTAATGATTTAGCATACTAGCAGGACTACAGAGGAGGGAAATTTCTGTCATATCCTTTAAAGTTAAATATTTAATAAAAGGTAAAAGTATTTAAAACAAGACAATTTAGGTTATTTAAAATTTGAGATAACACATAATATAACAATTAGTTCACAGATGAGACTTTCACAGACGACACCTAAATACAATTAACAAAACACATTCAAGAAGTGTTCTATTTACAAGTCATTTTCCGGTAAAGCATTATAGTTATGATGTAGGTACTGTTACTGTACAGATGTGTTACTGTAGGTATGATTATTTTAAAATTGAACTATATTCTATTATTACTTTAATGGTTCTGAGTAAATTTAATGTTTTAATGTGTAGAAGTTCTTATTGTGTAAAAGTTGTTGTGTTAAACGCCAATGTTATTATTTCTACTGAAATATTTAGAGTTATTCATTCATATAATTAAAGAACTTCTATTAGTATTTTAGGAATGAGATTCATTTCTGATTGAAAGTTGATGTCTATAGATCGGACAAGTTGGTGAGTCTGCAGAATGTGGAAAATAGTTCTCCATCTGCATACAGTTTGTACATTGCCTTTTTCCTGTATCTAATTTATAAGGGCAGTCCGTTGTTTGGTGGCCTCTAGCACAGTGCGCACAGATTTCTCGCCTCCGACAGTCCTCCTTCCGATGACCGAACAATTGACAGTTCGCACATCTGACAATCGGTCTGTATACTGCGATTCTGCACATGTTGAAGCCTTGTGGTATTACCTTTTGTTTTAGTATATTATTGGCAGTAACGTAGTCCACCTCCAAGACTAGCTGATATGTTTTTGAATTTTCTTTTTTGTAGTTTTTTGTGTATTCTTATCGTGGAGGTCTGTTGCTGATTGAGTTGTATAGATGAAGTTAACTTCGCTTGGTCAATGTCCAGTGGAATTCCTGTTATTATTATTTTAATGGTGTGTTCCAGTTTGTAGGTTATTTCTGTAAGGTGTTTTAGACTTTCTATTTGTTCAATTATTTTTAGTAAAGTTTCTGTGCTATCTTCAGTATTTGTTTTTATTATTATTGTTCGTTTATTTCTTGAGAATCTGCTGTAGATTGGAGGTAATGAGTCTAATTTTAATGTTTCTGTATTAAGTATTTCTTGTATACGTTCCACTGTTAATTGTTTATCCAAGCTTCTTATTATTATTGCTGATTTTGAATATTCCGATTCTAGCTTTTGATTGACTTGAGGACTTTCTTTTGTTGTTCTCATTTCTTCACTATCCATTTCTCTTCTACCTAAGTGAACTGGTGTTTCTATTAGAAGACATTCTATTTTCTGAAGTTTCTTTAGTATTTGTGTTGTTTCTTTTCCATCTATTTGTTCCTGTTTCTCTCTTTCTATTTCTGATATAATATTGTCTTTGCAATTAGTTTCCTCCTGTAATTTCAAGGCTTGGTCTATTTGTAATCTTAGTTCTCCTTCTAGATAGCTTATTTTTCCGTTTAGTTCTTTAATTTGATCTGCTTCCAAGCTTTCTTCCGTTTGTGAAACCTTTGATGTTTGACGTACGTTCTTTCTTTCGTTCACTTGTATGGCGACATCTATACGATCTTTCCCTTGTTGATCAATATTGCCGTTTTTCTTTGTTCTGGATTTTTGTATTGATTTGATATCTTTTTGGAGCTTGTCTATTTTTATAGATTTGTTGGCTATTTCTTTATTTTTTGTGTCCAAAAGATCCTTTTGTTTTCTTATTAGTTCTGACATTTGAGCGTTCTTCTCTGTTTCTTCTTCTAATGAATTTTTTACCTTCATATTAGTTTCCTGAGTGTGTTTCAAATTATATAGTTCTGTTTTTAAAAATTTTACTTCTTTTTCTTGATCACTATATTTCTTTTCGCTTTGTATATATTCTAACACTTTTGATCTTTCGAATTCCAGTTCACTAACTTGGATTTTTATCTTACCATTCTTCTCCTTAATTTCTTTCTCTGCATTTTTTAGTTTTGCTTGCAGGTCCTTAATTTCTTGTTTCTTTTCTTTCTTATTTTCTGCACTTTGTTGTTGCATTTCAGTGATTGGTCTTTCTAGGCTTTTCAGTTGTTTTTCTTTTTTGTTTAGCAATTCCTTGATTTCATTATGTTCTTCTTCTAATGCTTTAATTTTATGTTCTTTTCCTTGTAATTGAGTCTGTAATGTTTCTATTTCTTTCTCTTTTTTATTTGCTGGTTTTTTATCATTTCTTTTATTATTCTGTTGTTCTGTTTTGAGGTTTCCCATCTCTATTTCTAAATTTTTCACCTTCTTTGTATATTCTTCTATTATTTGTTCTTTTTCTTTTATTTGTTCCTCTAGCTCATTTACTTGTTCTTCAAATTCATCTATTTCATTCTGATATATTTTCCTATCTTCCTCAATACAGGCTATCTCACTTGTTTTTTCAATTAGCTTTCCTGATGTTTCACTCTCAGCATGTCTTATTCTATCTATTATGTATGTTAGATATGCCTTTGCTTCTTTAGTACTTCCTTTTGTTTTCTTTTTCACTAATTTTTCATAAATTAGTATGATGTGATAAAGGTTCAGCTGTTCTGCCTTGTTTAATGAAAATTTTGGTAGTTCTGTCAAGTCCGGTGTTGATATACTTATTGTTCTTTTCCCTTTCAGTCCTTTCTTGTTTTTAACCCTTGCTATTATATTTCTGTCTGTTTCTTCTATTTTACTATCATAATCATAGTTGTTATCTTCCTCTGAGATATAATCGCCTTCTTCTTCATTCTCTTCTTCCTCCATGTCGTCTCTAAACTTCGATATAGATATACTTTCCATAAAACTGCTTGCAAGCCAGTCCGTCTTATATTTTTTTCCTCTTCTTTTATAGATATCATGTGGCGATTTTAGTCTTGGAGTGTCATGAACTGAACTGGATCTTTGTTTTACTCCTTTTGAACCTTCATTTTCTTTTTTTCTGTATTTCAGATACGTTTAGTTTCTTTCGTGATGTCCTTTCCCTTTGACTCACTCCTATTTTATCGTTCATATCCTTTAAGCTTACCGAACCTTCCTCAAATTTCTTTTCGTTCTGCAATTTTGGAGTTGATGTCAGTTTTTGAGAGCCAAAGTGGTTTTTGAAATCTGGTTTATTAGGAGCCATTTTTCTAACGTTTTCTTGTTGATTTCATATTGTTTTCTAAGTTGGAGATTCCTTCAGTTATTTTGATTAATTTTAAAATCAGAGAGATAACTTAAATATGCTAAAATATTTGTTGAATTAAATTTTTTCCAAGGTATTGGTTCCAATTGTTAAATAACTCCACTACTTTAGTCAGCGGTGGATCTTTATGACTATATAATTTTTTAAGATTTTAGTTCCTTCAATGTAATTTTTTTTAAAGATGATTTTCTGAATAATAATAAAAAGAAAAGGTCTGAGGATACACTAGGCCTCCACCATACATCATTGAAAGAAAGGTATATAGAAAGAGAAAGCAAAAACCGATAGTCGCAACTATCGAAAATGACTAAAATAAATAAATTTTGAATAATTGGGAATAATACTTTGAATAAATAATGAAATAAAATAAAATAAATAAATGATAGATAAAAGTTTAAATACCAAAATAAATAAATAAGGGGATTGTCGTTGTAGTGGCCTCCTGTGCTTTTGGAGAATCAAAACAGTCTTTAGTCTATTTAAAATCACAATAATGAGCACAAAAGTTGATACATTTTACTTTCCATTGATTCAAAATATTACCCAATGTAACATATCTAAATATTTCAAAACACTTCAATATAAAACACTACTGCAAGATAATAAATAATTAGTACAGGATAAAGTAAAATAATGTTAGAATAATGCTTACTATATATTTGTGAGAAGTATTTACAAATGTATGTACAGATAATGAACGAGATTGTCAATGACAAACTTTAACATGGTCCTTCCCCCACTTCCCAAAAATGTGAGAGGCTGGTGACAGGAAAAGGAAATAATGCTTAAAAACTGCTAAAAATAATTAGAAGCAAGGGAAGACTCAAGGAAACCATGCCGGGTTGAATGAAATAATGTGGTTAGTACTATTGTTAAAAATGACACGAACCTATTAGTTTAGTAAGCCATAGTCCCGCCGCACCTGCCTGAAATAAAGATGGATGTAAGGGCACTATATATGATATGTAGTTATTTATTGTAGTTGGGAACTAAGTATTACCTATTAATAAATGTTGGCCAAAAAGAGCCCGATAATTGCCTTAATTATTTAAAAAAAAAAGAGTTTGAAAAAGTTACGGTAATATACGAGGTAGGAAAAGTTTATGACAAAGGACGAACACTGTACCCGCCAACTAAAAACGTAGAAGAATAAATAGGTCGCTAACTTGAAAATTGAAGAAGTAGCAAAAGTTACGCTAAATTAATGTTTGAACTTGAAAATCCGCATGGGACAATTTATTGACATGCTTATAATAACTGACAAAAAGAATTAGGACTTTAACTTAATTAATAAAAAATAGTCAAAAGTTAGGCAAAACTAATAGTAAAAATAAGAAACAGTCCTGAATTCGAATTGGGACAAAGTTAAAATAGGAAAACATATTAGTCCAAGAAAAAACCATGAGGATAGCATTAAAAGCAAAAAAGTGTAAAATGTTAAGGAAAAATGTAAGATAAATAAAACTGGTAAGAACTTTAAAGTGGGACAGTGTAAAAACAATATAAAAACTAAGGTAGAAGAAAAACCAGGTCTCTAGCTCAAAAAGCAAAAAAGTAGCAAAATTTAAGAAAAGGGGTGTGTGTGTGTGGAGGGGGTGAAGATGGGCAACTATGAAAAAGATTAGATTGTTAAGTACCCATTAGTAAAAAGTGTTGAAATGATGAAAATAAAGACGCTATGAGCTAAAATAAAAAATCGTCCCATTCCGTCCCTCCTGCCAAGGCCCCTGATTGAGCTAGAGCAAAGCCGATGGCGGAAAAAGAAGCAGGATGAAAAGTTTACTTAGGCAGTACACAGCTAATATTTGCGCAGTGAAAATGCCCTACGAGCAAAAATTTTCGAGATAAATGCGAAATTGTAGACTATGCGCGAAATAGTTACAGACCATCCCCCAAGTATTAAATATATGGCATTGTAATGAGATAGCTAAATTAATTAAGTATTTAAACTAGGAAACAAAATGGCGGTTTTCTAATTATAACTATGCTTAATTGAATGTATTTGCCAAGTTTTTAAGCTGATCACCACATAAGACTCGGAAATTCCTTTAGTTTCATTAAGATTTTCGACATGACCCCCTGAGACCTAATAACTGTAGTTGAGAATATAATATCTCCTTTTAAAAAGAACCGGTATTATTTAAGTTAGTATAATTAGCATAAAAGATTTTGGAAAAACTGGGTGTCAGATAATGTCAGTAATGATTATTATTAAGCCAGTCACATTGCTGCTTTTGAAATGACGTCAAATGGGGTCACTCTCTAATGCACGAAATTTGGCTGTTCTGCCAGAAAAATCAAAGATAAAACAACTAAACATTGTAAATTACATCAAATCCAATACATGAAACAAAAAACCATCAACCTCTTTCAAACGCGAAAGAACAATTTTTATAACTTTTCAAATACAAAATAAAATACTTAATAAAAAGAATTTTAATATAAATCACACTGCTAAAAATCCTAAATTTAAGCTTTCAGAAACATGTAATAGTTAAGCAGAATGAATAGTTTAAGATAGTTAAAAATGCAAATTAATAAGTAAACAAAAATGCTTAGCGCTATGGGAAAGTGGAGGAAACCAAAATTTTTTAATACAACTTTTTAGGATTTTTTTATTTTTTTAATTAAATATATAAAAACACTTCCCAGAAACACATGGGGGAGGCGGAGCAAAGCTTGAACATTAGAGAACACAAATCAAGTATTAGATTGTCAAAATAATTAAGGGAAAGTTAAAAATAAGCTATATGAAAAAAATGTCAACAACTCCAAAAACCCCCGAGGGCAAATACAAAAATCAGAAAATGATACCTTTTAAAATGCACAAAACATACACAAAACATGTTCAAAACTTATAAATCATGGTAAATCCTGAAAGCTTATACTCTAATTGATTTGAATTATGCATAATTATACGTTAACTCTTAACCCTAGAACTACCGGAAATTTTACTCAAGTTTTATAAAAACATTCTACACCAGAATTTTTACTTAAAACTATTTAATTTGTTTATTTAACTTATTATTGTCTGATTTATACATTTAATTTGTTTTGAAGAAATTTCTGGTTTGAATAAATATTTTGAATGTACATGTCGGGTCCAATGGACCCGTCTGGTAGACGGAAGGTTAAAAAATAGTAGTTAAAAATGTTAATCAATTCCAATGATTACCCAATGTAAATCCTATGGGAAATCGAAAGTTAAAATTCTGAAAACGACACTTTTTAAAATGCTCCGCAAACCATCAAAACCCAACGAAAACTTTAAATTTATAGTTATGAAATGATCTACGTGTTATAAAATATCTAAATTGAACAAAAGTTTTCAGTTTCCGTTATGTCATAACTGCCTACTGAGCATATCAAAAATGTTATTATTACCATTAAAACGAAAATGGCTCATTAGTGTTACAAAAGTGTACTGACTTTATACATCTATAACTATTGAACTATACAAGGTAAAAGTATATACGGGGTATCAAAATGATAGAAATTGAATATAGATATTGAAACACCCAATAGTTTTCAAAAACTGTTAGGTTAAGCCTATTATATAAGCACAGGAAGTCAATGCACACTATTGAATCCAAGAGTCATGGAATACGAAAGTAATAGAAAGTTTAGATGTTCATAACTCCTGAACTGGTGCACATAACAACATAAACTTTAAACCAAAATGAAGATAATGAAATAATAAAAAGAATGATATATAGTGGAAGGCGCTAGCTTACTTCATTCCGGAGAAATTAGCCGATCTCCCGGAGCTTGTGCAGAGCGATGCGACACATGTCAGAGATATGAAGGAACTCCAAGAAACTTAACAAGAGACAAGTAAGCCAATGTAATGTGACTACATTTTCTGAACAGATGGTTGCATTGTAAATGAATGCATATCAAAATGCCGATGAAGGAGAAAAAAATCCAGCGCGGTTTAAAAGAGCAGATTTAAAATAAGTATATATGTAAAAAAAAAATATTTTAAAAATACCTCTTTTCTAAGCATTCAATACTTATTTCGTAAATTATGTCCTTCTTTTGTCTGCAATTCGTGTTTTTGTTTTTTTTTCACAAAAATGTACTTTATAATAGGTTAATTTGGCGTGGGCATCGAACTCGATTATGAAAAATTAACATCTTTCTTTATACTTGCTCGAAACTGTAAGCAAGAGAATATATAAATATATATAGACTTTGCTCAGTTTCTTTTTAATGTAACGCAGTAGGGGAAAAATAAAATGTTATTTAAACGATTTAAAATATTTCATTCTTTTAACCCCTTGAGGGGCGCCGTTTGCAGACTGCAAACGGCTAATTTTAATGCCGAAATTAACAAATGGGACCAGAAATTTTTTAGTACACTTTCGATCTCATAATATACGGTAAAAACTGCTTTTGATTATTTTCAAATAAATTTGTTCTTAAATTGCGGTGCGAATTCAATATTTGAACATTTTTAGAGCAGAAATGCCTTGCCCCTGAAAGGGTTAAAATATTTCATTGTTCCACTTTTATAGCCATTTGGCATATTTTGACGAGCGTTTTATTAGCGCATGACGAAATCCATTGTTGTTTCATCGCATAAATGATTGTGCAAGGTACAGACAATATTTGGCAATTGATCACCTGTGGCGGGCTAATGGAAAATGCCTTAAGTTTGTTGCATTAATCTATAATTAAATTTAAAAAATATTAAAATTTTGTATTGTCATCGGACACACCGGATCGGTGCGCATAATTTTTATAATTCTAGCCTATCAGAAAGTGTATCAAAAATAACAGCAAAGAATTAATTGAACTTTCATTTTAATGTATTATTTCAAAATGCATATAAGATTTTTCTTAATAAAAAATATTGCCTTTATTTTGTTTTCACTGGTGAAAAGTAAATTTTTCTGTTATTTATCTACTTCCAAGGATTATTTTATTTTTATGGTTACTAATTAACTTGCTTAACACAACAACTGTTCCTGTTAAACAAACTATTTTTAAAAACACGTATTTAAAGCAAATGTTTTTATTAAAAACATTGTTTTAAATCCGGACTCTTATTTAAATCTCAAGTACAAATATTGAGAATACGGGACACACGAAAATAGAGAAAAATGTACAGATTTTTCTACTAAATCGATACAGTAAATAAACAAACAAACAAATATATACATATATATTGTTAAACTGGCTGATTAGCAAGGAAAAAATAATATTGTTAAACTGATTCATCAGAAATTCATTAGCGATCTTATTTCCCATGAATTGGAAGGGTTTCAGAAAGTTTAATAAAAGGGATTCATTTATTGGAGAAAAGGGGGAAGCAGCGGCAAATAAATTAGACAAAAAATAAAATTTTCTCGGCAGGCGCTTCGTAGCCAAATTTCAGAAATTTGTCTTCAAGAATTTTAGTCTGACAATACATGTGAAGGAACAAAAAGTACAGTGCACTGTTGAAATTATACCGCGAATGGCACACATGCCGCATTTGGGAAGGCCATTTCTCAAAATTCGAAGAATTTGTTAACTATTATACAACACAGTTACAGTCTTTTTTTATATAATAAATGAAATATTGCAATATGTACAGACTATCGCAAGTAATAGATTTTTTTGCGGGAATTAGAACACCTTATAAATTTTTCTACTTATTTAACCCTTTCCGGTACAGAACAATTCTCTTCGTAAAATGATGAAATGATTGACTGACACCGGAATTTATAAACGATTTTTTTTAAATAACACAACGTTACTTTAAACTTTCAATGTGAAAGGAAAATTTCATTAAAATATTCTTGGTGTCGTTTGTAAGCTTGGAATTAAAATTAGGTGGTCCAGAGGTGGGAACACTCCGTCGGAAAGTGTTAACTACTTTGCGCTTCTACGCAACATTACAAAGCTTTAAGTCTTCAGTCGATTTTCACAAGACAATCTCTGCCGTAACATAACGAGTGTACGTAATTTTCCGATATTTTTAATTTAAAACAACTAAATTTGACCCGAGTATGAAATATCCTCAGTCGGATGTATAGCAACAAAAGCAGGGGTCGGAGCATATAGGACAAATTTTATTGTTCTTACCAGTATCTTTTATCAATTATATTTTATCAATTATCCTCATGATATATCGTAGTGTATATCTTTTAAAAATGTCTGTTGAAGATCATTGATAAAAGATACTGGCAAAAACAATAAAATTTGTCCTATGTACTCCGACCACTTGCAGAAGTCTGATTAATAATGACTGATCCCAATATAGAGAAAAATTGCATTCCTGGTTATTTAATGCAGGAATTATTCTATAAACGATTGTTCCGTGCAACCAAAACTTGCTGCAATATCACTTTATTTAAAAGTTCTGCCGGTTACAAAATTGCGCCCATACATTCCTATACAGTAAGTTATTGTTACAGTGTCATGCACCGACACTTAACCCTTTCAAGGGCGGTGGCTAGAGGGTCTAGCCACCTAATTTTAATTCCAAAACTGACTACTGCCACCAAGAATATTTTAATAAAATGTGGCTTTTGTAATTAAAGTGCAAAATAGCGTTTTGATATTTAGTAAGAAATTCGTTTGAATATTCTGGTGTCAGTCAATTATTTCATCATTTTATGAACAGAATTCCTCTGCTCCTGAAAGGGTTAAAGTTAGCTCACCGAAACACGCTGTACACGCATTCTTTGTTGGTACTTTTCTCTGCCATAAACTGACAGAAACGACTTGAACAAGTAGAAAAGTCTGAACTGATGGCGGTGCAACGGTTTTTGCAGCAAAATATATTTAAATTGCCCTAATTTATTTTACCGGTGTGAGTGCTTTTTCTTTTGTGGGTGTTTACAAGAAAACACACGGGTCGGGTTAACTCTAATCGTATCAGGTTTGAGCAGATTTTCAGATTTATTTTTTTATTCTTGGGGTAATCGTGTTCGGTTTAACCCGAACAAGAAAAGTACAGAATATATTTTTATATACAAACGGTAGATTTGCATATAATTGACATTTTACATGTTCGTTTTTCAATATAAACAGTAAAAATGATATTAGAGGTAGGATTATAGGCCTTTTTTCACATAATTCATTCTCATTTATTTTGATATTATTATTACTTTTAGGCTGGTTTTGGGTAAGTTTGTGAATCGACCTATCCCCGACCCAACCAAAATAAAATGAAAGCAATTAAATATCGAGGGGCTGGTAGGCTTTAACAGCTTAAAATTCAGTAAGATATATTTTATATCACGTAAATATTTGCACCATAATTTTATAACAAAATTTTACTTTCACAGATATGGTGGAAAAGATTATGAAATTGCATTTACTTACTTGCTTGTAAAAGGTCTCGAAAATTCCGGTGTGCATTAAGCATTACAAAACGCAATTACTTCCTTCTTATGACAGTGGCATCTTCCAGTTTTGAATTTATCTAAATTTATGAAATTGTAACAAAAGTACGTAAACTATATACTTTTCTGATTTGATCCAATAAATTGGAGTAAAGGAGCAAAGTAGGTGCTTCCAGCTCAAAAATCAAAGTTGGTACAGTGTTTGTTATGAGGCCGACCCCTATTACAGCCAGGCGACAGATGAGGGAGAAACACAATGAGAAAAGGACGCTAATACCAGTATTTTCGTATGGAAAAATTCACCTTATTTAATACCGTGTATAATGAAGTCGAATTATTCTGTTAGAAAATACTGGGATAGTGCCTTTTATTTGACTGTCATTTCTCCTGATCTGTCGCCTCCGTGTATTACAAGAAATTGAATATTCGTAGCTGCCAACTTATACGGATTTTTCTCACCATTAAAATTTAGTAGCAAATATAACCTAAAACAATCGAAAAATCTAACTATTTCTACCGAGAAAACAATTCCAAAAAATCTGTTTAAAATTTACTGGTAACAAAAAGACGAACAAGTTCGCAGCTATGCATATATATATCATACTTGCCAACTTCGAACTAAACTTCCGTAAAACGTGAGTTAAATTAACCCAGGTTAAACACGTTTCGAACCAGAAAATGTTTAAGGAAATTAATTCAAATAGATTTCATCGAGAAACGTAACTTTAAATCTATACTGATACATCAAGTACATTTTCTGGTTAGAAACATGTTTAACATGGGTCAAATTAACTCGCATTATACGGAAGTTTAGCTGAATGTTGGCAAGTATGGTATACAGGGTGTCTCAAAAGGTCGTTTACAAACTGAACATGCTGGTCTGCCATATCATGATAAACAAGATTTACATAGGAACTTGTGTTCTAAAATGCAAACTGCGACCGCTAGAGGGCGATGAGCGCAGGCTTACGGGAGGGAGGTGTAATGTTTTCAGGCGAGGACATTGCAGATGAAGGATGAACCGGTTTAGTAACGCAGAATTGGCCGATATGCATTACGTATATGGCGCCATGGATGTAAAAGCACGAGCCGCGTCGCTAATGCACCCCGCACGAGCGCTTACCACGCAGACGTCAGCGAAGTCACGATTAGTTTCACATCTGCAATTAAAGTGACATCTTTCATTACCAAAAAGATTACTTTCTTTGCAGATGTGAAACTAATCGTGTTGTAAATTAAATTTTTTCATTCTCAAAAGAATCTAATCGTTTCAGAAAAGGCAACTAGTTGCCTTTTCCAAAACGGAAAGTCCATGGATTTTTTTTTACAGTGTACTGGATCATATATCACTAGTTTTTTTTTCTTTAACATAAAACGTAGTTTATTTTACAGAGTACATAAAGACGTTACATGACGATCATCACATACATGACAACACACTATATACAAATTATTTCTTGATTTATAATTATATATTGACGCTGAGTATAATTGAAGGTAAGTGGATATTCAAGCTGACAACCCCCCCCCCCCCCCCCACACACACACACAAAGAACAAAATATTAAAAACAAATCCCATATTTTGATTATTTATTTTACTTGGAAAAGAAGTAATTAAAAAAATTACATTTCATAGTAAAATTAAATTGTAAGCAACAATTTTTGTGCGTATTTTGGTTTTAAGTTACAGTTACGTGTATTATGATTATATTTCAGTCAAACATATAGGCATGAATTCTTTCTATATGCATAATTTACAGTTTTATCCTACGCGCAGCAGTTAATGATTTTTATCCACGCATTAGAGGTATTAATTTTTAAATTTTAGATTTAAATGCTATTTTTATATATACAAGTTTTTTTTTCTGTGTAGTTTACATACTTTAGGCACAATTGTATGATTAAATTTTCAAACAAAATAACATAAGAAAAAAATACACGCATTCATTTTGGCCAAAACTTTATTTACAATGATGGAGGAACAGATGACGGCTGATAAGGAAGGCGGTGGTACACATGGTGGAAGAAGAAGCACAAAAGATGTTAAATGATGTTGAAAGACGAAACATACAAAGTCATATTTCGGGTAAATAAGTCACATCCGGATGAATGAAGTCACAAGTATCAGGATTCTGATGCCGATGATGTTAAAGCATCTTTCAGTCTAAATTAGGAAAACAAGTCACGTTCAGCAAAAACGGCTTGAAATAATCTTAGTTCTTCTTTTTGAAAAGAGCGTACTTGATCTTTCTAGATAAAGACAACCTGAAAATAATTTTGTGACACATTACTAAAAACAGGTTATTAAAACGTTATTTTATACATAAAAGTTACAATAAAATTTCACTCCGTCTAACTAAACTTTGGAAATCAGAACAAATGAACATTTGATAAAATTTTTCGAATATAATTATATAAAAAAAAGAAAAACAATTATATAAAACTTTTGTTGTTGTAAGCCCATGGTCATATTTTACTGACAAGGAGAGGGCCAACCTTGTTTATCACATATTTTGATTATTTTAATATATGCTGTAGGGTAGAGACCCCTTAGTGTCAGGTTCAACGGATTTTATCCAACGCTCCTTAGTTCTTGAAAAACCGGGGAGTCTAATAATAGTAAACAACTTAAATACTTACTTTGCAACAGGAATGATAGGTTGGTAGTAGCTCAGTTGGTATGGCGTTTGCCGGCTGATCTGCGGGCCCGGGTTCAATACCTGGATGCGCTTCATTTGTTTTTCTCATTTTTTGTTTTATAAATATACTTGTAAGTATAATTAAAAATCTCATTGTCAATTAAAATTTATAATATTGTATATCAATTATATTTTTAACCTATTTAATATTTTACTTTTAACTAAATAGTTGTATAAAACATCATAAAACTGTTAATTTTTTAAAAATCGCTTTTAAAATGTATATCATATATTCTTTATCGATGCAATGATATTGAGCAATTGTATCAATTCGTGATTTTAAAGAAACATCATTTACGCATTGCTTTAACAAAGGAAGTCAATGCGATAATACTATTATTCTGTTTTTAAAGTAACAAGCATAATTATATTAAAAATTAGCATCAGAATTAAATTACAACCGATTTTTTGCATATTAAAAATTTTAAATTTATAATACGTATGCTTGCGCTATCAATTATTTTGCTTTCACCTTTATCTTCTTTCTGCTTTTAGTTTTATTTTATTTGAATATTCTTTTCTTTTATCATAACTAGATGGCACCACAACAGATTTTGTCACGATTTCAGAATTTTTATCATTCAATAATAGATACAATTTCATTTTAAACCTCTTTAAATGATGAGAAATCATAGTTTAAAAATAAAAAAAAATGATACATTTAAGTTTGTTAACATTATAATTAATGTATGATATTAAAATTTGTAATTGAAATTATTAAATTATAATTACAAGTATATTTATAAAACAAAAAATGAGAAAAACAAATGTAGTGCGTTTGGGTACCGAACCCACCCCGCAGATCAGCCTTCGAACCCCGTACCAAATGAGCTACGACCAACCTGTCATTGCGGTTGCAAAGTAAGTATTTAAGTTGTGTACTATTATTAGACCCCCTGGTTTCTCAAGAACTAAGGAGCGTTGGATAAAATCCATTGAACCTGACACTAAGGGGTCTCTACCCTACAACATATATTAAAATAATCAAAATCTGTGATGAACAAGGTTGGCCCTCTCCTTGTGAGACCTTTTCGGGAATAAAAGTTTATTTTTTTTTTTTTTTACTTTCGAAAAACAGAATAATAATAGAAAAACGAAAAGATAAATAATGAACTCAAAATGAAGTAAAGCTTTTAGATATGGAGAGGTGACTTTTCTTTAAGATGTTAGCAATTTACGATTTATTTGTGAGAGTTTTGGGGGGAAATATAACGGCTTGTGAATGTCATAAATTTCACGAATTTTAAACCAAAATCTAGACCATGAACAGCGAAAATATAAACGTACCAAGCCAGGCTTCGGCCAAACTTTTAGCTTTTGAACCGGATCGTATCTGACAAAGATATATTTCCTATGGCTCGGGCTGGGCCGTGTCAACATCTAGTAGATTAATATTATAATTGAAATGGCCGGTGAGAGGCAAACCTCACCTCACACGCTCTTAATGATTTCCTTAACCCTTTGGGGACGAGCGACCGATATACGTGCCGCGTAAGGTGCTTAGAATCCGTAATTATTCTCAACAGGAATTTTTTCCTTATTTAATCCGAGCATTTTACCGATTCAATTAAGCAAAATTTTCTGTTTTGAAAAACCGGTGATAGAAGATTAAAAATTCTGTAAATGACGTTCGTACTGAAGGATTTAAGGGTAGTTGGAAGTGCCTGTACCTATCATGTTAAATTAATGTACCTTTTCTCGGAAACTACCAAAGATATTCAATTGAAATTTTTTATATACATAATATGAATAATTCCTCATAAAGTGAAATCAACTTTATAAATTGATATTCTTTAGTTATTAAAAAAAATCTGGAATAAAAACGGCTTTTAAATAACAAAAAACTTGTATTTTTCCAAAGAAAAACTTTTAAGAAAAATTTTCTACATATGTTTGTTACAAAAGTTCACTTCAGATTGATCAGGGATATGTGTAAAATATTCACGCAACATTACAAAAATAGTATGTGGTAGTGTCTATAAAAAGGTGCATCGAAGTTAAAAAAAAACATTTTGGGAAAATTGAGTTTAAAATTTGTGTATGTCATGTTTATGTATGATGCAATCAAACTAAATTACTTAAAAAAATTAGCTTGTTTTTGTTGTAGAAAGAAAAGTAAATATACCCTTTCAAAGCGGATAAATAAAAAAAAACAGACTTTTTTCACAATTTTGCTTTCTAACTGCCCTTAAAACAACCGAAAGTTTGTTAGAAATACAGATTATTCTCATAAAATAAAGTTTTTACTGAGTGCCCTAGCTGACAGTTTTGTTATTCTGTGAAATTAAAAGGTTTTTTTTTAATACGGACTATGTTTATTCTATGTTATGAATGAAATTTCCTTTTCAATGATTTAAGATATAGATAAAACATAGAAGAATGAAATTTTTATTTACCACAAGGAAAATAAGAATGACCAACATTCTATTTGTGGAATTATATCCGATTGAAATTATTTTACGATTAAAAACTAGCTCTAAAATTTGAATAAAGTTTTATTTTTTAGAAATATGTATTTAATTTTAATTATATATATAAGCAATATAAATGGCAATTTTCTAAAATATTAAGAGGATTAAAATATTATAACAAATAGACATTCGAGGGAAAACTTCGAATAAACAAAATTTGCGTAAAACTTTCGTTGTTTTAATACTATTTCACCTTTTAAAATTTTGATTTATAGTTATTATATGCGTTATTCTATTTAATTAAATTAATCACGAATCCTTTTTAATACGCTGAATGCTTGACTTATGATTATCTTACTTAAGAAAAAAAAATGTGTACAAATGTAAACATCAAAAGGCGTTATTTGAAACCAGTAATAATAGTGTGCTCTTGACAATATTTACTAATTTTAGCTCTCTTAATCTCTTATCTTTCTCTCTTAATAATTTTAGCTCCTTATCACCTTTTGCAGAGCCTATTTCGGGAATAAAGGTTTCGACTTTTTTTTTTTTTTTTTTTTTTTTTTTTTTTTGCTTTGTAAAGACAGAATTGGAATATGAATACGAAAAGATAAAAGACAGATAGTATATAAAATTATACAATATAAAATTTTTTAAAAACATAAGCAAGGGTTTTGCGTCTTCTTATTTTTTTAGACTAAACTAAGAAAATATGAATTTTAATATACCCATCGGTGAAATCAGGTATTGAATTAAAGACTGTTAGTCAGCATTTAAAATTACACATTTTTTTACTACATTAAATATTCTATGCCGCATTACAATTTTTGAACGTATCTACATATATTTTCTTCAAACAGTGGCTATTATCAAAATTGTATTTTTTTTTAAATCTCTGGTGATATTTGAAAATATTAGTTGTAAAAATCAATAAAAACAAATGCTTACGCTTTGTATCTCAGAATGAACATTTCCAAAATAGTGAAGTTTACTCTACGTATCCATTCATCTATATAATCTTTAGCTCTATTTTCGAGAGATTTCCACATATCATCCTTTTCGTTGATTTTAATCAGATAAGGCATTGCACTGGACAAGTCAATCTTTTTGCCAGTCATCAACTTTTTCCATGTCATTTCTCTCTTTGATTTCAGTTCACGTTCAAACCAGTTAACGGCATCACGGCAAACTGTATCAGATCTTTTCATTCTCATCAAAGCCGCTTCAACTTCATGATCGTAATAAGCGGAGTCAAACATGAAACTGAAAATAATTAGCAATATATAAATAATCTTATAAGAAGGTGAGAAGATCTAAGAATAAAATGGCATTACTATTAGGGCCATCCATGGTCTGGGACAGCTTTTCTACATATCAGTGCTTTTTTAAGAATACAGTAATCCCTTAACATTTGCGAGGATTAGGTTCCCGGAACCCTCCGCGAATGTCAAAACCTCGAATGCCGAGAATATCTTCCCCTGCCTAAAAGGGGTTAGGGTTTTATGACTTTTTTCAAATTGAAAAAAAAGCAATTGAAACGTAAAAACATTTTTATTAAGCATTAAAAAGTTCATGCTGTAAATACATTTGAATAATTATAAACATATTCTACAAAGTTTAGTTGCTGGTTGATGGCTGAAAAAATTTATTGATATACTATTGTTTGGTAGAACAAACATATCTTTTGTTTATGAATTTCTACATAAGGAAATGTTGCGGCCTCGATTTTTCTTTTAAATTTAAGACTTCTCACCAGTGAAGGATCGCATTCTATTGCTTTCTCAACAAGTTGTTGAAGCTTTAGAATTTCCCATACAATTTTTGCAGAAAATTTTTCAATTTTGGAAAATTTAAGATTTTTTTTTATTTTGAACATCAAGTCATGTTTCGGGTTTCTCGGAATTACTGATCTATGTTTTGCCTCAATACAAGGGTTGAAATTCTCGAAACTTAGGCTATACAGTACAATACAACTGCCCAGTGCCAAATAGTTTACGGATTTGACAAAGCGAGTTTACTTAGTAAAAAAATATTCTTTACAAAAACAATTTCGCAAATAACCAAGTTAAGTATTCGCGAATGTTGAAATGTTCTTCATTTTTTATTTCGCGAATAGTCAAAACTCGCGAATGTTAAATTCGTGAATTATTAAGGTATTACTGTATTATTATATCCTCAAATTAAAACAACAATGATAATATGTAAATCTAGGGATTTCTCTTATTTTCAATGTATTGTTTATACTTTAACAACTTATAAGTTAATAGATATAGGCATTTATGTAACCGTCACGCTCAGTACATTTTTCCTTTTTCATAGCTGCCAACATCTTACGCTTTTTCAGACCACAAAAATTTTATAGTAAATTTTACCTTTGTAAATCGCCGTAATCTGCCGATTAAATAAGGCAAAAATCTCTATTAAATTTTTGTGGTCTGAAAAAGCGAAAGAGTTGGCAGCTATGCTTTTTACATCGAATGGCTCTTTAAAAGGGCAGATTACTTAGATGTAGAGTTTAAAATGTGTAGATCTTTAAGCCTATTAAAAACGGGCGGATTACTTAGATGTAAGGTAAAAATGTGCAGATATTTAAACCTATTAAAAGACCATTCCATATCACGTGTTGAACAGTTTTTCTACATATTACTGCTGTTTTAACAATTCTATTGTATCCTGATATTAGAAGAACTATGCTTATAATGAAATCTAAGAGTTTTTGTTATTTTTAATACATAGTTTGTATTTTAACAACTTATAAGTTAGTAGATATAGGTATTTATGTAAGTATCACGCGGAGGACATTTTGTGTGTTTTTCATGGAGTGGTCCATTGATTATAATACTAACTCCATATATAAATGCTTTTAGTTCATTAATAAAATAATCATAGTTCAAATATCTCCTTTTTACATTTTTTGCAAATGATGAAAATATATTGATGAAAAAAGAAAATTGATTTTTCACATTAATATATTAACAAAGTATTCTCGGCATGTACTGGGAAAAAAAGGTAGCTTCGTTATTCCTTGTTTTTAAGATTTCATCTAATTTTACACAAACACACGAAGCTAAATTTTATAGAACTCGATTATAAAAAATTCCCAGTTTTCGTAAATATCGAATTTGAATGGGAATTAAGAAAAACTTAGACGGCTATCGCTAAATTGATTTCATTTATGGCTACCCACTTTTGTCGCCAAGTTTGGCAACAAATAGACGCAGGTTGATATGAATATGTACTTTTAATCGTATAAGTGCTTGAACAACGGTACAACAATTAAAAGAAATTTGCAAGAAAACACGTTCAATAAAACTGATAAATTAAACATTTGTATGGAGGAGTCCCCTATTTTTTTTAATCTTTTTTTCAAAATGTCAGCCACCCTAGAACTTTAAACTGCTATATCTCATCCATTTTTTCAGGTAGAGGGGAAATAAATAATATCGCCAGAATCCTTGGATTAACACCAAGCACTTAAAGAGAAAAGTTTTGGATTTCTAATTTTTCGTACATGTTTTTGAATTTTAAATTTTTAAGTGGGCGCCATTTTAAAACAAGATGGTGGATTAAGCTGGCTACCGAACTCTGTTGAGATCTTGGATGTTCAGTACACATATTCAGTCACATCGACATATGTTCATAAATACAAATGATATTATATGACAAAAAATTAGATATACTTAACTATGTATATATATATTATATGTAGATATATAATCTTATATTAGGAGTCAATATTTTATAGCTGATCATTATTGTAGATTATTGAATTTCTCTTACGTAATATGCGTAGTTATATCTTGCTGCAACAGATGTTAATATTTACATCTGCGATATGATCTATTCGATGCAATAGTTCTGCATTTTAATCGAATATTTAAGGAAAAACGTCACTGAAGTAGAGAACTACAATGTAGCAAATTTAACATAACAACAACAGTCGCAATATTATGAAATGTTCAGAATACGCAAGCCATGAGTTTTCCCAGTAGTGAAAGTAAACACAAGTCATCATCGGCGAAATACTTTCATTTAATTCAACATTTTGGGCAGGATTCTCTAGTATAAATACATCCACAATTTAGATCTTAAAACTTAAAACAAAAAATAAAGTATTGCATACGATTCAACAGAAAGAATATTTCATCTCTAAAATGCTGCAAGACTAGAAGCCTTTGAAAAAGACACAAAATCTGAGTTTCAAGTTAGTGTAGAAGAATTTAAAGGCATCGCGGAGGTATACAAAATACATGACAAGATTGAGTACCAAATAATTGAAAATCCTTGCTCAGCGAATAAGACCTGATTAAAATTTTTAATAAATCGACTTCCACAACGCGGGAAGGAAAATTACAGAAGCGTCCCGAAAAGAATATTTAACCTAAAGAGAGAAAAAGAACGTTCGGATTGACTGCGTTGTAAATAATAATAATAATAATAATAATAATATGGCCACCGACAGTGAAAACTTTTAAAATAAATCGAGAAGAGAAGCAAAAAAAATATAAAAAAAAACAAAATAAATTAAGTGACAAACTTTTAGATTAATTTTAAGATATGTTGTACTTGTATAAATAAATATTTAGACTGGGTGTGGTTTTTGAGTCTGGGGAAGGGGGGGGGGGGGTTCATGATGGATGATTGCTTTTTTTGGACGTTTGTAAAAGGTAGCATCTCATTGGCATTCCCTTTTCAACGGAAAATCATAAAACCTCCAAGAGCTCAGCAATAAAAAATTAAACGTCTCTCTTTTAATCTGAAGTTTTGTTTTCCATTTTTTTCTTTATATGTATGTAAGTTTCTTTTTTTTAACAGATTTTTTTTATTAATCAGTATTTAAAATGCCACCATCGTGTTCCTTAATTTTGAAGAAGACAAATCCTTTTCTGGAGTTTGGAATTTTTTTAAGGCATATGAATAATGTTTAAAAGCATTCTTTACTGCATGCACACTTTAAATATAACATAATTTAAGACATATAAAATCTCTCATCAGAGAAAAATAAAAGAACATGGAAACTATAAAAATATCGATAGATGCTTACGTGTTGACTGCTAATTCTCTTCTCAAAATTTTCATTTGCTTTTCCGTTTTCCTAATATACTCATCGCTGTCAAAATCGTCACGAGAACGAAATCTGAAAAATAAATAAATATATATAGTATATGGGCGCTTTCAATACGTTATAAAGGAACTTAATAGTGTCCTTTTCAGACATTGTGCAAACAGTATTCGAGGAATTATTAACTTGAAAATTTCTGAAGATTTCATATCACAGTCATAGTTTTTTATTTTTTATTTTTGTATTTCATTCTTTACTGTTTACAATGTTTTCAATTATTTTTTAATTAATTTTCATACATGTAAGTACTCTTTTAATTATATATATATATACATGTATAACTATACATATCAATATTTATAAAAATATAGGATGTTATATGTTCAGGGGTGAGATAGTAGCTTGCATTGTACCTTTACATTTTTTATTATATATTAGCATTTATTTGGTTTGCTGTATTTTATTTCATTTTATTTTGCTTTATAAGTTCTTGGTCAATTAATTATTGTTAAAAAAAAATCATTTCTATTTTTGTGTGTGTGTGTGTGTGTTTAATGTATGATGTCTCATCATACCAAACCTGCCAATAGTTCTTTATAATTGAATTTAAAATAATGGGTGGAGTTTATGACGTCTTTGCGCCTGTTGAAGTGTAAAGACACATAGTTTAGTTTGTGACTTTGGTATGTTGTTTTTATATTAATTTTTCAAATGTTTTTTCATAAAGTTTTGCAAATATATACACCTGCCCTTAAATCAAAGCTATTTTTCATGCATTGTTTGAATATAACTATGTATACCAGGTGATTAAAAAAAGTTTACAAAATGAAATGGCAAATCAGGCATACATTTAGGATGAAAGATCACATAGGAACACAAGTAATATAAAAATTTTGTTTTTAAAGTCAATTCCTACTTAGGTCATTAAAAAAATTTAATGTAATCCCTTAAGCTAATATTAGTTTTTGTTGCATTAAAATATCTCAATTTGTTGATTTTCTATAAGCAAGTAGGTTTACAATGGAAGTCTATGGGAATTTGGCGAGATATCGCCAAGTTAGTGGCAAAATTGGCGGTATTTGGTGACATAACAGGGTCCCCCCCTATGGTAGGATGAATAATAAGCATTTTATTATCGATTGAAAATTTGAACAAGATATATAAATAAATAAATAAATAAATAAATAAATAAATAAATAAATATAGGGAGAGTATGAACTAATAGTAGGAATTGAATAAGGTCGCAAACTACTTATTTAGTCTCAAAAACAGGGTGTTTCATTCTAACATAATTTAGGTTGACGTTTAATAAATATTTAACAGACCTTCTCAGCTTTATTATTAATGTGATAGTACCAAACAAAAGTGGTAGATGTTTGCATTATATGCGCCAGTAGTATAGACTTGACGCCCCACATTTTGGACTGTGATTATCAAATCATACGGTATCATGCATTGCTTGAGCTACATGTTTTTAGAGATCTTTTCGTGATGTTATCACATTTCACATAAAACAAGGTAGAGTCGTGGAAAAAAAGCCCCCCCCCCCCCTACTAACTCCTCAACAAATTATCGTAGGCGAAAGTTACTGGAACCGAACGATTTTAAAAAAAAATCTACTTTTAAATAATGCATATAAAATTTGCTTAGAGGGCCATCTACATATTAAAACAAACCCAAACTTCATTTTTTTTTTCAATAGCAATACCCAATTTTGACAAGATATTTCAAATCTCCAGTTCAAATTATGCCTCGGCACCAAATTTCAAGTCATTTGAATGATAAGTTTTTGAATTATAAACATTCAAAATTTAGTTCTTCTAATGTTAAATTACATTTTCATATTTTTATTTATATCTCCTGAAATTATACTGCTGATGTGCTAATTTTTTGTGTAGCAATAATACTAAAATACCCAAACATAAATACGTTGAATTTCTAATTTTTATAATTTTATGATATGAATTATGAATTATGAAATTAATACTCGAAAAAATTATGAATTGCAACCTACAATTTCTTTGATGGATTTAGATTTATTAAGTCCTGCTTTATGGAAATCTAAAATTTCACATTTTTCTACCAAGTAGTTTTCAAATTATGCTTTATCAACGGCAAAATGATGGTTTAAGGGGCCGTTTATGATAGAAGTGACTAGATATTTTGAAATTTCTTAAGCTATCCTGTAATCTAGCGGTCTTCAATGATTGCTTGAGTGGCGCTTAAGATGCCTTGATCAAGTTCTCGGTCAACAATCGAGTGCTGAACTTCTATTTGGATACAGTCCCTAAATTACGCTCGTTTTAAAATAATTAATTTCTCGGAAACTTATCGTACGAATTGCATAAAAATTTGTTTTTAGGCTAGTTGAAAGGTGTAGAGTTCATTTATGCTGTCAGAAGTGTGTACTGCTATTAAAAAAAAACAAAGTTATGGTTCGTTTTAATATGTAGACGGCTCCCTAAGCAAATCTTATATACATCATTTAAAAGTAGACTTTATTACCAATCTTGTGGTACCAGTAACTTTCTTCTATGATAATTTTTTACAGAGTCAGTACGGGGTGTTTACTTTTCCCCCCCACGACTGTGCATATCGTTGCATTTTCATTATAAAGTTTTAATTTTTCTCGAAATTATTACCGTTAAACCGGATTCAGTTAGGATGAAACACCCGGTATTTGTGACGGAAAAGGTGGTTTGCGATCCTATGTTCCTATGTGATTATTTATACTTGTTATATGCCTGATTTGCCATGTCATTTTCTATACGTTTTTTTTTTTTTTTAAATCACCCTGTATATACATACAGTGTGATCAATTTAAATGAATAACCGTTGGTTTTTCTTATTACCCGTAAATCGGACGAATGTGGCAACTATTATAAGACTGAAGTATAATTGTTTGAACCTTGTTTAAGTGTTGAAGACAATTTTCAACGCTATTGGACTACACTGTTAATAGTTTGCAGCATTCTGGCAGGTCATTTGACCGGTTTTTTTTTCGGAAACGGTTACACAACCGTACTTTTAACACTATTCTGACCATATTATTGGCCATTTTATGGTCAGAATATAGTTAAATTATGGTTATGAAACCGTTTTTCCAAAAAACGGTCGAATGACCTGCCAGAATGCTGCAAAATTTTTAACAGTATGTTACAACTTTATTTGTGAGGTAACCAGAGCTGGATAAGCCCAATGTTACTCAATCCTGTGATAATTTTACTTTTGAAAAATATAATTTAATTCACATTGTTACATTATAATTCCTTACAGCAAATCGAATGTTGAAAATGTTCGTCACCATTTTGAATGCAAACATGAACACGTCGAACCAAGCACACACTTCGCAACATTGTTGGTATTATTGACGATATTTCTGCAGTTATGACTTTTATTTTTATTTATGAGTTTTCAAAAATAAAAAAATGAAAACGATGAAAGTAGTTTAATTTACTCAATTCATTTGCTCGGAATCGGATTAAAAATTACTAATCATGTTCGTTCACGCGAATTTTTGTTTAAAAAAACGAGTTTTTGCATTTAGAAAGTGAAAAAAAAACGATACGCGCACATTATATATACACATATTTAATAAGTAATGATGTTGGAAAGTCTTGCTACATATATTATAGATGTGGATAATACAAAAAACAAACGAGTACTCTTTTAAATTGAGCACCCTGTATATGTACATATATATACATAGAAATGAGTATGTATGTTACTTAATAGATTTTATAATACGTTGCTAATAGATATATTTTTTTTTGTGTGTGTGTGTCAAAGAAATTAAAAATATATCTCTTAATTTTCGCCATTACATAAATAGTAGGTAAAATTATTATTTTTTTCACTTTAATAATTTAAAAACTGAAGTAATATTTTTTCAGAATGCAAAATACAATTTCATTTTTGAGAAATAAACATTCATTTAGAGAACGAATATAGATTTGTATCACTGAATGTAAAGATTTTTTTTATAACATTTTTGTTTAGAATTTCATTATTGAGTTCATTTTATAAGTAGTAATAGTTACATATATATATTCTACAATCAAATTAAAGCACAGTGCATTTCGTATACAAAATTATGGTTTATAATCTTTACGTTTTAGATATACCTTTGAATGCAATAGAATTAAGCAATGTATATTGAAATTCAAAATAAAGAAGTTGCTTCAAAAAAGCTATACTTACGTAAGTTTCTGTAAGAAACCTTTAAAACTCATTTTTTTCGATGTCATATGTGTAATAGTAACAATCTTTTAAAATAATAAACGCTTTAAAGCAAAAATTACTTTATCGTTAGCCCTTAGTAAACTTCAAGCAAGAAGATTTTCATTAGAACAAAATTAAATTGAAAGCATCTATCATTGTTAGAACAATAGCATGCAACAATGTAATTTGATAATGAAAAATAATAAACAATTTTAGCAATGCATTCAACAATGCATTAATTCTAGAAAATGCGTTTCAACAATTAGGATTTTTCCTTTTCTTTGTTAAAAAGATATTTTTTGAATCTGCATTGTTTACCTCCTTACTCCAACCAATGAGATTTTTACCAGAAAAAAACTTAATTGTAAGCTTCTATCACTGTTACAGCAATAATCTGTACAACAATGATCCTTAATAATGAATATTAACAGTGTTAACGAAGATTTAGTACCATATTAAAACGTTTGAACACATTTTTCATTTTTTAAAAGTGTTTGTTAGAAATGTTAATTCGCGTTTATAACGAAAAAAATATACATTCGTGTTGTGATTCTTTTAAAATGCCCATAAAAGCAAAATACAAAAGAACCGACTCCATAAAAAATGAACATTCACTCCAATGAAAGGGTGACTATTCACTCGTACCAGGGGTGAAAAAACGCACTCCTTTAGGAAGAGTGAATAGTCACTCCTCTGAAAGAGTAATTATTCACCCCTGTTTAGAGTGCATATTCACTTCCCAGGAGTGACTATTCACTCTTTCAGAGAGTCAAAAAATTCACATTTGCTCACAGTAAATAGTAACTCTAAAGAGGTTGGGCATATTTTGACTCTGCGATAGAGTGACTGTACTTGAAACCTTTTTGTAGCAGTTATTGCTGGACTGCACACCGACAAAAACACAAACAGACACGAAAAACATTTTGAGTCTCCAGAGTAAGCCTCACTGACGTTTCGGCAATTATAAAGTAAGAATACACATTTGCGTTTAACGTTGACTTCATACTGTTACGGCATTATTTCTTAAATTGATAGTGTAACTCAGGAGTTATATGATATTTATTTTGCCATTTGGCGTTTTCTATTGGTCTTTTGGTGATCTACTATGCATTACTGACGTGTGATAACATGCATTTAAAGTCGTGAAGCCTGTTCTTGTTCTGATTTGTTATCACGCGGAAGTTATAACATCTTTTGCTGATACTAATTGCAATCTTCTCGACTGACGTTCTTTCTCTTGCTTTATAAGATAGTCATTATTAATTTTGTAAACTATTAAAAGCATAATAAAAATTATTATATCGTTGAATAGTTGTTATTGTGGAGGGAAAACACTTTAAAGTAAGTAGATAATTTAAAATTATTATTTTTTTAGCCACTTTTGTTTTGCAACTCAGGAATTGACATGATGTCGTTATGCCCAACAGAAATATGAGTAAATTTTCTCGCTATTTTGATTTCTAGGGGATAATTAACAAAAATAATCTCAAATATATTTACGAACAAAATAAAAAGTCAGGCGTTAAAGGGTTAAAGAATGGCGTTATAATGTTTAGATAGTAAAATTGGATACATGCATCGTACTTGGAAGCGTCTCGTCTGTCCGATAACAGCTCGTAACAGTCCGATGCGGCATACACACGCGCTTCTTTTAAAATATAAGGAATCGTATTGAGACAGAAATGGAAAACCATGGGGCTTAACTAAAATCCAAACTTAAGAACACCTGCTTTATTTTTGACCACTACTAAATCTTTATATGATGTTAGACAGTAATTCAAATGGACATACCTGGTCGCCTAGCTTAATACTGTGTTAACGAGTGATTATTTAAACATTTTTATAATTTTATTTCAAATGTATCTTTTTTATAAATTTTCTGTGAAATGTTTTTCAAAAACATCATACTCACGGGAATTTCTACGGATCATATGTACTCAAAAATTGCCAAACTATGCATGCAATTGTGGTCTTAAAATTTAAAATATTCACTTATAATTTTTAATAGAAAATCACTTATACTAAACCCATTTCCTGTTTACATTTAATTTAATTTCATTTAATTTTAGTTTAATTGATAGTATATTCAATATTTAATATTTTAAAACAACTGTATCATTTATGATATTTTACTAAAATGTATGCAATGTACCACAAATTTTAATATTATGAAATATTTTTATTACAGTACACAACATATTTTTCTAAATTTTCAGCAGCTAGATTTTGGTTTTTATCATCTTAAGCTTTTTGAATTCATAAAATGTGCTTTTAACATCAGTCGATTTGTATTTTATGTAAGACTTTTCTACAATTCTTTCCACTTCATTTAGTAGTTCACCCCCATCGCCGTTCAAAAATTCATTTTTTTTTTATCATATTTTAAAACCTTAGTTTTAATTTAAAATAAAACGTAATGTATCTCTTCTTTAGTAGAAAACAAAAATTCTGCTTTTTCACAATTTAGAGTCGTCCTCGATGAAAAAATACACGTATGTATATAAATATAGATAGCGTAAAATATATTTAAGTTTTTAGATTTAAAATGCAAGCTTTTATTTTACATAAAATGACTTCATTTACATCAGCTGAAGAATTCCGCATTTACGATCCGGTCTTAAACAAGTTATACAGAATGCATATGACATCACTATATCGGAATAATACGCAAACACAGCAAAAAGGGATGGCGTCTTTAAAAAAACTCGGCAAAAAAATCGGGTATCTAATAATTCATACTTTCATTTGTTTGTAACATTAATATGGATGATGAAAATTAAATATAGTTTATAATTGCGCCATGTTTGATCAGAAATTATCCATTTATATTTTTTCAAAATTCGGAAAATGTAATTAAACACGGATTAATAAAGTTGCATTCTTTCAGCTTTTTGATAGGAATTAAGTAACTGCTGAGAAAACAAGTCACACAAGTATTCTTTAAAATAATTTTTATAGCAGATGACATTCTTGGCATAGCACATATTTTAATTCCTATTTTTTATTTCAGTCGTTAGGAGAAAACGGCAACAAGAACATAGAGTAATCCATTATTTTCCCTTTAATGTTTACAGAAAGGGAAAACTTCAGTTGCAACCATTACAGAAATGGCATCAAAAACTGCAAAAATATTTATATCTAAAAAATAAATTGAGACGCAGTTTTCAAACAAATTGCGTTTAAAAGTACTTTTTCGCTATACGACGGTGTAAAAATTGAAAATGTGCAATGTTTAGAAGTTTAAAATATTGCAATAGGTTATCAGTATTTAACCGTACAATGATACAACTGCTTCACTTTACGAGTTTTTTACGGTTAGGTGCAACGTTATTTTGTAGTGACGACACTTTCCTTGTTGTCTGAAAGGAATAGCATATCGGGAGTTAAAAAGAATAAAAAACATTCAAAGTATGAATTATTGCATCTTGACAGCGCTTTTATGGATAAACATAAAATTTTGAATATTTATTAAAAATATTCTGCATTTTAATATACTACTATTAAAAATTTACTAGTCTTTTTCAGCATTTGATTATTTTTAAAATTAAGATAACTCTTTTTTTTTTCTCGGTCATACAGCCTAACGTCCATATAAATTTAGGTTTTTGCATACATATTTTCCCCGTATGTTACATTGTTGTAATTAATTAATCTATATAATAAAAGCCTAAGTCATGTGACTGTCATCAATAGTTCCGGGTTGACCGCTTCACTTTTTGTATGCAAAGCGGCCAATTTGGTAATTTAATATTAGCCGGGAGCACGTGATAAATCGCCAAATATTGTAAATATCATGTCATCAGTATTATAATAGTCCATTTCATGCGACTTTCATAAACAATTTTTCGCGTGATAAATTAAAACAAAGCTTTGATGTTCAAATTAAATGTCATGGTTTATGGTATTATTTATTACTTTTTTAAAAACAATAATTAAGAGTCATAAACTTTAAATATTTCAGTTTTAAAGTTATGCATTTTAAATATAGTGAGTGAAAGTACTATTTAATGAAATATGGAAAAATACGACGGAACAGTGTTTGGCGATTTATCACCTGCGCCCGGCTAACATAAAAATGCCGAGTTCAGGATTTTTGTATCAGAATCTTCGGATTTGGCTAAGGATTGAACAAGTAAATTAAATTATGTATAAAAGTAACGTGATACATAGCTTAGCATATGTTTAAGGGAGACCAAACTGGTCGCCAAGGGCGGCTAGTTGAATAATAAACTTTTAAAATAATCTAGTTTTAAATCAAAACTTTTTCATTAACAATTAAAAATACAGATAAAAAAATTAATTTTAAACATTTTACTGAAAATCAGTCATACCTAAAAAAAAATCTTAACAGTTCCTGTAAATACATAAAAATAGATCAAGTTAAGCATGCACATGTGCTCATTATTAAAAACGAAATTCCATAACAATCCATATACTCATAGCTGCCAACTTTTACGCTTTTTGGCTACCACTAAAATTTTAAGGAAATTTTCGCCTTGTGTAATCAGAAGATTTCGACGATTGAATGTGATAATATTTTCTATAAAATTTTAGTGGTATGAAAAAAGCGTAAAGGTTGGCAGCTATGATATACCTTACGTCCTCAATTGAGTATTATTTACCAGTATGACTTATACGTCAGAATATAAATACTACTGATATATATTCTTTGGCACAGATGTCATATACGCCCCCATATTGGCGCGATTTTTTTTGCTGACGCTAATGTCATAGACGCACCATGTACTTAACTGACGCCAAAGTGTTGTTATTTTGCTTGATATGGTAACCCGGATATAGATGATATGCTAACGAGGTTTTCGCTAAATTGGCGTCGGAAAAAAATTGCTCCAATATGGGGCATATGACATCTCTGCCTATTCTTTAATGAAGGAGAAGAACAGTGCATTTCTTGTTTAAAATTATAGTTTATTATTTTTAAGTCGTGGATATAATTTTTAATGCAGTGAAATTGAGAAATGTATGTTGAATTTCAGAGATAAAGAAAGTGTTTCAAGAAAGCTATACTTACGTAAGTTTCTGTAAGAAACCTTTCAAACTCATTTTTCTTAATGGCATGTATCAAAAAGAAACAATCTTATAAGATAATAAACGCTTTAAAGCAAAATCACTTTATCATTAGATCTTAGTAAGCTTCAAGTAAGAAGATTTTTACCAGAACAAAATTAAATTGAAACCATCTATCATTGTTGTGCAACAATGTTATTTGATATTGTAAACTAAATAAACATTTTTAACAATGCATTGAACAATGTATTAAAAGCGTTTCAACAATTAGAATTTCTTCTGTTCTTTGTTTCAAAAATGTATGTTTTTTTAATCCACATTGTTTACCTCCTTACTTCAACCAAGAACAATTTTACTAGAACAAAATTTAGTTGAAAGCTTATATCATTGTTACAGCAATAATCTGTACAACAATGATTCTTAATAATGAATATTAAGAGTGTTAACAAAGGTACAGTACTGTATTAAAACGTGTGAACGAATTTGCATTTTATAAAAGTCTTTGTTGAAAATATTAATACGCGTTAAAAAGCAAAAACATACATTCGAAAGTAACGTTTACTTACGTCAATTAGATAATGACGGCTATGATGTTAAGTTAGAAAAATCGTTCAAGTGCGAGTATTAATCGCGCACAAAGGGTTGCGAACAATAAATATATAAAATAGTCATAGGAATATCTCAAAAAATCGTTGCTAAAAGAATAATAATTTGTAATCTAGGCTTTGAAAGCCGATTGCGCATAGAGTAATCTGCTCGTGTCTCTATGTATGTCCAAACCGTCCGTGTCTTTAAAGGTTAGGCAGCCTAAGAGAGACTGCTCAGGGCCGGCTAGACCTGCCCCTTAGAGCTTAACATCTCTCCCGGTATGTTCCCCGACACGTTGGGGCTCGTTAGTGAGTCCGGCCCTGTCTGGCCGTATGCAAACGGACATACACAAGAGGTGCAAGGGGCGACGCACAACCGCCATGGGCGGCCACGCACCACCGACCAAGAGCCCAGAATTTATTTGAAAAAACAAAGTGAGTTTACAAAAAAGGTGAATGCCTGGCCGCCAGGAAACGCCTACTCGCGACAGAGGCGGGATAATAAGTACATCTAAGATAAAAAAAAAATAGTAATAATAATAAAAAAAATACGTCACTGCCCCTGGCCGCCAGGGGACGAACCCCTCTCGCGACAAGGGGGTTTTTAAAGGTTAATATCTCGGCTAGCTATTGACAAGTTTTTTCGAAAATAATTATCAACAATTCTTTTAAACTTCCGCGACAATAGTTACCTCGAACGCCCCTCAACTTCTTGACTCAACGCTCGCAAAGTGAAATTTGTGTGTAACGGAAAAGTGCAATTTTCTCAAAAACTAGGTGACCTAGGGTAATTGCTGTAGTTTTCCTGCAAGGTTTTAATAAATATCTACTACCCCTCATTTTATCCTAATTTTAGTTTCAATAGATTCGGAAATAAAGGGGGGTGGGGACATATTTTTGCATTACATTTTCGACGATATCTATGAAAATATACCTAAAATTAAAAAAAATATATGTATGTTTGAGTTCGGCGTTACGTGAGTTTTCGCACGATATATATTTAAACGACCCTACATTAAAGTTGTCTACGGAAAAAACTATTGTTCATAAAGTTGTGAAATTTTGTGAAAGACATAATAAAGGGATTGGAATTTGTTTAAGCAAACAAAACAAAACAAAAAAAAATAGTTCAAAATTTCGCCACCAGTGGGCAGTTTTTAATAAATTACAAATTTAGCATTACGTTAGAATCAGAATGTTATTTATTAACTTAACCTGATTCTAAAGACAGCATTTCACGACCTGTTCCCAGTATTTCCCAGAACATACTACCGTCCACTGTGGTAAGTGGCATGCTAGCTTACGATTCCAAATGGTATCTGAAAATGATGACCTTCATGCAGAACATTTTTTGTCATAACAAAATTTATTAAACTATCGTAAACGTGTGCTAAATGTGTAATTCGTTAAAAAACGGCCTCCTGTTTGTTTTTTTTTTTTTCGCTCAAACAAATTCCCATACCTTCATTATGTCCTCCACAAAATTTCAAAACATTCTGAACAATAGTTTCGTAAATAGACAACTCAATAGGGTAATTTAATTATGGACACTCTGTAAATGAAATTTCTAAACTACCGTAATGCTAAATGTGTAATTTATTAAAAATCGCCCTCTGGTGGCGAAATTTTGAACTATTGTTTTTGTTTGTTTTCTTTTCTTAAACAAATTCCCATCCCTTTTTTATGTCTTTCACAAAATTTCACAACTTTATGAACAATAGTTTTGTTTATAGACAACTTTAAAGTAGCGTTTAATTAATATAGAAAAAAAAGAGATTTTTATTTTCAAGTAACAAAATTAGCCCCTCTACACTTTTACTAAATATATTTGTGAATGGTTAACAATCTATAAATATGTGGGTCAATAGCCTTTATTACTTCTGCATAATTTAAACTTTCCATGCTACATAATTTTTGCGAAAAACGGCTGTGATAGGCGGACAGACAGACACACGAGTAATTTTAAAATTGTTCCGTTTTTACTTTTTAGGTATGGAATTCTAAAAATGGGAATGCAATGTCTAAAAACATAGTTACTCAAAAACAATGTGTCGAAGTTATAACTTAACTTAAATACTGTACAAAAGAATCAGTTATACAAGTGTTGTTTTCGTGAAGTAATCAACTTTTACAATTCATTTACAGTCAAGAATATACTTATACATCATGTAATTTACCACAAACTTAATGTATCATAGAACTGAAACATTTGTCTATTGTTCCTTCTACACGAACTGGCATACGTTCATCTCCTATTTCGTGACGAATTTCAATTAGTACATCGTTGATAGAAATTTACAAAGAATATTCTAGAGCTACAAAGTTTAAAAAAAAAGTAAAAATATTTGTTTTAAGAAACACTCTTTTATAAGCATTCAATGTTTATCTCAAAAATCACCCCAAATTTCTTGATTGGAATTTATATAGTTTCAAATCATTTCTGTTAAAATTCATTAATTTGGCATGCGCCCCGATTACTGAAAATTCACCGCTTTTATTTACGCTTGACAGATATCTTGAACAAGTGACTTTATTTAACAATTTTTTGTTCTATATCTATTTTAAGATGTGGTAATGAAAAATATTATTTAAATTATCTATTCGAGATTTCTAAATTGTTTTCTGAACCAATAATTAAACCTTTAAGTGATAAGAGTACTTAAAAAAATTATTACACTCATTGTTTATCATTATTTTGCGGAAATGTCGGTGAGGCCTTGCCGTGGAGACCGAAAAAGTTTTTGCTGGCTTTTGTGTTTGTGTGGCGAGAACTGCCGCAAAAAAACATCCGTTTAGACTGTAATTCGGTAGGTATGTGTTTATGCGGCAACCAGAATTAGCTGTATAGTTTTTCATTAAATTTGGTTGATTCGTTTGAAAAATAAAGAAAATTTTCTTTTATGTCACAAGGCCTTTCAATGGGAAGTCAGATGATTTTAAAATTTTCACTGAAAGGAAATTTGTCGAAACGGGATGATTGATTTAGATGTTAAAATAAGGATGCTAAACCTTTCAAATTAAGGTCTTAAATTACTGCGATTAGTTTGAAATTTTGTCAGTACTTATATCAGCACGTCTAAATTATGTATATATTTTTTATGCAATTTTTTTCATCTGTTAGATAAATATAAAGTATTTTCACTTTTAAATTTTGGATTTTTTTTTCATTAATTTAATTTGCTTTTGAGGATTTCTTACTTAAAAAGGAAAAGTGGAACGAATATAACTCCTATAGATTATTAAACATTCAAAAATATGGTTAGGAAAAATGTAGTAGAGGCTAATTAAGTTACTTGAAAAAAACCTTTCTTTGTATGTCTTGTGAAAGCTTTCGTAACGTTGAACTCAAAAATACATTTCTTTTAATTTTAGGCATTTTATTTTCAGAGGCAGCGTTGGAAATGTAATGTAAAAATATGTGCCTCCCCTCTTCTATTTCCAAATCTACTGAAACTAAAATTAGGGAAAAATTAGAGGTAGTAGAAGTTAACCTTGCAGGAAAACAACAGCGATTACTCTAGGTCTCATAGTTTTTGAGAAAATCGCATTTTCCCGTTACACACAAATTTCGGTTTGCGGGCGTTCAGTAAAGGAGTTGGAGAGCGCTGGAAGTACCTTATCGTCTCAGAAGTATAAAAGGATTGTTGATAAAGATTTTTGAAAAACATTGTCGGTAACTAGCCGAGATATTAACCCTTAAAGACACAGACGGTTTGGATATACATAACACGGGCGATGTACTGTATGCACCATTTGCTTTTAAAGCCTAGATAACAATTTTTAATGATATAGTTGTGCAATGCAATACACAGTTAATAATTCATATATTTATTATACGGAGCCCTCTGAGCGCGATAATGCTCGCACTTGATCGGTTATTTATCAACTTATTTAACTGTTATTTAGCAGCAGTATTTAACACGTTAAACGCGACGCCGGTCCCTGGGGACGGTATTGATCTTTCCGTTTAGGCGACGCCAGTCCCTAGGGACCGGCATTATAAAATTATAAAATTAATATATTATATAATTTTAAAAACATTTTTCACTTTTTTAATGTATTTTATTAAAACATTTCAAACATAAAAAGGGTTTTCCTTCACAAGAATTACAAAAATATATTTCTGTACACAAAAATTCTGTTTTACAAAAATATATTTCTGTAATTCTCGGTAAATCAAATGAAACATTAAAAAAAATTGAAAAAATAACCGTTTTATTTTTCATTGTCCTCGAAAACAAAACAAAACAAAACAAAAAAAAACAATTTGCGTATTTTTACAATTTCCGTGTATGTTGTCGCTTAAACGGACATTAAAGTCAAATTAGTGTCGCGCTTAACGTGTTAAGGGGGTCCGGGACACAAATAATTTTATGACATTTTTTATAATATTTAAAGAATGTAGAATAAAGTTATTTTGCCTTTTTAAAACTGATTTTATTTATCTTCACAAATATTGCAATATAAAACAAAGTCGGTCAAGCCTCCCATATAGTGGGTTAACCCTCCCATATGTTGGGAGCCTTGACCCATTATTTTTTCATGATTAAAATAAATCATTTTTCACATTTCTTATATGTTACACTTAAGTAGCAATTTTATTTTGATGACTGATTGTATAACGAATAAAATGATATATAAAACTTTATCCTACGTTCAACATTTAAAAAATAAAAAATCATTTTGTAAAAAGAGGGTCAACCCTCCCTAGTCTCCCCTATACATATAGAAACCATTCGTTGCCATCGGCAAAAGAGAAGTAACCGCTTTTTCGAAGCTGCGCATCTTAACATTTTAAATTCATAGATCTTATTGTTGTCAGTATCTCTTACTTTTTACCGCAGTAGACGATGATATATTAAAATATTTGAGGTGACCGTGTAAATAATACTACGCGCGTTAAGATGACTTAAAGTAGCGCTGTGTACTTTAGTACCTCATTAAAATTCCGTTACGGTTGATCATATTTTGATACCTTATTTTGGTTTCGCACCTGTAACTACTCGCTCATCTTGTTTTGTTTTATACTTTTATGATAAGAGCATTGTTTATAAGAACTTTTAAAGTATTTGAAAATACTGAGAATAATTTAATATTTGCATTAATTTATTATTTACACGAGGTACAACTGGTTACTTAAAATAAGAAAAAAAATGTATTGAATATTTGACAGATAGTACTTAGTTTTAAAGTTTACATTTGAATACAATCATGGGATCAAAAAGGAATACATAACTCTACATATTTGAATACATCTAAAATATAAACTAATGAGTAGATAACGACTCATATTTCACATATATACATCCAAGGAATCAAAAATGAGTACACGTGTTTCTCAATTTAAAGTACATTTGAATCGAAGCTATTTTAAGTATGTGACGTATTTAAAGATTACATTTTATCAATTTTGAGAACCCATTTTGTCAGTGTTGATATAATAGCTAATAGCGTAATGAGCTAAAGTACCAGAATTCTTTGGTCACTTTGTAAAGTCAATAATGAAAATATTTTATTACACGTTTCACACCAGCATTGTTTGGTAGATTTGTATAAATTCATATTGATGTCTAAATATTTGGTTTAATAAAGCTTAATAGCTGTACGTATCCAGAAGTGTCTGCTACTAGTAGCAGTTGAAACAAAAGAACATATTAAACATTTCTTTTTTCAGTTAACCTGGTAGAACGCGCGCACACCGAGGGTATGAATGATTTTTACTTTGTCACCAATAATTACAAATAATAATCGTCACCCAATGTAGACGAAGACAATTTACGATAAAAGTAGATGAAGATTACTTTTTAAAAGATAGTGGTGGCAATTGTAAAAACCGTACGCACTCCGGGTCTATCAGGCCAGGCGCGCGTCCTCCGGGTTAAATACAATATTACTACAGTTAAACATGCAGATACATTTACTTAGCACAGCTTTCAATCATCAGATTAACCCATTAAGGACCAGCATGTTTTACAGTAATTTTATTCAGTTCATGCCACTTTTTGTTAAACACTTACTTTTACTTTATGAAACATTGTAATGTGTTAATTAAATAAGACACATTTTACTTTTCTCTTTTGCTGGTATCAAAAAAATTAAAAAATTCACAAATATAATGTTGCGAAAACGCAACGTCAGTCTAAAGACTGACGTTTTAAAATATTCAATGACAATTTTAAAATATTCAATGGGTTAAACTAAATATAAGTAAAATCTTTTTAAAATTTACTTTCACCTGAAAAATAAAAAAGAAACATTCATACTTTTATCTAATTTTGGTTGGCAGTTACGTTTGTACCTAATTTGTTCATGTGTAATCTCAAAAAGTTCTTTTCAGTGACATTCCAATAAACAAAAGATGGCACTGAGACGAGCTGGTATTCAGTTCATCTCCATTTTCTTTTATAAATTAAATAAATTAAATAACATTTTCCATCGTATAAAAGTACTGAAGTGTAGAAATAAAATTTAATCGCAATCGTCTGCTGCTACTGATAAAAGAATAACTTTTTTTCGAAATTATAATTTCAGATCTAATTTCGACGTATATTTTCATGGACGATTTGTACTCGTTAAAAAGCTTTGGGTAAATTTTTTTTTAAACTTCACAGGCAAGTTATTTCCCTTCGTGAAATGCTGTAATGATTGAAAGACACCAGATTTTACAAACAATATTCAAATTTCAATTCTTCACTAAAAGGAAAATTTTCGTTCCAAAATTCGTGTCTTAACACATTGCCGACGGGCAATTTTGATGAAATTTGAATTTTGAAAGAGTGGAAGCTCCTTCTAGATCTGAAAGTCTTTTGTAGATTGGTATTCTAGATAGGTTTCCCAATTTTATGCATCGGCAAATATCTTTCAATGTAGTAATGTAATACGAAATGTCTTACAATCTAAAAAAATATAGACAACATGATATAAATGCATTTTCTGTAAGATAGAAGTCACGCCCTTAGTCAGTGATGTTTTTTGAATGAAAAGGAGAATTCTCGTTTCCCGTCGTGAATGTGTTAATTATTTTGCCGTATGCCAGTGGTACTTAGCCGTTTTCGCGAAAAATGGTTTCACATACATTTGCGATAAGTAATGTCAGTGATATTTAATGACAGAATTTTTGACATTGAATAAGGTTGAAGATTTATGTTAGGAAAAAGAATGGAAGCTACGTATCGAATACCATTGCTGTAGACATTTGTGTACGTGCAATCAAATCGCACAAACATTTAACCCCTTTAAGGGCGGTGTTTCATTTTTTTGCCACTTAATTTTAATACATAAAGGCCATGTTTGCTACATAATTTTGAAATGAAAATTTTCTTTTTATTGATTACGTGAAGAAAAGCTTTTACTTATTTTCAAATATATTTATTTGCAAATTCTGGTCTCAATCAATCATTTCAGCATTTTACGTATAAAAGTACTTTACCTCTGAAAGGGTTAAAGTAAGGGATATATGGAGGGTCGCTTTAATCCATCCATCGAATTTAAGTTAGTATGAAATGAAAGGTTCGCCTGTAGTTGTTCACAGAAACAAAAGAGACCTGCCACCGTACACTACAGATATCGCTTGCTTTAAAGCATGTCTTGTTCACATGATGGATTCTCAATGAATAAAAAACCAGCCTGGACTGATCACGTGACAGTCAACAAGCACTGAATCAGTGTTGTCCTATTAGTCATTTTTATTAAAGAACTACCACGTTACCAGTTTTCTTTAAAATAATATTTATTTTCTTTAGTGAATAACACTCCATTAATAATGGGTATTTTTCCTAAATTTTATAAAAAAATTCGATAATTTGGTGAACATGTATATATAAAAAGAATATTTACTGGGTATATATAAAAAAAAAAAACATACATTTGGTTACTTACGCCTATATTTATATTCTATTCATACCACTATTTACAGAAAAAAATATATGTTATGCTTCTGTTGCACATGTTTAAAAAGTGTATATGAAAGATTTTAGTTTTGAGAAAGTGGTGGTAGATAGAATAAAAAAAATAATGTCAGTGGCAGCCCTGAAACAAATATAAATCCAAGAGATTAATCAATAGTAGGCCGGGAAGTAGCTGCACAAACCATCAATTCATCGAATTGACAGATGAAATTCCAGGATTATTTAAAACTCGATTCGCATATTAAAATGCAAAAGGTCTGCCAAGTCATATCTTGGTAGAAAACTCCTGCTGACCCGATTTTAGTGGTTGACTATTACCACTGTCTTTTCCTGCTCCCAGTCCTCCATTTTTTTACCCATTTGAGTGCAAGAAAACACAATGACAAACCTACTGATCAACCAGAACAATCGGGTCTGCAGGTGGTTCCTTCAAAGATATAACTTGGCAGACCAGTTGCATTTTTATATAGCAATTGAATTATAACTAATCCTGGAATTTCAGTCGTCGACTGGATGAAGTGATGGTCTGTGCAGCTGTCTCCCGGTCTATGACAAAAAAAAAAACTATTTAACAATGATTAAAATAACATAATGTCTACAAACAATAATTAAAATTTTATTGCCACGCCCAATAATGGATCGCAGACTGCTAAAACTCAGTTGATTTTCTCGTAGTAGCTCATTCTGTATTCTATAGTTACACTTCTATTTCGAAGACTGGAGTTGATTTATACAACCTTTCTTTACTATTTTATATACATTCACCATGAACAAACGCTTATTTTGGATATTCAGCTCCACCTATGTATATATATATATATATTCTTTATTATCGTAAAGCGTTTGTAAACATTTGACAAAAACAATGTATGTGTATACCATATATTTGACCGTATTGTGCTAGACTTGTAGCAAACTTCATATTAAATCCATATATCGTGATAAAATGAAATATAGCTTATATAATAAGATATTAACATCAGACTTTTAGCAAATAAATATTCATTACAGAAGGATAACATGCATATATAATAATTACTTACCACACATATCAGTAATCAGAAACATTGGTTGCATAAAAAAATCACATAATATAATAATTCCCCTCAAGACTTCATTTCGATTTTTCTTCTTCCCTTTATTTTAAAATTCAACACATATCAATGCACAAGCATTTAAATTTAAAAAAGAAAGCTCAAATTACACTTTTTACACTAAATTTAAGCGAGATTGCATGTTAATGTAAAATGAGAAATAAAGTATGTTCATTTCGGAAAATATGTCTTTAGAAAAAAAATAGAATCATTTGCATATAATACAAATAAACATAAAACGCTTATCATTATGCGTACCGTCTTTTTTTTATATACAGAATAGCAATCTTCGTTTTTATTAGTTACATAAAGTTCGCTGAGATAGTTAAAATCCTGCAGTTGATTAAGGGGAAGGAAATAATGAAGGCGATAAACTGTTGTTTAGAAGTAAAGATCTTATGCACTCTGTATAATCGATAAGTAATTCATAAAATCATCCCTTTGTATCTTCTCAAAAAGGAGAATTTTAAAGCAAATAATAATAAAAAAATCTTTATATCTATTGGTCCTTAAGCTAAAATAGAAACGAAAAAAAATGAATTTCTGTCCTACTTGGTTTTTATAAACTTTTATTTAAATGGACGCGAATAAATTTGTGAAACTCGAACACAAAAATTAAGATAAAAGAATGGATAATACTCTACATCTGAAAAATGATAATGACAATAAAAAGCAAACATGAAATTTCTAGAAAGATAAAATAAAAGACATTTCTTCAAATTTCTAGAAGTTCTTTGAAGTTCAAAATCATCTCCTGTTCAGATTGAATATAAAAGCTGTGTTATTCTAAAAATAAAGCATTTCGAAGTGTTTCTTTTGAAATTTTAACGTCCTAAATTGAAACAATTGAAGATTTTCAAATCATATGTATTGTATTTATTTGTTTATTAATTCCATTCTTTTTGTAACATTCATTTTTCTGAAAATCTGCGAAAAGCGTATTTTCCGAATCTGTTTCTCCGTTTATCAAGCGAAATAATTGTGAACCGCTATGTACACGCAAAAATACCGTTCTTTCTTTTAAATCGATAATTTATATACAATGTAGTAACTCTTTCTTTTTGAATATGATTTTGATCGTGTACCCTTCTCTGTGAAAATAATACTTATAAAGAAAGGGTGGTTTTTTTCATACAGCATAATAACATATTACAATTCATGCATTTTATTTACAAAAGGAATTAACATTTTGACTAGATTAATGTTTAATAAGAAATTGTAAAACTTTGTGGTACTGTGTGAATTTTTATTCTTATATTTTATCACATCGTAAGCGAGTAGGCGCTAGATAACTGCCAACTATAGATGAAACAGCACCGAAAATCTGGCGGTAACTCACAATTCAATAATAAAACTTTGTATTAATAACCATAAAACAAAATCACGGCATTTTGGGGTGGACATTTTAGCAGCCGGTCATCAGCAATGTAAACACATGTCAGTAGAGGTACAAGGTCACAAATGAACAGAAGGGGAGTGAGGAGAGATTACAAGAAATGCGTGCATAAGAGAAAAGTAGACTCGAATTGATAGAAAAAATTAACAGAAAAGAAAACAGTAAATGATAAAATGAAATCTAAAAAGGTGAAAATAAAGTTAAATTAAATGGAATTTAATGGTTAAATTAAAGGGAATAAAAAAATAAAAAGAAAAAACAATCTTTTATTTCTTATGCTTTTCATGCATTTTCTTTTTTAGTTTTATTATTTTTCATCTTTTTTTATTTCTTTTACACTTATATTTTCTATTACTTTTTTCTATCATTTTGGCAACACATTCTCTTCTGCACGGGCTCCACTGTGATTTGTGTTTACTTTTCAGCTAGTGCCACCTGTCGTAATTCTTGTAAGCTCTCTTCTCTCCCCTTCTATTCATTCGTGACCTCTTACGGACGCGCACTCTTACGGACGCGTTTTCACTGTGGCTAAGGGACATGCTGTTAAAATTTCCAATTCCGAAACGCGTTCTGCGTGTGCTTTTGTTTTATGGTGGTTTTATTATTTTACTTCTAAGTGTATTTACATAATTCTGATGGAATAAAACACTTGTTGTTACGAAAAACTCCGGGTTCTTTATTTATTTTATATATTTATTTGTTTGATAGATTGTTTATATAAAGGGGAAAATGAAAGACTTAAGACTGTTATTTCAAACCTATTTAGCTCATTTCGATTATATATTTAAATAAATATAATTTATTAAGAACTTTTATCATTATATTCTTATCTCATTTTAAAATGCAGAAGTATGTGAATTTAAAATAACACATACCATTAATACGTATGATTTACTTCGAAATGTTCTCCAGCGAATGTTTGGAGACCCTTGTTTTAAATGAAAAAATAAAGCATACCTCGAAATATGTTCAACACTGAACAATACACAATATGATATATGTACATGATTGGTTGTGTTTCTATTCGCCCTCTTATTCTGATGAAAACAGAACAGAATCTTTGTAATTATTCGTATTGCAACGCAATAATTTAATTATGTATTTTTAGAACTTTAAATCATGAATGGAAGAAAATAACAAAAGTATACAAAATACGAAATAAATAAGCATTTTTATTGAATGAATTGAAGATTAAAACTGATCCTGGTATTACAGAAAAGAGTTATAGGTTAAAGATACAACAAAGGTAATCCATGTTTCTTAACTGTTCGATACAATTTATATATGAATAATTTTTTTCCAACAAAATTTCGCATTTACATTTTCTAAAATGTTACACATATATTGAAACTATTTCATCCAATTGGCATAACTTCGTGCTAATAAATATGTATTTGAGGATTTGTATCACTTTTTTAAATAGAAATATTCATATTATTTAAGGACTAAAAGTTTGGAAAGAGAGTAGCGAAAGTTATTATTTAAAATTAGTGGTAGCCTAATGCTAAAAATGTACATACTGATCACATTTTCCCCCCACTGATATTGATACGTAGACATATTTGCACAACATCCCTTTTTATCAACTTCTATTCTTAATTAGCTTTGTTTAATGGGAAAAAAAATGTATGATGAAATATGATGAAGTGAAATTTGCAGTCTCAAATAAAGGGGGGAAGTTGATACTTATATATAGAATGTAGCAGAATGAGCAATGCCATTTGCCATCTATCCAAAGTTAAACTTCCTTTTTATTTTCGTTATAATGTCTAACAAGTATTTGAGATCCATGAACGTGCACTACATTGATTATTTGCTTTACCCTTGTAATATTACCTGGAAGGTACAAAACAACCAATAATTCAACAATAAATATGAAATTCGTCCCCAGATTTCAATTATAGATGAAACAAAAAACTTTTATTTATTTATTTTTTATTATTATTCAAAATATATCTAAATAAATTCTCTGGAAAAACTGATTAAATATCTCGAACGGAAAATTGCTTGCGTTGTAACGGAGAACGTGAAACTATATTTAAATTGTTATAACAAATTCTATTTTTCTGTATCAATTTCTTTTCAGAATAAGTGTTTTAAAGAATAATTAAAATTTTAATAAAAATTTATATCTTTATTATGTTGTTAACATAATGTTATGTAACATAATAAAAGATTTGTTGTAACATAATTAACATATGTTCGGCAATAAAACCGAAAGATAATTGACGTATAAAAAAAAGAACTTTTTTCACTCATTTTTTTAGATACATTTTTTAAGCATTAAAAATTTTAATATGTTAATACGTTTTGTATATATATTATGTATGAACATATAAAATGATAATCATTCAATTGCATACATTAACGGTTTTGTCATCAACTCAACTTATTTTCATGTCAGATGTATGGAATATGATTTCAGTTGTACTCTGTATGAAATACACAGAACGAAAATTTACTTCATAATCTCAAATGGTAATATAATGATTAATCAGGGTCATCTGCATATTACATCGATCACGCTAATAACGAGCTTCAACCGAAAACGCATTTTCATAAGCAATTTATTGCAGCAAATTTAATGCATTAAACAGATCAATGGAAAACGATTATTCTAAACTACGTTATTTCCAGAAATAACATGGCAGCATTATCAATAACTTTGTACAAGCCAAAGATAATATAAACTTTTATAAAATTTTATTACAATAATTAATATAAAATAATTATTATTACAAAATAATAATTGATATAAATATAAATAATAATATAAATAAGAAATATACGAGTATATAATGAATATATTTATATAATAACATAAAATTAGAAGGTTTAAGAGAACTTAATTCATATATTCTTAACCTTAAAATTACACTGTGTGCAAAATTTTGTGATTTTTCGAAAAACTCAGACATGCACTTTTTTTGTATTGGCGTAAACTTAATCGCCACTCCTCCAATAAAATAGAAATATCTAGTTACACCCGATCCCGAATGACGAAGTTTCTGGAGTATAAGTAATTCCACTGAAAACAAAAAATATTTATCTCGAATACATAGGAATGACTTCTCGTAAACTTAAAGATCGTATTAAAGAACATTTGACAGTTTTGAAGTACAACGGGCCAACAACAGCCCTGTCAAGAAGTAACCAGAAGCAGGATATAGAAGTTAATTTCGAAGATACAAAATTTATATGCCCCTTAAAGAATTATCATGATTTAATTATCCGTGAATCAATAAAAATTATTACTAACGAGAATACTGTTTGTAATAACGTTTTATCCTACAATATAGCCAGAATTTGGCCCAGTTTGCTTAAAGAATCATAAAACACTTAATATTCCACTTCCCTCTACATCCATATTTTTATTTTCCCAAAGTTTTCCGCATCTAAAAATTGACTTTCACATTCACTCCTTTCGACACCAACTACGTGAAATGTGAAAATAAGACACTTTTCTCTGACCTCTAAACCGTTCTCTAAACCACTATTCTCTGACGAAGGCTATGTATATAGTTGAAAGTACTAAGGATATTAAAGTAATTTAACACATTTTTAAATATTTTTACATCTTTTAAGTAATTTGTACGTAGTGTAATTTTAAATTTAACTTTTTAAAGCTTAATTTGGCATTCTATTTATTTATTTGCTGACATGTATTCTTGTGTCATTATAGTCATTCCTCATGTAAACATTACATTATATAAACAAATCTGAAAAAAAAATAACTAAGTTATAGTAAAAAAATTTAGTAATGTTGTGGATGCCTTGAAGCTAGTAATCTAAATCTGAATTTTTTTATATACTATATAGGCTTTAAAGGCAAAATAATTGCAGAAAAGCAAATCATAATGCATATGATTTGCAAAATATATTCTTCATGCTGCATGTCACATACACTTTGCTGCAAATTTAGAGGAATTTCCGATGTAACATTTCTTTTAGTTTGATTTAACAAATTGTAATATTCTATGTGGAATATAAATATTAATAATGTTAGAGCATTTAAAATTAATATTTTAAATTATTAATTATTTTTTATACTTTCAAATTACATGTTTAACATTTAATATCCCATTCTGTTATCCAAAACATGTGCGATTTGCGTCGTCTTTTCATAAAATTCTATATTTTTCATTCAATTTCGGAGATACATTATACAAGTTTCAAAGATTTTATTTTCGCTTTTTAAACAGAGACAAATCCTTTTCATAATCTAAATATTTCTTTACATACAAAAAGATCCATTTTGAACGCAGTTATTCCATTCATTTGCTACTTTCGTTACCGACTATGCTCTTTAGTGTCGATTTTTGACAGTAATGAGAACAATAACATGAATAATAATAGAAACGATAATACTGTTGTGCAAATTTTATAATAAACTAAATATATATGTGCAATATTTACTTTTGACATATATGTCTCAACCATTTTACATTTAGTAAATAATTCCCCCTTCGAGAATGAAATGCATTTATGGATGTATTAAGCCTAAGCACTTGTTATGAACTTAATCCTTTGTATATCTTCTAAAAACTATTTTTATAAGAGGTATTCAAAGTTTTATTAACGTTCAGCATTTGCTCATTATTTTAAGAATAACAATAGAAATGATAACACTGTTACGTAATCTTTTCAATAAACGAGAGAAATATGTGTCATATGTACTTTTAAACAGTTTCTTTTAAAATCTCTTACACTAAATAAATAATGGATATCTTAAGAAAAATTTGAGAATAAAAAATATTTGATGTACGTTCCTCTTGTAATGAACTGAACCCTTTGTATATCTTATAGAAACCATTTCCACAATACCTATTCATAGTTGCATTATTGTGTAACAATTGCCTATTTCTTTTAGTACTCGTAATATCCCTAAAATTATGATTCTGATCGTTGTAATTATAAATTTTGCGGATTTGTGTCAAGATTGCTATTGACCTTAATGCATCTTCCTGTCATCATTTAAATAACAATATTGCTTTGATTTTTGTATTTTTTAAGTCCTAAATTACGACAAACGAAAAAAAAAACTGAAATATGAGATTGTTAAAGAATATCTTTTTAGATTATCGACTTTAAAAGCATATTTCTTTTAAGAATAGATTAATAATGGAACGTATTGTTATAACTTCTTCGACATTTACTCAGAGTTCAAACTCCGTCTATATTCAAAAAATCCATTCATGTGATACACTCAAGATTTTACAATTTTTTTAGAACTGTGTTTTTTTTATGTTGTCACTAAAGCCATCATCATTACAATATTTATATTTATTACAGAAATATTTCTTAATATTTTCTTTTCGCCCAGTTGGAAATTTACACCTAATATTTCTTATTGTTGTTATTAAGTTTATAATTACAGATAAAGCGTCAGTGGCGTAGTTGTAGCAATTAGTCATTTGACTTAGCAATTAATTATTGGTCATAATGCCTCAAGAAATTATTTTTAAATACATTTACAATTCGTGTTATTAGCAATAAATAAAATATTTATGATAATAATTTATAGTAAAACTATTTATTAACGCCTTATCACAAAATCAATATTTGAATTATTTTTAATAACAATGTTAATACATTGAATTCTAGATTGTTAGGATTGTGAAATTATAGATGAAACAGGGAGTTCAGAGAGCAGTTTCTCCCTCATATAATAGAGCGTTTTCACAGAAAACAGAAAGTCAAATAGAAGTCTTGCAGTTGTAGTGTAAGTGCCTAGTTACTCTCTTATGGAGGTAATCTAGGATGAACTAGGTAATTGGGTTTTGTATATGAACCTGTTGCCCTGTGTCTAACACTTCTAACAGTATACAAGGCGCAAAGGAAAGATCCTTTAAACTGAAAATACTTGCTATCGGAGAGAGCTACAACTATGTAAATAAAGTAACGGTATAGTAAAGCGATTATGCCCGATTTAATACAATCGACAGCAGCGCCCCTCGTGGCAAAATTTGGAAGATAGTCATTGCAATTCGAAAACGAAAAGAGAGGGAGAAAAATTTCTAGCTAGAAAATTTTAGAACATCAATTAATTTGTTCGAAACGACATTTGGTTTACATGGATAAGATAAATCTTCGCCTGTATACCCAAAAATGTCCGAAATCGGTGCACTCCATTTTGTGTAAACGTTTAAATGGAATAGCCAGAAGTATAAAGAAATACGCACAATTTATTGTATAAATACGTATTATTTCAATACTTTTGATAACATCACACACACAAAAAACACAAACTATCTCGCAGTGATAAAAAGTTAATATTCAGTATGTTCGAAAAGTTCGCAATTGCTCCCGATACACGTTTGTATTCGTGAGAGTAATTCTGCATGCATATTTCTCAGCATGGGACGTCTATTGCAAACCTCTTTAATACGACGACATAGGTTTAACCCTATCAAGGGAGGTGGCTAGACGGTCTAGCCACATAATTTTAATTCCAAAACTAACAAATGGCACCAGGAATATTTAATAAAATTTTGCTTTTGTAATGAAAGTGCAAATTAGCGGATTTCTATTTTTTAAGAAATTCGTTTGAATATTCTGGTGTCATTCAATTATTTCATCAGTTTAAGAACGGAACTCTTCTGCCCCTGAAAGGTTTAGTCTAAAGTTTTAAATGCATTGGAAATTAAATTTTTACAGGCGTTACAGCAGAGTACAACGTCCCTGCAATTGTGCACTGCTACATTTCCGGAATCTGAATGTGCAAAGCAGAATCGTCGCTCATCGATTTCAGATATTTTTGAGTATACAGGCGACGATTTATCTTATCCGTGTAACCAAATGTCGTTTCGTACTAATTAATCGATGCTCCGAAACTTTCTAATTGGAAATTTTGCTCTATCTCTTTTCTTTTTCGATTTGCGATGGCTATCTTCCAAATTTCGCCACTACGGGCACTGCTACCGTTTGCTTTAGTTCGGTAGTCGCTTTACTATACCGTTACCTCACTTGCATAGCTGTAGCTGCAAGTATTTTCAGGTTAAAGGGGCCTTCCTTTGCACCCTGTATATATATAACCATTATATAATATTAAGCAGTTTGCCGAAGTTGCAAAACATTTAGCTAACAGAAATTTATGTATATATATATATATTTATTTATATAAAATCCATGTCTCTGTGTGTCTCTCATAAATACGGTAGGACCGCCTCGTTGAAATGAGTAATTGTTGAAAACTACAAATGTAGGGTTAACAGAGTAGAGCCAAATGTTGACCAACTTTATGAAATATCGGCAAATTTTGCGACAAAAATAAGTTGTCATATATGTAGCCAAATTGGCGATAGATGGCTAATTTGGCGAAATTCCCATTTAAAAACCATTAAACTTTCGTAAAGGAGGTCACCGCAATTTAATTTAAACTCCGCTATTTTAAGATATGTTTTCAAAATCTATGAATGAAAATTTAAAGCGTAATACACGAAAATTTACATCTTTACATCTTCCTCCCGATGTTGCTAATAAAATAAGCGCCAATAGACTACGCTGTACTGTCTGAGGTCCTAACTGCGCCATTTTAATGTGCTTTAGGTACTTTTCTAGTATAGGTGCCTTGGCGAAAGAGGAACTTTGTCAACATATATTCCGGGAACATATCCACTGTTTTATTTTATATACACACGCATGTTTTTTCGATATTTATATGACTTATTTAACATAAAAAACCATTTATAACATTTATCTAATTTTAAACAGAAACAGAAGTAATTTGTACATAAAAAATATCAATAATATACACATAAAATAAACATATAAAACAGACAAAAAAGCTCATCAAGTTTATTTTCATACCTGTTTATATGATTTTACAACAAATCTCACTTTCTAAGGCCCGAATTATACAAAGCTTTTTAAAAAAAAAACGCAAAGCCCCTATAGTGGAAAAGCACCAAACCATCTATTATTTTGCGCTATCTGGGCTATAGTTTGTACTAGGACTTCCCTCAGAAGGATTAGTCTGAGCGATATTGCTGAGAACATAGATTTAATAATATCATGTGGAAACAAAGAAAAGGAGATGTTATCTTCAATTGTCCATATACTGCGATAAATTCAAATGATGAAAATAAACGAATCGTAGAATTACAAAATCTTATATATAAATTCGTATACACTGTTTAAAAAAATGGGAAATCAAACCATTCAAGACAGCTATGCATAGATATAAAATTGAAAGTCCGCAATATATTAAAAGTAAAATAGAAAATGAAACATTAAATTACTTATATCGGAATTTTAACTGTATAAAATGATATCAAGAGCATAATCAGACGCTCCGCACCAATTTGAGTAACTTTAAATGACAAATACACGATGTTTAAAAAGAATGGACTATACTTTATATGGTGTGTGCTCCCCCGGATTAGTTAATATTGTACAATATCTGTTTTCCACGGATGTAATGAGGTTTTCGATAACATTTAAGGAATTCTCTCCTCAAAATCTGATATAATATCAAAGTACCGAATACATCAACAGTGGCATGCAATACTTCGTTAGAGTGTGTTTTAGATATGCTCGATCGGATTTAAATGATGAGTGTATGCTGGCCACTACATACGCTGTACTGTTTTGTTTTCAAACATATTCTGCACAAGTTGAGCTGTATTTAGCATGTATTAAATAAAAGAAATCGGCAATGATTACAACATAAAATATGACACAAGATCTCAATATATCGTCTGAATAACTTTTGAGCTCTCAAAGTGTCATTTGAAGTAATTTACAAATCCATGCATATTTATTCAGCAAATCATGCAAGCGCCATAACATACGCCAATATGAACCCGATTATGAAATTTCACCAGAATAAGTTAATATATAAAAAATCTACTGATGGTAATTGAGAATATGACCTTATGATAAAATATCTAGGAAAATGAATCGGATAAAAATTCATATCACATTTTAAACGGCACTTCCCTCTGTTAGTGGCATTGGCGAGAGAGAGAAAAGCCTAGAAAAGGAACACTTTAACAAGTACTTTCGGACAACCTACTTACTGTCTCATACATGTCTTTATTCAATATTTATACAATTTATTTAATGCTAGGAGTGTATCTATCAGTTTTGTTGCATTTAAATTGCATGTTTTGCAGAGGAAATGCAGCATTATGAAATATTTAAAGTTGCTGTACCTAATAATTCCAAATTAATGGTAATTGAGATTGCTTTCCGTTAATTTCATCTTTTTAAATTTTAAATTTTTTAGAAACCATTCATAGAGACAATTGTATATTTTAAAACTAACCCGAAGTAAAATTTCAAGATTTTGGGCTCAGCAGTAACACAGAAATAGAAAATTTTCGAAAGTTTTTTGTTTCTGCACTGTTTTATATAGCGACAATTTTAGAAATTGTTCTATTGCGAGAATTTACGTCGGGATAATTACAGCCATGTCAATTTTCATGTTTATATTCCTAACAATTCCATGTAGTTCGTTACTTAGATCATCTTTAGATCTTTCCCCGCTTTGTTTAGTCTTTCGATTTTTTAGAATTCGTTCTACAACGAGCATTTACATCTTATTAATTACTACCATGCCAAAGTTCTAGTTTCTAACCCGAACAGTATCCCAAAAATTACAGTCCAAATAAATCCTAGTTTAGAAGCTTTCTAGAAATTTTTACGTTTTCCCGTCAAATTGAACTTTTTAGAGAGCGTTCATTACGACTATTTACATCTTAAAAGTAACTACCGCACCAAATTTAAAGTTTCTAACCCAATCAATATCGCAGAAATCGCAATTTTAGAACTTTTTTGCTCGTGCAGCGATGTAGGTTCTTGCACTGACATAAAATAATCTTTTTTTTCGGAGCAGAGGTGGCCACCAACATTTTAAGTTGGCTATGTAGTTTCAGAGATAACACCTCACAAACGTACAAGCATTAATAATATTATACACTTTATAATATTATAACGTTTTATAATATTAGCATTACATGTACAGATACAAAATCCATTCATATGTTACAAACTAAAGTGCCCGGCGTTGCCCAGAATTTGAAGGATGTTTGTTCTGAAAAATCAACTTCGAAATTTAACATATAACACAAAACAAACATTAAAAAAAGCAGTCGAAATGTCGTATGAATGAATCATATGAAAACGCTAGATAAAAATGTATAAATGTATATACAGACGGAAAAGAATACAGCTATAAATGAACTTATTTCAATTTATAATTGGAGCAATAATGTTAATATACGCCAATATTTCCCTAATCGGGTTTTTATCATGCTTCAGTACATTTTTCACACTCATATGACGTTACACTATATCCGCCACGTCCTTTATATTTCCAATATGACGTAATATTTTCCTCTTTCACGTGGAAACCTTGAAATAGAAAAGTTATATGAAGTTATATTCACTTTCTTTTAAATTCGTCAAACTATTTATTTCATTTTCATTTTACACATGAATATCTTGCAATAGAAAAGTTATGACGTAATATTCACCTTTTTTTAAAATTAAGCAAAACATTTCTTTGATTTTAATTTTTCACGTGGAAATCTTGCAGTAGAAAATTAATTGTTGTAGTAATAATTTTATTGTGTTTTTTTAATTCTTGGCAACTGCTATAACGAAAAATGTTTAAATTTGATAAGAAATTGCTGTTAAATTGGTGGTTTTTTTTATTAATTAAAAATTAACTATAAATTATTTCGATTCCGGATTACTTCAGTTGCCTGGGCCATGCTTTAATACAGATATACGTATCTTTTCAGAATCTTGGATTCCAAATTGTGGATTTTTATGGAATTACAAATAGACAGATAGACAAGTTTTCATTTTTATATCTCTCTCTATTCTAAAAAAAGTAACTAACGCTGTCACCGCCGCCGGTTTTGAATTTTTTTGTGACCGGAGGTCTTTCTTCATTAATATTAAGAAAACTATTGCATACAAAAATATGAAAATCGGTGGTATTATAGCGAGATGTTTGATCAACATGCTCATGCATGCAGTTCTCAAATCGAAGAATTATTTTAAGAGATATTTAATGCTAAAGTTGGACAAAATCGTTCCATTAAAAAAGATTTATAGGAGCAAAATGCATACATGGTAATTTAACATTTTTAGATTATTTTATTCAATAGAAGCAGATTCCAATAATTTTTTTAATTTGACTCATTTTTTGAGGTTTTATTTCTATTTTAAATTCAAATATTCAGCATTTCGACTGACATTTTTTTACATATTTTAGAAAATGGTATTAATTTAAACAGTTGCCAACTGTATAAACAGCGCAAACAATAATGTTTGCTTCAAATAACAAAATTATTTACACGTTACTATTATAAACAGAAGAAACCTTCAAATTAGAATTAAATAATTAGGTATAAAAAGCAGGCACTTATTGGAAATTACGCCATAAAAACTATATTTACATGTGAATTTTAAAAGAGACAGGATGTTGTAAAATAAATTCATTAACATGCTTTAGAAGTCTGAAATAGAAGAAATTACGTCACATTACACTTATTATGCAAAATGAACAAAAAATACATTTAATAAAATCTTTGAAACCCTAGTTTCAAATACCATAAAAAGTGCTTTAAAAATATATTTCGGTCCTGCCTGGACCATTTTCAATTTTCTACTGGTTAAGACTAGCTTTCCGCTGGGCCACTCTTCGTATCCCCCCTCCTCTTCTTCCCATATTCGCATCTTTTCGTAATCATTTCTCTCCAACCTTGCTCCACCAGCGCATGTTCCATGCGGTTGATCGCATTGTTCTCACTCACAATCTCCACGGCCTCTTTCTTTAAGGCATGATTAAAGTTTTCATAATTTGCTAATTTTTTAGTACGCTCAAATTCGATTTCCACCTTTTCCTCCGCATTGAGCCTTGCTAAAGCTGTTGTTAGTCTTCCTTTCCTTATGTCCTCCCTGTGCTCTTTTACTCTTTTTTCTATTCTTCGTTTCGTCACTCCAATATAACATTTTTCGGCCCCATTTTCGTTTTTTAGGTTGATTCTATATACTCCCGATGTTTTCATATCATCGATTCGGTCTTTTTCATTTCTTATTCTCTGAAAGATATTTTTATTAGGCTTTATTGGTATATTAATGTTATATTTCATGAATTCCTTTTTAAGCACATTAGCTGCTCCTTTATCATACGGTATAGCTCTTGTAAAATTTCTTCGTGCATTTTGTGCGGGGGTTATGGTCGAAAGTTTTTTAATGCCCTTTTTGTATAACTTGTCCACTATAGGTTTTAAAACCAGCTGTTTTTGCTATGGTCTTTATTGTCTTAATCTCTTCCCTTAATAACTCTTTACTGGAGCAAATTTCAATAGCTCTATTGACATAGGCTCTTAGGGCGGCCCATTTGTAACTTTTTGGGATTTTACATTCTTCATTAATAATATGATTAGCATTTGTAGGCTTTCTGTATACCGTTGTTCTAATTTCTTCATCTGTTCTTATTATTTTCACATCAAGGAAATTTAGGATTCCCCCTTCTTCCATTTCTAATGTGAACTTAATGCTGTTGCCCATCTCATTCATCTCCTTTAGAATCTCCTCCGGATTTTCTCCTCCTTTTATCACCGCGAAAACGTCATCTACATATCTTAACCAGGTCTTGATTTTTCCGCCTTGATTGTCCAGTATTTTTGCCTCTAGATCTCGCAATTTAAATTCAGCTAAAATGCCTGATATAGGCGACCCCATGGGGAGGCCATTGGTCTGCTTGTAAAAGCGGCCATCAAATGAGAAGTAACTCTCGTTTATTACTAAGTTACTTGATCTAACATATATATCTGCCATTTGGTTTTCCCCAAATCTTTTCTCTAGTTTTTCATTTACTGCATTCGCTATCTCCTTTGTATTTACCGAGGGATACAGTTCTTTCACATCGAAACTTACAAGTACATCATCTTTTTCAATACTTATTTCCCTGAACTTTTTTATAAACTCCTGTGTTGATGTTAACGCGTTTTCCGATGCTGGCAGAATTTAGCTGTATATATTTTTCATTATCTTCTCCAATTGATATGTAACCCCTTCTCTTTTATTTACTATTGGCCTCATTTTATAAGGGTTCTTGTGATCCTTTAATCTCCCAAACAACCTTGGTGTTATTGAGGCCCCATTGAAATTGAACATTGTATATTTAGGCCATTTCGGATCTTTTATTATGGCTTTTGTTTTTTCAATAAGCGCTGGGTTAGGGTCTCTTTTTAATTCCGTTACTTTCATTCCCTCAATTGTTTCTAGCATTTTCTTTACGTAATCCTTTCTTGGCATCATTACTATTCATTGAGGGAATGAAAGTAACGGAATTAAAAAGAGACCCTAACCCAGCGCTTATTGAAAAAACAAAAGCCATAGACAGAAACGTACACAAAAAATTTGGCTCAATTCTATGCATAAATTTATACAATTTTCGAGGTACAATAATGAAAATGGCGCAGAGATCCAATTATAGCGCCACCTTCTGGCGATATTTTTTCAAGTTCAGGGAAGACTTGCTTGCCATACCCAGAAACATACAAAAAAAAAAATTGGTTCAATTCTATGCATAACTTCATACACTTTTTGATGGTAGAATAATGAAAATGGTACAGACATAGCAATTATAGCACCCCCTTCCGGAGGAATTTTCCCAAATTCAGGGAGGACCTTCGTGCCATGACCAAAAACAAACACAAAAAATTTGGCTCAATTCTATGCATAACGTGCATAAAGCATGCACTTTTCGATGGTACAATATTCAAAATGGCACAAAAATCGATATTACAGCGCCCCTTACCGGTGAATTTTTCCAAATTAATGAAGTACCTGCTTGCCATAGCCAAGAACTTAAAATAAAAATTTGGTTCAATTCTATGCATAACTTCATACACTTTTAGATGGTACAATATTAAAAATCGCACAAAAATCGCTATCACAGCGCCCCCTACCGGCGAATTTTTTTCCAATTTCAGGGAGGATCTGCTTGCCATAGCCAAAAACAAAATAAAAATTTGGTTCAATTCTATGCATAAATTCATACACTTTTGGATGATACAATATTCAAAATCGCACACAAATCGCTGTTACAGCGCCCCCTATCGGTGATTTTTTTTTCCAATTTCAGGGAGGATCTGCTTGCCATAGCCAAAAACTTAAAATAAAATTTGGTTCAATTCTATGCATAAATTAATACACTTTTGAATGATACATTATTCAAAATCGCACAAAAATCGCTGTTACAGTGCTCCCTACCGGCAAATTTTTTCCAAATTCAGAGAGGACCTACTTGCCATATCCAAAAACTTAAAATAAAAATTTGGTTCAATTCTATGCATAACTTCATACACTTTTAGATGGTACAATATTCATAATCGCACAAAAATCGCTGTTACAGCTCCCCCTACCGGCGAATTTTTTCCAAATTCAGAGAGGACTTACTTGCCATATCCAAAAACTTCAAATAAAAATTTGGTTCAATTCTATGCTTAACTTCATACACTTTTGGATGGTACAATATTTAAAATCGCACAAAAATCGCTATTACAGCGCCCCCTACCGGCAAATGTTTTCCAAATTCAGGGAGGATCTGCTTGCCATAGCCAAAAACTTAGAATAGAAATGTGGTTCAATTTTATGAATAACTTCATACACTTTTTGATGGTACAATGGCGACAGACAGACGGACACACGGACACACGGACAGACAGACATTTTCTATAAACATGTTTTTTGAGATATCTGACCCCTAAAACATGTAAATCCGTCGAAAACCGGAAGTCGAAAAAAATTTCGATTACAATACTTTCTTCTATTGAAGATAGAAGAAAGTAATAACTGTATTTATTAGATTTCAGTAAACAACATCTGGGCCTGATTAAACCTTGGAGTTACAGGAATTACAATGTCATTTCAGGACCTTTCTTTTGGAGAAGCCTTACTAAATTCCACATAAACATGGAAACTCTTCAGTGTTACAAATATTATTTCTAGGACAGACATAACATCAGAACGGCCGGAAATTTTACACAAGTTTTTGAAAACTACTAACGTTATTACAGAAATTTTATTAAAAACTGGTTACTTCTTTGTTATAGCGGTCCACACAATTATGATTATGGCAAGTTTCAGCCAATTTCGCCAGCGTCGTAACCAGGATCGTGAAGCACACACACATAATACCATTTCATTAAATCGTATACGATAGTTTAATAGTTTTTACCTTACTTCAAGTGTTTAATTCATTTATTTTTAAGAATTGGCAATCTAAATTATCCAATATATGAATTAAAGTATATATAAACGAAAATTGAATAGACATGATCTCAAAAAGCCTCAAATACGCACAACACTTGTAACCAAACTGTGTAGATTAGTGGTCTTCTACTGTACACAGTTTTTCATAAATGAGTTTCGTTCTTAAAATTTGTTATTTTCATCAGCTTTGCTAAAAGGACGGCTGCCGAAAGCTCCATCCTAGGTATTGTAACACGCATAAGGGGTGATATTCGGGATGTGCTGCAAATTTGTTCACTTGGAAGGCTTCATCATCCGATGATGATTTGCAATAAATGACGCATCCGTAGTCAGACTGGGAAGCATCTGCAAATCCGTGAAGCTCAATATGCACAGATTTGTCTGTTATTATGCACCTTTTTACATTCATACTGTTTATTGCTGGCAGGGATTGGATGAAGCTTTGCCATTGTTGCGCTTCCATTTCAGGAAGTGGATCGCTTCAGCCTAAATTCAAGCAACAAAATTTTTGTATAAAAATTTTAGCTTTTGCTATCGCAGGACCCAATAGTCCAAGGGGATCCAAGATACGTGCGATTGTTGAAATCATTGCTCTTTTCGTAGGCGGAACCATGCGTTCCAACGCGGGCGAAAATAAAGCTGTCAATGCTGGGTTTCCACGTAACACCTAGCGCTTTTGTTTCTTCTTGAAAATTACAATCGCTCTCAGGCCCTGTTTTTAATTCTATGTTATTGCTATGCCACTTCTGCACTCTTGAGAGCATCCACTAATCCTGGTTGCAGCTCTTTCGCTTCGATTAGAATGGCTGCGCCGCTTAACACATCGTACTTATAAGAATCTTTTTCTAAAACTGGGGACGCTAAAGGGTAGTTCTCATGCTCATCTCTTGATAATTGAAGTAAGACTCTTTTTGCTATATAAGGTGCCCTTACTGTATTATAGGTTACAGTTTTGAACTCATAAATCTTAACTGGTTCATTCACCCCCTCCTTCCAAAGAATTCTTAGAAGTTTAGTTTGGCTCGGATCAATTAAAATCGTCCTATACATTCGTCTAATATCAGCTACGAACGCATAAATATGCTTACGAAATCTCGTCATTATTTTAAAAAGATCATCCTGAATAACCTCACCGTTGTATTGTAAGCAGGGGTGTAAGCGCTGCGCAACAAATGGCTGATTTTCACCAATAAATTTTAGTAATATTCTTCGCCTTATTAAATCTCAGAAATGGCTATCAATAAATAAGCTGAGGAATATTATAAAAATTTAGTGGTAGCAATCAGCCATTTGTTGCGCAGCGCTTGCACAATAATCTCTCTATTCTAAAAAAAAAGTAACTACCGCTGTCACCGCCGCCGCCGGTTTTGATTTTTTTGTGACCGACGGCCTTTCTTCGTTAATATTAACAAAAATAATGCATAGAAAAATATGAAAATCGGTAGTTTTATACAGAAATGCTTGATAAACACGCTGATGCAGACAGTTTTCAAATCGAAGAATTATTTTAAGAGTTATTTTATGCTAAAGTTGGACAAAATTGTTCCACTAAAAAAGTTTTATAGCAGCAAAAACTATACATGGCGGTGTAATCATTTTTAGATCATTTTATGCGTTAGAATTTGCCGGAGTGCAGATTGCATTAATTTTTTTATTTTGACTCATTTTTTCAGGTTTTATTTCTATTTTAAATTCAAATTTTCAGCATTTCTAGAGATATTTTTTACAGATTTCAGAAAATTGTACTAATTTAAACTGTTGCCAACTGTATAAAAAGCGCAAGCAATAGTGTTTGCTTCAAATTAAAAAAATATTTACACGTGACTATTATAAACAGGAAAAAACTTTCAAATTAGAATTAAATAATTGCGTATAAAAAGCAGGAACTTATTAAAAATTACGTCATAAAAAGTATACACGTGAATTTTAAAAGAGAAAGGATATTGTAAAATAATAAATTCATTAACATGCGTTAGAAGTCTTAGGAGAAATTACGTCATATTTACGTCACATTATAGTCATTACATAAAATGAACACAAAATAATATTGCAAAAAAGTTTAAATTTAGAAATTGCGCTAGACATTTATTTGATATTTTGAGAATTAATTTAAAATGTCTCATTTAAAAGAACTTTCTTTTCGCTTTGTTAAAAAATACCAGGAGACAAAGACTCTCTTTACTTAATTCCTTTTATATTAGCTTATTTTGAAATGTTGTTAGACGTGTATACGTCATCAAGTTATTTTTATTTCGACGTTTTATTTGTGTTTTTATTAATGTTGTACGAATTTATTTGTTCTTTCGTTATTTAAAATAAAAATTATATCAATTTGTATAATTTGGCGAGTAACCACTCGCGATTTACATAATTTGGCGAAATTGGTCGACAGGATAATCAAGTAGTACCGCAGCGGATTTGGCGTTAAAATTCCCCAATCAAAGAGAAATGAATAGAAATTCGTTTATAGGGAGATCGCCACTGTTTTTTAAATTATAATTCAATCTTTCGAAATCTTTTTAAAGCCAATCATATTAGTGTGCATTTAGAGTCTGTGGTGTCTGGACGGGGGTTGGCGAGCGTAGCTCGTAGGGGGCCGAGCCCCCTAGTTAGTTAAAAAATAAATAGTTAACTGAATATACCGGGTGTTCTAAAAAGGACTGACTGATTTTAAAATTCAATAACTTGTAAACGGTGACAGATATTTAAAAAATTCTTGCAGTAGGGTTATGCATAAGGTCAAAAGTTTTTTTACAGAGATTTTCAATTTTAGTTCGAATTACAAACAATAGATGGCGCTGTAAGCAATAGTCGATAAATACAGGCTCGATATTTGGTCCTTTCTCCAGTTCCATGCAGAAAAAGGAGATGGAAATGTATTATGCGGGCCACGAAGTACCAAAAAAATGCCTGAATTGAACGTCTATTGATCGCAGCGCCATCTATTGTTTGTAATCCGAACTAAAATCGAAAATCACTGTAAAAAAACTTTTGACCTTATGCATAACCCTCCTGCAAGAATTTTTCAAACATCTGTCACCGTTTACAAGTTATTGAATTTTAAAATCAGTCAGTCCTTTTTAGGACACCCGGTATAATTTCAATAGTTAATTGCAAAATAAATAGTTAACTGAAAGCACATATTCTTCTATCACACACACAAAAGAAAACAGCAATGATGGCTTGTACGGATGCCGTTATTTCTCCAGGAAAACTACCAGTATCTTTTTATAGAAAAAGAAATATAGCTCAAACGAGTAAAATTTCACCTTCTTTTAAGAAGAGTTTTTCTATAAGATAATGCTGGTGCCGCTGGTGATTTTTCTAGTCTGCAAAATTCAAGGAGGCGTTCGAACCATGGCAATAATTCACATACCGAAAGCACGCAAAAATGAAATCAATCATCTGTGTTTTCCCCGCGAATAGTAAGTCTCCGCAAAGCGAGACATGACATGTGAATCTTTCTTTTCCTCTTCCGAAATCAGACTAGGGAAGCAGTAGAGGAATAATGAATTTCCCCCCTATCTTTTGGACTACGTTTTGGAAACCACTTCTTCTTGAGCGTGAAAACAAATTGTTGATTTGCCGCGCGCATCAAGATGTAGAGATACCTTTTGCTGTTGGAGGCTGGTTTTTGACAATGAATTAAATTATAAAAAGCGAATTCTTCGACTGAATGAAAAAACATTCAATTTTGTGCCATGGTTTGCTAAAAAGACAAAGTATATTGTAGAATTTCGACTATGTCAAAACATCCAATTCCATGCCATAGCTAAGAAGACAAAGGACAGTGTTGAATTTGGACGGCAAGGAAAAAAATCGAATCTCATGCCATAGTTTTCTAGAATACAATCTTTAGTGTGGATTTGCAACTACCTGGAAAATCATCCATTGTTTGTGATATAATTTCTAAGAAGCCAAAGTTTAGTGTTGAATTATGATCATAAAATTGTCATCTGAACTGAGATTGTGTATTTATGATGCTATAAAGGAATAAGTGTCATGTCATGAAAATATGAATTGATTTTAAATAAGGCTAAAATAGTGAGATAAATTTATAACCAAAAATATAGCTATCATCTTAACTTGAGTTGATGCAATGAGATATAAAATTCACATAGTTGCCAGGTGTGATCACATGGGCAAAGGGCCTAACTGAGCTTTATTAACTATCATGACAGTTATGATTTATTTATTTATTTATTGTGTTTATTCATGTTTAACATACTTAATTTATTTACACATATATATTCAAGAAATATTCCTTTCATGTCTCTAAATTTAATTAAATTTTTTTATATATGTGCCAAAATAAAAATACTGTAATCCAGAATTAATTGGCCTTAATTTTGTTAATTTCATGTCTATTTCAATAATTAATCTTCCATCTCAATATGTTTAAATATTATTTCAATATATAAGTTTTACTATTGCATTTCCGTGAAGGTAGAAGTCTCTAATTTAATAATTTTTTCTTCTTTAACAATCTTTTCTCTCTGTTTCTACCCATCAAAAATCTTTCACTCTACGATCCTTTAATAAATCTAAATTAGTAATTAAATGAATTATAAAACTATTCCTTAATGATTAGAAATTATCTCTCATTTCTACATAGTGGTGCCTTGACAAAAGAAAAATATTTAAATAAATTAATCAAATATTTTTAAGGTCTCGAATCTTGGTTTTCTATAAAGTAACTCTAAAATATATATTTTTCTCCACTGTTATTTTTATTATTATTACTACAGTTTCGAAATTACTTTTCTGTTGTCAAATTTTGCATATTTTAAATGAATATTGATGTGTTTTAAAATGGTGTTTAGAACTGAATAATTACTTGTAAGAGAGGTAGAGGAAGTTTTATTATTATTTTCACTGTCATTATTATGGAAGTGTTATTTTATTCTATTATATATATGGTCAGCATCTCAAAATTTATTATCAATTCTAAAATTTAAATATGAGGAGAAATAATGTGCAACAAGTTAGTTTAGTAAACTCTCTTTTAAATTTCTCAGGCAGAAAAGATGACAACTTCAATTTTTTTAGTGATCAACTTGAGAATTTAGCGAATTTAGAGCAGTTGGACAATAATAGGAAATTATTATTAAACTGCAAGGATGAGGCGCTAAATTTTATAGTGAATGCTCCCATTGTCTCTAAAAGAAATGATTTTGACCAGCTGAAGAACTTACTTGCAAATTAATTTACAAAAACAGTCTCATTTTCTGAAAAACAAGAAAATTTTTCAGGCATAAGCCAAAAACAGTCTCTGACAGTAAAAGACTTAGCTGAGCAGGTGGAAAATGCTAGTAATGAATTTTTAAACATTGGCTAGAATGCAGATGTGCAAATTGCCAGAAAGTTAAAATTGAACAAATTTCTTGAGTCCTTGATATCGGATTGAGGTTAAGAAATTAAACCCTCAGAATTTCGAATCTGCCACAGAGGCAGCTGTAAACATTGAGAATGCTTTCAAGAATCCTGAATTAAGTGTAAACAACAATATATCATTTAAGATCTCAACTTTAATCAATTCGCAGGTTCAAACAAACTCAAAGATTCAGGAATTATTGGACAAAATAAATGAATTAACAAATTCAAAATCTGTAAACAATATATCAGGCACAGGTATCGATTCGCATACAAAAAAAACTGAAGGTGGTAAAAATTCCAACTGCAAAGACACAATTTTCCTTTTTTATTTGTGGTGAACCACATTTGGTAATAAATTGCTGGTATTTTCCAGATGTCAAAAAAAAAAAAAAAAAAAAAAAAATCAAAACATTTCCCAAATTTCAAACAATAGAGTAAATAAAATATACAGAAATTCTCGAGGTAATTCTTCTAGGGGTAATTACTACAGTGGTAATTCTTTTAGAGGTAATAACTCTCAAGGAAGGTCTAATCAAAGTTACCACAGAGATGACACAGTGGACTCCACACAAGAATTGCAGCCTTTAAACTGTTATAGGGTTCTTGTAGTGTAAAAAAGAATATCAAAACAAGGACCCAAAACAGAATAAGCATCTTAAATACAAAAAAGTTAATGACAAATTTTAGGCAAAACTTAACAAATCAAAATATAAATATGTAAAACAATCAGAAAATAACTTAAATCGGAAAAAAATTATACCAAAATCCTTGTATCATTGTGGCATTTGGGAATTAAAATTAAATGGTTTCAAAAACATACCACCGCCTTTGAAAGACGCGCTATTCTGATTTAATTATTATTTTAATATTTAAATACTTCACAGTATACCCGTACGGTGTACGGGCATAAAGATTTTTCTTTTTTCCTTACTAAATGCTTTTCGACACCATTAAACCTTAACTTTCCTTTATTTTCTGGGCAAACATTTTTCGAATATATAAGGCAAGTATTTTAGTACCAAAAAAGTTGTGTTACATCCCTATTTTTAGTTTACTGTTTCGGAAAAAAACCCTCTTAAGGACTTAATCATGATAATGGTAATGCAAATGTTAAAGTTTAGTTCTTAACACTTTCAACAAAGTCGAAAAGTGTTTTTGAATTGGGTTTGTATTTCCGCCTGTTTATCCGCGCTCTAACTCACGTAAATATAATGCGATTACCATGAAATTGATATATGCTATTGTGGTTTACTATGGGTATGTCCGGTATTGAAAGTAAAGTGTGTAGTACTCGCGGTTTATTCACAGGGACACTCAAAAGAATTTTATTACATTACAGCCTTTGGGAAAAATCGTTTGCGGTGTATTTTACAGATATTATACTATTTTAAACAAATTGAAAATTATAATATATATCATTGAGGTGTGCTAAAAGCGATTACTGTATAATCTAGTGTGGATATAATTTGCTCTTTATTTTCAGGGACACACAAAAATATTTTTCTACAATTCTGCCTATGAAGAACAATTGCTGTCATTGATTTTCAGTTGTGGTGCGCGTTTTAAAATTTAGTCATTGTTTGGATATTACTTGGAGTGCATAAATTTTATAGATCATATATAGGGATACACAAATGATTTAGAACACATTTAGACGGAAATTACTTAATGTGAATTTTTAACTGTGTTATGCGATTAGTTGAACGAACTTTCAGCATTACGATGTATTATAAATACCAATCTGTAGATCCATATACATGGACGAACAAAAAAATTCTGATTTTTTTCTCAACTGTCGATGTACAGCATTCTGAATTTGTTTCATAATTTATGCTGAAATGATTTTTCTTTCTTGTTGTTTTAGTAAATGGTAACATCCACTTTGCAAAAACCTGCTTTCATTTAACAACAAAATCGAAAATTTGTTAATACCTTTTATTTTAAACTAATTTTTGTCTTACAAACGCACTTGAGTTACAAATGTTTACAGTAAGAATGATTAAATATTTCTCATCTCATTTCAAATATTTTGATTCTTTACAAGAGATTTTTATTCGAAAAATTACAGATATGATAGAAAATATTTAATTTTTAAGAGAAGGCAATAGAATTTTGCGGAGTCATTAATTTCGAGAAATTGTTGAGTTGGGTAGTTTCCTACTTTGTTTACGATCCAGAATGAAACATTTTTAATTTTCTACTAACTTTTAAAATACGGAGATTTGATACTTTATTTGATAACATTCCATATCTTTAAAAAGGAACATGTTATTAAGGAAGTGGCATCTTTTAAATTTGCGTGAACAAACACAACGGATTTCTGTTGAGTTTTTAAACGTTCATAGTAAAATGAAGTAAAAAGATTACAAGGAATTTGTATCTTTCGTAAAGTTTGCCTTTTTAAATTTCACAGAATATAGATTCGAAGACTGTGACAACTAGGACATTTTTTCTATTATCAAAACGTAAACAAAGACTTCACTTAAAAAAAAAAAAAAAAAACCTGTCGTCAATTACTTAATTTTATATTAAATTAAAAAAATTTCCAGGAAGTTTTGCCCCACCCTGTATTAGTGTACAAATCCTTCCACCGTAAAAAAAAAAAATATATAGCTCTTCAAATGAAGCGTGTATACCGCAGAAATCTTGGGTAAATTTAAACGCTTTACAATTTTGATTAAATTTTATACTGTTTTTTAACGATTAAAATATTTTGTTTTTTGTCGTTTCCTACCACAATAGTAGAAACAAAACCGTATAAAAAGGGAAGACAAAAGCCTGGTAGCGACTTCCTCGCCAAACATATAATATCGTTACGTCACTTGATGAAAATCGTTGAAAATTAAATATTTTAAATATTTTTTTTTTATTTATTTGTTTTTGTTGAATTTCTAAAAAAGTACTGAACCGATTTTGATGAAATTCAAATGTGATCAATTCGAAAGACTTTAATAACATTTGAAAAAAAAAAACAATTGGTCGCATAGTTTCGGAGTAATCGGTGAACATACATGAAAAAATAATAAATAAAAAAAAATAAATATATACGTGCCAAATTGAAAACCTCCTCCATTTTTTTTTTAACGTTGGTTAAAAATTTTTTTTATTTAAGATGAAAAAAAGCTTAATGAAATTCGAACTCTATGTTCGCGCAAAATTACAATTTTGTGTTGAAACCAACATTAAGTATGCAGTACTTTTCTTTTTATTGCTTATGTACTGAAAGCTGTCTTACTGAAAAGTAGGGAAGGTTTTTGTAGTCTGAGTATATAAGGTCTTTAACGCAAAAGCGCCTACTAGAGAATTTTGCTTTTCAACTTAACATTTTTAAGTTTGTCCCAAATATCTGGATATCTGAATATATGGATTACTTCAGAAGCACATTTGTGCAGATAGTTGGTGTATGGAACTCTTAATAAAGAAGAGCTGACACATCCGTAAAATAATTAAGCTTCAACTGTTACCACTTTCACAAGTGTTGATTAACGGTGGGGGAAACTTCCACTCGTAAATTTAAATAGAAATTTTCGACATAATTAAACGCCTTATTCATGCAAAATATCAGTCATAATAACAGCAGAAAAACATATTCATTTTTACTGTTGGAAGTTTACTTTGGCAGTAGTCAGGTCCTATGTTTCTGCCACATTGTGTCAACCTACACAACCTCCTGTCGGTATCAGTGAAAAAGATTACTTAGCCTGTGCAAACTGACACCAGTAAAAGCAAATAGAAAATTTTTACCGTATATGTGAGATGGTATTTAAACGTGTAAGACGCTTAAATAAAAAGAAATTTTCTATTTAAATTTATTGGTGGGAAAACTGTTGACCCGATTTAAACAAACAGCCGTTATTTTGCGACAACCTCCTCAGTTCCTTCACTCGTAAATTCTTTTGACAGTACACTATATGTCTCCTCCTCTTTATCGGTAATTCCATTCGTTGCGGTATAGCTGACAGTCTAACTGTCACTTCGTTCAAGAGAGATTGGAAGAAGCGCGGAAACTACAGCATTTTTTTAGATAGAAGGTTTACAATAATATTTATTTTAATGAGTGAAAAAATCTGAATATTATAAAAAATTAATGAAAAAAGATTTTTATTCAGCCTACCTTAAAATATCTCAAACAGTGGTATGCCTATTTCATTATTAACCATTTCAGGGGCAAGTAATTATGTTTCTGAAATATGGAATTCATACAGGAATTTTTTCAAAAGTTTGGTTCTAAAATATGAAAAAGCAGTTGTACATCCTTTTCCATCATTTTCCCATTTCTCATTTCATATCAGCCTGCGTTGGAGCTCTGTTGTGAGGTGGACGTGTGAGGTGATTGCTCCTTCGCAAGATATATTTTTCGCAGTTTCAATGGCGGGTGGGGCGGTTCGTTAGAATAATTTCATCTCTATTTGAACTGTATCATGGCATCTATTAAGGATACGAGTTATATGGCGGATGTTATTGAAAACATCGCAAATGGAACGTTAGTCAGCAACTATAAGGAACAATTTGATAATATTTCGTCCAACTTCGAGGACCATTCCAAAAAAATACTGGCTGATTTTTACACCTTTGTGGACAGATACATTTTAGACTTGAAAACTAAAGATGGTTACGCTACTTCGCCTACCGATCAAGAGGAGGTAAGAAGAACATGTTTTGAAGCTTTTTCTTTGCTAAGGGAGCCTACTATAGATAATCTGTTAGACTCTGCTATTTTTAGTTTTTTTTTGTACTATTCAGTATAAGAAAGCACCTAACATAATTATTAATGACACTAACCTTAAAAATGAATTATTCAACGCAGTCAAAAAGGGCATTAAGCGTCCCTTGACAGAGGAGTATTCTACTATCCCTCTCGCTAATAAATTCAAAAATATTGCAAATGAAGTTAACTTAAGCGATAATGCTGACATGGAGCAATCCTTCTCTGATGATAGTTCCGTCCAGGAACCTGGTAACTCTAAAAAACCTACTAATCCCTTCTATATCGAAATCGACCAAAATTGGACGACGCTAGCTCAACAAATTACCGAGTTAAATTCTGAAAAACCAAAAATAGCTCTTAAAGGAGAACGCCTAGTAGTTCAATGTGCTTCGGACGATGACTATAAACTAATACAGAGATGGCTAAATCAAAATAAGATAAAATATACTACTCTTGACCCCAGAGAGTAAAGACCGAAGAAAATATGCATTAGGGGCCTCCCCTGTTATACAGATGTTAAACTAATAGAAGAAATCCTTCGCGAGCATGGATTTTCAGTCACTAGGGCTGCCATGCTTAAAAATAGAAACACTGGGCATCCTATGCCAATCTATATGGTAAATGTTATACCACGAAAAAACTTTGAGGAAATCTACAGAATTAACGTGATCCACTATATTTCTGTTAAAATTGAAGCCTTTACTTCAAAAAATAAAATTAAACAATGCTATCGGTGTCAAGGGTATGGACATGCCTCAGAGGTGTGCGGCTTTGACGCCAAATGTGTCAAATGTGGGGAATTACACTTTCTTATGCTTTTCAAATTATTTATTAGTTTTACCTTTTTGTGCTTTAATTACAGTATCTTGGTCTCCTTTATAACCTTTTCTCATCGAGTTACCAGACTGGGCGGGCGCCGTCCTTTTTTCCCCTTGTTCCCCTACACATTTTGTACTTTTTTCAGTCCTGTTAGTCTGAACTCTCATCAGTGTTGTTTTTTATTATTGTATTTTCCTATCTTTTGTGCTTTTTCTTATAAACTTTAATCTCTCTTTTTTCTGTAAATATGTAAATACTTCATTTTTATAAACTTTTGTATCTTACTTTATTTTAATTGTGTTAAACTAATGTATGGTCTCTGAATTGAATCTTTTTTTTACGGGGCTTCCTTTGGTAGTTTTTTCGCCTGTCCTGGACATTTCTTGGATCATATGGAACATTTTTTTTCCCCTACTAGTTATACTAACAATTTTTTCTTTTTAAAAATTGTCTATCTTTTTAGTTTACTCTCTATTTTTTCGTGGCTACTAGCCGTGTTTAAACGCTCTTTTTTCTAAGGCTCCCATTGCATTGTAAAACGATCTACTCTTAGCCTGGATGTAAAGTTGCCACGCAACTAGGGAATCCATACACCAGCTCTATTGTTCCATTGTTCCACATCCTTTTCCCACCAAAGTTAGAAAAGTAAAATTTAATAAAAATTTTCTGTTGCAAATCTTCATTAATCGTAGGTGGGATATAATATATCCCACCGCACCGCAAGGGGTTAAACGAAATTAAAAAAAAAAAATCACTTAAGAGTAATTATAAAATTATATTCACCAGAAAAATAATCTGAAATATTAAATTTAGTATTCGAAATTTGAACCATATTTAAAATTTGAACAGATTAATTGGTTCGAATGTATCATTTATCTATGTATGCTATATTTTATATGTTTAAGTTTCTAGTTTCAGAGGTCGTGCGTGTCTTGAAATTCCATGACCAGGAAATTCCTTGGCACCGGTATATTCTTATAGAAATCTTAGATTTATTTTTCTATAGATTTAACTTAGATTTATAGACCTCAGATTTAAATTAAATTTATTTTTCTATAAAAATCCTGATATTTGTCCTGAAAAATTCCCTGAAACGTACGACCCCTGTAGTTGTTTTTGTAAAAAAAGATGCTCGGAGAAAAAAATGGTTGTATGATTGATCCAACAAGACTTTTAACTCTTTAACCCCTTCTGGGGAGGTGGAATATATATTTTATCCCACCTACAATTAATGAAGATTTGCACCAAAAATTTCATTAAATTTTACTTTTTTAACTTTGGTGGAATAACTCCTTGAGGGCGGTGGGATCAAATATATCCCAACTAATTTAAACAAGATTCTCACCAGAAACTTTTAACTAAATTTTATATTTTTAACTTTGGGGGGAATGCCGTTGAAAAATTGCTTTTCCTTATTTAAAAATAAAGTTTTTCGATTATTCCGGCGAGAATTCGATATTTCAGACACATTTTTGCTTGCCCTTCAAGGGGCTGAGTGGTAAAAAATTTTTTCCTTATTTTGCAATGAAACTTTCTGAAGATTCCAGTGTGAATTCGACATTACAGAAACGCAATTATTTGAGAGAAGCGTTAAAATCTCCTTATGAAGCATGAGATATTTAAATTTTTTTACACTCGAAATGTTATATCAATTTAAAAAAAAAAAAAAAAAAAAACAGCGCTTTGAATGATTTTTGCATTTGACAAAATAAATAACATGTTCTAATGGAGTGAAATTAAAATCAAGAAATCTTGCAAAAAAAAGTGAGTTTAATTCTTTAAAGATGTTACAATATATATATTTAAAAAAGAGTTTAAAAAACTGAAAACTTGATTATCACACGACGAGTACTTTCAATTGCAACGCGATCATCTTCAGCGCTGCTTGGATTACGTACTGAACACCGGGTTTCCAGTTTGGCCTCTACTTTCAATATAACAACTTCGAATTCAGATCAGCAATTCTGAAAGAAGAATTTTTACTTTATGTAATCACGAAACGTCTGTCATTAAATAAAGAAAACAATACTATACAGAATTTCTGGTATGAATGTAAAATTTCCGAATACAGAAAAAACACCAAAGCTGGCAACCCTGACTGAACACTTTTGCTCTCTCCGTCCTCTGTTGGACAGTAAGATAAGGAAGGGGTCGGAGGGTTGTAATTCCTTAAAACGCTACTGCCAAGTTTACACCCTTTCTGCAGTGTTTACAAATTTTAACCATATTTTTGATATATTATATTGCAGAGTATCATTAATTGTTTTCTTTCCTTTGATTAAAATTTCTAATGATTCTTTTATTAATGAGATATGATAATGGGAGGAAGGAATAATGATTCTTGCTTCATTAAAACTTGTATTTAAATTTTGATTTTGGTTAAGTCTCGATAGTATTATGGTTTGTCTATTAAACTTGATATCACAAATGTGTTCATTCAATCTGTCTTTAAACTGTCGTCCAGTTATTCCAATATATACCTTATTTTCTCGTGCGTCTATTATCAATGGTATTATGCACATGCCCGGGATTTCGTTGCTTGGAACTCGGGTCAATCTTATTATGGATTACGTCTTTTAGAATTCCTTTAATCGTAAGCTCATTTAACCGTAGTATTTGCAACATTTTTCAGCGATTAAATACGGCAGACAATTCTAATAAACCAGAGTAGTAAAACTGAATCCATCCTGCATAGACATCGTACATGGACGTAGTCAAGAAGTTATCTATAAAAATTCTGTGATCAAATAAGGTGAGGATTGCTATTCGTAGATAGTGGTTTCATGGGGGGTCGCAGTTGGAAACCTTTGTTCTAGAGAAAGTAGAATTATGATTTATTTTCCATGAAAAGTTGGATAAGGGGTAAAGCCTAGATTTTTTCAGTGCTAACTACAAACCTGTATGCATTATATGTAACTAGTTGTGGGGCAACCCGCTGTGTTGTTTTTGAATTGCATGATATCCCTGGATTCTTTAGGAAAAATTAAATCTACATTTATTGTAAATTTATAAAGCAATTATAGTATTAATTTTATTAAATATAATATTTGAAATAATAATTCATTTTTACAATTTAACTCAAAAACTTTCCCAATAAAAATTCACGTATTCTATAATTTTATTTGCCAAAAGATTTTCATTCTTCCAAGGTTTGTCTTCCTATTTCGGAGCTGGTAGAAATGACGTCATTTGGGTGAACTTATACAGAAATGACTTTGTGTTGCAAATTTATTTAAAGGCATTTTATATTTATGAATTAAAATAAATACTTAGAGAAATAGAATTTTTCTCGTTAAAACATTTTGTTTTAACGTCCCCGTGAAAAGTTATAATAAAAAAAAAATAATATAAAAGTTATAAAGTTATAATATATAATCATTGTAAGGTAATAGATCAGAATCTGTTTTTCTACTTTAAATTAAATAACAAAAGCTACGATGGATTTTTTTTTTTTAATTCTAAGATTACTTTTGAAATCCTCGATTTTTTCCCCATGTGAAGGTGTAAAAATTTAAAATGTGCGATGTTTAGAAATTTTAAAAAATGCAGCAGCAAAAATTGCAACATCGAAATTTCATCGTCATGTGTTGCCATTCGCAAAATGCCGTCAGCGTTACTCACAGAAACTTTTGTCCTTTATAATGTAGAGTTTTAATTTTTAATGTCCAAATAAAAATCAATTTAAATTTCCAAAATTAATTCCATCTCAAACATCCATTAAACTTCGAAGTATCGTATTGAAAGGTAAAATTTTTATAGAATTAAAAAAAAAAAAAAAAAAAAAAATCTTTCTAAAGGTATTGTTTGGAATGTTTTTCTTTCAAGACTTTTGCACAAGAAAAAAACATCCCCGGTTTCAGCGAAAGAAGTAAATGAAAGAATAACAAGCTTTATCTAAGGACATTCCCCGAGCAGAATTTAAACATAGTTGTACCAGTGAATTACCTTAAATTGCGTAAGAAATGATAGGAGAAATTAATGTGAAGAATGAAAATAATAGAATTTTCTGAAACTTCCGTAAATTCGGGATCTTCATTAAACTTCGGTAAATAAAGAAAACTTTTTGAATTACATTTTAGTTTATTGAACAATTGTTTAGTTTTTGTTATGATTTTTATAATAATAAACTATCCTCATAAATGCGTTAAAAAATAACATGACATACGTATGTGATGTTGACTCGTTAAGAAATGCTCCGTAGGGAAATTTAAGTTTTATTAAGATAAATGTAAGAAATGGTTGGCCTATGATGAATACAAAGCATGCAAACAAGAAAAAAAATCACGCGTCAAGCATAGATTATGAAATATTTTCCAATACACTCATAGCAATGTAACTAAACTGCACCGTTTAATTAGTAATATATTATGTCTAATTCAACCATATAGAAACGCATAACATATTCGAAAATGCAATTTCAATTGTTCTACAATAGTAAAATTATCAACATTTTTAGCCCTGTATATGGTATAAATATTTATATCTATTAATAACATGCATGCGAAAATTCTGCTCAGTTAGGAAATACATACCGCAGTTGAAAATTCCCTTTCAGCAATTTCCTCTAATAAGGATAATGATACGTGAATTCTTTTGTGCAACACGGCATACGAGGTATATAATTTATATACAACGAGTAACATGGAAAAAAAATAGTTCACTTAAAAAGCGCATACCGAAATTGAAAATGAACCTCTAGCAATGATTGCTCAAAGACAGTGCTGTAACCGATTTCTTTTGTGTGTCCCTGTAAATGAACGACAAATGCTATGAATGCCCTATCCTTTTGCAATCATCTTGTAGTGAAGTACAGTGATTTATATCAATTTCAATACATTTGAAACAGCGTAATGCCATTAACACATTTTGCAAACGATTTTTTCCCATACATCTTGATGTAATGGAATTCTTTTGAGTGGCCCTGTAAATGAACTACTAATGATACACACTTCATGTTCAATACCGAACATGTCATGGTAAGCATCATTAATATATTTCAAGTGGATGGAAATCCGAGTATATTTACGTGAATTAGAGCGTGGAAAGTCAGACAACGGACTGACGGCCACACAGACAGACAAACCAAATTAATAAACACTTTTCAACTTTGTTGGAAAGTGTTAAAAAGATATATAAGAAGTAAACCTTTTTAACAAGTATAAAAATAAAAATACTTTTAAAAAACCTCTCGTCTATAAGCATTACATGTTTAATTTTGAACATCACTCCTAATTTCATGTCTAAAATTTATGATACTTCATAAAAATATGTCCTTTAGAGTAGGTTAATTTGACGTGGGTATCAAACTCGATTATGGAAAATTCGCCGTTTTTTTACACATGGTAATAAACGCAAGCTAGAGAACTTATTTTAAAAATATATCATTTTTGTTCTGTTCCTTTTTTAAGACATTGCAATAAGAAAGATAAAAAGATGCATCATATAAACTAATTAATTTTTACTTTATGTAATCACGAAATGTCTATCCTTTAACCCCTTAACTGCTCGAATTAAATTAGGGTTGAATAATTCAAATTGCTTATTGGCACCACTTTTATGAAAAAGAAATATTCACCTTATTTAATGACAGTAAAAACGATACTAAAATATAGCCAATTTAGCTATTTTATAAAACTGGTGGGAATCAAACAATTTGAGTAAAAGACACAACCCGAGAATATCTCGGGAGCGAGAATTAAGGGGTTAACAGGGCCACGATGTCGGTGGTAAAAATGGAAGACTCCGACTCCGGGAATTTTAACAGACTCGACTCAGACTCTTTCGATCAAAAATGGGCTTGATTTCGACCCCGCAGCCCTGTCCTTTAACACGGCAAAAATTTCTGTTACGAATTCGGATTTTGTAAATCAAAAAGAAGGCCAAAGTGGTAACCCAGCTTTTCCATTTTGAATGGTTTTAAATCGACGGTGTAGCTCGTCTTCATAACAGTCTCTTTGAAAATAGAATCCCATGAGATTCGCAGTATTCTTCCGTAAAAATGTGGGTTCATTTGAACCAGAATAAATATGTTTCAACTCAATATATTTTTTTTAGAAATGGGATTAAACACGCTTTAAACAAAACATGAAATTAAATAAATGCAAGTACATCTCATACATTTTCTGGTTGAAAAGATATTTTATCTGGGTCAAATTAAACTAAATTTAACTTAAGAATTGTTAGAGGTTAGCAACAGTGTTGCAACTAAACGATATCAGAACTTTTCTATCGCAATATATCAACTAGATAACATTAAAATATCGAGGATATATTGCGATACTTACCACTAAGTATATGGGAATAAAAAAATGCTAATTTTAAAAGATAAACTGTATGGTAGCAGCAATTTCAGTACAAATAAAGCGAATGCTTTATGGGTATTTGCTCACACCGCATCCTTTAAATAAATATATATTTATTTATTTATAAAAACTGATAATATTTTTAAACAAGTACGAAAAACCATGCTTCAAGCATAGATTACATAACACTTTCCAACACATTCAGAAGTCTGTAACAAATCCTTCACTATTTAATAAGTTGAAATATGACGTTTAATTAAGGAATTTAGAAAACACAAAACGCATTTGAAAACCAAATTTCAGCAATTTCCATCAATAATTAGAAAAGTATTCGAATTATTTTGTGCAGCCCTGTATATGATCCATATATTTGCATATACGCTACATAGTATGTTAAACTTCAATTCTGTTAAGAAACGCATTAGCACAGTTGAAAAACGTTCAGCAATTTCCGCCAATGACCAGAAATGAACTCAACATTGTTTGTACAGCGCTATATATGGTTTATATAGTTTATACATAGCATGTAATTAAATTAGTTAAATTTAAAAACGCGCACGACAACGGCAAACGCTCTTCCAGCAGTTATTGCTCATATACAGTTCTATAATCGAATTCTTTTGTGTCTCCCTGTACATGAACGATGAGTGCTATATGCATCATGTTCTATAGTATCTATAGTAGTTATTTTTGTAGTGTGTAGTAATGGTAGTTAACACCAGTTGTCTTGTAGTATCCTTGAAAACTAACTATTAAATCTAAACGCAAGCATTTTCCAAATCGAACATGCCGTATTAAACCTCAATAACATATATCAATGGCATGACATTCCGAGTATATTTACCCGAGTTAGAGCATGGACAGACCGACGGCAGACAGACAAACCGAATTCATAAACACTTTTCAGCTTTGTTGGAAAGTGTAATAAAGGAACCGCTGTTTGACACCTATTTGCACTTATACCATTGCTTGCATAGTGTTTTTCTTTTAAAATAGTGCGTTCCCCATTCTTTCTATTTTATGCATCATTTATTAATAACATTTTAACTATTTAATTTCGTTGTGTTTGACTTAAAGTATATTATAAAAGAGAAATTAAAATACAATGTTCTTAAATTCACGACGTTGCTGATTTTAATATTTTTTAAATAAGTGAAAAGCAAAGGAAAAACTGAAATTGATTTAAGACCACATGTCATTTTAATATACTTGTCATTAAATAGGTTTCAATTGATGACAGATGTAGCAGAAATGTCGTTTTTCGATCTTTCATCCTCAATTGTCAGTTCAGGATTTTGACGAGCGTGGTATCCTTGGAAAACTCTTGTCACGAGGAAGAAGAAATATACAGGAACTATACTCCCGAATCCAATAATTTGCGAGATATGGGCCGTTTCCTGCTTCGGAAGAAGAAAAATAAAGAAGGGAAAAACAACAAGAGTCCTTGAAAACGTAGAGGTCGACCGAAAATTTGGTTTCGTTTTCGGCCCTAAATCTGAGTTTCGGCGAAAATCCTTCCGAAAATTCGGCTGGATCGACATTATATGTATTCTAAAAATCCTATTTCTTACTTAGCAAATTTTCAACATTACTCAATGATTTGAGCTGTATCGGCCCAAATAAGACACTCTTTATTTATGGCTGTGAACTTCACTGTTTATAATTATCAGTCATGACCGACTCAAGACGTGAGTACAAATTATAAATCAAGCAATGCTTATATTATTAAATTTTGAAGACGCTTTTCATGTGCTCATTAAAGACTAAAAAATTCACTTTAAAAATATAATTGCGCCAATAGAGTATGAAAATAAAATCATGTATATAAAGCTACCTTCCGTTAAGGGTTAAAATAATAGAAAATATATCGATGGGTTTTTGAATATTCGTCTACTTTCTTTACCAATTACATGTAGTCTTGAAAGAAGTAAACATACTGTGGTGTAAGGTATTTTGTTGATTCGGATGGGAGAAAGACTGGCTGTATAGCCGAACCTAGTTTTCGATGCATAAATTTTCATCTATTTGGGAACTTCCAGTCCCAGGATAGCATTCTCATTACCAGACAATGATAAAAAAAAACAGTCCTAAAAACACCACTATCATGATTAATTGTAAGACAAAATTCCCGCCTTCGATAGATTTAGAAGAAATCTCATGCTGTTTTTCACTAATTTACTTCTCTTCTTCCGAAACATGAAAGGCCTATATCTCGTGAACTATTAAATTCCGGAGTATAGTTCCTATTATTTTTTCTTGATCCTCGTGACGAGAGCTTTCGAACTATACCACTCTCGTCAAATTCCAGACCTGACATTTGGGGATGTTCCCTCATAAGGCTAAGGTATTAATGCATTCTTAATATTAAAAAATAAAAAATAAAAATTTCACTGTATTTATACCTTCCTATCTATTCACTACATGAATGCAACATTGGAACTTTCTTTGAAATACAAGTATTCGAAATCACATTTGGAAATACACAGCTAAAAAAAATTAGGGGAGCAAGCAAAAAAGTGAAGAGAACAGTACAAGACAGTCATGTATGGGCATAAAATGGATTGTACACGTTTATCAATGCGCAATACAGAAAAAAGTCGCAAAAAAATTGTAAGAGAGATTTTATTCTTTGAAAAGATGAAAAGAACATGAAATATGGCTTAGGGCAACAATTTGGTTTCATGTAAATGATAAAAAAGTATTGTTTAGAAATGATGCATGATTTTTTAATATGGCGTGTGGTCTCCTCGAACAGCTAAGACTGCTGCACACCTGTTTTCCATGGATGCGAAGAGGTTATCGATAAGAGTTTGGGGGATACTGTTCGACTGCTCAAGAATTCCAATCTCCAAGTCCCGGACAGTAAAAGGAGGCCTCGGTCTCGAAGCAATGCGTCGTCTGAGTATGTCCCAAACATGCTCGATCGGATTTAGGTCAGGAAAGCATGGTGGTCATTCCATACGCTGTATTGTTTTAGCTTTAAGCATGTTCTCCACTAGACGAACTGTATGAAGTCTGGCATTATCATGCATGGAAAAAAAGAAATCACTAATTGCTGCAACATAAAATACGACACGAGGTCTCAGTATCTCGTCTGTATAACTTCGGACAGTCAAAGTGCCATTCCGAATGATATGCACGCCCTTACGTCCACCTATGCTGATTCCAGCCAATAGCATCAACCCACCTCGTCTGTAACGTGAACTTTCACGAACGAATGTGGGATTATTTTGAGTGCCTCTTTCTATCCAGTTCAAAACACACCAGATGTCACATTCAGACTGAATCGGAACTCGTCTGTAAACAGAATTTGACTCCAACAACGTTGCCTCCAAACTCGATGTTCAGTTTCCCACCTTCTTTGGGCCGCACAGTGGCTTGAGGTCAACGAAATACAGACCATTAGCTTACGTGCAAAGAGACCATCCTGATGAGGCCGATTTAGGACTGTTTGGCTGGACACCCTTCGTCCTGTGGCCAAGAACAACTGTGTTTGCAGGTGAGTAGCATTGCCCGTTCCGCCCCGACGAGCTGTTAACAGGATATATCGGTCATTAGTTTCTGTGTTACCACATTTTCCACCTTGCACTTGTCGATGTCTACCATTCCATGTGTCTTGGAATCGATTCCACAGCCGTTCATGGACACTTCTTGCGACTCCAACAGCGTCCATTACACTTCGTCGTGTTTCCCCAAATTCAACTCTCCTGATAACACGCCAAGCCATGGATTGCGGTAAATCATGTTGTTGTGACATTTTCAAGCCACCTTTTCTTAAAACACAAGCTGAGCAATTCAATTTTACAACTGCGGCAGTGAAACAGACGTTTCAGCTAAATCCCGATTTCTGCACTTATCTGCTTTTTCTAGTTTTTGACGTCATAAACTTTAATTTACATGTGAAGTTTTTCTTTATCTGTTTTCTACAACACTTTAAACTATGGATGTTTTATTTTACGTTACTTATCGGTGTAAATATTTGCGTAATTTTGTTAAAACCATGTGCTCCCCTAATTGTTTTGAGCAGTGTAGTTTTATATTAATTAAAAGGCAGTGTTTTGATAAATATTAATTTGAAACTCAAATGCCAAGACAGAATATGTTAAATTAACTCTGGAAAACTTTGTTTTACCGATAATACGGTTTGAGTGCAGCTAACGCAATGCTAGATCTTAGTAGTTTCGAATTTTAACTTAAAAGGAACCCATTCCGGTGAAAGAGCGGAGAGTCTTCAGACAACGTGACAGCAAAAGGTGAATCTTTACCATTAGCGGACTGTGATTGGTTACTCGGGATAGCTTAGTACCTTCCTAGGTACTAAGCTCTATTAAAATTACAAAGTCGACAACACCATACTTTGCCATACTCTAACCAGCACATACTTTAACCCCTTCGGGACGGGAGCCTTTTACGAAATTTTTAATCTTTTGTCACCGTTTTTTAAAAACAGAAATTTGTGTCTTCTTGAATCGAGAAAATGCTCTGATTAAATAAGGCAAATTTTACAGTAAAAATTTACTGATGAGAAAAAACAAGGATTCTGAGCGCTTTATGCAGCACGTATACGTGCCGCTCGTCCCCAAGGGGTTAAGCTCATGCTATTGGCCTTCATATATCAATGCATTGATATATTGGAATGTGTCATGACCAATAGTAGCGGCAGAATTAAGACACAGCGGATAATAGTAACGAGCGGACGGTGAAATTTGGGGTTTGTGGGAATAGCAACAACTGTAGAGAATGTATTCCGATATACTGGGATATTATTGAAAAAGCTATAATCACTAAAGGGGGATATTCGGGTTTAAAAAAATCGGCTCGGCTAATAAATGCATGGATCGCGAGAAAGAAAGGATTGGAGAAAATATTGGTACAAAATACGCGGCGCTTTTTCTCTGATTTCGAATTCTTGGTGCGAAAAGAAAAAAGGTTATTGGGATATACCGGTAGAGTCAGAGCTTAGCTATCTTTATTGCAATAGTTAAAAACTGTCAATATTTGACCAATATTTTAATAGTCAATCCAGCTCTAGTTATCAGTTTGCAACTTTAAAAAAGTAATACAAATTGCTTTATTTGTACCACTTTTTTAAAAAATAGTATGGTTTGTCTTATTTTCAATTTATTTAATTTATCATTAAATAAAACAACATTACTATTTAACCCTTTGCACTCGAGAGGTGACTCTCACTCACCACTAGTGCCAGGTGTCTTGAATTTTTCGGGCTCCAAGTACTCTGGACACCAGTACTTTAAAGTAATTTTCTTCGCCTTATATAATGGCAGAATTATCTGCAATTAAACATGGCGAAATAAACTGTCAGAAATTAGTCGTATCCAGAGCATTTGAAGCACTGATTTACACTTGACACGTGGCAACACTAGTGGTGGTGAGATTCACATCTCAAGTGCAAAGGGTTAAAAAATATACTGGCACCGATCAAGCAATCCGAATAGAAGACAAGTAGCAAACTCTCAACGATGGTTGGCTTGTATGAAATAAATGTAAGTACGCAGTACAAAATCTGTAAATTTCACTATTTCGGCTAATTAATACATTATATTTCTGGCGTCGGTAAAGATTTTAATACACCGTTTCTAATCTTATAAAAAGTACATTTTACGGAAACCTTAATTAGTTCTTACGTATTGTCTGTGCCAGAAAGATAGATTACCAAAAATGGTTGTCGATCGCCAATCGTGTTCAAGACAATAATATATTTTTAGACAATATGTATAGCGTCTCTAAAAATGGTGTCCAATATAAAATTAAAATATAACATTTAGCGTTGAATTAAATACAGAATATTTAGCGATAAAAAATATTTACGACGGTAGTTTTATTTCTGGCGCGATGTTTATGCTCTGCGGAAATTAATTCAGCGTTATATTTATTATACATATAAAATGCTGTATTTATTATTATAATAATATCCATGTCTATACTGTAGCACGTTATTTTGTTAAACATAAATATTTCTGAAAATCACTTTAATATGGCAACTATATAAAAAATCAGTTTACTTTTATACATGCTCACAGAAGATTCAAGTACATCAGAAAACCATAAAAAGTAACTAAACATGAACAAAAAATATATAAAGGGAAAAAATAATACATAGATTTTATCAAATAAATGCATTTAATTAAATACAGAGATTTCAGATATTAACGTTTTTACACACACTTTTTGTATTTGAAAGAGAAATTTTCTTGAAGAATAACACACATAAATAAATAAATAAATAGACGTGGACTTTATCGTGACAAAAAAGTTTTATATTGTAGTTTTTTTAGTTTCATTTATTTTTTTTTTTTAATAAAGTGCGCATCAAGCCAAACTAGGCATTTAAATAATCGAGAATTTAAAGTAATACGTAAAAATAAAATGGCGCAAAATCTTCACAATACTATGCAGTTCAATTTTATTCACATATGAAAAAAACATTGATGCTCTAGTTTTATATATTTAACTAAAAATTTTCGAATGAAAAAATAATCATTAAAAACCATATCACAGTGTTATTTGTTTGTTTATTATGCAATACTTTTATTTCTATGTAAACAGAATGAAAAAATCTTGCAAACTTAATGTTGGTATGCAATGATGCTTGTTCTAAACGTAGGCACGAGCGTAAAACTAAAACATTTTTAACATCTCTTAAAAACTGCGTAATTTCTTTCTTTCGGCCCGGTCTTATTTTAATTTTAAATCTTTAAAAACAACAAAAAACACGTTAAATGTAAATTTGTTAAAAAGTGTTCGTAAATAAAACTGATATTAAAAGGTCCGGTATCAAAAGCAGAATTAATTGCAGTAATTAACTTTGAAGATAATTAATTAACTGCTTTTTGGATTCTCATAAAAAAGAAAAACATGCTTATGAAAACGTACAGAACAAAATTAAAAGAGGATATTCAGTAACAAACAAATAAACAATAAACAAGTAAATAAATTATTGCACATTTCGAATTAAGTAATTATAATCAACATAAAGAATGGAATAATGACCTTTCTTAGGGCATCTTTTTTTTATATAATGAAAGAGCTTTTAATCGTAGTTTTTAAAGGGTATTGATACATATTACCCAATCAAATGGCTATTTCTTAATTTTCTTTTTATTTCTTGTGTTTTTATCCGAAAGTAATATCAAATAAATTATTTAAAATAACTGAAAAAGTGATTTTATTTATAAAATTCTTCGCATAAAAACAAGTAAGGGAATTATACTAATTTCTAAAACGCATCGTCAGGAAATTAATGTCTTTTTAAGGGGTTGTTGAATTAAAGAAATGGTACAGAAAACACTTATCCTTTGCGAAGTTTTATTGGGAACTTTTTTTATGTTTACAAAAGAGTTTTCTTTAAAATCTATTGTCTAAAGGCACAAGTTTTTTACATTACTAAACTGTAAATTATTAGCTGTAAATTATTCTCTTACATATCAGAAAGGTTTATAACAGCTTTTAGATTGCCTCAAATTGAAAAAAGAAAACTGGCCGTTGGCGACCATTGGAATCAAGGTTTTTTAATCTTGTTTTTTACAAACAACAATAATTATTAAAATAATTTTAGGTTTGTATACGCTTATACATCTTTCTTCGACTATTGCTTTAAAAATATACTAAAATTAAAAAATGCTCAATACTCTGCGCCAAAACTGTACGTGTCAGTGGCGAAATGAAATATGCACTTTATATTTACAAGATGGCCAATTAAATTTCTTTTTGTGGTATCTCCAAAATTATCAAAATTGTTTTACATTCTATTAATCTATCATCAAGTACAGAGGGGGCGATCCACACACTATTTCTGTCATCAAATTTTGATTGCAATAAAATGAATTTGTTTGCTAATTGAAAACAGCGAGTGTGGGAGTAAGTGCCGAGAATGTGAGGCCAATAATAAAATTTTAGGTAGAACTGCTTCAACAAAGTCTAAAACACGCAATTATTGTCCAAGAAGACCAATTCGGCAACCGTGGCACATACACACACACAGAAAAATACAATCCAAGTATCCTTGATTAGAGCGGCTGTTTGATTCTTTGATGTTATCGCACTAATAAAAAAAACATTCAGTAATCCTTTGATTACGAGAAGAGTTGAAGACTGTTTTTTATATTCAGTCGTACCACAATTTGTAAAAAAAAATGCTTCGTGGAAGATTTCTCTTCAAATTATGCTTGTATAAGTGTAAGGCATCTATTAATTTTCAAAAAATGGCACCCTGTAATGTATATGTCCCGACCTGTTGTCAAAGAGTGAAGAAAACTACAATAGATTCATAGCCGACTTTTTTAAAAATCCAGTGCACTTAAATAAAAAAATTATAATGCACTATGAAAATGTTTTTTGATATATTATTTTCAAAAAATACATCTTACGGCGTTATTTGAAGCTTAAAAAATCATGTATTTGATTTATATGAACTAACATTAATACTAGCGTGTGAGCTAATTAAAAAAGTGACAATGGACGAAACATTAAAAAGTTGATTTTAATATTTATTCTGCATAACAAATAGCTTTGCCCTATTATCGCATTTTTGTTGATGTTAGGTAGATTTAGTAAGAAATACTAACTAGAAGCCTGATACCGGTCAATGAATTTCCAGACTAGGAAATTCCTCTGTACCAGTATTTTCTTATAGAAAATCTCTTCTTAAATAAGGCGGAATTTCGTGCGTTCAACCTAGATTTATTTTTCTGTAAAAAATACTCATATTTTACCAGGAAAATTCCCTGAAGCGTGGAAACCCTGTATCTACTACATTCTCCACTCTGTTGGATTTTCTGAAATTTTTTTGCAGATCTACGCCGCTCATGACACCTAGAACCCAAATCCACCTCCAGTTCAAAACTTTATATATAGTATATATATATATATATATATAACTGTTTTGGACATGATAACTTCTATAATTGTCACAAATCTCTTTCAAACTGGTACATAAAATCAAGGGGTAGAAAATCTCGGTCAAATTTGTTAATGAGCAAAATCCGACCAAGGGGTGTGGGAATAGGGAGGGATTTTGTAAATACCGAAAACCTCCATAACTTCTTAATTATAATACATATCAAATCAGTCTAAAGTTATTATTACTTCCAGGAAAAGGTTCCAAAATTTAAGTGATTTTCATACAAATAAAAATGGGCTAAAGGGACGAAAAAGTAGGGTTTTAGGGAGAAAAAAAATCATAACTTCGTCAATTCACAAGACATCCAATCCGCTTATACTTATTAAATAATTTTCTAAATATTATCTACAACTTTTATACTGACAACTTTTTGATAGAACACAGCAACAAAAAATTCAACAAAAAGAAGTGTTGAAGAAAAATAAATATTCCATTAACACGATTCTGATAAAACCAGCTCTTACAGAAAAATGAAATTAAAAACTCGTCAAAAGCGTCCGTATAAAATTTTATTTTCTTACATACATTACTTACACATTTCTTACTAAAATTTTATTCCCCTTATATTTTCTACCTTATTTAATGACAGTAAAAACGATACTAAAATATAGCCAATTTAGCTATTTTATAAAACTGGTGGGAATCAAACAATTTGAGTAAAAGACACAACCCGAGAATATCTCGGGAGCGAGAATTAAGGGGTTAACAGGGCCACGATGTCGGTGGTAAAAATGGAAGACTCCGACTCCGGGAATTTTAACAGACTCGACTCAGACTCTTTCGATCAAAAATGGGCTTGATTTCGACCCCGCAGCCCTGTCCTTTAACACGGCAAAAATTTCTGTTACGAATTCGGATTTTGTAAATCAAAAAGAAGGCCAAAGTGGTAACCCAGCTTTTCCATTTTGAATGGTTTTAAATCGACGGTGTAGCTCGTCTTCATAACAGTCTCTTTGAAAATAGAATCCCATGAGATTCGCAGTATTCTTCCGTAAAAATGTGGGTTCATTTGAACCAGAATAAATATGTTTCAACTCAATATATTTTTTTTAGAAATGGGATTAAACACGCTTTAAACAAAACATGAAATTAAATAAATGCAAGTACATCTCATACATTTTCTGGTTGAAAAGATATTTTATCTGGGTCAAATTAAACTAAATTTAACTTAAGAATTGTTAGAGGTTAGCAACAGTGTTGCAACTAAACGATATCAGAACTTTTCTATCGCAATATATCAACTAGATAACATTAAAATATCGAGGATATATTGCGATACTTACCACTAAGTATATGGGAATAAAAAAATGCTAATTTTAAAAGATAAACTGTATGGTAGCAGCAATTTCAGTACAAATAAAGCGAATGCTTTATGGGTATTTGCTCACACCGCATCCTTTAAATAAATATATATTTATTTATTTATAAAAACTGATAATATTTTTAAACAAGTACGAAAAACCATGCTTCAAGCATAGATTACATAACACTTTCCAACACATTCAGAAGTTTGTAACAAATCCTTCACTATTTAATAAGTTGAAATATGACGTTTAATTAAGGAATTTAGAAATCACAAAACGCATTTGAAAACCAAATTTCAGCAATTTCCATCAATAATTAGAAAAGTATTCGAATTATTTTGTGCAGCCCTGTATATGATCCATATATTTGCATATACGCTACATAGTATGTTAAACTTCAATTCTGTTAAGAAACGCATTAGCACAGTTGAAAAACGTTCAGCAATTTCCGTCAATGACCAGAAATGAACTCAACATTGTTTGTACAGCGCTATATATGGTTTATATAGTTTATACATAGCATGTAATTAAATTAGTTAAATTTAAAAACGCGCACGACAACGGCAAACGCTCTTCCAGCAGTTATTGCTCATATACAGTTCTATAATCGAATTCTTTTGTGTCTCCCTGTACATGAACGATGAGTGCTATATGCATCATGTTCTATAGTATCTATAGTAGTTATTTTTGTAGTGTGTAGTAATGGTAGTTAACACCAGTTGTCTTGTAGTATCCTTGAAAACTAACTATTAAATCTAAACGCAAGCATTTTCCAAATCGAACATGCCGTATTAAACCTCAATAACATATATCAATGGCATGACATTCCGAGTATATTTACCCGAGTTAGAGCATGGACAGACCGACGGCAGACAGACAAACCGAATTCATAAACACTTTTCAGCTTTGTTGGAAAGTGTAATAAAGGAACCGCTGTTTGACACCTATTTGCACTTATACCATTGCTTGCATAGTGTTTTTCTTTTAAAATAGTGCGTTCCCCATTCTTTCTATTTTATGCATCATTTATTAATAACATTTTAACTATTTAATTTCGTTGTGTTTGACTTAAAGTATATTATAAAAGAGAAATTAAAATACAATGTTCTTAAATTCACGACGTTGCTGATTTTAATATTTTTTAAATAAGTGAAAAGCAAAGGAAAAACTGAAATTGATTTAAGACCACATGTCATTTTAATATACTTGTCATTAAATAGGTTTCAATTGATGACAGATGTAGCAGAAATGTCGTTTTTCGATCTTTCATCCTCAATTGTCAGTTCAGGATTTTGACGAGCGTGGTATCCTTGGAAAACTCTTGTCACGAGGAAGAAGAAATATACAGGAACTATACTCCCGAATCCAATAATTTGCGAGATATGGGCCGTTTCCTGCTTCGGAAGAAGAAAAATAAAGAAGGGAAAAACAACAAGAGTCCTTGAAAACGTAGAGGTCGACCGAAAATTTGGTTTCGTTTTCGGCCCTAAATCTGAGTTTCGGCGAAAATCCTTCCGAAAATTCGGCTGGATCGACATTATATGTATTCTAAAAATCCTATTTCTTACTTAGCAAATTTTCAACATTACTCAATGATTTGAGCTGTATCGGCCCAAATAAGACACTCTTTATTTATGGCTGTGAACTTCACTGTTTATAATTATCAGTCATGACCGACTCAAGACGTGAGTACAAATTATAAATCAAGCAATGCTTATATTATTAAATTTTGAAGACGCTTTTCATGTGCTCATTAAAGACTAAAAAATTCACTTTAAAAATATAATTGCGCCAATAGAGTATGAAAATAAAATCATGTATATAAAGCTACCTTCCGTTAAGGGTTAAAATAATAGAAAATATATCGATGGGTTTTTGAATATTCGTCTACTTTCTTTACCAATTACATGTAGTCTTGAAAGAAGTAAACATACTGTGGTGTAAGGTATTTTGTTGATTCGGATGGGAGAAAGACTGGCTGTATAGCCGAACCTAGTTTTCGATGCATAAATTTTCATCTATTTGGGAACTTCCAGTCCCAGGATAGCATTCTCATTACCAGACAATGATAAAAAAAAACAGTCCTAAAAACACCACTATCATGATTAATTGTAAGACAAAATTCCCGCCTTCGATAGATTTAGAAGGAATCTCATGCTGTTTTTCACTAATTTACTTCTCTTCTTCCGAAACATGAAAGGCCTATATCTCGTGAACTATTAAATTCCGGAGTATAGTTCCTATTATTTTTTCTTGATCCTCGTGACGAGAGCTTTCGAACTATACCACTCTCGTCAAATTCCAGACCTGACATTTGGGGATGTTCCCTCATAAGGCTAAGGTATTAATGCATTCTTAATATTAAAAAATAAAAAATAAAAATTTCACTGTATTTATACCTTCCTATCTATTCACTACATGAATGCAACATTGGAACTTTCTTTGAAATACAAGTATTCGAAATCACATTTGGAAATACACAGCTAAAAAAAATTAGGGGAGCAAGCAAAAAAGTGAAGAGAACAGTACAAGACAGTCATGTATGGGCATAAAATGGATTGTACACGTTTATCAATGCGCAATACAGAAAAAAGTCGCAAAAAAATTGTAAGAGAGATTTTATTCTTTGAAAAGATGAAAAGAACATGAAATATGGCTTAGGGCAACAATTTGGTTTCATGTAAATGATAAAAAAGTATTGTTTAGAAATGATGCATGATTTTTTAATATGGCGTGTGGTCTCCTCGAACAGCTAAGACTGCTGCACACCTGTTTTCCATGGATGCGAAGAGGTTATCGATAAGAGTTTGGGGGATACTGTTCGACTGCTCAAGAATTCCAATCTCCAAGTCCCGGACAGTAAAAGGAGGCCTCGGTCTCGAAGCAATGCGTCGTCTGAGTATGTCCCAAACATGCTCGATCGGATTTAGGTCAGGAAAGCATGGTGGTCATTCCATACGCTGTATTGTTTTAGCTTTAAGCATGTTCTCCACTAGACGAACTGTATGAAGTCTGGCATTATCATGCATGGAAAAAAAGAAATCACTAATTGCTGCAACATAAAATACGACACGAGGTCTCAGTATCTCGTCTGTATAACTTCGGACAGTCAAAGTGCCATTCCGAATGATATGCACGCCCTTACGTCCACCTATGCTGATTCCAGCCAATAGCATCAACCCACCTCGTCTGTAACGTGAACTTTCACGAACGAATGTGGGATTATTTTGAGTGCCTCTTTCTATCCAGTTCAAAACACACCAGATGTCACATTCAGACTGAATCGGAACTCGTCTGTAAACAGAATTTGACTCCAACAACGTTGCCTCCAAACTCGATGTTCAGTTTCCCACCTTCTTTGGGCCGCACAGTGGCTTGAGGTCAACGAAATACAGACCATTAGCTTACGTGCAAAGAGACCATCCTGATGAGGCCGATTTAGGACTGTTTGGCTGGACACCCTTCGTCCTGTGGCCAAGAACAACTGTGTTTGCAGGTGAGTAGCATTGCCCGTTCCGCCCCGACGAGCTGTTAACAGGATATATCGGTCATTAGTTTCTGTGTTACCACATTTTCCACCTTGCACTTGTCGATGTCTACCATTCCATGTGTCTTGGAATCGATTCCACAGCCGTTCATGGACACTTCTTGCGACTCCAACAGCGTCCATTACACTTCGTCGTGTTTCCCCAAATTCAACTCTCCTGATAACACGCCAAGCCATGGATTGCGGTAAATCATGTTGTTGTGACATTTTCAAGCCACCTTTTCTTAAAACACAAGCTGAGCAATTCAATTTTACAACTGCGGCAATGAAACAGACGTTTCAGCTAAATCCCGATTTCTGCACTTATCTGCTTTTTCTAGTTTTTGACGTCATAAACTTTAATTTACATGTGAAGTTTTTCTTTATCTGTTTTCTACAACACTTTAAACTATGGATGTTTTATTTTACGTTACTTATCGGTGTAAATATTTGCGTAATTTTGTTAAAACCATGTGCTCCCCTAATTGTTTTGAGCAGTGTAGTTTTATATTAATTAAAAGGCAGTGTTTTGATAAATATTAATTTGAAACTCAAATGCCAAGACAGAATATGTTAAATTAACTCTGGAAAACTTTGTTTTACCGATAATACGGTTTGAGTGCAGCTAACGCAATGCTAGATCTTAGTAGTTTCGAATTTTAACTTAAAAGGAACCCATTCCGGTGAAAGAGCGGAGAGTCTTCAGACAACGTGACAGCAAAAGGTGAATCTTTACCATTAGCGGACTGTGATTGGTTACTCGGGATAGCTTAGTACCTTCCTAGGTACTAAGCTCTATTAAAATTACAAAGTCGACAACACCATACTTTGCCATACTCTAACCAGCACATACTTTAACCCCTTCGGGACGGGAGCCTTTTACGAAATTTTTAATCTTTTGTCACCGTTTTTTAAAAACAGAAATTTGTGTCTTCTTGAATCGAGAAAATGCTCTGATTAAATAAGGCAAATTTTACAGTAAAAATTTACTGATGAGAAAAAACAAGGATTCTGAGCGCTTTATGCAGCACGTATACGTGCCGCTCGTCCCCAAGGGGTTAAGCTCATGCTATTGGCCTTCATATATCAATGCATTGATATATTGGAATGTGTCATGACCAATAGTAGCGGCAGAATTAAGACACAGCGGATAATAGTAACGAGCGGACGGTGAAATTTGGGGTTTGTGGGAATAGCAACAACTGTAGAGAATGTATTCCGATATACTGGGATATTATTGAAAAAGCTATAATCACTAAAGGGGGATATTCGGGTTTAAAAAAATCGGCTCGGCTAATAAATGCATGGATCGCGAGAAAGAAAGGATTGGAGAAAATATTGGTACAAAATACGCGGCGCTTTTTCTCTGATTTCGAATTCTTGGTGCGAAAAGAAAAAAGGTTATTGGGATATACCGGTAGAGTCAGAGCTTAGCTATCTTTATTGCAATAGTTAAAAACTGTCAATATTTGACCAATATTTTAATAGTCAATCCAGCTCTAGTTATCAGTTTGCAACTTTAAAAAAGTAATACAAATTGCTTTATTTGTACCACTTTTTTAAAAAATAGTATGGTTTGTCTTATTTTCAATTTATTTAATTTATCATTAAATAAAACAACATTACTATTTAACCCTTTGCACTCGAGAGGTGACTCTCACTCACCACTAGTGCCAGGTGTCTTGAATTTTTCGGGCTCCAAGTACTCTGGACACCAGTACTTTAAAGTAATTTTCTTCGCCTTATATAATGGCAGAATTATCTGCAATTAAACATGGCGAAATAAACTGTCAGAAATTAGTCGTATCCAGAGCATTTGAAGCACTGATTTACACTTGACACGTGGCAACACTAGTGGTGGTGAGATTCACATCTCAAGTGCAAAGGGTTAAAAAATATACTGGCACCGATCAAGCAATCCGAATAGAAGACAAGTAGCAAACTCTCAACGATGGTTGGCTTGTATGAAATAAATGTAAGTACGCAGTACAAAATCTGTAAATTTCACTATTTCGGCTAATTAATACATTATATTTCTGGCGTCGGTAAAGATTTTAATACACCGTTTCTAATCTTATAAAAAGTACATTTTACGGAAACCTTAATTAGTTCTTACGTATTGTCTGTGCCAGAAAGATAGATTACCAAAAATGGTTGTCGATCGCCAATCGTGTTCAAGACAATAATATATTTTTAGACAATATGTATAGCGTCTCTAAAAATGGTGTCCAATATAAAATTAAAATATAACATTTAGCGTTGAATTAAATACAGAATATTTAGCGATAAAAAATATTTACGACGGTAGTTTTATTTCTGGCGCGATGTTTATGCTCTGCGGAAATTAATTCAGCGTTATATTTATTATACATATAAAATGCTGTATTTATTATTATAATAATATCCATGTCTATACTGTAGCACGTTATTTTGTTAAACATAAATATTTCTGAAAATCACTTTAATATGGCAACTATATAAAAAATCAGTTTACTTTTATACATGCTCACAGAAGATTCAAGTACATCAGAAAACCATAAAAAGTAACTAAACATGAACAAAAAATATATAAAGGGAAAAAATAATACATAGATTTTATCAAATAAATGCATTTAATTAAATACAGAGATTTCAGATATTAACGTTTTTACACACACTTTTTGTATTTGAAAGAGAAATTTTCTTGAAGAATAACACACATAAATAAATAAATAAATAGACGTGGACTTTATCGTGACAAAAAAGTTTTATATTGTAGTTTTTTTAGTTTCATTTATTTTTTTTTTTTAATAAAGTGCGCATCAAGCCAAACTAGGCATTTAAATAATCGAGAATTTAAAGTAATACGTAAAAATAAAATGGCGCAAAATCTTCACAATACTATGCAGTTCAATTTTATTCACATATGAAAAAAACATTGATGCTCTAGTTTTATATATTTAACTAAAAATTTTCGAATGAAAAAATAATCATTAAAAACCATATCACAGTGTTATTTGTTTGTTTATTATGCAATACTTTTATTTCTATGTAAACAGAATGAAAAAATCTTGCAAACTTAATGTTGGTATGCAATGATGCTTGTTCTAAACGTAGGCACGAGCGTAAAACTAAAACATTTTTAACATCTCTTAAAAACTGCGTAATTTCTTTCTTTCGGCCCGGTCTTATTTTAATTTTAAATCTTTAAAAACAACAAAAAACACGTTAAATGTAAATTTGTTAAAAAGTGTTCGTAAATAAAACTGATATTAAAAGGTCCGGTATCAAAAGCAGAATTAATTGCAGTAATTAACTTTGAAGATAATTAATTAACTGCTTTTTGGATTCTCATAAAAAAGAAAAACATGCTTATGAAAACGTACAGAACAAAATTAAAAGAGGATATTCAGTAACAAACAAATAAACAATAAACAAGTAAATAAATTATTGCACATTTCGAATTAAGTAATTATAATCAACATAAAGAATGGAATAATGACCTTTCTTAGGGCATCTTTTTTTTATATAATGAAAGAGCTTTTAATCGTAGTTTTTAAAGGGTATTGATACATATTACCCAATCAAATGGCTATTTCTTAATTTTCTTTTTATTTCTTGTGTTTTTATCCGAAAGTAATATCAAATAAATTATTTAAAATAACTGAAAAAGTGATTTTATTTATAAAATTCTTCGCATAAAAACAAGTAAGGGAATTATACTAATTTCTAAAACGCATCGTCAGGAAATTAATGTCTTTTTAAGGGGTTGTTGAATTAAAGAAATGGTACAGAAAACACTTATCCTTTGCGAAGTTTTATTGGGAACTTTTTTTATGTTTACAAAAGAGTTTTCTTTAAAATCTATTGTCTAAAGGCACAAGTTTTTTACATTACTAAACTGTAAATTATTAGCTGTAAATTATTCTCTTACATATCAGAAAGGTTTATAACAGCTTTTAGATTGCCTCAAATTGAAAAAAGAAAACTGGCCGTTGGCGACCATTGGAATCAAGGTTTTTTAATCTTGTTTTTTACAAACAACAATAATTATTAAAATAATTTTAGGTTTGTATACGCTTATACATCTTTCTTCGACTATTGCTTTAAAAATATACTAAAATTAAAAAATGCTCAATACTCTGCGCCAAAACTGTACGTGTCAGTGGCGAAATGAAATATGCACTTTATATTTACAAGATGGCCAATTAAATTTCTTTTTGTGGTATCTCCAAAATTATCAAAATTGTTTTACATTCTATTAATCTATCATCAAGTACAGAGGGGGCGATCCACACACTATTTCTGTCATCAAATTTTGATTGCAATAAAATGAATTTGTTTGCTAATTGAAAACAGCGAGTGTGGGAGTAAGTGCCGAGAATGTGAGGCCAATAATAAAATTTTAGGTAGAACTGCTTCAACAAAGTCTAAAACACGCAATTATTGTCCAAGAAGACCAATTCGGCAACCGTGGCACATACACACACACAGAAAAATACAATCCAAGTATCCTTGATTAGAGCGGCTGTTTGATTCTTTGATGTTATCGCACTAATAAAAAAAACATTCAGTAATCCTTTGATTACGAGAAGAGTTGAAGACTGTTTTTTATATTCAGTCGTACCACAATTTGTAAAAAAAAATGCTTCGTGGAAGATTTCTCTTCAAATTATGCTTGTATAAGTGTAAGGCATCTATTAATTTTCAAAAAATGGCACCCTGTAATGTATATGTCCCGACCTGTTGTCAAAGAGTGAAGAAAACTACAATAGATTCATAGCCGACTTTTTTAAAAATCCAGTGCACTTAAATAAAAAAATTATAATGCACTATGAAAATGTTTTTTGATATATTATTTTCAAAAAATACATCTTACGGCGTTATTTGAAGCTTAAAAAATCATGTATTTGATTTATATGAACTAACATTAATACTAGCGTGTGAGCTAATTAAAAAAGTGACAATGGACGAAACATTAAAAAGTTGATTTTAATATTTATTCTGCATAACAAATAGCTTTGCCCTATTATCGCATTTTTGTTGATGTTAGGTAGATTTAGTAAGAAATACTAACTAGAAGCCTGATACCGGTCAATGAATTTCCAGACTAGGAAATTCCTCTGTACCAGTATTTTCTTATAGAAAATCTCTTCTTAAATAAGGCGGAATTTCGTGCGTTCAACCTAGATTTATTTTTCTGTAAAAAATACTCATATTTTACCAGGAAAATTCCCTGAAGCGTGGAAACCCTGTATCTACTACATTCTCCACTCTGTTGGATTTTCTGAAATTTTTTTGCAGATCTACGCCGCTCATGACACCTAGAACCCAAATCCACCTCCAGTTCAAAACTTTATATATAGTATATATATATATATATATATAACTGTTTTGGACATGATAACTTCTATAATTGTCACAAATCTCTTTCAAACTGGTACATAAAATCAAGGGGTAGAAAATCTCGGTCAAATTTGTTAATGAGCAAAATCCGACCAAGGGGTGTGGGAATAGGGAGGGATTTTGTAAATACCGAAAACCTCCATAACTTCTTAATTATAATACATATCAAATCAGTCTAAAGTTATTATTACTTCCAGGAAAAGGTTCCAAAATTTAAGTGATTTTCATACAAATAAAAATGGGCTAAAGGGACGAAAAAGTAGGGTTTTAGGGAGAAAAAAAATCATAACTTCGTCAATTCACAAGACATCCAATCCGCTTATACTTATTAAATAATTTTCTAAATATTATCTACAACTTTTATACTGACAACTTTTTGATAGAACACAGCAACAAAAAATTCAACAAAAAGAAGTGTTGAAGAAAAATAAATATTCCATTAACACGATTCTGATAAAACCAGCTCTTACAGAAAAATGAAATTAAAAACTCGTCAAAAGCGTCCGTATAAAATTATTAAACTGAGTTTATCTTTAATTTTGATTTACTTTTTGTTGGTGAAATTTCGAAATGTACCTCCGCCTGTAATCCGGGGTGGCAGGGATTATTTTTTTTTCATTACTAGGGGGCTCGGCCCCCTACGATCTACGCTCGCCAACCCCCGGTCCAGACACCGTAGACTCTAAATGCACGCTAATTTGATCGGCTTTAAAAAGATTTCGAAAGATTGAATTATAATTTAAAAAACAGCGGCGATCTCTTTATAAACGGATTTCTATTCATTTCTCTTTGATTGGGGAAATTTAACGCCAAATCCGTTGCGGTAGTACTTGATTATCCCGTCGACCAATTTCGCCAAATTATATAAATCGCCAAACCACTCGCTAAATTATACAAATTGACATAATTTTTATTTTAAATAACGAAAAAACAAATATATTAGTACAACATTAATAAAAATACAAATAAAACGTCGAAATAAAAATAACTTGATGACGTAGACACGTGTAACAACATTTCAAAATAAGCTAATATAAAAAGAATTAAATAAACAGAGTCTTTGTCTCCTGGTATTTTTTAACAAAGTGAAAAGAAAGTTCTTTTAAATGAGGCATTTTAAATTAATCGTTTTTAATCTGAAGTAATTTTGACCAAACTATTCTTTCTCTTTTTAATATTCACGTGAAAATACTTGTGTTAGAAATTAAATATTATTTGCGCTTTCCTAACAAAAATAGTTCAAAAGTATCCTCTTAAAATATCAAATAAATGTCTAGCGCAATTTCTAAATTTAAACCGTTTTGCAATATTATTTTGTGTTCATTTTATGTAATAACTGTAATGTGACGTAAATATGACGTAATTTCTCCTATTTAAGACTTCTAACGCATGTTAATAAATTTATTGCTTTACAAATTCCTTTCTCTCTAAAAATTCACGTGTAATTATAGTTTTTATGACATAATTTTTAATAAGTTCCTGCTTTTTGTACATAATTATTTAATTCTAATTCCAAATGTTTTTTTCTGTTTATAATAGTCACGTGTAAATAAATTTTTAATTTACTTACACATATAAATATTTTTTTTTTGAAGCAAACATTATTGCTTCCGCTGTTTATACAGTTGGCAACAGTTTAAATTAATATCACTTTCTAAAATCTGTTAAAAATATCTCTAGAAATGCTGAAAATCTGAATTTAAAATAGAAATAAAACCTCAAAAAATTAGTCAAAATAAAAAAATTAATGCAATCTGCACTCCGGCAAATTCTAACGCATAAAATGATCTAAAAATGATTAAATTCCTATGAACAGTTTTTGCTCCTATAAAACTTTTTTAGTGGAACGATTTTGTCCAAATTTAGCATTAAATATCTCTTAAATTTATTCTTCGATCTGAAAACTGTCTGCATCAGCGTGTTTATCAAACATTTCTGTATAATACTACCGATTTTCATATTTTTGTATGTATTATTTTTCTTAATATTAACGAAGAAAGACCTCCGGTCACAAAAAATTCAAAACCGGCGGCGGTGACAGCGGTAGTTACTTTTTTTTTAGAATAGAGAGATTTGATGGCAAAAATATGATCACCCGTCACATGCTTTGGAAACTTATGGAAATTTTCATCACATTGGTATAGGAGCATGTAAAAAAAACCCCGCAAAGACTAAAAATTAAAATCGCCCTAACTGAAATCTGGGTCATTCCATGGTAACTTACGTTACATTTAGAACAATTTACTTCAGTTATTTTAGTAATATAACACCAAAAATAGAATTCAAAATATAAAGTTGACATAATTTGTTAATTAAACCTTTTCAAAGCTCAATTTAGATGAAATTTAACTAATTTTTATGTTATTTATTGAATTCTGGCAGTTATATTCATTTTGTAACTGACATTACTGAAAAAAGGAACAAAAGTTACCAAAAAAAAATGTAATTTTCATTCTCATTTTCTAGGTAATTTTCATTGAAATTGAGCGTTGGATAGGTTTATTTAACAAACCACGTCAACTTTACATTTGAACAATTTTTGGTGTTATATTACTAAAATTGCTGCACTAAATTGCTCAAAATGTAACGTAAGTTACCATGGAATGACCCACCTGCACTTATGCGACGCTGACTTTTACTGGACTTATCTTTGTAAAATTATCCGCTGTTAGAATCGTCAAGAATAGTGTGTAAAAAGTGCCCGATAATTGAATCGGCGGCTTTGCAGCAAATCCTATAAAAGTGTTTTTGTACCGGTGTGAGATTTTTTTTTATTATTCAAGAATTATGTTTATATAAATAATTATAACATTGCTTTAACAGCCTTTTTAACCAGTTTTATGAAACGAAGCAAGTATTCCTCACTATTTTAGAATAACCATTTTTGGCTTTTTTATTACAGAAATTTCCTTTTTTAAATTATATCAAGATTCGCAAATAGTGCTAATCAGATGGCCGGGACAATTTTCTGCCTGCCCAAGTGGTAATGAAGCTCTCATTGGTTTGGACTAAAGAATTTTACTATAACCGCAGACGTATACTATAACCACAGACCGTACTACACACCTTCGATGTGTCTGCTTTAGCATAATGTCATCATAGCCTAATGACGTAATATCATGACGTCAGCGGACACGTGTTTAAATATAGATTTATATTCGTAACAAAGACTTTTAAAACAATGCAAATTGTTAAAATATTTTAATTCATTGTTAAATCATATATGCTACTTTTCATTATTAAATACATTTTAATTATTAAACATATTACATATGTATTATTGTTGCATTGTTCAAATTTTACTTATCATTATTAAGTATCATTGTTGTGCACATTGTTGTTGTAAATATGACAGGTGCTTTCAATTTCGTTTTGTTCTTGTAAAAATCTTATTGCTTGATGTTTAATAAGAGCTAATTATAAAATAAGTTTTGCTTTAAAGCGTTTGTTATTTTGTAAGATTGTTTATTCTTGATATATGTTTTTGAGAAAGATGAATTTCAAAGGTTTCTTTGAGAAATTTGCGTAAGTATAGCTTTTCTGAAACACATTATCTTTATCTTTGTACGGCGATATACATTTGTTAATTTAATTGTATCTAAAATAACCCTTTATTCACGACTTAAAAAAAGCTCTAATTTTGCACAAAAGATGAATTATATTTAACTAAGCAAAATGAACTCTGAAATAAATTGCTAGAACACTAAAACCAAATTTCTATATTTAATTATACAAAACTATATCGTTTCACCAAACGTAAAATTTCATTTTGAATTTTTTTTTAGCTCTTGAATGCTAAAGTAATAAAAAATAAAATTCTGAAAACTTTGATCTTACAATATCAGTTAGTATAATAAACTGTTATGTTAAAATCTGACTATGTGCTTATGTTTTACATTTATTCCTACAAGAGTAGGATGTAATAGGAGTTAAATGTAACACATATTATTCGTAAGGATGTCACAATAACTCTTGAAATTTGGAAATTTAAGTTAATTTCACGATATTATTATTACTTAAATTTTTATTGCAGTTTTATTTATGGTGACTATTAGGTTATTATATTTTTGTTTTAAAAAAGCAGAAAAGGGAAAATAATAGGAATGTCAGACTTTTTTATCCCATTTTAATTAACATTTACATGAAAACAACTTTCAATTTGAATATAAACTGCAAAAAATGTTTTTATTAAATAATATTTTCAAGACTATTTGATGAAATAAATACCAACATTACATGTTCAAGCTTTCGTAAATCAGATTGTTTTATTCTAGAGAACAAAAAGTCGTCTGTTGCCAAATTCATATCTAGAAGTCCACCGTACCTTTACAACGTATCTTTTTCTGTGGACTTTTTTTAAGTTTTACATTCTAGCAATGAACTCGTAAATTTATTATTACACAACATCATAATGCCATTACATTTACATGGCATAGGTTTTAACATTTTGAATCCCCAAAGAAATATATTTTTTAATGCGCTCACTGACAGAGTGGCTTTTGATTTCCCTCTAATTAAAAAAGTAAAAGAGATTTTGAGCTCAAGTTTCAATAACATTGTCGTACAGCATATTAATTTTCAAACGTGTATTTTTTGCATAAGTTCTGGAATACAGTGTTTTAAAAAACTATTGGTTTTGTTGGTTTATGGTTAATTGCAAAATCAAATCAATGGAACTTACTTGTTTCTTCGGTTATGCGTAGTAATTTGAAATAACAAGGGTACACTGTGAAAAAGATGAATTTTTCACAGATTTGTGAAGTAATTCTTAATAAGAATTAATTGTGAATTAAAAAGTGTGATTTAATTCACACTTCTTAACTCCAAGCGTCGAGCCCGATAAGTGTAGACTACTTTTAAACAAATTCAGATTCTGTGATTGACACAACTTTTTTGAAACAGAAATATTCACCTTATTTACTGACAGATAAAATGCTGCGAGAATAAAACCAATTACACCATTAAAAAAACTGGTGGGATTGAAACTATCTGAACAAATGAAAAATATGGCCTACAAATGACCGTGAAAGTCACGTGTGCATGAATTAAGAGGTTAATCTACGATAATACAATATAACAAAAACAAAAATGTGCAATAACCTGTTGTATTCACAATTTCTAAAAGCGTTCTTTACCTTAGTAAACCTCACAGCATTTCCAATATTAAAGATGCATTTTTAAAAACGTTTCTTTTGTTGTCACTGATTTTCGGAAACGTTTCCGAGTTCTCTTTAGGACACATTAATAAGTTTTTCTATCCAGATTTTCGATTTTTGGTAAATATCCATTCTCAATTAAACAATTTTAGCCACGTAATTGATTTTTTACATGAAAAAAAAATATTTTGCTTTTACGTTAATACTTTTAATTTATTATATTTGTATCTAAATCATGTTCCTCGAACAAGAAAATGTTTATTTGAGAATTGTTAGCATCCTAAAAAATGATATTCCTGTTTGAGAAGATTGATGAATGCACTTTAAAAACTACTAGGAAAATGCTTCCGAAAATTATATTTCCATAGATTAAAAAAAACATTCGACTTTTTTTACAGTACAGATTTTCCATTTTCGATGATTCATTTCATAAAAAAAAGTTTTCATTAAAATTATTTCTTTATATTTGATAATATCGCCCTGCCGCAAGAAAAGTGACGCATCTCCACAAAAGGAAATTTCACAGGAGACGCAAAAAGAAATTGCATAATTTTACTGTAAGATGAAATTGAAGCACTTTACTCGGAATGCAGGAATAAAAAACGTGCATGAAAGCATAAAACCCACAAAAATGAAGCCGTAGGATGAGGTTTGGAGGGTTGTGTAATTTAATCTCCCACACAATCCATCCTTCTTCTGTGGTCACAAATGGACATACATCGTAATAAAAGGATTTTCTGCGTAACTAAGGAATTTTCTGTGTAACTACTCTTATGAAACTGTTTGTGTAGCAAGATACACCTATGACAGACCTATTAGAGGAATTAAACGCAAAATGAATTTTTGCGAGATGTATCATTTTTCTTGCGGGTGAACGATATGATCTTAATATTGGTGTAAGTTTGAAGAATGGAGAACAACAGTGATATAAAAAGTCTTTCAAAGTGAATGTGTACTAGCTTTTTGCTGTATTTTTTTACATTCCCCTAACACTTTTATAACAAAGCTTTGTTAAAACAACGCCGTGACACAAAACAACATACACTGTCAAAAAGGACAAATGTTTGGCGATTTACGAAAATAAAATATAACCACGAATGAAAATAACAATAACCTCCTCCGGGATTTCACAGCGTTTTTTATTTTTAGAAACCTCAAAAACTAAATTATTTTTGAAATTTAAAGAAGTATTTATAAAAAAAACTTCCTTTTTCTTGCACTGTTTTTCGAAAACGTGTCCAAATAATTTGTATGGAGTATTAACCAGTTTTCTCAACCCGGAATATAGGTTTTTTCCGATTATTCTGAAGTAAAACATTTTCTGTTTCAAAAAACGTGTTTTACAAACACATATGGTAACATGATTTTCAGAAATGTGTTTCTAAATTTTTTTACAGTGTAATAATCTCTATTATCATATTAGATATTCGGTTTTGGGGCTGCTATCTATTCTCCCTTACGGGTAATGTTATCTGCCTATGTTTGGAGCAATTTTTAGGTGCCTTCGTAAATATATAAATACGTAGCACCTATAGTCGTCGTTCGGTCCGCCTATTTGTCTGTCCGTCTGTCTCACTGTCTGTTCGTTTGCATATAACAGACCAAAAACTACCCAACCGAATAGTCTGGAATTTTAATTGCAATATTTTGTCGAGTCGTTTCCATTTTTATGAAAATGGGATGCATAGTTTAATTACACCGCCAGTCAAAAGTTTTCCGTTACATTATGGCCAGTGGGAAAAAAAGTATTTCAAGTGTATTTTAATGATGTTGCAGCATTTTAAACAGAACGAAATTGATATGCAAGTATGAAGTGCCCCTAAAATATACATTCAGTACAATATGCGTTGCATAAAATTTTCATAAAACTAGTTAAACTACGAATACACCTCATTGCCACGTTTGACGTGAAATATCCAACTTGTTATTTTAAATGTACAATATTGAAAAAAAAAAAAAACATATTTTTAATTCAATTGTAATACGGCATGATGAAAGAAAATAAGATCCTAACAATATCTTCTTAAAGTTCTTAAAAAATGGGCGGTTTGGCTATATGTTTTAGTAACATTTTATTCTTACGGCAAACAGAGAAAGGTCAATTCAGCTGAATATGCTTCAATTTCCTTTGTTCTACATTCTACATGTATTTCTACTTTGTTCTACATTCAATACGCTTACCCATGCACGGAACTGGTATAGTGTCAGAATATCTTCAAAATTAACAGATATATTTCAAAATATGACAAAATATTTATATTTGTTATTAAAAATTAATATTTTTAGGGTTCTTTACTTAAAAAGTAAAAACGGAACCGTTATAAGATCACTCCCGTATCTGTCTGTCACAGATATTTTACTCATAAACTATGTAACGTGGAAAGTTCAAATTGGGAGAAGTAATAAAGACTATTAACCCACATATTTACAGGTTATTAAACATTCACAAATATTTTTAGAAAAAAATGTAGAGGGGCTGTTTAAGTTATTTAAAAAATATTTTCTTTGTATATCGTGTGAAAGGATTTGTAACGCTGAACTGAAAAATACATTTCTTTTAATTTTAGGTATTACATTTTTAGAGATAATGTCGAAAATGTAGTGCAAAAATATGTCAAACCCTCTCTATTTCAGAATCTACTGAAACTAAAATTATGAAAAAGTTAGAGGTAATAGACTTGAATTTATTCCTTGCAGGAAAATTATAGCAATTTCCTTAGGTCACATAGTTTTTGAGAAAAGAGCATTTTCCCCTTACACACAAATTTCGACTAGCGGGCATTCAGCAAAAGTGTTGAGCAGCGCTGGGGGTACCTATCGTAGCACATATGTAAAAGCATTGTTGATAATGATTTTCGAAAAAAATCATCGGTAACTAACCGAGATATTAACTCTTAAAAAGACGGACGGTTTGGACTTACAAAATGACAAGGATGGAGTACTCTACGTGCCATCGTTTTTTAAAGCGTAGATAACAACTTTTAGTGATATATTTGTGTAATGGAATGCCCTGTAGCTGTATAAAAGCAATAAACGTCAAATTGTTAAAACAATACTAATTTAATTAGAATTAATCACATAAATACTATGGAATTCGCGACTAGTTTGCATTGAGTGGACCTCTCAATACGCCACCTGTATCTTTAAAAATTAATCATAATCGTATTTGGAAAAACGCGGCACTGACCTAAGCGGTGCAAGCATTGAATTTTGCGACCTTCTTTCGAAGTGCTGTTAGTACAATGCCAAGCTTAAACTTTGAATAAGGATTTTGTTTTGCCTACACTGCAAATAGAAAAGATTATTACTACGCTGAATTTTGCTCTATGAAATGCCAAGTGAAATTTTAATATGCACTGCTTTTGTTGTCAGTACTGAATTAATTTCATAATAAACATATTAGGATAAGATTAAAAAAGATTTATACAGAATAGCAATATTCGATATTATTACTCACACTTGACCGTTTATTTGATTTTGGAGTACCTGTAAAATAATTGCATTATCATTTAGAGCTTAGATTCCAGTTTAGAGCAGGGTGAGTAATATGGAAAGCATTCTCGGAAAAAAATCCGTGAACTATGTTTAAAAAATTTTACGTAATACAGTTTGTCTAACCTGAAAATAAAGGAAAAATTATTTTTTCAGAAGTCGCATTTAAATATTTCTTATCTATATTACTTCTTGTCTATAAAATTAATCTTGAAATGTCAATTAAGGTTTATTAGGGTTTTTATATTTAAAAGTAAAAAATTCGTTCTTAGAAATATTGTTTACGTTTCTTTTGGCCTTCCTACGTCCCGTTCAGGTATCTGACTCATTACTTCCTATTTACAAAGTCTCTTTAGGGACACTGTGCGCCTCGATTCTCGGTAAAGGCTGAAGAATTTTTTCGGAAAGTGCTGCAAATTTTGACATTTTAAATCGAATTTTTAGACACGAGAACTCGGTAATTGGTAAAAAAACTAATGACGTACGATAATAATTACTTATAATACAGAATTTGGATTCATTTAACGCAAAAAAAAAAAAAAAAACTGCTCGATTTCAAATCACATCAATAAATAGACCTGTAAGTGTCATGGTTTTGGCTAAAAAATGAGTCAAAAATTATGTCAGAAAATTTCATGTTAAGCAAGGAAAAATGTATTTTTTTTTAGATCCGTCGTAAATACATATCACATTCAGGCATGATATTAAAATTATTTGAAATCGAACAGTATTTTTGGTTTTTAAAGTTATTATCATCTTGAGTCAAAAGATGTACAAAAAAATTAAAAATTCAAAAGATAAAGAATTCCTCGAAGTGTTCAGTCTTGATACAAGGATTCCGGCGCATTTTATGTTTCGCCTTGTGCTTTAGAAAATGGTTTCGCGCAATATTTATTTTAATTATTATAACCATTGTTGCTACTCGTATGTTTAAAACTACATAGTGTTACTCGCCAGCGTTAAATTCTCGCCAAATTTGGCAATAAAATAGATTGCCATAAAAGAAGTCAATTTGGCAATTGCTAACTCATTTTCCGTAATTCTCATTCAAATTCAGTAAACGTGATTTTCCATAAATTTACTTTAACTCTTGTAATCATTGTTGCTTATGACTCATACCCTTAAAACTACATACTCATATTCGCCAGCGTCAAATTCTTGCCTCGAATTGGCGACACCTGGTGAGTTAGTGCCGAACTTCGCGACCAAAAATAAATCGCCATAAATTAAAGTAATTTGGATAGAGTTGACTAATTTAGAGAAATTCTCATTCAATTTCAGTATTAAATCTTCTATAATCGGTTTTCACGCATTTCAGCTTGATGCGTTCGTGTATAATTAGCTGAATTAAAAAAAAAAAAAAAACAGGGAAAAGTGAAGTAACCCTTTGCTGCCAGTACAAGGCAGAAAGACTTTTTTAATGAACAAAATGTCTGGAACTATATGATTGCAAAATGTTACCTGTGCAAATTCAACAAGTTATTTGTTGGATGTTGTGCGTATGTTGTTTCTGTATTGTAGTATATAGATCTGAGATTATTTTTTTTTAAATTTACAACGTTACTTTGATACAACAGAAAAAACTTTATAATTTTACACGGTAAACTATGAATATTTATGTAAGGAAGAATGTATATAAATCGTATTCCACTATTAAATAAAAACGAAAAAAGAGCTATAGACGATTCTTCATGTATTAATTATGCATTTTTTTACACTTATATTGAATTGGAATATTTAAAACTTTATTGAACTTAATAGTTACTTTTTGACAGATTAACAAAATATTTTTAATTCTATCCATATATTCAGAAACATGGGAGAATCACGTGATTCATTTACATACATATATTTGTATATAAATACAAATTTGTATATACATACAAATATATGTATGTAAATAAAGAGAAGATAATCAAACGCATTTTGCTACAAGATGAAATCAAAATAATAACAATAATAATAATATTGAGTGAAAATGCAGAGCATCCTAAAATAAACTACCAGATTTTTAAGTTCAGTAACAAGTAAATGGGGGAAATATATTTGAGTATATTGAAGTGGGGTATTTCTTTAGTAAGCTTCTTTGCTTTAGTTCCAAGTATTAGCTCTAGAGGTCGCTGAGTCAAACGAAAATGTCAGAACACCCAAACTATCGATTAAAAATGGATCAGCAGTAAACCAGTTTTTAACGATTCGCCCTGCTTAGCAGTTTAAGAGTAACAAAAACAGAGTGGAAAGGGTGGGGTGAAAAAAGTTTGCATGTTAAAATAAAAATATTATTTTGAGCATAATGACAGTTTGAGACAGTGCAGCCCTGTTATTGGCCAAATTTGGAGCTTCAACGATGAAGTTTAGAAACGAAATTTCCTAATTTCCAGCAAGAATGGCTTTAATTGCTGTCATTGTTTACTTGTTATTCATTTTTTAAATCGCCAGTTTTTTTTAGAATACCCTATTCATAACTGAAACATATGTATATATATATATATATATATATATAACCATTAATTAAACATAACCTCCCACACAACCAAAGACTTCCGTAGGACATTCTATAAAGATACTACAGATCCTATAGTTCTCATATCCTGAATAAGACAAAAGTTGATGTCGTCTGGACGTCATACATAGGAAGAATTCGGAAGAACTGTCCTTAAAACGCAGAAAGACATCTTCTGGCCCGAATAACCTGCGCACATGCGCAGAATTCGTACCAGAAGTGAAATACTTCTCAACTTTTAGCTATCCGAGCGCCATTATTTGTCAGTCGCCTTTTACTGCGTCACTTCTCAAACAGACCACGTTTTTTTATTTCAAATTATTTTACTTCTCCTGCACTTCGCACTTCCATTTTTATCAGAATTTAAGGAATTCTTTCCTATTAATTTTGAAATCCAAGGTAAGTAAATTTTCGAAATTTCTATACTATTTAATTCTTAACTAACCTATCTTCTGTCAAACACATATCCTGTCAAAAAATATTTGTTTGATTACGGTAGCAGTAAATTTATATTAAAAGTTTTAATGAATACCTAAATATCTTGTAAGGTATTTAACCTTGCACTACCCGCATCATTTTGCACGCACGAGCAAAACGCTCACATTCTGTGAAAAGTTTTAATTTTCGTTGCAATAACATTTAAAATTAAAAGCGGGAATATTATCCTCCCTATCCATCTTCCATATCCTATTTTAATCCTTTATAAGTCATAAAATATCTAAATAGAATCTTGTGATTATCCTAAAGACGTACTAGAAATCCCTAAAACTATCCTTCTTATTCCTAAAAGAATTCTATTTATTCCAGAAAATATCCTATTTTTATCCTTCATATGTCAAAAAAGTTCAAAATGTATCCTAAAATTGGTTTATCATGTCCTGAAAAATTCATAAAATGTCTTATTACGGACACCCAGAAGATGTCAACAAGTGGGACATTTTGACTGCCTGTGGAATATTTTGCAACCTTCTCTCGCGGGCCTCTCTTAGCCAGGCGGGCGCCGCGAAGGATCACGTGACGTTTGAGAGAATTGATATTAAAAAACATTTTTTCTTTCTTGTTCCTTTTTTCAGTTGGTTTTGTGAATGTAAAATATGAACGCAGTAAGTAGACTGCATTTTTTCTCTTGGTCTTCTAAAATTAGAAGAAATGTTGTTTTAATTTTAAAAGGAAAATTTATCTCGAGCATAAAATCATGCTATTGTTCTTTATGGCTTCTTAATAGAAGAAAATAGTTGCTGGAAATTTAATTGTATTTAGAATCATGACTTCTAGAAGGAGCAAAGCAACTAAATATGTTTCATCTGTAAATATGTAAATAATATACATTATGTATATATTCGAACTGTAAATAATAATCTACAAAAAGTTCTAGTGATGATGCTTATTTACAAATGATAAACACAAAAGTAAAAACTTTTATTTGTGAAATATGATGACTTTAATATGATTTAAATGGAATCTTGACTTCTTATAATAATGCTCTCCCTATAAAAATTTCGTGAACTGTGATTTAATTGTGGAATAACTTGAAATTCTTCAAGTTTTTGGTGCCTCAACAACCGGGAAAAAAGGTAAGAAATACCTTTATTATTCTGCATGACTGTTGATTTTTTGAAAATATACATTTTTCATGATAATTTATTTTGAAAACTGAATTTAATTTTAAACATGGATAAGACAGATAAACTTAAAAGTAAAAGAGCTACTGTTCGTGCAGCCATTACGAAATTAATCACAAAATGTGATACATTATTATCTGTTGATATTGATAAAACTGATTGCGACTCATTAATGGAATCATTAGAGCTCGTAAATGAAAAGGAAGCTCAACTAAAGGAATTAGATTCCGAAATAGATGAGCTAATTCAGGAAAAAAACTGAATATGAAAAAGAACTAAAATCGGTAGAAGAATATTCTGAAAAAATATCCAGTTTGAAATTTAAAATTAAGATGAGGCTTAAAAAATGTAAAATCGAAACTGAACCAAAAGTTGTACTAGAATCAAGTAACGGTTCAAAAATCGGAAGTAAACCAGTTTCGGCAGTGAAGCTTCCTAAACTTAACATAGAAAAATTTTCTGGTGATGCAAGCCAGTTCTTAGAATTTTTTAATTTATTTACTAGTGCGATAGATTCAAACGAATCGTTATCAAAAATTGAAAAATTCCAATATCTCAAATCCTTGTTGTCTGGTCCTGCATATAATATTGTATCTGGTTTTGAACTGACAGATCAAAATTATTCTACTTGTTTAAAATTGTTAGAAGAGAGGTATGGTAAGCGGGAAAATATCATAAACTGTTACATGAATAAAATTCTAAATCTTGAACCAGTGAAATCCTCTAACAATGTTACTTCTTTAAGGAAGCTGTACGATAATATTGAAACTAGTATGAGAAATCTTGATGCGTTAGGAGTAACATCAGGCTCTTACGGCCATTTATTACTACCAATACTAATAAGATTATTACCCGAAAATTTGTTACTAGATTTTCATCGAAAACGTGACCCCGATAAGGACTGTGAAGTCACCGATTTAATAAATTTTATTAAAACGGAATTAAGATGTCGTGAAGCTACTAATTTGGTAAACAATTCCCAAACCAAGACTTATGAAAATTCTAAAACTAAATATGAAAATCCTTCAAGTAAATATCAAAATTTTCCGCAAAAGAAAAATATACCTTCAGCTGCTGCTTTAAATACATCTACAAAACAGTTTTGCATATTTTGTAAGTCTTCTGATCATGTAGGACTAAATTGTTCGAAATTCACTGATGAACAGAAACGATATAAATTAAAGAAAGAAGGTCGCTGTTACAAATGCTTTTACAAGTCCCATTTATCAATTAATTGTAGAACAAAAATTAACCCTTGTTCCAAATGTGGTAACACTACCCATAGTACTTTGTTTTGTTTTAAAGAAACAGCAAAAGAAAATCCTGAAAAAGAAATGAAAGGTGCAATTGTATCTATGATGTCGGAACAAAAATATAAACAAAATAAAGCAACATTATTGCAGACTTGTACAGTTTCTGTGTCTGCTGGTAAGGAATGCTTGTTGGCTCGCGTTTTATGTGATAGTGGTTCAGAAAAATGTTTTGTGAAGAGATCTCTAGTACAAAAATTAAAATTGAAGCCATTGCGAAGAGAAAATTTATTAGTTTATCCTTTTGGGCGGAGACGCCCTTATGAATCTTGTTATGAAGTAGTTGCTCTAGAATTATCCAGTGTTGTGCAACCTATTAACTCGATAAATATCGAAGCTCTTGTGGTTGATAATATAACTGGGGCTTCTGTGAAAACACTAGAACCAGAACTTCTAGACATAATGAGAACAAGAGGCTTTAAGCCTGCTGATACAGGTCTTGAACAGGAAATAAATATTTTGCTAGGGTCTGACTTTTTGTGGAAAATATTAAAGGGAATCGAGGGAAAATTGACAAAAGAATTATACGTTGCAGAAACTATTTTCGGTCATACGGTGCAAGGGCAAATAGAGTCTAATAAAAAAGAAGTAGCTTGTTTGCGTGTTTCAGTTGAAAATATAAATACCCAACTGAAAGCATTTTGGGATCTTGAATCAATTGGCATTGCTGAAAGCAATGAAAAGAACATTACCGATCATGAGGTAATAAACGAATTTAAAGAAAATCTAAAATTCGTAAATGGGCGTTATGAAGCAAAATTATTGTGGAAAGATTCTCGCGAATTACTTAGAAATAATCTTGAAGTAGCAAAGAAGCGGTTTTCTAGTTTAGAAAATAAATTCTTGAAAAACGATTCTTTATTTAAAGAATATAACTCCATTTTGCTAGAGCAGTTTAATGAGGGTGTAATTGAACTGTGCACCGAGAAAGATTCTAATAATTCCTATTACATGCCACACAGACCTGTTATCCGTGACGATAAAACTACAACAAAAATGCGCATAGTCTATGATGCTTCTTCCAAATATGGTGATTCTCTATCATTAAACGAATGTTTGAATCACGGCCCTAACTTAAATCCTAATGTTTTAGACATAATTTTGAAATTCCGTTTACATAAAATTGCCTTTTCGGCTGATATTGAAAAGGCTTTTCTGCAAATATCTGTAACCGAGGAAGATCGCGATTATCTTAGATTCTTATATTATGAAGATTTTGATAAGAATAAAAACATAGTACCCTATAGAATGACCAGAGCTACTTTTGGTGTTACCTGCAGTCCCTTTATCCTTGCTTGTACCATTAAGCACCATATTAATAAATATAAAAGCTCTCATAATAAAACATTTGAAATCCTAAATTCTTCTTTTTATGTTGATGATTTGTTTTCAGGAGAAAACTATGTTCTAAAAGCCTTTAATTTAACTAAAGAAGCTGTGGATATTTTGAAAGAAGGGGGGATGAAGTTAAGAAAATTTGAAAGCAATTCTCAGGAACTTAGGAAAAAATGGGTTGACGAAAACATTCCTGTTTCTAGTCCCGAACCCCCAAATACTTCCTTGAAAATTTTAGGATTGATCTGGAACAATACAGAAGATAAATTAGGACTAGAATTACGACCATTGTTAGAAAATTTAAGCAATGATTCTTGTACAAAACGGAACGTTTTGAAAATTGCAGCTACGTTGTTTGATCCAGCCGGATTTATTGCCCCTTTTGTTATTCGTGTCAAATGCCTTTTGCAGCAATTGTGGATAATGGGAATATCATGGGATGAAAGTTTTTGTGGTGAACTAGAAAATAATTGGCAAAATTGGCTTTTAGAAATCCCTGATCTCACACACTTGAAAATTCCCCGACACTATTTCAACAACCTGATCATGGAAAAGGAGCATCTCCAACTGCATATTTTCACTGATGCTAACCCTAATGCGTATGGTGCAGTGGCATACTTACGGTATCCAATTTCTAATGATAAATTTAAAACTAGTTTTATAATGTCTAAGTCTAGGGTTGCTCCCTTGAAGAAGTTAACTCTTCCTCGTCTTGAACTCATGGGAACACTTATTGGTGCCAGAATGGCAAAGTTTATCACGAACGTTATCCAAGTAAATAATACTATTTTCTGGTCGGACTCAGAAATTGTTCTTCATTGGCTTAAAGGGCCAAAAGAAAAATGGAAACCATTTGTTAGTAATAGAATAGCTGAGATTCATAATTTGTCTGATCCTAGTTTATGGAGACATTGTGATGGCAAACTTAATCCCGCAGATTTAATAACAAGAGGTTGTTCTGTGAAGCATTTAATAAATTCTCAAAAATGGTGGTATGGTCCTGAATTTCTTTCCCTTCCCGAAAATCAGTGGCCTAGGGTTAAAATTGCTGCATCTCGATTACCTGATGTTTCTGAAGAGAAGTCTAAAAAAGCAGCCATCATTTCTTGCGTTCTTCAAACAAATAAATCTGATGAAATTCCCATTTTTATTCTTGAAAAGTATAGCTCCCTAAAGAAATTGTATCGAGTAACTGCATGGATATTTAGATTTATTTCTAATGTAAAATTAAAGGTAGAAAAAAGAAAATTTTCAGAATTATCAGCTGAGGAAATGTTACATGCTGAAAATTTTTGGTTAAAGCTAGTGCAGGAAGAAAGTTTCCCTGAAGTTATTAAAAGCTTGAAATGTAGCACGAGTATCCCTAAAGAATTGAATCTTCTACAGTTAATTCCTATGTTGTCAGATGAAGTTTTGCTGTTGGTACGAGGACGGTTACAAAAGTCTGATTCCTCATTTTATGAAAAACATCCCCTTGTGATTCCTGCAAAACATAAATTGACTGAAATAATCGTGAAAGATGCACATGTAAAAGTTTTTCATTCAGGAATGTCGAGGACATTAGTACAAACTCATAAAAAGTTTTGGATTTTAAAATCTAGACAGTGCATAAAATCAATCCTAAACAAATGTGCAATCTGGAAGAAATCTAACGCACGCCCTGGTGAACAAGTTAGAGCACCTCTAAAACATATCTTGTGTTTACCTACCATAAAAGTGAACGATTTGATTTTACTAGCAACCAAAGAATCTTTAGTGAAATGCTTCCGTTTACGTGAAACTCTTCTGAATCATTTCTGGAAGCGCTTGAAAAATGAGTATCTTCTCAACTTACAATCTGCTCACTACACGAACCAGAATAAAACTTCTGACTTTGAAATATATGATGTGATTTTTATGCATATGAACATGTATCAAGAACTTTCTGGAAGTTAGGTATTTGTGGACAGAGATTAAAAAAAAAAAAAAAAATGAGGTCTTATGAACTGAAGGCAAATAATTCCATCATTAAAAGACCTATTGATTCTTGTGTATAATTTAGAGGTGAAAAAACTCTGAACTTTTTTATTAATAGAACTGAAAAAAAAAACTTTCATTTCATTAAGAGACTAAAAAACTCTCATGGACATTTGACTAAACAAATCTTGAACTCTTTTTGTTATTGACTTTAAAAAAAAGATTTTTATTTTTTTCACTTAAAAAAAAAATGTTTCTTGTTTGATAATATTTCTAATTTTTAGTTTAATTTTTTTTGTGATGATTATTCTAGAAAAGTTGTATAGATTTAAATTGTTCTTTCTATTTTTAGTAGCAGAAACATCTTGGCTAATTTTTTAAATTGTTTATTATTTTATCGAAGCCCAGTATGTAAGTATATATTTTGATTTTGTATTGTATTTATGTATAGTGTAACTGATAATTTTTTAGAATAATTTTTATTTCTACTTTAATTATTTGAATCCCCATTTTGATGAACCCTTGTTCATCGGGGGGGAGTTTGTGGAATATTTTGCAACCTTCTCTCGCGGGCCTCTCTTAGCCAGGCGGGCGCCGCGAAGGATCACGTGACGTTTGAGAGAATTGATATTAAAAAACATTTTTTCTTTCTTGTTCCTTTTTTCAGTTGGTTTTGTGAATGTAAAATATGAACGCAGTAAGTAGACTGCATTTTTTCTCTTGGTCTTCTAAAATTAGAAGAAATGTTGTTTTAATTTTAAAAGGAAAATTTATCTCGAGCATAAAATCATGCTATTGTTCTTTATGGCTTCTTAATAGAAGAAAATAGTTGCTGGAAATTTAATTGTATTTAGAATCATGACTTCTAGAAGGAGCAAAGCAACTAAATATGTTTCATCTGTAAATATGTAAATAATATACATTATGTATATATTCGAACTGTAAATAATAATCTACAAAAAGTTCTAGTGATGATGCTTATTTACAAATGATAAACACAAAAGTAAAAACTTTTATTTGTGAAATATGATGACTTTAATATGATTTAAATGGAATCTTGACTTCTTATAATAATGCTCTCCCTATAAAAATTTCGTGAACTGTGATTTAATTGTGGAATAACTTGAAATTCTTCACTGCCCGAAGGAGTCTTTAGGACGTCATAAGAAATTTCAGGATGTCCTCTGAACGTCACAACATCCTACATGTGACATCTTCTGGGTTCCTTGAGGACGTCCTTGTGTTGTGTGGGCTACCACCATCAAAAACCGTAATATTATGAATTAAAGCTGTAAGTATAAAAAAAGTGCCAAATAATTTATTATACGAATTATTATGGAAGAAAAAAGAAGAAAGTGGACACCGACAAACAATGGAAAAGCTCATATATTGAATTGCGTTATCAAGGGCACAGAATTAAATGATATAAGCAATATGGTTGTTTTCTGTGAATATATATATATACATATAAATTTCATTCAAACATCCCTGTAAATGAAAGATCCAAGTTCTCTTTGAAATAACTCTCGTAATGATAACATATTTGATTTCTAAAATAATGGCAAGTTCTTTCCCTGTATAGAATTCTAAATCGAGTATTTTATAAGCATAGAAAAGTGTGTTATACACAACTAATTACTTTTTTTAGTTGATTTAATACTTGATATCAAATTACACTGTGGTCGATATATATTTATATTATTCAAATAAAAGTTTATGAGCTTCTTTGACTTTTCGGGAGGAGAAGAGATCCATATAAAATAAAAATGAGGTTTTTTTTTTTTTTTCAAACAGCGGACCAGTATCAAAATCTTGGATTGTACAAATGATTAAAAATATAATAAGTAATTACATGAAAACAGAGCAATTTATTTTTATGTTATGTGTGGTCTAGTAGTAAAACTCTGCGTTTAAAGAACAGATAGAAAAGTCTCGAATATTTCTAAATGGGTATAACTTGACATTATTAAATTTTAAAATGTGAGAACTTCTTGAGTTATTATTAACCAATATTTTTGTTGAATTAAACCGATTAGATAAGAGATGGCGATTGTGATCAAATTTACAAACATTGACATTGATATTTGACATTTTTGCAAAAATATGTATACATATATCTGAATTTTGAATTAAGTTTCTTGCAGATGTCCTAATTTTTAATGATAAAGGGTTTACGAAATTGCAAAATGTAAGAGCATTCAAAAAATTAATTAAAAGTATAGATATTTTTTAAAAAAATACGCTTCTATTGATGCACTAAAAAATAGAAAATATTTTTTTAAATTTTCAAAATTTTAAATTTTCAAATTAGTCTCAATCGCAAAACAAAAAATTGTAAGATGCTTATAGAAATACCTCATGTAAATTGGAATTTTAACAGCATTCAAAACATATGTTGATTTTATTTGCTTTATTTTTTTTCCATTATTTAGGCAAATTATTATCAATAGTTTTGATTAAAATTGACCTATTCAAACTTAATTAAGATATACAAATTTTAATCATTATATTATTATTGCAATCATACAAAGCTCATCAGGAAGTGAGTGAAAAATTGATTACAAAATTACACTTTTACAATTTTGAATATTAAATTAACAGCGTGTAAAAAATACTGGAAACAATGCTGAGCTCTAAACTTTTAACGAGAATGTAAACAATTTGAAATAAACAACAATTACTTTATAACAAAGGAAATTGAAAACAAATCTATATTGTTGAAAGAGTTAAAAACAACGTTGAATCATTTTTAAAGCTGTTACTTTTAATACTAAGTAGTATTGTTGAACAAATTGTTTTTCTAACAATGACAGAAGCTTTCAATTTCGTTTTGTTCTGGTAAAAATATCCTTGCTTGATGTTTGCTATGAGCTATGGTTAAACGATTTTTGCTTTAAAACGTTTGATATTTTTAAAGATTATTATATTTTGATGTATGAGTTTTAAAAAATGAATTTTAAAGGTTTCTTAGAGAAATTTACGTAAGTAACAGCATTTTTCAAACATATATATACTTTTAAATTACGATATACATTTGCTAACATGGTTGCTATGAAAAATCCGGGACAGACCAGATTGACAGCGCCAGTAATTGCGACAAAAACAATAATTATACAATAAATATTTCTCTTTCTTGTTTTCTTTTCTGTCTTTAATTGTAACTGCATAGTAAATGTTATATAGTAGCCAAATTAAACCCTGTAGCAAAAGTATTTATATACGTATACTAAGTGTATAATATAAAATAGCATAGATAAAGTTATAACGTAATATTTAAAAAAATACCTGTATTCTGAATTGAGAAAACTGATGGATAAATTATTTTAAAAAATGTTGGAAACTTTTCTGAAAATGAGAGGCAGCAAAAGAAACTTTTATACATGTCTTGAAAAAATAAAGTAAAATAGAATAAAATACATTTAATCCACAATAAAAAAATGGGGAAATTTAGAAGATAAATATTCAATTACTTTGATCTTAAAAGGCTTCAATAGTATTTAAGCTCTATAATTTTGTATAAGTAAAATGCAAATATATTTCTATGTATATACACCAATTATGTATGATGAATTATAATTGCTGTTTGTGCTATACTTACATTTCTAAGTCTATATTTTTCTAATATATATTTTCAGATTTCGATCTCGTAAAGATTTCGTTGACGACCAGGACAGTAGAAAAGAAGAAAAGTATTGGAAAATTTTGAGAAAAGAAGTTGTAATTGATAGGTATAGAAATTCTTGATAATTTTCTTTTTTTTTTAAATTTCTATCGAATGTTTTATCAATTGTCTGGTTCAATCATTCACCTGTACTGATTTTTTTCCATAAAACTATGCACGCAGCAAACAACACTTTCAAATATTTTTGTATGCTTATCTTAAATTTCTAAATAGAAAACATACATTTTTTCCCTGCTTGAATAATGACGGGCGAAAGATAGGATTTTTTAAATTGCTCATTTATTATTAATTAGTTAAAAAAATATATTCCTATGAATGAAAAAAATCTTTTAAGTGTTTGAACAAAAAACTTTAGATTATGGAGTTTAATCGCTTAACTCTAGTATGGTATAGTGTTAAGATATTGATATTTAATAATACTATAATTTATTAAAACGCTATTAGTTAGTTATTCAATACGTATTATAAGCTAATTTATGATATATTTTCTTACTTTTTTATACCGACACTTCTATGTCTCTACAGATATATGAGTAATGGGCTCTAGCTTATTTTATATTATATGGTTTTTTAAAAAATGTTTTTTTATTATTTATGTTCAAAAGCAAAAATAAATGTAGCTAATTAATAATAAAAAATCCACAGGATGAATGTGTTCACAGGCAGTGTTGCCAGACGGGCTACTTTTAAAAAAAACAGATTCTTGATTAGCACCACTTTTTTGAAATGGTATAATGAACCTTATTTAATGACATATCAATTAAGGCATAAACAAATGGAATTTTACCGTTTCATAAAAGCGATTCCAATCAAGAAATCTGAATTTTAAAAAAGTAGCCCACTGACAACACTGTTCACGGGACCGTTCGGATCGTGTCTGTGAACTGTCATAGCTCTAATCTGTATTTGTACCACTTACTGGGTCTATCAATTTTATTTAAATCATTTTTCACGATATACTGTTTATATTCAATTTAGTGCATTTTAAAAATTCACTCAGATTCAAATTCGATGGGTAATCTTATTTATTTAGAGTTTTATTTGATAAATAATTACTGTCAGAAAAAATGGATCATGCCGTAAATAGGAAGTTAACAAATGACTAGATAGTTCAATAAATGAATCAAAAAATAAAAACAACAAGTTAGAAAAGAAGCCTAGTAGTTGCTTTCAATGTAACAATTTGTTGACAGTGTTACCTGTGTAATATATAATATGTATATATATATATATAGAGAGAGAGAGAGAGATTCAGTATATAAGGTGTTCCTGATTTCGAATTAATATAACTAAGGCTTTAATACAGTAAAATCATTTATTTTTACACTGTTATCTGTGAAGGAAAATCTGTGATGTTTTTTACATTACTTCTTTTTTTATTATTATTAAACTTTAATATGAGCTCTCCCTGTTTCCCAGCAAACATCTGACAGGTCGCCGGACCTCCAATCAGGTGCGCTTTAAACTGTTTAAACCAATGAACACTGAGTGTGTTCAGAAGTGCACTTCGCGCCGCGCGCGCGCTCAGAAGTTTATGCCATGGTCTTATCGAAGAAAGGAATTTTAACATAATTCAATTATTTCATTATTTTTATGCTTCAAAAAAGGTAAAACCAACGACTATATTTCTTTATTCTTCCAAAACATGGTTTACGTAACAGGAATACATGCCTATGTTTACTCAGATAAAATTTAAAATAGTCGGGAAAAACATCACGTGACCTTCTTTATCTACTTTAGCCCATTTGGCATTTACAATTAGTTAACCAACCGCACACAAACTCCGCGCGAGCTGCTCAAAAAAATTGTGTGGGCGATTTGATCACGTGATTGTGCGTTTTCTGCTTATGTGTTATTGGTTGTGCTTTGTTTGGTAGGTTGATTGATACAATTTAAGAATTCAACTGGTGATCTAAAAATTTTAACAATTTTCTTTTTATTTATTTAAAAATGATTTATCAGTTGATTTATATCTTCCATGATAAATAAAATGCTGTTAGTAAACCAAGATTGTGATATCAACATATGAGATTTGTTTGTAATCTACTATACTGGATGGATTTCAATGGAATTTGCACTGTTAGTTAGACAGTTTTTCAGAGAAGGTTTTAATATGTATATTTCTTATTTTATGATTGCATATTTTAATACCGTGTGGATAACAGACCAAAATACATCATAAAACATGAGAAATAAATGGCATTCAAAATTCTGTTAGTATAAGCAAAATACTTATTTATACTTTCAGTAGAAAATTTATAAACATTCTAATCATACTTTATTCACTACAAAACTAGACAGCAGACCTATATATTTTATCTCTTTAAAAATATATGTACAGATATTTTTAGTTAAAATAATCTACAACTATTACATTTTATTTTTATAATGTTCAAAGTAAAATATGATTTCCAGCCTAGTCTCGATAAAAATTCACTCGTAAAGTACTCAAAAAAAAAAAAAAAAAAAACTCAAGGAATTATCCTACGTGCGATATATATTATTTTTTCATTTGGATTTGCTTAATGTTTATATCATTATACATATACATACTTAGAAACGAAACTTTGAATATTTAAAAGGCGTTCAGATGTAAAACTTTCATCTCGAAATACCTCATTTTCTCACATTTAAATAAGTATTTTATTATTATAATAAAAATACACGTGCCTCTGTATAATAAAAATAAAAAATATATCTTCATCAAAAATATCTTATTTATTATGAAAAATATAAAACAACCAATAAACAAAACAAAAAAAAAAATTGTAACACAATGTGGGATCGAAAGGATTCGAACCCAGAATCCCTAGTCTCGAGTTCACTGCCTTATCCATTCGGCCATCTAGCACACATTGCTTCTGCAACAAAATATCTTTATAATTAGCACCTTAATTAATCAAATCCATGATCTGTTCCTGAACATACTACGTGTCTGTTTGTACACTACCTGAACACACTACATCCATGATGTAGACCTACTCCATGTTCCTGCCTCCTGAGCTCGCGCGCGCAGCGCGCATGCTTCTTGAACACACTCAGTGGTTTTGATTTTGGGGGATCTTCTCTGTACGTACTGCGAAAATGACATTGTACCACAATAACAAACGTAAACTGTGTGTACAACAACACGCACTGAGCTTTCTGCTGTAAACTCATCATGATTGCTGTTAACCTATTAACAGCTCAAACTATTAGGTTGAGGTTTTTAACATATCAGAAGAACGTCGCTTGCCACCACAAACTTTGAAGGATAATTTTCGCTGTATTTGGTCTTAAAAATTTGTGTCTTTAAGTAAGGTCAATTTTCTAGATGAAAATACTGGTGGGTATGTAAATAATTAAAAAATGTGGATTTATTTTGACCGTTGCGTGAACGTAACACCAGCGGGTAATGGGTTAATGACTAAAGAGCGAAATCGCATCGAATCACAAAGTGGCGTCAGTGGAGTTCAGAGTCATCACCACTGCCAAAACTCCTTCAGATTTTGTACGATATCACGTTTGTTTCTAATCGATTGATAACATATTTGTCGTGTGATCTATTTCTCAGTCAGGGACACCTTTTTAGATGAACCGGTACATTAATTATCAATTGTGGAAAAATCACGAATATGAAGAATTCAGTTCCGTGGGCTAGATAAAATCGTCAATATTTTAAAATTGTAAAATATATAGAATAACATGTAATATCAATTACATTAATATTAAACTTAACTGAGCAGAATAACCCCATTCCGTTTGATATTTAACGATATAAATATAACATCATGTCTGTCGAAATCACGGCTCCGAACGCAGCAATCACTTAATCCAAAAAATGCAATTTTAACAAAATAGTTCTGACAATCTGTCAAAATGCTGGTATGATGATAGATAAGTTCACATCTATTAAAAATATCTTTATACCCTTGTTTTGAATTTATTTTTCAAAAACTTTATCGTTGAAAATGCACATATCTGGGAAAAGTACCCATATCCGGTAATATTTTTTTAGGTACTTATGTAACTTTGAATTCGTTTTGTCTGTCCGTCTCTTTGTAAGATTGTCCGATCTCTGAGTCGCCTAAATAAACTCAGATTTCCATGTAATTGATATATGTTATTGAGGTATATTATGGCATGATCAGTATTGAAAATTAATTAAGTAGCATTTATATTTTTGAGAAACGGTCAACAGAATTCCATTACTTTATGGTCTTTGGGAAATGGCATATAGTATATGATGCTATTCTATTTCAAATTTATTGAAATTGATACAAATAGCTGAGGGGCACTGAAAGAAGATTGGTGTATGCATAAAATTTTATCGCTCATTTACAGACACACAAAAAATAATTCGGTTACAGTACTGTGCATGAGGAATAACTATTGAAGTGCGTTTCCACTATAGTATGCGTTTTTAAATTTGACTAATTTGTTGCATACTACTTGGTGTGTTTATATTCCATAAAGTCTGTGCATAAATTTTACAGGGCTGCACATAAGAATTTGAGAACATTTTCGTTTATTGGCATAAATTCTTGAAAGAGAAATTTCAGCTGTATTATGCGTTTCCCAGTGAACTAAATTTGAACATATCATGCAGAATATATAAATCTACGGATCATATACAGGGCTTTACAAAAGAATTTGAATACGCTTCTATTTTATGGACGTTAATTATTGTTATTAAACTTTAAAAACTTTTTATGGTTTTTAATTTTTTTTTTCGCTTTTTTTTCGATTTATTTTTTACACCATCTTATTAAATGAAGAAGTTTTGAATGACTGAATATGAAGAAATGAATATGTTGGAAATTATTTCTTACTCTATCCATGACGCATGATTTTTCTTTTTTTTATGTTTATTTATATGTCTCAAATTGTTTTCAGATTCATGTTTGATTCTGCTGAGTTTGATCAGAAAGTTGAAGCTGCCTTCAAGATAATGAAAAGATCATCTGAAGTTCGTGAAGAGGCTTTAAAATGGTTTAAAAGTGAATTAAAAGTAGAAAGAGAAAAGGTGTGGAGAAAGATGATGAGAGAAAAGAATATAGACTTGTCAAGCGCCATGCCTTACTTGATTAAGATAAATCAAGCCGATGCTGCTTGGCGGGATATGGATGATTTATCTAGAGGATATGTATATGAATGGCAGCGTAGAGTTAATTTTACCATCTTGGAAATGTTTATCCTTAGACACAAAGCGTAAGCAACATTATTATTATTATTATTATTATTATTATTATTATTATTATTATTATTATTACTTGCTAGAAATAGAATTGATTATTAATGTTTAAAAAAGCAATTTTGAGTAATGCAATGGCAACTTTTCTAATAAAATACAACAGATATGTTAAAAAATGGTATTGTAATAACAAACATGCAATGTGATAATAGATATTATAAGTGCATTTTTAAGATCAGATTAACTCCATACTAAAATTTAACGCGTTCGACGTAATTAACGGGTCTAATAAAATTAAGATACTCTTGATATTTTCTGACTATTTTAGAAATCTGCTCAATTTTCTTACTTTAAATTAAAATAAATGGTATTTCTAAATTTCATTTTTTAATTAATCTTTTTTTTTAAATAGAAAAATTATTTTAATCAAGTATAATTGCACGGATCAAATGTTGATTATTTTTCTACTCGGAATTTGAAATGAGTAATTAATCCTTTATTAATTTGCCAAATGCTAAATAGTTGAAGACACTGAATAATAATAATTATGAAAAAATTGTGTATTACATTAATGCTCACGAATAGCCTCCGTTTTGAAGTAAAAATACAGCATCAATTAAGAGTTTTCTCAAGTTCAAAATAGCTTCTTTCTGACACACGTTTCTTTCTTCCAAAATACAAGAATTTCTCAGATGTTATTATTTAGCAAAATAAGAAATCTTATAAAGGTTGACATTTTTTTTAAAGGCAAGTGATATTTTTGAAAATGTTGTCATAGTAGATTTAAGGTAATTTTTTCGGACACAACAGCCGCGGCAAGTTCGTCATGAGACAATAATCGATCGTAACTCAAGATAAGAGCATTTCTTTTTGAAATTAGGACAAGTTGACATAAAAAAATAGTTAGAGATAAATGTTATTCCAAATTAACATAGATATGTTTTTTACTTCATGTGTTTAAAAAATTGTTAAACGTGCAGTTCTAAGAGATGTATTTGTACCATACGCTAAGCCACTAAAGTTTATTTTAAGCATTTTCATGATGTATTATTTATTTTCAATTTAGTGCATTGATCCGCACATCCCTGACGTAAAAGAATAAACATTTTCAATTCTCCGTAAAAAAAAAAAAAAAAAAAAAAAAAAAAAAAAAAAAAAAAAAAAAAAATCTTATTTGTGATATTTCTATATAGCATTTTGTGATTACATGAAGCCTACTTACTTCAAACTAATGTTCCTCCCTAGTTTATATTAGCCAGTGTTGTTCGTGGTCCGAAGAAATAACTAATCTGTGGTTTCGAGTTATTTAGTATTTACTAAAAATATATGGATATGACATACACAGTAAAAAAAAAAAAAAAAAAAAGTTTATTTTTCTGAACAAAAAACCTGTCTGCCAAGACACCAGTTAAAAACTGTCTATTTTATAGAAATAATCTGTACTGACTACGAACTTTCTGTTATTTTAACAGATCTTGGCTGCCAGTTCGGAATAAATACAGATTATTTCCATAAAATAAAATGCTTTTTGCTAGCTTCTAGTTGACACATTTTTCTGTGAAACCAACTTTTTTTTTTTTTTTTTTTTTTTTTTTTTTTTTTTTTTTACAGTGTAAAAGGTAAATTTGCCATAAAATAAAATTTCAAGTACTGCAGACTTTAGTTGTCTAGGTTTTGGACAAAATGTTATGATAAAACAATAAGATGATACTCCCTCTGTCCCAAATTAGTTGTTACATTTGATTACTTTTGTACTGATTATCGATTCTGATGATTTTATGATTTTGTATGAACATTTTTCAGAGATTTCAGGGTGCTATGCTACCAATCAACAATATTTACTTACGAAACGTTCCCTCCGTCTCTCCTTAAATATGTACCAAATTAGTTTAAAAAATCCATTGTTCACACGCTTTTAAGCCACGCCCCATTTTGTTAGGATTCTTCCACCAGTAATCGCATAAAACTACATTCTAGCTAATGAATCGTTAATTCTTTAGGAACAAAATTATTTTTATGGTATACTGGTGATAGAGTACTTACAAAATGGTGTCGATCTACTAAACTGCATTGAAAGTTATTCATGACTCCACCCACTTGAAATGTAGCAACTAATTTGGGACAAAATTTTCCATCTAAATGTCGCAACTAATTTGGGACGGAGGAAGTAAATAAATAAGATTATAAATCGTCGATAAAGACGGTATTCCAGGGTTCGTACATATCAAGGGATGCTGACGATTTTAGGTAGTGTAGTACCAGAAAAATCGTAAAGTAGTGTTCGATATATCTGAAGAGTGCTTGAAAGTCCTTGATGCGTACGTACCTTGTATTCGGTCTCATTTCAAGGCTATAGGTGAAACATTTTTAATGAGAATTTAAATGTTAAATTTTTAAAATGTCTTTTGTTTTATATTTTTGTAAATCAGGGGTTTCATTCGTAAATTTCCTCAGGATTGCACCAAAGAAAGCTGTTACTCTCTGAAAAATAAGTCTCTTTATCTGATAACTTTCATAATAAAAGTAGGAAAATTCAAAGCGAACTTCTTTGCTTGACTGAAACTTGTATTGAAATTATTCATTAATAGTACAAATTTTTGTTTCCATATTTATCATTTAGCTCTTATATAACATTCTGTTATAGAAAATACAGTACAGCCCCGATTATCCGCGGAATTGGGTGGCAAGGGCACCGCGGATAATATAAATCGCGGATAACCCGAAAAAGACTGAAAATGGGGGTGCGAACACGAAAAAAAAAAAAAGAAAAATCAACATAAAAACTATGTTTTAATGTACAAAAAACATAATAAAACGTTTAAAATACATACATATGCATAGTTCATCAGAAACAATTGCTTTACGTCTAAATCACTAAAATAAAGAACAGAAACAAAAAACAATGCCATACATAATGTATAAAAAGAGCCGAGTTACACCTTTTAAAAAAAACAGTCACTTGTTTTTGCTTCTTGCTTTGGAAAAACCTTTACTTTATTCTAAATTGCAAACTATTGTTTTTCTTTTAGTATGGAATAATTTTTATCTGGAAAATGAAGTTATTCTTGATGTGCTTTCCCGGAATTTATCATAATAGTATTATATTATTGTTAAATATTTTAATTGCTATGTTCACCTTTGTTTAATAAAATCAAGAAAAGACATAAATACTTTATATCTCATATTTCAAACATGGCAACCAAATCTAGAAATATTCTTCTATTACTTTCGAATGCATGAATTTTTCTGTTTATATTTCTTAGTAAGGCTTATTATATTTTACTTGCTATTGGCTTTAATTTAAAAAAATAATAATAATAATTTCGCTTCGCGGATAAACCGCACCGCGGATAATCGAGGCTTTACTGTATATATAAAAAAAAACAGAAAAACATATTCTAACATTTTAAATGCCAAATGGTTTAATAAAAAATGAAAATAGGTGTATCATAATAAAGTTTTAGAAAAAAAATGTACGAAAACATATTGCAATAAAAGACAAATATTTCTTTATTACTAGAAACCTCAAAAACCCATATATGTTTTAGATTTAAGAAAAGATTTATAAAAAAAAACGTTCTTTTGCTTCCACTGATTTTCGGAAACGTGTTCGAGTAGCTTTCATAGCCTATTAATCCATATTCTCAAACCGGAATATCGGTTTTTAAGATAATACTTATTCTCAAATATACATTTTCAGTTTCGTAATTCAATTCATACATCCAGGATTTACAAATTAATGTTGATTTTAAGATTAATGTTAACGCTGTTAATTTGTTATGTTTGTCTGTAAAACATGCATATTGAAAAGAAAATTGCTTTTTAAAAAAAGAATAGCATCCGAAAACCTGCATTGCGGGTTAAGGAAACTGATTAATGCACTCTAAAGTCTATTGTTTAACGTTTACGAGAATCAGTGGTAGTAAAATTAGCTTTGTGTTTATAAACTTTTTTTTTTTAATCAACGAAATATATCGAGTTCTGAACTTTATAATGAAAAGAATGCATTTTGGAATTATTAATCCCCAAGATGTTATTGTAAATTATCTTTCCTTATCTTATCTTTTCAAGACTAAGAAACATTTGATATATATATATGTATATATATATATATATTTTTTTTTTTCCAGTTGAAGTTTTATGTATTTCTTTAGTAATCTCCTCGAAACTTTCCTTAGATTTGTTGAAATTACTTTAAGGTAGCTAAAGTAAGGTTTTTTAATAAGTTGTTTTTGATAATGTCTTAAAATATTGTTTCCAGGTTGCCTTTGTCTAAAAGAATCAAGAATGCTGTATTCAGAAAGAAAAAATGATGTCGCTGCAAGGCGCTGTATCCTGATCGTGACTTTGATTTCCTGATTGTGACTATTTTACCCGAATGTGACAATTACCCGAATTGTGACTTTTTCTTACCCGAGTTGTGACTTTGTTGTGTTGTCTTTACCATTATTTGACATCTCTTGTTTTTGCTCCTTCTTCCGTATTTGATTGGTGCCATCTATACCATTACGTTCTTTCTCTCCACATTTTCATTACCCAAAATTTTAAATAAAATATTTACCAAATTCTAAGAATCTGTATCTCTTACATAATTTAGTCTAAAATGTTTCAATTTTCTATTTTGAGTTATTTTTATTTAATGTTTTGTAAAATATAAAGTATCCTTCAAATGAAATATGGCAGTGTCAGTTTAATACATAACAATTTAAGAGGCCACTTCAGTCATCAGAAGAAAGAAAAATTATAATGTTAAGTCTATTATTAATATATTATTAAATCTATTATTACTATTATTAGTCTATTAAGCCTATTATTAGAATGTTAAAATCAAAGTGATAAATGTGAATATAAAGCCTCCATTGACTTAACATTAGCGTTTTCGTTTCTCCCCGTGAAAAGTCGGGGTCTAAAGTCTCATTTTTGAGTAGTTGTGATAAAAAAGTCATTTGAAATTCGAAATACAATTTGCATAATAACAATATTTTGTATAGTTTAGGAGATAGGACTTTTTTACTAAAAATTTGTGCACACAGTAAAAAAAAAAAAAAAAAAAAAAAAAAAAAAAAAAAAAAAAAAAAGCTACCGGTGAAGACGATCGTTATACACAAGGCAAAATAATAAATATTGGTTATGCGAATGTATAAAAACAAAATCTACTTTTCTTGTGATTGTTATTGTTTTAAGGAAGCTTTGTACATTCTACTACATATACCTAAACATATTTTAAATTTTATTTTTCAAAATAAATAAATTATATTACTGTAGAATTTCAAACTAGCTTTTAAAATTTTTTGGAGCAAAATACTCTTTCGATATTTCGCAAAATGGTGGCAAAGATAGCCGTATACAGTTGTAATTTCCCACGCTTTCTAGTAGATCTATAATTGAGAAATATAATTTATAAATACTTTTATAATCAGTAGGCTTATAGATACCACTGTAACCGAGAACAAAATGTCATTTTTTGTCAAAGCATGAGAAAAAAATGGGAGTCAACATCGATATTTTTAAAATGTTTATGAGAGCTGAAAAAGTCGATTACATTTGAAAGTTTTACGTATTGTCGTTTCCAACCTTATGAATGCTGACAATATCTAAAAATTTTATTGAGATCAACCGAGTAATATTTTCGGAAACAGTGGTACAAGAAAAAAAACGCCGTTTCAAGAAAAATGTAGTTAAATATATGTTTTTTAAATTTTTTTACACGAAAATAATAAAAATTTAAACTTTCGATTAATCAGCGATTCTGAGGACAGAAGGAACACGTTCCTGTTTCTCCAATTAGGAGTTCGCCAGTGTTCGTCCGAGAACGTTCTCGTGTATCTGCTAGAGCCATAGGAAAATCCGGATATGTAAATACAGTTAACTACCAAAAGTGACGTTTTTTTCAAGTCAAATAAACATGTTTTAAAGAGAATATACATTTTTATTCATTTGTATATCTGTATCTTGGTAGAAAACGCTTGACTGTTCAGTTTTGTCATTTTAAGATACAGGTCCTTCATTGTTATATATATATATATATATATATATATATATATATATATATTGCTTTGGATCACTACTAAAAGAAAAAAAAAAGTATATTTGAGAAGTGATGATTATGGCGTATTATTTTTGAGTTTGGACATTTTTTCCATTATAATTTTGGTTTCAGCGAAGTGGTGAAACATGGTGAATTTGAATAGTCCATTTACCTACCATAATGTATATTTAAACACAGATTTGACTATTTGGAAAAATTAAAATTTCAAACGAACTTTATATTGTTCTAATAACAGCAAAATATTTATAGTGTGTAATTACGGACTCAGAATCTTGTTTCTCATTCGGACATATTAAAATTTTTAATACAGATTTAGGTATATTAATCAGAAATGGGATTTCTTGCTCTAAACAAAAGATCTTTTATAATCGAGTTTATGATTTAATTAGATTCTTTAATCTCTTGAAAATTTTTATTAGAATTTATTATCATCAAGCCAGGGTAATTTTTGTGCAAAGCTTTTACGGAAATGGAAATTATTTGGGAACTCGCTTTTCTGAATTTAGAAATTTGGGATCTACTTTCTGGCACTTCCACGAAATCTTTTTTTTAAATTTTTGATGAAGGAAATGTGTTGGGATCCGGCTCAGAAAACATAAAACCAGGGATGAGAGCGCTCCGACCCAACTGACTGATTGCTAACACTAAATTTTAATGGTATTAATCGCCTTATTTCATGACACAACTTCTGAGATTTAACAAAGCAAAGAATACTATTAAAATTTAGTGGTGAAAATCAACCATTTGGGTCGGATCGCTCTCATCCCTGTAAAATCGAATAGTTATTTTTTTATACATAAACGATCAGGATACTTCTTAAAAAGCTGTCCAAGTTGACGTTTTTTATCGAATTTCTAAGCATGACACCCGGAGCAAATGTCATCAATGAAACAGAATTCTCTTATAAATCAAGATTAAGCACGTATATCGAAAAAAGAAAACGCTATTCTATTCCAAGTTATTTCAATATTCATTTCAGTTTCATGTTTTTACGTTTAAAAATGAGCCCCTGAGAGACTCAGAAAGCTTTTTGTTATTAAGCGGAAAAAAGAAATTGAGAACCGACATAAACTAATGAACATAAAAAAAAATTCTTCTTTTATATATGATTGTTTCTATCACACAAACACACACACACATGTATATATATATACGTGTGTGTTTGTGTGTGAAGTTCCTTGGAAACGGCTAATATCAGGTCGAACGTTTTAATTGGCAAATCGTGGCTAGGATGCTAATTTATTCCGATTTGATATAGGGTTGCAAGCGCTGCGTAACAAATGGCTGATTTTCACCACTAAATTTTAGTAATAATCTTCGCCTTATTAAATGTCAGAAATGCTGTCAATAAATAAAGGAATACTATAAAAATTAAGTGGTAGCAATCAGCCATTTGTTGCGCAGCGCTTGCACTCCTGGATGGGAAGAATATTTCGATCTCTTAAGGTATAACTAACTACATGTGAGAAGACATGGTTGTATTTGCAGTCGTATTATTAATTCTTATGCTCGTTTTCAGTCGCATTATCAATTCATACGTTCGATTGCAGTCGTATTATTAATTCATATTGTCATGGCGTATGGAATGTCATGTAAGAAATATCGCGAGTACTTTTTTTTAATATAATATATATATATATATATATATATATACATATATTTTTAATATACTTCTCCCATTTAATTTCCTTATTTTCACCTTAAAATACTTTTCCCCCCAATCTCAAAATTCCACAATTCCACGCACCGTATCTTAATTTTTCCGTGTTAACATTTATTCCATTTTAAAATATTCTTTTTTCTTCCCTAAGCCTATTTTTCATTTTACAGAGGATGCATTTTAAAATTTTTGCGGAGTTTCTATCATCTTATTACTCTTTTCTTTCATATTTAGTTAAATAGTGTCGTCACTTTTGCCGATTGGCTAGCGCCCGAGACTGCATTATGGTTTTTTCCTTGTCTTTTCTTCTTACGGATACATCAATAAAATAAAATGCACGCTTTCAAAAGGGAACTGCTTCGCTGGTTCCTTTGATTTAAGATCTATCCATATCATCTTCGTGTGCTAGAATATTTGGATTATCTTGAAGTTTGATTTAATTTTACCTGATTTAATGGAATTTAACTTACTTTAAGTCAATAATGTCTTTGAATTTGCTTGTCAACGTTAGATGTTCTGGTGTCATATATAATTAAGATTGTGGATCCTTTCTTTGAAGTATGTCTCTGGCGTAATGAAAATATTCGTCTTAATTCGGTGCTAATCTTTGAACTACGGGAAGCTCTTTCCTAACCTATACTGCTCTAATCATGCGACACTGCTCATAGTTTTTGTATCATGAACTGAGAAAGTGAAAAGGTAAAAATAAATTCAATTACGGCAGCAGCGGCAGCACCATTAGTTACCTTTTTAAAAAATAGTGATATTAATACAATGTTGTTAAAAATATGAGTATTTTAAAGTTATTATTTTAACATTTTAGTGAACAGACATGGTCTTAAGATATGGGAATAGAATTCATAGAAGATCTCATTCTGTTGTTAATTTTAGTGCCCCTTTAGAAAATCCTCTTTATTTGTTTTTATCGGGGATGAACCAAAAACTAATGTGGAATTGCACTGTTTTTCCTCTAATCCTGAATTGGGTAAAATCGGAAATTGGTTGTATTATTTTGAAAATACAAGCGGCAAAACTTCACCAGCAATATAAATTTCTACCTCTAATAACAATTAACATTCATGTTAGAGCGAATGAACTTTTTTCAAAAAATATCCTTTCAATTTTATAAATTCAAAACTTACAAAAGCATCGTTATGGTTTTGCCCATTTGCATAAAATTTTACATTAAAACGTTTTGTTCGTAGGCTAAAGTTCAGACGAAGAAGAAAATGGCTCCAAACAAAGGAATGTTGTCATATCTTTAACCAGATTAACAGAAATGATGTGTGAAAAGTTCTCAAAATATACATGTCCCCATTAGACTCTCCTTCTACTGAAGGATATTACGTATATAGCTCATGGACAATAATTCATCTCATTAGTCCAAATCGTTCAATAGATTGGACATAATGTTCGAAAAATGTGACATTAATGATTTAAGATGACGACTAAATTTTCACATGGAAAGAATTGGGATGTGTTTGTGAATTATCTGGAATTTAATCAGTCAATATATTGAAACTTTGTTTCACTGAAAGTAGAATAAATGTTTAATTAAATCTTTAAAGAATAAATGTTCTAGTTAAAAGTACAGTGAAAGGTTAACTAGGATTATGACTGATTAATATATTAAAGATACATATGGTAACTGATCGTAAAGTAAATGATTAATCAACGTCATAATAATGTTAAATGGGTAATTAAAGCTTAATTGACGATAGTGCCTTCTGGTCACATGCCTTAGGCCTACACTCTTCCAAACTAAAAAGATGTATAATAAATTAACTGAAATATATGAAATTTTCTAGAAGACCTCCAAATGCATTACCTTCGTTCTAATGAATAATTGAAAAAAGGGAGTGACTCAGATAAAGGTGCTGTGTTCCTGCAGTGTTGAAAACAATATTACGAAGAATAGCTAGTTTCAGCATAACAAATTTACATTGAAAATGCATACACAAATGTTTCATAGTAATTTTTTTAAATAGAATTGCTGTATATAATACATGATCACAGGTGTGTTTAAAATTGTGTCGTTTTCGTAGAATTAGAATATAACAAACAGTTTCGAAAATGTAAAGTTCAAAACTTCAACCGGGAAAAACATTGCGTTCTGAAAATCAAAGTAGTGGTGCGTTTTTTAATCGTAGCAGTTGGAGTTATTTTTCCGATGTAATAATACTTCTAATAGTCCAGTCAAATAAGTGAAAAGAAGGGTAAACCTAGGAATTAAATATATCAAGCTGAAAATTTTCATAAATCTTTCTTTGACATTCTAAAATTTACATTGTTAAAAATTTCCGTAAAATAATGATGTGTTGACTGTATGTTTGACATTTACTTTACTATTTTGTAAGAAAATTGTAGAAACATCGTTAATTTACAAAGATTGCATTCGGCCAATGATAAAGAATATCATCGTTTAGCCATTATACATGAATCCAGTTGAACTAGTGTAATTTTAGGCAAGGTTCCTTCTCTTTTAACCAATGAGAAATTTTCTCTTCATTCTTGAGGAATCTAGATTCTGGAATAGCAACATCAGGAAATAGTTTGTGTTTATGGCAGGAGCTGTAGCTATAGCCATGCTTGTTCGTCGATGAAACAATATCTACTTCATCATTCATGTAAGTTATTGTACTGGTTCTTTTAAGTTTCACGCTGGAGGATTTACATGCGAAATAATCATGTCTATTCACAGTTGACTCTGAAAAGATTTCAATAATGGGGTATTTCCACGAGCACTTGTCGTATAAGTCACATACTATGCTTGTTGGTCACCGTTATTTCATAAAAGTTTGCTTCGCCTATTTCAATTAATGAGATATTTCACATTTTCCAATCTAAAATACTGGTAGTCAAAAATCTAGTATGTGACTTACGCGACAAGTGCTCGTGGAAATGCCCAATGTCTTTCTCCTGTTTTCCTATTATTTAACAAACAAAAAGTTCACTTCATCATATTTTAATAGGAATCATTTTAAAGGTTTTTGCGATATTTGTTTCTTACCGCCTTTGGTCGCTATTGTTTAATGGTTGTTAATTGTTTCTAATTAATAATTATTAGACTGGTCTAATACGAGGTCTAATACTGGTCTAATACTAAACATTGAAAAACATGTTACGGAGCATAATATTCCAAAAACTTTAATAAATAAATATTTATAAATTTTAGCTAACGCAACAGTAATGAGATTTTCAGCGTAATTTTGTACTAAAATAACCTAGATTGCTTTTGCGAAAACTTCTGTGAAAGGGGAGGATAAACTCATTGTTTATTTAAAAAAAATAACAGTAATTTTGCTTTTAATTGTAATGTAGATTATGTACTGAGTGTAAGGGTAAAATAAGTACTTCTACTAAAAAAAAGAAAATTTAAATTTTAAAACACCTCTTAACAACAACATAAAATTAAAAATTTAGATTATGGTGTTTAAAAAAATTGGAATGTTTCTTGTATTTATTCCTTTAAATACTTCAAATTCTTATGTTTATAACATAAGGGGGAATTTGTTAAAGAAATTATTCTAAAATAAATTTTGATGCATGTTTTGTTTCCGAAACTATCCTTTAAATAAATACAGAAGATCATACACAATTTATGGAAACGATTCTGATACTTATGTTTTATGTATAAATGTCGCATTTTTGTGGAGATTTGCTTGCGTCTGTTAGTCACGGTTCTTGGCAATAGCTCTATCTCGAATTTTCAAAGAAAGTAATTTTTTTCTTTGTCCTGCCATATCAGTTTTATCCCTTCCTCTTGGACCGTTTTCCAAAGTACGTTCAGTGTTCTTGGATGCCGTTTTCTTGAGGCTCTCTTTAATAAACCGAAAGCGTAAAACTTCATTGGAGAAACGTCAGGTGATTTTACATGTATTTAATTAAACGAGATACAGTTTATTCCTGTTTCTGATTATTTTTTTGATAAATAAGCGGCAGCTGATTTAGACGTGTGACTGCAGGATTTGTCCATATGAGCTCAACTTTATCAATGTCCTATCCATATAACGCTGGAATTTCTTCTATAAAAATTTGTTCTAAAATATTGTATCGATAGTAGAGTAAATTAATTTTGCCTTTACTTGAGACTTTTTTAAAATTTAATTTGTCGTTGTAACAAAATCCTGAGAATATCATGAATCCCTTTGGGATTTTTCTTTACACTGACGAAGCTATTTTACACTGTCATTCCTGTGAATTGAGCAACAGAAAATTGACATTTTTCATTACAGTCATTTATCCCCTTAACGGTCGCATTAAATTACGTTTAAAAATTCAAATTTGTTATTGACACCAATTTTTGAAAAAGAAATATTCTTGTTATATAATGACAGTTAAAATGATACTGTAATAAAGCCAATTACACTATTTTATAAAACTTGTGGTAATCAAACTATCTCAATTAAAGACACAGTCCGTGAATATCACCAGAGCGAGAATTAATGTGTTAAATTTATCCATGCATCTTCGAGTGTTACCACAAATTTCCATTTTTCATTAACTAGATGTTTTTCACATAATTTTCTACAGTTTGTTTTTCTTCCAGCAATATCTTTTGGAAAGAGCAGATAAACTTTAGAGTTAACCCGATAGAACTCGCTGCATGCGATTTTCTCTTACAGTTGTACTTTTTTAAGAGTCTTATTTAAATCATTTTTCATTTTAATTAAAATTTCAAAATGTTTTACAATTATTTTACCTATTTTGTGAATAAAAGTACTAAGCCAAACAAAAAAAGTTGATATTATATGAATGTAAAGTAAAAGAAAAGCAATTGGGCATTCTCACTAGCGAGTTCTCCCGGGTTAAACATCTTTTTTAATTTCTAATCTTTAAGAATGAGTTTACTTACGGTGCCAGAAGACATTCCTACTTTCGATGTGATGCATCTTTCAGCCGGCATATTTACTTTTAGGATCAAAGACTTCACATTGTTGATATTTTCCTGCGTTTCATCAGTCTTATGATGAGATTTCGCGGTCATAATTTCATTTCTACTTTCACTTAGATGTCTTTTCCTTTCAAAATTAATCTACTTATAATAAAATCTGAGTGTAGAAATTTGTCGGTAACTATGCCGGTGCGGACCACTCCAGTATGCGAATCGATCGTAGGTAAACGCCATGTTAGGCTTAATGAAAAACATATATTAACATATGACAGCTAAATGATAATTTTTTCTACTTGAGATCATGTCTGTTCAGCATATTTTCACATAAAACATGTGTATCATTTCCATTTATAATGTATTAAGTTCTAAATTAAAATTAAGCTACTATAAACATAGAAATCAGATGTAAATAATCGATACAGTTGCCATTCAGATTCAACTTCCAGCAAATCTACAAACAAATGAATGACTATTTGAACGCTTCATTAAAAGAAAAAAAGAAAAATATATACAGGTTAACGCCGATGCTGACATTTTAACACCTAGGCCTCTGAAATTTTTGGCATGTGTAGATGCTATCACCTGAAAGTGAACTTCGCAGCCGGATTTTTAAATTTCAATTTAGATTTTTTTTAAACTAAAACTCTATGGGTTAGCGGCTATTTACAGGTCTCCGCCAATCCGCTGTAATGAACAAGCCAGCCAATGAGAGCAAGCGTTAATATGAAATCCAGCGACCGAATTTCGGAACGCATTTCGCTAGTGAAGCGAGAAATTATACTGTTTGTTTACATTATTCAATGGCGCAGCCAGGGTAGGGGTTTTGAAGCTCTACATACCACTATTTTAATATAGTGAAATTCGTATAATTTAATTGCAAACCTTTTTGATAAAATAAAAGGAAGAAAACTCTTAGAAAGAAAGTGGTATCCGGTGCCTCAAAACCCCACCCTGGCTGCGCCACTGACATTATTTCACGTTTTATTTGCGAATTCACAATTCACGTAAGTTACATTTGCAATCGTAGTCGTTCTTCGTGTTAGTGGCTATTTACATACGTGTATTCGCCCAAGAATTGAATATCTACTTTACTTTCTATGAAGCAAATAATTTCCGTTCTTTGGCGAAATCCTCTCGAAATATTAGATGTAGAATTTCAACTTTTTTTCATTTAAATAAACAGAAATATAAGTTAATTTTGATTCTGCATTTTTAAATTTGTTATTGAACTCAGTTTGCTTAATGTACAAATCTTCAAGGTTTTGATTTATTAGTGTCTCCATTACTGGGCGATGACAACCTATATTTTATAAAATGGTTTCATGACAATATAAATCTTTGCCCAAGAACAGACGTGAAGTCTGGTATAAGATATAGTCATCGCCCATGAATTGAAAAAAAACAAATAATTTTTGATTTCAGGGGAAATTAATGAGGTTATTTGGGTTTTTCTTATGTTAATGAATCTTTTTTTGCCACTTCCCCATATATCATGAGTTTCATAAGAAATAAGAAAACATATTATATTTTACAACATGCGATAAATTCTAGAACTGTACACTTTATAGTAAAGTGTAAGATGTTTGTTTTCATTAAGATTTGTTATTGAACTCTGTTTGTTTTCATTAAGATTTGTTATTGAACTCTGTTTGTTTCATTTAAGAACATTTTCAGTCGCCCAAGAATTGAATGTTTTTTTAAACGTTACTTTCTATGAAATGAAACATTCAGTCAATAATTTCTGTTCTTGGGCGATTAAGAGTTCATTCATTTGCGATTCTTATGAAACTCGTATCATAAAATGCACATCATAACTATTTCATGCACTCAGGATTTTCCAAGCAGTTATTTTACTTTAGTTAATCCTTTCTCTCGACTTTCCCATACATTATGATTTTGATAAGAAATCGTAATGAAAACATATCTTGCACTTTACTGATTTTTTTTTTTCATAGTTCCAGGCCCAGTAGCAGAAAATTCAAGATGGGAGATTGATGTCGCAGATATTTTCTTTTCTCTTTTGCAGATTATTTTTCCATCAAGCCTTTATTTCACTTTGTAATTATGTTTAACAAAAATAAGATTATTATTAATAAAAATGAATAAAATGCATAAAGACATTGCAGGTAAGTGGCTGTTTGATTAATTAATGCTTCAATTGTAAAATATTTCACTAGCAGATTATTTTCTGTCCCTGAAATATCTCTCGCAGACACTTTGAGAATTCACTGCAACTGTGGTGCCATGCATATCAGTTTAAAGTTTAGGTGTAATCCATTGAAGCAAAAAAAAAAAAAAAAAAAAAAAATTGTGATCGTTTGACAAAGTTCCCGACATTTCTCATTGACAGATTGGCAAAATGAGGGATGTATTTTTCTATGCATTTCTGTGATCTTTTGATGGAATTTGCAAAATTTTTTTTCGATTGTTTACTGAAATTCATGTTTTTTCAGCGATTGTTTCATAAAATTCACGATTTTTTCCAAGATCGTTTGATGAAATTTGCATTTTTTTTTCAACGATCTGTGACGAATTTGTGATTTTTTTCCTGCGACCATTTGTCGAAGTTCCCGATATTTTTCATAAACAGAGTGGCTAAATTTGGCATGTGCATCTGCACTTTTTTGACAAAATTTGCTATGTATTCCGCGATCTTTTGATGGAATTAACAATATTTTTCTTCGATTGTTTAATAAAATTCACGTTTGTTTTTTCTCTCTTTCTTTCTTATTGATTGTTTCACAAAATTGACACTTTTTTTTTTCAAAGATCGTTTGAATAAATTATTTTTTTTTCAAACGATCTATCGCAAAATTTACGATTATTTTACACTGCCATTTGTTGAAGTTCACAATATTTTTCAGCATCAAATTGCCAAAAGTCTATCTTTTATCAAAATTTGCAGTATTTTTCCTCGATTGTTAACTGAAATTCGTCTTTTTTCCGCCATCATTTTTCGTAGGTCATGATATTTTTTAACAACATATTGGCAAAATTTTTCGAACAAAATTTGCTATGTGTTTTTGCGACTTTTTCAGCTATCGTTTTATGAAATTAGCAATTTTTTCCACGATCGTTTGTCGAAGCTTACAATATTTTTCAGTGACAGATTTGCAAAATTCGTGATATTTACATTTTCTAAGCGCCACAGATTATAGAAAATTGCAGATAATGGGTGAGTGGATTACCGATCCTTGATGTATGTTGTCATTGTCCAAGAATTGAAAAAAAAAGAAAAACAATTTTTGACTTCAGGGGAAGTTAATGATGTTATATGGATTTTTCTTTCGTTAATCTTTTTTCGCCATTTCCCCATATATTATGAGTTTCATAAGAAATCCCAATGAAAACATATATTACATTTTACTGGATTTTTTTTATTTCTTATCAAAGTCAGGATATGTAACATGCGAGAAATTGTAGAAGATTTTGGTCGCCCAAGAATGGAGAGTTTCATATGAAATGAAAACATTCTGTAAATAATAATTAAAGTCTTTCTTTCCATTCTTGCCCTATTAAAGGTTTTCTTAATAAAATGTACAGTTCTACAATTTATCGCATGAATTCAGCGTTCTTGGTTTGTCTAAAAATGTAGTCAACAACATTAACAGGAAGAAAAATTATAAATCACAATAAACACTCACATTTTTCGCTTCATTGAATTAAGCCTAACCTTTACACTGTCCTTTCAATATGAAAACATTCAATAAAGTGTAACATATGATTTTCATTAGGATGAGAGAAGATTAACTAAAGGATAAGAACTGAGGGAAAAATCCTGAGTGCATAAAATGCTTAATATGGTATGCATTTTGTGATATGAGTTTCATAAGAATCGCACATGAATGTACTCTTAATCGCTCAAGAACGGAAATTTACTTCATAGATAGTAAAGTTCAAGAAACAAATTCCATTCTTGGGCGACTATGCATATGTAAATTGCCATAAACACGAAGAACGAATACAATTGAAACTTAACTTACGTGAATGAGATACTTGATAACACTTTAAAATTTTAAAGTAGGTGGGAAAGTTAAATTTCAAGATTGGGCCAAGGGGTGACGTAATTGTCCTTAAAGCCGTAGCGTTTCCTACAATGAGTATCTTTTATATGTTGTTTTCTGACGGAGATCTCCAATAAATATTATTTATAAAATATAAATAATAACTATTGTTTTGAAGATTTATCACTCACTTTACGTCATTTGTGACGGGGATTATATACTAGTATATTATAAATACCTTTTTTTTAATACAATAACCGCGATATTTACATCTCTTTATAAATTTTGATACGAATATTTCTCCTCGGAAAGCGCAGTTATGTAATCTTTGAACCATCTATCAATTTTAGCAGCCATTTTCAAAATAAATCTTTTATTTTACATTCCAATCAAATGAAAACAGTAGCAGATGATTATTCTAAAGTTCCCAATTTTTTTATCTGCAGGCATGGGTACCGTTATTTTCAAGGCTAAACATCAGTTTTTTTTTTTTTTTTTTTTTTTTTTTTTTTTTTTTTTTTTTTTTTTATAGGAAAATAAATCTAGTTTAAACGCGCAGAATTGTGCCTTATTTAAGAAGAGAGACATTCTCTAAGAAAATGCTGGTACCGAAGAATTTCTTAGTCGGTGAATCCAAGGACCCGTACAAACCCTGATCTCAAAATGGAAACGAGAAAATTAAATTACAAAATCGTTTCTTTAAAGTGCGAAAGATTTCTGTAGATTTGCTATTAAAAATAGAAATGTTTCGCGGAAATGTTAGGAAGTATAACTTACAGCTCTGAATTTTGGAAATATGAAAAAGAAATAAAAAAGAAAAAGAATCCTTATTTTAAATCAATTACTTATTAAAACTGATTATATTTCAATGGGGATATTACAAAATATACTCATTTTTGTTTCTCTTGGATTTTTATAACAATTAGATACCATGTACTTCACAAAATAAAGTTATTTAACTTCAAAAGACATAACACCACTTTTCAAAATGATTTGAAGACAGCGATTTTGTTACACCACACTGTCGTTTGGACAGGAAAAAAATCCTTGTTTGCACATGGAAGTGAAAAATTGTATCACTTCAATCTTTATCATATACCCATTATTTTGTTTTTCAGGTAAAGTAATTTTCGAAATAGACTTTTGCCCAGCATGATTCATGAAATATCCCACAGTGCGCTGATACGCCCTAACATAGAAAAAAAAAGAAAAAAGCAGAATTGATACTGTTTTAACATTTGAGTACCTCTATTTTAAAATAAGTAAACACCTCCTTATTTGGCTTGCCATTTCCGTTATTGAATATTGCCAAGCGCAACAATTGACATAGTAATTATGTTTGAGGCTGCATTATCATTTCTTTTCCAATTCACGTGCAAATTTCAAAACCATTGTATCATGTTCGATATGTTCGTGGAATAAAACAAATCATTTTGATAATATAAAAGAGAGAGCATCTAAAAGTGTGAGTCCAGACCTCTAATGAATATGAGGCCACCAAAAAAGGTTTGTGAATCTCAGAATCTGCATCTAAAATATTAAAAAAATCTAAATGCTTAGAGATTTTTGATTTTTTAAAAATCTTTTATAATCTGTAACATAATAGGAAATTTTAAAATAAATGTATTTTTATCCGAAAGTTGTTTGCAACCACAAATTTCAAAACGTAAAAATTTAGGATTTTTTTTAAGCCTCCGATATGCTGTTTTTTTAAGCCGTCTATATACAATTTCTTTTGGCCAGCTATTAAAGTGTCTTTAAAAAGTAACGTTCTGTTATATAAGCCAGCCGTAAAACAAAGCAGATGTATCATTGTACGGTTTAATATTACTACAATTTTTTTAACATCTAAGCATCGCACCCTTTCAATTTTTATATCGTTTTATTGGGGGAAAAAGTACTTTCAAATGCAATTTGTTTTAAAGCTGCATCTCATTTTCTTTTTGAGATATTAATTTTTTGTATTTTTAGCACTATTTGTTTAATATAGGCAACTCAGGTACTCCGTTTCTGTAGAAAGAAAAGAGGAAATAGTTGGAAAACAATAATTACATATTTTTGTTGGCACTTTTTCATAGCAACTCAAACAAAAATTAATTAAACTACGTGGTATTTTGAAATAATAATAAAATGAATGAATAAATGAATTATTTCTAATAAAACGTAGAGCTATTATAAATTATATTAAATTTTAATTATCTATAGTAATATTATAATGCATTGTATCATTAGGTATCCGATTTTTTTGTTGATTTTCTTGAATGACATCTCTTTTTTAGAATTTGTGTATCATTAAGAGATAGTGACGTCATATGCATACTTTAGTGTAGAAGTTTTTTAAGACTTGATCGTAAATGAGGAATTCTTCAGCGCATGCGAATGACGTCATTTTTAATAAAATAAAAGCGTGTGTTTTAAGTCTTAAAACTGTAATATGTTTTGTACTATCTATATTTATATACATTTATATATATTTTTTTTCATTGAAGGTGACACTAAATTCTGAAAAAGCAGAATTCCTGTTTACTAGTGTTATAATTAATTATAATAATAATAATTTTTTTAAACATGCATTTTACCTGTCACGCAAAAGCACTCACGAGTGTAACAACAAATTCCAAATACGTCTTCGGGCATAATTAATTGATGACAAAATAGTTGTATTGTTTTATATGCAATGAATCTCAGTACTATTTCTAAGAACGAATGGATAGACCAATTTTTCGCTTAAGGTGCAAAAACACGCCGTTTTCATGAGTTATTTTATCGTAAATGTTCTGACATGGCACATGGTATTAATATAAGGCAAATGGTATTAAGTAAAATAAAGGCAGTTGTGTGATCCACCAGCCAGAGGTTGAAGATCTCCCTTTTTAAATATAAATTAAAGAAAAATGTACCATTTGCATTCTGAAAGCATTTTTTTTAGTGGTAAGAGTACTCTAACAATGACGTGTTTGTACTAAAAGTATCAAGGACTAAATAAAACTCCATAAAACGAGAATACTTGAATTTTTAAAATATTACTTTTTATAATAGTATACTTTTATGCAAGCAATATAAAAATAGTTATACAAAAAAAGTTTCAACACAGTAGCTTATTTTAAAGCAGTGGTTCCCAACCTTTTATTAGCCCCGCCTCAACGAATCATCTGTAAAACCACGATCCCACCCCCTCTTCACACACACATTATAAAACATATAATTAACTTATTATTTAAAAATGAACTTTATGGATTTAATTGAAAGGTAATACCGCCTTAACATTAACTATTCATTTCCAATTTTTTCATTTACTTACAATTATTTTTTAATATATCTGATGAAATTAAATTTTGACTAAATTTGTGAATGACCTCTAATTTGCAGCAAAAAATATGCTCCAACTTTAAACAACTATTACTCGGTCAATTTTAATCGTAGAATAACAGGATTTTTTTTGTATTAATTGTCATTGTAAAAGGAAAATTTTACTAAATATAACTTGTAGGATCGGGGGACCGTATAAAATATTAAATTTCGTAATTTTTTAAGAAATGTTTGTATTGACCTAAATCGCTTTTAAAATATTTCGTTACCTGATTCAAAACTTTTTTTAATTGGAACTATATGTCTATCACTAACGGTTTAGGAATTAGCCATTGGACACCGTTGAAACCGGACACCCTGTATATTAATTTACTGTGCAGCTGACCTGCACTGCACATGCATACACTTATTTACGAATTGTTTACCTATTTCCTTTTTTAATACTGTTTAAGGCTTATAAAATTTATAAAGTTGATATTACCATGTTTAGTTATTTCAAATATTTTTAGGTTAAATATCAGACAGTTAGATTTAGATATACAGTCAGTACCGGATATGTGGTCACCCACTTATAAGGTCACCCCGCTTATAAGGTCAATTTTCGTAAGTCCGGGCTGACTGAATAGGTATTACGTGTTAAAATACACCGCCTATAGTCATATGGTCATCTTTTGTCTCCTTTTTTATTGAAAAATATCTTAATAGTTTTATGCTATTTTTATTGAGTAAAGTCCCGAATAGACGTATCATTCACATTCAAGTTTTAAAGAAGTGGGTGGACATCCTGAAGGAGGAACTTCTTTCCTACTAGTCAGTCTTCTCCTTTTTCCATCGTTGAATCTTCCGTGCGTTTGCTAAAGCCCACAAGTACGAACTTCCGTATGGTAAAGAAAGGTTAATTGATTTTTTTATGGCTTTAGAATGAGTGGGAGACCTTTTCCTTTTCAAACGGAGCCTTAGAGATCGCTATAATATTGTATACTACGTGACTAGATACGCGCCGACACTCAGGGGAGGGAAGGGATCTCCTATTTTCGGCTGTAGTCCATAAGAGAAACTCTTTTCTGTCGGAAAGAGTTTCCTAAGCTCTGGAGATTTTTCCCTCAATTGTCGCATTAGATGCAGATTTTTGGAAAATATGCCATCACTCCTTACGACCGAATAAAAATTGTCCTCCGTGCAGAGAAAAATTAAATCACGCATTTTTTTTATTTTTTGTATTTTTCATTACTTATCGCTGCGTGTAAAGTCTTCGTTCATTTGTTAATTGTCAGTGGTGAATGAGGGATGTCAGCAAAGCCAAAATTTTGACAAATGTGGAAGAAAAATTGATAGAAAACTGGTTTCGAATGTATCGAAACCAGCTTTCGCGAAGACTGGTGGAATAAAGAGAGTGACACTGAATAACGTCTTAACGTTCAAATTTTGTTAAATAGAAGATATGATCAACCATAAGAGAAAGCGAGAATGTTTCAATATTTGAGAATGTTGAAAAAGATCTTTTCACTTCGATAAAATGTGCCAGGTTGCAGAATGTTTCAATACATGGATTATCGTAAAAGAAGAATCTCTGAAAATTACTGCATGACTAGGAAAACCGAATTTTACTTCCAAAGAATCGAATAAATGCTGTTAAATTGTTAAATGACATTTTCAATAGACACAGACCTTGTAAATAATGTTTTCAATTTTGATGAATTTGGACTGTATTTTTTTTCATGTTGTTACTTTTAAATAATTACTTTTTTAAACAAACTTGTTATTTTTAAAAACGAAAAATTAAGTGGTGGGAAGGTAAGCAAAACAAGATTGGCCGTTTTATTAGCAGCGAATATGGACGGATGGCTCAGAGAAATTGACTCCATTAGTTATTGGTGAATTTCTCAATTTCGTTGTTTAAAAAACTGTAAATCTTTGCGTGTATCTTACGATGCCAACCGAAAGGCCTAAATGACAATAAGAATTTTGTAAAATGGAATTCGGCGTTTCGATAAAATTTGCACAGACGAGTGGCTGTAATCGCGGCCATCTCTACCGCCCATTACATTGTAACGCCATCGCCTAATTTAAATCCGATTGAACTTGTTTTCTTACCTATAAACTGAACCACTATGGCATAACAATTAGATCATGGTATCATTAAAAATATTAAGACAAATTACCGAAAGCTGCTTCTATAAGACATCATTCCTGCAATCGATCAAAAAAAAAAGAAGTTTCGCGTGACTGTGTTAACTGCCATATGTTACGTAGACAAGAGTTGGAATATAATGTAAGAAAAGACCATTGAAATTATTTTTGAGATCCTTGGCTTCAAGAATGTGAAGAATTATCATACGAAGACAACGACAATGATGATGATGGTGATGATGTGTCCCTATTTAAATCTGTACAAGAAATACGGAATGCCGTTTGAATATTACATGACGAACTGACATATGCAATTGTTGACAATGAGATTGCAATTAATGGAGTTTACCCATGAGTGGCAATAGTCACGCCTTTGCAGGTATTTACCTTGCGAAAAAGACTGCTTATTGACGAAGGGGAAGACGTGTTAAAATGTTCTTCACACCTATTGGTGTTTTTCTTCCAGATATCCGCCGCTGACGTGGCATCAGTATAAGCCCGTGGCAAAGCTTCTATACTAGAAATAGTTTCGGAAATTTTAAATATTAACACTGATGAAAACTATGATAATGACATTGAATTAGAAGTTGAACCGAGAACGCGAGCAGAAGCTCTCAAAGCACTAAATACATTCAGATATTTTTTTTACCAATCCCAAAGCCACAGATGACCATTTTAAAACTGTTCGTGAATAAGAAAAAATAGTTTTAACAACTACCATAAAAAACAAACAAACCTGCATAAAAGATTACTTTTACTACAACGAGTATTCTAAGCAATTCAAAATTTTAAGTGTGAAGCAATTCTTGTTTATACCTTTTGTTTTATAAGTTATATGTTCATAGCTTCTTTGTACATTATTGTACTAATATAACTTATTAATAATATTTTATTGTCTAAAATAAAATTCCTGCTTACACCGCATATAAGGTCACCCCGCTTATAAGGTCATATTTTTCAGGATTGCATGGGTGACTATATAACCGATACTGACTGTATCCTTAAATAGCTACACATGTAAAAGTTTTTTCATGTTACGTACTAGCGAATAGAAATACAAAGCTCATTCAATAACTATTCGAAAAGTTATAAAAAACTGTGAAGTACATTATTAACCAGAATAATTATATGAATTTTTAAAAATTACAAAAAGGTTTCACTAGTAGCGATTGGACATATGCTATTTTGGTTTCGATGACCTTTTTTAACTTTTGATTCGAAACATTTTAAAATTTTCACAAAAACCGTTTTTAACCCCTTGAGGGGCACCAGTATGTATTATATACCACCTATGATTAATGAAGTTTTACACCAGAAAAATTTTATTAAATTTTACTTTTCTAACTTTGGTGGGTGAAAAGCCGCAAAATTGCCTTTACTTATTTTGGAATAGAATTTTTCTAAATTTCAGGTGGGAATTCAGCATTATGCAAACGCAACTGCTTTGCCCCTCATTGAGGTTAAAAGACATAGCCGGGTTTCTTAGTAAAATATATCCTTGAGTCAAGAAAGCCTTAAACCTCTCGCTTCGCAATCCGAGATATTATCGGGGATGCATTTTTTATTCCTACTTAACCCTCCTTGATTATTCCCACCAGTTATTTTTTATTGTAAATTTAGTATTATTTAATCGGAGCATTTTCCCGAATCAATAAGATAAAAAGTTTTGTTTTGAAAAACCGGTGATAAAAGAATAAAGATTCTATTAATACGCAATTTTTGAAGCTATTTTGATAAAACAATTACGCAGCGAGAGGGTTAAAAAGAAATGAGCTTCTACCCAGTTTGAAGCTTAAGCCTCAAACACATGGGGTGTTATGACTCTTAATGTCCGTTTTGGAAAAAAACGCATTGTGATGAAACTATTGCTCGGATTTCAACGAAAAAAATAAGGAATGTATAATGTTACCACACAAATAGGCGATAATTTTTCAGATTTTTTTTTCAAAAAAAAAACAACTTTTATTACATTTTCCTTGTTTGTAATTGAACATTAAGAATTTTAAATCAGAATCTATTGAAATATTTCAGTGACCTTAATTTTTTCAGTCCTTAATTTTTTTGCAGCAAATTCAATGAGGTATGATGTATATTTAATGTAAGTTTCAACTTTTTACGCAGGGTGCATCACATAAAAAAATAATAGTTTGTACTCGCGGCGGCAACAACATTTTTTTTTTTTTTTTTTTTTTTTGGGGGGGGGGGGGGGCACCAGCAATAGAGGGAAATAAAATTTGCCTTATTTAATCAGATCATTTAGAAATTGTGTAGACGAAGGAAACTTCCTTTAAAAAAGTGGTGCCTTTAAAAAAGTGGTACAAAGGATTAAAAACTTAATCCAGGAGAGTGGGCCCTCACCCTAATATCACATTTGAATCATTCAAAAAAAATTAGGGGGATCAATGGCGGATCTAAGGGAGGGGGGGCGAGGGGGCGATTGCCCCCCCCCCCCTTGGGCAAATAAAGGGTTTGAAAAACGGCATTATGCATCCTCACGAGAAATGACTTGGGGCGAAGCTCGAGCGCGGCGCGACCCGGGTTTTAATCCACAAGACTCGTGCTGGGTCAGGTCTTCCCTCTTTTAGAGCCGGGCCGTGTCCTGATCTTAAATTTTTCTGCAGATTCGGGTCTGGCCAGACTTATTTTTCTTCCAGGTCGAGCCTGGCCTGGACTTCATTCTTCTTAGAGGTCTGCACTGGCCGAAATTTCCAAGTCGGGCCTCGGCCCGGAATTCTCCTCGGCTAAACGTTCAGTCCGTGTCAGTCCTTATGATAAGCGTTACTGGCCCGACCGCGACCTCTGCACTCCTCTAAATTCCGACTGTCTGTCTGTCTGTATGTGACACAAATTTTGTGAGCGCTCTATCTCAAGAACTAATGCGCAGAATTTAATAAAAATTTATATTCAGGTAGTCCCTGATATAAATTGGTGCTGATTAGTTTTTGGTGTAAATCGTCCAGCAGGTGGCGTTGCTATGTAGCATTTTGCAGGATTTCCGCAAAAGCTCTATCTCAAGAACTAATGCACGAAATTTTATAAAACTTCATATTCCGTTAGTACTTGACATGAATGGATGCTGTTTACGTTTTGGTGTAAATCGCCCAACAGGTGGCGCTTCTATGCTGCATTTTGCAGGATTTACACTATTTTTGCAGTAGCTCTATCTCAAGAACCAATGCACACATTTTCATCAAACTTCGTATTTAGTTAGTCCTTTATATGGAATGATGCTGACTACGTGTTTGCGTAAATCGCCCAATAGGTGGCGCTGCTGTGCTGCATTTTGAGCTATTTCCTCAATAGCTCTATCTCAAGAACTAATGCACGAATTTTCATCAAACTTCAGATTTAAGTATAACTTGATTAATATTGCCGCTGATTATGTGTTGTTGCAAATCGCTCAACAGGTGGCGCTTCTATGCTGCATTTGTCATGATTTGCGCAATACCTCTATCTCAAGAACTAATGCACGAATTTTCCTCACACTTCATATTCAGTTAGACGTTGACATAAGATGGTGATAATTAGGTTCTGGTGTAAATAACCCAATAGGTGGCGCTGCTATGCTGCATTTTGCTGGATTTACACGATTTCAGTGACAGTCATACCTCGAGAACTAATGCACGGAATTTCATATTTTTAGAATCCTCATGATCACTATCACAGATTGGCACTGAGATAGTGAATTTTGAAGTATTGACATGTATGAGATAGAAGAAAGTTTTGTGAGGGCCACAACATACTAGTTCCATGTACAGCTTTAAAATTGTGATTTTCTTTTATCATCCTTTTCTTTCATTCTAAACTGATTTTTTAACTGGATTTTCATTTGAATGTAATTGTCTCATATTTTTAAGTATTGTTTATGTACATCATTGCCTAAATAGTACTTAATAATATCGTTTTTATGTATTCATGAATTTGGAACATAATCTGAAAATAAAATATGAGCATAAGTAAGTATGGTGTGCTTTATGAATAGTTTTAAAGGCAAAATGCAGGCTGTGCTGGAGTCGATTTTTTAGTTTTTACACCGGCCGGGCGATAATTTTTTTGTGAGGGTTGGACCTGGACTTGGACCAGAAAGTTTCTGCCCGGGGAAATCTCTAACTGACATATCGAAGGCCGCTTTATTTTTTTTTAATGTTTCTTTCATCCATCATCCCATAGCTAATGAACATACAGGGTGTCCCAAAATGCACTGGCTGATTTTAAAATTCAATAACTTGCAAATGGTGGCAGCTATTAAAACAAATACTTGCAGGAGAGTTATGTAAGAAGTCAAGGAGCAGGGGTGATTATGTTCCGAATTTCCCAAAAATTTCACCCTCTCGCTGCGCATCCCGCGATTTCCACGGCCAACATAAAAGTAGCAAAATTTGCACAACCCGCGATTTCCGCAGCAAATCTTTTTTTTTTATGATCTAATTCTATTAAAAAAAAAAAAAAAAAAAAAAAAAAAAAAAACTCTTTCACAAAGGTTTCGGGCATATTTTAACTCTAAAATATATGAAGATTTGAAATATGTAATAAAATAAACGCACAATTTTTTAAGCTATTTTGCTTAAAAATACGCGGCGAGAGGGTTAAGGCATTCGGTTCAGAAAATTAAAAAAAAAAATCTTTAATGCTTAAATTCGGACATAAAAATAGTCACGAATTTTGACAAATGGTCGTCATATAAAATCTATTTCGTCAATCTAAAAATAATTTCAACTCCTCCAAAGGATCACGGAAAATACGCAAATTTTGTCAAAAGGACGACGAAAAAGAGTGAATTTGTTCAAAGAGACGCCGAAAAAGCGCGAATTTGGTCAAAGGGCCGCTGAAAAAACGGGAAATTCTTCAAATGATCGAGAAAAAAGTGAGTTTCGTCAAACGGCAGCAGAAAAAACTTAAATTTCGTCAAAGGATCGCGGCAGAAAACGGGAATTTTAGCAAATGGCCACGAAAAACCAAGAATTTCGTCAAAGGTTTGCGAAAAAATGCAATTTTTATCAAAGAATCGCGAAAGAAACGCGAATTTCATCAAATGGTCGCGAAAGAAACGCGAATTTCATCAAAGGGTCGCGAAAGAAACGCGAATTTGGTCAAAGAGTCGCGAAAAAACTCAAATTTTGTCAGAGGATCGCGGATAAAACTCGAATTTCGTCAAAGGATTGCTGAAAAACGCGAGTTTTGTCAAAGAGTAGTGGAAAACGCGCATTTTGTCAAAGAGTCGTGGAAGAAATGCAAATTTCACCAAAGAGTCGTCGAAAAAATACAGCGGTCTCTTTAGAAAACAGCACACATATATAATATGTTTATTATTATAGATATCGTTTTTAATCTGAAATAATATACTGAACTAACTTTTGAAGAAACGGGTTAACACAAACACAGCTTGCGCAAGAATCTGCACTCAGCGACTCAGCCTGAAATCGACCCGAATCGAAAACAGTTAACCCGACCTGCAACAAAAATAATTAGTGCCAGGATAGAATCCCCCCCCCCCTCACTCTACTGTAACCTTTCAGAAAATTTGCTTTGAATTTCAGATTTTATTTTATTGGGAATCACCCCTAATCAGGAGTTTTTTTTTACTGCGATTCTACATTTTAGTTTAAAATAGCAACGATAGAGGGCGCTGCAAGCAATAGACGCTAAATCTGTGCCCGGAGGAGGAAGGCCAGAAATTGGGCCCCAATTTAACGACTATTGATTGCAGCGCCATCTATCGCTGCTATTGCAAAGTAAAATCAAGAATTGCAGCAAAAAATCTCCTGACATCTTACATAACCTGCAAGATTTTTTTTTTTAAATGGCTGTCATCATTTGCAAGTTTTTGAATTTTAGAATCAGTCAGTCCATTTTGGGACACCCGGTATGTTTTTTGATAAGTTTCAAAACATTCGTTACTGAATTACAACTGATCTTAGATATAAAGAGACAAGCAGTTTTATACCAAATTAGTACTTTTTACATAATCCTGAAGATTAAAAAGTATCCCTAAATAATTATTTGGACGTGCCCGTTATGGAGCTTTTACTGTATATTGCTTTTATCTTCAAAAATATTTAGACTTACTTTTCAAAAATCGGGTCAACCCTTCTCGCAATAGTGAAAACCCAATCCGAAACTGACTCAAGCCCGAAATAATGTATGTCAATCTAACCCAAACCCAGCGCGCTAGCTAGGCGCAGCTAAAAAGTAGAAGTCAACCCGACCCGCAGCAGAAAAATAGAAGTCAACTGGGCCCAAACCCAACCCGCAGCAAAAATTAGAAGTTAACCCGACCCGCAGCAAAAAGTAGAAGTCAACCGGATCCAAACGCGACCCACAGAAAAAAGTAGAAGTCAACCCGACCTGCAGCAGAAAACTAGAAGTCAACCGGGCCCAAACCCGACCCGCAGCAAAAAAGTAGAAGATTACCCGACCCGCAGCAAAAAGTAGAAGTCAACCGGACCCAAACGCGACCCACAGAAAAAAGTAGAAGTCAACCCGACCTGCAGCAGAAAACTAGAAGTCAACCGGGCCCAAACCCGACACGCAGCAAAAAAGTAGAAGTTTACCCGACCCGCAGCAAAAAGTAGAAGTCAACCGGACCCAAACCCGACCCACAGAAAAAAATAGAAGTCAACCCGACCTGCAGCAGAAAACTAGAAGTCAACCGGGCCCAAACCCGACCCGCAGCAAAAAAGTAGAAGTTTACCCGACCCGCAGCGAAAAGTGGAAGTCAACCGGACCCAAACCCGACCCTCAGTGAAAAAAATTAGTCCCGACCCGCGCATCAGATTGGAGTCTCCAAATTTCTAAAATCGCCCCCCCCCCCTTGAGGACCCTCCAGATCCGCCCTTTGGGGGAATGTTACGAGTTGCGTCTGTTACTGCAAGTGCATTTGCAATATTATACACAGTTTACATATGAAGCTATGCTGTTGGCGGTAATCTTTCGAAGGTATAGCAATCACGAAAATAAACTGTAATACGAAATCGCTTCATGTTATCAGTCAGTCTTTATTTGAGTAATACCTAAAAACTTTCTTCTATAAATCATAATCCTAATTTCTTCAGAAGGCTGCTGTTTTTTTAAAGTTATAATTCTTTATCTAAATTAATGCGGGTTCGAAATGAAGATTTCGTAATAAATGAAAAAATATTTTCATTTAGACGAAAACAATAAAACATGTAGACTTAACAACGATATGTATTTACAATTTAATTTCTAACATCCGAGCGAAATATTCTTATCTAATAAGCAAAACTTAACCATTTCTAAATATACTAACATCAGAATGAAACGCTCTATTTTATGATGTCCTGAGTACATTAGATTCTGTGCGTTATAAAATTAATACAACCAACCAACACCCCCTCCCCGGAGCAATGAACATGGCTATGAAGTTTTGAAATATTCTGTTTTAAATGGTTACAAGCTCAATTTACCCCCCGGAATTCTATAATACCCCTCCGGAGCCACAGAAATCCCTCCAGGGGAAAAGCGCCTGAATTCAACACTGAGCTGACTACAAATGAAGCAAACGACTCGCGTCCTGTTACAAAAATTCGTTGGGTCGTAGAGGCATTCCATGGCATAATAGGTCAAAATTTCCGCTGGCTTCATCTCAAAATGGATAATAAACTTCTTCCAAAAGTTCGTTTTTTATGCCCTATCAGGGTTGGCGAACCTTTTTGTTGCCGCGTGCCAAGTTCAATCAAGAAATATTTTACGTGACTATGACGTGCCAACTAAAAAACAAATATAGTAGGTGGAAAAATAATGGTTTAAAATTACTTAAAATTCTCAATTAAATTTGAAAAATATGAAGAACGTACATGTAGGTATGACACTATAATAATTATGGAAACAAATATATTTTTGAAAATAATTTAAAAAATTTAATGCGGTGTAATTTGATTTCTATTGCTGCATCTTAATATCAAGTTAATTTTAATGCAAACTGAACCGGATTTATCTGACAAGTGCTTTCAGTTTCAATTTTTATATTATTCATTTGCGAAAACAGTAACTCAAAAGAGTAGATAGAAAGAAAAACTTAAAATAGCAAACGCCAGTTTCTTTGAAAAACTCTGAAATAAATTCTAAGTTGCCACAACTTTACCATCGGAATTTAGTAATGTCTAATAACGAATTCTTATCGATAGTTTCGAATATCGTATTTGTTTGAATAATTTTTGAGACCATAATTAATTAGATTTAGATTGGGATATAATATGCCGCGATTTGATTTTTCAGGTAGATTTCGTATGAAATACTACCTATTGGCGTCGTTCCTAAGTTGGAATTTCTGAAAAAATTTTGCAGATCTACACCGATCATGACCCCCAGAGGCCAAAACCATCCTCAGTAAAAATCCTTATCTATCTATCTATCTATCTATCTATGTATATATCTATGTATATATATCACTTTCTTCTGGACACGATAACTTCCACAATTCTGCACCAATCTCTTCCAAACTGATACATAAAATCAAGGGGCATAAAATCTCGGTCAAGTTCGTTAATGGGCAAAATCGGACCAAGGGGATGGAAATAGGGAGGGGTTTTGGGAAAACCGAAAACCCCCCATAACTTCTTAATTTTTGTACATATCAAATCAGTTTAAAGTTTTTATTACTTCTAAACATAGGGCCAAAAATTTATATATCACAGATTTTTTATAAAGCTAAAAATGGGCTCAAGGGGCGCAAAAATAGGGTTTTGGGGAGAAAAAAATTCATAACTTCGACAGTTCTGAAGATATCAAATCCAATTAATTTTATCATAAATTTCCTTAACATTATCTACAACTTTCATATTCACAAGTTTTTGATAGGACCTATTCGTACAGCAAAAAAAAAAATTAAAAATGAAAACAAAAAGGGCGTTTGAAGAAGAAAAAAATCCATAACACCGTCAATTCAAAAGATATAAAATCCCCATGAATTTATCATATATCTTCTTAATATTGTCTACAACATCTATATAGACAAGTTTTGGATAGGACCAATTCTTACAGCAAAAACAAATTAAAAATACATAGCGGTTGAAGAAAAAAATCATCTTAGTAAGGGTGTATTCAAATCCAAACTGCTTATTATCTGACTCATTTTACAATTCATTTTTGCTCTCAAAGGCTTCCAATTGGTACCTTTTCTTACTCAGAAACTATATAATGTACTGTAATGGTCAATTTTTTGATAGAGGCAGAATATATTTTAAAACATGCTGTCAAAGTGGGCCTTTTGAATAGAATTTCCCGAAGCGGATTGTGTTGGAAAAATCATCGTATTAAGGGAGTATTCAAATCCAAACTGCTTATTTTCTGACTCATTTTTAAATTCATTTTTGCTCTCAAACGCATCCAATTGGTAGATTCGCTTATTCAGAAACTATATAATGTATCGTAATGATCGATTTTTTGACAGAGGCAGAATATATTTCAAAAAATGATGTCAAAGTGGGCATTTTGAACGGCATTTCCCGAAGCGACTGTGTTAGAAACGAAAAATATTGTCTTACTGAGAAAATAATTGTTTATATATCAAGTTTTAATTAATTGAACGAAAATTAAAAACACAGGTCGCTTATAAATCTCTTCCAAAATCACGTCAACAAGTTTCATATTTTTCCTATTAAAAATGAATCTGGTATTATGCCAGAAAATTTCGAGTTGTTGAGCATGGAAAAGTATTTTTTTAATACCGCCCTGACATGATTCTGATAAAACCAGTTATTATATAAAAATGAAATAAAACCTCGTCAAAAGCGGCCAGATAAAATTGTTAAAGTGGGTTTATCTCTAATCATGATTTGGTTTTTGCTTGTGAAATTAGTATACTTATCTTCGAAATCTACCTCCGCCTGTAGGCCGGGCCGCCAGGGATTTTTCAATTTACATTTAATCGAATTTAGAAAAGATCAGTCACGATTTTGTGTAATCTCTATTTATTTTGATTTAGAGCCATAGCAGTGCTGTGCCAAAAATATTCTTTCGCGTGCCAAAAGTGGCACGCGTGCCATAGGTTCGCCGACCCTGCCCTATATCATACTTTTTATTTAGCAGATTAGAAAAACGTCTGAATTGAGATGCTAGCTTAAAGAAATAAGTTATTAAACATATGGAATGACAGCAAAGTGCTGTTAAGCACTGTCAACTCAATTCAAAGAATCGCGTTTTAATTGACGTAAACGGGCATTTGCAAATTTTAAATCGATGGATGTGAAATGACAGAAAATGGCTTAAAAATTATTTTTACCGGCTCTTACCAGCTGTCTCAAGCTGTCTCTTATCAATCCGAAAAAATGGATGATGACAACACAATTTCTCGTCAGTACCTAAAAGAAAATGCTACTATTATAAAGTTCGAAGTAAGATCTCGACACAAACGCAACAAATCGTATCGATGTAACTTTGACTAGACACCAAACTCGATCGGATAATCGGGCATTAAACGCCATTTTTTGCGAATGTGCTAACGGCAATAGAACGGTTGGTTATTGTTATCATATGGCTGCTATACTGTTCTCTCTTTCACATGTAAGGTAAGGTTAGTTGGGGTAACTGGGGCATGATTTTATAATGCGACTCTGGCGCTTCTGACAATTCAGCTTCAAAAAGCCAATGTTCATTTGAATTAAAGTCTGAACTTCTGTAAATGTGTTCAGTTAGGTTCTCTCTATCAGACAGAAATGCTTAAAATTACATTTTTAATATTTAAAAATATAAAATCATGCCTATTTCATCTTTCTTTCCTCATGGGTCCATTTACCCCATCAAAATAAGGAAAGTGGACCATGAAGGTCTATGTTCCACACACGTTTATTTATTTTCATATGGGATACCAGGTCCTGTTTGTAAAAGTATAAACAACTTAGAAAAATTTAAATCAGGCAGATCTTGCAAATTATATGTCAATAAAGAGCGTTTTAAAGGAAACATTTGCGGTCAATGTAAGCACTAAAATGAAAATATTGCATTTATTTATACCAAAAACAAAAAAATTAAGTAAGTACTAATGTACTTTAGTATATAAGTAATAAGTATAAAAGTCACATGTGTATTATAAGGAAAAAAATAGCAAGGTAAATCTATGAACAAACGGCTATGTGAGTACTTAAGTATTTTATCTATATATCGTTCAATTTCTAGTTTTGGTTATCTCGCTTTCAGGAGCAAGGTACTTGCATTCGCACAATGTGGAAATAATTTAATGACACCAGAATTTACAAGAGAATTTATTTGAAAACATGTAAAACTATATTTTCGCGTACATAATAAGGATGGAATTTTCGTTATAAAATTCTGGTGCTAATGTAGCAATTAGGAGTTAACTTAAAAAAAAAAAAAATTATGTAATTTTAATAAGGCATTCTATAGTTTTCTTTATTGTGACCAAAAAACAATGGAGAAATTTACTTCCCTATTTTCACTGTATTATTCCCTATTTTCCCCAAAATACTGTAATAGAAATTTAAAAAAATATATTTATAAGTATTAGGGTAACTGGATCCATCATGGTCCAATTACCCCGGATACGTGTCCCAGTTACCGCATTCTTGAAAGATTTATGGGGCAACTGGGATACCGGGCTTATATTTGAAACATGAAGTAAATATGAATAGATACCTAGTAACATTAACGTAGTTATATGCCTAATCTTTAAAAAAAAGTTTGTTTAATAAAATTACTTACAGTACTTTAATAAAAAGCCGAGGAAGTTAAACCAAATTGACGTTGTTTAAAAAAAAAAGAAACGTAAATTTTCGACAACGTATCACAGCAAAGAGAGAGTTATGATTGAGTTGACACACGTTGTTTTAGGAAGTAGAGGTTAAGGGGCATTGTTCACAAAAGCTAAAACGTAAAATACATCAACGGTTTTTTGTAAAATAGCCTATATAAACCTCGTGGGTCCAGTTACCCCAACTAACCTTATCTGTCTAAAATTGTCCGTCCTGCCCAGATTTTAAGCAGGCTTTTCAATGTTGAATACATAAATCCTGTTATCAATGAAGGCAGCGATGAAGATTGATTGTTAATCCTTTTCTAAAATCAATTGAAACATCAATGTTATTGCTCTTTTTATAAAAAATATTATTTTGTAGATAACGATAACAAGCAGCTATGAATTCCATGATTAATATAGTCTGTAATATTCTGTACACCCTGTGTTGATTTGTAACTAGTACAAAAATGTATTTGATTTATAAATAAATGTGAGATTAAGGTGATACACTCCCCTCCCCTCCCGGAATAAGTTTTCAGGGCTCGCACTGTTCCTTAAATTTTCGCACTTTGCTACCAGTATTTTAAATAAGAATTCTTCGTGGTACATTCCTTTAACATCTATAATAGAACTATACAACAAAGATTATCGTTTTTATTTAATGGTAGCAAAGTACGAAAATTTTAGGAACGGTACGAGCCCTGAGTTTTTAACCCTTTAGACTCCGGGGTCCCTTACACAAAACTTATTCGTTGGGCACCACTTTTTTAAAAGAAGATTCTTTCAAGTACACAATTTTAAAAATACTTTGATTAAATAGGACAAATTTTACTTTCCTTTATTGCTGTTGTCAAAAGCAAATTTTGCAAAGAAAGATGATGTCGTAGGAGCGGGCGACAGAGTGCAAAGGGTTATTTTTTATATGATATACTCTGCGTAGAAAGTTGAAACTGACACCAAATATACATGATACCTAGTAGTATTTGCTGCAAAAAAAAGTAATGTGGTCACTGAAGTATTTAGATAAGTTCTTAATTAAAATGTTCAGTTAAAAACAAGAAAATTGTAATAAAACTTGTTCTTTTGTTGAAAAAAATCTGAAAACATTATCCACTATTCCTATGGTAATATTATACATCCCTTATTTTTTTCATTGAAATCCGACCTTTAGTTTCGTCACAATCTACTCTTTTTCAAAACGGACTTTAAGGTTTCTAATCCCCATGGGCTAGAGATAAAAGATTAAAATTTGGTAGAAATTCATTTCTTTTTAAGGGCTATCGATTTCTTTAGGACTCGACCTGGTTGACTCAAGAACATATTTTACTCAGGAAGACTGCGATACCCTTGTTTTTTAGATTTTGCATGCAATAGTTTTATTTTTGAAAAACAACTTTTTAAAGCATTACTTTTGTAAAAAACATTCCTTATTCAAAAAGCTCACAACGAATATTAAAAATTTGAAATTACCCCCAAAAAGTCAATTTGCCCCCCTGTGGGACGTAAGCCCCACGTTGTGGACCACTGTTTTAAAGTAAACAACCAAACGAAAAGACTGTTTAACCCCATGGGGACGAGCGACCGGTATTCGTGCCGCGTAAGGTGCTCAGAATCAGTGATTATTCTCACCGGAAAATTTCTATTGTAAACTATGCCTTATTTAATCCGAGCATTTTCCCGATTCAATAAGGCAAAAAATTCTGTTTTAAACAACAGGTGATAAAAGATTAAAAATTCTGTACAAGACGCTCGTCCCGAAGGTGTTAAGAAAATGGAGTAAAAATATTCAGGGAAGACACTTTCTTATTCTATTAATACGCCTAAGCTACCATTCAGGGACGCTTAGTTACTGGATTAGATAATATGGTAATTATTCCCTTGAAGAAAAAAATCGCATGCTAAAATCATATATTATTGACTGTGTTATTGTTCTGGGAGCAGTTGTATTTTTGACATTTAACTGATAATCTCAGAACAACAAACATATTCAGACTTCTTATAATATTAATTAAAAAGGCCAAACATAATACGAAGTATGATAACACATGCTTTGATTGATTATCAAAACTGCAAAACTGCAATATTTTCCAAGCTTTTACGAGAATTTTAGGTACAGCCTTAAACGTTTCAATATCTGCTATATAACCAACTGCCCTCCGAAATTAAAGGATATCACTCGCACTAAAATTGACCCAATTCATTTTGAAAATTATTTAGAGGTATATATAATACCATTTATCAAAGCCAACGGAAGAAAGAATTGACACGCCTTGCAAGAAATTTAGTTATAGGAAAAAATAGTATAGATGGTATAAAGTATAATAGAAAAACTACAGCCCTTACAATATAATATAACAGTGGTTAAGTGTGATCACAAATCGCACAGAGGGTTTCGTTTAAAATTCTTTTCAAAACACTTTATCGTTTTGCGAAATCTGTTAGGTCCGCATTTCGCAATCAGGGGCACATTCTATTCTAAGCAAACCTGTATCCGAACGAAACTCCGTTTTACAACCTATCCGTAGATATATTAGTCGAGGGTATCGGGCACATCGCACCCGATATAGGTAGACGCCCTTTTGGCGGTAAAATGTAGATTTAAGCTATGTAAGGCTGTGGTGCATAATATAAAAAAGTAGCTAAAGGGTACTGCAATGATACATCACATGAGGGATGTCGGCAAAAGAAAAGTGCCTTACGTATGAAAAGGGGGTGAGGTTAGAAAAATTGCTTAAAATGCACAAACCCGGAGGGGTAAATAATATAAAACTTTTTGAAAATGTTATGATTTTTCATGTGATCACAAGTGTTCTACTATAAGTATTGAAAATTTCAAGTCTCCAACTTAATTAGGGGCTGAGTTAGAAAAGCTGCTTAAAATGCGCAAGTTAGAGCCCGGAGGGTTAGATAATATAAGACTTTTTGAAAAATTTATGATCTTTCGTATGACTGCAAGTGTTCTGCTGCAAGTATGCAAAATTTCAAGTCTCAAACTTAATTAGGGGCTAAGGACCGGAGGTGTAAATATAAGACTTTTTGCAATTTTTATGATTTGTCGTGTGATCGCAAGTGTTCAGCTATAAGTATGCACGATTTCAAGCCTCCAACTTAATTAGGGGCTCAGTTAGAAAAATTGCTTAAAACACACGTTAAAACGAGAGTATTTTAAGGGCTGTATCCAAATTGAAGTTCGGAAATCGATTATTAACCGAGAGAACCCCCATCTTGATCAAGGCACCTTAAGAAGTCAATGAAGCCTGCTACATTACAATACAGCAGAAGAAATTTCGAAATATCTAATCACTTCTATTACAGACGGCCCCTTAAACCATCATTTTGCCGTTTTTTAAGCATAATTTGAAAACTACTTAGAAGAAAAATGTGAAATTAGGGATTTACATAAAGCAGGACTTAAATCTAAATCCATCAAAAAAATTGTAGGTTGCAATTCATATTTTTTTCGAATATTAATTTCATAATTCATAATTCATATCATAAAATTATAAAAATTGCAAATTCGGGGTATTTATGTTTGGGTATATTAGTATTACTGCTACAAAAAATTAGCACATTAGGAGCATAATTTCTGGAGATATTAATAAAAATATGAAAATGTAATTTAACATTAGAAGCACTAAATTTTAAAAGTATATAATTCAAAAACTTACCCTTCTAATGACTTGAAATTCGCTGTCTAGGCATAACTTGAACCAAAGATTTGAAATATCTTGTTAATATTGGGTATTGCCAACGGAAAATATGAAGTGTTTGGGTTCATTTTAATATGTAGATGGCCCCCTAAGAAAATTTTATATACATCATTTAAAAGTAGACTTTATTTCCAATTGTTCGGTACCAGTAACTTTCTTCTACAATAATTTGTTGAGGAGTTAATAGGGGGTGTTTACCTTTTTTTCCACGACTGTACGTCACATCTTTACACACCCGTTCGTTCGTGATTTTCTTCGTTAAATCCATTTTAAGTGATTTAGAAAATTTAAATTCTTATTGTAAATCCTGCATTATTTATTGTATTTTATTATTGTTGTACACGTTTTTAATCATGTTTCTATGTATTTCATAATATGTACATGTTATTACAGCTGTATATTTTTGTATTTATCTTTTTTATCCTTTTGAAACATTTGTTTGAAATGCTACTACTTTTCCGCTGTATGCTAAAAAATATCGCTCCGACGCCCAGCGATACATTTTTAGTACACCATTTTTTTAATCTACTTGCATTTTGGATAAAATTAGATTATATTATTCCTATTGAAGAATGCCACAGGCGATAATTGTTTCATTCTGTCTCGTATTGAATATAAAAATAGTTCCGTCTGACAGGCCCTGCCTCTAACCCCTTGGGGGCGAGCGACCAGTATTCGTACCGCCTGAGGAGCTCAGAATCAGTTATTATTCTCACCAGTAAATTTTTATTATAAATTTTGCCTTATTTAATCCGAGCATTTTCCCGATTCAATACGGCAAAAATTTCTGTTTTAAAAAACCGGTGATAAAATATAAAAATTCTGTAAAAGACGCTCGTCCCGAAGGGGTTAATAGGCTATGGCTAAAAGAAAAATACCACAGATTCAACATTATAAGGCGATTGCTTCCCAAAAATATAAGGTGGACGTTAGGGGGTTAAGAGCTCTTTGAAAAATAAATAAAAAAAGAATAGAAAGAAAAAGCTTTTAAATGTGTAATGATCTATCTTATATTTTTAAATGTTTGTTCTAGAATATAACATCTTTCCACACAACTTCACGGAAAAATCTTTCTCTAAAAACATTGTTCGAATTGATAGAAGAATAAAACTCTTTTTAAAAGCACGATTCATTTATTTTTGTTGCACAATAAATATTTCGATCTCATTCTGAGTGAGAATGTATTTAATAAAACTTCAACCTTTCGTGTTTATTATATGAATGTATGTCTTTTCTTCCGCTTATATATCGGTATCAAAAGTCGAGCACGAATAGTCCTGCTTTTGACAGGCCAATTTCTCAAGCTCCATCTTCCTGATATGATTCCGTAAAAATTTTTTCTTAAAAAAAAAAGAAAAAATAGGACCAATAAACTATTTTCTCTATGGTCTAAAATGTATGAAAAAAAAAAGACAGAGAAAGAACAGGATATGTTTATTTATTTATGTGAAACGTATTTTTTAAAATAACTATTTTTTTAAAACACAGGGCTCACAAATGGTACACCAACTGAATACCAATATTTTTTAACAGAAAATATCATGTTAGGTTTCTATACCATCCCGTTGAAATTTACCTTCGATGGTCATTGTTACGAAATTTGCAAGAAAATTTTAAAAAGGAACTTTTCCTAAGAAAATATCGGCATTCAAAAAACGGACCATTTGGGAGCCTTGAAAGCGTATATTCAAACATTAATTATCATTACATGAAAACTTACACACAAACATTAAAACTTAATTATCATATTTAACAGATGTTTCTTCGTGGAACAAATAATAAAATAATAAAAAAATGACATGCAAAGAACTGAATTTTTTAAATTAATTTGAATTTGTAATGTAATGAAGTATCTGTAGAGATCAGAATTAGAATGTGGATCAAACGCATTCAGGATAAATCGAGAATAAAAAAAAAATCATAGAAATGGGCATTTGCGCCCGCACACACACATGACTAATAAAAGCTACATTTAATACAATACTGATGCTGTTTTAAAAATTTTTTTTAATAGTAAGCCCTGTCTTTATATGTTATTCTTAAATGTTGAGTAGTTTAAAAAGAGTATGCCTGTGGTGCTTGCTCTTGTTTGAATTAAGATGATTCAGATGTTAAAGTTGGTATGTGACAAAAAAAAAAATGGTTTAACCATATGATTCAAGATAATCAGTGGTCTTCTAACGTCTGTTAAAGAACTATAAAAAAAAAAAAAGGCTATACTCACAGAGATTTTATTTGATAACGGAGGCATTTGACGATAAAAATTGCAATTTTAGTTGATAAGTTAGGTAGAAAATGTGTTTCCTAAAATCGATGATTGTGTGACTTACCACCTTTATCATCTGAGCTCTACAATTGTATATGATAAGTGACGTAGAACGACAAAAAAAAAAAAAAACACGATAATTTCAAAAGCGGTACTCCAAATAAACAATTTGGCAAAACCTCATAATGATAGAAAATTCCATAAAATGGACAAGTAAGATGGAAATTAAATATGGTAAATGTTGTATTTTTGGCTGTTCACGGATTTTCCGTAAGCTCTCGAATGTACAGAACGCATTCATCTAATTTTATGAGTCATAATAATAACATTAATAAACAAGTTGGAAATTGCTCGTCAAACGTGGCAAATGAGGTGCGTTCGTACTATAACTAGTTTTATAATTATTTTTTGCACCCCATATTGTACTGAATGTATAATTTTTTGCACTTCATAAAGTGCATAGTCTGTAACATCATAAAAATGCACTTCCAATAATTTTTTCCCTATTCCCCGTAATGTAACGGAACACCTTTGACTGTCCTGTAATTAAACTATACATCCGATTTTTCTAAAATTTGAAATGGCTCAACAAAATTTTGCAACAATTATATCTTTAAAATTTCAGACCATTCGGAAGGCTGTAACATCATTAAAATGCACTTGTAATAATTTTTCCCTTTGGCCATAATGTAAAGAAAAACTTTTGACTGTCCCTGTAATTAAACTATACATCCGATTTTCATAAAATTTGAAATGGCTCGACAAAATTTTGCAATAATCATATATTAAAAATTTCAGACCATTTGGTTGGGTAGTTTTTGTTCTTTTATATGCGGACAGACAGACGGACGGACAGACGGACGGACTGAACGACGACTATAGGTGCTACGTATTTATATAATTACGAACGCACCTAAAAACGGCAAATTTGGAGGATTTCCGTCATTTCTTACCACTGTGAGCAGTAACGATATCTTTAACCCTTTGACGGGCAAGAAATTGTGATTCTGTAATGTTGAATTCCTATTGCAAATATCGGAAAATTTTATTTCAAAATAAGGAAAAGCAATTTTTCAGTTCTTTTTCCCCAAAGTTATAAAAGTATATCTTTATTAAAAGTTTGTGATGCAAATCTTAATTAAGATTACGTGGGGAACAATATATCCCACCGGCCCTCAAGGGGTTAACACTATTACAGTGCCTAGAATATATAGTGTGCCGTTCGACGCTAAAAAAATGACCGGGAAAGTAATCCTCCAATAGATGGCGCTGACTGCAGTATAGACTGGAAATTTCCGAAAGCAGATCGGATAAATTAATGCTTTTTAGATACTTATTTTAATATTATATAAGAAGATATTTAAATTTAGAAATTGATATTTAGATGAAAACAAGTCTGAAATATTTCAATAATAAATATATTATTTACAAACTTTTAGAACAGAGACATATTTTTTAAATAAAAATTATATGTGTGAAAAGCAAATAAATTCAAATGTTAAATTCGCTTTAGCTTTATTTACAAATACCAACAACTGTTCACTACTTCTAAAACTGTGCAAACATACAATGAATATTTAAAAATAAACTCCCAATGGCAATATTTATTTTGCGTTACTTTCAAAACAAAGCCTCATTTGTTAAATAAATCTTTCTTGCACTTGAAATCACATATTAAAATTCTTAAGAAAAATTATTAAAAAGAAATTTCTTTATGAATTATGTATGAAAAGCAAATAATTTCAAAAAAAATATCCGAAGGTTAAATTCGCTTTAGCTTTATTTACAAAAACCAACAACTGTTCGCTACTTCCAAAATTGTGCAAACCAGTGTTGAATTCAAACACTTTTCTCCGGGAGGGATTTCAGTGGCTCTGGGGGAGGGGGGGGGGGGGGATTGCACCTTTTGTCCATTGAAAACACAAAATCTCAAATCTTCCGGCATCTCATTATTCAGGGGAGGAATGTCTCCCCTGAATTCAACACTGGTACAAACATGCAATGAATATATAAAAATAAATTCCCAATAGCAAAATTTAGTGTTATTTTCAAAGCAAAGGAATATTTGTTAAATAAATGTTTCTCACACTGTAAATCACATATTAAAATTCTTAAGAAAATTATAAAAAAAATTTTCTTTATGAATTATGTATGAAAAGTAAATAATTTCAAAGGGTATATTGGCATTAGTTTTATTTACAAATACCAACAACTGTTCACTACTTCCAAAACTGCTCAAACCAGTGTTGAATTGAGACACTTTTCTCGGGGAGGGATTTTTGTAGCTCCGGGGGAGGGGGGGGGGATTACACTTTTTGACCATTGAAAACAAAATATCAAATCTTCCGGAGGGACATCTCATTGCTCTGTGGATTAATCTCTTTCCCCCGGGACCAGGGTTCGTAAATATCATGATATTTTCGAAAATATAAAAAATATCCGATATTTTCAAAATAGTCAACTTACTGCTGACAATAAATATTTTTAAGCATAATATAAATTAGAAACTAAAACATGTTGCACTTATCATGAAAACTTAATCAAACAATATTCTAAAAATGTATTTTTTTTTTTAGAACAAAATTGGAGATCAACTAATTGAAAACAGATACATTTTGCTTTATACACTTGTTTAAAAACAAATTACGACAACCAGGCGCAAAACAATACCTTTTCTGATATTTTTTGCTAGTTTTTCACTCATATTTTGTTTCTTAAACAGACATAATTAAAAGTTTATGGGAAAAACTCACGTTTGTTTACAATATGCTTCATTGTCACGGCGCTAAAAGCTTTCAAAATGTCCAGTCGGTGTTAACATGCGCGCCACCTTGCGGCGTCCTTATTTCACGACCAAAAAAAAAGCGTTATGGTAACCAATGAACGGCACACTATCTATTCTAGCCACTGTAACACTATTCAGGACAGAAACAGTTTTACCAAATCAGGTGGTCTTTTTATTCAGAAATTTCCAGATCACACCAGGAAATTTTTAACACTAATTTTGATTGATTTTATTCACGAAATTTCTACCTTTCTAATAATTAAAAATAATTATTCATGTTTTTTACTTTCTTCTATCTTTACAAGAAGAAAGTATTGGATTCATGAAAATTTTAGAATTCCGGTTTTCGATGAATTTAACCGTTTTAGTTGTCAGCGAACCCGAAAAACATGTTTTTACAAAATGTCTGTCTGTGAATCTGTGAGTCTGTCTGTCTGTGTGTGACACAAATTTTGTGGGCGCTCTATCTCAAAAACTAATAAACGGAATTTAATAAAAAATGATATTCAGTTAGACCCTGGTATATATTGGTGCTGATTAGTTTTTGGTGCATATCGCTCAACAGGTGGCGCTGCTATGTAGCATTTTTCACGATTTCCACAATAACTCAATCTCCATAATTAATGCACGGATTTTCACCAAACTTCAGATTCAGTTAGTCCTAAACAGGATTTGACGTTTTATACATTTTGGTGTAAATCGCTCAACAGGTGGCACTGCCATGCTGCATTTTTTGCGATTTCCGCAATAGCTCTATCTCAAGAACTAATGCTTGGATTTTTAACAAACTTCAGAATCAGATATACCTTGATATGAATTACTGTTGTTTATGTTTTGGTGCAAATCGCTCAGCAGGTGGCTCTGCTATGCTGTATTTTTCAGAAATTCCACTACAGCTCTATCTCAATAACTAATGCACGAATTTTCATCAAACTTCAGATTCAGGTATACCTTGATATCAATTAGTGTTGTTTATGTTTTGGTGCAAATCGCTCAATAGTTGCCGCTGCTATGCTACATTTTTCAGAATTCCCACTATAGCTCTATCTCAAGAACTAATGCACGGGTTTACATAAAACTTCAAATTCAGATATACTTTGATACGAATTGGTGCTAAATTGATGCAATTTCTTTTATTATTTAAATGATTTAATAGACGTGATCCATATAGAAGAGTTTTCGTGGTTTTCTTCGAAACCTTGGATTTCCATGCGTAAATACGGGTTAGGTTTCCTTAGAAAGACCCCCACGGAGGGCACTTCCCCTAGGGCCTATATCCCTCGAATTGATAATCGGCCGTCAAAAATCAACCCAACCCAACCCATATAGAAGAAAATTTTGTGATGGCCACAACATACTAGTTTTAGTATAGAATATCTTTTATTTATGTCTAACTGAATGTCATCGTACTTAATCGATTTCGGCCGCCATTCCTTTCTCTCTGAGGGCAGTTTTACTTTCGGAACTGGTTTGGGAATTGAAAGTGCCCTAAAAAAACTGCACCTAAAATCGTAAAAGAACGCAGATAAATGGTTAGACATCGACCTCAGATATCATGTACAATAAATAAATAAATGAGAAATATTGAAATTCAAATAAGAAATCGAAAAGATCGCTGACTTTGGCTTAAGATTAACTTGGGTTCTACGCGTAACTTCGCGTTACTAGTATAGGCCCTTAAGTTTGAAAATGGAAATATATTGTTATCTCTTGCGTTTCACTTAGTTCCTGATGCAGTTTTACTGAGTTTCATGTCTGTTTTAAAATTCCGAAAAAAAATTAACAACAACAAAATAAGGATCAGTCGCTATTGTCATAAAAGTATCTTTATTCTCAAATGAAATATATTTTCATGAAAAGGGGGAAGTATTGTACTTTGTGTCAATATATTAACCCTAGATCTACCGGGAATTTTATTCAAGTTTTAATAAAACGTTTTACACCAGAATTTTTATTTAAAACTATTTAACTTATTTATTTACCTTATTTTTGTCTGGTTTATATACTTAGTTTATTTTAAAGAAATTTCTGGTTTGAATGAATATTTTGTATGTACCTGTCGGGTCCAATGGACCCGTCTGGTAGACGGAGGGTTAAGTAAGAGAAACAACGTAGAAAGATACAAACGCATACAGTGGTTTCAAAACCTCTAAGGTTTCATCATCAGTGCTTAAAATTAAAGATAAAATAAAATGACGCATTCATTTCGCCGTTGGCAGTCGAGCTGTAAGGCACGACTTTCTGGCTCCCCCCCCCCCCACACTTTAATCCAGAGCTTTAATTTTATCTTTAATTTTAAGCACTGATGATGAACCTTAGAGGTTTCGAAACACTATGCGTTTAATACATATTTATATTTGTTTCCTTCTACGTTGTTTCTTTTCCTGAATTAAAATATAGTTTACCTTTTTTTAATGAAAAAATTTATAAAAATAGGGTAAACGAAGTTTGTGTGGTATTTTGGGACTGGGATAGGTGATACTACTATTTTATATACACTATATATAACGCTATTTTCTTAGTTTAGGACAAATTCATAAAATAGGGGTAATAGATAATGATTGCAGCTACACCTACAAATATTAGCAAATATTAGTAACCCGAACCAAGAGAGTGATGTTATTAATAAATATTAAAATACCAGTAACAAGTTACCCACTGTTTCCAATTCACCTTATGTGTTTAATTTTATTTATTGGAATAATTTGACTATTTCTTTTATTTCTTTGTCGTTTTGCGAACAAACTTTTAAATGAAGGTGCTAAAAAAAGTAAGGAAAAAGGGATATATCACGTCCTTCTTTATTAAATTTATTGAATAATGCTAAAAGAAATCTTTATTTTGTCCAAAGAGAGTTAAGGAAAGTTTTGTAAATCACGAAGTACTTCAATTTGGCTTTCCTATTTGTGTTGCCTTTATTGCTCACCGCCTTTGACCCTTTCGTGAGCGGTCGTATACATAATCAGGGATGAGATTTCCGACTTTTTGTATTCCAGTACAATCTTAAGGAGAATGTTGATCAGATAAATTGCTTAAAATGTTCTGATTAAATGAAATAATATTTTCTCTAAGATTATACTGGTATGCAAAAAGTCGGAAATCTCATCCCTGTATAATAGTATGTCCCACTTAATATAAATTACCAAATGCAACAGTGGCACCAGAAATTTTTTAACAGAATGTTACATTTACAACGTATGTGAAGAAAAAAAAAGTTTTTACTTAATATGAAACACATTTGTTTGTGAAGCCTGGTGTCATTCAATCATTTCAATATTTTAGCAACTGAAGTATTTTGCCCATGAAAGTGTTAACCAATATAACACACTTTTTTAACACGTTCACAACGGCGTGCATATTCCTGTTTTTCGCTCTGAGACGGCGCTCGAATTCATATTTCGCGTCATCTGGAGGCTCGGTACTATCGCTTATTAAGACACTCTATGTAATGACCCGAGCCTCTCATATTTATTGAATTGAACTCGAATATAACAAGCAGAGTTGATTGTGCATGTCTGAAAGTTCTTAAGGCGTAAGCAAATTACTTAGAGACATGATTTTATTGACTACATATGTACGAATTTAACATAAATTTTCCTACAATCTAAAAGATTATGGACAACATGATATAAATGCATTTCTGTAAGGTAGAAGCCACGCCCTTAGTCAATGATATTTTTTGAATGAAAACAGAAATTCTGGTTTCCCGTCGTGAATATATTAAGTTTATAATAATGAATTGTTTTTACTACTGAATTTTCGAACATTCTAGTGTGATCCATCTGTAGTGCACACTGTCTGTAGCATAGTCGAGTGTGACCCACCATTAGTTCACGACTTCTATGAAACATTCGAGTGTGACCCACCGGTGATGAACGCCGCCTGATGTGACAGTTAAGCGTGACCCACTGGTGATGCACGCCGCCTGATGGGACAGTCGATCGTGACCCACCGGTGATGCACGCCGCCTGATGGGACAGTCGAGCGTGACCCACCGGTGATGTACGCCGGCGTGAACGTGTTAATATAGTATTTCTAGTTCAGAGCTTTTTCTTTATTTAATTAGTTTGGTGATTTATGAATATTGGGATGTTAACACACTTTTTGTTTTTTGGTTTCTGGATGATAATTAGAATGGATTTGAGGGCTGCAATTCCTGAAATTAATCGCTATATTTTTTTCATCAAAATTAATTAAATGTAAAATGAAAAAGAGGTTTTGTTTTGCAGTTTATGCCTACCTTTACCTACCCACTCATGGCTACCTTTTTTAATCATGGTTGTCACTTTGGCCTACAATTTTAATCCGAAATTTCAAATTCTCACCGGAAATTTAGAAAGACAAATTTTCGCTTCATATGATTGCTAAATTTCTCTCATTAAACAAAGCATAAATTAACATTCCTTATTTCTGTTATGAACTCGAAATTTCTGAATGAAACTGGATCCCAAACTTGCAACCCCGTTTTAAAGGTTTCGCTGAACGCTTTGAGCTGATGGATGAATTTCTTCCACTTAATTTTAATATCTAAATGTCTCATTGGCACTGTAATATTCAACCACATTTATTTGAAATGGATTAATGCATTTTTTCGAGTATATTGTAAACCGAATCTTTTCTCTACAAAATACTGGTGCCAATGTGACATTTTGAAGAAATTCATCACCAGATCTCAGAGGGTTAACATTAATGAAGAATTATTTTAAACTTTATGCATTTTCTAACAAAAAGATAAGAGCAAAAAGGTATTATTAAAAGTAGAATTTACTTAATTTTTCCGGGTACAATTATTTTCTTTTCCATTTATTAAATAAGTGCCAAACATTTATTTTTCTTTTTAATTACGTTGTATGTTTTAATTTACGCCCATTCCCTTTAAAATATAAATGTATCTCAAGTCCATTTAAGTAAGCCTCACAGTTTTGATAGTAAATATAAAACTTTCATTCCTAAGTCTCAAAAAAGGACAGCTAGTAAGAATTGTTTTGAAATTTCTGAACAGAAAAATTTGACAAATTCGCATATGAATGTTCCAAATAGAAGACGTCCATGAATATATTTGCTCAAGCATGATTGTGATATTTTCTTATGCGTTTCGTAAAATTTTTAGAATTTTACATAGCGAATTATTTGTTAGTGATTCAGAAAGCAAAATAGATGTATCTGTGCATTCTAAAGTTACATACAATCGTAAAAGTAGAATTATTTATTTCTATATTTTTACACCACATTAGTATGAGTGAATAATAATAATAAAACTTTTGTTCCCAGCAGAATTTTATTTATTATTATTCAATGCGCCTGATATACATCAAGTCAAAACCAGTTCAAATTGTAATATTTATTTTAAAACGCAATTTTTTTATTGTTTCAAAATAGTAATATATATATATGTGTGTGTGTGTAAATAATAATAGCAATAAAAAATCCCGATAAAACTCATAAAAATTGTTTTGTTACTTATTCAAAAGTATAATGTAAAAAAAAAAAAAAAAAAAAAAAAAAATCCGACACTTCTCATTAACATTTGCAGGCATTGATATTTTACCCTGCTATCAGTGTTGCCAGATTCGGGACTTTTTTAATTCAGATTAATTGATTGACACCACTTTTTTTAAACAGTATAATTCGCCTTATTTTTCAGAATTTTTTTTATCTTTATTTAAATAGGCCGAATATATCTATTTCATAAAAGCGATGACAATCAACAATCTGGAGGCAAAAAAGCTTCCAATCTGGCAATACTGCCTGCTATGCAGTATATGGCTAGGAAAGTGATGCCAGCCTGCTGTATCTTTTCATCTAGATTGCTTGATTCCAGCCACTTCTTTTTTCAAATAATATAGTTCTCCTTGCAGCATACAAAATATTTCAAAAGTCATGGTACAAATTTCAGGTGGATATAGAAGACACCTAAACAAGCACATATAACTTGCAGTTCATGGTTGTAACTTACGAGTTATAGTACTAGAGGGCGCTTTTAGATTATGATAAAAAACGTGTAAATTCGTAATAAATTCTACTAAATAACTGGCGAAATTTGCCTCGTGTAATATTTTTAGGAAAGAAAAACATAAATTAATAAATAAAATACACAAGTCTGCCACAGGCGATTATTTTTATACTATGTCATGACAGGCATGACAGGAAGGCATGCGAGTTTTTCGTAAATTAAGAGTGTCTTAACATATTTTTTAATCCTGCCAATACCTCGTCTCGAGCTACGAGCAGAAATCCTTCGCATCCACACATTGCCGGTTTCTCCACTGTTTTAGTCAGTCACTTCGCATTCTACGCAGTACGGTTGAATGCGGGGAGTTTTTCTTCTGTTACTAATTATTTCCAGCATTTTGCTTTATGCAAATTTTTCGACAAATGTGTGGTGTGACGTAACGGTTTAACTAAATGCATATATTATGTGGTTGTGATATAAGATGCGGCTCTATTTTTTTTTCTTTTAAAAAGATTATTTAAGTTCAAGCCGTTTAAGTAACATGTTGTTACTATAAGAGAGTATGTCTTTCGTAGTTACATTGTTTTTAAATTTTTAATGTCTTAAGTTTTTCGACATCGAAGTAATGATGTCTGCTTTTGTGATTTTAAATAAAACTATAAAAAGTTCGACGTGTCTTCAATATATAATCAGCTGGTAATGACTGCCTACACTGCGTTTACTCTGCTCTGGCCTGAATTTAAGTTGATTAGGCTCGACGAATTCTCAGTTAGCTCCACTAATTTAAAAAAATATATATTTTTTGTAATATATTTCCTTTGCAAATGGTGCGGAAGCGTATATAAAAGATTTTCATTTTGAAAAAGTGGTATGAAATAGAATTAAAAAAGAAAGTTGCCTGTGGCAGCCCTGAACACAGGCAACCTCCCCCTCCTCCCACGCACAAATTATAATAAAATAAGTGCAAAAGGTAAAAATAGTTCGAAACAATCACTCTTTTATACGAATTCGATATTTATCTTTAAAATCACGTCTAATTTTATAACTGTGCTCTATATAATGTGTACTTCCAAATATATTATGGGTACTTCCAAATGTATGAAGTGTACTTCCAAATATGTAATGCATACTTCTTACGGCTGTACTTCAAAAATGATTCTATTAAATTGCTTTTATTTTGTGTTTTCTCCGATTACTGGAAACTCTCCGCTACTCTTGAGGAAAAGAAAAAGGTACTGTTAAAACTATTAAATGAAAAAGAGTATTTTTTAACAAATATTACATCCTTTATTTTTTTTTCTTTGTTGCAGTTTAACATCCCGTTCGGATATTTCCGCTAAAGTGGTTTCGCTCATCATTAACTCCGTTGATTTTGTAACTCATAAACAATACTCCAAAAATCGTAAAGATTGTTTGGAGATTAAACATCTGCGGGTGGCAAAATAAAAAGGCCTTAACCCTTAAATGCATAGGGTAGAATGCGTTCCCGAAATTTCATAATTCAGAGAATCGGAATTCATACCAGAAAATATAAATGGTAAATTTCGCAGTGATGGAAAATTGGCGCAGAGGAGGAGCCTATTGACACCACTAAATTTTAGTAGAATTTTTCGTCTTATCTAATGACAGTTTTCATTAAGATGAAGAATACCATAAAATATTAGTGGTGTCAAGAGGCTCCTGCTCTGCGCCAATTTTCCACCACTGATTTCGGTTTATTTAAATGCGAAATGGCTGTTATTAAATGGAGTGAAATTTTCTTTTTTATTTTTCTGGTGGAAATACGGAATATGTGAATAAAAAATCCAATAAATAGGGAACAATTATTGTATCAAAAACGGTACCATATGCATTTAACCCCTTGGGAACGAGCGACGCGCGCATGATGCGCTCAGATTCCTTGTTTTTCCTCACCAGTAAAATTTTACTGTAAAATTTACTTTATTTAATCAGCGCATTTTCTCGATTCATGAAGACACAAATTTCTGTTTTTAAAAAACGGTGACAAAAGATTAAAAATTTCGTAAAAGGCTCCCGTCCCGAAGGGGTTAAGGGTTAAAATAAAAGTATTATTTACAGTTAACACCAGAAGCGCCGGAAATTCACTCAAGTTTTATTTAAAAAAAAAAAAAAAAACTCCCGGCCTGCTCGGCTACATTTCGAAGTTAAGTACTAATTTCACCAACAAGAAATAAATCAAGATTAAAGATAAATCCAGTTTAACAATTTTATCTGGACGCTTTTGTCGAGTTTTTTATTTCATTTTTCTGTATGATCTGTTTTTGTCAGATTCATGTCAAGGCTGTTCTCAACTGCACTACACAACAAGCTTGATACTTTCTGACACAATGACGCGCACATTTTTAAACGTAAAGTTATAAAATTGGCAGACCTATCACAAGGCGTTTTTCTCCCTTCGTTCACTGGTCTTTTGCTTTCGTCGGGAAATTCTGCTCAAAACGCTAACTTTGACAGTATTTTCTGAAACATCTATGTGTTTACAAAAAAAGGAAAACGTTTTTCAGTTACATAATTTCTGTATAATGATACCTTCCAGTTTCAACTGTTTCCGAACAAAAAAGAATTAAAACTTATGTCGTAAATTCGCCCCTTTTGATTTGAGAACAGCCTAGTTACGATATTTTTTTATTCGAACACTATTTTATTTTTCTTTAAGGGTTGTTCCTATCAATATCTTGTCCATATAAAAGTTGTAGGCAATATTAAGGAGATTTATAATAAATTTAAGTGGATTTGATATCTTGTGAATTGATGAAGAAACCCTCGCCCCTTGAGTCTATTTTCAATTATATCAAAAATCTGTTATACATAAATTTTTGGTCCCTTTCATAGAAGTAATAATAACTTTAAACTGATTTGCTATGTATTATAATTTAATAAGTTATGGTTTTTTTTTTAAGTTTTCATAAAACCCATCTCTATTTCCACCCCTTAGTCCGATTTTGCCCATTAAAGTACTTGACTAAGATTTTCTGGCCCTTGATTTTATGTAACAGTTTGTAAGAGATTTGTGCAGAATTATTGAAGTTATCCTGCCCATAAAAAAATGATATACTGCGTCGTTCGAAAGTCGTTGTCCGTATGGGAAAATCAATCTTACCGGAAAATTCTGCCCGGTAATTATTAGACATTAGATATCGGAAACCATGCCTAATTAATTAACCCCTTAACAGTGACATTTGATTTCTTACAAAAAAATTAAAAATGGGGCTGGACACCACTTTTTCCATACTAAAATATTTACCTTACTTAATCGAAAAATATCTGACAATTAATAAAGATAAATTTACAGTTACAAATTAGTGGTATCAAAATGCTTTTAATAACTCAGCAATCAAAGTGTTGTTGCCCGAATCTAGTTCGGGCTACACTGTTAAGGGGTTAAATGATAGAATTTTCCGATACGAATTGATTTTCCCAAACGGACACGACTTACCGTAAAAACCAATATATATATATATATATATATAGTTTTGAACTGGGAGTCATGATCGGCGTAGATCTGCAAAATATTTTCCGAAATACCAACATAGGGCAGAATGTAATAGGTGGTATTTATTACGAAATCTACCTAAAAAATGTACACTAGAATTTTTATTTAATGCTTTTTAACTTATCTTTGTATAACGTGAGCAGGTGTACAGGCGAAAGTTCAAAGGGCTCCACATTTGCGAAGCAAATCCACGCCCTGTACATGTGTAAATGTCGAGCACATCATGACAAAGAAGTGAAAAATATACAGATGTACTGTAAAAGCGACTACGTAGAAATAAGCGTAAGAATAATAAGGATGGCAAAACAGAGAGAGAAAAAGAGAAGGAACATCATCAGCCAATCCGAAAAAAGGAGGGCGGGGCTTCACAGTATTGTGAAGTTCGCTGTCGAAAATCGAAGGATAGTATAAAATAGATCTTCAAAAGTTCTAAATAGCCGAAAAATGCAATGCCTACAGTCTAACTTATTTTGTGTAATATGTACATTTAACTTTTTTCTAAAGAAATTCCTGGTTAATGTCGAATTATACATATTCGGTCTCAATCAAATTGACTGCTCTTGGCACTTCTAGTGTTCAATTCTTAAAATGAAAAAATGTTGTACTGTAATCGGAAACACAGCTCTTACATAATTTTCTACAATAGTAACATATGAGGAAGCGGGTGAAATATTGACTAAAAATTCCATCTTTGCACAGAAAATCCAAGATAACACATTGACGGTATTGTTTTTGTGATATCTCGGTATTAAAACAGCAGGAGCTCCGTCATGTTCTGAAAATCTTCATAAATTGGTTTCTGATGTTTATGCAGCAGTAAATATCAGTTTACGGATTTCATATAAAATGTCTTACAATCTAAATTAACGTGGACAACACGATATCAATGCATTCTTTGCAAAGTAGAAGCCACGCCGTTAGTCAAAGGTGTTTTTGGAACAAAAACGAGAATTTCCATTTCTATCGTGAATATCTTAAGTTAACAGAAAGAGTGTAAAAATGCTTTACATAGGAATTTATTAAAGGAATCATATTAAGGACCTGGTATTATTAATGGAATATTCTTTAAAGACTTTAAGACAAAATTGAGAATTTTTGCTAATTTATTTTCAAAATGTCTTTCATGAAATTTTTAATACTGTTAGTGTATTGTCAAGAAAATTATTTCCCAAATTAAAATCCACACTCTTCCCCCCTCCCTTCATTCTTTGTCGAACACAATTTTTTCTCAAATAAAGAATTTTACTTAAAGTTTCAAGATTTATTCCTGTAGGGATCATAGTTATCATTAACCCTAGAACTACCGAAAATTTTACTCAAGTTTTATAAAAATATTGCACATCAGAATTCTTACTTAAAACTATGGAACTTATTTACTTAACTCATTATTGTCTGGTTTACACATTTAGTTTATTTTAAAGAAATTTCTGGTTAGAATAAATATTTCGAATGTACCCATCGGGCCCATTGGACCCGTCTGGTAGACGGAGGGTTAACACAGTCGAGTAAAACGAACTTAGATGGTATAGTCATGTCCGCAGAATGAATGAGGAACACCTTCCTAAAACTATCTCTGAATAGTGTCCAGACGTCAAACGTAGGGGGACAGACCGAGGATGACATGGCAAAGTTCTATACGAGAGACAATGAATAGGTATGGGTTACATGATGATATCACTCTGTACAGAGAGAGATGGAAAGGAGCTCTTAAAACTATTTTTATGGATCGAAGAAACCGATTGTTTAGTGGAAACTCCTGAAGAGGAAGAAACAGAAGGTATCAAACTATTAGTATTCTGATTAGCAAAAAAAAAAAAATCCATAAATAAAACCATCCACCATTTACCATAGCTTGGTCCGAATGCGGCTTCTCGGAGTCACTAATTTATTTCAGAGCGTCTTGCTTTATTCATTGAAATTTAGCGAGTATATAAAGGAAAATTGCTTTTTTAAGAAATAGTGAATCCACGCAGACTCTAGTGGAGCTACACCCATTTACAGGAGTTTGTATAGTAAAGAGGTTCTCACCACAATCAAAAAGCAGCTTCTAACACTTCATTTGCTGAATGAATACCATTCATTGTATTGTACTCTGTACTTGCCCCTCTCACTGTAAGACTAAGACTCATGATCGTGTTTAGATTTGCTCAATTGTGTGAATCCGGGGAAAGCATTCAGCAGTAGCGGGTTCCCTGGAATTCACAATAAAAATACAAAATATAGAAAGTGCAGTTCAATGAAATGAGTCGAGCATATAAAAATTTATTTACCTTGCTTTAAATAAATATATTTCCTTCGTTCCGGAAATTTCCCACATTTGGCTTATGAGGATAGAAATCTTCTAAAAATTGCAAAAATCTTTGTTAGATGCACGGTGCACACGGTCCTTATTGACGTGTACCACTATTCTGGAATGAAATTGTTCACTTTATTTAACTCTTTCAGGAACAGTGTACTTCTATTAGTAAATTGCAGAAATCATTGACTGACACCAGAATTTAAAAGCAAATTTAATTTAAAATAGGTAAAAGCTTTTCTTCATATACTTAATAAAATTAAATTTTTCATTCAAAAATTCCCCTGTCAATGTGGCAGTTTGCCATTAAAATTAAGTGGGATATATTATATCCCACCGCTCTTCAAGGGGTTAATTTAAAAAAATTATAAAAAATTCGGCGAATAAATAAAGTGAAGATTTCTAAGAAATATGTTTAAGTCGTGTTACTATCATTCTAAAATGACATTCAGAAAAATTATTTTTTGTGAAATTTAGAACGAACTAGTAATGCATTTCTTATTTTTTCGAAAAAGCTTGTTTTAGAGGACATATGCTTTGATAAATGTAGGTGAATTCAATACCTCTTTGTAGTTTAGTTGCGTTCGTGATTTTCCTGTTTGAAATTTGGAATTTAATCCATCTAGAAATTGTAGACCGATGACATTCTATTTTTTTCGTGATCAGCCTTATTTACCTAAATCCATGGCCACATTTATTTTCCAGGGTGACAATCGAAATTTTGAAACCATGCTTTCATACCATAAAAAAACACAACAATTGCCATACGTTTTTTCCATACGTTGCATTATTTAGACGTTTATATTAACACATTCACGACGGGAAACGAGAACGCTTGTTTTCATTCAAAAAACGTCATTGACTAAGGGCGTGACTTCAGCCTTAAAGAAAATTTATTTATATAATGTTGTCCATATGTTTATAGATTGTAAGACATTTTATATTAAACTCGTACATTGAAAGATATTTATCACTGCATAAACTTGGGGAACCTATCTAGAACACCAATTTACAAAAGACTTTCAGAACAAGGAGGAGCTTCAACTGTTTTAAAATTCAGATTTGATAAAAATTGCCCGTCGGCAACATGTTAAAAAAATAAAAAAAAATTTTCCTCCTTTCGATATAAAATATTAAATGAATAAATTTGAAATAATGCATTTAAGAAGAAAAAATCTGAAATTGGTAAGAAATGAAAAGTAAAGTCAATTATGTAAGTAGGTAAAATTTGCATTACATTAACACGTTCACACCGGCGCGGTGGGTCACACTTGACTGTCTCAGAGTTGTCAAGTCCCCGCCCTTTGCACACCGCTGTTATTTTAGAGAAAATGTTGCTCCTTTAAATCGCCCAATTGTTCTAATTAAATAAAACAACATTTTCTGTATTAAAATACTGGTATCCAAAACGCCGAAGCCTTGGCAGCTTTAAGACAGTCGAGTGTGACACACCGCGCCGGCGTGAACGTGTTAATTGGATTTTTGAACTGGGAGCAAAGTAAAGTCTCTTTGACACCAGGATTAACTAGCAGTAAAGAGAATACAGGGATCCTAGAGACCACATTTTCTGCTGCTACTATTTTTTAATGTACAAATTCGTGGCTGATTTCTGGCATATTTGCAATACAAGTGCACCGTAGAGTTTAATGCTCGGAAAAGAGTGATAGCCAGAAGTATGAGAGTTGTCCAGGCAATAGGGAATTTTACCTAGCAAAATTAATGGTAGTACTAGAAATCGGCTTTCTAGATGTTTTTTGGATCGCTGAATGCGAATTTGTAACTTCCCACCAAAATTTCCCCCGGCAACCTCCCCAAATTTTGGTAAAAAGCTCCCCAAAAAAGGTTTTTAATAAAAAAATCAATTTTTTTATTGTTTTAGTGAAAAAGTATCTAGAAATTCAGAAAGTAGATGAAATTTCCAACAAATTAGATACATGACATTATGACTTAGGATGAAGGGAAAGGGGGGATCTGCCTCGGAACATGCGCGCGGTGCTGCGTAAACTAAGTTGCGCAATTCCACTTAACCACTCACACGTTTACATTCGCCCTCCCATCTCCCCTCCGAACTTTCTCTATAAGGTTTACTTTAAGATTTTTGGGTCGCTGAATCCGAATTTTTAACTTTCCCCTAAAAATTTCCCCCCGACCCCCACCCCCCCCCAAAAAAAAAGTTGTTTTTAAATTAAATTTCTTATTGTTTTAAGGGAAAAAACATTGCACACTTGACTATTCAGGTTGTTTAAACCTATAACTATATTATGACTAGCAGATCTTTTTCAATATAATATCCAAACGTATTTCCTTCAAAACAGTACAAAGTCGCTAAAATTAGTAAAATTATTTCTTGGAAATTGGCCATGCGCAGTAAATCTCCTTAGAAAGGCTTTGCTGTTGCAGTGTGCATGTTTAAAATATAGTAAATCCTCTGATTAACGGGCATATCGGGATCGTTGAATAGTGTACTGCATCAAGTCGGGTTGTCCCTAATTTTTCTTTTTGGTGCCTGGTTGACAGTAATTTTTTTCTGTGCGTCGGGTTTGCTGTAGATTTTTTTCCCGGGAGTTAGATTTATGTTTTGCAAGTCGAGTTGTTGAGATTTTCAAAAAATAAAAAAATAAAAATGAGCAGAGTTTCAAATTTTTTTATGTTTATTGAAATAATTTATTAAAACAGTTATTAACCTTTTAGTTTTAGTCATATATATTAGTAAATACATTTAATTATTTAAAAATATGTTAACTTTTTTAACCCCTTAAAGGGCGGTGGTTCCTTTTTGGACGACTTAATTTTAATTTCTAAATACCACATTCACACCAGAATTATGGAAAAAGAATTTTCCCTTTTTTAATTAAATGAATAAAAGCTTTTTCTTATTTTCAAATTAATTTTGTTGTAAATTCCGATGTCAGTTAATCATTTCAGCATTTTAAGAGTAGAAGTACTTTGTCCCTGAAACGGTTAAACGACATATTAATCCCTTTAAGCATTAATGTAATACTACTAAGTTAAGGTTATTATAAGGGAATATTTTTCGTATAACCCTATGCAGAAGAAGAATATCATAAATAAAATCTACAGATAACGCAGATTTTTAATGAAAGATTGGAGGCTAACTGAAAATAAAGTTATAAATATATACGAAAAGTTCTAGATACATTAAATCTGCAGATGCTGAAGATTTTTAATGTTTTTCAGACGTTGCGTAAAGAAGATGAATCGCTGAATGAAAATTATTACAAAAATATTTGTGATTTCTTTATTAATGGAATATGCAGATGCGCAAATATTTAGTATTTTCCCAGCATTATGCAGAGAAGATGGAACGCTAATAATGTTTTATATAAGGAAATATATGCAATAATGAAATCTAGAAATGAGGATTTTAATGATTTCCCAGGGTTACTTAAAGAAGATGCATTGCTGAATTAATATAATTGTAAAACATGTAAGAAATTTCTGTGTTAATGGTATTTGCAGATTTGGCTGATTTTTAATGTTTTCCCAGCATGACGCAGGAAAGATGGGTTCCTAATGAAAATGATTCTAAAAAATATATATAAGAAAATTTCTGATTAACAAAATGAGACAGAGAAAAAGATGATGAGAAAATGAGATGATGAAGAAAAAACGAAGAAAAAGTAAATAGGAAGATTTTTAATGTTTTCGCAGCATTATGTTAAGAAGATAAGTTGCTAATGAGAGTAATTATCAATCATATAGAATAAAAGTATTGTATCAATAAAATATGCAGATGAGTTATATGTTTTACAATTACTTTCATGCAGCAATTAAATTTCAGTACATAGATGTGGAAAAACATTAAAAATCCTATAATCTGCAGATTTCATAATGAAAAAATTTCATATGTGTATGCTTTTCAGTATTATTTTTATTATTATTTATTACTATTAGTAAACCATGATGGGAAAACATTAAAAAACTACATTATGTAGAGAATCTAATGATACTTCCGCACAGGGTGTCTGCGAAATATATACTCTAAAGATAAAAATACAGTTTTCTCTGATCCTAGACTCTCAGTCACGTAAATGAAATCTGTCAATATGGCAGTATCCCTAAACATTTTTATAAGCATTTTATCGCATCCTCCTATTTTTGTTTATTACCCATATAAAATCATGCATAATCATTCACTGACTTGGACTAGACGTATTGCAATAGGTCTGAATTAGAATCCTTCATCGGGTCAGGTGTTGGCGCTATATTCTCTAGCTTTCGTAGGGTTGGTGAAAAGTTGACTTGGATTTTTTTATGCGGGGCAGGTTCCTGTGGTGTTGACTTTCATTGTTTTGGGTTCAAGTCGGTTTCTGGTAAGGTTTTGAATCTTGCGGGTCGTGTTCGTGTTGATCTGATTTTTAAAAGAAAGACTAAAATATTTTCTCAGGTGAAAAATCTATACACAATAAAACCTTCATAACGGACACACGCAAATAGTGTACATATCTATTTAGCGATCTCTTTTTCAATTCCTAAAACTTTTAGTTTTTTACGCTTTTACTCCTTAATAATGGACACTCACAAATAGCAAACTGATTCAATGGTAGAACCCTGCTTTTGCGCGGTCATAAGTGAAACGAAACTGAAAAATCCATTTGAAATCAACCTGGACCCAACGCGAAACCAACAGATTATTTTCCCTCGATACGAACCTGACCCAAACACAATACATATGAGCCCGAAGCCGACCGCAACAAGAAATGAAATGAAACTAATAGATTGTCTAAATATTGTTCTAGAAAACTTAATCTTTTAATTAAATAATTATATAGCATTACATTCATGCCTCAAGAGTCCCTCTTAATATGACACTTAAAGTTGGAAAATATATTTTTAATAATTTATAAAGTATCCAGTATTGTATACTACTAAAATTAAAACGTTACTTATAATAAAAGTCTTTAAAACTTTCAGTAACACTTACAAAAGTACAATAAACACAATTATCTCAAACATATTTCTGCACATTTTTCCAAAACTGTTTGAAACATTCCACCATCTCGACTTGTAAAAATCTTAATATGACCTCGACAAGAAACATTATAGAATGAATCTGACCCCCAGAAAAGAAATTACTGTCCCCTTGCCCCAAAAAATAAAAATGAGAATCCCGACACGATGACGATGCTGCAAACTATTCAACGATCACGTGGAGTCCCCTATTCCGCTATATTTGAATATTAAGAATAAACATATGTCCATTTTTCTAAGTAAATAATTAATTGATATTAGAGATATAATTTTAGACACTTTTCATAATTGTATTAAAACATGAATTAATTCCCTTGATTTAGTGTCCTGGTTGATGCATTTCGTGTTTCAGTTCACCCATGTTCGGGTAGGTTTGGGGATGGACCAAAATTATTTTGCCAGCTTCGGATCGGATTGCGCTCTTCATGGATTTTTTCTGTCGGGCCCCCGGTTGGCTTCAAATGGAATGGTCGGGCACATTTCGACGTTTGGTCACGCAGCTAATCATTTTCTAATTAGACAAAAACTGCATAGGCTCATTGCAGTAAGCCTGAAAACAAATCAGGCTGATTGAGAAACAAGTGTTTCATTTTTAGGTGCGTTCGTATATACAGTCGTGGGGGAAAAAAGTAAGCACCCTTATTAACTCTGCAAAAAATTATCGTAGAAGAAAGTTAGTGATATCACACGATTGGTAATAAAGTCTATTTTTAAATGATGTACATAAAAGTATCTTAGGGGGGCATCTACATATTGAAAGAAAACATAACTTTGTTTTTTTTTTCAGTAGCAGGGCACAATTCTGACAGCATAAATGAACTCTACACCCTTCAATTAGCCTAAAAACAAATTTTTATGCAATTCTTACGTTAACGTTTCGAGAAATTAATTATTTTAAAACAAGCGTATTTTAGGAGCTGTATCCAAATTGAAGCTCCGTTCTGGATTATTGACTGAGAGAGCCTCCTTCTTGATCAAGACTCCCCTCAAGCAGTCATTCAAGACAGCTAGATTACAGAATAGCATCAGAAATTTCAAAATATCTGATCATGTCTATCATAGACGGCTCCTTAACACGTTCACGCCGGCGTGCATCACCGGTGGGTCACGCTTTACTGTCCCATTGGGCGGGGTGCATAACCGGTGGGTCACGCTTGACTGCCGATTCAGGCGGCGTGCATCACCGGTGGGTCACACTCCACTCCTAAGTAGAAGGCGTTCACTACCGGTGGGTCACACTTGACTATGCCATAGACGGTGTGCACTATTGGTAGGTCACACTTGAATATTCGAAAATTAAGTAATAAAAATAATTCAATATTATAAAATTAATACATTCACGACGGGAAACGAGAATTCATGTTTTCTTTCAAAAAATATCATTCACTAAGGGCGTGGCTTCTACCTTACAGAAAATGCTTTTATATCATGCTGTCCGTATTTCTTTAGATTGTAAGACATTTCATATTAAATTCGTACATATGTAGTCAATAAAATCATGTCTCTAAGTAATTTGCTTGCTCCTTACCAACTTTCAGACATTCACAATCAACTCTGCTTGTTATATTCGAGCTCAATTTTAAAACATATGCGAGGGGCGTGTCATTACATACAGTGTTACATATAAGCGAAAGTACCGCGCCGCCAGATGAAGTAAAACATGAATTTGAGGGCCTCCTCACAGCGAAAAACATGAATATCGGCGCCGGCGTGAACGTGTTAAACTATCATTTTGCCGTTTTTTAACCCCTTGGGGACGAGCGACCGGGTTACGTACCGCGTAAGGTGCTGAGAATCCGTGTTTATTCTCACCAGTAAATTTTTATTGTAAATTTTGCCTTATTTAATTCGAGCATTTTCCAGATTCAATTAGGTAAAATTTTCTGTTTTTAAAAACCGGTGATAAAAGATTAAAAGTTCTGCGAAAGACCGTCATCCCAAAGGGGTTAAGCAAAATTTGAAAATTACTTAATAAAAAAGAAAAATATGAAATTTCGGATTTCCATAAAGCAAAACTTAATAAATCTAAATCCATCAAAGAAATTCGAGGTTCCAATTCATATTTTTTTTCGAATATTAATTTCCTAATTCATTTCATAAAATTATAAAAATTGCAATTTCAACGTAATTATGTTTGGGTATTTTAGTATTATTACTGCACAAAAAATTAGCACATTACAAGTATAATTTCAGGAGATATTAATAAAAATATGAAAATGTAATTTAACATTAGAAGCATTAAATTTTGAATATTTTTAATTCAAAAACTTATCATTCAAGTGACTTGAAATTTGGTGTCTATGCACAGTTTGAACCTAAGATTTGAAATATATTGTTAAAATTGGGTATTGCCAACGGAAAATATGAAGTGTTTGGGTTCATTTTAATATGTAGATGGCCCCCTAAGAAAATTTTATATACATCATTTAAAAGTAGACTTTATTTCCAATCGTTCCGTACCAGTAACTTTCTTCTACGATAATTTATTGAGGAGTTTGTAGGGGGTGATTACTTTTTTTTTCCACGACTGTACATATAAATACGTAGCATCTATAGTCGTCGTTCGGTACAACTGTCTGTCTGTTCGCCTGTCTGTCCGTCCGTTCGTCCGCATATAACAGAGCAAAAACTACCCAACCGAATGGTCTGAAATCTGTAATATATAGCTGTTGCAAAATCTTATCGAGTCATTTCAAATTGTATGAAAATTAGATGTATAGTTAAGTTACAGGGACCGTCAAAATTTTCCGTTACATTACGACCAATGGGGAAAAATATTTCAAGTGCACTTTAATGATGTTACAGTCTTCCGAACAGAATGAAATTGATACGCACTTATGAAGTGCACTAAAATGTACATTCAGTGCAACATGCGGTGCAAAAAATATTTATAAAACTAGTTATAGTACGAACATTTGCCACGTTTGACGTGAAATATCCAACTTGTTTAATTAGTCTAGCGTTGTATAGGCTCTTAACAACAAACCTAAAAAATATCAGGCAGATTAGAAAAATTGAGATTATTATCCAATTAGTGTGCCTCTTTGCAAATAGTCGGAATTCTCAATTAGCCTCTGATTAATTATCGATGAAAATATTTTAGTTAAGTTTTACACCAGTATTATTTCAAAGCATCTGTATAATTTAATTTTTATTTTCAGAATCACGCCGGGCGTACTGTATATTCCATAAACTTTTCATGAAATTACTGCTCCAAATAAATAGCAGTTGAAATAAAGTATTAAAAACGCAATTTTCTTTTGTGTGAGATATAAAATAAATATGAGCACAGCATTTATTAAGCTATTTAATTTCTCTTATGAGATCTTCTAAAATTTTCATCTGAAAAACGAAAAAGAAACAGTCTTATTTTTGTCTAATTTACCTTTGCTGTAACCACTGATTAACACTTGAAAGGCCGGGAATTTTAAAAAAGTTTTATAAAAATATTTTACACCAGAATTTAGATTTCAAACAATTTAACTTTTTTATTTAACGTTTTTCTTCTTTGTGTATTTTTAACTTATTTTATAATGAAATTTCTGGTTTGAACCGAAATATATTCATATGGTAGCGGTCAAGATGACCACTGATGGCCGTTCTAGTGTTAAAATACAAAGTATATATTCAGAATATTTACATTAATACAAGATCATAGATTTTTTTTTTTAAATGTGGTACTCCATGGTTCTTCAGGCGTTTATTCAATCAACACAAACGATAATATTTTTGTTAAAGTTGGAACAACACCACTGAACAACAACTGCGTTTTGTAAATCTTTTTTTTTTTGGAGGGGGGAGGGAAGGAGGAGGAGGGATTTATTTTTAAAACACATTTTCATTAAGAACTCTGAGTTAAAACATTGCTGTATTTATCTTCGGAATTTGCACCAAAAAACACAATTGAATAAATTTTATTATTTTTTTTTAATTTAATAACATTTTAATACATTTGGATAAAATAATATTGATACACACCTGCCAATTTATCCTGTTTTTCAATATCACTATTTTCCAAAGTAATATAGAGTCTACCATTAAAATACATTAAATATTTCTGTTTGGAAGTAGTGGTGCTAAAATACGGTAAGTTTCATAACATTGTTTAGAGCTTATTTTATTTTTGTGTAAATGCAAGATTTTAAAGTGGATTTTAAAATAAAACCCATATGAAATCCGCGGCCGACTTTTTCATTTTCTTGGATAAAACAGAGGCATATTTTTAAGTGTTGCAAGTGTCTTTTTTTTTTTTTTAAATTCAGATTGCTTGATTCCCGACCCTTTTTTGAAGAAGAAATATCCAATATATTTAATTATAGATTAAGTAATGCGAGTATAAGAAGAATTATACGCTTTTTAAAAAGTGGTGGGAATCAAGTACTCTGAATAAAAAAATGTAGCCCACCGGCAACCCTGGAACGCGAAAATAGCGTGCCCCGCGGAATTGTATAGAATATGTGAAACGCGATATGAGCGTTACCCGAGGTTGGAAGGTTAAACTAAATTCCGATTTTTAAAAAGCATACTCAAATGCCTGCCTCTTAAACCTGTAAACCACATAGCTGACAACTTGTACGTTTTATTTTATTATTTTTTATTTATTTATTTATTTTTATTTTTATTTTTTTTTTACGACTAAAATTTAATAGAAATTTTTTCTTGTTTCATCGTGTTGAAAATCGTTAGATAATGCGTTTGTTTAAGGTAAACTTTACTTTTAAATTTTAGTGTTGAAAAAAATCAGTATAAGTTGTCAGCTATGAAACCATATTTTATTGTCTATAAAAAGACTAAAATATATAAATATTTTGTAAATAGAATTATATGGTGGTGCAGATGAGAAACTTTAAGATAACTTTTCTTCTTGTTATAATTTAATACCAAATTTTGGAATTTTAAACGCATTTATCATCTGTGCTGAATAAAACGGCTTAACATAATCTATAAAAATGTTTTTCAGTAACATACCGAAATAAAATTAGTTTCTCTTGAGAAGTTTTATTTTTTATATTCTTTTTTTCATGCCAAACATGATAAAATTATAATTATCCGGGCAATTGTATGCTATATATAGAATCGGGATAATGTAATTATACTAAAAGAATGATTCTGAAATGAAAATTTCCTAAATTGTTTTCAGTTTAATCAAAACGTAGGTTTTTGTGTATAACAGGGTTCGTACGGCTTCCTGAAATTTTCAGCCCAGGAAGTTCATCGATACCACTATTTTCTTATAGAAAATCTCTCCTTAAATAACGCGAAATTTCGCGGAAATGAACTAGATTTATTTTTTTTTATTAAAAAAAAAAAATACTGATATTTTACCTTGAAAATAACTGGACTCGTATGAAGCCTGTGCAAAAAAATAATCTCAGTTTTTCCAAAAACAGTTAAAAAATCAATATTACCTGGGCATGTTCTGCAGATATAATTGTTCTGCCGTAGACCTACTCGCTATTTTTCAAGAAAAAATGTCTTATACGCACCCAGGATATGCCATACCGCGCGCGAGTATTCATGAATTAAATAACCAAAAACTCGAATTGCAGTTGCTTGCATTCACTCATAAATTTTGACTTTCGAAACAAAATTTGCATGTTCCGATGTTTGAAAATGTGAAAAACTTCATTTCGTATTTGTCCTCTGAAGAAAAAAATCATTTATACCATTTTTTAACAGAAAACGAACAATATTCTTTATTTGTTTTATGAATTTATATATACTAATAAGATAGTCTTATCGATTAACACATTGTTTACCCAATTGTTATTACAATGTAATTTTAAATTCGATTTTCTAAAAAAAGAAGCTCTGCTGCGAAAGTCTTTGTTGTATTGATTGTCTGGGAAAACTTTTTTTTTTTTTTTTTTTTTTTACCACTTACATGGCAGGTTTTCAATCTGTGTCCGCCGGCCAAGGGAGGATATTTCACTGATCAACCACATCATTTCAAAAATTGAAAACAACTGAAACAAAACTAAGCGTTTACTGGGAAAACACATTTTCTATTAAAGACAAATAAATAAAAACACGCTTTAAGCATATATTATGAAATACTTCCCGACATATTCAGAATACCATAACAAAACATCACTGCTATAGACGATATAGATTCAAGTTTTACAAAATTTTATTATGTTTTCTTCTCTAATTTTTGCGTGTAAATATGTTAATGGTGAGTATATTTAATAACTGAGTTAATACAATATTTATATTTCTTTTACATTTCTATTCAAAAATTATTCTGCAGCTTTTATTTTTGAAAGATTATGTTTATTAATTGATACCACGAATTATTTTTCTACTCTTTGTTAACCCATTAACCGACAAAACTGTACGGTTGAGTTTTTCAACTTATTAGCCGAACGTTGTTTGCCACCAGAACCTCTGAAAGATAATTTTAGCTTTACTTGATCTTTGAGCCTTTAAATAAGGCCAATTAAAAATGTGCATTTATTTTGACCGTTGAGTCAACGCAACACCAGCGGGTATTGGGTTAATAACATAAATTTAAAGTACCAAACAGACAATTTCATCAAAGTTGTTTTTTCTTCAATAATATCGCTCTCCCGCAAGAGAAGTGACACATGTCGCAAAAATTCATTTTGCGTTTTATTCCACTAATAGGTCTTGTCATAGGTATGTCTTGCTACACAAACAGTTTCATAAGTGCAGTTATACAGAAAGTCCCTTTATTATGCTATATGTCTATTTGTGACCACAGAAGAGGGATCAATTGTGTGGAGAGGTATAATTATCCAACCCTCCAAACCTCATCCTGCGTGTTCATTCGTACGGGTTTTACGCTTTTATGCACGTTTTTATTCTTGCATGCAGCGCTAAGTGCTGCAATTTCATCTTATAGTAAAATTATGAAAATTTTCTTTTGCCTCTACTGTGAAATTTATTTTTGTTGAGATGTGCCACTTTTTATGCGGGTGAGCGATAAAATATTAAAAATATATATTAATATAAAAAAAGTTGCAGAGTGTTAAGCAGATAAAATTAATTAATTTAAGCTCATTTAATTGTAAAATATAGCAAAATACTATAATACAATAAATACAATAATACTTTAAAACCCTAATTGTGTACATAAGGTACACGCCATAAAATATCAAATTTTAGCTGAAAATTGGAAATTTATTATTTTTTTTTTACTATTTTTGCCATTATTAGAACGATATATAGTTTTAAAATATTTTTTTTTTCATACAAATAGAAAAAATCGTGCAGTGAAGAGTTAAGACTGGAGTCTTGGTAAAAATGTATAAGGGTTTGAAAGAGTTTGTTTCAAAGGTGTCTGCTTCACATCAAAGTCTCATCCACACTTAGGGAATCCTTTCACAACTTTGCAGAAAGGAAATTTTAACCTTACCTAATTGGAGGACTCTTCAATTATGCATATAAAGGAAAAATTTATTTTTTTAAAAAGTCGTGCTTGTTTTTCTAGACAAGCCCTGGTATTCATTGCTACTGAAGGAACACATCTCGAATTTTGGAACTATCTGTTATCTTTTCAGATTACTGCGAGATAAATTCACCAAATAATTGGGGGGGGGGGGGTGTTCTTACTTTTTTAATATGTTTTATTTGACTCCAATTTCGATTTATCATTTTGATATGATTCCCTTTATACTATAACTCTTATATTGTTCTTAGTTTTCAAATTTCAGGGTATCCAGGTGTACATAATACATATGTAACGATAAAGTTTATTTAATAATAAAATTTGTCTTTTTTGTGGTATGATTTATTTCCTACATTAATTGTAAACAGCTTTGGAGGGGAAAATGTTTGGAAGCTTTTTGAGTTATAGGTTGAAAGAGTTCCATCGTCAGCAAATAATGTTTTCCTTCTAATAATTCCAATAAATATACTACGAAATAAAAGTATGCAATAATGTAGATTCTTCATTATATTTATTTATACACACAGTCAATTCGCTAGATAAATATTTTTATTGTGTAATTTCGTTATACGACATCTTTGAAATCTAACACTCATTATTTTTATAAAGAAGGTTTACCTTCTTTAATTGCAAAACATTCTACAAATAAATACGTAAAAAATATTTCATTAAGAAATAATAGTAATAAAAGAACAAATCTGGAAGCCAAACATTTAGTGCCCCATACAAAACCAGTCATGAGAAGTCTCTGATCACAACTAACAGTAGCTTAGTGAATCTGCGACACGCAACAAAATTTCAAAAAAGAAGTTCCGCATGCAACAAAATTTCCTCGCAAACATTGTCCGATGGAAACAAAATGTTGGACTCCCTTGCTATAAATGTTGTTTTGTAGATTTCTCAAGAATCCTATGAGTAAATTACTTCAATGGAAGAAAATTGTATTATTTTATAAAAAAAGCTTGCATTTTAATTTTTAAAACTAAAATATTTTTGTATAAGTGCTCAGAAATAACGCAATTTTAATTCCACTTGATTAGACATTCTTCAAAGAGTAAAAATATTTTTCGACAAATGTCGTCAACTTAAAAAATTATGTGATTAAAATCGCCTATTTTCGCTTAACTAACTGAAACATTTTGCTGTAATTTAGCATGCATTTATAAGAGAGAGGTGACCTACAAATTGCACATAATTTATAGTTAGAAGTATTTGTCCATACCACCATCATCAGAGTTGCAAAAGTCTGGTCCACATTACAGATCTTGCCTATAATCGCCTGAACTAATTCATTTTCACAAATAAAAAAAATAACGAATATGAGCTTCGTTCGCCATTGGCTTTTCGAAAACCCTTTCAAGTAATCATATTTATTGCCGGCATGTCGCCACTTAAAAAATTATGTGATTAAAATCGCCCATCTTCGCATAACTAACTGAATCGCTTTGCTGTAATTTAACATGCGTTAATAAGAGAGAGGTGGCATACAAATTAACATAATTTATAATTAGAAGTATTTGTCCAAACCACAACAATCAGAGTTGGAAAAAACGCTGGTCCACATTATAGATCTTGCTTATAATCGCCTAAAATAATTCATTTTCACAAAAAGAAAAAAAAAAGAGCTTCGTTCGCTATTGGTTTTCCCAAAAACCCTTTCGATCAATCACATTTATTGCCGGCATGTCGCCACTTTATTATAAAGACACGCTACAATTATAAAGATTATAAAGATACTACTACAACTGCACAAAAATTGCAGAATTAGCTAAATTAAATTTTCAAAACAGTAGTTTAGAAGAAAAAATAAAATTCAAATAAGACTGTCGCAATTTAATTAAAAATATAAAGTAATTTATTATTGTTGTATTGAAGAAATTCTGAAATTATATAAAACTGTCCAGAGTTAGTGATAACAAAAATGTTTAGTGGCTTGACGTTATGCAAGTAGTTTGGCAAAACTATAGGTAACACATGAAGAAATAACTTTTAATTCATACTGAAAGACATTTAGGTAGAAATATTTTCAGTGTTATATAATTAAACGTGATTATATAATAAATAACCATTTTTTATTCCATTTTGATATGGGATACTAAATCAATAACTTAAAAAATGCACATTAAAACGAAATCTGAAATTAGACGTAAAGAATGAGAAAATAATGTGCTATAAGAGTTAACAATTATCGTTATGCGGTTACTAGGCTAAATTTTTCATTAATAAATGGATTTTTCCACTGAGAGCAAGATAAATGTTTTTGAAATAGGAATTAAGCATTAAGCAGAATACAAGCAGCCCATCAGTCCCATTTTTTCGCCCCTATTTGTTATAGATTTCTACAATATTTACAGTACAAATCTAATACAAAGATTGTGTTTCGTAAATAGTGGTACAGAAAAATGCCATCAATGGGCTGCCTGAGAATATTACATATAACAAATGTTGCATACAAGTAAAATTACTTTAATTAACGACAAAATAACAAGGATAATATAACATTCTAATTTCACTTAGTTTCATATAAAAGTGAGATTGCAAGTTATAAGAAATAATTATGTACATATTTTTTATACTGATTCATTTTACTGTAAATGCATACTGAAACTTTGAGTGCATTGGTATTAACGCTCTAATGACCATCGTAGCATCAAAGCTACCACCTGAGTTTTGAATTTAGTGGAAGTTTTATTTCGGATATTCCAAATTCATACTAGGAATTTAACCCCTTGAAGGGCGGTGATGCTGTCACGGCATCACATAATTTTAATCCCTAATTGCCACATTGGCACCGAAATTTTATAATGAAAATTTCACCTTTATTAAGTACGCGAAAATATGCTTTTACTTGTTTACAAATAAATACTTTTGTAAATACTGGTGACAATAAATTATTGCAACATTATGTGAATACAAATACCTTGCCCCTGAAAGGGTTAAAATAGCAATGTTTGCTTTGTTTAATAACCGTGTTTAAAAAAAACGAAATTTATTATTTAAATTTAATTGATAAAATTCAGATTCTCCAAATTACGGAATTTCTAGAATGTAGCCTGTCATGGGAATTAGAGGTTTAAGCAGAACTCTTTAAGAAATCACTTTTATATATTTAAATAATTATAATAAATATTTTATTTAATGTTTTACACCAACTTTATTACAGAAAATTTTCTTATTATATTTTCATTTCGCATTGCAATATGTATTTGAGTTTAACTGCTTCATATGTCCAGGAAAAACTGATCTTAATATCAGTTGAAATGAATAAATTATTAATCAAACTTTAAAATTTATCAGCTATATCACAGATGGTATGCAAATACTTTTATATAGCACAGATTTACTACGGAGATTCTTATAATTGAAAATCTTTTACAAAGTTCCTTTTCGCCTGAAATTTGAAAAAGAAACATCCGTATTTATAAGAAATGCTTGTCTGAATTGCTTTTGCTGTAGCTACATAACAAAAAAAAATTCTGAATATTCCTTTTTAGAAACTTCAACGAACAAAATAATAATAATATGATAATCATTCCTACGTGCATTCAAGAAAACCTATTCATGATTCGTAAAGAATTATCAGAACCATGGTTCGTACGGATACCGTACTGATTCTCCAGGAAAGCTATCAGTATCTTTCTTATGGAAAAAGAAATCTAGGTTAAAAGCGCAAAATTTCAATTTCTTTTAAGAAGAGATTTTCTATAAGATAATATTGGTACAAAACTATTTTCCGGTCCGCAACATTCAAGGACGTGTACGAACCAGTTTTGCCAGATGGGCTCTTTTTTTAAATTTAGATTCTTGATTTTCACCACTTTTTTGAAATGGCGAAATGGGCCTTATTTAATGACATATTAATTAAGGCGAAAACAAAGGGAGTTTTACTGTTTCAAAAATGTGGTGGCAAACAAGAAATCTGAATTAAAAAAAAGTAGCCACTGGCAACACTGGTACGAACCATGAGAACAATATATATTATCCAAGTTTCGTAAACTGCGTTTTGGGGAATTAAATTTAAAAGAAAACAAAGAACTTTTTTTAAAAATAACTTCAGGGGATTGTTTTTTGATTCCGTGTTTGTGTGGCAATCCAGTATTGTTATTCAAATTACTGTCCTGTTCTGGTCAGGTTATAAACAACTTAACCATGAATTACAGTTGAGATTCGCTGGACCACAACTCGGCACAATTAAACCCTAAAATTGCAATGCACGTTTCCATATTTTAATATATTTATGATAGAACACTCTGTGATTATATTTGTAACACTAATTTTATCGTTTTCAAAACTTATATGTACTCATTTATATTCAAATATATAGATTTCAAATTTTTAGCTATATTGTATACATTCTTTGCGAAAAAACGGTTTACCAAACACGTTTCGAAAAAGTGAAAACCCAACCTTAACATGAAAGAGTTAGAATCAACTGGAAGCGCAGTGAAAAAAAGTTATTGCTTATCCGAACCCTCTCAAACTGACGGTTTCGGGCAATAACGGTTTAACCGACCTGATGCAGCAATGTTTTCCACTTTTATTTTAAACTAGCTGATCTCGCGCAGAACTTATCCGCTTTTAATCAAAGAACTCAGTCATATTTCCACAGCTATGCCCGAAAATGTTCACTTCAAATTGTGAATTCGCACAGTGTTATTTGGATACGTCCATTTTGCTGTTCAACGGAACGATCTGTGGCTCACCTAAGCGTATATGTTTAATTTCGAATGGATCTTCTTTCAATCATTTAATTCACAGTTTCAGAGACACTTTGTTGTTTTCGGCGTGCATTATAAACTTCATGCTGTAAACTCCTTTTCGGAAAAAAAATTAGAGAAAGATTAGCGTAAAGTTAGAGATTTGACAAAATCACTATAACCACAACAAAAAGTCATCGTATCAAAATCTTGTAATCATAAAAACTCATTTTTTGAGGGAGAATTCTCGTTTCCCGTCGTGAATGTGTTAATTATTTTGCCGTATGCCAGTGGTACTTAGCCGTTTTCGTGAAAAATAGTTTCACATACATTTGCGATAAGTAATGTCAGTGATATTTAATGACAGAAATTTTGACATTGAATAAGGTTGAAGATTTATGTTAGGAAAAAGAATGGAAGCTACGTATCGAATACCATTGCCGTAGACATTTGTGTACGTGCAATCAAATCGCACAAACATTTAACCCCTTTATGGGCGGTGTTTCATTTTTTTGCCACTTAATTTTAATCCATAAAAGCCATGTTTGCTACATAATTTTGAAATGAAAATTTTCTTTTTATTAATTACGTGAAGAAAAGCTTTTACTTATTTTCAAATATATTTATTTGCAAATTCTGGTCTCAATCAATCATTTCAGCATTTTACGTATAAAAGTACTTTACCTCTGAAAGGGTTAAAGTAAGGGATATATGGAGGGTCGCTTTAAGACTGCCATTCCATCGAATTTAAGATAGTATGAAATGAAAGGTTCGCCTGCAGTTGTTCACAGAAACAAAAGAGACCTGCCACTGTACACTACAGATATCGCTTGCTTTAAAGCATGTCTTGTTCACATGATGGTTTCTCAATGAATAAAAACCAGCCTGGACTGATCACGTGACAGTCAACAAGCACTGAATCAGTGTTGTCCTATTAGTCATTTTTATTAAAGAACTACCACGTTACCAGTTTTTCTTTAAAATAATATTTATTTTCTTTAGTGACTAACACTCCATTAATAATGGGTATTTTTCCTAAATTTTATAAAAAAAATTCGATAATTTGGTGAACATGTATATATAAAAAGAATATTTACTGGGTATATTAAAAAAAAAAAAAAAAAAAAAAAAAAAAAAAAAAAAAAAAAAAAACATACATTTGGTCACTGACGCCTATATTTATATTCTATTCATACCACTATTTACAGAAAAAAAAATCATGTTATGCTTCTCTTGCACATGTTTAAAAAGTGTATATGAAAGATTTTAGTTTTGAGAAAGTGGTGGTAGATAGAATAAAACAAAAGAATGTCAGTGGCAACCCAGAAACAAATATAAATCCAAGAGATTAATCAATAGTAGGCCGGGAGGTAGCTGCACAAACCAGCAATTCATCGAGTTGACAGATGAAATTCCAGGATTATTTAAAACTCGATTCGCATATTAAAATGCAAAAGGTCTGCCAAGTCATATCTTGGTAGAAAACACCTGCTGACCCGATTTTAGTGGTTGACTGGTAGGTTTACCACTGTCTTTTCCTGCTTCCAGTCCTCCATTTTTTTACCCATTTGAGTGCAAGAAAACACAATGACAAACCTACCGATCAACCAGAACAATCGGGTCTGCAGGTGGTTCCTTCAAAGATATAACTTGACAGACCAGTTGCATTTTTATATAGCAATTGAATTATAACTAATCCTGGAATTTCAGTCGTCAACTGGATGAAGTGATGGTCTGTGCAGCTGTCTCCCGGTCTATGACAAAAAAACTATTTAACAATGATTAAAATAACATAATGTCTACAAACAATAATTAAAATGTCATTGCCACGCCAAAAAATGGATCGCAAACTGCTAAAACGCAGCTGATTTTCTCGTAGTAGCTCATTCTGTATTCTATAGTTACACTTCTGTTTCGAAGACCGGAGTTGATTTATACAACCTTTCTTTACTATTTTATATACATTCACCATGAACAAACGCTTATTTTGAATATTTAGCTCCACCTATGTATATATATATATATATATTCTTTATTATCGTAAAGGGTTTGTAAACATTTGACAAAAACAATGTATGTGTATACCATATATTTGACCGTATTGTGCTAGACTTGTAGCAAACTTCATATTAAATCCATATATCGTGATAAAATGAAATATAGCTTATATAATAAGATATTAACATCAGACTTTTAGCAAATAAATATTTATTACAGAAGGATAACATGCATATATAATAATTACTTATCACACCTACCAGTAATCAGAAACTTTGGTTGCATAAAGAATTCATATAATATAATAATTCACCTCAAGCCTTCATTTCGATTCTTCTATATATAAAAAGAATATTTACTGGGTATATTAAAAAACAAAAACAAAAAACATACATTTGGTCACTGACGCCTATATTTATATTCTATTCATACCACTATTTACAGAAAAAAAAATCATGTTATGCTTCTCTTGCACATGTTTAAAAAGTGTATATGAAAGATTTTAGTTTTGAGAAAGTGGTGGTAGATAGAATAAAACAAAAGAATGTCAGTGGCAACCCTGAAACAAATATAAATCCAAGAGATTAATCAATAGTAGGCCGGGAGGTAGCTGCACAAACCAGCAATTCATCGAGTTGACAGATGAAATTCCAGGATTATTTAAAACTCGATTCGCATATTAAAATGCAAAAGGTCTGCCAAGTCATATCTTGGTAGAAAACACCTGCTGACCCGATTTTAGTGGTTGACTGGTAGGTTTACCACTGTCTTTTCCTGCTTCCAGTCCTCCATTTTTTTACCCATTTGAGTGCAAGAAAACACAATGACAAACCTACCGATCAACCAGAACAATCGGGTCTGCAGGTGGTTCCTTCAAAGATATAACTTGGCAGACCAGTTGCATTTTTATATAGCAATTGAATTATAACTAATCCTGGAATTTCAGTCGTCAATTGGATGAAGTGATGGTCTGTGCAGCTGTCTCCCGGTCTATGACAAAAAAAAAAAAAAAAAAAAAAACTATTTAAAAATGGTTAAAATAACATAATGTCTACAAACAATAATTAAAATGTCATTGCCACGCCCAATAATGGATCGCAAACTGCTAAAACGCAGCTGATTTTCTCGTAGTAGCTCATTCTGTATTCTATAGTTACACTTGTGTTTCGAAGACCGGAGTTGATTTATACAACCTTTCTTTACTATTTTATATACATTCACCATGAACAAACGCTTATTTTGAATATTTAGCTCCACCTATGTATATATATATATATTCTTTATTATCGTAAAGCGTTTGTAAACATTTGACACAAACAATGTATGTGTATACCATATATTTGACCGTATTGTTCTAGACTTGTAGCAAACTTCATATTAAATCCATATATCGTGATAAAATGAAATATAGCTTATATAATAAGATATTAACATCAGACTTTAACAAATAAATATTTATTACAGAAGGATAACATGCATATATAATAATTACTTATCACACCTATCAGTAATCAGAAACTTTGGTTGGATAAAAAATTCATATAATATAATAATTCACCTCAAACCTTCATTTCGATTCTTCTTCTTCCCTTTATTTTAAAATTCAACACATATCAATGCACAAGCATTTAAATTTAAAAAAGAAAGCGTAAATTACACTTTTTATACTAAATTTAAGCGAGATTGCATGTTAATTCAAAATGAGAAATAAAGTATGTTCATTTCGGAAAATATGTCTTTAGAAAAAAAAATAGAATCATGTGCATATAATACAAATGAACATAAAACGCTTATCATTATGCGTACCGTCTTTTTTTTTAAATATAGAATAGCAATCTTCGTTTTTATTAGTTACATAAAGTCCGCTGAGATAGTTAAAATCCTGCAGTTGATTAAGGGGAAGGAAATAATGAAGGCGATAAACAGTTGTTTAGAAGTAAAGATCTTATGCACTCTGTATAATCGATAAGTAATTCATAAAATCATCCCTTTGTATCTTCGCAAAAAGAAGAATATTAAAGCAAATAATAATAAAAAAAATCTTTATATCTATTGGTCCTTAAGCTAAAATAGAAACGAAAAAAAAATGAATTTCTGTCCTACTTGGTTTTTATAAACTTTTATTTAAATGGACGCGAATAAATTTGTGAAACTCGAACACAAAAATTAAGATAAAAGAATGGATAATACTCTACATCTGAAAAATGATAATGACAATAAAAAGCAAACATGAAATTTCTAGAAAGATAAAATAAAAGACATTTCTTCAAATTTCTAGAAGTTCTTTGAAGTTCAAAATCATGTCCTGTTCAGATTGAAAGTAAAAGCTTTGTTATTCTAAAAATAAAGCATTTCGAAGTGATTCTTTTGAAATTTTAACGTCCTAAATTGAAACAATTGAAGATTTTCAAATCATATGTATTTTATTTATTTGTTTATTAATTCCATTCTTTTTGTAACATTCATTTTTCTGAAAATCTGCGAAAAGCGTATTTTTGGAATCTGTTTCTCCGTTTATCAAGCGAAATAATTGTGAACCGCTATGTACACGTAAAAATACCGTTCTTTCTTTTAAATCGATAATTTATATACAATGTAGTAACTCTTTCTTTTTGAATATGATTTTGATCGTGTACCCTTCTCTGTGAAAATAATACTTATAAAGAAAGGGTGGTTTTCTTCATACTGCATAATAACATATTACAATTCATGCATTTTATTGATTAAAGGAGTTAACACTTTGACTAGATTAATTTTTAATAAGAAATTGTAAAAATTTTGTGGTACTGCGTACATTTTTATTCTTATATTTTATTACATCGTAAGCGAGTAGGCGCTAGATAACTGCCAACTATAGATGAAACAGCACCGAAAAACTGGCGGTAACTCACAATTCAATAATAAAACTTTGTATTAATAACCATAAAACAAAATCATGGCATTTCGGGGTGGACATTTTAACAGCCCGTCATCAGCCAATGTAAACACATGTCAGTAGAGGTACAAGGTCACGAATGAACAGAAGGGGAGTGAGGAGAGATCACAAGAAATGCGTGCATAAGAGAAAAGTAGACTCGAATTGATAGAAAAAAATAACAGAAAAGAAAACAGTAAATGATAAAATGAAATCTAAAAAGGTGAAAATAAAGTTAAATTAAATGGAATTTAATGGTTAAATTAAATGGAATAAAAAAATAAAAAGAAAAGATAGTCTTTTATTTCTTATGCTTTTCTTGCATTTTCTTTTTTAGTTTTATTATTTTTCATCTTTTTTTATTTCTTTTACACTTATATTTTCTATTACTTTTTTCTATCATTTTGGCAACACATTCTCTTCTGCACGGGCTCCACTGTGATTGGTGTTTACTTTTCAGCTAGTGCCACCTCTCGTATTCCTTGTAAGCTCTCCTCTCTCCCCTTCTATTCATTCGTGACCTCTTACGGACGCGTTTTCACTGTGGCTAATGGACATGCTGTTAAAATTTCCAATTCCGAAACGCGTTCTGCGTGTGCTTTTGTTTTATGGTGGTTTTATTATTTTACTGCTAAGTCTATTTATATAATTCTGATGGAATAAAACACTTGTTGTTACGAAAAACTCCAGGTTTTTTATTTATTTTATATATTTATTTGTTTGATAGATTGTTTATATAAAGGGGAAAATGAAAGACTTAAGACTGTTATTTCAAACCTATTTAGCTCATTTCGATTATATATTTAAATAAATATAACTTATTAAGAACATTTATCATTATATTGTTATCTTATTTTAAAATGCAGAAGTATGTGAATTTAAAATAACACATACCATTAATACCTATGATTTACTTCGAAATGTTCTCCAGCGAATGTTTGGAGACCCTTGTTTTAAATGAAAAAATAAAGCATACCTCGAAATATGTTCAACACTGAACAATACACAATATGATATGTGTACTTGATTGGTTGTGTACTCTTCATAAAAACATTTTTGACATACATATTCACCCTCTTATTCTGATGAAAACAGAACAGAATCTTTGTAATTATTCGTATTGCAACGCAATAATTTCATTATGTATTTTTAGAACTTTAAATCATGAATGGAAGAAAATAACAAAAGTATACAAAATACGAAATAAATAAGCATTTTTATTGAATGAATGGAAGATTAAAACTGATCCTGGTATTACAGAAAAGAGTTATAGGTTAAAGATACAACAAAGGTAATCCATGTTTCTTAACTGTTCGATACAATTTATATATGAATAATTTGTTTCCAACAAAATTTCGCATTTACATTTTCTAAAATGTTACACATATATTGAAACTATTTCATCCAATTGGCATAACTTCGTGCTAATGAATATGTATTTGAGGATTTGTATCACTTTTTTAAATAGAAATATTCATATTATTTAAGGACGAAAAGTTTGGAAAGAGAGTAGCGAAAGTTATTATTTAAAATTAGTGGTAGCCTAATGCTAAAAATGTACTTACTGATCAGATTTTTCCCTTACTGATATTGATACGTAGACATATTTGCCCAACATCCTTTTTTATCAACTTCTATTCTTAATTAGCTTTGTTTAATAGGAAAAAAAAAATGTATGATGAAATATGATGAAGTGAAATTTGCAGTCTCAAATAAAGGGGGGAAGTTGATATTTATATATAGCATGTAGCAGAATGAGCAATGCCATTTGCCATCTATCCAAAGTTAAACTTCCTTTTTATTTTCGTTATAATGTCTAACAAGTATTTGAGATCCATGAACGTGCACTGCATTGATTATTTGCTTTACCCTTGTAATATTACCTGGAAGGTACAAAACAACCAATAATTCAACAATAAATATGAAATTCGTCCCCAGATTTCAATTATAGATGAAACAAAAAACTTTTTTTTTTTTTTTTAATTCAAAATATGTCTAAAGAAATTCTCTGGAAAAACTGATTAAATATCTCGAACGGAAAATTGCTTACGTTGTAACGGAGAACGTTAAACTATATTTAAATTGTTATAACAAATTCTATTTTTCTGAATCAATTTCTTTTCAGAATAAGTGTTTTAAAGAATAATTAAAATTTTAATAAAAATTTATATGTTTATTATGTTGTTAACATAATGTTATGTAACATAATAAAAGATTTGTTGTAACATAATTAACATATGTTCGGCAATAAAACCGAAAGATAATTGACCTATAAAAAAAAAAAAAAAACTTTTTTCACTCATTTTTTTAGATACATTTTTTAAGCATTAAAACATTTTAATATGTTAATACGTTTTGTATATATATTATGTATGAACATATAAAATGATAATCATTCAATTGCATACATTAACGGTTTTGTCATCAACTCAACTTATTTTCAAGTCAGATGTATGAAATATGATTTCAGTTGTACTCTGTATGAAATACACAGAACGAAAATCTACTTCATAATCTCAAATGGTAATATAATGATTAATCAGGGTCATCTGCATATTACATCGATCACGCTAATAACGAGCTTCAACCGAAAACGCATTTTCATAAGCAATTTATTGCAGGGAATTTAATGCATTAAACAGATCATTGGAAAACGATTATTCTAAACTACGTTATTTCCAGAAATAACATGGCAGCATTATCAATAACTTTGTACAAGCCAAAAATAATATAAAATTTTATAAAATTTTATTACAATAATTAATATAAAATAATTATTATTACAAAATAATAATTGATATAAATAAAATTATAATATAAATAAGAAATATACGAGTATATAATGAATATATTTATATAATAACATAAAATTAGAAGGTATAAGAGAATTTAATTCATATATTCTTAACCTTAAAATTACACTGTGTGCAAAATTTTGTGATTTTTCGAAAAACTCAGACATGCACTTTTTTGTATTGGCGTAAACTTAATCGCCACTCCTCCAATAAAATAGAAAGATCTAGTTATACCCGATCCCGAATGACGAAATTTCTGGAGTATAAGTAATTCCACTGAAAACAAAAAATATTTATCTCGAATACATAGGAATGACTTCTCGTAAACTTAAAGATCGTATTAAAGAACATTTGAGAGTTTTGAAGTACAACCGGCCAACAACAGCCCTGTCAAGAAGTAACCAGAAGCAGGATATAGAAGTTAATTTCGAAGATGCAAAATTTATATGCCCTTTAAAGAATTATCATGATTTAATTAACCGTGAATCAATAAAAATTATTACTAACGAGAATACTGTTTGTAATAACGTTTTATCCTACAATATAACCAGAATTTGGCCCAGTTTGCTTAAAGAATCATAAAACACTTAATATTCCACTTCCCTCTACATCCATATTTTTATTTTCCCAAAGTTTTCCGCATCTAAAAATTGACTTTCACATTCACTCCTTTCGACACGAACTACGTGTAATGTGAAAATAAGACACTTTTCTCTGACCTCTAAACCGTTCTCTAAACCACTATTCTCTGACGAAGGCTATGTATATAGTTGAAAGTACTAAGGATATTAAAGTAATTTAACACCTTTTTAAATATTTTTTCATCTTTTGAGTAATTTGTACGTAGTGTAATTTTAAATTTAACTTTTTAAAGCTTAATTTGGCATTCTATTTATTTATTTGCTTTATTCTTGTGTCATTATAGTCATTCCTAATGTAAACATTAAATTATATAAACAAATCTGAAAAAAAAAATAACGAAGTTATAGTAAAAAAATATAGTAATGTTGTGGATGCCATGAAGCTAGTAATCTAAATCTGAATTTTTTTATATACTATATAGCCTTTAAAGGCAAATCATAATGCATATGATTTGCAAAATATATTCTTCATGCTGCATGTCACATACACTTTGCTACAAATTTTGAGGAATTTCCGATGTAACATTTCTTTTAGTTTGATTTAACAAATTGTAATATTCTATGTGGAATATAAATATTAATAATGTTAGAGCATTTAAAATTAAAATTTTAAATTATTAATTATTTTTTATACTGTCAAATTACATGTTTAACATTTAATATCCCATTCTGTTATCCAGCCGATGTGCGATTTGCGTCGTCTTTTCATAAAATTCTATATTTTTCATTCAATTTCGGAGATAAATTATACAAGTTTCAAAGATTTTATTTTCGCTTTTTAAACAGAGACAAATCCATTTCATAATCTATTTTTTTTTTTACATACAAAAAGATCCCTTTTGACAGTGGTGGAAAATTGGCGCAGAGGAGGAGCCTATTGACATCACTAAATTTTAGTAGTATTTTTCGGCTTATCTAATCACAGAATATCTGAGTTTTTGTTAAAGGGAATAACACAATAAAATATTACTGGTGTCAATAGGCTCCTCCTCTGCGCCAATTTTCCACCACTGCTTTTGAACGCAATTATTCCATTCATTTGCTACTTTCGTTACCGACTATGCTCTTTAGTGTCGATTTTTGACAGTAATGAGAACAATAACATGAATAATAATAGAAACGATAATACTGTTGTGCAAATTTTATAATAAACTAGATTTTATAATAAACTAGATAATATTTACTTTTGACATATATGTCTCAACCTATTTTACATTTAGTAAATAATTCCCTAAAAAAGACTTCGAGAATGAAACGCATTTATGGATGTATTAAGCCTAAGCACTTGTTATGAACTTAATCCTTTGTATATCTTCTAAAAACTATTTTTATAAGAGGTATTCAAAGTTTTATTAATGTTCAGCATTTGCTCATTATTTTAAGAATAACAATAGAAATGATAACACTGTTACGTAATCTTTTCAATAAACGAGATAAATATGTGTCATATGTACTTTTAAACAGTTTCTTTTAAAATCTCTTACACTAAATAAATAATGGATATCTTAAGAAAAATTTGAGAATAAAACATATTTGATGTACGTTCCTCTTGTAATGAACTGAACCCTTTGTATATCTTATAGAAACCATTTCCATAATACTTATTCATAGTTGCATTATTGTGTAACAATTGCCTATTTCTTTTAGTACTCGTAATATCCCTAAAATTATGATTATGATCGTTGTAATTATAAATTTTGCGGATTTATGTCAAGATTGCTATTGACCTTAATGCATCTTCCTGCCATCATTTAAATAACAATATTGCTTTGATTTTTGTATTTTTTAAGTCCTAAATTATGACAAACGAAAAAAAAAACTGAAATATGAGATTGTTAAAGAATATCTTTTTAGATTACCGACTTTAAAAGCATATTTCTTTTAAGAATAGATTAATAATGGAACGTATTGTTATAACTTCTTCGTCATTTACTCAGAGTTCAAACTCCATCTATATTCAACAAATCCATTCATGTGATACACTCAAGATTTTACAATTTTTTTAGAACTGTGTTTTTTTTTATGTTGTCACTAAAGCCATCATCATTACAATATTTATATTCATTACAGAAATATTTCTTAATATTTTCTTTTCGCCCAGTTGGAAATTTACACCTAATATTTCTTATTGTTGTTATTAAGATTATAATTACAGATAAAGCGTCAGTGGCGTAGTTGTAGCAATTAGTCATTTGACTTAGCAATTAATTATTGGTCATAATGCCCAGTGGTGGAAAATTGGCGCAGAGGAGGAGCCTATTGACACCACTAAAATTTTATAGTATTCTCCACCTTAATAAAAACGCAGAAATTCTGTGATTATATAAGGCGAAGAATACTACTAAAATTTAGTGGTGTCAGTAGGCTCCTCCTCTGCGCCAATTTACCACCACTGTAATGCCTCAAGAAATTATTTTTAAATACATTTACAATTCGTGTTATTAGCAATAAATAAAATATTTATGATAATAATTTATAGTAAAACTATTTATTAACGCCTTATCACAAAATCAATATTTGAATTATTTTTAATAACAATGTTAATACATTGAATTCTAGATTGTTAGGATTGTGAAATTATAGATGAAACAGGGAGTTCAGAGAGCAGTTTCTCCCTCATATAATAGAGCGTTTTCACAGAAAACAGAAAGTCAAATAGAAGTCTTGCAGTTGTAGTGTAAGTGCCTAGTTACTCTCTTATGGAGGTAGTCTAGGATGAACTAGATAATTGGGTTTTGTATATGAACATGTTGCCCTGTGTCTAACACTTCTAACAGTATACAAGTTGCAAAGGAAAGATCCTTTAAACTGAAAATACTTGCTATCGGAGAGAGCTACAACTATGTAAATAAAGTAACGGTATAGTAAAGCGACTATGCCCGATTTAATACAATCGACAGCAGGGCCCCTCGTGGCAAAATTTGGAAGATAGTCATTGCAATTCGAAAACGAAAAGAGAGGGAGAAAAATTTCTAGCTAGAAAATTTTAGAACATCAATTAATTTGTTCGAAACGACATTTGGTTTACATGGATAAGATAAATCTTCGCCCGTATACCCAAAAATGTCCGAAATCGGTGCACTCCATTTTGTGTAAACGTTTAAATGGAATAGCCAGAAGTATGAAGAAATACGCACAATTTATTGGATAAATACGTATTATTTCAATACTTTTGATAACATCACACACACATAAAAAGACAAACTATCTCGCAGTGATAAAAAGTTAATATTCAGTATGTTCGAAAAGTTCGCAATTGCTCCCGATACACGTTTGTATTCGTGAGAGTAATTCTGCATGCATATTTCTCAGCATGGGACGTCTATTGCAAGCCTCTTTAATACGACGACATAGGTTTAACCCTTTCAAGGGCGGTGGCTAGACGGTCTAGCCACATAACTTTAATTCCAAAACTAACAAATGGCACCAGGAATATTTAATAAAATTTTGCTTTTGTAATGAAAGTGCAAATTAGCGGATTTCTATTTTTTAAGAAATTCGTTTGAATATTCTGGTGTCATTCAATTATTTCATCAGTTTAAGAACGGAACTCTTCTGCCCCTGAAAGGTTTAGTCTAAAGTTTTAAATGCATTGGAAATTAAATTTTTACAGGCGTTACAGCAGAGTACAACGTCCCTGCAATTGTGCACTGCTACATTTACGGAATCTGAATGCGCAAAGCAGAATCGTCGCTCATCGATTTCAGATATTTTTGAGTATACAGGCGACGATTTATCTTATCCGTGTAACCAAATGTCGTTTCGTACTAATTAATCGATGCTCTGAAACTTTCTAATTGGAAATTTTGCGCTATCTCTTTTCTTTTTCGATTTTCGATGGCTATCTTCCAAATTTCGCCACTACGGGCGCTGCTACAGTTTGCTTTAGTTCGGTCGTAGTCGCTTTACTATACCGTTACCTCACTTGCATAGCTGTAGCTGCAAGTATTTTCAGGTTAAAGGGGCCTTCCTTTGCACCTTGTATATATATAACCATTATATAATATTAAGCAGTTTGCCGAAGTTGCAAAACATTTAGCTAACAGAAATTTATGTATATATATATATATATATATATATATTTATATAAAATCCAAGTCTCTGTGTGTCTCTCACATATACGGTAGGACCGCCTCGTTGAAATGAGTAATTGTTGAAAAATACAAATGTAGGGTTAACAGAGTAGAGCCAAATGTTGACCAACTTGATGAAATATCGGTAAATTTTGCGACAAAAATAAGTTGTCATATATGTAGCCAACTTGGCGATAGCTGGCTAATTTGGAGAAATTCCCATTTAAAACCATTAAACTTTCGTAAAGGAGGTCACCGCAATTTACTTTAAACTCCGCTATTTTAAGATATGTTTTCAAAATCTATGAATGAAAATTTAAAGTGTAATACACGAAAATTTACATCTTTACATCTTCCTCCAGATGTTGCTAATAAAATAAGCGCCAATAGACTACGCTGTACTGTCTGAAGTCCTAACTGCGCCATTTTAATATGCTTTAGGTACTTTTCTGGTATAGGTGCCTTGGCGAAACAGTAACTTTCTCAACATATATTCCGGGAACATATCCACTGTTTTATTTTATATACACACGCATGTTTTTTCGATATTTATACGACTTATTTAACATAAAAAACCATTTATACCATTTATCTAATTTTAAACAGAAACAGAAGTAATTTGTACATAAAAAATATCAATAATATACACATAAAATAAACATATAAAACAAACAAAAAAGCTCATCAAGTTTATTTTCATACCTGTTTATATGCTTTTACAACAAATCTCACTTTCTGAGGCCCGAATTACAGAAAGCTTTTTTTAAAAAAAAACGCAAAGCCCCTATAGTGGAAAAGCACCAAACCGTCTATTATTTTGCGCTATCTGGGCTATAGTTTGTACTAGGACTTCCCTCAGAGGGATTAGTCTGAGCGATATTGCTGAGAACATAGATTTAATAATATCATGTGGAAACAAAGAAAAGGAGATGTTATCTTCAATTGTCCATATACTGCGATAAATTGAAATGATGAAAATAAACGAATCGTAGAATTACAAAATCTTATATATAAATTCGTATACACTGTTTAAAAAAAATGGGAAATCAAACCATTCAAGACAGCCATGCATGGATATAAAATTGAAAGTCCGCAATATATTAAAAGTAAAATAGAAAATGAAACATTAAATTACTTATATCGGAATTTTAACTGTATAAAATGATATCAAGAGCATAATCAGACGCTCCGCACCAATTTGAATAACTTGACAAATATACGATGTTTAAAAAGAATGGACTATACTTTATATGGTGTGTGCTCCCCCGGATTAGTTAATATTGTACAATATCTGTTTATCTTTTACGAAATTATTAATCTTTTGTCACCGTTTTTTAAAAACAGAAATTTGTGTGTTCTTGAATCGAGAAAATGCGCTGATTAAATAAGGCAAATTTTACAGTAAAATTTTACTGGTGAGGAAAAACAAGGATTCTGAGCGTTTCATGCGTCGCGTATACGTGTCGCTCGTCCCCAAGGGGTTAAGTGCATTTACAGCAGCTTTTCTAGAATCACTTCAATATTTTTTACATTTCGGCATTCCTGATCCTTAAAGTTAATCACAATAAGTCAATATAAACACTAATCGAAGCTATAGAGCCACTGACACCTTCAACAATTAAATGCAAACTAATTGTCAAAATACTTTTGAGCTAAGGAGGAGTGACATTTCTTCGGTGGCGACGAATGTAAACAAACAAGTTGAAACATGATACATTTGAATAACTGCAGTCATAGTATTCTCAATTATAGGGAATATATTTTCTTTTACATTTTTATATTAAATAAAATAAGAGAGAATATATGGTTGTCAATATACTTTTGAGCGCTACTGTATAATAATATTCAAAAACTTACGAAGCAAAAGAAAATAACATTGTTTTAAGGGGACGAGGGACCTTAAAAATATTTTTTTTTTATTTTTGTAAATTTCACCTTAAATATTACTCAAAGGTACATTATATGCATTATGGCATGCATTTATTACAAAAAAAAAAAAAAAAAGTCATTTTTGAAAAAAAAGTGGAATTTTACGCGTTGTTTTAGAAATCTCCGAAATGCCCCATGCACGTTCCATATCAATGAAAACCCCAATATTTTTTATAAAAGTTTGGTTTATATATATAAAAAAATCTGTGCATCGAATTTTATATATTTGAATATAAAGGTTAAAAAAAATTTTTTTGAAAAATTTTGAAATTTTTCGAAAAAATTTCAAAATTTCAGAATTTTTCATTTTTTTTCTTTTTTTTTTGCAAATTTAACTTTAAATATTACTAAAGGGTACATTATATGCATTACGGCATGCATTTATCACCAAAAAAATTTAAAAAAAAATTTATTTTTGAGAAAAAAATGGCATTTTACGTGTCGTCGTAGAAATCTTCGAAATGCCCCCTGCGCATTCCATATCAATGAAAATCCCCAATATTTTTGATAAAAGTTTGGTTTATATATATAAATAAAACTGTGCATCGAATTTTACATATTTGAATATAAAGGTAAAAAAAAAATGAAAAATTTTGAAAAAATTTCAAATTTTCAAAATTTTTTAATTTTTTTCTTTTTTTTTTTGTAAATTTCAATTTAAATATTACTCAAAGGTACATTATGTGCATTGTGGAATGCATTTATCACAAAAAAATTAAAAAAAATTATTTTTGAGAAAAAAAGGCATTTTACAAATTGTTGTTGTAGAAATCTTCGAAATGCCCCCTGCGCATTCCATATCAATGAAAATCCCCAATATTTTTTATAAAAGTTTGGATTATACATATAAATAATTCTGTGCATCGAATTTTATATATTTGAATATGAAGGTGTAAAAAAAAAAAATAAATTTTTGAAATTTTTTCAAAAAAATTTTGATTTTTTTTTTTTTTTTACCTTTATATTCAAATATATAAAATTCGATGCACAGTTTTATTTATATATATAAACCAAACTTTTATAAAAAATATTGGGGATTTTCATTGATTTGGAATGGGGCATTTCGAAGATTTCTAAGACGACGCGTAAAACTCCCTTTTTTTCTCAAAAATATTTAAAAAAATTTTTTTTTTTTTATAAATGCTTGTCATAATGCATATAATGTATCCCTGAATAATATTTAAAGTGAAAATTTCAAAAAATAAAGAATTGATTTTTAAGGGCCCTCGTCCCCTTAAATAAAATTTCGATAGATAGATTTGTCGCAGATAGATTCATTTATACCGCTGCTTATAAGCCAGAAATAAGTCTAAAATTTCAAAATATAAAACATTATTGCGTTTTTTCATAACTAAATAAAGTAAAAGGTAAACAATATACACTCTTTGATGCAGTTTTACACAACAGTATCAGCTTTTTTTCTAGACTCAAACAACGCAGAACTACTTATTAACACAACTTTAAACTATTTTTAAATTTTCTGTATGCGAAATTTATGAGCTACATATAAAACATGTCATTTTATTCATATTTGTAGCAAATGAAATACTGAATAGAGCTAGGGAGTCCTTTCTGAAGCATCATGTATCTCTTCACCACCAGCATCGTGTAAAACAAATAGACAATTCACAATTATCAAATCTTTCTTTCGAAATTGGAGATTTTTTATGATAAATAAAACATATCTGAAACCCTGTGACGTTTCTCAAATAAAAATGTACTCTTGATCGTTAATAGTTATTTAGGCTTGGCATGTAACGTTTTTTTTTTTTTTTTTTTTTTTTTTTTTTTTTGAAGTGAAAACTTCTTTAGGCGCGTTGAGCTTTTTTCGAGATGGAGAAAAACCACTGATTTGGAGACACTGTTACGTAACCGACATGCTAGCATTTTGGCACATAGACACTAGCGAGCCAAGCGGTGAATGACAGGAACTTTTCTCTCTTCAGATCGATCCGCAAAAGAAGAACGAAGCTAAACTCACTTTTTCTCCCGGCGTTCACACAGCAATACACACAAAATTTACATTTTCGTTGCAGTACGCTGTTGTTTTTATTGTTAAAGACAAATACTTGATACTTTCATTATTGAAGTGAAAGCTTCTTTGGGCGCGTTTGGCATTTTTTGAGATGGGAAAAACCATTGAACTCGTGATACTGTTATTGTAACCGACACCTCTGTATATAAGTATGCACATGTATTGTGCATAGTTCGGTATGAGGAGGGCGGGCAATTAATTGTTATTTATTGCTTAATCAATAACAACAATTTATAGGCAAGCGCGCCGCATGCTTGCCTGTGCGCTATTGGTTCCCGAAATACACGTACAAGAGTTAGAAAAAGGAAATCTCATCAAAAACATCTCATGTAAAAATTAGCCAAGTCTCGTGACTCTTGCTGAAATAAAACTACCTTGCTCTAGCAAAATAAAATTATCTTTATTCAACAGTTGTTATTTATGTCAATATTTGGCGGCAAAAGTGAACTATTCGATCAAATATCGGGTAAGTTTAGCAGAAAAACTCTCTTGTTTTTAAAATTCGTGTTATTTTTACGTTATGGTGTATGTCATAGCATCAAACTATAGCGATATTTCTAATAATATGGTAGTGGTTTTAAATATAGCAAAAGCATAAGCGCAATTATTTATCAAGAAATGTTAACATACTTGCAGAATTATTTGACTTGCAGAAATATTTAAATTCACCAAAACAACATTTGTTAAAACAAATTATTATTTTGTTTTTCGTCAGTTAAAATGAATTATACCGTATTCGTGACCTACCTATTTCGTGTAACTAAAAACCGATAACGCTGTATTTTATCGTGTTGATGGTCTGGTCAATGATCAACAGTATTGACCTGAATTTCGATTACGGAAGATAAAATACGGGGCACAGATGTCAGATACGCACTTGGGTACCTAATTGACACCAAAATGGCGTTACTTTATTTTACAAGGTAACCCGGCTACTGTTGCTTATTTATTAATAAATTGTTCATTTACTTTTATTATTATTTTTTAATTGTACAATTGTTTTGTTCTATAGTTATTAATGAAATTATCGTTTATTTACTGTTGTTTACTTTTTAAAACAATAGAAAATAATTTAAAAATATATATTGTAACTGGTATTGGAAAACGGGCTTTCGCCAAATTGGCGTTACAAAATCGCGCCAAACCTGGTTCGTATATCACATCTGTGCCAAATTCTCGGTTTTTTGATTTTTCGACTTTTTATCCAAATTATCCGGATTTTTTAAATTTTCCCATTCATTGTATCCCAAACACTACCTTCATACCAAATTTCAAGATTCTAGGGATACAGGATGTACCTCCGAGTTTTGATGATCGGAATTAATTAACTTTCATATTTCATGTTTTTGTAAATTTACGTTTTAAGCAATAGATTGCAATTTTTGTATGTAAAATTATATGCATTATTTTTCATGTACAATAGCGCATTAAATGAAAATTATAATATAATTTTGGTAGTAATAGTTTATGATAATGAATAAAAAAATACTACATTTAAAAGTATTTCCTGCACAATAAAACATTTCATGACGATTAAAAAAACACACACGTAATTGTTGAAGTTTTCACTTCTATTGGCTCTCCCGGAGTGCCACTGTTTTCTTTTTAACATTTTTTCTTTTTAATTTAAATTCAAACGAAGAAACTAAAAACCCTCTAAAAACTAATGCGAGGAAAAAAAATGCATTATTTCAAAAATAACAACTAAAAAAAAAAGAAATTATCCAATTTCAGAAAAAAATATAATAAATATAAAATAATAACTCAAATTCTTAAAATGGCTCTGAACTTCAAAAAAATTATAGTATAGTTAATTTCTAAAACAAAGCTATTCAAAGAAAATGTTCCATTCAAAAAATTATCATTTTAAATAAGACACTTCAAAATTTGAAATCATAAAGCTTGTAATTTGTATTTACTTGCTTATTAAGTAATTTTTATTCGAAATCTTTTACTTCTGAAAAGAGATTAAAAATATAATTTTTAAATGTCATGTTTTACATAAAAAAAACTATTTTCTTATATCTAAATAAAATCGATAATTAAGATAATAAGTTTTCCTGTCGTAAAATGTTTAGTTTTGGTAATGAAAAATTCTATTCCTTTGACAAAAACAGTGAAATAGTAAAATCCTATTAAATTTCGTTTCCTTAAAATTTTTTTCGTGTGATTTCGTTTAGTTAGTAAAAGGCATTGCATACTGTGTCTGAGAAATTTTGTTTATACACATTAACCATTACCGTCGCGGAGTAATTCTGTTTATAAAATGATGAAATAATGGACTGACACCGGAATTTATATACGAACTTACTTATTTTCATGTACAGTATAATAGGAAAATTTTAGTTAAATATTCTTGGTGTAGTTTGTCAGTTTTGGAATTAAAATTAGGTGTCCTTTTTTAAGGACACCGCGCAGAGAATGGTTAATATCTAATACTGTCAATCTGAAAAAAAATCTTTATTTTTCCTGCCGCTTACTGAAATCTTAGATATTCAAAGATGTTCACCACAGGAACAGTCGCGTAGGGAAAGTAATACCCACGGTGCTAACCGAACGATTTTTACATCGCCCACTTGTATTTTTGTGCAGTAAACATTAAGTTACTTCATTTTAGGCTATTATGATGGGGGAATTAAAAAAAATACGATAGTGGTGACAAATATAAAAACCGTGTACATTTTCGATATGTATTACCCTGTGCGACTGTTCCTGATTTAAATTTACATGCGGACAAGTCCTAATCACTGTGCAGACAAATTACCACCACTTTTTTTTGAAAGGAAATTTAAGATTAATTTAATTTGAGAATTTTCCGTTTGATTAAGGCACAACATTCCTTTCTGAAAAAAGTGGTAGTAATTTTCCATGCGCCACGTCGATCAGACCCTTTGTATTCGTAATTTGGGTTCGTGTCCAAAACTAATAAAATTTGTGATCGGTAAGTGAGATTTAAAAATAAATTTTAATATTGATTTTGAAACGCCAGAAAAACGTTAAATGGAAAATCGAACAAGATTGAGGTGATAAAAAAAATTGTACTAAAGTTGGGTTGTATTAAGGGGTGAGGCCTACTATTAACAGATTGGGTAAATTTCCCGATGGAGACTAGTTATCACATATTTTAAGCCCATGCGAGATGAGGAATTTCAGCCGTCGTTTGAGTTAACACTAGAGCTTCGACAAGGGTTGACTAAGGCTCTTTTACATGTTCTCAGGGAGACTCCATGATTCCACTCTTTTAATCCCTTGACTATGGCGGAAAACATACGTCTCATGGACAAACAGAAATTATTGTGTAGAATAGTTAACACTGGAAACTATTTTAATAATATATGTAACTCTATATTTACAAATGTTTTTCTTTGTCATCAATTTCTCTTAAAATTGTTCTAAAGGCAAAATGCAACTAGAAAAATGAATTTTTGGGGTGCTTATTTATTTTTTCGTCGACCATTTACAGCAAATAAAATCTGTCGTCCAACAATGTAATTCAATGCCAATAATGCAAACGTGTGACATTGATGACCAACGATGTTCATTCTTGTCCCCCACACCCTGCATACTAAGTCTGAGCACTGACACAAAAATGGATTTATTTTTCCGTATGTATGGTCGATTGCATTTGAATACAAGTGATTTATAAAAGTTTTTTCCGCTTTATTTTATAGTCAAAGAAAACTTTTGAAAAATATTCGAGTATAAATTAACAATGGAACTATTAATAAAAAGGAAATGACATATCCTTAACCCCTTAATTCTCGCTCCCGTCAATATCACGGGCTGAGGTGTCGTTCGTTATTTCTCGTGCCCGTCTTATTTCCGGGGCTGGAGATTTATTGCTGGAAAAAACTTCTGAAACCAAAAAAATTTAACTGGCATTTCCGTGTGAAGTCTTTGAACATTAGCGATTGAGTTTGGTTTTTGGCTCCGTTTGTGGTGTTGGACTTTGTTTTACATGTTTCGAAATATATCACACTCAAAAAATTGCCAATAATCAAAATGTAATGTATATTATTTGTAAAAACTTGTTAGATGAGTATAAATCTCTAAGGCGTGAAAAAGGCTATCTAAGGCGTGAAAAGTAAAGGTCTTATTCGCATTCATTTGTATGGTGTAAAACAAACATTAGCCCTTTCAAGGGCGGTGGCTAGAGGGTCTAGCAACCTAATTTTTATTCCAAAACTGACTACTGGCACCAAGAATATTTTAATAAAATGCTGCTTTTGCAATTAAAGTGCAAAATAGCGCTTTGCTATTTATAAAGAACTTCGTTTGAGTATTCTGGTGTCAGCCAATTATTTCATCATTTTACGAACAGAATGGCTCTGTCCCTGAAAAGGTTAAAAAACAGAATTCTCGCATGATGGCTTTTCCACAAATGTGAATTTGTTCTATAACATCTTTTTTTTCGCCTTAAAAAAAAACCAATTGCATATTTTATACAGAAACTTTGTAATTATTAAATTTCTGTAATAAAAAAAAAATATGGTTTTTTCAAATATTAAGCGACCGTTAAGGGGTTAAAATAAAATGTCTTAAAATCTAAAGAAATATTGACAACATGAACATGATATAAATGCATTTTCTGTAAGGTAGAAGCCACGCCCTTAGTCAATGATTTCTTTTGAATGAAAACGAGAATTCCAATTTCCCGTCGTGAATGTATAAGGTTTATAACATTGAATTGTTTTTACTACTGAATTTTCGAATATTGAAGTGTGACCCAACTGTAGTGCACGCCTTCTATTTAACAGTGGAGTGTGACCCACCGGTGATGCACATCGCCCGATGCGACTGTCAAGTATGACCCACAAGAGATGCACACCGCCCGATTGGGCAGACAGGAGTGATCTACCGGTGATGCACGCCGTCGTAAACAGGGTTCGTACGGGTACCGTTATTTTCAAGGCCAAATATCAGTATTTATTTATAGAAAAATAAATCTAGTTTAAACGGACGAAATTCCGCCTTATTTAAAGTGAGATTTCCCATAAGAAAATACTGGTAGCGGGGAATATCTTAGTCTAGAAATTCAAGGACCCGTACGAACCCTGATGAACGTGTGAAGCTGAAATATCTCAATTGTTTTGGAAAGCACATTTTATATAATTAATCCTTAATAAAAACATTTATTTAATGTTTTACACCAGTAATATTTACAAAAACTTAAATTGTTTAATTTTGATTTGTAAAATTTTTGTATATATTCTGGGAAAACATCGTACCTCGTCAGGAAACAATTGCTCATAATACGCAGTTGAATTATAAATATTTTAATTTAATATAGTAGAATTTAACGCCAGAAACGCAGGAAATTTTGATCAAGTTTTATAAAGGATATTTTACACCAGAATTTCTATTTGTATCTGACTTATTTATTTCACTTTTTCTTCTTTGTATCTTTTAAACTTATTTTATAAAGAAATTTCTCGTCTGAAGAGAAATATGTTCATATTGGCCCTATCTTCTAGTGTTAACAAATGTATCACTAATTGTTAACATGCAATTATGTTCATTTAGCGCAGTGTTTACTAAGCAAATTCAACTTATAATTAAAAATCTTAATAAAATTTAATTTCACCTGAACACTGAAAAAGGAATATTTATATTGTTACAAAAATGTTGTCTAATTTATATTTGCTGTAACCACGCAAAAATAAATATTCAGAATAATCCAATTCACGACTGCAATGAACTAAAAATATATATATAATACTGGTCTCATAGTCATTCACACGTGTCTTTAAAATACCCAATGAGTATTCAAGAATGGCTCCCCTTTTTACAGGTCGAATTTCTTTAGTGGCAAAATGTCATTTTTTTTTTGTAAGATTAAATTTAAAAGAAAACAAACAAATAACAATAATAATAGTAATTATAATAAAAAAACGACTTCAAAAGATTGCTTTTACCTTTTGTGTTTTCTGGCAATCTTACATTCTTATATAAATCTCAGTCATGTTCAATCCGAGTTACACTAACAACGCACTGAGAAGTTCACCGCACACGAACTCCAAACCGCAAACTTTTAAAGCATTATTACATATTTTAATCTTTTATGAAAACATACCCTGTAATTAATTATACTGCTAACACTATTTTTATCTTAAAAAAATATATATACATGTGGGTTTTAATGTGAGTACTGTATTACTGAATCGAAACTGATACTCTTCAAAGTGTGACTATGTATAAAATGATTTAATACATCACCAAATATACAGCTTAATATTCAAAGTAACATTGTAGAACTCGCATAAGCTTCCAAAGATACCTTCGACGAAGGGACGTTAACTCATGTTATATGATTTCAGATTTTGATTTGCGTTCGACACAAAAATAAAATTTAATTAAATCTGACACCGTGAATTTTTAAATATTAAATTATATATATTTAAATCTAAAAATATTTTTATTTTGCAACATTTTTTCTGTTTTGTATTCAGGTATATTAGTTGCTTGTCAGCAACCGATAGTTTAGAAATAAATAGATATAGAGTTGACTCTTGTTAATTCGTCCCCGCTTAAGACGTGCGTACAGTTGATGCGGAGAATTTGCTTTACCCCATGATATTCTAATTAATGGAAAGGACATTCGTTAATGCTGACGAAAAAAGGACTCCCTTGGAAGTACGCACTAACGGAATTTCACAGTATAATGAAAACTATGATGTATGCAACGTTTGATGATATAATGTGCACCCTTGGTCCTGAAGGGGTTAAAGAAAAAAAATTGTTTAAATTAATTTCACCTTCTAGTCTATCTCAACTCAACTATTACACTACTGCACTTAATGAAGACCCTATTGCCTGAAAATAGAGATCACTGCTTCAACTACCACTATTTTCATTGATGGAACTATGAATAAAAAGGAATCGACATATAATCAAAATGGTGAGGTTTCACCGGTTCCACAGGTTCTGATTACCACCGAAGTAAACTTCCAGAAGTAAAATTGAATAGAAATTTCCTCCTTATTTAAACGCGTCATTGATACAATTTTTCTGTCAAAATAACAACAAAAAATAGCTATTCGTTTTTATTGGCGGAAATTTGCTCCCGCAGTTTCGCCAGATTCTCCCTGTACAGTGTTCCTGTTAATGTCAGCGAATTTAATTACCGCCGGATGAAAATCTCACCAGTAAATTTTAATATTAATTTTCGGCTCATTTAAACGCCCTCGAAAATTTGTCATAAATAAGGAAAAACGTTCTATTCGGTTTTTACTGATGGAAGTTTGCCCCTGCATTAATCAGGCCTTGAAAAATAAAAGAACATATAAAAGAACAACAGCAACGATCATGTGACAACCTCTTCTATTATTTCAATTGGAAACGTCATAAACAACGCTATATGTCTCCTCCTCTTTATAAATAGTTCCATTATTTCAATCACAATATTTTGCAAGTGTTCTAGAACTCTACTGTAAAGATTTGTTTAAAAAAAAAACTCGTCATTAAATATTACTTCTGAATAAGCATAGGGACAATCTTTGTCGGATTTCCTCCGACAAAGAAGGGAACAGATTAATATATCGGATTAAGTATTATTATCAAGGCAAACATATGTCACTTGTAGAAATTTACCAAAAAATGTTTTACAAACAAGATAAATAAATAGTTACCGTTGACACTTCAAATATATTAAAAATAGCTGAGCATTACTGAGAAAGTAACTTTCAAATATTATATATCAAATGCATAGCTCCCAATCTTTTTCAGATGACTATTCTAGAAAAATAGGCCTCCTCTTATTTAAGAATCGTAAAATTGGTGTCGTTAGTTAAATCTATTACTTCTCTAAGAAAACGGTAAAACGCTTGTCTCTAGAATTAGAAATCTGCACGCGTATATGATTTTATGCAAATAAAATACCGTTTTACAATTACTACAAAATAAGAAAATTAAAATAAATATTTTTCAATTGAGTGATGATTAATTAAAGTGATTTTACATCTTGTTTCATTTTTTGGTTCTTTTAACAGCTTCTGATCGGAAGGATTATTTGGAAAACAAACAATGTTCAGATTTCTCTCCCATCCCTTAAAAAAAAAGAAAGAAAAACAGGAGGAATGGTATAACTCCGATTTTAGTTAATGGAAAATAATTCAAAAGTACCGTTGCAAGTCGTACGTAGTTCACAACTGTGTTGTGTCTTTTAATGTGTTGTTTCTTTTGGTTGGGTCATCTAAATATTAAAATTCATTTAATTTTTAATTTTTAAACCTCTCACTCGCAAAGTAATTCTGTTGCTAAAATGTAGCATTTATTGAATGCCACCACGATTTATGAATGTATTTATTTGAAACAAAAGTAAAAGGTTTTGGTCACATAAATTATAAAAGCAATTTCCCCCAAAAATTCCTGTGCAATGGTGAAATTTGGAGATTAAAATTAAATCTGATGTATAATATTCCACAATCCTTCAAGAGATAAAATGTTCAGTATCACTTTTGACACACTATTTGAGTTTCTTGAATCTAAGGGATGTGGTAAAAAAAATTTAGTTTGTAAGACTATATATTTTTTAACCCTTTAATGTCCATGGTATCATTTATGATACCATCAGTGTTCGCGATGCAGTGGATTTTTTCATCCACATATTCCATATTCACATCAGACATTTAAAATGAAAATTTTTGATTTATTTAATAACAAACATCTCGTTATTAAAATATCCGAAATTTACTATTTAGGTTTTTTGGTATGAATTCCGATTCTTCTGAATTACGCAATTTCTGGAACGCATTCTACCTTGGACATTAAAGGGTTAAATCATTAAAGAGTTATAAAATATATTGTGTTAGATGTTTAGCAAAATTCCTCTGTAAATATTATGTGCACTGAATTGTAAATTTACACAACCACGTTTTAAAACGATTGTTTTTCGTTTTGTGCAAAAAAAAAATGATGCATGGAATAATTCATTTTTTTCCTAATATGAATTTATTAGGAGTTTTCTTAAATAACAATACTGTTTTTAATGAAAAAATTCCTAAAATATGTTTAGATCTGTTAATTTGATCTCATCACAAAAAGGAATGCTTTTATGGAAAGTTAAAAAGTGCATTTTGTGGCATGGAATTGATATTAGTTTCCTCGAAATAAGACGTCTTCCAATTATATGAAGATTTAAGTAGAAGCACCTAAAATTATATATGTTCCTTGACTACTTTGATCCGATTCAAATATAGTGTCGAAAGTGAGTGTTGTCAATACAAAAATGAAACTTTACGCAGTTCTGAATATGCAGACGACTCTTTATAAAAAATAATCCGCAAACGAATGTAAAGAATGTCGTACTAATTAAAACGATATATTTCGTTTAAAGTGGATTAATCAGACTTGGTGTTTTTAACCTGACCTCTTTCAAATGTTGTCCAAAATAATTTACTAGTTTAAAATTTTGAAAACAACCAAGAATTTGACATTTCCTTATACATAACACTGGGATGTCACTTGTTGTTGTTCCTTAAATTGGCTGTAATACTTATTGATAAGTTTATATCCAATGCAAATGTATTAATATTTTTTTATTAAGTTAATATTCATTATGTAACGCATATACGTACGTGTGGAGTTATCATATGTGAAACACGTATTATAACGTTAGCGGCGTTTAACAGTTTTCTTTATTTCACGGTGTAATCATTTTCATACACATTATCCGCTATCAAACAGAAGCAGACTACCGTGAGTAAAATTGTAATGTTAGCTAAGTAACACGCATAATGTGCAGCCTACGGTAGATAACAATTCCATAGTTGTTTTCCCGGTATGTGTAGTTATTTTCTTATCCAAAAGTTATGACTAAATAAATAAATATAAGATTGGTTTGGAACCCGAACAAGCGGTTTGGAAAAATGAAGCAAAAATTCGAAAGTATTTTAGAATTATTACTTTTGTTTTATTTATCATAAAAATTTTATTAAGATGAATATTACTACTTCAAAATAGGCGGCTGGGGAAAACCAAATGGTAAAGTGAGTCTCATTCTTTTGTCCTTATAATTTTACAGTCATTTAGGGTAACTTTGATCTGCATTTTCTCTATTTTCGGATGTCCCACTCTTATTTTAAGAATATTGTTGCAACTAGTGGCATAAAAGAGAAGAAATGATCCTAAATTATTCTATGACTATCAGAAATTAAGGAATATTAATGATATACGCAATAAAAAATATATTTTTAACCCGGTTCAAAAGTATCTGTCATTGTAGGGTAACTTTGCACCATATTATAAATATCATACAAAATAAGACATTTAAAAAAAAAGTATTATACTTAGGACCATTTTGAAGCGAACGTTTTTTCAGATATTTAAAGACTCCTAATTTACATTTCCCAACATCACAAGATTTGTATAATTTATGATATTACAATGAATATTTCGCATAAGCAGAGTGGAAGAAAAAAAACATGGAAATTTAGCAAAAAAGAACTGTTTATTGTTCACATAAAACGTGAAAATCAATTTTCAATGATTTAGCTCAATAATATAGCCATAGTCAAAGTAGTACATACTAGTACGAGTATTAATCAAACAAGAATAAGAAATGTCGAGTGCACGGTTGCCAGTTTGGCCTTCATTCTTATTCAGAAATTTAGTGTCCATACCAGAAATAAAAAAATAGTATTTTATGCTTTATTTCATAAGAGAGATTGAACGATCATAGAATGTAAAAATCCTTCTTTGGAATTTTCCGGTGTGAATTTAAAATGTCGGATTAAAATTGGAGACCAAACTGGCATGCAGGGTCGAATGCATGGGATGTCAAATTTGAGTAGCTCAGCCCCAAATAACGTATTTAAATCAATTTTATGTATTTTACACATATTTTTGAAAATATTTACATATTTTCTTCAATGCACACTTTCAGCATTCATATATAATATAGGTGCGCATAAGGGGAATTTTTGATATAAGATAAGGGTATTTTCGTATAACCATAAGATATGATTTTCATTTTTTTAATTTTTTTAATCATTATTTCACATAGATTTTATGAACAGAAAGTTATACAGTATTTATAACTAAAAAATAAACATATGTCCAACTTTGAGCCGGCTGAGAGTTATACTGAAAATAAGGTAAAATGGTAGTGCCTTCTAATTTTACATTTTGCTGACTATTAGGAAATACATAATCACAAAATAATAACTCATTTATAACATATAGATTACAATATGTCTGATAAATGAGCATATTGTTACTTACTATAAAAATTTAATTGGATTACAACAACTTCAAAACAGCATTCAAAATGAACTTGAAAACAGTACTTCACAATAATAGATGGATGATGCAATTAATTGTGTGTAATGTTGCCAATTTATGTTCTAAAATAAAGAGTAGAAAGCCCAGTTTATAATCTTGCCAACAGAGTGTGGCACTGGAGTTTATCCAGCCTTTTGAAGTCAAACATATTGAGAATTGAGACGTGGCGCAAAGTTTCACCCCAGGGATCAAAGTTACCCTGAATGACAGTCATATAACTACAGACATGATATGTTAAATCAAAATATTTCACATTTTCTCTAACATTTGAAAATGATTATCAATATAGAGATTATCAGTACTAACAAAATTAAGCAGAAGAAGAGCTCCAAAAGTTCTGTAATATGTTATTATTATTGTAAATCGTTTTAAACTCTATCTTTCGAAACCAAATTAGAAAAGGGAAAGTTGTTAATTTTTTCGTGCTAATTCTTTTCAGTTATATTTTAAATACTAGTTCAATTTGTCTAATTCTGAATTTAATAGATACAATTAAATTATATCATTTGGCGAGAAGAAACACCAAAAGTAATTTGAAAAAAAAAAAAAAAAACCATGCACTGGAAAAATAACTCGTATATTTACTTTCTTATATTTGTTACTTTTTAAAAGATAATCATAACTTATATTTAACATACAAAGTACTTTCTGCTATTTTGAAACATCTGAGCGCTTATGATGTGAATGAATGCGTTAATATCAATATTACTATTATTTCAAAGAACTATTTTCCTATTTAGTAATTTTTTTTCATTTCTAAACGCAACGAAACATTAGCAAAAAGGATTGCGTTAGTACCAAACAAATAGACCTGTTTAGGCTAATGTTAGTCGAACGTCTTTTTGCACGTTTTTTTCCCTACATATCATTCCTACACAATGCTAGGGCCATTATGTAGGGATTATATGTAGAGGCAAAAGCGTGCTAAAAGACGTTCGTCTGACATTCTGACAGTTCGCCTTTCTGAGTGGCCATTTCTTGTAGAGGTCCCTAAAATAAGGACTTTCTTAAATCCTTACACTAATGTCAAACGAACGTCTTTTTGCACCTTTTTTCCTCCTACATATCATCCCCACACAGTGCCTGGCATTGTGCAGGGATGATATCGCTCACAAGCAAGAAAAGTGACACATCTCGCAAAAATTCATTTTGCGTTTTATTCCACTAATAGGTCTTCATAGGTGTGTCTTGTTACACAAGCAGTTTCATAAATGTAGTTGCACAGAAAATCCCTTTATTACGCTATATGTCCATTTGTGATCACAGAAGAAGGGTGAATCGTGTGGAGAGGTAAAATTAGCCAACCATCCAAACCTCATCCTACGTCATCATTCTTAAGGGTTTTAAGCTTTCATGGATATTTTTAGTCCTGCATGCAGAGCTAAGTGCTGTAATTTCATTTTTTGGTAAAGTTTTTCAAATTTTCTTTTGTCTGTCCTGTGAAATTTGCTTCTGTCGAGATGTAACTTTTCTTGCGGGTGAGCGATATGTAGGAAAACAAGCGTGCAAAAAGACGTTCGTCTGACATTAGCCTTAATTCTCGGTCCTGTGATATTCACGGGCTGTGTCTTTTATTCAGATTGTTTGATTCCCACCAGTTTTATAAAAAAGTTTACTTGACTTTAATATGGTATCATTTTTACCTGTTATTAAATAAGGTGAATATTTTTTTTTCAAAAAAGTGGTGTCAATAAGCAATTTGAATTTTTGAACCGTAATTTAATGCGACCGTTGAGGAGTTAAAGGATATCCGTAAAGCTATGTTTCACTGGGGTTTTTTTTTAATATAAGTTATAGATTTTGTTATACCTGTAACGATTTTTTAATGGAACTTTTTTGCGTTATTCTAAACAATGACATTAGTAGGCAGTCCTATACATTATGTGGGCAGCGTTAACTCAACTGCTTTTACGTTTTTTCGTTTTCATCTTGTTAGAAATACTCATTTGAATAAACGATCCGTTTTAATTACAAGATTTTTTGTTGTTACTTAATTAGGTATATATTAAAAAGGGTTAAGAGTCATATATTATGGCATAGCTTATTAAACAAATTCCAATACTATTAGAACGCTGCCGTGAAATTTCCTTTTTATTCAGCCAATGAAATAAGATAACAAATGATAGATACAAAATAAAACGCAACTCAGTAAAAATTCATTTTCAGCAATTGCTGTCCATAGCTGACAGTGTGATTGAATTCTTCCGTGAAACCCTGTATAATACCTACGCACCTCGTAATACAGTACACATTTTAAAATGCATATCGTAGCAGAAAACGTGTATCTTACTGTTATGGTTCATAGTCATCCTGTCCCCGAAATCTTTTGAGTGATTCTGTAAACAAACGATAAATTCTATATAATAAATAATCTACAGAAAACATTTTGTAGTACACTACAAGTAATATCAATTTCAGCAAAATAGCGTAACATCATTAAAATATACTGCAAACGATCGATCTCTATATAGCGTAATGTAATGGAATTCTTTTGTCCGTGTCAGTAAACGAGCTATATTTGATACTTACTGCATATTCCATAGAAAGCTTGTGGTAATCCTCTTATAATTCTCCTCTTATAATATAATATTCAGTGATGCATATCAATTTTATTATGTTTGAAAAAGAGTAACATCATTAAGCACTTAAATGTTTTGCCCCCTACGGTGTACCGGAAACAGTGTTGAATACAAGGTGGCACGGAGTGACGTCCCCCCGGAGCTATGAAATGTGCCCCTCCCCCCGAAAAATTTGAGATTTTGTGTTTTCAATGGCTTAAAAGTGCAATCCCCCCCGCCTCCTGAAACTCTATAATGTCCCATCCGGAGTCACAGAAATCCGTCCCGGCGAAGAGTGTCTGTATTGAACACTGACGGGCAAACATTGTTTGCTTGCTTCGTTAGTAAAAGCTTTCCGACACTTCCACTAATTGTAAACTTTAATTTTGGCTTTATTTAACGGACAGACATTTTTCGATTACACAAGTTACTATTTAGTTAAGGAAAGAATGGTTCCATATCAAATTTTTAACTACTGCTTCAAACACAGTACAAAACTGTTAAGTTGCTAAACTGCACTGAAAACGATTTTTCAATTCCAATACCGAAAAAACCATAGTTAACCTCAATAACAAATATAAATTACGTGGCTATCCGAGGGTATTTACATGAGTTAAAGAACGGGTAGAAAACAGACGGCTGGACAAACATAGGCCTGACTGAAAATGGTATTACAGGTAACTATATGATCTTGCTACAGTTACCTTCAGCAACATATATCACGTGAATCCTATAAATTCCATATACAAGGTGCAAAGGAAAGTCCCTTTAACCTGAAAATACTTGATATCGGAGAGAGCTACAGCTATGTAAGTAAGGTAACGGTATAGTAAAGCAACTATGCCCGATTTAATGCAAACTACAGCAGCGTCCCTAGTGGCGAAATTTGGAAGATAGTCATTGCAATTCGAAAACGAAAACAGATGGAGCAAAATTTCAAATTAGAAAGTTTTATAGCATCAATTAATTAGTTCGAAACGACATTTGGTTTACATGAAGAAGATAAATCTTCGCCTGTATACCCAAAAATGTCCGAAATCGATGCAATCCATTTTGTGTAAACGTTTGAATGGAATAGCCAGTATGAAGAAATACGCACAATTTATTGTATAAATACGTACTTATCTCAATACATTTTGATAAAGCCACACACAAAGAAAAGACAAACTGTCTCACAGTGATAAAAAGTTAATATTCAGTATGTTCTAAAAGTTCGCCATTGCTCCCGATACACGTTTGTATTCACAAGAGTAATTATGCATGCATATTTCTCAGCAAGGTACGTCTATTGCAAGCCTCTTCAATACCACGACAGACGTTTAACCCTTTCAAGGGTGGTGGCTAGACGGTCTAGCCACATAATTTTTATTCCAAAACTAACAAATGGCACCAAGAATATTTTACTAAAATTTTGCTTTTTTAATGAAATTGCAAATTAGCGGGTTTCTATTTTCTAAGAAATTCGTTTGAATATTCTTTTTTCAGTCAATTATTTCATCAGTTTAAGAACGGAATTCTTCTGCCCCTGAAAGGGTTAGTCTAAAATTTTAAATGCATTATAAATTAAATTTTTATAGACATTACAGCACAGTATAACGTCGCAATCTGCAATTGTGCACTGCTACATTTCCGGAATCTGACTGTGCAAAGTAGAATCGTCGCTCATCGATTTCAGCATTTTTGGTTATACAGGCGACGATTTATCGTATCCGTGTGAACCAAATATCGTTTCATACTAACTAATCGATGCTCTAAAACTTTCTAATTAGAAATTTTGATCCATCTCTTTTCGTTTCCGAATTGCAATGATTACCTTCCAAATTTCTCCACTAGGGGCGCTGCTGTCGTTTGCATTAAATCGGGCATAGTCGCTTTACTATACCGTTACTTTATTTACATACCTGTAGCTCTCTCCGTTCGCAAGTATTTTGTCTTCTGATTTCAAATTTAGGTAAATGTAAATATTTATATAACATACTTTTGTCAATTATGATAGACTCATTTCATCTGATATCGCATAATTTTGAACATAATAAGTTAGGGGTCCCAATTATCCCACTTTTTCAAAATCAGTATTTTCTAAGAAAAAATTTCGGGGGTTGGTTTCTACATTTTTTTAAGAATTTTTTTTTTTTAGAAAATACTAGTTTTTAAAAAGAAATTACTCATTTCATACCAAAAACACAATTTATAACACTCTTCACCTCTGAATTCCGATAGATGTCTAGTAATTAAGAAAAGTAAAACATATCTGTGCAAAGAGCTGAGAGAAGAGCTTTCAGGAATTGATGAGTGGCTGGGAAAAAAATGCTCCGTTAAAAAAGTAAAACATTACTCATTTTTTCAGTTCCAAATTATTTATAAACCTGCATTTTCACAAATAACAGACGCAGCCTTCGATTTTTTCCCGTTTTTATAGATTGTTCAAAAAGGTGCAAAGTTGTGAATTTGCTATACTTCTATATATTTTTCAAACAATGTTTTATCATCTTGTGTATTTCGATTGAATTTTCTGTTACGCAAAAACTAGACTTTATTTTAATCCTGTGTTTTTATTCGATTTCCAGCTTTCGGTACACAAATATGCTAGATCGGCTATTTTTCTTTTCTCATTCCATTACATAATGTAAAAATATGGTTATAATCACAGAAAAGTAAGCGTAAAATGAAAAGAAAAATAGGGTTATGTTCGCAGAAAAGTGAGCATCAAGTATATTATACATTAATATATACGTTTTCTAAAATCATAGTCTTTGCGACATTTTGGAAATTTTATTTACTTATTTGATGTTTGTTTAAATTTTCGCTTTTTCTAGGAAAATTTAATTATATTTAAAAGAATGTCTTCAAACATTAAGGAAATATTGACTTACCGTTTTTCTTTGTGTTGCTGACATTGAGATATGAGATATTTAGCGTACTCATATACACATACATGCATTTCCAGGTTATTCTCTTCCGTTTACGGCCAACATACATTTTTCCGTGCTTCGCTGTTTTATTTGTAATCTTTTTACCACCCGTTTTGTTAGCGTCTATGTTCTGCTCCATAAGATGGTACAGGTAAAACACATTTGTTAAACAACATTCTTTTCAAGAAAGAGGCATAATACTCTTCAGAATAATACTGTTCTTACCAAAATTACTTCACCCATTTCTTATGCTTCTATTGATTTCATTCATGATATCATTGCCCGATGTTATTTCATTCCTAAGTTTTTTTGGCTTAAGGCTTAAGGCTTAAGGCCTAAGGCTTTGGCGAAACGATGCCAAATTTTCTAACACCTCTTCCAATCTTGATCTTTGTTTTTCCTCTGTCCAAACGAATGGTTGCTGTTGTTATCTTGTAAATCGTCTTTATAATATTGATATTGGGCTTGTCTACACTGTTGTCTTCCAGGAATTTGTTTATTGCTGATGTGTCGACAGGCCAATTTCCGTAATTTTAGAAACTCTTCATAGCTCTATACTATCACCATTACTCGATACCATCCATAAGTTATCGGTACCACTTAAAGGGGCTACTTCAGTCACATGGAAAGACTCGCCCGCTAATGCTGATCCTATGGTATTTTTTAAGGTATCTTGATTGCATTTTAATATTTTTAAATGATTTTTTTATTGCATTGAATAGCTGAGATTGATGTCTATATCTGGCCTTTCTTACTCTTTCGATTTTGTTTGAATATTTTTTTTTAAGAGGATGCTTTCACTTTAAAAATTGGTTCCAAAAATGAAAATGTCCTAATTAAAAATATATGTAAGCAAAATCGAAAAAGTACAAAACGCCCTTTGACAAGATCGATCTCAGCTAACCAATGCAAAAGAATTATTTAAAATACTGAAATGCAAACAAGATATCTTTAAAAATTTCTTCCATAGGATAAGCATTAGTGAGCGGGTCATTTCAGGTGAATGAGGTAGAATCTTAATGTTGATAATGGCTATAAGGGCTTCATAATCACACACAAACAACTTCAAAAAATATTTCAGGGATCGTTGATCACGGAGATGAATGACAGTGGAAAATATAAAAATTTCTGTCTTTAAGGGCGTGCATCAGCTTTCAGAGATCCCTGCGTAAGAGAGAGAAAAAAGGCCACGGAATTTCTCTCTGCGGTAGACTGTGTCGGTAAACAAAAGCACTTGCAGGTACTGTTTAAAGGCATATAAAACAAGTGGGTAAGTGTGATCATAGATCGCACAAAGGGTTTCGTTTAATATTCCTTTCAAAACGTCCAGTACATTTATCGCCATGGAACATCTTCTAAACTTTGGCAAACCCTTCCTAAACTATCGTAAAGCTTCAAACACATTCACCTTGTTATATTTCCTAATTTTGTTCGTGCAACTCCCCCCCCCCCCCCCCATCGAAATGCTACGATATATCACATGACGGGTATCTGCCAAATTTAGAAAAGTGCCCCCTTTGGGGGGGGGTGAAGTGGGGTAATGGTCACCATGATTTTTGACGCGGCCTGATGTTTAAAATTTTTGTTACTTTTTATAAGCTATACTAAATTTTCAAACAGATCGTCCAGCTATATTTCCTAATTTTGTTCGCCCCCCCCCCCCCCGCCCCCCCTCACCCTCCCCCCTCGAAATGCGACACGCCATTCTTCTTTATACTTCATTATAATTTAAACTTTAAATACTTTATAACAAAACAGATCGATTTGTTAGATTTCCTACTTTAAATGAAATCGCGGTCTGTTAGTTCCACATTCTACCACCAGGGAGCGCACTCTATTCTTAACAAAAGCGTATCTGAACGAAACTCCTTTACACAACCTATCAGTAGATATGTTACTCGAGGGGGTGGCGGTTTTCAGCAGGAATTTAAGATAATTGTTGAAATTACCATTCGGAAATAGTGGTAATTTAACTTTTGACATATTTGTATTTAATAAGTACCATGTATCTGAGGATTCCGTAAAAAAAAAAAAAAAAAAAATTCGCCTCAAATGGTATGAAACAAAAAATAAATATTTTGCCCCTCCCCCTCTCTCCTTTATAAACTTTTTCTTATATGTTATAAACTATGTTAAAGTTTCAAACAGATCACTTTGTTGGATTTCCTACTTTAAATGAAATCGTGGTCTGTTAGTTCCACATTCCACCACGAGGGACGCACTCTATTCTTAACAAAACTGTATCTGAACGTAACTCCGTTAAACAACCTATCAGGAGATATGCTAGTCGAGGGGGTGGCGGTCTTAACCAAGAATTTATTATATTTGCTGAAATTATTATTCGAAAATAGTGGTATCAATACTTCTGACATTTTTGTCTGGCATAAGTAACATTTATGCTGTATTTTTAAAAATCGGACACCGTTCAGAAGTATACTGCAATGAAACATCGCGTGACTGCCTTGTAAAATAAGTATATAATAGAAATAAATCAATTAGTGAAATTAGCGCCACAAATCGAGTGGCGGTCTTAACCAAAAATTTAAGATATTTCCTGAAATTACTATTCGAAAATAGTGTTATGAATACTTGTAAACTTTCTGATGATGAATGAGTTATACTTACCTCATAGCGCTGTTCAAATATCCCACGTACATTATTAGATTTTCGAAGCACGTTAGTCTTTATCATAATAATATTTGTCATGTTGACTAACTGGGATATTTAATCAAAAGTAGTTCCCCCCCCCCCTTTTCCATTCCCACAAACCTAACAAATACAAATTATGCGGTAGCGGGCGAAACACGTTAGTCTTTGTCATAATAATATCTGTAATGCGCACTAACTGGTATATTTAATCAAAAGTAGTTCCCTCCCTCCCCCTTTTCCATTGACACAAACCTAACAAAATAAAATTATGCGATAGCGGGCGAAGCACGCTTTTCAATTTCGCTGGAAGAATGCATCTCATTTTACATCAGACTCGCACGGACTGAAATAATCCGATAGCGGGCGAAGCACGCTAGTCTTTGTCATAATATCTCTAATGCGAACTTTCCTAATTTTAACAAAATCGCTTTATGTTAGTTCCACAATCCACCACCAGGGAGCGCAAACTATTCATAACAAAAGTGCATCAGAACGAAACACTTTTGGGATATTTAATCAAAAGTATTCCCCCCCCTCCTTTCCATTTACCCAAGCCTTACAAATACAAATTATACGATAGCAGGCGAAGCACGCTAGTCTCCCCTCGAAATATCACACTCTATTCTTTTTTACGATTTTTCTTATGCGTTATAAACTATTTTAAAGTTTCAACCAGATCGAGTGGCGATCTCAACCAATAATTTAAGACATTTGCAGAAATTACTATTCGAAAATAGTGGTATGAATACTTACAAACTTTCTTATAATGAATAAGTTATACTTGTCTCATAGAGCGGCGTCGAAAAACCTAACGCAAATTGTTAGATTTCCCAATTTAAATAATTTCATGGTTAAAAAAGCACGTGCCTCCATTTTATTCTATTCATTAGATAGAAATGAAACAAATTAATTAAATAATAATTAATATCTCAGCTTCTAATTGAGTTATCGCTTTGAATTGGGTATATATGAAATCTGCGAGAGATTTCCCGTCCGGATGGCAAAAAAATTTATCAAAAAATTTAATATTTAAAAAGTTAAAATTTCGTATTAAAATATTCCACTACCGAAAACCGCAAGGTCGCCGTCATGTCTGAAGTTGAGCACACCTGCTTTCGCGCCGAAATGAAATCTTTTTTCCTTGTCTTTCCAATTAAAGAAAATAAATTTTTATCGATCGATTTTTAGTGGATATTTTAACTTATACACATCGCAGAAATGTGAACTTTATACCAATTGAAAGTAGATTTTTTTCTGCGTCTGTCTATTCCATTTACAACTTCTCGGACCAATATTTTCTGATATGCGATTTCGATTTAAAATGCACACTTCATTTTTCGGCTTAATTTCCTCCGTGGTAACCATGCATCGGCTGATTTTATTGGCAACCCTTAGGAGAAACACGGATGATTTGGAGAGAGTTCATTGGAATTTGCGTTAAAAAGATGGATTGGTTAATTTTAGAAGTTAATTAGCCCGTAATTCAGTTAATTACCAACTTTTTCAAAATTTTATGATTTGTTGTTTGATGTGAGGTGTTCAGCTATAAGTACCCAAAATTTCAAATCTCTAATATGTATAGTTTCTGAAAACGGGCTCTGTGACGGACAGACGGACAGACAGACAGACAAAGGAGTGAGACGAATAGGGTTTCGTCAGATGAACGAAACCCTAAAAATAATGTAAGACGAAAATCGCTGAGAAAAATCTGGGATCCCGCTCTTTTCAAAGTTATAAAGAGGCGTATAACATAAATAGAATATTCTAAATTGGAATGATTTTTCATACAGAAACGCTATGATTTAAATTGTACAAATAATTGAACCTTGAGTTACGGAAATAAAAGAAAAAGTATTTTATGGTTGAAAATATGTAGATTAAATTATATATATATATATATATATATATATATAAAATTTCCGCATTCAATTTACTTATTACTAATTCATATACATATATATTTCTTCATTTAACGAGGCGAAAATTTTGACACATTTTCTGACTCATTTGTAAACATAAAATTACGACAATTGCAGGTATGATTAATTATAGAAGTGATTTAAAATCGAGCATTTTGGTTTCATTTTCTTATAAATAACTTACATCTTGAGTTATAAGCGATTGTTGTCTCAGAACGGCAGATTTCTAATAGAATTTCCTGAAATATTTTCTGCGTTTGCCGAAAAACAGTTACATTTCTTAGAGTCTTAATAAGAGTACCTGGCAATTTGATACATCTACGTAAAAAATATATATATGTGTCAGAACTTTGCCAGGTTCCATTTGAGAACAGTCTTAAAATGGAGATAATAATGTATGATTCATAATGTGTGATCTATATTTTTTGATAAAACCATTTTACTCTTTGACTGAAAGAAATAGCCTTTCAATCTGTCACTTATGTATACCAAAAAAAAATGTTTCTTCACGAAACTTGATCGCATATATTACCATACTATATATAAAATTGAAATTTTCGCCAAACCGTTAAGCTAGTCAGATATTTAACTTATTTTTCACAATATTTCATCACTATATTCAATCGCTAAGTGTGGTGTTAATTTAACAAATGTGTGTGTGCGCAAGTATAAATTTAAATGCATGCAAGCATTACTATGCCACTCCACATCACATCGGAATGCTACACATCTTGGAAGTTTCTGTTTTAGCATTATGACATCATTGCCTAATGACGTAAAATCATTACGTCAGCACGGACACGTGATTTTATAATACACATTTGTATTTGTAACAAAAAATTTTAAACAATTCAAATTGTTAAAATATTTAAATTGATTGTTAAATTATATTTTTTACTTTTCATTATTAAATAAATTTTATTTACTAAACATGCTGCATATACAATGTTGATGCATTGTTAAAATTTTACTTTTCAATAATAAGCATCATTGTTGTGCACATTGTTGTTGCAAATATGACAAATGCTTTCAAAGAAGTTTTGTTCTGGTAAAAATCTTATTGCTTGAAGTTTGCTAAGAGCTAAAGATAAAATAATTTTTGCTTTAAAGCGTTTGTTATTTTATAAGATTGTTTGTTCTTGATATATGATATTGAGAAAGATGAGTTTCAAACGTTTCTTCGAGAAATTTACGTAAGTATAGCTTTTCTGAAACATATTACCTTTATCTTTGAACGGTGATATACATTTATTAACTTAATTGTATCTAAAATTACTTTTTATCTATGACTTTAAAAAATAACTCTAATTTTGAGCACAAGATGAATTGTATTTAACTAAGCAAAAGGAACTCTGTAATAAATTGCTAAAACACTAAAACCAAATTTCTGTATTTAATTCAGTGGTGGAAAATTGGCGCAGAGGAGGAGCCTATTGACACCACTAAATTTTAGTAGTATTTTTCGCCTTACCTAATGACAGAATTTCTGCGTTTTTATTAAGGTGAAGAATACTATAAAATTTTAGTGGTGTCAATAGGCTCCTCCTCTGCGCCAATTTTCCACCACTGTTTAATTATAAAAACTATATTATTTCACAAAATGCAAAATTTCATATTGAATTGTGGAAAAAAAATAGCTCTTGAAATGTTGAAGTGATAAAAAATAATATTCTGAAAATGTTATTCTTATAATAAACTGTTATGTTAATATCTGGTTATGTGCTTATGTTTTATATTTATTCCTACAAGAATAGGATGAAATTCGAGATGAAAGAAATACAAATTATTTGTAAAGATGTGACAATAACTCTTGAAATTTTGAAATTTAAAAGTTAATTTCCGAACTATTGTTATTTTTCACATATTAGAGCAGTTTTGGTCATGGTGGAAATTAGATTATTATACTTTTGTTTAAAAAGGGTATATTCACACAACAAAGACATGTCACTACATTTACTTGGAATAGGTTTTAACATTTTGAATCTCAAAATAAATTATTTTTGTATTGCGCTCATTGTCAGAGTGAATTTTGATTCCCCTCTAATTAAAAGAGAAAAAAAAATCTTGGGCTCAGGTTACATTATCATTGTTATACATTAATTTTCATACATATATTTTACGTAAATTCTGGGATATAGAAATTTAGAACAACAAAGTTGAAAAGTGTTTAAGCATCCGGCTTGTCTGTCCGTCTGTCCATGCTCTAACTCCTGTAAATAGACTCGAATTTTCATGCAACTGATAAACGTTATTTATTGTCACCAAAGCAAGTTTGGTATTGCATATGAAATATGTGGGGATAATAGTTCATTTACAGGGAAACTCAAAAGTATAGGGGAAAATCGCTTGCAGAGTATTTTAAAGACATTATACTATTTCAAACATATTGAAACTGATATTAATCACTGAATTTCACTACGATCACGTTAGAACATGGCATTCATAGCATTTTTTTTATTCATTTACAGTAGGAATGCACTAACTGTGGCCCGCGATGGGCTAGCGTATGGCCCGCGTATTTTGTCAATTTATAACTGGAAAAAAATTGCAATTTTTGTCCATAGGTCGCAGGAAAAAATCGTGAATTTCATCAGTTTAGCGCAGGAAAATTGAAAATTTCCTCATTTAAAAATATCGAATTTTGTTGATCGGGCACGGAAAATGGCGAATTTCGTTGATCGGGCACGGAAAAATTGCGAATTTCGTTGACAGGACACGGAAAATCGCTAAATGTGTCAATCAGGCGCTGGAAAATCGCAAATTTCGTTGATTGGGCACTGAAAATCGTGAATTTTTTTTATCGGGCGCGGAAAATTCATCCTTTTTGTTGATGGTGTGCGGAAAAATTGCAAATTTTGTTGTTTAGCTGCGGAGAAATCTCAAATTTCATCGATCAGGCGATCGGGTATGGAAAAATTGCGAGTTTTGTTGATCGGGATCCGACAAATCCCGAATTTTGTGGTCAGAAACGAAAAAATAGGGAATTTTTTTGATCAGGCGCGAAAATTGCGAATTTTGTCGATCGAGCTCCGAAAAATCACAAATTTCGTTGTTGGGGCACGGAAAAATCACGAATTTTGTAGATGATGCGTGGAAAAATTTTTAATTTAGTTGATCGGCTGTGAAACAATCGTGAGTTTCCTCAGTTTATCGCAAGAAAAATTCGCAAATTTCGTCAATTTGCCACGGGAAAAAAATCAAATTTCGTCACAGTCAGTTAAGAATCGCACATAAAGTCAAGGAATATTATCACTTCTCGAAAATAATCCTTTATAAATCTGTTATATATACAAACGTAAACACTGTTGATATATCCTTACCAACTGAATTCGTTATGTTGTCTGGGTAGGGGAACGCATAGGGGTAAAACTCCCCTCTCCCCTCTCAAACCATATTTTGTATCTGAATATAGGCCACACATCACCTCCTCGAAATAGAATTCTCTTTCTGTTACTGATGTGGCCCTCGATAACCCATACATTTTTGTAAGTGGCCCTTCTCTTAAAAAGGTTGTGCAACCCTAATTTACAGGGACACACAAAAGAAATCGGTTACAGTAATGACTTTAAGTTAAAATTGTTGGAGTGTACGGTTTAAAATTCGGTATGCATTTTTAAATTTAATTAATGTTTTGCATGTTACTCGTTACATAGAAATTCTATAACTCGTATACAGGGCTGCACAGAAGTATTCACGTACCATTCTCCTTATTAGAGGAAATTGCTGAATGGAAATTTTCAACTGAAGTACATGTATTTCTTAAGTGAAATAAACTTTGGCATGCATGTATTTAACAGATACAAATCTATATATGATATACAGGGCTGCTGAAAAAATTCGGATAATTTTTTTTTATTGTAGAGGGGAACAGCTGAAATTTGGTTTTGAAATGTTTTATTCGTTTCCATATGGTTGAAGAAGACGTAATATTTTCATTTTTAAACGGTGCAATTTTATGATATTATTCTGAATGTGTTAAATAGTGTTTCATAATCTTTGCTTGACGCATATTTTTTTCTTTCTTGTTTATAGTGTATTAATCACATTTCTCAAACTGGATATTCGGTTTTTGGGTCCATTCTCAATTAAGGTATCTGCCATCGTTCGGAGCGCTTTTTATTGTAAATGTTAAATTTTGAATAAATCCACATATTTTTAGTTCAGTTGTAATACAGAACGATTGAAAACGTAAAATCTTAACAATAGCTTCATAACATAAAAAAAGAAAATTCTAAAAAAAAAAAAAAAAAAAATGCTTACGCCAGACTACGTACGCTCAATTCAACTAAATATATTTCAATTTCCTTAATAGTACATACAACTATTGCATTTACCTGTGCAGTGAACTAGAAATTTCACAATATCTTCAAAATATGTTCAAAATACATATTTTTTTTAATTAAGAATTACTTTTTTACATTGGAGTAACTCTAAAATAATTAAACTATCACTTCGAGCAAATTATCACATAGAGCGTAGTTCAGAACAGAATGAGTAATATGGAAAGCATTGTGACGAAATTTCACTGAAATCTGTTTAAAACATTTTATGTAATGAATGAGTTTATCGGACACGGAAATAACGAAAAAAATAATTTTACAGAAATCGAATTTAAATATTTCTTATCTATATTGCTTTTTTTCTATAAAATTAATTTTGAAATGTCAATTAAGGTTTATTGGGATTTTTATGTCTAAAAGTAAGAAAATCGTGCATAGAAAGATAGTTTACATTTCTTTTGGCCTTTTAACGTCCTTTCAGATATTTCACTCATGACTTCGTATTTATTAAATGCGCCATAATTCTTCTTATAATATTCGTAGAAATAAAATTAAAGCAGATTAGGAATCGTAGGAAAATTGCTCTTTCAAAAAAAAAAAAAAAAAAAAAAAAAAAAAAAAAGAAAAGAAAAGAAAAGAAACATTTTTTTGGAAATTTTCACCGAAACGGTCATTTAAATGTAGGCCTTAAGCATTTTCAGTTGTGCAACGGAATTCATACGTGAAAGAGTTACAAAATAATTTTAATTTTAATGTTGATGTTAATGCTGTTCATTTATTATAATATTCGTCTGCAAAAATGATTGTTGAACACAAAAATGTTTACTTGAAAATAGATAGCACCCAATAATAGTGCATTCCGGATTGAGAAAATGTAATAATACACAGGGAAACAGTGGCAGCCAAAGGAACGCTGTTTTGATAAATGTTCCTTTAAATTTTCAAAATATCTTGGTTTATTTTAGGTTTGTAAAGCTAAAGAAAGCTCTTCGGAAGCATGGGTGACGCGGATGAGATAATTGTATATCTTCGTGATTGTGTTAATATTATATTTTCTTAGAATAATAATAATAAAAAAAAAATAGTTTTTTTTTCTTTTTTTAGAGAGTATACATTAAAGTATATTCGATTGCTTAATAATATAATATTACATTGGCGAATGACACCTACTCCATACGTTTAACCTCCATCGTTGGCACCATAGCTGAGTGATTTCTGTTTCTGCCCTAAGGAGATGTTTATTGCTTGTAGCGCCATCTATCATTGGTACTCGGAACTAAAACCATGAATAAAAGTAAAAAAAAAAAAAAAATTAATAAAAAAAACTCCTGACAAATTACGCAATATTCCTAGAAGAATTTTTTAAATAGTTGCCACCATTTGCAAGTTATTGGATTTTCAGTGCAGTCAGTCAATTTTAGATACGCGGTATATTCGATTGTTTAACATTTTAAAGCGGTTCTCGGATAAATATTTTTCAACAACGCTAAATTATCTGACACATTTACAGACTCATTTTTAAACGCAAGACTTTTCTCAAATCCAAACTGACTCCCTTCTGATCCATTTTTTAATTGAATTTTGTTCGCGAACACACGCAATTGGCAAGTGTTCTTAATCAAAAACTACATTGAATTATTTTATTTCAAATGAAAATTAAATTTCAAATTTCAGAGTAAACTTTGCGCCTTTTAAGCATTTACTTTGAAATTTGAAATTTGATTTTCATTTGAAATATTGTATGCAAGGCGAATGTTTCTCTCTGGAAAAATTTCCATGTATTAATTGAATTACTTATATTGAATTTATACTTATATTGAATTGGAATATTTGAAACTTTGTTGAACTTAATAGTTATCCTTTGACAGATTAACAAAATATTTTTAATTCTTCCCATATATTCAGAAACATGGGAGAATCACGTGATTCATTTACATACATATATTTGTATGTAAATACAAATTTGTATGTACATATAAATACATGTATGTAAATGAAGAGAAGATAGTCAAACACATTTCGCTACAAGGTGAAATCAAAATAATAACAATAATAATAATATTGAGAGAAAACGCAGAGCATCCTAAAATAAACTGCCAGATTTTTAAGTTCAGTAACAAGGAAATGGGGGAAACATACTGGGGTATATTGAAGTAGGTTATTTCTTTACTAAACTTCTTTGCTTTAGTTCCAAGTATTAAGTCTAGAGGTCACTGTGTCAAACGAAACTGTCAGAACACCCAAACTATCGATTAAAAATGGATGAGCAGTAAATCAGTTTTTAACGATTCACCCTGCTTAGCAGTATAAGCGTAAAAAAGCGGAATGGGAAGGGGGGGGGTGAAAAAAGTTTGCATATTAGAATAAAAATTTTATTTTGAGCATGATGACAGTTTGAGACAGTGAAGCCCATTTATCGGTCAAATTTGGAGCTACAATGATGAACTTTAGAAAAGAAATTTCCTAATATCCAGCAAGAGTGGCTTTAATAGCTGCCACTGTTTACTTGTTATTCATTTTTTAAATCGCCAGTTCTTTTTTTAGGATACCAACCCTATTCATAACTGAAGCATATGCATATATGTATATATATATAAATTTCATCAAAACATCCATGTAAATGAAAGATAGAAGTTCTCTTTGAAATAACTCTCGTAATGATAAAATATTTGATTTCTAAAATAATGGTAAGTTCTTTCCCTTTATAGAATTCGAAATCGAGTATTTCATAAGCATAAAAAAGTGTATTATACACAACTAGTTACATATTCTTTGTTGATCTTATACTTGATATCAAATTAAGCTGTGGTCGATATATATTTATGTTTTTCAAATAAAAGTTTTTGAGCATGGTTCGACTTTCCGGGACCAGAAGAGATCCATATAAAAATAAAATGAGTATTCTGTTTTTCAAACAGCGGGCCAGTACCAAAACCTTGCATTGCACAAATGATGAAAAATATAATAAATAGTTATATGACGGCGGAGTAGTTTATTTTTATGTTATGTGTGGTCTAGTAGTAAAACTCTGCTTTTAAAGAACAGATAAAAGAGTCCAGAATATTTCTAAATGGATATTACTTTATTAAATTTTAAAATGTGAGAACTTCTTTCGTCATTATTAATTAATATTTTTGTTGAATTAAACCGATTAGCTAAGTGACCAAATTTACAAACATTGTCATTGATATTTGACATTTTTGCAAAAATATGTATACATATGTCTGAATTTTGAATTAAGTTTCTTGCAGATGTCCTAATTTTTAATGATAAATGTTTATTAAATTGCAAAATGTAAGAACATTCAAAAAATTAACTAAAAGTATAGATATTTGAAAAAAAAATACGCTTCTATTGATGCACTAAAAAATATAAAATATTCTTTTTTAAAGTAAAGTCTCGATCTCAAAACAAAAAAAAAAAAAAATGTGAGATGCTGATAGAAATACCCAATGTAAATTGGAATTTTAACAGTATTCAAAATGTATGTTAATTTTATTTGCTTTATTTTTATTCCATTGTTTAGGCAAATTATTATCGATAGTTTTGATTAGAATTGATCGATTCAATCTTTATTAAGATCTAAAAATTTTAATAAATTGTATTATTATCGCAATCATACAAAACTTACCAGGAAGTGAGTGAAAAATTGATTACAAAATTCCACTTTTAAAATTTTGAATATTAAATTAACAGCATGTAAAAAATACTCTAAACAATGCTGAAATCAGAACTTTTAGTGAGAATGTAAACAATGTGAAATAAACAACAATTACTTTATAACAAACGAAATTGAAAACAAATCTATATTGTTGAAAGAGTTAAAAACAGCTTCGAATCATTTTTAAAGCTGTTACTTTTAATACGAAGTAGCATTGTTGTACACACTATTGTTCTAACAATGATAGAAGCTTTCAATTTCGTTTTGCTCTGGTAAAAATCTTCTTGCTTGATGTTTGCTAAGAGCTATGATTAAACGATTTTTGCTTTAAAACGTTTGATATTTTTAAAGATTGTTATATTTCGATATATGAGTTTAAGAAAAATGAATTTTAAAGGATTCTTTGAGAAATTTACGTAAGTAACAGCATTTTTTAAACACATTTTTTCTTTTTAAAACACGATATACATTTGCTAACATGGTAGCTATGAATTATCCGGGACAGACCAGATTTACTGCACCAACAATTGCCAGAAAAACAATAATTATACAATAATTATTTCCCCTAAGATGTTGTATATTCCGTCGGCCGCCATCTTGGATTTCTTGGCGATTTTTGTTGGCGTTGGTTATCGATAATGCAACCCGTTAAGCCTACCATGCGCATAAATCGCAGCTTGGAGACATTTACAACTTGGCGGAAAGGGTTTATTACACCATTAAAAAATCCAAGATGACGGCCTGGAGAATAAACAGCATATGTTCCATTATTTCTTTTTCGTGTTTTGTTTCTGTCTTTAATTGTAACTGCATAGTAAATGTTATATAGTAGCCAAATTAAACGCTGTAGCAGAAATACTTAAATACGTATACTAAGTGTATAATATGAAGTAGTAAAGATAAAGCTATAACATAATATATTAATTAATACAGTATATTTATATTTAACAATATTTATTTATATTCATTCTGAGAAGCAAAAATATCCTCCGGAAATAAAACTACAATCGTTAATATAATTTATTTTTAAAAGTCGCCAAAATGATGTTAAGTATTTAATAACTATAAATTAAATTAATGTTTTATGCTACATTAGATTGGTTTTACTTTATTTATTTTTTAACACTTTTATGTATTTATTAACACGTTCACGCCGGCGCCGTGGGTCACACTCGACTGTCTCAGAGCTGGCAAGTCTCCGGCCTTTTGGATACCAGTATTTTAATACTGAAAATGTTGTTTGATTTAATTAGAACAATTGGGCGATTTAAAGGAACAACCTTTTCTCTAAAATAATAGTGGTGTGCAAAAAGCCGGCTACTTGGCAACTCTGTGACAGTCGAGTGTGACCTATCGCGCCGGCGTGAACGTGTTAAATGTGCATTAAACTATACCGTTTTGGACTGACGATCTACAACTGCTTTTAGCGATGAACTGATTAATAAGTTTAAATAAATAATAAAAAAAAAGTTTGAAACGTTTCCGAAAATTAGAGGCAGCAAAAGAAAACTTTATTTTCATAACTGTGTTTTGTAAAAATAAAGTAAAAGAGAATAAAATAGATTTAATACACAATAAAAAAAAGGGGAAATTTAGTAGATACATATTCAATTACTTTGAACTAAAAAGGCTTCTATAGTATTTTAAGAAGCTCTATAATTTTATATAAGTAAAATGCAAATATATTTCTATGTATATATACCGTTTATGTATGATGAATTGTAATTGCTGTTTATATTATACTTACATTTCTATGTCTATATTTCTCCAATATATATTTTCAGATTTCGATCTTGTGAAGATTTCGATGACGATCAGGATAGTAGGAAAGAAGAAAAGTATTTCAAAATTTTGAGAAAAGAAGTTGTAGTTGATAGGTATAGAAATTTTTGATAATTTTCCTTTTTTTAAATTTCTATAGAATGTTTCGTCAATTGTCTGGTAAATCATTCATCTGTACTGACTTTTTCCCCATAAAACTATGCACGCAGTAAATAACACTTTCAAATATTTTTTGTATGCTTCTCTTAAATTTCCAAATAGAAAACATAGATTTTTTTCTCTTGAATAATGTCGCGCGAGAGGTAGGATTTTTTAAAATTGCTCTTTTATTATTAATTAGTTAAAAAATATATTCCTTCGAATGAAAAAAAGAACTTTTAAAAGTTAGGACAAAAAACTTTAGATTGTGGAGTTTAATCGCTTACCTCTAGTATGATATAGTATTAGGATATTCATATTTAATAATGTAATACCTTATTGAAACGCTATTAATTATTTATTTTATATATATTATAAGCTAATTTATGATAGATTTTCTTACTTTTTTATACCGACACTTGCATGTCTCTAAGTGTATGTCTCTAATAGTAATGTTGTGTCTCTACAGATATATGAGTAATGGGCTTTAGATTATTTTATATCACATGGTTATGAGAAAAATGTTTTTTATTATTTATGTTTAACAACAAATATAAATGTAGCTAATTAATAATAAAAGAATCCACAGAAAGAATGTGTTCACAGGACCGGGCGGATCGTGTCTGTGAACTGTCACAGCTCTAATTTGTATTTGTATCACTTACTGGGTCTATAAATTTTATTTAAATCATTTTTCACGATATATTGTTTATATTAAATTTAGTGCATTTTAAATATTCACTCAGACTAAAATTCGATGGGTAATCTTGTTTATTTAGAGTTTTATTTTATAAATAATTACTGTCAGAAAAAATGGGTCATGCCGCAGATAGACAGTTAACAACTGACTAGATAGCTCAATAAATGAATCAAAAAATAAAAACAACAAATTAGAAAAGAAGCCTGGTAGTAATTTTCAATGTGACAATTCGTTGCCACTGTTATCTCTGTAATATATATTATGTATACATATATATATATATATACAGATTCAGCATATAAGGTGTTCCTGATTTCGAATTAATATAACTAAGGCTTTAATACATTAAAATCGTTTATTTTTACACCGTTAGATTAGGAAAATCTGTGAGGTTTTTCACATTACTTCTTTTTTATTATTATTAAACTTTAATATGAGCTGTCCCTTCCCAGAAAACATCTAACACGTCGCCAGACCTCCAATTAATTGCGCTTTAAACTGGTTAAACCAATGAACAATGGTTTTGTGTTTTGGGGGATCTTCTCTATAAGTACTGTGAAAATGACATTGTACCACAATAACAAACGTAAACTGTGCGTACCACAAAACGCACTGAGCTTTCTGCTGTAAACTCACCATGATTGCTGTTAACTGACTTAACCCCTTAATTCTCGTTCCCGTCATATTCATGGCCTATGTCTTTTACTCAGATTGTTTGATTCCGACCAGTTTTATAAAATAGTGTAATTGACTTTATTTTAGTATCGTTTTACCTGTCATTAAATAAGGTGAATATTTCTTTTTGAAAAAAGTGGTGCCAATAAACAATTTGAATTTTTAAACTGTAATTTAATTCGAGCGTTAAAGGGTTAAGAGCAAAATGGCATCGAATCACAAAGTGGCGTCAGCGGAGTTCAGAGTCCTCACCACTGCCAAAACTCCTTCAGATTTTGTACGATATCACGATTGCTTCGTACCGATTGGTTAAATATTTGTCGTGTGGTTTATTTTTCAGTCAGGAACATCTTTTTCGATGAACCTGTACATTAAATATCAATTGTGGAAAAATCACAAACATGAAGAATTCAATTCGGTGGGCTAGATAAAATCGCCAATGCTTTTAAAATAGTAAAATATATCGTATAACATGTAATATCAATTATATTAATATTAAACTTAATTGAACAGAATAACCACATTCCGTTTGATATTTTTAACGATATATATATACATAACATCATGTCTGTCGAAATCACGGCTCCGAACACAGCAACCACTTAATCCAAAAAATGCAATTTTAACAAAATAGTTCTCATAATCTGTGAAAATGCTGGTATGATGATAGATAAGTTCACATCTATTAAAAAGATCTTTTTACCCTTCTTTTGAATTTATTTTCAAAAACTTTATCGTTGAAAATGCACATATCTGGGAAAATTTACCCATATCGGGTAATATTTTTTTAGATACTTATGTACTTTGAATTCGATTTGTCTGTCCGTCTCTTTGTAAGTTTGTCCGATCTCTGAGTCGCCTAAATAAACTCAGATTGCCATGTAATTGATATAGGTTATTGAGGTTTATTATGGCATGATCAAAATTGAAAATTAATTAAGTAGCATTTATAGTTTTGAGGAACGCTCAAGAGAATTCTATTACTTTATGGTCTTTGGGAAATGATATATATTATATGATGTTATTCTATTTCAAATTTATTGAAACTGATACACATCGCTGAGGGGCACTATAAGAAGCTTGCTTTATGTATAAAATTTTATCGCTGATTTACAGAGATACAAAAAATAATTCGGTTACAATACTGTGCATGAGGAATAACTATTGAAGTGCGTTTCAACTATAGTATGCGTTTTTAAATTTCACTAATTTGTTGTATACCGCTTGGTGTGTTTATATTCTATAAAATCTGTGTAAAAATTTTACAGTGCTGCACATAAGAATTTGAGAACATTTTCGTTTATTGGCAAAAATTCTTGAAAGAAAAATTTCAGCTGTGTTATGCGTTTCCCAGTGAACTAAATTTTAACATATCATGCAGAATATATAAATCTACGGATCATATGCAGGGCTTCACAAAAGAATTTGAATACGCTTCTATATTATGGACGTTAATTATTGTCAGTAAAACATTAAAAACTTTTTGGGGTTTTTAAATTTTTTTCGCTTTTTTCTTGATTTTTTTTACACCTTATGAAATCAGAAAGTTTTATTACATTATCCTGAATATGTTGGGAATTCTTTCTTACTCTATCCATGACGCATTATTTTTCTTTCTTTTTTATGTTTATTTATACTTCCCAAATTGTTTTCAGATTCATGTTTGATTCTGCTGAGTTTGATCATAAAGTTGAAGCTGCCTTCAAGATAATGAAAAGATCATCTGAAGTTCGAGAAGAGGCCTTAAAATGGTTTGAAAGAGAGTTGAAAGTAGAACGAGAAAGGGTTTGGAGAAAGTTGATGAGAGAAAAGAGCGTAGATTTGTCAAGCGCCATGCCTTACTTAATTAAGATAAACCAAGCCGATGCTGCTTGGCGTGATATGGATGATTTATCTAGAGGATATGTATACGAATGGCAGCGTAGAGTTAATTTTACCATCTTGGAAATGTTTATCCTTAGACACAAAGCGTAAGCAACATTATTATTATTATTATTATTATTATTATTATTATTATTATTATTACTACTATTTATATTATTACTTGCTAGTAATAGCATTGATTATTAATGTTTAAAAAGGAATTTTGAGTAATGCAATGGCAACTTTTCTAATAAAATACAACAGATACGTTAAAAAATCGTATTGTAATAATAAATATGCAATGTGATAATAGATATTATAAGTGCATTTTTAAGATCAGATTAACTCTATACTGAAATTTAATGGGTTTTATATAATTGACGGGTCAAATAAAATTAAGATACTATTGATATTTTCTGAGTATTTTAGAAAACTGCTCAATTTTCTTATATTTAAATTAAAATAAATGATATTTCTAAAATTCTTTTTTTAAATAAATCTTTTTTTTTCAATCGAAAAATTATTTTAATCGAATATAATTGCACGGATCAAATGTTGATTACTTTTCTGCTCGTAATTGGAAATGAATAATTAATCCTTTATTAATTTCCAATTGCTAAATCGCTGGAGACACTGAATAATAATAATTATGAAAAAATTGCGTATTATTAATCCTCATGAATAGCCTCCGTTTTGAAGTAAAAGTACAGTTTCAATTAAGTGTTTTTTCACGTTCAAAATAGCTTCTTTCTGACACACGTTTCTTTCTTCTTAAATACAAGAATTTGTCAGCTGTTATTATTTAGAAAATAAGAAATCTTATAAAGTTTGACATTTTTTCTAAAGGCAAGTGATATTCTTCAAAATGTTATCAAATTAGATTTAAGGTAATTTTTTCGGACACAACAGCCGCGGCAAGTTCGTCATGAGAAAATAATCGATGGTAACTCAAGATAAGAGCGATTGTTTTTGAAAGTGGGACAAGCTGATTTAAAAGAAAAGAGTTAAATGTTATTGAAAATTAACCTAGGTTTTTTCCCTTTCATGTGTTTAAACATTACCTTAAACGTGCCGTTCAAAGGGATGTATTTGTGCCACACTCTACTTCATTTTAAGCATTATTCATGATGCATTATTTATTTTTAATTTAGTGCCTTGATCCGCACATCCCTGACGTAAAAGGATAAATTATTTCAATTCTCCGTTAAGAAAAATAAATAAATAAATAAATAAAAGAGAGAGAGAGAGAGAGAGATTTCTTTTAGACATTTAGAATTTCCTATTTGTGATATTTCTATATAGCATTTTGTGATTACATTACGCCTACTTACTTAAAACTAATGTTCCTCCCTAGATTCTGTTCAGCAAGTGTTGCCCGTTGTCCGAAGAAATAACTAATCTGTGGTGTTTCGAGTTATTTAGTACTAAAAATATACAGATATAACATACACTGTATATAAAAAAAAATCTGTTTATTTTTCCGAAAAAAAATCCTGTCTGTCAAGACACCAGTTAAAAACTGTCTATTTTATATAAATAATCTGTATTGACTACGAACTGTCTCTTATTTTAACAGATCTTGGCTGCCAGTTCGGAATAAATACAAATTATTTCCATAAAATAAAATGCTTTTTACTGGCTTCTGGTTGACACATTTTTCTGTGAAATCATTTTTTTTTTTTTTTTTTTTTTTTTTTTTTTTACAGTGTAAAAGACAAATTTGCCATAAAATAAAAATTTCAAGTACTGCAGACTTTAGTTGTCTAGGTTTTGGACAAAAGGATATGATAAAACAATAAGATAATAAATAAATAATATTATAAATCGACCATAAAGACGGTATTCCAGGGTTCGTACACATCAAGGTATACGGGCTATTTTAGGTGTTTTAGGATCAGAAAAATCGTAAAGTATTGGTTGCTATATCTGAAGATAGAATTTTTTTCATTAACCACTTAATTCTCGCTCCCGTCATATTCATGAGCTGTGTCTTTTACTCGGATTGTTTGATTCCCACCAGTTTTATAAAATAGTGTAATTGGCTTTATCTTAGTATTGTTTTTTACCTTTCATTAAATAAGGTAAATATTTCTTTTTCAAAAAGGTGGTGGAAATAAGCAATTTGAATTTTTAAACCGCAATTGAAATCGAGCGTTAAGGGGTTAAATAAGGTAAATATTACTTTACGAAAATGTTCGTAAAAGGTGCTTGAAAGTCCTTGATGTGTTCAAATCCTGCATTCGGTCTCATTTCAAATCTATAGGTGAAAGATTTTGATTAAACGTTTTTTTAAATGTTTTTGTTTTATATTTTTGTACATTAGGGGTTTCATTCGTACATTTCCTCATGATTGCACCAAAGAAAGCTGTTAATCTCTGAATTCATTTTCAATAATAAGTCTCTTTAGCTGATAACTTTCATAATAAAAGTAGCAAAATTCAAAGTGAACTTCTTTACTAGCCTGAAACTTGTATTGAAATAATTCATTAATTGTACAATTTTTTTCCATATTTATTATTTAGCTCTTGTATTAACATACTGTCATAGAAGTTATAAAAAAACAGAAGAAAACATATTGTAATAATTTAAACGTCAAATGTATTCTTAAAAAATGAAAATAGGTCTATCATAATAAAGTTTTACAAAAAAAAGTGTTCCAAAACACACTGCAAAAAAAAAAGACGAATATTTCTTATACCAATAATTCTGAAAACTGTTCTTTATTATTAGAAACCTCAAAAAACAATATATTTTTGAGATTTTAAAAAAATATTTATAAAAAAATGTTCTTTTGCTACCACTGGCTTTCGGAAACTTGTTCGAGTAGCTATTATAGCTTATTAATCCATATTCTCATACCGGAATATCGGTTTTTAAGATAACAATTATTCTCAAATATACATTTTCAGCTTCGTAATTCAATTCATATATCCAGGATTTACAAAGAAATACTGATTTTAAGAGTAATGTTAGCGCTGTTAATTTGCTAAGTTTGCCTGTAAAACATGCATGTTGAAAAGAAAATTGCTTTTTTCGAAAAAGTATAGCATCCGAGAACCTGCATTACGGGTTAAGGAAACTGATTAATGCACTCTAAAATCTACTGTTTAAAGTTTACGAGATTCAGTGGTAGTAAAATTAGCTTTGTGTTTATAATTAAATCTTTGTAGCATTATCTTTTTGTATCATTAAATCTCAGAAATATATCGAGTTCTGAACATTCTAAAGAAAAAAAATGCATTTCGGAATTATTTACTCCCAAGGTGCTATGGTAAATTATCTTTCCTTATCTTTATATTATAATTTTCAAGAATAAGAAACATTTGATTTTTCTTCTGCAATTGAAGTTTTGTTGAATTTTCTTTAAGATAGCTAAAGTAAGGTTTTTCAATAAGTTGTTTTTGATAATATCTTAAAATATTTTTTCCAGGTTGCCTTTGTCTAAAAGAATCAAGAATGCTCTATTCAGAAAGAAAAAATAATGTTGCTGCAAGGCGCTACTTCCTGATCGTGACTTTGATTTCCTGATGTGTGACTTTTTTCCCGAATGTGACAATTACCCGATTTGTGACTTTTGCTTACCCGATTTGTGACTTTGTTGTGTTGTCTTTACCATTATTTGACATCTCTTGTATTTGCTCCTTCTTCCGTATTTCATTGCTGCCATCTCTACCATTGTGTTCTTTCTCTCCACATTTTCATTTCCCAAAATTTTAAATAAAATATTTCCAAATTCTATGAATTTGTATCTGTTACATAATTTAGTTTAAACGTGTTTCAATTTTCTATTTTGAGTGATTTTTATTTAATGTTTTGAAATACATAAAGTATCCTCCAAATGAAATATGGCAATGTCAATTTAATACATAACCATTTAAGAGGCGACTTCAATCACCAGAAGAAAGGGAAACTCTAATGTTAAGTCTATTATTAATATATTATTAAGTCTTTTATTACAATTATTAGTCTATTAAGTCTATTATTAAAATGTTAAAATCAAAGCGAGAAATTTGAAAATAACTCCTCCATTGACTTAATACGGGCGTTTTCGTATCTCCCCATGACTAGTGCTGAAACTAAAGTCTCATTTTTGAGTGGAAGTAACAAAAAAGTCATTTGAAAACTCTCTCTTTGAAATTTTAAATAAAATTTGCAAAATAACGATATTTTGTATAGTTTATAAGATGGGACTTTTTACTAAAAACTTGTGCACGCAGTAAAAAACAAGCTATAGGTGAAGACGATTTCTACACACAAGGCAAAAGAATAAATATCCGTTATGCGAATGTATAAGAACAAAATCTGCTTTTCTTGTGATTGTTATTGTTTTAAGGAAGCTTTGTACATTCTGCTACATATACCTAAACATATTTTAGATTTTTTTTCAAAATAACCAAATTATATTACTGTAGAATTTCAAACTAGCTTTTAAAATTTTTTTTAGCAAAGTACTCCATCTTTCGATATTACAAATTGGTGGCGAAGTTGGCCGCAAAACAGTTGTAATGTCCCACGCTTGCCAGCAGATCTATAATTGAGAAATAGAATTTTTGAATAGTTTTATAATAAGGAGGCTTATAGATACGACTGGAACCGAGAAAAAAAAATGTCATTTCTTGTCAAAACATCTGAAAAAAAAATGGGATGCAACATCGATATTTTTTTTTTTTTGTTTTATGAGACCTGAAAAAGTCAATTACATTTAAAAGTTTTACGTATTGTCGTTTCCAACCTTATGAATACAGAACAATGTCTAAAAATTTCATTGAGATCAACCGAGTAGTATTTTCGGAAACAATGGTACAAGGGGGAAAAAAACGTCGTTTCAAGAAAAATATGGCTAAATCCTTTTTTTAAAATTTTTTACACGAAAATATTAAAAGCTTTAAACTTTCGATTAATCAGTGATTCTGAGGACAGAAGGGACACTTTCCTTTTCCTCCAATCAGGAGTTCATCAGTGTTCGTTCGAGCATGTTCTCGTATATCTGCTAGTGCCACAGGGAAATCCGATTGTGTAAATATACTTAACTACCAAAAGTGACGCTCTTTTTCACGTCAAATAAACATGTTTTAAAGAGAATATACGTTTTTATTAATTTGTATATCTGTATCTTGGTAGAAAAGGCTTGACTGCTCAGTTTTGTCATTTTGAGAGGCAGGTCCTTCATTGTACTATATATATATATATATATATATATATATATATATATATTGCTTTGGATAACTACTAAAGATCAAATTGTATAATTGCGGAATGATGATTATGACGGAATATTTTTGAGATTGGATATATTTTTTTTTTTCATTATAACTTTGGTTACAGCGAAGTCACCAAACATAGTGAATTTGGATAGTCCATTTACCTAACAAAATGTAGATTTAAACACAAATTTAACTATTCGGGAAGTTTAAAATTTCAAATTAAAGAAACTTTATATTGTTTTAATAACAGAAAAATATTTATAGTGTGTAATTACGGACACAGAATCTTGTTTCTCATTAAGACAATTTAAAAATTTTTAATACAGATTTAGGTATATTAGTCAGAAATGAGATTTCTTGCACTAAACAAAAGATCTTTTATAATCGAGCTTATGATTTAATCATATTCTTTAATCTCTTGAATTTTTTATTACAAATTATTATTATCAAGCCAGAGTTATTTTTGTGCAAAACTTTTATGGAAATTGAAATGATTTGGGAACTCGCTTTTCTGAATTTGGAAATTTGGGATTTTCTTTCTGACACATTCACCAAACCTTTTTGTAAAAAATTTTGATGAAGGTAATGTGTCCGGATGTTGCTCAGAAAACATAAAACCGAACAGCATTTACTCTTTTTATATATATATGCACAATATACTTCTAAAAAAGCTGCCCAAGTTGACGTTTTGTACCGAATTTCCAAGCATGACACTCGGAGCAATGTCATCATGAAACAGAAATCACTTATAAATCAAAATGAAGTACATATATCGAAAAATGAAAAACGCTACTATATTCCAAATTATTTCAATATTTATTCCAGTTTCATGTTTTTACGTTTAAAAATGAGCTATTAAAGGGCTCAGAAAGGTTTTTATTGTTAAGCTGGAAAAAATCGAGAACCGACTTAAACCCATGAATGTTAAAACAAATTCTTCTTATATATATTTTAGTTTCTATCACACACACACACACATGCATATATATATATATATGTGTGTGAAACCCTATCGACTTGTGTGAAGTTTGTTGTAACAGCTAATATCAGGTCGAATGATTTAATTATGAAATCATGGCTAGGATGCTAATTTATTCGACCGATGGGAGGAATGCTAGATGTCTTAAGGTATAGCTCCTTGTGAGAAGACATGATTGCGGTTTGCAGTCGTAAATTCTTATGGTCGTTTGCAGTCGTGTTATCAATTTATACGCTCGTTTGCAGTCGTCTTATTAATTGATATTATCATGGGGTAAATGTAAACAAGGCAACGGATTTAGGAATCCGGTGATTTCTCCATAAAGAAAAATGAAGTCACCTTGTCGTTCAAATGCGTTTATTCGTCAGACATAAAAAAAACATTAAAACTCCCACATTGTAATGAAGTTCCGTGAAGCCTTGAGGTTTTGGTATGTTGATCAATGCAATGCGACAAGATCTTACACAGCAATTTAGAAAATTACGAGATTGAAGAGACACCAGATAACATCTTCTTTAGCACTTGAAAAACGAACGGAATCTCTGTTCCGAGATCAGTGCATCGGCTTATTGTTAAACTGGCGGAGGAAAAAATACCGACGTAGCGCACAAACGAAGCAATCAGTGAAAAGCACACTCCGGGAGATGAGCAGCTAAGCGAATTACGCGCGAGGGGAGTGGTCCCCAGGAAAGAAAGAAGATGCATTGCATATATCTTTATCTCAAGCAATTTCTTGTGTTAGCTCCTCCTGCACTTTCAAAAAAGGAAGAACGTGTTAGTTTAAAGGGAAGAAAATACTGTTTGCGCATAATAATTTGATTTCACATGTTTAGAAAGTGAACTTTTATACATTTATAGTTTTTACTGTAACAAAGAGTAAGCCTTTTGAATATTATTTAATTTTTATTGTTTTAAATAATGTTTGTTATGTTATTATTGTATATAGTATATTTAAGCAAGAGTAATATTACACTATATCTTAAGCATAATACTATATCTTAGCATAAAAAGCTTCAATATTTATGATTAAAAATTTCATTTTATCAAAATTTTGTTAAAATAACTCAAATTTTAAATTTTTATTTTATAACCATTTAACACTAGAACGCCCGGAAATTCTACTCATGTTTCATATAAATATTTGACACCATAAGTTTTATTTAAAATTATTTGACTGATTTATTTAACGTAAATCTGCGTTGTTCAGATTTAACTTATTTTATGAAAGAATTTCTGGTCCTAGTTGACATTTCGTCATATGGTTGGAGTCGGATCGACTCCTCCTGGGCGTTCTAGTGTTAAAAGGTAATTTTACGTACAATTAAAAAAAAGAAATAGCACCCTGCTTTCCGTTAATAGTAAATTTTTTATTAACGCATTATTTTTCACAAAATTCTTGAATTTAAAAATTAGCACGATTATAGACACTCTAGTGTTTTAAACACAACAAAAAACAAAAAATAATAATCTGCATAAATTATTTGTCACGTATAAATTATTTGAAACTTATTTAGTGATTTCATATTGAAACGACTATTTTTAATTCAGTCTTTGAATATATAGCAGCCATTAAAAAAATTAAGACATTTTTTTTTTATTTTTAATTATTTTTATCTTTAAAAATATTTTACTCGAGATCAAGAAAATTAATGGTTATTATGTCTTAAAATCAGCTACAAAGATACTCAATTTCGTTGAAATTTGTGACAATGGATTAAATGGATTAGGGGAACTTACATATAATGACTCTGCTTGATTTGATTTGGAATGCCCCTCAAAATATTTTAAAATAAGAAATACTACTAAAAACACCCAAAATGCAACTATCTTTATTTCATATTCAGGTAAATGACACATTTAAGTATATTCCCCACAAAAAAAAAAAAAAAAAAAAAAATAATAATACAAAATCTCCTTTTGTTGATAATGCTTTTTTCAATTCCTACTATTAGTTCACACTCTCCCTATCTTTATTTATATATCTTGTTCAAATTTTCAATCGTTAATAAAATACTTATTATTCACCCTATCAAGTTGAAATGAAATTTTTTAAACATGTACTGGATGACAATTGATGTTAATACAGATTTTTCAAATATTAATTAATTAATTAAATTTTAATTAATAAATTTTAGTTTTATATGGGAGACAAAATGGCGGCCATTGGTTATTGAACAGCATTTAATGCATCTTCATATCTATAAGGGAGGTTACCATAGGGGGACTCTGTTCTGTCTCCAAATACCGCCATGTTTGCCGCCAACTTGGCCTTATATCACCAAATTTGGCGACCAAAATAAGTCGCCAAAAGTGACACCAACTTGGCAAATCTGTAATATTTCGCCAAATTCCCATAGACTTCCATTGTAAACCTACTTGCTTATAGAAAATAAACAAATTGAGATACTTTAATGCAACGAAAACTAATATTGGCTTAAAGGATTATATTAAATTTTTCTTTGATGACCTAAGTAGGAATTGACTTTAAAAACAAAATTTTTATATTACTTGTTTGTTAATACATTACTTTTCATACAACATTTCACGATTTTAAAATTAAAAAAAAGAATTTAGACACACTTAAAATGTTATAAGCGTAACAGTAATTTTCTTTTTATAAGCTGCATACCTTATTTAGTATGCATAAATTATTTGTGGATTATTTGTACTGTAGATATTGAAATATGATTATATAAATATGATATGCTACATTTGAAAACCGAACGGTCAAGAATGCCAACTGACTGCAGTTTTTCAAAATTTTGACTTTTTTTTTTAAGAAACAGTTTCACACAGGAGTAAAAAGAAATACTGTTGATCATACCTTAATAGTAGGAACAAACACACGAAATTACATCAAAATCTGTTATGGTGGGTTACATGCCTGCCTGAACTGACATGGAATGACTCACAGTCTATGTTCGAACGTGGACTAACTCCATCATTTTGATACCATTAATTTTGAAATCGGTTCGGTAGTTCCAGAGTCGTTCTACAAATAAACAAACAAACTTTACCTCTTTATAATATTAGTATAGCTAGTTGGTATTCTTAAACTATTCCGAAAATAAATCCATATCGAAATTTTGAGTGCATTGGTATTTAGATAAAATGCCAAAATTCTTTAAAAAAAAAATCTTTAATGTACTTAGAATTAATAATAAGATTTTATTTAAAGTTTCATACCAGAATTATTTCAGTGTCTTTATATAATTTATTTGTTATTGTCTGGTTACCATTGTTTGTCCAAAATTTCTAAAAACGTATCAAGGAACTAATGCCCGTTATAGTAGTCGTAATTTTGTGGCAAGCCTGTATTGTTATATTGTAAGCCTGCTCGCCTAAAGTTATACCAAGAAAAGACTGAAAATTCACCCGACCCGAATTCGACGCACTTAAAGCCTAAAATTTTAATGCTTTATTCCATATTATTATCTATTTAAAAAAAAAATCTAATTTTTCTAACACCAATTTTAGCGTTTTTTAATTATACATATACTCATTATTTCAAATGAAAATCAAATTTCAAAGTAATTGCTTACGAGGCGCAAAGGCCAACGTAGTGAAAAGGATTCCATGTCGGGAATCGAAACCGGGCCATCAGTATAGCGGACTGACGTTCTACCGACTAGACAACATGGAACGATACCCAGCCTCGAAAACTTCTCACTATTATATGTTGGCAAGGCTACAAACGCAGCACAAGATTGAATATTTACCGTGAGTCACCGACCTGGGACAAACACGAAACTTAACGCACAAATACGAAACGGCTTTGTTCTTGTCTTGTGTGAGATACAAATGTCGTAAGCTATCACAAACCTTTGAGTCGAATAATAAAATTTTTTAACTTTTAAAATTATTAGATTTAAAATGTAATTTTAATAATATTGTAATTTATATTTTATCTAAATTTATTTTTTAAAGAAGATCTCGGTCAGATAAAAAAAAAAAAAAAAAAAAAAAAAAAAAAAAAAAAAGAATTAATGGTTTTTTTATTATTAGGAAATATTGATTTCATCCGGAACAGCGGTATTTTCTATTTTTACTTCGTTCAATCAAACAGATGTGGACTTACTTTCTATAATCGTCAATCTTTTTAAAAATGCCCAGGTGGACATAATTTTGAAGGCTGTAAATTTTATTTACAGATACAAGTTGTTTTTAAGTCTTTTTAAGGCCCCAATAAGCGTGGAGGGAAAGGTGGGTCCAATTTTAAAAATTTTAGACTCCCATATTTTTATATTAAGATGTACGAGTATATATATATTTATTTATTTATTTAATGCCGTTGGATGCTGCTATAAGAAGAAACCTTTCGCTGCATATCCGCTGATGTCCGGCCTTTTTCTTTTAATAGTTTCCCTTACATCCATAAAATACTAATGCTAATCATATAACTTATGTTTTGTATTATTTATTTTTTCTTATGTACTTTTCAAGACTGAATTTCAAAATTAAACGTACCTGGAGTTGAGGCTCCTACTGCCTTCGGCAGCATAACCCATGAGGTCTATATCCACTTCGGTCTCAAAACAAACGAACTTTGAATTACTGTGATTTTCGTCCTGCCTGAATTAAAATTAAAATTTTCAGGGTCATAATTCATGTTGCCAAAAGAACCGGTTTAGTATTATTACAATTTGAGTTTAATCATGTAACTAGCAAAATTTACCGAAGTTCCTTTATTTAAAAGGAATCATCTAGGCCTGAAAATTTAATTTTCCCAGTTAGAAAAAAAAATTCAATTAATTTTAAAAAGGATTAGTTTTTAGATTAGAATTTTAAAAGGATAGTGGACGCTTATTTATTAACATGAAGTTACTGATAAAAATATGTGTAATAAAACTATGCAACTATTCCTTAACTGAACTTTATTTTTTTGTCTTAGTTCTAATTATTGACTTAAGTTTCATGTTATATATATGTTACCGTTAAAGTGTATATTCCGTTATTTCATAGAATACCTAGTTATTTCATGAAATAACTAACCAACTCCATTAAAGTGTATAATTTTATTAGATTCTATGCTTTAACTAGTTATTTTATAGAATAACGATTGCCTAACCGTTAAAGTATTAAAGACGGCAGGCGAAAGCTGTTTGAACCGGTTATAGCTGGTTTTTGTCAGTTTTGAATCGGTTATAGCTAGTTTTTATGTTTAAAAACGTTTTTTTTTATGTTTAATGTTTAAGAAACATTTTTATATAGGACTAAGTAGTTTATAAGCTGTTTAAAAAATATTAAAAAAGTTGTTTATCCAAAACTCAAAATATAAATAATACTTACAAAAGAAATAGTAATAATAATGTTAAAGGTTGTTAAAAAATGACATGCTCGAGGGAACAATTATGTTATTTAATAAAAACATAAATATTTAATAATTCATAATTTTTTTTCAAAACAATTATGTAAGATCATATTAATTTAAAATTTTAAGAAATACCTTCATTTTATTTTCTATTATTTATTAGAGTTATATATTGTTATTATATATTTAATTTATTATATATTGTTAATTTTGTTTCTCAGCCCACAATTTATTGCTTCCAGGTTAAAAATTTTAACTAACTTAAAGACAAAAACTGCTCAGGTAAACTGAGCTGTCCTTTTTCTGTGGTCAGTTCTGCTGAAAGCTAGCACCAGGGATTTTTCCATGGACTTGCCCAGATACCAATCACAAAGTTCTAATGTGATTGCTAATACTTGTCTGATTGCTAATAGTATTAACACATTGTAGTATTTACATAAATTTGCCCCCTTCAGGGAAAAAAAATTATGAATTATTAAATATTTATGTTTTTATTAAATAATATAATTGTTCCCTCCAACATGTCATTTTTAAATAATATTTAACATTATTATTATTATTTCTTTTGTAAGTTTTATTTATATTTTGAGTTTTCGATAAACAAATTTTGTAATATTTTTTAAACAGCTTAACATTTTTTGCCAATAAGACTAAGCAGCCTAATAATTTATGTATTTATAAGTTGTAAAAATTTAAATATAACTATTTTCTCACTATATTCTGTTATTTTTTATTACCATTTAAAAAACAACCGCAGGCTCGGTATGTACATACGTATGCACGTAACGCGATATCTCTTGATAGAAATAACCGATTTGCTTCAATTTTTTCTGGGTTCATTCTGATAAGGCGCTTCCCTGATTAGTTTAGGGGGTTCATTGATTAAGTATAAAGGGGGGGGGGTGGCGCACTCCCGCTTAATTTAGATCAATGGATTTTTCGTGCGCAATTATTCGATTGACTTCAAATTTGATACACTGGTTTATTCTGATCAGGCGCTTCCTTGATTAGATATGGAGGTGCATTGGCTAAATATAAAGGTCATTACCCCCCTTAATTTAGATAAATGTGTTTTGCATGCAAAATTATTCGATTTGCGTTAAATTTGGTATACTGGTTTATTCTGATAGGGGGGTTCCATGATTAGATTTGGAGGTTCATTGGTTAAGTATAAAGAGCGTAAACGGGTGTGCTGTAACCCCCCTTAATTAATCTTTCAAGGGCATTATTCTTTGAAATAAGAGTTTAATATACAATTAGTGTGAATAGCCTGTGAGCTCAATCCCATAAGTTCAACTAGGCACTTTGTTTAAATTCTAATTATTTTTGCAGGATTCCGTCCTGGTATTTAGGTGGCTTCATTATTGGTCTTCTTAACTCTTTTGTTTGCCCTTTCAGCTTCTTTTTTACCGTTTTACAGCTCTTTCTCTCTGTTTTACTTCTTTTTGTTGCAATTTTTCTTGTTTCTTCCGTTCCTTGTCTTTTTGCAGTTCTTTCTATATTTGCGATGTCAGGACGAAAGGCATTCTCTCTGATCTCCTCTTCTCTTTCCTTTCAGGACTGTGTGGCCGTTCAAGGATTTCTTCTAACCGTTGAGAGTGGTCTTCAGTTGTGGAAGTAGTATTGTCTTTATTTTTCGTCATAGAAACACTGTCTTCGTCGAAACTCTTCGGCTCCTGCTGAACAAATCTGAGATTCATAGGACTTTTTTCGAAGGTGTTGCTGTTACTGAAGCTCGTACTTGGATTTTTACCATGATGTCTACTTTGTATGAGTAATCTTCTTCATACAGACCCGTTGCCGTTTCTATAAGCCTGGTTGCAATGCTTGTTTTTTGCTCCAGAAAATTATACAAATGGCAACGTAAAGATTCCAATTCTTCAATTGGTGGTTGTTGAGTATTTTCGACTTTCTTCATTACATTCTCGTCGACGACTTGTTGGAAGTCCTCAACCAATATATATATATCTGTAGTGTTTGGAGCCTCATTACAAGCGGTTTAGTTGAAACATCATAGATGTGACCCTTGCACTTTGAGTAGTCTTCACTGAATAGATAAAGTCTTGTTGCCCTGAAACCATTTTTTATTGTCATCGTCATGTCGTTTTCTAGCGCAAATTTCGTGATTGGAGCTATGTTCGCTTTAGTCACAGCTTCATGTGGATTATTTTTGCGCCAGCGAAGAAGGGCCTTGTTCCACTTAGCTTTTAGCGATGAAAAGCAGCTACGTCGCACGGCTGAAGAGTATGGGTTGCATTTGAGTATAAAACTGTCAATATTATGTGTAAAGATTTGCAAAGTTCACTTGTTTCACGTGTAAGGTGCGTTTAATGCCCATTTACAAATAAATTTACTGGCAGTTTAACCTCATTCTTTGCTAGAAAAAAGAGAGAAGACATTTCCTATCCATTCATAAAACGTTTGTGCAGTCACTCAACCATTGCTGCTCCTACTGATGGCACAGGATGGAGGAATACTGTGATTCACTTGTGCAGGAATCATTCAAACGGGTAGATGATCATGTGTTCCACTGAGTTTCCAGAGGCCGAAAATGCAAACAAGTTCTGGAATATTAGGTGTCAGCTTGGTCGATTTCGTAAACATTTTTGGTGCCTTTTTTTGGCAAAACCCTGGATTTCTCAGGACAAAGCTTGAAGTTCGTCTCGTTGGCATTGAAGACTCTGGATCCAGTAAGCCTTCGAAAAAGTTTCCTTCTTTCAGCCTTTCAGGGGTGTCCCGGAACCATTTACGATTGACTTTTCAGCTAATGTTTCCACTGGCTTTTGTAATGCCTTCAGGGGCTCACTGTGCGATCTCGGTCCAAAAAGGAAAGGTACCATTGTCTACCTGAAAAAAAGAAAATGGAAATAATGTCATTTCATTATGCATTAGCTTACGCTATTGGCTAGTAAAAATACCTTAATTCAAAAGGAAGGTGATATAGTTTTTTAGAAACATGCACTGCACAAAAAGATATTCGCAGTGTTTCGCGATTTTTCAAACATAGAAATAACTTTTTTTAACGTGTGAAACATTCAAAAACTAAAAATATAAACAAAAAGGCTTAAACGCTTACCTTTGGTAAAACTTGTTTTTACTTCGGGTCGTTTCTCTAAAAATTCCTTGATTCTCCTGTATAACATCTCGGTTGCGTCTGGGGAATAATTTCTTGGCACAGTGAATAAGCCAATGCTTTTAGGACAGTTTCCTCTTCGGTTTTCAAAATTGTGGAAGGTCCTCTTTTATTTCACTCAATCTATGCCTCCATGGGGACATTGGTATATTGAACCAAGTTGCTGCCATTCTTACAAACATTCCATGCTTAACAGCATCAATGTCTTCTCAGCTCGATCGTCCAGTTCTTTTCTCAATTTCTTTTGTTCCATTATTTCCATTAAAAAAAAAAAAAAAAGAGATTGCTGTATTAACACAGCAGAATCGCAAAATTAAAGTTTTATTATTTACATAGCTTGATTACAAAAGGAAAAATAATGGAACTGTATCATCCCATGCGACGAATTAGTTAGAATTCGTAATTTTGAGTGTTTTCAGTGTATTTAGGCTTTTTAAATTTTGATATATTTTAGAAACCGTTCTTAATGAGCATTTACACCCTAACAATAACTACAATGAAAATTTTCAGTTTCTATCCCCAACGATATAAAATAAACTGACATTTTAGAACTTTTTTTTCTCCTGCACCCTTTTAAATTGCGATTTTTTAAAAATAGGGTGACTAAGCCAGTAGTTGATCAAATAAGGTCGGTGGTACGGGGTTTTAATTACATTTCCTTCCTTTTAAGTTTTAGAAGTAAACTAACATAATTGCTACAACTCTTAATTGAATGTCCTATAATGGGCAAAAATGAAATCTGCTGAAATTAAATAGGAACAAAGTTATAAGTAAATAGTTTCTTTAATTGCCATTTACCCAGAAGTTGATCAACCAAAGAAATCAGTCTAAAATTACAGAATTAATCTTTAAACTATCATGCTTAAGCTGTGATTAGCAATAATTCATATAAAACTATTATTTGAAATAAGCAAGATGGAAACGGATTATTTTAACTAATCGTAATCGTCTCCAACTAATTAAAAAATAATTTTTTACATTTTCTATAAAAAATATATATATATATATAATGGCTTCTTTTACAGCAAGCAGCTGTTAGCAATGTGACAAAAGGTGCTCCAACATAACAAAAATATTATGTCTGGTGCCATGAGTAAAATTAATTTCCGCCTGAAATGGCGCAATATTTCAATCATTTGATCAACTACTGGAGGGGTATCAACTGCTGGCGCAGTCACCCTAGTTTTGTTCGAGAATTTGTCTTACATGTAACAGCCACGTCAAATTTCAAGTTTATATCTCAAACAAGACGATAGAAATTGTAATTTAGAACATTTTCCACTCGTTTGACAATTTAAAAAAAAAAAAAAAATAGAAAACATTCTTGACAAGCATATGCATCTTAACCATCAAAACACATGTCGAGTTTTTAGTTCCTTCAGTATCACGAAAATCGGAATTTCAAAACTTTTTCAGCACACATTTCACTTAAAAAAAAAAAAAAAAAAAAAAAAAAAAAAAAAAAAAAAAAAAAATCCTTAACAATTCTTTAGAAATCGTAATTCTTTAGAAAACGTTTTCTTCGCATTTAAAACCTTTCTGAATTTTTAATTCTTTAGAAACTGCTTTTGGAAAACATTTTCATCTTAGAAGTTACCATCAAATCAAAATTATAAATTTTATACCCTTCAAAATTACAAAAATATGTATTTTAGAAAGATTTTGTCCCTGCATCCCGTTGGGGTTATGATACCAACATAAAATATTGTCAGTGGTGAAGTACAGACTGTCACCATCATTTTGCCAACATTGCTTTTGAATTGGGTTAGTAGTTCCATAGATTAACCCCTTCCATCAAACTTTTCTTCATTATAATATTATTATAAACATAATATCTAAAAATACATAAAGTTAACATTGTTTTGAATAATTTTTTAATTAAACATATTGAAAAATAAGCAAAAATCTTTTTTGCAACATTTCCGCTAACTATACACGAAGCCCGGTCTAGATATGAATCCCACTTGAGCAGACGCCATACCACTGAACTACCTTGCACTCTATCTAGAAAGCTTAAAGCTATATTTTAAATATTCATTGCTGGCTATAGACGTTAGTTGTCACACCAAAATTAGGTAAGTTAGGATGCAGATTGAACTCATGTGAAAATAATTTCATATTATAAAAGCCATGTACGTTATAAAAGCCATATTTTATTGAAATTTCTGGTGTCATATTAACATTTGGAAATTAAAATTAAACATGCTTAGGTACATTGTTAAGGAATGGAGATAATGTATATCTATAAAAGTGCCATAAAATAATATCGTGTAGTTCTTGTGATATTTTAAAAGCAATTTTGAAAAACTTCATTTTAAGAGAGAATCTTTTTTAAACCTTTCAGTGTCAAAGTACTTTTGTTCCGAACATGCTGAAATAATTGGATGGCACACCTGGATTTACGAACGAATTCATGTGAAGACAAAATCACGTACATTATAAAAGTCATATTTTATTCCAAAATTCTAATGTCATGTTGACATTTGAAATTAAAATTAAACGCGATATATAATTTTCCCTCCGACTTTTAATTGGATAACTCTCTGATAATTTTCCTTTGATGAGTGATGGCAGGTGATTAAATCTTATTCAATCCTACAACAATTAAGAAAAAAAAACTCTCCGTGGTTTTGTACTCTAGTATAGGTGTGTCATAGTGATTATTTTTCTAAAAATGTTAGGAATAGAATAACGAATACTCCACTAGATGGTATAAATTGTGGTGAAATGTATGGTGTATATTTGAACGTCCCTTGTTACTCTTGTGACCATTAGAGCATATTTTCACAAATACTTCCAATTATTTTATTACAAAATATAATTAAAACAAAAATTGATATAACCAGTTAAATACAATTATGTTCCACTCGCATAAAATATCTCTAATTTGTAAGAAAAAGCATTTCCCGTGTCTATAGAATCAATCAAAATTTTGTTACTCTTGTGACCAGAGTGTCACAAGAGTCATTTAATATAAACATAGATAAAATGCTTTTTGTTACAAATTAGATATATGTTTGTACACACAGTATTATTTAGCTGGTTATATAAATTTTTATCTTAATTATATTTTATAATAAAATAATTGGAATTATATATGAAAATTTGCTCTGAAACAAGAGTAACGAATGGACGTTCCCTTATGTTCCTACCCGTAAACAAAGGGTTAAAGCAAAGCACATATTATTAAAACTTGAAATATTCAGTATTGTAGTACAATTGTACTGGATACTTTTGAGTCAATGATAAATATTTATATACCGTTTGAATTTTTTTCTTAAATAAAGAAATTTAACATGTCTTATTGAAAAATAATTGACCAGCGATTTTCAATCATAAAAATAATAGCAGCCCTACCCTCTTATTTGAAATTATGATATTAGATAATTTTTCCAGGGTAAAACACCAATAAAAAGGACACAGTACAGCAGTGGTTCCCAACCTTTTTTGGCCGCGCCCCACCTAAGCATGTCTAAAATCATGATGTCCCCCCTTCCCTTCTATATCATATATATCTTATTACATAAAAAATAAACTTTTATTTTCCTGGAAGAATCTGAAAACACCATTCGTAAAATTTCTTGAAATCTCTCTCACATTTTGTATAACATCTGATAGAATTGATACATTTTATAATTGATTTTAGTACTTCATTAAGGACAAGTTATATTTGTTTATTACTGAGACTGTATGGATAACATAATTCACTACCAGTAATGTTTCCGGATTCGCGCTTTGATCTATTATAACTAACTATTTTTCTTTTCCCTCATAACATGCTTCTTTGATAGCAGGCTTTCTTTTCCCCATTATTATTATTTGGCCACCATGTTTTCCTCTATTTTAAAATTTAAAATGCATATGTCATGAAGTATGTTTATATATTGTGTATGTGGTCTACAGAAGAGCCATATGAAGTTTACTTTCTATCCATTCCCTTGCGTGATGTGCACGAGGATTTATTAATTTCATAAAAGTAGAACATCATTTAGATAATTTAAAACATTTTTTAGGTTAAACAAGTCCAAATAGTCAATTTTAGATATACTCTACAAAATCTCATATGAAAAAGTTCCTTCATTGGGTACATTGCACGATGAATAAATGTAAAAGTTAAAAAAAATAGTATAAAAATAAGGTGTATTTTACTAAAATAATATTATAACCAGAAAAATTAGAATGACTTTTGTATATATAAAAGGTGTCAAAATTTCTCTAAAAGAAATCACATAATTATTCCGGTGTCAGTATATTTCGAACTTTTAAATGAGAAAATTTAGAAAATTAATTTTTTTTCGATTATTTTTTTTAATCTATAACTTCTATTTTTAGATTACGACACTACTTTCCTTAGAAAAAAAGACACGGAAATTTTGTTAATAAGAAATCTGAAATTGCCCCCTGAAAAGTCATATTGCCTCCCTGTGGTGCGTATGCCCCGCGTTGGGAACCACTGCAGTACAGGGATTTAATATGAAATTTGCCACAAATAAAATAAAATATGGGAAAAATATGATATGATAATATGTATAGAGATAGATAGATAGATATACACATTTTTTAATCAAAGATTATAAACGCTTCAGGATAAAAAAAATAGATAGGTAATTCCAAGAATTAAGAGTAGAGCGTTGTCTTGTGGTGATTGCTTAAAAAGTGTAATGCAATGTTATCACAAAACCCAAGTCTCTCTTCAAAATAGAAATGTAATGATAGGGTTCAAAATCAAACCCGAAGAAAAACTCAACTCTTTTTGTTCTGTGTTTTTAATCATTGCTTACTAATTAAAATTAAATGATCGATTTTTCATACACGTTAGTCATAATTAGTGGAAATGTAGGAATTTTTTATGCGATTATTTTAATGTACGCAGTACATATTCCTCCATTATACACAGGTTATCACCGGATTTTTTTTTTCAAAATTTAAATACAATACCCCTTCTTAAAAACGGAATTTCAGCCATTGAACAATATAGAATTTACTATACAAAATTTCTGGTACATGAGTGTTTTTTTTTTAATAAGAAAGGCTGCTAAGACTTTCCTACATGCCCCTTGATCGTCCCGTGATTAATTCAGACTGGTTTTCAAAAATTGTCAAACTGCTCATTTATCGAGTTACGATGAAAAGTCACCAAGATCGGTGGACCGCGGCATACAGGGGACAAAACAACGGTCTTCTGGAAAAAAAATCTGTAATTTAACAATTTTTATAAAAAAATTATTTCTGTCCACTTTTTCCAGCGTGTTTTTTAAGGCAATCGATTGAGACCATCCCTTGGATTTTATGCACTATGTTTTACGAGTTATAAACACTTTTCTTACAACATTTGCAGGGCTGCCACAGGCAGCCATTTTTTTATATTCTGTTTGCACCACAATTTTAAAAAATATGTATTTCGTAGTATATTTCACTTGCAAATATTCTCAAAGCGTATGTAAAATATTTTTGTTTTGGAAAAGTAATGCCAAATAGAATTAAAAAATAGTCGCTGCGTAAGCCCTGTATTTGGTAAGATAAATTATTCATTATTTCAGGATAAGTGATGCTAGTTGTCCCACGTAAATCGGGCTCCGAATGCTCTGGATACCACTAATTTCTTACAGTTAATTTTACCATATTTAATCGCAGATAATTGTGCTATTAGATAATGCTAAGAAAATTACTTTAAAATACTGGTGTCCAGAGCATTTGAAGACCCGATTTACCCGGGACACGTGGCAACACTAGTCAGGACACTAAAGTATATTTCCTAAGGAAATACTTCAGAATCGAATCTTATGTAATTGTTTTCGCTGAATGTAATGAACCATCCGCAGGTCAATAGGAGCAATAGCTACTGAGTTGTATTATTTTTTCTGCTCGCGCATTTTCAGCTTTGCGGAACTATGTTAGGCCGAAAAGGATGAAATGCTGGAATTCAGGTTGTAAGCATATATTTGTTCGAAAAACCTGAATTTCTCCTCAAAACTTGTATAATCAAAAATATTAATATAATTTATAACAGGAAAATTGGCTAAAACCGATTAAAAACCTACTTAATTAACACTGTGTAAACCATCAACAAGTTATTCCATTAGTATAAAATTGCAATGTTTTCATTCGCACCAGGTATTTCTTCATGAAATAAAGTAAACATTAAACAGTTATACGATATATTAAATCATTAAACATCTTTAAAAACATTCTGAAGAAATTCTGGTCTGAAATACTTTTATAAAACTTAAAATTTTCAGCATATTCCGAATAAGATTAATCGAATAAGATTTTGATGAGTTTAATCCTTTTCGAAATAATTATGAATGCCCAATTAAATGGGGGAATGACAAAAGAAAGTATGGAATAAAACATTCAAATATACGAAACTGAATTATACACTATATGGCCAAAGGGGACCGGTCACTTGCGATTTTAGACGTTTTGTTAAATATCTAGAAAAATACATAAGGAATTAACCTGAAACTGCAGGTCTGTAAACAGTATAGTACAAGTCATATATTTCGGCAAAGATTTTTCCCGAAACCCCTTAGGGAACCGTCAACAAATTGAAAAAGAACGAATATCTTTTGGATAACCCTGTAAAAACTAATGAAGCAAAAGCGTTCAAACTCTAGATTATTAATAAGTGGCTTATTGCAATATACTGTGTTCATTTAATAAAAATTCTGAAGAAATTCTGGTCTGAAATACTTTTATAAAATTTAAAATTTTCAGTACGTTTTAAATTTTTAAAACTTGTACACTTTTTAATTTTTTGCTGTCAACTTTTCATTTTATAGTATGCAAAAAGAATACCAGACGTTAGAGTGTACTAGTGTCAACTTGCGAAATTTCTTCCATTCATGTGATCAGTCGCATAATTTAATAGCTTTGAACTTTGACAACAAAGCGATATAAGTAAGATTCATATCTTAAATGGGAGAGGCAACCGCAAGATTAAAGGCGAGGTCACATCAATCAAGGTCGCACGCCACGTAGCGGATGGGGTGAACTGCAGAAAGATGCCTAACTGTTTTCTTCTTTATGGACAACACTGGGGAACACACATTTTTTTGACTTAGATCTGGCGCTTGATTTTGTCTAATTATTGGCACTTAAATCTAAAAATGACCCCAGTTTTTTTCTATCATGTAATTTTTTTAAGCTACAGGATATCCCAAAAATCATACTTAATGTGGATACAAAGGAAAATAAGGAAACAATTACCAAATATATTATTCCTACAACGGCTATATATGCTTACTAAACACTACTTTGTGTTCATACAAGTAGTAAAATCCTTTACAAAACGAAAAAAGTACATATTAAAATAAAAATTTTCGCTTTTAGCTTTTCCTGGAGTGTCCAATTGGTGGACAATCTCGCTTGATGCTCCAACAATAGTCAGCCATTATATGTTCATCCCAACTACCTTGCTACCGTTCTTCCATGAGCTTCAAATCTTGGTGGAATCGCTCACCCTGCTGATCACTGACTGCACCAAGATTTTCCTGGAAGTCATCAAGATGGCTATACAGAAAATGAAGTTTGATGCTTATGTTGCAACCAAGACTTTTGAAGCTCTCTAAAAGCTGCTGGACAATTTCGGTGTAATTTTCTACGCGCGTATTTCCAAGAAAATCTTTGGCAAGGTTATTGAATGCCAACTAAGCATTCTTTTGGAGTTCTGTCATTGTTCCGATGAAATGTTCATCTCTAATGAGCTGCCGAATCTATGGACCGTCAAATACACCTGCCTTTATTTTTTCAAAAGACAGGTATGGAAATTTCAAAATGAGATACTTGAAACAGTCTCCTTCAGTTGACAAAGCTTTCACGAACTGCTTCATTAGACCTAGTTTTATATGCAGAGGTGGAAATATGATGTTCTTTCAGTCGATGTGTGGCTGATGCAATATACTTGGATCACTAGGTTTGAGGTCAGATCTTGGAGGCCATTTCGACTGGAACCAATGCTTCTCACGAGCTCTGCTGTCCCACATACACAAAAAATAGGGATACTTGGTATATCCATGTTGCTGGCCAAGAAGGAAGCACACTATTTTAAGGTAAACACAGATGATGCATTCGTGAATGTAATATTGCAATAAATCAATGGCCCTCTTTATGTCCTCACATTCTTTGCGCAAATAAACTGAATGGCTTATTAGGACTGCTCCAAGTAAATTTCCATTGTGAAGGAGCTCGCACTTCAAGCTTCTCTTTGAGCTATTGATGAACAGTCGCCATTCAGTTGCGGTATAGGATGGAATTCCCAACTTCTCCATTAAACTATGTACGTTATAGCAAAAAACAAATCCATCGTTACTTCGAAAGAATTGGTGAAATTCATTTCCTCTTAATCGAAAGTTTGATACATTAGCTCCCTTTTCAAGCATTTTTTTTTCTCGTGCAGTCTTGATGCTAAGTGTTCTGAAGCTTTTTTCTTCCTATGACTCATGCCCAATTCAGCTTAGAGTGGTCACATTAATGTAAGCAGTAGAGAAAAACTTGACCTGATAGAATAAAACTAATTGCAGTTTTGAAATCAGCACGATTTTTTAAATTAAAAAAAGCTGAAAAATCGAAGTCAACAGAAATAGAGTTAAAAATTGTTCCCCAGTGAAATATATAGCTATGAAATTACTGCGCAAGCGCAAAAGTCGTGTTTTCATTTGTTTGTGGAATTTATATTCTGACAGTAATAGAACATTCTATTAATTTTTATTCGTGATTTTTGACTTATTTATTATAGTTAATTATTTAAATAAAAACAGTTCTTTTTAGAACTAATATTATTTGTTAAATTGGCAAAATGTTGGCATCGAATAACTGTGGTTTTCGAAATTGTAAGAAAATTCTTTTTCTTATAGAATTCAAATCTGTGCTTTTCCAAAGAGTAAAACAAGTTAGTTACGTATTTTAACTTTATTAAAAAAAATAAAACATTATTTAATATATATTATCAAATGTTGTTGATTTAAATATCGATTTTAATTATTTTCTTTTCATGAAATGAAAAATGGCGCATAAAAATTAGTAAGTAATTAATGTGTAAAGATTGAATTTTGTAGTCTTATTTTTTACTGTGCTAAAGTTATAAAAATGATATACACGGTTGTATTCCCGATGAGAATACTTTATGAATGTTTAGAATATGTATAGAATTTAATTATAAATAAAATATTCAATTTTAAGTCCTTTTGTTCGCTTATCAAGCACAAACAATAAATTTCCAATATTCTCTTAATCGCATTACACTCATCTTATTTAACTTACAAATATTTCATCCATTTAATTTAAAATACTTTCATTTTATATTCGAAATAATTTAAAATGCATGCATTAAATGTTGTACTATTAAAGCAGCAAGTGTTGTTCATTTATTTGTTTAAATATTTTGCTAGTGTATGCAATCACTTCAATAATTTTCCTAAAATCGCCAGATTAGTTTTTTTTAACAGCAAAGCCATTTAGAGAATCCCTGTTAAAAATTCAATTTCGAATTCCAGATTGTTACTTACTCACAGAAGATGAACCTTGTTTGTTTGCCAGATTTATTGCAAAATATTTTTGTTACAGCTTGTTTTGATAAAAATATGTGTATTTAAAAAAAAAAAAGTCGCAATGCCAATTTAGTCTAAGGGCAAAAGGCAGTAATGCTTTCGTAGCATTAGTGCCTTTCTCCCGAAATTAAAATGACATTGCGACTATTTTTTTTAAATGTACATAATTTTATAAAAACAAACTGCAATAAAAATATTTTGCAATAAATCTGGTAAACAAGTTTCATCTTCCATAAGTGAGTAAAGATTTAAAAAATATGCGCAAGAGATGCGCAGATAGTAGATATTCTGTCATATAAGACGTCATACTGAAAACCCCGGGGCTGACGTAGTGGGCTACCGTGGTTAAAAGTCACTTGACAGCCGTGGTCTTACCTAAGACGCACTGACGCGCAGCTATACACAAAGCAATTCGATTACTTTGTTTTTTAACCGTTGTGTGTTTATTACCCTCTTATCAAATGATAGAAATAAACGCAATTTCCATTGCGATTCTCAGAATTTATTGTTTTTTTTTGTACTGACTTTGTTTTGAAACTGATATTACTTAGTGACTTTCATGGATAAATTATGATGTGATCCCGGTTGTATTAAAGACATCAACTGAATGTAAGTATTAACAATTTTTCTATTTTAGACTTATGCATTGATATGATTGTGTAAGTTTTGTATGCTTTAAATATTCGTAAATAGCGTTTATTTTGAATGAATTTATCCTTTCCTACACTATTTATTTTTAATGAATTTGTCCTTTCCTGCACTATTTATTCTAAAAGTTGTTCACTTATTAATATAAGCAATATATGAGCAAAGGTTTTCACAAGCTCGTGTTATTTTTAAGCATTCAATAAGTAGATTAGTATACCAATGACATTAATACGGACGGATTTTAATATTGTATAACAAAATAATCATTTTTAAGAAGTATGTGTAAAATTTTGTATTTACTATGATTTCTAGGTACAAACACCTCGGTTCATTTTTATTTGTTTATTTTTTACTTTCGATAACATTACAGTTAGTTAAAAATTTTTTTATTTAATATACTTAAAATGATGCAAGTGTTTTTTTATTTTTTATAAGATTTTACAATCATATTCCTGCTGCCGGGGAAAATTTTTGGTGAATAAATATCAATTTGTATGTAGTCTGTGTGCTAAAACTGTTTTAGTTTTGTTTTTAACTATTATGCTCAGATGTAAATACTGAGCACGTTTAGTATTTTTAATCAACGTTTTGCACGTTTATTAATAAAATACTTATTGTAGGACTAAAGATTTAAAAAATTTTTATATTTTAAATAAAATAGATATCTGATGACCGTGTATAATTTTCGTGCATAAATTTTGATAGGCACTTAAGGCATAAAGATCCTGTTCGAAAAAAAAAATCTCCTATTTCTTTTTCCTTCTTCCGACAATCTTTTATTTTATAACCCAATAATTTAAAAATGTGCTGTAGCTTTAAAATTTTTATATGTTAAATAAATAATTCTTATGTACTATGTTAAATCTCGCAGGGATCTAGTGGAGTGTAAACGGTGGTATACGCCGTATACCTTCTGGATTTTTAGGAACACCGTATACCCTCTGTTTCTTAAAATAGGTACAGTATATAGTACACTGTAGGGTATACACTCTGCCTTGAGTGTATACCCTCTGCTTAGAGCATATGCCCTCTGCTTTTTTTACGACTACACCACTGAATCTCGGTGTATTTATAATGATTATATCAATGATATAAGTAGCTCAGTTGATTTTTTTTCGCTTTTGAAAACATTATACTTATTTACAATTTATTTTATTTTAATATACTTAAAATATGCCAGTGCTTTGAAAAGTTTCTGTAAGATTCGACAATCAAAATTCCGCTGCTTAGAAATCAACGAATTTTATAAAATTAAAGGTTGAGTAAGATGTGATCGTAAGTAAAGCCGAGATAATAATGTATTTTGATTAATTTTAATTTTAACACAATTATTTTAATTGGTAAATAAATCATATGAATTGTAATTTTCCAATTGAGTGAAAAAGTGCCTAGGACAGGTTTGGAACTAGGAGCTCTGTTCTGAGCTATCCTGGACAAATCTGGCGTCCACAATTCACTCGCTTAACTTTATCATGAGAGCATCTTGTTCAATGTTGAATTCAGACCCTTTTTTTCTGGGGGAGATTTCTGTGGCTCCGGGGGGAAAATTGCACTTTTTGACCATTGAAAACACAAAATCTCAAATCTTCCGGGGGGGACATCTCATTGCTCTGAAGGGATGTTCCCCCCCGGGCCACCCCCCGAATTCAACACTGATCTTGTTTGTTATCTTAAACAGCTCAACCTTAACACCAGGTGATGGAACTCTAAATAAATGCTGGATACATAATTACACTTGATTAACTTGGAGTTCATTGTTTTTGCTCTTATCAAAAGGTTACCTGAGTGAACTGTGGCCGCCAAGTTTGTTCAGGATAGCTCAGTTAGCAGAGCATTGGCAGCTTAAGCCTAAGGTCCCTGATTCAGATTTTAGCCTGTATCAATGTTGCCAGTGGTCTACTTCTTTTAAATTCAGATTTCTTGAATGGCACCACTTTTTTGAAACGGTAAAATTCACTTTGTTTTTGCCTTAATTAATATGTCATTAAATAAGGCACATTTCACCATTTCAAAAAAGTGGTGTCAATCAAGAATCTGATTTTTTAAAAAAACGCCCATCTGGCAACACTGGTCTGGATACTTTTTTTACTTAGTTATAAAATTATAACTCAATAATCTACTTCGTAAATTGATTTGTTTATAAGAAATAAATTGCTTTGTTCAAAACTGTCGAGGAATTCTTAGCCAAGTGCAGGGAAGGGGCCAGCACCTGGAAAATCTAAACCCCTGCACAATGAAGCTATGGATGAGACGCCAGGTGTCAGGTTCAAGAAACCGGCAAAGGTCCAAAAAATATTTTGTATAATTTAATATAATATTTTAATATATTATAATTTATAATATAATTTATTTAATTTAATATAATTTATTTTAAAAAATAAATGCGTACATTTTTTAAAATAGTAATTTTAATAGTTTAACAAATTTGCATATTCCGTAGCTTTTATATTAAGTGTGTACACAGATTTTAAATTTTCTAGTTCAATAATGTATTTCTTTCTCAAAAATTTCTGAAATCATTTTTATCTGAAGGAGATGGAACTTACAGGCTGCGAAACATGAAAATTTCAGCCTATAAGTAGTAAGAATTGAACATTTTTCATCTTCATTTAGTCATAATACATTCTTGAAGTATAATTGTCTATTCCCTGATGATTACCTTTCAGTGATTAGCATATCGTTAAAAATGATTTAAAATGTTTTTACATGGCTATATTTTCTGAAAGATCGCATGCATTTGTTAGAAATTCAGACACACTGTTTGTTTTCTTGTAGCTTCATTAGATTAGGAAATGTTATGCATTTACGAATGAAAATGCATTTGTAATTAAAATGTCAGAAAGTAATATTTTTCTTTTATGATTGAATGCTTTTTATCTCATTGATACGATTATTAATTTCAATATATATCTGAGATCCCAAGCATTCAAAGGTCATCTTGAATTTTTTTACTGCAATTCATGTTTTCTCTATAAAAATGCCTGTTGCAATACATTAATTTGGTGTAATCAACGAACTCGATTATGAAAAATTCATTGATTCTTTTAACGCTTTATTGAAAGTGAATGTATTAAAAAATATAGAATTTTTTGGTCTGTTTGTTTTTTTAAGAAAAGGAAAAGAAAAGAAAAAAAAAATAAAGCATTATTTAACGTATCTTCTTAGAAATTCTAAATTGATATATCAAAGTACAATCGTAGATTAATTAATATTAAACTATTATTTTATAAAAGCGCTTTTTGTAATATTGCAGTCTCCATTTTTTTTTTAAATTTATTTATTTACATTTAAGTCTTTAAAATGTTATATTGTTGCAGTTTCACAATACTTTGGCATATTTTGACGAGCATTTATTGACACATAATCTATTGTTGTTTCAACTACCACACAGTTGTATGAGTTACAAAGAATATTTGGCGTTTTATCACTTGTGGCGGGATAATTGTATATAATTTTACATAATACGCTTTCGTAGGTATTTTTTTAATTATAGCATATCAGTAAGTGGATTAAAAATATGTTGCTAAATTCCATCTTTACATACAAAAATCAACTTGAGTTAAATAAAAGAGTGTGATAAGTACTTTTAATATTAAGATGTTTATTGATGAAATGATAAGGAATAGCACAAAAAAAGAGTAATATATACGAATGATCGATATAAGAGGGGATTATTGTACTTTGATTGGAATAGCTGACAGGCAAATATGTGAAAAAAAACATTAATAATATGTAGTAAACTCCTTTGCTCCTTGTTGAAGATGATAAAGTATTTTTGTTACTGAAAAAAATCATATATCAGTATTAGGATTATTTAGATATTAGTATAAACAAAGCATATATTAGTATTTTCTTTAAAGAAGAGAGAATTAAAACTAAAAAAAATCGCATAAATTATGCAGGCTTATTTTTTATTTTTGTGTTATAAAAACGACGTTTTAAGGTTTTCATAGTACTGTAAATTTATGAATTGTATCAATTTAAAGAATGATTTGCAGGGGTCGTACTTGTCCTGAAATTTCAGGACAGGAAAATTCTTGGGTATCAGTATTTCCTTACGGATAAATCTCTTCTTAAATAAGGCAAAATTTTTGTAATAAATATAATAAATAAAATTTTTAATCTAAATTTATTTTTCTATAAGCAAATAGTGATATTTGTCCTGAAAAAAATCTCTTAAGAGTACGGCCCCTGATGATTTGGATATGATAGTAGTCTAAAGCCATCTGTTTTGTCAACTGATTTGCTCAGCTCAGCTGAGACCGCCAGTGTCATGTGACTACTCTAAATCGGAGAAGCACGGTAGCCCGTTTTTTTTCGTTAGCCCCGGAAAACCCGCGTATTTGCATTATTCACCCCGTCCACCAGATGGTGCAGCTGTGTCAATATACTCCAGATTCCAGTATTGACATTGTATGCTCACTTATATCGCTCTCCTTTAACAATTTTCTGCAGTCGAAATTTATATCAACTGCGAAACAAGAAACGAGTGTACAAAGAATGGAATTCCAACCCAAAGGAAAATGTTTAAATTATATTATTATTCCGTTATAAAATTAATTGTATGAAATAAATTTGGAAGCAAAAAGTTTTGAAAAGGGCAAGACAAAACATGTACAAAACATGGTATATTTGAAATATTTAACCCTTAACCCTTTGATTACGAGTAGGAGCGTATACCCCTGTGATGTGAAATCACATACATTCGTAAATTATCTCATTTTACCTTATTAAAGACCCCGTTCTATAATTCATTGATTAAATTATATTAAATTTCTTTCAAACCATATGATTTTCTATTTAAAATAAAAGCTGTAAATCATTTATCTTTTTCCAGCGTTGAAAACTCTTCCACATAAATTTTAATTTTTTCGCCGGCACAGGAAATCAACAGCATTTTTATCTATAAAAAGTAAAAGATGCCTTCCCTCTTTTAGGCTTCGTTAGAATTGCTATTCAGTTTTTATTACTTTTGAGATCAGAATGGCAAAGAATAACCGCTAGTTTTTGTTTTGTCTATCCTTGCCCCTCTCACGCGTTTATCAAAAATTCTTTTGAAAAGTAATTATTTGGCTGATGCTTAGGAAGTTTAATTTATCATATACGACTATTAACAAATATTTCATGAATCATATTCCCTCGCCAAATTCAATATGCCCAGAAATGAAAAGAAGATTTTCGCGGCTCTGATTTGTAATCATTGCCTTTCCCTCAACAATGCAATATCACTTTCTCAGGTGCCACCCGTAAACATCTTGCCTGGATACTTCGCTGGTTGTAACTCAACAATGCTTAATAAAATTGCATTAATAGAAACACTAATACGTCAGTATTTTTAGAGTAATTGGATTATTTTTTTTATTACAACGCAAAAAGAATTTGACACTCATGGTCTGAAACGTGTAAAAAAGCATTACTATAACATCTTAGCCACTATTTCTTTTTACTATATCCGTACCGTCTTTTAGAAAAATAACCTATGTCCTGCACTTTTACCAGGAAATTTTAAACAGATCAATCGGAAAGAAAACTCTTTTGTTACTTGTGATACGGTTGATTATTAAAAAAATCGCCAGTCCTCACCCGCAGTCAATAGGTTAACCTGAGTCAAATTATACCACATTTCACGGTAGAATAATTAAAAGTTGGCAAGCATGAGAATACGTATCGATTTCATAACGTTTGCAGCTGACAAACTTCTGGTTTTTTTACAAGTGAAAAATACCAAATGTCACTATATATTGTATTTAAAAATACATTTAATTATTGGACGTGTATCTCTGCGGTACTTGATTTATTTCTTTTATTTGAAAAATACATTTCTGGTCCAAATTCTGATTATTTTTCTTATAAAACCGGACGATCGTCATATATATAAAAGGCAGAATATCATAAAAATTTCAAAATGGGTCATTCCATGTCAGTTCAGGCAGGCATGTAACCCACCATCACAGATTTTGATGAAACTGCGTGTGTTTGTTCCTTTTATTAAGATATGATTCCCAGTATTTTTTTTTTACTTCTTGGTCAAATAGTTTCTGAGAAAAAAGTTGTCAAGATTTTGAAAAACTGCCATCAGTTGGCATTCTTGACGGCTCGATTTTCAAATGTAGCATGACATAAATATGATCATATTTCAATATCTATTCCACAAATCATCTTCAAATAATTTATGCATAATATATAGGGTACGTATTTTATGAAAAAAATACTGTTACGCTTATATAACATTTTAAGTGTGTCTAAAAAAATGTTTAATCTTTGAAGTCGTGATTTTTTTATGAAAAATAATGCATTAACTAAAATAGCATTATTAACAAAAGGCGGTATTTTTATTAAATTTATTTTTTGTGGGGGATATACTTAAAGGTGTCCTTTACCTGATTCTGAAATAAAAGTAGTGGGATTTTGTGTGTTTTTAGTAGTATTTCATATTTAAAAACATTTTGAGGCGTATTTCAAATCAAATCAAGCAGAGTCATTCCATGTCAGTTCGCCTAAGACATTTAATTCACTGTCACAAATTTCAATGAAACTGGGTATGTTTATAGCTCATTTTAAGACAGGATCAAGGAAATTAAAGGTGATTACAAGTAAAATATTTTTTAAGATAAAAAAAAATCTAAATTTTGAAATTTTTTAAAAATGTTTTTAATGACAGATCTATATTCAAAGGCTGCATAAAAAAAGTCATTTCAATATAAAATCACTAAATAAGTTTCAAATAATGTATATGTGACAAATAATGTAGGCAGATTATTATTTATTGTTGTTTGTCATGTTTAAATGCTAAGAGTGTGTTTAATCTTGTGAATTCTTAAAATCAAGAATTTTGTGAAAAATAATGTGTTAATCAGAAATTTATTATTAACCGAAGGCAGGCTGTTATTACTTTTTTTAATTGTACGTAAAAATATCTTTTCAATAGTTATAAAATAAAAATAGTGAAAATAAGAGCAATTTTAACAAAATTTTCATAAAATGTGAATGTTTAATGATAAATATTGAAGCTTTTCATGCTAAGATGTACTAAAAGGTCTACGATATCGTGTATTTCTACTCTTGCTTAAATATAATACATAAAATAATAAAATAACAAATATTATTTACAGCAATAAAAATTAAATTAAATAGTACCAGTTCCTTTACCAACACTACATTGCTCAACAGCCGACTTAAAATCAACAGCCCACTCTTATTGAAAAATACTTTCAACTGTTCAAATAATAAATAAACTGCATTTAAAAATTTTATTAACAACTTATTATCTTAAGACGATAATAATAACTAAACAACATGATGAATTTATAAATCAGCTTTTAATTGAAAAGTCATGAAATGGTCCCTTTAAATATTGTTGTTCATCGAATCAATCAAAACAAATTATATAAAAAAAATAGTGAGCCTAATATGCTGACTGCAATGACACTTCTAACAAAACTAATTAATCCATTACCATCTGAAATCAAACCCGAAAGATCAAAAAGAAAAAAAATCATCTGTAGTGTGAATGTGACATACTCAGTGGTTGTTGAGGTAGGAATGTCTTTGTGACATTTTCACCTGTACTTCAATAAAATATAAACATGTAAGCTTTTTTCATTCATCCAAATTAAGTAAAACAATTATAAAATTTTGTTGTCATTACACCAGATGTTAAATTTTTCGTTACATACTATTAGATAAGTTCTTTACTTTTAGACATTATTGATATAATATCATAAAATTTACTATATGTATTTTCTATAAGTGTATAAACAATATATATATGCTTTATTAAACATAAATGAATAATTTTTAAATAATTTTTTTGAGAACAGGGATATATATACACACATATATATGTTGAAAATCCATCTTTCAGCAATACTGTGATGAAATAAATCAAATTACCGTAATTTCCGGTGTATAGCCCGCGGTTCAAACAATCGTGTTTCGACCCAGAAATTTAAAAAAATAAAATGTAACTTTTTAGATCACAGTAAATATTGGTCTTCAAATACTGAATAAAATTTCTGGGTCCAAACTGAATTGTTTGATCTGCGGGCTATACACCCGAAATTACGGTACATATCATTGGAAACTGAATAAAGTTACAAAAGTGCAACTCATTAAGTTTTAAATATTTTTTTAGATATAGTTATTTGAAAGATATAAATATAATGGATTATGCATTTTTTGCATATATTTAAAGCACAATACGTCAAATTTTTCTTCAAAAGAGTGAAATTTGGTATTTTTTTTTTCAATATTAGCAGCTCAATGCTAAATTTTCAATATTAACAGCCAAATATGAGTTTAAAGATTAGGACTGTCATTTTGAAAATTTCTATTGGGCGGTGAGGAGCTAGTGATTTTTCTCTTTTTTGGAAAGGGATAATTGCTCTTCGCCCTAGAAGTGTTACTAAAAAACAATATTGTTTATTTTTTTCCTTAAGAAACGAACATAAAAGATAATTTGAAAAATAAAATAAATGTATAAATAAAAATATTTCCAGAGATGATACATTGGATAGGTTTTACATTTGAAAATATTGATAATTTTAAATATGATTTAAATACTAATAAAACCAACCAAAATCCCACTATTTTTATTTCAGATCCAGTTATAATGTAGCATTATGTACAATTTAAAATTAAAAAAATTAGTCATAGAAACTCCGCCTCTGATTGATAAAGATTTTTTAATAATTTCATTATTTTTTGTAAAATATTTTTGATTTCAAAGATTATACAATTTTTTAGACACATTTAAATATTTTTTAACATTACAGCAATATTTTTTTTATAATTTACATGCTTTATTTACCTTGCTTAAATTAATCGAAGAAGATTTCTTTATTAGTTATTGAAATATGATTTTATATATAAAATAAGGCCTTTGAAAATTGAACAATCATTAATGGCAACTCGTGGCATTTTCCCAAAATTTTGATAATTTTTTCTCATATGTTCACTATTTTTATTTTATAACCATTTAAAAGATATTTTTACGTACAATTAAAAAAAAGCAATAACACCCTGCCTTCGGTTAATAATAAATTTTTGATTAACACATTATTTTTGACAAAATTCTTGATTTTAGAAATTCATAAGATAAAAGACACTCTTAGTGTTTAAACATGATAAAAAACAAGAAATAATAATCAGCCTACATTATTTGTCACATATACATTATTTGAAACCTATTTAGTGATTTTATATTGAAATGACTTTTTTTTTTTTTTTTAATGCAGTCTTTGAATATCGAACTGTCATTAAAAAAAATTAAAACAATTTTTCAAAATTTTAATATTTTTTATCTTAAAAAATATTTTACTTAGGATCAAGAAAATTAAAGGTGATTACGTCTTAAAATAAGCTATAAACAAACCCAATTTCATTGAAATTTGTGACAGTGATTAAATGGCTTAGGGGAACTGACATGGAATGACTCTGCTTGATTTGATATGAAATGCACCTCAAAATATTTTTAAATAGGAAATACTACCAAAAACAGCCAAAATCCCACTATCTTTATTTCAGAATCAGGTAAAAGACACCTTTAAGTATATCTCTCATAAAAAATAAATTTAATAAAAATACCGCCTTTTGTTGATAATGCTTTTTTTGTTAATGCATTATTTTTCATAAAAAATTCACGACTTCAAAGTTTAAATATTTTTTAGGCATACTTAAAATGTTATAAGCGTAACAATATATTTTTTTCATAAGCTGCGTACCCTAAATGTTGTGCATAAATTATTTGAAGATGATTTGTAGAGTAGATATTGAAATATGATTATATATACGACATGCTACATTTGAAAACCTAGCTGTCAAGAATGCCAACTGACGGCAGTTTTTCAAAATTTTGACAATTTTTTTCTCAGAAACTATTTTACTAAGGAGCAAAAAAAATTACTGGTGATCATATCTTAATAGTAAGAACAAACACACGCAGTTTCATTAAAATCTGTGATGGTGGGTTACATATTGATATTTTACTGCCTGATTTGACGTGGAATGCCCCAAATGCATTTCTAACATTCCTTTGTGTATCCGTTAAATGAACGATATGTGCTACAGTCACCATTTTGAAACGAGAGTTTATTTTAGTGAACCTCAGTGTAATGCATCAATAAAATGGCAACCCAAGTCTATTTAATAAAATAAGAGCGCATACAGACAGGCAGACGAAACGAAGTCATTGAAACATTTCAAGTATGCTGGAAAGGGGTAAAAATGCACTTGAACTAATAATTTAAATCGTAGTAAATTTATCGAAAAATGCATAGCTTATAATTGAAAATAGTTTATTTGTTTTAATTGTCGAATTTGTTTCAATTTTATAAGTCAATTTAGATTAATGTGTTTTATATTATTAACTATTTTCATTAGTTTGTTGGGTGAGAAGCGAAAAACTGACCGATAACGCTACTTCAGTACGAAATCCTTATGTCATATTGGTATGACAAAATATGTACTTTTCCACGATAGGCAGGGCGGCCACAGGCGACTATTTATTAACTCCAACTGGCACCAGTTTCTAAAAAGAGAATTCATTAACATACACCTTGAAACTATTTGCAAGAGAAATATACTTCAAAATTCATTTTGGAAAAATACTGGTGCGAATAGAATATAAAAATAGTCGCCTGTGGCATCATTGTATCGGGGACTTGGCGAGATAAAAAAAAAAAAAAAATAGCATTCGTGAGCGAAGGAAATTCGGTATCATATTCTTCTGGGAATGTAATCATATTCACTGTTTCATATACACTAGAAATTTTGTCAATATTTGTGCAATTTATTTAATATGCTGAAGTTATTTATCTATCTTTGGAAACAGAAGTGAGGAAACATGGAAACAGAAGTAAGTTGTATGTAAAAAACAATAATATACTACACGAACGTAAAAAGTTTATTTATATAGACACGTGTATAAACAAGTATAAAAATTCATCAGGTTTCATCTCATATCTGTTTTTGTCATTTGACAAGAAATCTCACTTTCTGAAGCCAAACTGCGTCAAACGTAGAAAAACGAATTTCAACTCACCTATGCTGGAAAACATCCCAAAAGTGTTTCTCTTCAAAATAAATATTTCACAATAGGATTTGGAATGAGATAAATACTCGTGTGGAACATATCAAGGGTCATAAACAGCGAAATATCATTTGGAATTATGATCTCGAGAAAAGTTATGTCTGTCATCAGTAACAGCAAATTATTTTATTTGTAAAGTATTTATACATTTAAATACTTTTATAAGCAAGGAACTGCGACTTATTCGTATAAGAAATGAGAATTTTCTGAATGTATTAACAGTTAAGTGGTGAGATGATTTATTTATAACGTAAGTGATGAAGCGTGATGTATGTAACACCACAAAAATCGATTTCTTGTGCACTTTTTAAAATTAGCTGAAATAAAATAAGAAAATTTCCTGTGATTTTTTTTATTATTTACTTGTATGAAAACAACTAAAAAAATACTGTAAACGTACATATAAATTCGAGTATCTAAATACCAGAAAAGTTTTGTTTGCAAAATTAGAGCTCATATACAATTTCTCATGGATGCAAAACACCTCACCTCACCAGTTAAAGTTTAAAACCAGAGTTGAATTAAATAAAATCGCGGACCGATGCCGTCTGCGTTATATTGTAAATACACTTAACCCTTTAAAAAGCGGTGAGATATTTCGTACATCATTTCATTTCGATCATGATTTGCAACAGAACATTTTAAACCTTTCAGGGCAAGCTATATCTTCTCAAGGTTGAACTAACTGAACATCACAATTTACGAACGAATGTATTTGAAGCTAATCAAAAGCTTTCCTTCATGTATATTTTGAGAGTAAAACATGTACTAAAACATTATTGGTAACTCTGGGGATTACATTTAACATTCCGTCGGGCGCAAGTATAGAACTCCCGAGCTCGGGCGCAATGCACGTGTTAGAAAATCGTCATTAGCAATTAAGAGCTCACTGCAGTCACAGATAAAAAGAAATAAAGATGGCCGCTGGCATTTTAGCTGAATTGAAAGGATGGTCTAAATTCAAATGATTGACAAGCGAGCTCTTCCAATCAGCAAATGGCCAATTATCTGGCACGATTCCAACCCCCACCCCACTTCGGCTGAGCGCTACATGTGATAATTTCCAGTAGGTTTCAGGTGTAAAGGATTTTTTTTTCAATTGTCTTCGCTTTACAAGCGTAGATCAAAGCCCACTGTTTTGTGGAGACTAGATAACGGTAAAAGCCGTAAAAAGAATTTTAATCTGTTTATGATAAAAGTGCAAAAATTAAAACGATTTGACTTTCAATTTTTTTTTTTTTTAGGTTTATTTTACAGCTTTTACAAGCATAAAATTGAAATTAGTGCAGTATAAAAACTATTTTATTTCACATAAGGCAATTACATTTAAAATCAAGGGGGAGATATTGAATGAGGGGGGGAAATATATCAGGTACAAATATTCTAAAATAACTATCTTTTGTGCGAATTCTTTTTAGAACATAAAATTTATGAGATTTATAAAAGCTAAATAACATTGAAGGTTAAAAATAAGATGTTCATAAAATTAGGAGAGGAAAAGTTAAACAAATAAACTGTATATTTTGTACTGTACATCTGTAGAGGGGGTATAAATCTAAATCCCAGCGTAGTCATTTATAGATATAGTACACAATTTATTGTTGTTAGCACTAAAATATGCGACAGAAAAAATAAAGTTTTCCAAATATTAAAAACTTTGTGTGATGTTAGCAGAAAGAAGCATGGCCAAAATTTTAGTGAAATTTTTAGGCAGAAGAAAATTTAGATTATGGATTATTTTTACAAGAATGTTATAAAACATAAAGGAGTTTTAACAATTTGAAATTTTAAGTGCACAGGAGTAAATTCAGGTGTGTGTGTGTGGGGGGGGGGATTTCTGAGCACTAAATATTTTTTAAATGATGCGGTCAAATAAGAATGTTTTTTGTAGCGGTTCGTAATCTAAATAACACTAAAATACTTTTATTTTCATTACATTTTTCCATTTTTAACACTTCCCAAGAAAGTTGAAAAGTGTTTATGGATTGAGTTTGTCCGTCCGTCTGTCTGTCTATCCGTGCTCTAACTAGCGTAAATATAGTCGGATTGCCATGTAATTGATATACGATATTGAAAATCATCATGGTATGTTCGGTGCACCATTCATGGTTCATTTACAGATGCACTCAAAAGTATTCGCTACATTATGGTCTATGTGGGGGGGGGGGGATTATTTAGGATGTATTTTAATAGTGTTACACAATGTTAAACACAGTTAAATTTATGTACATTGAGACACACTTTAAAATTGTTACTATAGACTATGTTATGTGTAATGCTTAAAGTACGAGTATAGGGGACTCAAAAGTATTCCGTTATGTTATAGCCCATGAAGAAATATCGTTTGCGGCGTATTTGATTGATATTACTCTGTCACAAAGATAATGAAATTGATATGAATTTCTGAGGTGTCCTAAGCCTACTTTCTGTACAACATGAGCATTTAACAATTATTTACGGTGTCAGACAAAAGAACTTGGTTCAATATGGTCTACGAGAAAAACTGTTTGTAGCGTATTTTGATCACGTTACACTATTTCAAACATGACGAAATAGATACACATTACTTTGATTTACTACAAGATGCTTACATTCGAATATGGTCTGCATTTCATTTAGCGTTCATTTACAGGGAAACATAAAATATTTTGATACAATACTGTATCCGATATAGCTATTAAAAATTAATGCTGAAAGTACATTTTCAATTACAGAATGCGTTTTTAAGTTTAACTAAATTTTTGCGCACTACGTGGTGTGCACATATTTTACAAACCCTATACAGGACCACACAAAAGAATTCGTAACCATTGCTGAGAATGAGTATGAATTTCTTAAAGGTGTTAGGTTTTTTTTAGTTATAAATGTACAAGCTCAACTACATTTAATATGCTTAGAGATGTTTGTATCATACAAATAAAATCCTATACAGGGATATTCAAAAAACTGGATACATGGGCCGCCGATAGAAAATAATTCCTGCAAGTGTGATTTCAGTAATTTTGAGCATGATTTTGCATGAATTAGATTTCAGCTTAATACTGTTTGACGTGTATAAAAATTTCTATATACAGAAATGCACAAAAGAATTCAAGTATGTTTCCGTCTATAAGTAGAAATTGCCGAGGGTGAATTTTCAACTGTTTTATGTATTTTCTTACAAAACTAAATTTTAACATAGTATGTAGAATCCGTACAAATATATGCAGTACAAATATATCATATACACTGCCTCATATGAGCTGCATATATCATATGAGCTGCACAAAAGAATTTGAGTACCTTCCAGGTTATGGGTGCAATTGTTGAAATTTGCTTTTCAAACGTGTCATAGGTATTACAAATGTTTAGTTAGATATCTTCTTTACTTTATTAAACGGCGAAGTATTGTTACAGTGTTCTGTAAGTGTTGGAAAGTATCGACGTAGACGCATGATTTTTCTTTTTTCTTTATGGACATACTCGGTTCAGTCGATTACTCAGGCACCTTTGGTATCTACGTTTGATGGTTCTTTCTGAGCTAGTCGGAATAAAATGATTTCGAAAGGTTTGAGAATTTACTTGCACGTTGACGAGAAACCACAATATTTTCCTTACAAATATCTCTCTAAAGACATTTTCCTTTGAAAAATACAGTTAAAATAATTTTTATGCACAATTAAATGTACACCTATCGCTTTATTGTTAACACTTTCGTACATAGTTGAAATGATTTAGTTAATATTATAGATAATAAAGATTTATAATTAGGACGAAAAAAAAGTAAAGATTAAAAAGTTTTAAAGACTGTAAATTAGATTTTTTAGCTTCATGAGTTGAGGGTAAGACAAATCAAGAAACAGATTTTTTTTTTTTAGGCGGGGGGGGGGGGGGGGGATTTAATAGATGACCGATTATGTAACTTATTAAAGATTTACAAATAGGGCAAAAACATTGCAATTAGGAGTTTTAGAGACTTTAAATTTTATGAGCATGGAAATAATGGGGGGAGAAAAGAAAACGTCAATTTTATATGGGGTGGAAGAAATTATATAATCGAATATTTATTGTTCAATATGAAACAGATAAAGCTGAAAATGTATTGAAAAAAGACTTTCAAAGATTTTAAACTTAAATAAGGGAAAGAAAAAAAAAGGGGGGATTTTATTTGATGACTTATTTATTTACCTTACTAAAGAATAAGAAATAGGACAAAAAAAGACTAAATTTTGTGTTCTTGGTAAGGGTAGAGTCAGAGCAAGCGTCAATTTTTGTGGGGGAGGAGTATAGTTATATGATTATTTATGATTACAATAAATTAACAGATAGAGTACAAAATTATATTAATACATGGAAATTATTCCAGAGAGAAACATTCGCCTTGCATACAATATTTCAAATGAAAATCAAATTTCAAATTTCAAAGTAATTGCTTAAAAGGCGCAAAGGCCAACATAGTGAAAAAGATTCCAAGCCGGGACTCGAACCCGGGCCATCAGTATAGCGCACTGACGTTCTACCGACTAAACCACTTGGAACGATACCTAGCTCGGAAAATTTCTCACTATTATATGTTGGAAAGGCTACAAACGCAGCACAAGATGGAATATTTATCGTGAGTCACCGACCTGGGACAAACACGAAACATAATTAAATCCAGCATCGATAGAAATTATATTAATACATGGAAATTATTCCAGAGAGAAACATTCGCCTTGCATACAATATTTCAAATGAAAATCAAATTTCAAATTTCAAAGTAATTGCTTAAAAGGCGCAAAGGCCAACATAGTGAAAAAGTTTCCAAGGCGGGGCCCCACCAGTGGCCGAGAGGTTCTGCGTTCGAAGCTGGTAGACGGGAAGTGCTGGGTTCGATCCCAATCGCGCCCGTCGGTCTAATCGTTCGGAGTTTTCGTGGTTTTCTTCGAGCCGTGGATTTTCCATGTGTAAATATGGATTAGGTTCCCTTAGAAAGACCCCCACGGAGGGCACTCCCCCCCCGGGCCTATATCCCTCGTGTAGATAATCGGCCGTCAAAAAATCAACCAATCCAAGCCGGGACTCGAACCCGGGCCATCAGTATAGCGCACTGACGTTTTACCGACTAAACCACTTAAAACGATACCTAGCTCGGAAAATTTCTCACTATTATATGTTGGAAAGGCTACAAACGCAGCACAAGATGGAATATTTATCGTGAGTCACCGACCTGGGACAAACACGAAACATAATTAAATCCAGCATCGATAGAAATTATATTAATACATGGAAATTATTCCAGAGAGAAACATTCGCCTTGCATACAATATTTCAAATATTGTATGCAAGGCGAATGTTTCTCTCTGGAATAATTTCCATGTATTAATATAATTTCTATCGATGCTGGATTTAATTATGTTTCGTGTTTGTCCCAGGTCGGTGACTCACGATAAATATTCCATCTTGTGCTGCGTTTGTAGCCTTTCCAACATATAATAGGGAGAAATTTTCCGAGCTAGGTATCGTTCCAAGTGGTTTAGTCGGTAGAACGTCAGTGCGCTATACTGATGGCCCGGGTTCGAGTCCCGGCTTGGAATCTTTTTCACTATGTTGGCCTTTGCGCCTTTTAAGCAATTACTTTGAAATTTGAAATTTGATTTTCATTTGAAATATTGTATGCAAGGCGAATGTTTCTCTCTGGAATAATTTCCATGTATTAATATAATTTCTATCGATGCTGGATTTAATTATGTTTCGTGTTTGTCCCAGGTCGGTGACTCACGATAAATATTCCATCTTGTGCTGCGTTTGTAGCCTTTCCAACATATAATAGTGAGAAATTTTCCGAGCTAGGTATCGTTCCAAGTGGTTTAGTCGGTAGAACGTCAGTGCGCTATACTGATGGCCCGGGTTCGAGTCCCGGCTTGGAATTTTTTTTCACTATGTTGGCCTTTGCGCCTTTTAAGCAATTACTTTGAAATTTGAAATTTGATTTTCATTTGAAATAGAGTACAAAATGTTTTTAAAAAAGCAATGACTTTTAAGGTTAAAATTTTGTGATCTGAGGGAAAAAAAAAGAGGAATAAGCAGAATTAGTTCTTTTTTTGCGGGGGGGGGGGGCGGAAGTTTATCGGCGACTTATTATTTACTTACCTTAGAAAATATTTACAAATAAGTTAAAAAACATAATAAACGAAAAAAAATTAAGGACTTTAAATTTCAGATGCTTGGTAAGAGGGAGAGGCGAGGAGGAAATACCAATTTCAGTTGGGGTTGGGGGGGGAGGAGAAATTTTTATGATCGTTTGTTTATTGTTAAAATAAAGTGGCAAATTGAGCAGAAAAGATTTAAAAAAATTAAAGCGTTTTAAAGGGTTTTTATTTTAAAATATGGGTACCGTGGATGAGGGAGCAAAAGGGAGAAATGACATTTTCGATGGAGGCAATTTACAAGAACTTTTAATGAAATGAATATGGTGAAATAAATTGATAACGAAATTTATGACTGACTATTTATTGTTAGTTTAAAGTAACAAATAAAACAGAAAATTAAAGAAAATATTAAGGAATTTTAAAGATTTTAAACCTTGATACTGTAAGGGGAGCAAAACGGGAAACGAAATTTCGGAAGAAGGGGAGACAAAGAGTGCAAGATGTTTGGATAAGAATATGGTGTGCATCGAATTTATTGTTCATTTACAGGGAAACATAAGGGATGATTGCTGATAGTGAGTTTTAAATTATGATATGTTTGATTTATGATAAGTTATGGTATAAGTTAAGTTAAACTAATATTTTTGCACAGGCACATAGGTGGTGTATATGAATTGCATAGAATATAAAGAGTGATCAAAGGGCTCCAATGTGATGTATCTCATGAGGGTTGTCGAAAAATGTTAGAAAAGTACCGGCATATTATACTATCAGCTAAATGTCCTGTCGGCTAATCGTCTTTTCGGCTAAATGTCCTCCCGGCTAATTGCCACGTTCGGCCAGTTGTCTGTCGGCCAATTGTCTGTATTGCTGAAATTATTGCTATTCCGTTGCATAGACACTACACAAAAGATTTCATCAGTAGTACCGAGAATGACTATGAATTACTTAAAGATGTTTTTTAATTTGATTTATGCATTTTCAAGCTCAACTACTTTTAGTATAGATGTTTGACCCATAGCCGGTCGCAGACATTTAGCCGACAACCAAATAGCCTTCAAGACATTTAGCAGATTGCAGTTAGCTGAGACGTGCATTTAGCCGATACGTACATATAGCCGACAACACAATTAGCTGAAATTTACATACAGCATACAGGACAATTGATCGAAACGGACATATAGTAATAATTTTAGCAATACAGACAATTGACCGACAGGCAACTGGCCGAACGTGGCAATTAGCCGGGAGGACATTTAGCCGAAAAGGCGATTAACCGACAGGACATTTAGCTGATAGTATAATTAGCCGGTACTTTTCTAACATTTTTCGACACCCCTCATGAGATACATCGCATTGGAGCCCTTTGATCACTCTTTCATATTATGTACCTCCCGTTCCCCCTCCCCCAATTTGTATCACCGGGAGCATTTTTCTGACTTTTCCGACATCCCTCAAGTGATATATCATTGGACTGGGCAGCCCTTTGATCACTCTTTCATATTATGCACCTCCCGCTAGGTTACAGTTAATTTGCAGTTTGGTTACAATTGCGATTAGTTACTCTTAGATTACGGTTAGGTTATAATTAAGTTACGTTTAGGTGATAATTAGATTACACGTAAGTTACAGCTTGGTCATGGTAAAGTTATGTTACAGTTACATAACATTTAGCATATGATTAGGTTATAACTAGGTAAACGTTATTTACAGTTAGATTATGGTTAAGTCCCAGTTAGGTTACATTTAGGCTACAATTAGGTTACTGTTAGGTTTTAGTTTGGTTACGGTTACTTCATAATTAGGTTACACTTAGGTTACGTTTAGATTATGGTTAGGTAACTGTTCGGTTATAATTAGGTTACGTTTAGGTGATAATTAGATTACGCTTAGGTTACAGCTTGGTCATGGTAAAGTTGTGTTACAGTTACATTACTGCTAGCATACGATTAGGTTATAATTAGATAAACGTTAGTTACAGTTAGATTACGGTTACGTCCCAGTTAGATTATATTTAGGCTACAATTAGGTTACTGTTAGGTTTCAATTAGGTTACGGTTACTTTATAATTAGGTTACCGTTAGGTTACGTTTAGATTACGGTTAAATAACTGTTAGGTTACGTTTAGGTGATAATTAGAATACGCTTAGGTTAGAGCTTGGTCATGGTAAAGTTATGTTTCAGTTACATTACAGTTAGCATACGATTAGGTTATAACTAGGTAAACGTTAGTTACAGTTAGATTACGGTTACGTTCCAGTTAGGTTACATTTAGGCTACAATTAGGTTACTGTTAGGTTTCAGTTAGGTTACATTTAGGCTACAATTAGGTTACTGTTAGGTTTCAGTTAGGTTACGGTTATCTTACACTTAGGTTACGTTTAGGTTACAGATAGATTATAGTTACGTTACAGTTTGGTATTGGTTAGGTTACAGTTACGCTACAGTTAGTTTATGCTTAGGTCATAATTAGGTTAAGATCAGGTTACAGTTACGTTACAGTTAAGTCGGATGAATATCCTGTCGGATGAATGTCCATGTCGAATAATTGTCCTCTGTTGGCTAACTGTCTTGTCGGCTAACTGTCGCTGTCGGCTAAACATCCTGTCGTCTAATTGCTGTCTGCTAAATGTCCTGTCGGCTAAGTGACATTGTAGCATATAAATAAATAGGGATATGACAAAAAACTGGATACATGGCCGTCCATGGATAGCAATTCTTAAGCTAATGTTAGCCTTAGAAGTGTGATATCAGTAATTTTCAGCGTATTTATTTCTGAATTAAATTTCAGCTCAGTATGTGGCGTGTATAAAAATTTATAAGGAACATACAGAGCTTCACAAAACAATTGAAGTACGTTTCCGTCTATTGTTAGGAATTAATAAATGTGTATATTCAAATGTGTTATGTGTTTTTCTAACTGAACTAAAAATGTAGGAAAGGGTTCATAATCCATACTTGACACATGGTTTTCCTTTCTTGTTTTATTTATTTTCAATAATTCATCTTCTTATGTTTTTGTATTTCTCAGTTGCAATAATCATGATTTTTAGGGTTCCGTACTTAAAAAGTAAAAACGGAATCATTATAAGATCACTCCTGTGTCTGTCTGTCACAGCCATTTTACTCGTAAACTACGGAACGTGGGAAGTTCAAATTGGGAGATGTAATAAAGACTATTAACCCATATATTTACAGATTATTAAACATTCACAAATATATGTGGGAAAAACGTAGAGGGGATAATTAGGTTATTTAAAGAAGAAATATATTTTCTTTGTGTATCGTTTGGGGTATCGGTTAAAAGATTCCGTAACGCATAACTCAAAAATACATTTCTTTTAATTTTAGATATTATATTTTCAGAGATATAGTCGAAAATGTAGTGCAAAAATGTGCCCCCCCCCCCCCCGCAATCTATTTTCAAATCTACTGAAACTAAAATTATGAAAAAAATTAGAGGTAGTGGAGGTTAATTTAATACTCGCAGGAAAATTATAGCGATTGCCCTAGGTGGCATAGTTTTTCATAAAATCGCATTTTTCTGTTTCATACAGATTTCTATTTGCGGGCATTCAGCAAAGGTATCGAAGAGCGCTAAAGGTACCTATCGTATCAAAAGTATAAAAGCATTGTTTATAATGATTTTCGAAAAAAAATCGTCGGTAACTCGCCGAGATATTAAGACTCCTGTCCCTGCCGGCGAAGACACTAACGAGCTAATGCTAATCCGATGGGGAGGAAAAAGTAAAGAAAGGTGCGATGTAGAGACGGATCTCGACTATATAATGCCAAAAAAAAATTTAAAATATCGAAATACAAAATAGATATTAGAAAAATCCTTCCCTATACGATTAGCATTAGCTCGTGATTGTCTTCGCTGGCAGGGGCAGGAGCCTTAACCCTTAAAGACACGGTTGGTTTGGACATACATAATGGCAGAGGCGGCGTACTCTATATACCATCGGTTTTTAAATACTAGATAACAACTTTTAATGATATATATGTGTAATGCAATACCCAGTAGCAGCATAAAAGCAGTAAACATCAAATTGTTAAAAACAGACCAATTTAATTATAATTAATCGCATAAATACTATGGGATTCGCGACTAGTTTGCGTTGAGTGGATCTCTCAATACGCCTCCCGTGTCTTTAAATGATAATTAAAGACCTATTTGAAAAAACGCGGCACGGACAAAGTCGAGTTGCATCTTTGCGACCTCCTTTCGAAACGCGCGTAGTACAACGCCAAGTTTAAACTTTGAACAAGGATTTTATTTCATCTACACTGTAAAAAGAAAAATATTTCTATGTTGAATTTAGTTTTATGAAATGCCAAATGAAATTTAAATATGCAGTACTTTTATTGTTAGTACCAAATTAAGTTCACCATATCCAGATTAAGATACGTTTAAAAAAAGAATTATACAAAATAGCAATATTTAATTTTATTTCGGCTTCATATCTCTTTGAACCTTTGTGGTATACTCAATCATACTTTTCTAATATATACAGCTATACCCAACTCTACGTTGTATAGGTTTTTACAAAGTTTCATTATTCTTTTAAATAATACAGTTAATAATTCATATATTTATTGTACGGAACTCTCTGAGCGCGAGTAATACTCGTACTTGACCGTTTATTTTATATACAAGCTATAGGCATTGGTCTGCCAAGTCGTATCTTGGTGGAAACCATCTGCAGAACATCAATTTAGTGGTTGATCCGCAGGTTTACCATTGTGTTTTCATGCACCCAAACTTCAATATTTTCATACATTTGGGTGCTGCAAAATACAATGATAAACATATCGATCAAAAACTAAACGCCGGTGTGCAGGTGTTTTCTATCAAGATATGACTTAGCAGACCATTTGCATTTTAATATGCTAACTGAGTTCTATCTAATCCTAAAATTTCAGCCTTCAACTTGATGAGCTGATGGTCTGTGCAATTGCCACCCGTCGAACAAATCCCTTCCTGTGAAATCTTGTATCACGCTTTAGGAATCTGTGGACAGGCACAAAAACATCCTATCTGTGTTTTTATACCTAGATTGTGTATAAAAACCTTTTTTAATTCATTACTCTGAATTTGGAGATTTTTGTAACAAATACAGCTGTATTTTTTTTTTTTTTTTTTTTTTTTTTTTTTTTTTTTTTTTTTACAATTGTTTGAGAAAGACTTTGTTTTTATTTTCTCTGAAAACTGCTTGGATTTTTCATTACATTGATATGCAATTCTGATAATGAATTTCATAGAATTCCATTTCAAAGCAATATTTCGAATTTCTTCCAATTTTACCAAAGCATTCTTTTTCTTTATCAGAAATCAGTGAAAATAAATTTATTTTTCTGCATCTTTATCTTTAGACTATGTTACAATTTTATTTTCCCCGCATTGCTGATAGAAATTTTTTTTTTACCTTGTCAGTTGAAAGCTCACAGTCAAATATCTCCAGAGATTCTCCATCTTCTTCCTCTACTTCCCAGTTAATAATCAGGAGGAGTTGCCGTAATATCCTTTACCAATCTGTGTCCTATATCGGAATTTGGTAAATTAGCAGTGCTTTTAGTTTATAGTCTTTACTTGACCTTACCGATCATGACAGTGTTAAGCTATCATTCGTTGATGCTAAGAAACTGTTAGGATAGCTGAGGACGCTCTATAACCGGGCTAGTTATTACTTTTTCGATTTTTGTTTCAGATATTTTTCTTTAAAATTACTTTTACTTTCATATCCGCTCTAAAATTTAAACTATCCTATTATATATATAAAAAAAAAAAACTATAGCCAAAATCGAAAAGTAAAAGCTAGCCTCACTGTCGATAGTCACCAGATATCCTATGCAAAAAAAAGAAAAAGAAAAAATCATTCAAAAATATTAAAATCAAAGCGAGAAATATGAAAATGACCCCCCCCCCCATAGACTTAAAATTAGCGTTTTCATTCCTTCCCGTGTCTGAAATAGGCGTGCATGCATCCAATTCTTTGAATAGCCTTGTATATTATTATATTTTTATTTTCCAAACATATCTTTCTAAATGTAGTTGAATTTGAAAATAAAATTAATCAATTTCTCAACAATTCTTCCTAGTTCTTTTGCGTAGCCCTATACGTAGTCTATCGAATTTATATATATAATCTAGTATGCAGAAATTTAGTTAAAAACGTATATCATAGCTGAAATCTCACTTTCAGCAATCATCCCTAATAGACAATACTTCATATGCAATATTGTATCCAATATCTTTTATGTGCCCCTGTAAATTAAATAAAATGTGATGCACATCATATTATAATGTAAGCATCATATTGTAAACCTCAGTAACGTATATGAATTCCATCTTGTTTGAAATCGTGAAACATAACTAAAACACACTTTGCAAGCAGTTTTTTCTGTAATAAAACTGAACCCTTTTCTGTGACCCTGTAAATGAATGATAAATGCTTTGCTATCCCTTCAGAAAGCATGTTTTACTGCGCCTCATAAATTCATATCAATTTCATTATGTTGTAACAGAAAACGTTATTAAAATACCCCGCAAACGTTTTTTCTTCGTAGTCCATAATGTAACGAAATATACTTTTTAATTCCCCTGTACAAGTACCTATGCTCTTCAATAATGCGAATAAATTGTATGTTTAAAATTGTTTTATGTCATTAAAATACACGCAAATGTATTTTCCCACATAGACCATAATATAAAATACTTTTGAATGTCCATGTAAGTGAAGTATAAAATATTAAAAGGTAATACGTATTAGAAAAAAAAATTGCTAGCTAGTATATTTTTATAAAATGCTATATTTTATCTTGCAGTTTCATAACTTTTAGTTTTACATTATTAAAGTTAATGATAAATTTTCGCGTTTCCTAACCGTTGCAAAAAAAATATCTTTGCGTTACATTTGAGAACCCACGCAGGTTACGGGGAAAAAATGTAAACGCTAATGTTAAATATATGGGAGCGTTATTTTCAAATCTCACTTCCTTTTTATCTCACTTCCTTTTTAACATTTTAAAATGATTTTTTTGTATAGGATAGCTGAAGACGATCTACAACCGGGCTAGTTTTTACTCTTTCGATTTTGGTTTCAGATATTTAAAAAAAATACTTTTAATTTCGGAACAGGGGTGAATCGTTTCTGAAATTGAAACTTTCCTAATATATATATATATACTAAACTAAACTCTGCGGCTATACAATCCATGAGGATCAGGGCCGACAGTGCCCATCTCTGTTTTCTTGACCCTAGGCCCGAGGTGCTATACAGCATGCGTCCCGGCCAGGTGGTCAGCCTAACGCGAGACCCTCGGTGTTTAGTTCCCAAGCAAGCTTGGTACTCATTTTATCGACCCCAAAGGGATGAAAGGCTGAGTGAACCTTGCCCAGTCGGGAGTCGAACTCTCGACCTGCGGTGCGGCAGTCAGATGACCTGACCACTACACCACTGGGCTTTATATATATATATATATATATATATATATAATAAAAATCTAAAAAGTAAAATCTAGCCTGGTTGAAGATCGTGCTCAGCTATCCTATGTAAAAAACATCATTCAATAATATTAAAACAAAGCGAGAAATTTTAAATTAACGCCCCCCATAGACTTCGTTTTACTTTCTCTCCGTGTCTGAAGTGGCCTCTTTAAAAAATATATCTGTTACACAGGACAAATTTCGTTCTCCGACTGTTAAAGGTGTACTGTCCCCTTAAAAATAATAAATATTAAAGTAATGAACTATAAAAATATTTCTTTAAAATTTTGAACAAGTTGATTTACAATTTTAAAGTTAACAATCTTTAAAACTTATTAACTTTAAATTCTGCTGATTTTTAATTAAAAAAACTGTTTTTCGAACGTAAAATGTTAAATTGTCGAATATTTTATACATATACAAGAATAGGAGGCTTGAAAATCAGTCTCCTGGCCAGGCCACAAATATGTTCTAACAAATTATGACTTCGTAATTATTTGTTAACTATTTTAACTTAAAAAATAATTTAAAAAATACTCGTCTATTTTTTTACCATTTTACTTATTAAACTAGGACTGAAATTTGATTCCTTAATAACTTCTATATGTTGTAACTCCCTTTGTGTGGTTCTGAAATTGTTTATATAAACGAAATGTATAATTTCCTTCGTTATTCATAGAAATATAGAATTTAAAATATTTCATTCTTTCAAGAGTCTTTTGTTGAAATTAAACAATAATTTTAGAAAAAAAATAAATCCAAGGTTTGAAATAGGAGTGATCTATTTTAACACGATACAATAATCCAATCACAATTAAATCGTTTCCATTTGCTAAAATGTTTGGATACTAGCCAATCATATTTTTAATAGGCGTGGTTTTCATCGTCTTGGTAGAGGCGGAGAGCATAACATTACGAGGCCATTTTTGACACATTTTTCATCAAAATCTTTGCATATTTTGCTCAGCCTAATTGTAGTAGAACTATTGAAAGCATGTTATTGGAAAGCTTAAACTCTATATTTTCGTTGTTATTAAAAACATTTTCCTGAATTTTGCTGATATGAATGTTATAAGACTAAAAAGGACACAATACCTCGAATTTCACTGGATCCTAAATTGACAGGATCCTGAGAATTAAACTACAACGAAAATCGGAAAAGTAAAAAATAGCCCGTAAACAGATAGTCCTCAGCTATCCTGTGCAAAAAAAATCATTTAAAAATATTAAAAATCAAGCAAGATATTTGAAAACATTGTTGCCATAGACTTATCATTAGCGTTCGAACTTCAAGCCGTGACTAGTGTGGCCTCTTAATCAACGCAATTCTTATGCTCTTTAAGTGATCGGTGACCTTTATTAGGATGTAGAAAGAGAGAGTATTTCAAATTTAAATGAAAAAGCCTCGTTTATTACACTTAAAATAAGTAACCCTACGCACTCTAGGGGCGAAGAGTAGATCAGAAATAATTTTGTTGTGACTGTCAGGCCTATTGCAGGGCTGCATCAAGCGACTATTTTTATATTCTGCTTGCATCACTATTTTTTAAAAATACAATTTTTTCTAACTTTTTCTTGTCAATGTTGTCAAAGCGTATGTAAAAGATTTTTGTTTTGAAAAGGGGATGCGAAATAGAATAAAAAAAACAGTCGCCTGTGCCAGCCCTCCTATTGCGACAAACTAGCAATAAACGTTCGCACTATACAAAAGGCGCTCCTGAAATGTTTATTGAAATTTTATCTTTTTTAATTCCAACTTCTAAAATTACATTTCCTTCTGATACACATTTTTAAAATTCTGGTATGAACTCACCATTAAAAAACATAAGCATTTTTCCTCTGAAAAGTTTAAAAGAAATTCTTATATTTACACTAATTAAAATAGATATAAGCAGTTTACCGTTAGGCATACAGTTTTTTCAGTATCATTAATTTCAGCAAAATATATTTACATTTTTTAATAACAGTATATTAGCTATTAATAAATAATATTTTAGTCAAATGTATTAAATTAAAAAAATAATTAAAACCAATTAAGTCTATACTATTTTAAAAGTTTGGTCGCAAATTGATATAAATACAAAAAGGAATTAATTCAAATACTGAATGAGGTTATGCGCTTTTTTATTTAATTGCCAAAAAATAAGTGTTTTCAAAAATATAATATATATTTTTCTGATAACCACTCTAATTGTTTCAAAAGTGCTATTCTCAGAATAGACGTGATAATAACTGTGAGAATACTATCCTTGTGTTAATTGAGATTTCGTTGAAGATTCCAAAAGAAAACGTTCTGGTTGCTTTAATTTATTCTTTGATTACAGAAAAAAAAATTGGACATAAATATTGTAAAAGTATGAATGTTTCTTTTTCATTTTTCAGGTTTAAAGTAAATTTTTAAAAGTCCTTTCATGATACGTTGACTCTGATTTATAATAGCTATGCTAGATAAAAATATCTGTATTTTAAACACAATGATTAGTCCAGAAATGCTCGAGCATATACAGGATATGTACGATTTATACTTTGCCTCAATAAATTCAAACAAAAAACAGTCATTTTATTCAATTGTTAACAATCCTCATGAATTCTGCTCTAAAATATTTGGTGGAGTCGAAAATTAGTGGTGAAAATTGTAATAACATTGCCCACTCTGGGTATCTCATACCCTGCGCGTGTAATCCCAGGTTAAATACAATGTACATTTGGTAAAGTTGAGAGTTTATGTTTTATACTTTATTTATATGAACTGCTGTTGCAATTAGTGGTTTTTCGATATGTTGTATGTTAAATGATTTTAGGTGGTATGCCTATTATTGAAAATAAAATTATAAATAAAAAAGTCCTTTTAAATAAATACTGGTGTAAAACATTAAATAAAATAATGTTCATTATTGAATTTCCAAGATGTGTTCTTAAAGAACTCTACCTTTACTTATTACGAATGCATTATTATTTCAGTTATTTCAAAATGACTCTATTTCAAAACGATTTAATGTAAAAAAATAAAATACATCTGCATAGTTATTTTATACAAATAACTTGAAATTAACACTTTTATGCGAAACTAAAATAAATTAGAATTTTCTTTTACATTAATTTATCTTTGATTTTATTTAAAAATATGAAAAATGTGTGTTTCAGTTTCATTTTTCAGCAGAAAAGAATATTTTTAACGATTGTTCTTGATACGTTCTGTTTATTGAAATCTGTGCTTCATAAATATATGTGCATGGTGGCCATGAGTGATGTAGTTAGTAAAACCAAGTGTATAACATTTTAATTGGCACAACTGATACTATAAAGAGCACTGATTCTTTATAACCATCGCCCTGTCCTTATACTACAATGAAAACTATTACATTAACCCCTTGAGGGTGGTGTGATATATTTTATCCCACCTACGATTAATGAAGATTTGGACCAGAATTTTTTTATAAATTTTACTTTTTTAATTTGGTGATAAAGAATCGTAAAATTGCTTTTACAGAAATACCTCGACTTACGTCAGCAATTCGTTCCAAGACTAGCGACGGAAGTCGAGGTACATTTAGATAAGCAAAGATGGATGAGTAATAAAAATTCACCAAAATCCTAATGAACATATTCTAGTGTATTTAGGGATTATGTTACATATGTTTAACATTAGCAAAAAATGCGTTTTAAATACAAGAATTTGGAAATGCTATATAAGTTTTAGCTAACAATTTATTGTTCTTCTAGCTGCCCCGTTCGAGTTTTGAGGATGTGAAAAAATCTTGTAATGAAGTTTGAACCAACAAAATTTTCTTTTTTTCTCTTTAAAGTTCTTTGTAACAGCAGAGTTAGTTTTGTAAGCTTTACCTTGTCGTCGTTGCTCTTTGCTCGTCCTAATCAATATCCTCAAGAACCGTCATTTCAGCTTCAGTAAGGTCAAGTCCTTCGGTTAATTTTGCGACCGTCATAATCAACCCCTCTCCCCCCCAGTAGGCTCAAAATATTGATCTATTGCTTCAGCAATACTTGTTTCTTTAATTCAATAATTTCAACGATGGTTAATTTCGGACAGGGCAATTTATGAGTTCAACAACATCTTCAGCATCCGTCTCTAACGTGAGTTTTCTTCCATTCTCGACAACATCATCAATTGAGAAAGATACAGAATCACAATTTTTAGCTTTTGTCTTAGGGGGAAAAATTGTAATAAAATTTGCGGGATAAAATTTGGAATAAACCAATCTTGAAAGAATGAGGTGGTTACCATACATCTAGAAGTTTTAAGTTTGCCATTTAATTTTTTTATTATTTTGTCACTATAATGTGACTGTCGCGAGAAATTTTCTCATCTAAGAACCAAAAGTCTTCAAAAAGTTCTAAGTGTGCCTTATTTAAGGAAATATTTTCCAGGCCAGACGACGTAAAAGCGGGGTGACGTAAGTCCAAGGGACGTAAGTCGGGGTACTACTGTACGTATTTTGCAAAAAAAAAAAAAAAAAAAATCGAAGATTCCGGTGTCAATTTGACATTACAGAAACACAGTTACTTGCCCCCTCAAAAGGTTAAACCTTATGAGAAAAATGGAAAACATTTCGCAAAGTTGAAAATAGCAGCTCCCTCAAGCAGCCATTAGCTTCTGAGAGCGTTTGGCCATCTGTTAGAATTTTAAACATCGGCTTCAAAAAGAAGAAAAATAATTTACAATAAAATGTTTTCATGTTAATTTATTTATATTTTTATTTTTGTCAATTATTACCTTCTACCACACTTTTTGAATTTGAATTATATGGAATATCATCATTAAAATTTATAGCTGAACCCATAGCTGTGATATTTTATGCTTTTATGGTACCGTTATTTTAATATAAATATATTTTCGTTTTATAGTCTTCTTCGCAGAAATCTTGGGTTACATATGGTGAAGATATTTATTCAGAAATTTGCTGCGTAACAGTTGACAGTTTTGAATTGGGAATGGATCGCAGAAGATGTAATGCAGTGGTAGTAATGTGATTCAGTGGATCAAGGATTACAAAGATTGAATGACTAAAGCTCTGAATCTTAATATATGAAGAAATTGAATATATTTCATCAATAGCCCTAATTGAAACGTACTGCGCTGGCAATGAAACAGTCTAAATGGCCATTAATGATCGGACACTTTCAATTTTAGACATTTTATCGAATTTTTAATGATATATTTGTCGGATTTCCCTGGAATTCTAGAATTATGAAGAGCATGTGCGACTTCATTTTTGTCAACGGCGAATTGATCAAAAGAAGGATTAGGGGGGGGGGGGATTACAAAAAATCAAAGAATAATAATAATGTTTGGGATCACCCTGTAAAATAAAATTCACAAGATGGTCTATAGCTATAGCTTACACATATATGGATGTTGTACAATATATGTATTCGTTTGTGGAACGTATATTTAAGGAGATATATCGATTTCTTTTTTTAATTGAAAAAAAAAATGCATTTTTTTTCTTTATATCATGCAGGGTTCTTTATGAAATTTAACGACAGTTTCAGAACATTTGAAATTTTGTACTAGAAATAATATGGAGTAATTGAAATGTAAATACATTAAATAAGTGAGGAAATATAAACAGTTGAATGACATATTTTTTATCTGCGCATGCACGGATGATAAAAAGGATTTTTTTTTTGTGATTTAATAGTCAACTCTGCGGATCAACTCATAAAAGAAAAGCTGGTCAAATATCGTGAAAATTCAGAAAGATATAGGCAATATAGTGAGCGAGATTTTGGTTGCTCTCTAAAAGCTGCTGAATGACAAGCGATTTTCCACAAATTGTCATTTTTTATTATCTGGCTTTCAGCAAAGGAGTTTGTACTTAAAGGATGCCAACGAGTATATTTAGAAGAAATGCTTAGATTTTGATACTTCTTTTATTTCTTGGAATAGATTCTTTCTGGTGATTTTCCAAGAAGATCTACAACAACCATAAAAAATGAAAATTTAAAAATGAAACAATTAAAAACGACAATTTATGGAAAAACCTTTATCATTCAGCTGCCTTCAGAGAACAACTAAAAATCAGCTCTGTCTATTGCCGATATTTTTCTGAATCTTCACGATATTTGACTAGATTTTTTTATAGGTTTCTTCATAGAAATGACAATCAAATCATGAAAAAAAAATATTGTGCATGCATGCACAAATAAAAAATATTTCATTCAACTGTTCATATATCATCAAATATTTAATATATTTACATTCCAAGTACACCATATTATTTCTGCTACATTTTGTCAAATTTTCTGAAACTGGCGTTAAATTTGGTAAACAACCCTGCATGACATAAACAAAAAACATGCAATTTTTAAAAATTTTTTAAACAAATCGATATATCTCCATGAATGTATCGATACTTTACATATATATATACTTTACAAAATCCATATATTCGTAAGTTATAGCTATAGACCATTTCGTGCATTTTATTTTACAGGGTGATCCAAACATTATTTTTTTCTTTGATTTTTTGTTGACCGCCTAACTGTCTTTCTGATCAGTGAAGGATACGAATAAATCTTCTGCTAAATATGAAGTACAACATATTCTTCAGATTATGTTTTTTCCCATCAGATTTTAAAATCGTGTTATTCTCTCACAATTTTATCTGCCATTAAAGAGGGTGAATATTTCTACTTCGAAAAAGTTGTGGCAATCAAACAATTTGTATTATATAAAAGGTAGCTTACACTTATAAGGTGCGACCCTTAACCATTTCTGGCAAAAAAAAAATTATGTTTGTAAAACGATTAAATGATTTACTGAAACTAGAATTTACAAAAGAACTTAGGAATTCGAAATAGATAATTTGTATATTTAAGCTTTCAATATAAAAGCAAATTTTTATTAAAATATTCTTGGTGCAGTTTGTAAATTTCGCATTAAAATTGGGTAGTCCCGCTGTGGGATCACTGCGCTTGAAACGGTTAAGAGCCCAGTTCAGTCACGGGAGAAACGAAAACGCTAAAGCACAGTTGCTAATGTTGTTCTTTTAAATCGCTTAAATATTTCAATTAAATAAAGGGATATTTTCTGTTTTAAATTTCTGGTATCCAAAAAGCCTAGGCAGCTCTGGCTAATGTTAAGTCTATAGGGGCAATATTTTCAAATTTCTCGTCTATATTCTTAATATTTTTGAATGTTTTTTCCCCTTAGGATAGCCGAGGACTATCTACAGACGGGCTAGTTTTCGCTTTTTCGATTTTGATTATAGTTTTTTTTCTTATATTGGGGTAGTTTTAATTCAACAACCGGTTCCGAAGCCAAAAATCAAAAAAGTAAAAACTTGCCCGATTGTAGATTGTCCTCAACTATGCCTGCAAGAAAAAAAATCATTAAAAAATATAAAAATTATAGCGAGAATTTTCAAAATAACGCTCCCATAGACATAAGAATAGCGTTTTGTGACTGAAGTTGGCTCTTAAGGGGTTAAAATCATAATACACATTCCTCTATTTCAAAATGTTGAAAATGTGATATTAATAATTTGCATGCAAGATTTTTCTTGAACATATGTATTGCAAATCTTCACGGATTTATATATTGTGTCTATACCTAAAGACAAAACTGAAACATGCATTCTTGCAATATTTATATACTTAAAATGATGTTGAATGTATTGTATGTTGTTGTTTCGGAATTTATGTGTGCATTTCTTTCGTTTGTAGGTGATTTAGGTGAATCATTCAGATTTTGCCCTAATGCAGGGAAATAATGTAACACGCATAAAAAAAGTCTTGCATAAAAAGCAACTATTTCTAGAGATATCTTTCAAATGACGCGGAAACACTTCATTTTGTGACAAAGGGTGGCTGTCGAAGGCGTATTTATTTGAGTGTTTCTACGGTACCTTGTATTTTAATACCAATGATTTCTAAAAGTTTTTTCAGTCTCACTGATCTGAGAATAAAAAAGCTCAAGAAATATTTTAGAACATACGGGTGTTTAATTTCACGTGTCCGCACAAACGGTTAAAACACCTGGCTTACGACAGTCGCATTTTCTTTTTTGTTAGCGATCATGCCTAGTGTTCAGAGGGCGGTGGACAAATCATCATTAATTGCAGCACTTCACTGAGACTTTTCTTATATTCAATGATACCACAATTTACAAACAATTTTTTTTTCGGCAGATTACCCTTGAATATATCCTTGTATATGTGTATGATATTAATTATTTTTCAAAAATACGTAAGAATAGAATAATAAATTGTCCACTGGGACTGTCGTTAAAGTGTTATTGTATGTTTTATTAAAACTTGAAGTATTTTTAATCTTCTATTATACTTGTATTGAATTATTTTTGAGTTGATGAAAAATATAGAATCCATAAACAATACATTTTTTAAAAACATGAAGAAATTCTACAGCTATGTCACGTGAAATGTTATTGGCCGGCAAGTTTCTGTAAAATAATAGCCCTCTTTCTCGAACATTATAAATTTAGATATGCTCCGCTGGTTGCGGCATTAATAATCTATTTATATGTTCCAATCCCAAAACTTTCTTCTATCTCATACATGTTAATTCTTCAATATTTGCTACCACAGTGCTAAAATTAAATGACAATCTGTGCCCATCATGATGATTCTAAATTTGTAGGTTCGTTGATTTCTGTGCATTTAAAAAAGAGATGTAAGCATCGGATTTTTCAAACATATTATTGAATTTCGATATCCAACATTTTATATGTCTGCAAAGAAACCTCCTAATCCATAGAGCATAAAAGCGACACCGGTTGATGAGTATACACCCAAGCCTCCTAAGGAAATATTTATATGAATGTGCAACAGAAGATTTATTAAATTCCGCACATTATTTTTTGAAATATAGCTATCGCAAAAATCATGAAAAATACAGCATAGCAGCGCCACCTGTTATACGATTTGGTACATGAAAACCTAATCATCACAATCATATGTCAAAGTCAAAGAGAATATGAAGTTTGATGAAATTTTGTGCATTAGATCTTGAGATATGACAATCACTGAACTCGCGTAAATTGTGCAAACTGCAGCATAGAAGTGCCATCTATTAGCTCCTTGAAGGGCAGTGGGCTATATTACACACCACCTAATTTTAATCATCATTCGCACCAGAAACTTTTGATTAAATTTTACTTTTGTAACTTTGATGGAAAAAAATTAGAAAAATTGCCTTTCCTTACCTTGAAATAAATTCTTTCGTAAATCCCGGTGTGAGTTCGACATTATAGAAACACAATTACTTGCCCCTGAAAGGGTAAAGCGATTTCCAACAAAACCTAATCAGCAACAACTTATGCCAGCTTCTGTCTTTTTTTAAGTTTTATAAACATCCATTCATTAGGTCTTGAGATAGAGCTATTGCAGAAAAATGCAGCATGGCAGCGCTATCTTCTTTATTTAAAATACTTGATTTACACCAAAAACTATTCAGAACTAATTTATATCAATGACTGAATCTAAAGTTTTATTAAAGTACATTAGTTCCTGAGATAAGAGAGCTCACAAAATTTTGTCACAAACAGACTGACAGACAGACATTTTCTAAAAACTGTCGAATCGTGTTCTAGACCTTCTAAAACATTTAAATTCGTCAAAATTTTTTCACGAATGCAACACTTTCTTCTTGTAATGATAGAAGAAAATAAAAACGTACACTACCACAATATATGGATTTAATAAAAATAATTGCTCCAGGTCTAATAAAATGTGGTCAAATATATAATATGATGTATATATGAATGCATTTCTTGTCAAAAGCTTACAAAGGCTTTACAGAAAAATCAGGTATTTACATACCTGATTCAGAGATAAGTTTAGATTGGTGATTATACATAAAATAGTGAAGAAATGTCGTCTTAGAAAAGAAAGTTTCCCTTCGAAATTGAAATGTAGCCACAGAGCTCAGAATGAGGCCACGAGAGAAACTCAACTGAGTCTTTCCGTTCTGTGATCCCTTAGTGAAGGTGGCATTGAAGGACACATTTCTTTATTAGTATTTAAAGATATCTTGATTTTGCTGGAACATCAATCCTTAGAAAATTATATCTCTTAAATGCATGATTTTTAAATTTGTTTCGAAAACATTATATATGATTCTCAGAAAGGTTTATTACTCAGGAAAAATAATGAAAAAAATCAGAGATACATTTTTTGTATAATACGTCAACATTTCGTTATGTTGCAAATCTGCAATACAAATACAAACTACTGCCATAACTTAAATATTGCAAATTAGTTAATATTTTAATAAATATGAATCTAAATATCTCATTTTATACAACTTTTTATTTTACTAAATTTAACCCTTTAATGCATGAAGTATATTTTTAGAATTATGATTTTTATTCTTATATTAAAGATTTGACTCCAGAAATTTTAACCTCCTCAGTTCCGAAGCTAAAACAATAATACAAATGCTTATTCGTTGGTTTTTTCCCAACAAAATGACATCGTAAATGACAGAAAAAATACCTTTACTGAAATTGATCCTTAGGCGCTTAGTAATTTATGTACAAAAACATGAATCTAAAACTGCAAACCCCCTTAAAACATCAATTTAATAACCATTAACCTAAATTAACGCAATCACAAATTTAAGAGCTTCACACAAGTAAATAATCTACAAATCCTCTAATTTTTTAGTGAAAAAGATTTGAGTTAAATACATATGAAAATTTCACACTTTCTTAGTCATACTGTCTTTTGGGCATTTTTAGGCATTTTGCAAACTCACATGAAAATAACATTTATTTTATGTGGAAATCAGGATAGGAGCTACCATTTATTCGTTTGCTTTGAACGCAAAAAAACATTCAGCTATTAAGAACTGATGTGAAAATGTAAAACAATCGGACATTTTAGTTTTTATAAGGGAATGAACACAGGTCCCCGCTTGGGGACCCAGGGACCGAAGAGGTTAAGATAGATTTTTAATTTTATCCAGTAGCATATGTTTGTAATTTTTATGCGATTAACCTTTAACTGATGTCACGCGGTCTCCCAGATCCGGTGTCGGAGAGACCGGATCACATCAGTTGTGTGACAAATTTCAGTCACAACAGTTAAAGGTTAATATAAATATAGTGGTTGCTAAGAGTAAAATCACCGCCCCCTGAATACTAGGCCTGAGCGCTGGACCAAAAATGGCGGCTGCCGAAGGCGGATTTATTTCAGCGTGTGTACGGTCCCTTAAATATTCCAACCAATAATTTTTTGAAGTTTTTTCCGCTTCATTTTTCTGAGAATTAACAAGGTAGAGAAATCTTTTATAAAATACTGGTGTCTACATTTAAGGGACCGTACCTACGCTAAAAAAAATCCGCCTTCGGCAGCCGCCATTTTTGTGTGAGCGCTCAGGCCTAGTATTCAGGGGGCGGTGGTAAAATAAAAAGTGACGCAGATATGCATCAATATGCATTTAACCCCTTGAGGGGCGATGGGATATATTTTATCGCACTTACGATTAAGAAAGATTTGCACCAAAAAATTTTTATTAAATTTTACTTTTCTAACTTTGGTGGGGAAAAGTCGTAAAATTGCTTTTCCTTATTTTGCAATAATTTTTTTTGAATATTCCGGTCTGATCTCGACATTACAGAAACACAATTACTTGACCATCAAAGGTTAAGGATTAATAACAATTATCACGCGTATGCTGAAATGTGGAACTTATAGAATCTAATTAAGGACAGTTAGAAGAAAACAGGTTTTAGTTTACAGGCCGCTTAGCGATGCAGCTCTTCCCCTACACTACGCCTCACTTATTTTCGCCCATCACTACCAAAGAGCAATATTTTACTCTCATAGCACCAGATTATTTGCTTCCACAGATTTTCTGACCAATTAATATGTTCTTTTGCACACTGAACTCGTTCCTTGAGTTGCTGAATATTTAAAAATGGTTTTTTTTCCGCTTAATTCTACTTTTCAGTCCAAAACCTTCTAATCCTCTTCTTATTGTTCTACTGAATTTTTAAGCTAAATGAAATATCCATTGCATTCATTTCACATCTAAGATCATCTGATGAAATTATTCTATCTTTGAGGCATATCCTTTTTATCTTTCTACCGTCAGAAACACCTGTGCTCTTTTTTCGTCCTGATCTTGCCTTATTTATCACTGAATTAGTTTCTTAAAAACGTAAGCACACTTTTCCTAAACCTGATAAAATGACTCCATTAACCTGTCCTGCAATTTCAGCATAAGAGACACCATTTCCTTTAAATATGACAATTCTGCTTCTTTTTTGTAGACGTCAGATCAATTATTGTTGTTGATGACATTGTTCTAAATTATTTGCATTAAGAAAAAAATAAAAATATAAAAAAAAACTTTATTTTATTTAGTTACACTAGTATTCAACCTTCTGCAAAATTCATTCCAGTTAAACACCGCTTTTACAAATCAGAACATACTACAGTTTAGTTACTGACATTTGATTGGTTCTCAGAATAGTCATTGTGATTGGCTAGGAAGATTTTATTGCAATACAATTCAGCATTCATGAGTATTTATGTTTGTATTTGAGACTAAAGTAAGCGGAACTTTTTTTGATATGCAGATATTTTAATTCTGTTTTTTATTAAATTCTACATGAAATTTCCTTGAATTTGATATATAAACATTTGTATTTAAGTGAATATTAATATATTCTGTAAGCACACAAAATTATAAAACATGAAAATTTCAAAAGATGTCCTCGATTTTGATCACCACTGTATATTTGTGATTGTTGCACTTTTTTTGATACCAGTAAAAAAGCAAAGTTAAATTTGCCTTATTTTATCAACACATGTCAGTGATTCATAAAGTAACACTAAGTGTTTAAGAAAAATTGGTGTGAACTGAATAATATTCCTGTTAAATATGCTGGTCCTTAACACTAGAACGTCCAGCTGGTATCATTTCGACACCGATCAATTTGCAAAATGTAGATTCGAACCAGAATTTTTTTCGTAAAATTAATTAAAGTGTAACTGGTAAAATCTAGGTTGAATAAATAAGTGAAATTGTTTTAAATAAAAATTCTGGTGTTAAAATATTTTTGTTAAGATTGGGCAAAATGTCCGGACTTTCTAGTATTAATGGGTTAATTCTTTTAAACAGCAAATGGCAATATTATTTTAAATATCTACTCAACTGCATCTATTTTTAAGCCACCAATTGGTGTCTAAAGTAAATACAGAGTGTCCATAATTAAACAACACTACTTTAAAGCTCTCTACAGATAAAACTATTGGTCAGAAAGTCGTGAAATTTTCTGAAGGTCATAATAAAAGTGTTGCAACCCATTTCAGTCTGCAATCGTCCCTTCCCGAGGGAAAAACCATTACAACGTATTTGGATTCTAGCCAAGGCTGACGTCTGTGCCAAACATGTAAGTGTTTCATAATTCGCAGATAGGGTTGCCATTTTGGCCTTCAATTTCATTAAAAAATCCGAATTCTCAACAGAAATTTAAAATGCAATTGTCTGCTTTTAGTCCAGGGGAAATGTACCCAAAAAAGAGTGTTACCTTGCAATAGGTCGTGTCGAAGTTTTTTTTGTGTGTTATTTAAAATGAGGCCAGCATGGAAAAACCAAGTTTTTCAACAAAATTTCTTAAGGGAGAATTTTCTGTGGCCAAAAGTTTGGGACTTTTTTTTTATATCTTGATACCCGTGGCCGTAGCATATTTTTTGTCTATCACTACAACTTTCACTACACTATTCACTACAACTTTCATATTTACATCTTATTCATATACTCAATAGCAAGAACCTTTTCAAAAATTAGACAATTTTTTCATTTTTCTTAAAACCCGTGAAAAAGTTCTTGTCCGATTATTCAAATGTTTCCCACGGATTTAACCCTCTCGTGCATAAATTATTTTTCATTACTTTTCATTATTCACAAAAAAATCTTTTTTCGTGATAAAGGAGAAACCATTATAAAATAATTTTATTATTGTACTGCATGCTAGGTATTATCTGTCCACAAATCAAATCTCCATAAATGAATGCTGAGATATTTTTTTGCTTAATAATGCAATAATTATACGACCTCATATGAGGTCCGTATGCATGAGAGGGTTAATTTTGTATGTCCAATTCTGTATATTCGTAGCAGTAAATTATGTGTTACAGGGCCGAAACTAGCCTTTTTTGCCACCGGGCAAACATGGATTTCCCCACCCCAATAAATATACCACGGGAATTTTAATAAGTCTAATAGCCAGATTTTGAAAAATATTATGTAGGTAATCATTAAATACGTAATACTGAACTACGTAATCAGCTTTGTAAAATATCGATTCATTAAAACCTTGAAAATTGAACCGAAAGGAACCGAAATGTATTCTGTTTTAAACAGTTCCCATCTTGGCAGGTGTAATTGTTGATATTGCGTCTCTTGAAAATACGTAAATTTTTATTTAACTCCTTAAAGGTCGCATTAAATTACGGTTTAAAAATTCAAATTGCATATTGGCATCACTTTTTTGAAAAATTAATATTCAGCTTATTTAATGACAGGTAAAATGATGCCATAATAAAGCCAATTACACTATTTTATAAAACTAGTGAGAATCAAACAATCCGAATTAACCTCTTCGGGACGGGAGTCTTTTACGAAATTTTTAATCTTTTGTCACCGTTTTTTTAAAACAGAAATTTGTGTCTTCTTGAATCAAGAAAATGCGCTGGTTAAATAAGGCAAATTTTACAGTAAAATTTTACTGGTGAGGAAAAACAAGGATCCTGAGCGCTTCATGCGGCACGTATACGTGTCGCTCGTTCCCAAGGGGATAATTGATTCTTGGCATTATGTGATTAAAAAGGATGAACTCCAAACAGTAGTTCTTTCAATGAAAAGACGCTGTGAAGTTGTAATAAAAAACAAGGGTTATGCTACTAAATATTGAATATGTAAGTGCAACTTTAAAATACAATGAAATCTAATTTTTTGTAAGCTTAACTTTTTTGTAATGCAGATATTTTAATTATGTTTTTTTTTAATTAAATTCTACATTACAATTCCATGAATTTGATATATAAATATTTGTATTTTAGTGAAATTTATTATATTCTTCAAGCACACAAAAATATAAAACATGAAAATAAAAAATATATATATCCACAATTTTGGCCACCACTGTAATGTTGCGAAAACGCAACGTCAATCTTTAATCGGTTTAAACTGAAATTACAAAGGTCTCTGTAATATCTTTAATCTGGTATAAAAGTGATAAGCTACCAAGCTCCCCGATTTACGGGTAGCAGTATTAGAAATATTTGTTTTATTTATTGACATAATTCTGCGAATAAAAAAATGCAAATTACTAGTTGACAATAATAATACTCAGAAATCGTAGAACTAATTTGCATAGGGGTGGGACTATAAGTACAATTATTTGTTTTAAAATGCATGTAACCAAGATTTTATTAAATAAAACTTTGCTCCCGAAAAAATAAAACATTAAATGTGGAATATTTTTGTGAAGTTCAAATGATCAGTGCCCGCTCTTTATGATGTCTAAAATTCAAGTAAACGAGTTAACTTGCTCAACCATAGAACGCTCCTCGTTCCGTACCTAGGAATTATTCCTTCGGGTCTAAACAGACCCATGCATGTTTCGCGATTAAAGCCGGCAGTCTACAGGTAATAAATTTATTATTTTAATAAATGTTGAGGAATATTAAAACACAAAATAAATTATGACAGTAAAAAAAAAAAAAAAAAAAAAAAAAAAATTATAAAGTACTTACAAAATCTTGTTTACAGGTACATCCAAAAAACACAAATGAATCTTTCAAATATTTCAAAGTAATTATACCTTGTAACAGTTATGACAAGCTGTATTCAAATGCTTTTTGCGGGTAAATCAGTGGCATGTTACACACTTAAAAGGTACATTTATTGTCTGTTTTTTCGCGTAGGTGACATCTTCCTCGCTTCTTAGCAATTTCCAATTCAGCTGAAGTTCTACTAATTTCTTTGCGGATTTGCTTCGCACTTTTAATCATCTGTTTTGCTCCTTGCCCTCTTGAAAAATTTACTGTTGTCTCAATATGATTTTTTACAAGTTTTTCACACAAGTTTAAAAAAAAGTCTTCGTCAGTAAGGACAGTCTTTTTTCCACGATTTATTTATTTTGAAATAAAGTACAAAACCTTATATGCAGATATGTTTAAAATATTTCAAAATTCAAAAAATGACTAACGCTTTGTCTTCCTTTATGTAGTGTAAGTAGCTACCATTTTGTCCAGCATATCAACTGTTCCATTAGTTTTATTATAATTAATGATGATCGCTGGTTTTCTTTGAATACTTTGTTCAATTTTCTCATTCTTGTGCAATGTGCTTTGAAGCAGAACACATTTCTTTATTTTTTTTTTGGAATATAAGATACAAGCGTTGTATCTTTAGCAAACGCAAATATTGAACTGTATCTTTCTTTTCCTTTTGTTTCTAAAATTTCTGCAGGGATAGATGATTTATTGTTTCTTATTGTACCAATCAAGGTTATATTTCTTTTCAGGAACATTTGAACTAAATCATAAGATGTAAATAAATTGTCACAAGTTATATTATGTCCTTGTAAACCATATGAGAATTCTAAAACAACTCTCAACTCTTGTTTCTTTCGGTTGCATTTCCTGGTTGTTTTCCTAAATATCGCTGGATATTCCACATAGCAAGTGTCATTATCGCACAAAATCCATACCATATTTAGCAGGTTTGCTATGCATGTACTGCCTAAAAGGACACTTGCCTCTAAAAGCAATAAGTTGTTCGTCCACCATTACATATACTTCTGGATTGAAAAGATTGGGTAAATTTTCTGCCCATTTATCCCATAATTCTCGAATTGCGGCAAATTTGTCATTTGATATTCTTCTTTGTCGAGTTTCCCGGTCATCAAAGCGTATTACTCTTTATATTATTTTGAATTTCTTTAGAGACATTGTTGCTCTAAACAAATGGATTAATATATGAATATATATGAATAATATATGAATGATATGAAATATATGAATTCATCCCATAGACTTGTTGTTGATTCATTGCTTGAATTGTACACACCTGGGAGTAATAAAAGGCCTATATATGCATCCAAATCTACAATATTTATATCTGTCAAATTTTCTCTATTTACACGTTTGCCTTCTGAATTCCTATAATTTATTGTCATGGTTTTCAAATTATGGGGGAAAAGCAGTTCAAAAGCGCTATATTTATCTTCTATTCGTGTTCTTGAAATCTCTGGACCTCATTATCTCAGGTACTTTATGTATAGTACAGTCATTCAGGGTAACTTTGAACCACGGGCTGTTAATTTGCACCACATCCTAATTTTTAATATATTTCAGTCCAAAACACTAAATAAGCTCCAGAACTGTGCTCTGTTGGCAAAGTTCTAAACTGAGATTTCTACTCTTTATTTTAGAAAATAAATTAGCAACATTATACGCAATTAAATGCATCAACTAACTATTTTTGTGAAGTACTCTTTTCGAGGTAATTTTGAATGCTGTTTTGAAGTTGTTGTAATCCAACTAAATTTTCATAGTAAGTAACAATATACTCATTTATCAGATGTGTTATTGTCTAAATGTTGTAAATGTGCGAATATTTTGTGATTATTTATTTATTAAAAGTTAATAAAATGTAAAATAAGAAGGCACTAACATTTTACCACATTTTCAGGATAACTTTGAGCAGGCTCAAAGTTATACTGATGTTTATAATTTACTAATTATAGGTGCTACTTTCAAAAATTCCCCATATTTGCACGTATATTTTATATACCGTAATTTCCCGCGTATACGCCGCGGCTTAGTTAAGTCTTTTTCATACCGGAAATTTTATTTAAAAAATGAAATCAAATAAATGCTAAGAAAGCGCAAGTCACATTTTATTTAAAACAAATTGTGATAGGAAATCGAATTACCTGAGCTGCGGCGTATACGCGGGAAATTACGGTAAATGCCGAAAATGACAAAGGTATAACCAGGGGTCGCATTCTATAGGGAAACTTTTACTGTTCCTACCACAATTAAGAAAATAATATCTTCATCGCACATTTTCTATATATGTTAAATAAAATGATCATGGAGGTAACTCATTAACCCCTTGGGGAACGAGCGACACGTATACGTGCCGGAAATAGGCCTAAGAATCCTCGTTTATCCTCACCAGTAAAATTTTACTGTAAAATTTGCCTTATTTAATCCGAGCATTTTCTCGATTTGAATAGGCACAAACTTCTGTTTTTTAAAACCGGTAGCAAAGTAATAACCATTTCGTAAAAGGCTCCCGTCGCGAAGGGGTTAAGAGTTCTGGTAGGAACAATAAAATTTCCCCTATATAACGCGACCCCTGTATAACACGTAAATATTTTCACAAATATGTGTAAAATACATACACATTTAAAGGCGTTTTACGGGGCGGAGCTACTCATATTTGACATTTCATATATTCGGCATTTTTTATTCTTCTTTAAATAATACTAGTACTAGTATGTTTTACTGTAACTATGGATATATTATTGAGTTAAAACATTGAAAATTGTTTTTCACTGCATTTTTACGTTTTATATGAACAATAAACAGGTTTTTTATTTATTTCTAAATGTTCAGTGTTCTCTTCTTCAACTTTTCTTTTGCCTGATATTTGTTGTAATATCATAAATTATACAAATCTTGTGATGTTGGGAAATGTAAATTCGGAGTCTTTACAGATCTGAAAACAGTTTTTGGGGTTCAAAGTTGTCCTAACTATAATACTTTTTTATAATGAATTATTTTAGATAATATTTATCAAATGGTGCAAAGTTACTCTAAATGGCTGGGTAACGTTGAACCAGGATAAAAATTAATTTTTTATAGCTTTTATCATTATTATTTCTTAATTTTTGATAGTCGTACAATAATTTAGGATCATTTCTTCTCTTTTATGCTCCTAGTTGCAACAATAGTCTTAAAATAAGAATGTGACATATGAAAATAGAGAAAATGCGGATCCAAGTTACCCTGAATGACTGTATCTATTTCTTCATCAGATGGAGAATAATTATCAATAGATACATGGTCTTCTTCCTCCGATACAACTTCATCTTTATCAGATACATTTTCATCATCTGTATAGGCTTTCATTAAAGCGAAATGATACTTCCATATAACGAATAAAAAATTCACTAACGTTCTCCTCAAATAAATATTAGAACTGATTCTAAAAGGTAAACTTTTTACTTCTAGCTAAGAGAAAAACAACAAACAAAATGAATTTACGCTATGACTTGTCTGGTGCCAAATGTCTCATAACTTCATTCCCTCCCCGATAACTGTACACTTTTTCCCCTTACCTTTTTTGCAGCTGTATAGCAGAAATAAAACAATATAGGTGTTTTAAAAAAAATATGTGAATGTATTTTTATTTTTGGACAAAACAGACCCGGGGGACAGATTAAAGTGGTTTTTTTTATGTGTAAAATCTAAAAGTACCATTAATTTAAAATTTTAGCATGTGTCGCTATAAGAAATCAGGAAAAGTCATGAAATTTCAGAAAATTCTTTTGATTAGTTTTTGAGCAACACAAGCTGAAACATGTATATGGGTCTAAAAAGACCCGAGCAGCTTTCTTGGTTTAACCCATTCGGGACAATGTCAAACTATCCAATATGCAAACAGTGTTGTCAATGGGCTATATTTTTTTAATTCAGATTTCTTGATTGGCACCATTTTTCTGAAATGGTAAAATTCCCTTTGTTTTCCCTGTAATTAATAAGTCTATAAATAAGGCGAATTTTGCTGTTTCAAAAAAGTGATGTCAATCAAGATATCTGAATTTTAAAAAAGTAGTCCTCTGGCAAAACTGTTTTTGTACTGGATAGTTTGACATGGAACCGATAATATACGTACCTTCAGAAAATGCGTACTGAATTTATTTTCGGTACCACTGTTAAAGGAAATTAAAATTTACTCCACTTAATAGTTTTCTTCGCATCTTTAAATTGCAGCATTATAGAAAATTTTCTATGATTACATATGGTGAAGATAAAAATGCAAATATTAGTGTTCTAATTGAAAAACGCGTAGTTTCTATCGAACTGTGAGGTTGATTTATACACGGAGAAATAAGGTATTTTTATATTTAACTTGCAAAGACAATGGCTCATTCTGAAAGGATTTTTTTAATTAAAAATTCAAAAGAACTTGAAATCATTAAACATCTCTATCATCTTGCTTTTTCACTGATCTAAATTTTGGTACCATTAAAATAACCGGTGATATTTCCATTGCTAATGTTTGCTATTTCTTTCAACACCTGATTTAGTAGGCAAATATTCTGACTTCATGCATCTAACGAAAAAAAAAAATTGAATTTAATTGAATAGAAAATATTATTTTATTTCTTGGTTTGATTGTGCCATTTGCTTTAAATTTCGTTAAACAAATCAAGATACAATATCACGGTTCGATTTAATAACTACACAGTAATATTTGTAATTTTTTGACACAAAAAAACATTGTCGGAATAGCTACGTTTCTTACTGACAGGGGGTATGACAAGGGATGACTGCGATTGGGAACTCAGCTATCGCTTTAGTGCATATATGCAATCCCAGTGGGAAACTTTTCTCAATGACAGCTAAGCACTTCAGTGGTCCTAAATCTTCTGTGTCCCTCTATTTCAACCATAATGTGACATGGAATGCAACATGAACCTTTTTAATTACTCTGCAGCGTTTTTTGCCACATCTGGTAACTATTTTCTGTAACAACCGTCAAATTAAACATTTGTTATTGTAGTTGCGTTGTTAAGTGAGCTACGCCGCAGTACAAACTGTCTAAACAACTTAAACGCAACTTGTTAGTGGCAAATCCAGTTATTCTTACAATAAAATTTGTGTTTTTAAAAAACCCCTTTGTCTAGCTCTACATTTTTTCATGGGTTGCAATACCCTATAATTTTATATATATCCCGCCCCACTTTATTCAAACTGTAATTTTCACGATACATTCCTGATTCGCACGTTTAAAAATATAACACAAATATTGGAGTTTAGGAATAATGGAACTGAAGATATAAAAAATAAATGACAATGGGACCGCTAATTTCTGTTAAAACCGCATATTGTTTTTGCGTGTGCTTTTCAAATTATTGAATTTTTTTTGTTTCCCTGCATTTGAATTATCCAGTATATGTTTTAGCGTTTTATGCATATATATATAATCCGTTCTCTGTATTTATGTCCTTCTACAAATCTTCAATTTTTGACAGATTTGCATGAAACATTCTGTACATACGTTTTAGAACGTGGAAAAGGTCGCTGTCATAGATTTATATTTAATACGCTGATTTATATTTAATATAGACATGTCCGGTTGAAGAATATTCGCCAAATAAAGAGTGCTCTTTGTGCGAAAACATAAACAAGTTGTAAATATGAACGTTGTAGAGAATTTTGTCCTCTTTAATATTATATTTGACAAATAATATGCTACGGCAACAGGTATCGAGCTATTTAAAAAAAATAAAAATGTCCCAAAGTTTTGATGTTTTTTGGCCACAGAAAATTAAGCCTTAAGAAATTTTGTTAGAAAACTGGGTTTTTCCATATTGGCATCATTATAAACAATTCAGAAAAAAATCTTCAACCCGACCTTTTGCAAGGTTAAATGTACATTTCCCCTGGATTATTAGCACTTCTCTGCATAAAAAAGGAGTTTGGTTGTTTAATTCTATTTGATTTATTCATTATTTGTTTCTTTCCTACATTATCATGGGTTATTTTAAGATAAACATTTTACACTTAAAACAACTTTTAAATATAGCGTTAAAACAAGTTGCATTTAATGTTATCTTATTTCTGTTTTATATTGTGATACGCAGAACTACTTTAAATTACCTTTAGAACTACTTTCAATTTATACTTTTAACTCATTTCGAGTTTTTATTATAACATGCAACAACTACTTTAAATTTATAATAACCGTTATTAAAAAAAGTGTCTTCTCATAGTTATTTCATTCCTGTATTTATTTTACATTATTCTAGTTTTGAATAGTTAATCCTAGTTTTCTTTAATGATCTCAGTTAAACCTGCTTTTGACTAGTTTAAATTAGATCTTATTAACAAACTGGGATAAAACAAGTTTTGACGAAGGGACGTAATTTTAACTCATTTTACAAGATTTCTGATTTTAATGATATCATGTCCAAGAAATTCATCCGACACTAAAGTGAAATTTTAATAAAAACTCACACCGCAAATCTAAAAATTTAAAATTATATATATATATATAAATGTCCTGGTTACCTTTGTAAATACATAATCTCATCCTTATATTCTAGTGAATCGGTTCGCTTGCAAGCAGCCGATGATTTAAAAAAAAATGCTACGTAGATATATATTTAAAGTGAATGAAGTTTATAATGCACATTTTGAAGATGTCAGGGTTCGTACGGGTCCTAGAATTTTCAGATCAGGATATTCTTTGGCGCCAGTATTTTTTTTTTTTTTTTGTAGAAATCTATTATAATATCTCCGTATTATAATATATCCTTATATAAGGAGAAATTTCGCGCGATTGAACCAGATTTATTTGTTTATAAAAATTTACTCATATTTCTTCTGCAAAATAACGGGACCCGTACGAACCCTGGATGTATATGTGCACTCATGGTCTCTGTGGCATAAATAATAATGAGAATTAAGTGCCGTTAGATAAAATAAATAATCTTGAGTGCCGTAGATTGTAAAGCTCCCGATGACATGATTAAGTGCCGAGAATAAAATAACTTTGTTGAGTAGAAGTGGATAAGAATAAATAAAAGTAATCTTACTTAATGGATGAGGAGACACATTGAAGAGACAGCATTTATAAAAAATCTTCTTTATTTATCCATTACTTGAGAGGAGGGAAAGCAGCATTAGGCCACCGTACTCGGCGAAAACGTTCCATGTAGAATTATTAAAAACTTAAAGTAGTTCCATGACAATAATGAATGCTGGTTGATACTGGTTAAAATTACCCCTTTTGAGAATGCCTTGATGATAAAATGTCCAAATCAAAATGCATAAAATAAAATTCCATCGATGATCGACGATAAACTTTTAGTTATTAAATAATAACCTTAGAAGAATATCGTGGTCGTTGAACGGTTGTTCTTCTCATTCAAATAGGCGCTGCCCGAATTTCAAAAGGGACAATCACATGGTAAAAAAAATACAATATCAAACTTCCGTCAAATCTGTTAGAAACTAGTTGCACTTGGTATATATACCATGTAAACATTGTTTAGAAAAGTGCATCCAAAATTGATTTGAATCTATTAGTTAAATTAAAATTACATATTATGAGCAGCGAGTATGAAAACAGCCAAAACAAGTGAGAAACTTTCTTTCAAGAGAACGTGCATTTAATTCGCGGAGCGAAGACACACCCTTAATATGACGTTGGCGATGTCATGTTGCTGCGCTGGTTCTAAAAGTAGATCAGAAGAGAGGAGAAAAGCTGAAATAAAAATTATCTGCTACTTTAGGAAAAATGGAAAGAAGAAAAAAATTTGAACGATGTTGAGTCGAAAATAAATCATTTAAAACGTGACATAAGAATGCTGCATTGCAATTTAAAAAAATAAATCTGATTACTACATCAGAGTCTCGAAGGGATTATAGTAAAGAAAAACCTTGTTGAAATTAATTTCTCCTTCTCGGCTACTTCGATTCAACTTTTAATCTTTGGACTAGAAGAAGATTCATCGCCTGAAAATAGCGTTCTTGCTTCAGCTATCACTATTTTCATGAAAGATATTTTGCAAGTGAAATTATTATACTGATATGTATTTATTAGCACTTTTCGTAAATAAAAATATTGTTTTGAAAAGAAATTATCCAAAATATTTTTGAATCTACTAATTATATCGCGTTAGAAAATAAAATATTTTTTTGGAAAATTATAATGCACAGTTTGTCGCATGGAATTAATATTAGCCTCCTCAAATTTCGACTTCTTCCAACTCTTTAACCACTTAATTCTCGCTCCCGTAGGTTGTGTCTTTTATTCAGATTGTTTGATTCCCACCAGTTTTATAAAATAGCGTAATTTCCCTTATTATGGTATCATTTTACCAGTCATTAAATAATGTGAATCTTTCTTTTTCAAAAAAGTAGTGCCAATAAGCAATTTGAATTTTTAAACCGTAATTTAATGAGACCGTTAAGGAGTTATTTATGGAAAAATACTCAAAATAAAATTTATTTTTTCTCACACTGCCTTGATTCAATGAACTAAAATATGATGTACAATGTTAGTGTTCTCAATAGAAAAATGAAATTTTATGAAATTTTAAATATGCAGACTATCCATTATAATAAATATACCGCAAACGAATGAAAATAACTTCATAATAATTAAAACGACTGTTTAATGTGGATGTATCAGACTTGGTGTTATAGTCCTGATTTTTTCCCCTTTGATATGTAGTCTAAAATAATTTACTAGTTGAAAAAAATTAAATTGTGAAAGTAACCAAAAAATTCATTTTCGCTTACATACAGTTCACTCATGTCTCTTGTTTTTAATTAATGGCTAAAATATTTATCAATAAATTTTATTCATAAGATGCTGATTGTATAAATGTAAACGCATTATTAATGTTTTGAAATAATTTAATATTCATTGTGTACAAACACACACTATATATAGCACAATTGTAGATGTCTGAAACACGTATTGTGAAATTACCTGCGTTGAAAACTTTTTGTTCTTTAACCCCTTTGTAATGAGCTTCTTTTACAGAATTTGTAATCTTTTATCACAGGTCTTTCAAAACAGAAATTATTGCCTGATTGGATCTGGAAAATACTCTGATTAAATAAGGCAAAATTTACAAAAAAAAATTTACTGGTGAGAATAATCACGGATTCTGGGCATCTTACACAGTACGTATACCGGTCGCTCGTACTAAAATGTTAAGGGAGTAACAATTTTCATAGACAAGTATCCGCTGCTAAAGAGAAGAAGATTTCAGTGAGTACAAATGCGCAGTTAAATGGTGTTCGGAAAATTTAAAGTGCTGAACAGTTGAGTAGTATTGAGTAGGTTACCTAGCTGTGATCAGCTTAACACCCGGTCTATTGTTTTAATGTGTTTTATAAATATGAACCATTGGGGGGGAAATTGTAGTTCTAAAACTACATAAAAAGTTTAAGAAAAAAATTAAGGGTAAAAACTAAATTTAAGAATTTTTTAAAAGATAAAAAAGATTAAGATTTAAAACTAAGCCTTTAAACTTAAGTCAAGTATGTTAGTTGAAAAAATACATTAAGGATTAGATGTAGTTGCAAGAACTACTATATATATGAGAAAAAAAATGAAAAATTTAAAGTTATCACTTGTTCAGAAATGACACTCACCAAGCTAGGGCAAGGAAAGCTGTAAAGGAGGCAGCAAAATCCACTTAACAAAAAAAGCACTAATCAGGGCAATACATTTTTTGGTATATTTTATGATATATAAGTAAATATATTCATTTGTTTAATAAAAAAGTAAAAAAAAAAAGTAAGAGAAATAGACAGAAAACAATGTAGATGAGATGAACTCAAATCTCACAGGATGTCCATAATTATAGAATATTTTTGGGCACTTGCGGTGTTGGGGCTCGAAGGCGTCATAATCCGCTAGGCTTGCTACGATTTCATTTGGTAGATCGTAAATTTTACTGTAAAAAGTTTTTGCAAGGTCTTTGATGCGCTTTCTTAAAGTGATCGTTTTTAGATCCCTTCGGACAGTAGTGTTGCGTAGATAGCGTAAAGCATCACGTACGATACTTAGATGATTGTTGTGCAGGCAACTAAGATTTTCCATGGAAGAGGGGCAGGTGAAGCACCAGACCGGGACCTGGCATAAGTTATAAGAGGTAGGATGCAGGAATTATAAAGAAGAAATTTATTATATACTGATAGAGTTTTCTATTGAGGAGAGTTTTAAGAGGGATGACTGTTCCAGTGACTTTCCATTGATGGAACGTATATGTTTGCTCCATATGAGCCTACGGGCTAGGATGTCCCCCCCCCCCCAGGTATTTAGCATCATCTGACCATGAAATAGCTGTGTTGTTAATGATTAATCTACTAGTGAAGGTTAGTTTACGGGAGATTATTTTCGTTAACAAGGACGTGCCATAATGTGCATCAATTCAGGAAATCATCTAAATGAGTCTGTAGGTAAAGATACAGACAATATAGGGGGAGAGCTGAGGCGTAGATATAAGTATCGTCCGCATAAAGAGCCAGGTAACTGCGCAGTAACCGTGGGATGTCATTGATGCATATGTTGAACAACATGTGGCCCAACACGCTCCCTTGAAGGATACCCGCTAGGATGGGGAAATGGCAGAGAGAATGTTGTTTATGCGGACGCGAGAAATACGGCCGCAAAGGTAGGAGTATATTAAATGTATAGGTCTCGCTCGAAATGTAAGCTTAATTAATTAATATGTAAGGTCTTCATGCCAGACTTTATCAAATGCCTTTGTGACGTCAATGAATATTGCGTCAGCAGGAATCTTCGCGTTGAATTTCTCACTGAGAAATTCAACAATACGAAGGAGCTAGTGTTGTGTTGGATATTTAGGGTGAAAGACAAACTGCCCAGGCATGAGGATGTTGTCATGCAGAATAAAGTCCTAGAACTGGCTCCATACCAAGCGTTCGATGACTTTACTGAGAGATGGTAGTCGTGAAATGGGTCTATTGCTGGTAGGATCAGAAAGGTTAGTTACAGGTTTAGGGATATGTGAAATAATGTATGCTTTCCAAGGTTTAGGGAAATAATTGGATTTAAAGATATAGTTATATAAAGAATACAGTTAGGAGGAAGATTTTCGAACGCAGTGTTAGTAGTTTTGTCATAACCAGGGGCCTTACTTTTTCAAGTTTTTTGATGATATTGTCAATAATAATGGGCTGAATAACGGAAGGAGAGAAAGAAATCTTGAGGGGGATGGCCAGAAAAGTGCGAACAGTATCACTAACGTCACTGAGATTAGCATAACTAGCGAGGGTGGTGTTTGGAGAGAATTGAGATGCTTACGAGTTGGCAAGCCTTATATTGATCGGTGTAAGCAGTAGAATTGTTAGCCGAATAGGAGGTAATAGTGGAGATATTTTTGTTAAGATTGCTTTTTATAAGCCATAGGGAATTGTCTTCGATAGCAAGATTTTTAAGGAAATTGTTCCTATTTTTTTGTTTTTCTTTTTAAAGACAGTTTTTAATTTTGTTGTTAAGCCTATTGAGAAGGGGTTTAAGGGAGGGATCTCTGGAATTTTGAAAGAGCCGCCGGAGCTGATTACGCTGTTTAATGAAGTTATAGATGTAGCAAGGATGGATAAAATATTTATTGTTCTTGAATGTGTTAAAGATAGCGAAATTTTGAGCAGTATTGATGTGACAGTTGAGAAGTTCAATTTTCAGCATCAATATCGGTGGTGTTCTTTATTTCAGGGAACGTGATATCTTGGTTAGCAATGTTACTGGTGAATTTATTCCAATCGATTGCCACGGAAGGGAGAGGAGAGAAAGGGTTTATAATGGAATTTTTGAAGCAGACCGGTAGGTGGTCAGAAGAAAAATCATTAATTACTGTAGTGGTGATAGAGTAGGGAAGATTTTAAGAAAGAGCGAGATTAAAAGTTGTGGGTATTAGGCGCTGTGCCGATGTGTATAGGTGTGGATGGTACATGTAAACTTAGATTTAAGTGTTGGATGAACTTATGTAGAGTGACACCTCGCTGTGAGTTGCCATGGAAATTCCAGCAACTGCTTTTGGCATTATAATCACCAGCAAAAAAGCAGTGTTGGTTTGTGAAAAAAAGTTGAGTAACACTATTAACTGGAAAGTGACTATTAGGAGGAGCATAAATAGAAGCTACGTTAATGTTAATGTGAGGAATACTTGCATACTCAATACCATTGTATGTTGTGGTTTGTGTTTGATAATGTGGTATGTGATGATTGATGTAAATTGCGGTGACACCTCTATGAGTCTAATTTGCACGGGGTGTGTGGTAAAACCTATACACGAGGGTGTTAATGTTTCAAGTAGAACTGTAGGTTTCTTGGAGAAAAATTACACCAATTTGAGGGTGATCTGAGATGAATATTTTAAGCTCATTCATTTTCTGTTTCAGAAAATTACAGTTCCAAGAATAAAAAATTGTGAAGAAAAGGGAGAGAGAAATTATGCATTATCGGGTGAGTTGAATTCCGTGACCAGATTGTCAAATGCGCTCATGATAATGAGCATTTTTTCCATTGAATCAGAACAGTTTTCAGAAAGTTGAGCTATTTTTTTAAAACACTGGATAAATTTATTGCATTTCAGAAGATCGTTCACTTCCTGAAAGTTTTAAATATTTCTTTGAAGTCAATGGAATAATTTGTGTTAGATGAATTTTCAGTTACTGCAGTTTCAAAGTTAGTTGGTTTATTTTGAGAGGTAATAGGGGTTTTGAAGGTTTGGATTAGAAGAAATGTCTGGAGTCGGGCCTTTTTAGGAATCTTTCGTTACGGTTTCAGGTTGTCTAACATAATTACAGTTACACATAATTTGCATCATCATGTTGGGGAAAGTTTTGGATTTTTATTTGCGAGTTGTTTGAGAATGAGACTGATTTTTATGAATTTGTGGGGTGTTAGGGCAACCGCGGTACATAGCCGAGTGCGGGCCGGAGTAATTATGTATTTTAGATGTACTTTTACGAATTTGGGGCATTCTGGGTTAAGGTGGATATCTGCACCTTTCGCGCATTTCGGCGAGAGACGGCAAATCACTGAGGCATGACCGAAAATTTCGCAACGGTAACATTGCTTATTAATGTCAGAGCTCTTGAAGCTCTCTATCACTACTCTGATATAACAAATTCCATTGATATTGTAAATCTCCTAAGATTTATCCCTGGGCAAAACATTAACGACGTGACGTGGCATTGGACTGTCATTTGTTCTATTGTTCCTCATAGATGCTCTATTAGCAGTAAAGTTATAATCTTTAAGGGCAGCTATAATAAGCTGGGAATAATTATAAGGAGGCATTCCTCTAATGACAATTTTTTGTGTCCGCTGTTCCGCTGGGCTAAGGCTGGTGCAAGCAATCAAATTTATATTCAAATACGACTGTGGTTTTCTGAAGTCAGCGTCAGTTTTACAATGGACTTTCAATAATTCCCCGTCCATTTTAATTAATGGATTGTTTTCGTTTTGTTCTTTGATTTTTCCCGCTAATTCATTCCATTTTCCCTTAATATCAATGTAAAAGGGATGGATCCTAAATTTTTTGGGAGAAGTGGTAGCGGAGTATCTGTCTAAGTCGCTTTCGGTAGAATTGCAATTTCCATAACATTGATTTCGTTATTTTCATCAACTACAATTTGATATTTGTTTTTAAGAGATATTGCGAATTCCCGAGAATCCTTTTACGTTGACTTTTAAAATTAGCTAGGATGAAACAGTCGTTTGGGTCCTCCACGATTGCTTTGAGGCTAGTAAGGATTTCGAGTAAACCAATGTCAGGATTAACTATAAATCTCTAAAATTCAGTAAGTTGGCTAAGTTTAGTTGGGTCAAATGGCTCACAGAACAAGAACATTAAGGATAAAATATTCAAAAGGATACTCACGTTTTGCTGATGCTGGGTATATGTAGAATAATCATCACGTTGAATAAGTACTTTGGTATAAATGTCAAAGTCTGATAGGAATAGCTTTACAATATCACGTTGATTAACATCAGTGAGGTGCGGGAATTCCATCCACGCAGCTGCTAAATCCAAAGATTCAATACCATAGGTAAATCGCTTTGCATTGTCCGCAAAGTTCAATGAGTCATCAGATCCCATATCTGAAACCGTGAACACTTTTTATCAAACTCCTATAATGCTACAGCAGTTCAGAAGATGTCTCTTAATCTTAAAAGATGTGGATTGACCAACCATTAAAAGCGGCGTCAGAACTTTACTCAATAAAGCAGACTAAAAATAACACTGCTGCCACAAAGCAGGCGGCAAGAGCACAGTACGAAAAAAGCACACCCGCTTTTCCAAAGACTACACTCCCCTTTTTCTGCAGAATTTCGGTCATAATTAAGACAAAAATACCTATTATTATATTTACTAGTGGAATTTTGCCGTGCCGATAGTCAGGCATGGCAGTTACGCAATTTTGTGACTACATAAAAAAACTTCCTGTCAGTGTCAGTGAAAAAATTTATAATACCACTGCGAAAACCGTACACCAGTAAAACCGAGTAAATATTTTTTGACTTATTTATGACACAAATTGTATATGAACAAGGGGTTTAAGTATTCCGAAAATGTTTATTCAAATTTACTCGTGGAAATTCCCTCCAGAGGTAAGGGGGGACCGTTCATCAGATGTAAGCAAAAAAAGAGCAGACGTGATTACATTCTCAGTTACTTCACTCGTATCTGTTGTCGTTACAGAGTATGTCTCTACAATTTTATACATAACTCCCTTTTTATAACCAATAACTATTGCGATTTTATTGGTAGTCTTTTTATTCTGAGTCAAAAAATTGTGTTTATAGTATCTCTTAGAAAAGTTATCTTCATACACGATACTAGATTATAGCAGATTTATTTAATTTCCTGGAGTAATTCCCTATTTTTATTCAGGAAACTAAACTGTATCCATTTCAGTAGTGATTTCTATTCCAATTTCTAATTTTTCCAATTTCTAATTTTTAATTGGCTGTCTTTATGACAGAATAACTTTGACATATTTAGTAAGTTTATACATCATCACAGATAAGTTTCATCATTAATTACTGGATATGAAGTCTCCTAGTCTAAATGCTTCATTAATATCAAGCCGATAGATCAGATCACAAGTGGAGTAACTTAGCATGTTTCTGACAGAAAGAAATATTAAATGGGAGAGTAATTTGATAGAGGATATATTTATCAATCAAAAGCGCATACTTATAAAAAATAAATTTCTAAAGAAAGACAAGGTTATTTTTAAGTAAAAGTCAGTTTTATGCGGCAATAGTTAGTGATGTAAATTTATACTACAAAACGTAAGTTAAACGCTGTCGGAAAGCCAAAATTAGAAATGTCAGACACTGTGGTCCAATATGGCAGGACTTGTATTTAGAAATACCAATTTTCTACCAAAAAGTTTTTAATAGTAATTTTATTTTACTTTTAGCCACAGAATTGATATTATTGCATAAAAGAAAAACAGCTATTTAAACTTTCTTTTGAAATTTCGAAATTTCTGAGTGAAAAAGTTCCAAGTTTTGCAATATTGATGGCAAAATTTTATTATCTTGAATTTGTAGCTTGATCCATCGTTACTGGATTGCGGAATTTCTTCTTCAAAATGTGTACCCTAAGTTCAAAATATTAATCTTTATTTATTTTAATGACTTATATTTCGTTGGGGCTACGTGGAACGATTTAATTACATTACTGCCTATGATCAGTAGTTGCACTAAATAGGTTTTAAAGTGCCCTATTTATATTTAAACCTATTATTTAGCTATCCTATGGCATAGTTTGAAAATAACGTTTCTTTAATAAGTTTCTTAAATATATTCTAATAGTGTTGGAATTTGTTCCATAACATACGTCTCATAAAATTTTCCTTTCTTATTTTTAAGTCGTCTTTAACAAAATGATAAAAATGCCCGTCAATTTATCTATGATCGCATAATTCTCCTTAAATATTTGCACTTATTCCTGAAAACAAGAAAATCGCATATATAAATATTCAGTAAATAAGTGATAGAAATTAAATGATTGATATTAAAAGTTCTCCTATATCAAAAAATTCGCAATTTACGATTAAGCTAATACAAAAAGTTGATGGATTAGCATTGGATCTCGTTAAACATTAATGCAATAAATGTAATTCATAATAATTGTTTACATGATGAGTCTAAAATCATGGGACAAACATTGAGGGGTGGTAGCGCTCAATATAACAAACAATTACAGTATAGGAATATATGACCGGAAGTAACGCATTGAAGTATAAAAACACCAGGGGCTTTTGGCGCGTTTTTTTTCTAATTATTAATGTCAATTATCCCCACGCAAAAATGATATTTAAATTAGATTATTTTTTACATTGCTCTCATTGTGAACATAAAATCATCGCCTTGCAATGTCTTTTGTTTAAATTATTCCTCTCGTACATTCTAATTAAATCATTTTTTCTTTTATATAGTTAAAATATTCTTCGGCAAAACGTAGGAATATTTTACTATTATTGATCTCCGTGTGAAGAATGGCTAAATAAACAATGAGAAAATTTCTACTTATTTTATCACTTTTTATGTATTACTTAAATTTTAACAAAACCTCAAAACCTTTATTTTTAAAATGTTGTTTATTCAGCTCTTCAATTCATAATAGTATCTAACAAAAAAAAAATAAAATAAAATGCATGGTGTTTAGGTTACACAATGGAATTAATATACACTTTTAAAGGCATGCATTTTTTAATTATTAAAATTCTTTTTATTGAATTTTTATTTATACATCTGTTTAAAAGAATATGAATAAAAAAAAATATTTTCTCTTAAAAATAGAGGCCATTATTTCGGCGTCTCGCGTAATTCAAATATGTTTTGAACAGCAATTTTATTGAAAAAACTAGTTGACCCGCCCGTTGTTCTCAGGGCCCCTGATACTATTCTTAAATGAACTTTAAATTTGTATGATTTTATATCTTTAATTCGATTTTGTCTGAAATACGTGGTCATTCACTGTGTGAAAATGGAGGAGAAGCTGCCAGTTGTTTAGATTTGTTATGTAATTTTCTTGAAAACATAAACACATGAAAAAATACATTTCCGCTCTCTCCCCAAGACTGGGAATGTCCCTTAATTGTCTGCTGTCAAAATAGACCCCACATATTGAAAGGCCGTGAGGAGTTTCTCCTTCGGTCAAATGAAGTGGAATCTCGCTGTTGCTTAATTAGGAGTTGAATTAGAAAATTGATGTGAAGGTGCAAGAAAGGTTCTTAATATGAAAGAGTTGTCCGAGGTCTTACCAAGCACCTTCTTTAAAATTTTTATATTTAATAGATAATATTTATCGGAGATCTCCGTCAGAAAGCAACACATAAAGGATACTCACTGTAGAAAACGCAACGGCTTTAAGAAAAAAATTCTCTTCCCCCGACATTAAACTCACCCACATTCTTTAAAATTTTTAAATGTTATCAAATATCTCAAATGTTAAATTTGATCCAAAAAATAGGACTTAAAATAATAATTAGTGGACAAATGCTTTTGCGCAAAGCTGTACGGTTTATAAGAAAGTTTCCCGCGCACCTCTGTATTCGAAATTCAACTCCCCCTCTTTCATTGAAACTCTTCAGAGTAATCAAATATCTGAAATTTAAAAATCGATCCAAAACATCGGAATTAAAACAAAGGTAATTAGCGGAGGAAGCTTAGATATAAATAATGTTCTGTTGACAAGTCTTTCTCTTTCCTTTAATAAATCGATTTTTTGGTAAAATAAAAAGTTTTAAATCGATTTTTAAGAAAAATACACATTTGGTAACAGCGAAGAAAACATTATTAGATGCATACCTTAAAAATCTGCAAATACACTATTAGTAATAATGTTACGCACCGCAATAAACAAACAAAATCAGTCTAAAAATTATCTGTAGTTCTGTCAGCAGGTGCTATAATGTTGTCGAAAAGAAAAAAATGAAATTCAAAATAAACCTCCTCATTAAATCTGATTTTTAATTGTTAATTAGAGTTCTACTGGGAATATTTTAACGAAAATCGACTATTTGTAATTAACGAAAAAATTACACATAGAGGCATGTTAATTATAAATCTCTAAATGAAATATTTGTAAAAAAAATTATAGGCCAGGGGAAAATGCTACTTCTTTTAGCGACACCTGTCTTGGTTCCAAAGAATTGCAAACATCTGCTTTCTACGGCTTGTATTTCAATGAAAATAAGACAGACATTTTGAAACAGGGTTCGTACCCATCAAGAGATTTGGGCGATTTTAGGTGTTTAGTATCAGAAATTTCGTAAAGTCGCTATATCTGAAATTAGAATTTATTTTCAATAAATAAGGCAAATATTTCTTTACGAAAATTCTTGTAAAAGGTACTTCAAGCGTACGAGCTCTGTGATTTTTAAGGGATTTTTAAAACTTTTTAGAGCAAAATAGGAATAATTTGTAGAATTTCTGAAAGTAACTGACTGGTAATGGAACTCCCTGAGACGCTTCACCGGGGATTACAGATTAAGTTTAGATCTTTCTCAAAAATTAACTACCGAATTTCAAAAACCTTTTAAACATCAAAATACCTGTAAAAATATTTAGCGACTGATCCCCCCCCCCCCTCACACACACATGCATAAAAAAAGAGAAGAATAAACCCTTCACTTTGTCTTTTTTGAAATTAAATTAAATAATTTAATTAAACCAAATATTTTTTAATAAAAATAATTAATTTTACTAAATGTAATTGCAATGAGTTAAAATGATATGTAATATGCATTTTCCATACTATTTGAGAAGAAAATATCATTTGAACTCTTTTAACCTCTTCGCTACCTGGGTCCCCATATGTGGACCTTTATTCTTTTCCCCATAAATTCCATCATTTTACTCGGCACTGCGTTTCAATGAAGAAAGGTCCTATGATAAACGAGCTTGTGAATCCACACCACACAGTCACTTTTGGGGAATGCAATGCTTTCTGGGCTACTCATGTGGATTAGTCGTCGCTCAGATGGGACAGTTATGGGTATTGACGTCGCCGTGAAACAAAAAATGAGCTTCATCTGGCCAGAAGATGTTAAAAACCCAGGTGGGATTCTGTTAGATTTTGCAGAAACCCCCACCTCGCAAATGATTCCATCTGTATGGTATCCGCTGGTTCATGGCACGTTCATGGCTCGTTCATGGTACGACTGTAACCTGTATGGTAACTTATCAAGTATTCCATGAAGAATATTGCGTACCGAGGATTGTGGTAAGCCCAAGCGTCTGCAGCTTCACGAGCACTGCTGGTTCCCGCAGCTGAATCAGACGCTAACGCTTCCATTTCGGCTGCAACACGCGGCGAACTTGCCTTCATTAAACATGGTCGTCCGGATCTTACACGATTCACCATCGTTACGGTTTCCTCAATCCACCGAACAAGCTTTATGAGGCCTGTTTTTTGTTAAAGGCCTTTTCCAGTACTCACATACTTCTGAACTCGGAATTTACACAAAGCAATGGTTGCCGATTTCTGGTTCACGTAAAATAACATTAGCAACAAAGCTTTATCCTTCGCACTCACTATCCTTGATCATGTAGACAGGTCACAACGGTGAATTAGTTCTAGATTAGGAGCACAAGTTCTTATAACAGTCTCATTTGCATATTTCCACCAAAATCGCACGATCTGTCGGCTGTTTTTTGAGTTATTATTTATTTCTGTCTTTAAAAAATTCCCGTGACCTATAAATGCTAATCCTGCAAGCAGTTTTTCATTTCGGTTATTTTTTCGGTTTTTATTATTTTGCTCAACCGGTATATCTGTCTGAGGAAATTTTAACAACTGAGTTACAGTTTTTTTTTCTATGAAAATACCAAACCTTTATGCCCTATAATTTAATATATTTTATATTTTATCATGGATTTAAATCATTTTAACATGAATAGATTTCCAAATTGAAATATATTATTCATTTCCAAGATGTAAGATGTTGGTAATATTAAAATCATCCTAAGGATATTAAGTGCTAATATAGTATTAATGAAAATAATATGCATATTTTAGTTAACACTGAGTTCGAGTATAGCATGCAACTTTTTCAACAATTAAATCAAATTGCTGTCAATTTATTAAGTGTTTTAATTAAAATCAATAATTTTGAGCCAGTTGTAGTTTAGAGTATTTTGTATAACACGTTAGATGTAGCCAGCTAAACGCTTTTCTTACTAGAATATGAAGTTGAATATTAAATGCATATAGTAACTTACTATGTATACTGAGTCAATAACGAAAGTCTTAGTATATCTTGTAAAAGAATACATCAATGAAAATATTCTTCTAATGTCGAACTATTTGATTAATTTTTTTCTGACACATTTTAACATCTACAGGGTTCGCACAGTTTTACCACAAAATTTTTACAGTACTTCCAAAGTATTTCACTGCAGGAAAATATTGAATAATCTGCGAATAAAGGCCGTGATTGCGAATTCTGTGATTCAAAAATTAAATGTAAATTTTCTTATCATTAATAGTGGTGCCAGAGTCCTTGGAAATTCCAAGGAGTGTGCGAACCTTGCATCTACTATCCAATATATGAAATGTGGCACAGAATTACCTCTATTTTACATAGTTTCTCGCATTTTTGACTACATATATAACAGTAGTGTACATTACTAATGGTTTTATACACTACATTAATATTATTGTTATTATTATTTATCAAGGTATAAATTTCATCTTTCAGTAAATTTGGCAGTGCAACTAAAAAAAAGCAAACTGAAATATGTATTATGAAACATAACAACAACAAAACAGCAACAAAAAATGTGTATTATGTCTTTCTTCGATTTAAAAATTCTAATATTCAGGTTGACTCCACTAGTCGTTGTTAAAACCCCAGTAGATGATCAGTTAATATTTTATCTTATCGAATCAAACCTTGTATATTTACTTTTTCACAGCTTGCTTCCCATGAGTTACACACTATTTGCGACGTATTAACATCTTCTATGAAGTAGCATAGCAAGCAGAACAGGTATGCCGTGATCCCGATGAATGAGACTTCTTTTGGTTTGGGTTATTATGCCTATGTTGAGATTAGACTAATCCTCGTTAATAGTTGACATTTAATTAAGCCAGGCCACCAAATTTGTAATTGCGCGCATCCCCTACCTAATATTGAATGAGATGAGAGATACTGACTGACTTAACAGCTGACATGAAGTGTTTATTAACTGTCGTGTCAAACAACGCTCTCATTTGTCAAGTGTTTAAAAGCAGTGATAGAAAATGAAAGGGGTTGTCTCATATTTTCAAAAGCTTTATTCCGGAATGAATTGAGAGGGTGTGGAATGCTCCCGTTTCGTCGTGAAGGATTAGGATTGTCAAGCTCTTGCTTAGAGAGATTTGTAATAGTACAGAATCGTGCGAGAGAATTGTTGGAAAAACAATGCACAGGGGATATTTAGATGATGAGTCTCTTTAATATCGATTGATTGGTCAATGTAGGTTAATCTTCACCTTTCAGTTAAATATCCACACTGTCGAGTCCATCAGATAACAAATTAGTTAAAACTTCAAAATGAGTTTTACAACTGCAACTGATCGAGTAGGTGATGAGTGAAACTTGGATTTTTACTCTTATAACATTATCATGAGAACGCCACAGCGTTGACGAAGGTGATATACACAGTTTTATTTAGAATATAAAAACGAAGAAAATCATTATTTGAACATAATTTTACAGACGACAGGGAAGACAGGGGGAACTCTGGAAAATAAAAATAGTTTTAGTTAATTGATAAACTACTGATGCAGACATTCTATATCAAAAGCCTTATATAGTAAACCTTAGCAAATGAAGGTACGAAATTTAGCAAGTCATTGCCCTCTATTGGCTGATTGTACAAAACTTTGGATTTCATGTCCGACTTTCGTAAAATATTATTTCTTGTTAACCCAATTCTACAATCTACAAAACAAACTATCCAGTTCGTTTTAAGGTTTCTCAAGACTCTTAAAATTTGAAAAAATGAAAAACAAACAAACAAAAAAAAAAACAGACCATTTTTAACATTTTATATCTTAAAATATATATGCTTTTAAAACAGAATTTATAGGGAAATGAAAGATATAAGTATGTTTTTTCGTTTAATATATTTAAAAAGTTACAAATTGTACAATTATTTTTTATAGTTGGCTTCAAACTGTCAGGAAAATGGTATGACAACTTACGCACACGATTACAAAATAAATTTTGCAACTATAATGAAAATTTTGGTTACAAATTATACTGAAAATTCTAATAATTAACCTGAACCTAAATAAAGTTGTATTTAAAGCATTTTTATAATTTTTATTACAAAATTTTATTTAGCTATTGCAATATTTTGAAAATTTCAACAGTATACTCACATAAAACAAAATATTTTTTTGAACAATAAAGGATGCAGATATGTTCAATTTATACAGACAAACATAAAACATCTATTTCGAAAATTTCATGAAAACATATTGAGAAGTTTTTGAGATATCTTGTGCGTTATACCAAAAAAATGTCATTTTCAGTAAAAGGACTTCAAAGTTTTGGAAAAGCCGCTTCTGCTACTGAGCGGGTACAATTCTAAAATCCATAGCTATTGGTCTAATGGGAATTTCGAGGAAACAATTATATGGTCAGAAAAGATTGGAGTTTAAAATATAAAATAATTAAAATTTAGAAATTTTTGAAGCTTTAAGGGTCCTGAGACCCTTTAAATATTTATTTTCGTTAGAGCTGTAGTATTAATATAAAAACTTAAGTAATAAGATCTTTTTTAAAGGGAAAAACACGAAAATAAAACTTTTCTGTAACAGATAAAAAGCCTGTGAAATTCTAGTAGCTAGTTGCTGAATTCAATAAGTATAATCGCTTTGCCATGTATTTTATTGTTTATGACTTTGAAAGCAATTTACTGATACTAATCTCTTAAAAAAATCTTGTTAAATAGAAAGATCAGAATTATCGTTTCCCTTCTATGTAAAATTACACTCCCATCAATTATAAAATCTTAAATTTAAAATATAGATTTCATTCATGAATGAATTTAATAGTTACATCAATAAAACTAACACAAACAAAAAATTAAATTTAATATGATACTGCATTTAAATGATATTTTCAGCATGATTGTAAATGCAAATGGACAAGCATATTTATCTATTATCATTAGAATTTTATTCATCTGTAATAAATAATTTACTGTATTAAATGTAAAGAAAAATATTTTGTTTAAAAAAGAAAAAATAAACAGGTGTTACTTGTATAGCAACATAAAAATAAGATACAGAGTATGTACAATATAAAGAGATAATTATTCAGCTATGTTGTTTCCGAAAAATGTTTCAAAACATAATGTTCTCTTTCTGGTATTTATCTTTTTTTAAGAGTTGTTCTGACATGTCATTGTACATCCCTCTTTTCTTGTTCACTTTAACCCTAGATCTACCGGGAATTTTATTCAAGTTTTAATAAAACGTTCCACACCAGAATTTTTATTTAAAACTATTTAACTTATTTATTTACCTTATTTTTGTCTGGTTTATATACTTAGTTTATTTTAAAGAAATTTCTGGTTTGAATGAATATTTTGTATGTACCTGTCGGGTCCAATGGACCCGTCTGGTAGACGGAGGGTTAAGCAACAAATATATATGTAAGCACGGGATATGTTCTTGAAATATCGTTTCGGTTAAATTTTTAAAATTTCCAAAGTATTTCTCAATCTATGAGTAAAATATTTATTTTAGACATATTTTCAGAATATGAATATCGATTTCAAGCTTTAAAGAAGTTGTGGAAGATAAATTGTAGTGAATACGGATTCAAGCGTTGCTCTTTCTTAATTTAAGCGTTTCGTTTTCGACAGTTTATCTTAATGTAGAAGTAGCCATTCGTCTAGGTAGAACGCAAACGTATTCTAATGCTGCTTGCCTTCTATTGCATTTTCTTCAATGATCCTTATATTTCCAATGCAGAAAATGCAATATAAGCACTTTCCTTTCAATGTCCAACGATCTGGCAATACTGTTAAAGAAAATGGAATTTCTATTTAACATTTTAAGTACAGATTTGGTAATCGCACGTATTCCTAGAATTTGTACTGTTTTTCTGCCGTTAAATAATACGGAAAATTTCATTAAAAATTTGTAATGGTTCTATATTTGCTGTCTCTGAGAAATGTTTTGCCTTTATCTGCAAATTGGTAGTTCGTACACAAGTTTCGTTTTTTCCTTTAAATAACGAAGATCTTTATTATAATTTTTATAAGTATATCTTTATTATAATTCGGCGCATGCATAACCTTTTATATTAAGAAAAACACAATAAGGCAATGCATTATTTTCTTTCGGGGGATGCGAAGAAAGAAATTATTTTTTAGAATCTTGTAATAGGCTGTACAACGGGTGGCTGCTGCATGATAGGACTGCCAGAGTGGCCTTCATTTTTATTAAGAAATTTCTAGTTCATGCCAGAAATAAAGTATAGCACTTTATGCTTTATTTCATAACAAACATTTAGGCGTCACTTAAAGTAAAAATTCTTTTTTCGAAATTTACGGTATGAATTTGAAATTTCGAATTAAAATTGGAGGCCAAACTGACAGCCCTGCTGCATGATATTTCTATGTTGCTGATGAAATGAATCAGAGGAAGGCGTATTTCGAATTTGTCATTTGATTTATGGCACAAAATTTTAATTACGATATTTTTTAAATAATATTTTTTTAATCATAAATTTCTAAAAATCTAATATATTCATTCAAATATTGTTTTTTGAACACAGCAGAAGTTACATTATGTTTATTCTTTATTAATTTTTGTTAACTTTTCAAGTAAATTTGATGAAAGTGCACAATCAAAATGTTCTAGTATTTAATGACAGAGTTCCTAGTCTTCGGCTTTTTATATATCAGTATTTTCTTAGAGAAAATGTTCTTTTAAATCGCAGACTGCCCCGATTAAGTAAAATACTTTTTTTTGTGCTAAAATACTGGTATACAAAAAGCTGGAGACTTGGCAACTTTTTAATAACAATGTTTAAATGTTATAAACTTTTAATTTGTTGGTTGTCGAAGTAAAATGCACATTTTAGCACCAAACAACAATTTATTTATGTAAAATAAACAGATTTATAAAACGTTTTGACACTAAAATTTAAGGGCAGCTTTGAGCGTTTCATCAATGTTTAAAATATTACAACGTACTTTTGCATAATTGTTTATTTATTATACACTAGAAAGGCCGGAAATTTTACTTAAGTTTAAATAAAAATAATTTACACCAGAATTTTTATTTTGAACTATTTAAATTATTTATTGAACTTATTTATTTAAATTGTTTCATTGTATCTTTTAAATTTATTTTATAAAACAAATTGTAGTTTGAACCGAAATATATTCATTTGGAAGAAGTCAAAATGACCTTCGCGGTCCTTCTGAGTGTTAATGGATTAAGTTTAGGGAGTAAAATATGCGTATAGATTTATTTTACATAATTTATGTTGCTTAACACTTTATCTACTGCATTATGATCTACTGCAATTTTTTTCATGTAATTTTTTTTTCAGTTACGACAATGAAAATTAAAGGATAAACATAAAAAAGTACTCAGCCATGAGAAATTTAACTCCTTAGTCGTAATCAATTAACCCTAGATCTACCGGGAATTTTATTCAAGTTTTAATAAAACGTTCTACACCAGAATTTTTATTTAAAACTATTTAACTTATTTATTTACCTTATTTTTGTCTGGTTTATATACTTAGTTTATTTTAAAGAAATTTCTGGTTTGAATGAATATTTTGTATGTACCTGTCGGGTCCAATGGACCCGTCTGGTAGACGGAGGGTTAAAGTGGTACTTTAAAGTACCGTCAGTACACAATGACTAAAATATCGTAACAGAAAATCCACAAGGTATTTCAAATGGCACCAAAATTGTGGTAAAATATCGTTGATTTAATAAGTATGTGAAATACAGCCTTTTTCGTATTTATAAATAACTTTTTCGGCAAACTCCGGTGCCAATCATTTACTTCACCGCTTCAGCATTGAAAATGATTTGTCCCTGAAAGGGTTAAAGAAACTATTTAAAAAAAATCGATCCTGTTAGCAGTCCTTTAGTTATGCGATGGCTGTATTCCAGGCACAACATGCTCTCCCGAATCCCTACATATGCAATATATGAATTTACATATTAAAATCTCTAGCATAGCAAAATAGAGCCGGTGCCACAACTTTTTCGATTCCCTATAAAAAAAATAATAATGAAACAGAAAAGAAACTCTAGGAAAATTATTACTGCACTACATTTTTGTAATTACATTTTAAAGCAGATGAAAAGGATAACTACACAGACGAAAAGTAAACATGAAGTTTTTCTCCAACACCTAGTGTACTGACGGTACTTAAAGTACCACCGAGTAATTCAACTGTTAAATTAAATACATACACCGTTCACCTAAACTTGCTAGTCAAATTGTATTCTAAGATCATAATGAACACATAAAGAATCCAATTTTCATTTTATATCCTTTACTGTGTTTGCAGCAATAAGAAGACGAGCGTGACAATCTGCTCAAAATATTGGCACAAAACACATCGACTATTTCAAAGATATCCTCCTTCCTCGCTAAAATAACAAACCTGGAACTACTGCTGCCATGTATACGGATAAAGTGGAGATAAACGAGTGTTTTTACAAAGTACCATTAGAATATTAGTAATAGTCACTATGGGATGAAAGATTAAAATGAGTGGTACTTATAAGTACCGTCAGAAGATAAAGGGTTAAAAAGTTTAACATAATAATTTAAAATTATACAAGTATTTCAAGAAAGAAATAGTAATAACAATTTAATTTTGAAAAAAGTAAAACAACAAATTCAAAATTTCAAGTTTTTATTGGTGTGTATCTGAAAATTTAAATTTCGTTTTATTTGTATATTGAAGTATCAATTTCATCTTTTCACTCAAAGTAAGTACAGTTCTATTACATAAAAATTGCGCCTTATTTAATCGTAAAAATAAATTAAAATTTCTACCATGAAATAAATTGATTACAAATTCCGTGATTTAAATATAAAATAAAAATTTCCAATCTCAAATATTGGTTGCTTATACTTTATTCCAGCGTAGACAATTTCTATAGAAAAAAGTATAATTAAATAAAGAATTTCCCTGGCAAAAACTTCGGATTTTTCCTTTGTATGAAATGTTTCTTTGTTTTATGGAATGAGGAATTAACAAAGAAGCGAAAATACTTTTCTCAACTTTTTCAAATCATTTTGGTTTGCATATTTAAAATTAACAAACAACGCTAATTATTTAATTTTTAAGTATTTCAATATTCTACAAGTACGCTTTAAGTTTAAAATAACATATATTGATAATAACAATGTTTTAGTTTGAAATGTTTTCCAGAGGATTTTTGAGATTATCATTTTAAATTTAAAAAAAAAAAAAAAAAAAAAAAAAACTTATTATTTAGAATCTACTTCAATTTGAACAATAAACAATAAAAAATGTGTAGTTAAATAGATTATATTTCTATTCATCCAGTTACTTTAATGCAAGCACAATAGAATGTTTGTTGTTCGTATGGCAAAATAATAATTTACTTAAATATTTCTGGATATTCAAATCATGAATTCAATAAAATTACAAAAATATACAGGAAACGAAACAAATAAGCGTCTTTATTGGATAAATTTTAGATTAAAAATAATCCTGATATTACAGAAAACAGTTTCAGGTCAAAGATACAATAAAGATCGTCCACCTCTGTTACATGTTCAATTGAAGTAATATATGAATAATGGTTCCTTATTTTTCAGTATTCGAAAATAAATTCTATGATTTATCATTGAGGTTCTTGTTAAAAACTTTACTACTCCATATTATTGTTACTTGTAATACTTAAAATGACATTAAATTATCTACAATATATTGATAAATATCATAGTTTTCGAACACTTCGTTTACATTTTGATAATTTTGCAATAATAAATATTTTTGAAAATAAGCACGTCGAAACACAATGACACAATGTGAACACGTATGTAGAAGTCTCCCACAATTTTCGAATTGATTTTTTTTTTAAATTTAAACTAGAAGTGAAATAATTATAAGTAAAATATGAAACCTTTCCAGTATAGGGGCCTTGGCGAAATAAAGAAAATGCCTGGGCAAAAAAAGTAAATTTGGCAACAATTTCCTTGACCACCTATTGACTGTTTCACATACAAAAGCAAGTTTTTCAATATTATACGATTTATTCCACATAAAGAAGGTATTTATCTATTTCTATATATAAACAAGTGTGAACTGAATCTCTCTATTCTAAAAAAATTAACTACCGCTGTCACCGCCGCCGCCGCCGCCGCCGCCGCCGGTTTTGAATTTTTTGTGACCGGAGGTCTTTCTTCGTTAATATTGAGAAAAATAATGCATACAAAAATATGAAAATCAGTGGTTTTATACAGAAATGTTTGATAAACACGCTGATGCAGACAGTTTTCAAATCGAAGAATTATTTTAAGAGATATTTAATGCTAAAGTTGGACAAAATCGTTCCACTAAAAAAGTTTTATAGCAGCAAAAACTATACATGGCAGTGTAATCATTTTTAGATCATTTTATGCGTTAGAATTTGCCGGAGTGCAGATTGCATTAATCTTTTTATTTTGACTCATTTTTTCAGGTTTTATTTATATTTTAAATTCAAATTTTCAGCATTTCTAGAGATATTTTTTACAGATTTCAGAAAATTGTACTAATTTAAACTGTTGCCAACTGTATAAAAAGCGCAAGCAATAATGTTTGCTTCAAATTAAAAATTTATTTACACGTGACTATTATAAACAGGAAAAAAACTTTCAAATTAGAATTAAATAATTATGTATAAAAAGCAGGAACTTATTAAAAATTACGTCATAAAAAGTACACACGTGAATTTTAAAAGAGAAAGGATATTGTAAAATAATAAATTCATTAACATGCGTCAGAAGTCTTAGGAGAAATTACGTCATATTTACGTCACATTATAGTTATTACATAAAATGAACACAAAATAATATTGCAAAAAAGTTTAAATTTAGAAATTGCGCTAGACATTTATTTAATATTTTGAGAGGATATTTTCAACTATTTTTGTTAGGAAACCGCAAATAATATTTCATTGCTAACAAATGTACTTTCACGCGATTATTTAAAAGAGAAAGAATAGCTTGGTAAAAATTAGGTCAGATTAAAAACGATTAATTTAAAATGTCTCATTTAAAAGAACTTTCTTTTCGCTTTGTTAAAAAATACCAGGAGACAAAGACTCTGTTTACTTAATTCCTTTTATATTAGCTTATTTTGAAATGTTGTTACACGTGTCTACGTCATCAACTTATTTTTATTTCGACGTTTTATTTGTATTTTTATTAATGTTGCACGAATTTATTTGTTCCTTCGATATTTAAAATAAAAATTATGTCAACTTGTATAATTTGGCGAGTGGTTTGGCGATTTATATAATTTGGCGAAATTGGTCGACCGGATAATCAAGTAGTACCGCAGCGGATTTGGCGTTAAAATTCCCCAATCAAAGAGAAATGAATATAAATTCGTTTATAGGGAGATCGCCACTGTTTTTTAAATTATAATTCAATCTTTCGAAATCTTTTTAAAGCCGATCAAATTAGCGTGCATTTAGAGCCTGCGGTGTCTGGGCGGGGGTTGGCGAGCGTAGCTCGTAGGGGGCCGAGCCCCCTAGTATATTAAAACAATAAAAAAATATATACAAATTATGTGTTTATATATTTATAAATTCTTGTATAAGCATGCATAAAACTTCATTTGGTTTGTTTTTACAGCTGTTTCTATCATTAGACAACGAATGTCACATTGTGAACCCCAAATAGCAGCAAGATAAAAAAAAAAAATAATAATGTCATGCGAAGCTGACAAAAAAAAGTAAATAAATAAAAATACGCCGCAGAAAAATTACAATAAAAATTCATTTATTCAAAAAAAAATAAATAAAAATATAAAAAAATAAAAAATGGAAAGAAACAGAAATATAAAATTCTGACAGAACAAAATTATTCAAATCAACTTAACCTTTTCAGACGACTTTGTTTTACATAATTATCTTTTTTTTTCTTTTTCAAAAATAAAAGCATTTATGTACTAAAAATATAGTTCTTAGAAACAAATGAGTCTTTTAAAAATACAACTTTTTCAATGAGACATTTTTTATACAATTTAAAGAACATTTAAGTTAAGCCATTTGCCTGTATTGTTTGTTTGTTTTATTCTTATGTAAATCATGCAGTTTGTATCATAAAGTAACACAAAATGATATTCCTTATCTATATTATTCCTGATTCATAGATATAAAATAAAATGTCAAATATACAAAAGGCAAAGAATTGCATTCTTGAATATATACTACTTCCTCTTCAGACAGTTCGATTAATGTGCCTCGTGTCCTGTAGTTCTAATTTCGGGGACCGTGGAATAAGTAGGAATTAACAGATTTTTTAAATATGCAATTAAACAACAAAGACTTTACTTTTTTATGTAATGAAAAAGTACTTATTTAATATTACAATAAGGTACACATTCATTCAAAGCACCTAATATAAAAATTAAAAATTGTAAGAAAGTTTGTTCGTTAAAACGTGTTTTCGTTAAAGTATTACAACAAATACGTTATAACGAATACGTTATAACGATCACAACACAAGATAAATTCTAACAATATCAGGGTTAATGTATTACGAACGTAATCTGGGTATGCAGAAATTCTGATAATTGTGACAATCACAAACAAGAACGAAAAATCATGCTTCAAGTACAGATTGTGAAAAACTTTTCAACAGACTCAGAATACTGTAACAAAACATACCTTTTAATAAGCTTGAAGACCGTGTTTCAAATAAACAATGTCAGAGTGTCAAAGTCTCCGGCTTTTTGCACACCACTATTATCTTAGAGAAAATGTTATCCTTTTAAATCGTACAAATGTTCCAATTAAATTAACGAACATTTTCTGTATTAAAATGCTGGTATCCAAAAAACCGGAGAAATATCTACGTCTTATCGGGGATATGTGACAAAGGTCACAGGCTCCTCGAGAAAAAGCCTTCGAAACCGAACTTGAGTTAGACCAATCCCGATACTACGGATTTTGTACAAAGTGCAATTTGCTTAATTATCTACGCAGCGCATCAAGATAATTCGCCTGCTCACTGTCCATAGAAAGCAAAGGGTGGCGATATAACCATCGCAGAAACTTCGGACTTTTAAGCATTGGATAATTTAATAAGCAATTATGCATAATTTAATAAGTAATTGGATAATGAATTTGCCAGATTTAGCAGCACTTTTGTTGAGGGTAAGACGACTGATTGATAATATTGCAACATACCAATACAAGTAATGCTAAATGAGTTTACACAGAATTTGTGATAATAAATATAAATATTGCTTGGAAATATGAATAAATATAATGTATTTTATGAATGGGAAAGTAATTGAGATCTGCAATCGCGTAACGCCTATGTACAATGCGTTACTGGTTTTGAAATTCGGGCGTGTATACATTTTTTGCGTACGTCACGCCTTATGAGTAACAAGCGAAATTTAACAATAGATACGCCGGAAATTTTACTCAAGTTTTATAAAAGTATTTTACATCAGCATTTTTATTTTAAGCTGTGTAACTTAATTATTTAACTTTTTCTTCTTTTTTTTAATTCCTTGGGTCTTATAAAGATTATTAAATTTGTCTTATAAAGAAATTTCTGGTTAGAACGGAAATATATTCGTTTGGGAGGGTCAAAATGACACTTCAGGATCCTTCGAGTGTTCAAGAAATTATTGTTGTTTCTCCCACGCGTGAATGGTTGAAGACCCCTATGTTAAACCTACATTTTTGCAACTATGTATCTATCCTTAGTCCTACATTTTTATGGAAATATTCTCGAATTTTACTGAATACTTATGCTTTACTAGCTGACCCTCCCGGCGTTGCCCGGATCCGTGCTAATATTTATAAAGTAACCTTTAATTTATATGGTTTTACATCTAACTCGATTTTGTCTGAAATACTTACCCACTCACAGTGTGAAAATGGGAGAGAAACAGTTGCAAATTGTTGAGATGTTACACAAATTTTATTCATAAATTTTTGTAAAATTGTATGCCATAGTCATGAACAAATTAAAATTTTAAAACACCCTCTACTGATGAAAAAATGAGCTAAGAGGAGAGGAGTGAGTACTTAGTAATGTACAGGCCAAAAGCTTTAAAACGAAATGTCACATGAAAAAATCCATCTCTACCCCCACGAAGAATGTACACCAATAGTCTCAGATCAGAAATAGACACCACCAATCAAGAGGCTATGAAGAGTTTCACGTTTGGTCAAGCCTTTAAATGAGGTCGAATTTTGTGGTAGCTTAATTAGGAGCGGAGTTAGAAAATTGCCCCCCCCCCCACGGGAAGGAGGCAAATTTGAGTGAAGGGTGAAGAAAAGTTCATAGTATGAAAGAGTGATCTGAAGGTTTTTCAATGATATATCATATGAGGATTTCTGAAAAGTTAGAAAATGTCCTCCACCCATGGGTCCACTTTGGCATCCCCGGAACTTACGCATCCCCTTCTTTGAAATTTTTATATTTAAGAAATATTTATTGGAGGTCTCTGTCAGAAAACAACATATAAAGTATACTCATTGTATACTATGTAGAAAACTACAGTTTTAAAAGCAATTATCGCTGCCCGCCTTCCAAACTCGAAATTCAACTCTGTTCTTGGGCGATTAAGAGTCCATTCACGTGCGATTCTTATAAAACTCATAATTTATCACAAAATGCCCATATTAAGCATTTCATGCACTCAAGGATTTTTCTCTCAGTTCTTATCCTTTTGTTATTATTCTCTCATCCTAATGAAAACATATGTTACACTTTATTGAATGTTTTCACATTGAAAGGGCAGTGTAAAGTTTAGACATAATTCAATAAAGTGAAAATTTTGAGTGTTAGTTATTTATAACCTATCTTCCTGCTAATGTTGTTGACTACATTTTTAGACACCCATGAACGGTGAACACATAACATGCGATAAATTGTCACAAATTAAAAAAATCACAAATTTTGTCTTAGATCGTTAAAAAAAATTGGGAAATGATCATAGAAAAACTAATTTCATGAAACGATCTTGGAAAAAAATCATGAAATTTGTGAAACAATCGAAGAAAAATATTACAAATTTCGTCAAAAGATCGCAGAAGCACATGCTGAATTTTGCCAATCTATCACTGAGAAATATCGGGAACTTCGACAGATGATCGCGGAAAAAAACCAAATTCGTCACAGATAATTGAAAAAAATCGTGAAAAAAAAATGCAAATTTCGCTAAACAATCTTGGGGGAAAAATCGTGCATTTTATGAAACGATCGCTGAAAAAAGCCGTCAATTTCAGTAAACAATCAAAGAAAAATATTGCATATTTCAGCAGAAGATCGCGGAAATGCATAGCAAATTTTGTTAAAAAAATGCTAAAGTTTATGCCGAATTTGCCAATCTGTCGCTGAAAAATACCGAGAACTTTGACAAATGGTCGCAATAAATAAATAAATAAATAAAATCACAAATTTCGTGATACATCGTTTTGGGGGGGGGGGACGTGAATTTCATCAAACGATCTTGAAAATAACAATCACTATTAAAAAACCCAAATTTCGGTAAACAATTGGTAAAAATCGGTAAAAATATTGCATTCGGTAAAAATATTGCAAATTTTATCAAAAGATTGCGGAAATGCTGAATTTTGCCAATATGTCACTGAGAAATATCGGGGACTTTGGCAAATGGTCGCAAAAAATAAATAAAATCACAAATTTTGTCAAAGATCGTTGAAAAAAACGCGAATTTCGTCAAACGATCTTGGAAAAAAAGTCGTGAATTTTGTAAAATGATTGCTGAAAAAAACCCCGCGAATTTCAGTAAACAATCGAAAAAAATATTGCAAATTTCATCAAAAGATCGCGAAAATGCATGGCAAATTTCGTCAAAAAAGTGCAGAAGCATATGTCAAATTTTGCCAATCTGTCACTGAGAAATATCGGGAACTTCGACAAATGGCCCCGGAAAAGAAAAACATACATTTTATCACTTATCAGTGAAAAAAAAATCGCGAAAAAAATGCAAATTTCGTAAAACAATCTCGGGGGAGGGATCGTGCATTTTGTGAAACAATCGCTGAAAAAAAACGTGAATTTCAGTAAACAAAGAAAAATATTGCAAATTTCATCAAAAGATCGCAGAAAGGCATAGCAAAGTTTGTCTAAAGAGTGCACATTACGAATTTTGGCAATATGTCGCTGAGAAATATCAGGAACTTCGACAAATAGTCCCGGGAAAAAAAATCACAAATTTCGTCACAGATCGTTGAAAAAAAACGTGAATTTCATCAAACGATCTTGAAAATAACAACCACTATTAAAAAAGCACAAATTTCGGTAAACAATTGAAGAAAAATATTGCAAATTTCATCAAAAGATTGCGACAATGCACAGCAAAGTTTGTCTAAAGAGTGCAGATGCATATGACGAATTTGTCAATCTGTCGCTGAGAAATTTTGGGAACTTTGTCAAATGGCCGCATAAAAAAAAAATCACAAATTGTTGAAAAAAATCGCGGGAAAAAAATGCAAATTTCGTGAAATGATCTTGTAAAAACAATCGCTATAAAAATAAAATACAAATTTCGATAAACAGTCGAGGGAATAATTTGCAAATTTCATCAAAAGATCGCGGAAATGTATAGCGAATTTTAACAAAAGAGTACAGAAGCACACGCTGAATTTTGCCAATCTGTCACTTAGGAATATCGGGAACTTTGACAAATGGCGACAGGAAAAAAAATCACGATATCTTTTAATTGAATTACGCCTAAACTTCAAACCTTTACGCCTAGCACCACAGCTGCAGAAAATTCTCCAAGTGTTTGTGACAGATACTTCAGTGGCAGAAAATAATCTGCTGGTAAAATATTTTACAATTGAAGCATTAATTAATCAAACAATCACTTACCTGTGATGTCTTTTAGTTTTATATTAAGTAATAAAGAGCTAAACATAATTATAAAGCGAAATAATAAAGGTTTGATGGAAAAATAATCTGCAAAAGAGAAAAGAAAATCTGTGACGCCAGTCTCCCATCTTGAGTTTTCTTCTACTGGGCCTGGCACTATGAAAACATTCAGTAAAGTGCAAGATATGGTTTCATTACGATTTCTTATCAGTGGGCAAATGGAGAGAAAAGTTTAACAAAAGGAAAAGAACTGAAAATGGAAAATCCTGAGTGCGTAAAATAGTTATGATGTGCATTTTGTGACATGGAGTTTCATAAGAATCGCACATGAATGAACTCTTAATCTCCCAAGAACGGAAATTATTTACTGAATGTTTAAAAAAAAACATTCGATTCTTGGGGCGATTAAAAATGTTCTTAAATGAAATAAACAGAGTTCAATAACAAATCTTAATGAAAACATACATCTTACACTTTACTACAAAATGTACAACTCTACAGTTTATCGCAATATGTTGTAAAATATATGTTTTTATTGTGATTTCTTATGAAACTCATATTATATGAAGAAAAGTGGCTAAAAAAGATTAACAAAAGAAAAAAACCCAAATAATCTCATTCATTTCCCCTGAAGCCAAAAATTTTTTGTTTTTTCTCCATTCGTGGTTGACAAACAGGTATATTGTCATGAAACCATTTCAATTTGTAAGCATGACGTCAATAAAATCACCATTTTTTTTAAAATTTGGAGTTTCAGAAGAATCGCCCAAGAACGGACATGCAGTCAGATATAAAATATATGCTGTCATCGTCCAATAATAAATCAAAACATTGAACATAGCTGCCAACTTGTACGGATTTTTCCTACCACTAAAATTTAACAGAAATTTCTGCCTTATCTAATTGTCAAATTTTGCTGCAATTCGGTAATTGAATTAGGGAAATTTTTCTATTAAATTTTAGTGGTAGCAAAAATCCGTACAAGTTGGCAGCTATGCGTTGAAGATTTGTATATGAAGCAAACTGAGTTCAATAACAATTTTTAAAAAAAGGTAAACAAAAGAAAAACCCAAATAACTTCATTCATTTCCCCTGAAAAGAAATATTTGTTTTTTTTCCTATTCTTGGGCGATGATAACATACATCTCTTAATCACCCGAGAACGGAAATTATTTACTGCATTTTTCCATTTCATAGAAAGTACAATTCTCATCTTACATTTTACTATAAAATATACAGTTCTATTTTTGCTAAGAAATGAAAACATTCAGTGAAGCATTGTTTCAGCAAATTTGAAAAAAAAAATTACTTTAAGATCACAGAAAACAAAGTCAAGAAACATTATACTATTTCATTCTTGGGCGACTACGCTTATGTAAATAGAACGAATACAATTTAAAGTAACTTACGTAATTGTATTAGATCAGTTCTTAAAAAGCAATATAAAAAACATTATAAAATAATATCAATATGATTAAATCTTATAGTAACAACAACAAAAAAAAACATAAGAAATAAATTTCCCCTGAAAAGAAATATTTGTTTTTTTCCTATTCTTGGACGATGATAACATACATCTCTTAATCACCCGAGAACGGAAATTATTTACTGAATGTTTCCATTTCATAGAAAGTACAATTCTCATCTTACATTTTACTATAAAATATACAGTTCTATTTTTGCTAAGAAATGAAAACATTCAGTGAAGCATTGTTTCAGTAAATTTGAAAAAAAAAATTACTTTAAGATCCCAGAAAACAAAGTCAAGAAACATTATACTATTTCATTCTTGGGCGACTACGCTTATGTAAATAGAACGAATACAATTTAAAGTAACTTACGTAATTGTATTAGATCAGTTCTTAAAAAGCAATATAAAAAACATTATAAAATAATATCAATATGATTAAATCTTATAGTAACAAAAAAAAAAAAAAAAAAAAAAAAAAAAAAACATAAGAAATAAACAGTGCAATTTCTCGCTGGGAAATGCAGACGCTGTATCTCATATTTACCACCTGCTCTCATTGGCTGGCTTCTTCACTGCCGGGGATTGGCTTAGAGCTGTAAATAGCCTCTAACCCATAACGTTTTATTTTTTTTAATTGAAATTGAAATTTAAAAATCCGGCGCCGAAGTGCACTTTCCGGTAATAGAATCTACACATGATAAAAATTTCAGAGGCCTAGGTGTTATAATTTCGGCGCTTTCCTCGGTCAGGCAGGCAGGCAGGCAGGCATGCAGGTAGACAGACATCTCTTATTTTATATATATAGATTTTCGAATTTGAATATTCCTATCTATTTTATTACTTTTAAAATTTAAAAGTAATTAAACTCTGCAATTTTTAGTGCTTTATATATGTATCAGAAGCAACTTTTTAATAAATAAATACTTTTCCAGCTACCACTATATTTAAATAAAAATATTTATCACATACAAACCATATAAATCATCTACTGAATAATATGACAAATTTCTCTTTAAAATTTCTAGTATCCAATCTGAAGTGTGCGTTTAAAAAAAGAAAAATTACGGGAATGTAAGGTTAAAAGAAGCTTTTTTGATCTAATTTTGCTTAATTATTTGATATATATATATATATATATTTCTCTTTTTACACAAAGAATGTCCAGTTAAATATAATGATTAAGTAATATACGTTATATTTAAACACGCGTTTTTTAAAAGTAGTTATTAAAAAAGAAATTTTGACAAGATAGCCTCTCAAATAACATCTTCTATTCTCTGTATTTTTTCGCAGTTTATGCGTGCTAGAGGACACAGAGAGTATTTTATTTCGCCTCGCTTTTATAACTGACAATGCCTACAGAGTCAAGAAGGATTTCAAGGAGACGCAACGTAGCAAATTCGCCTGTCAAAATCAGTGCTATTGTCCAAGTTCGAATTTTAATACTGAAATAACGAAAAATGTACTACGAATTCATATGACGAATACGAGAGATTGAAGTTGTACTATTTGGAGTTCCTTCAGATTATGTTCCAGATATTTCATAACTAAAAGAATAAAATTAAATGACATAAAAATGAACGATTCCTTCTTTGAAAAAGAGATTTATTCTTCTTTCAATTTAACCCCTTAATTCTCGATCTCGGGATATTCACGGGTTGTGTCTTTTACCCTCTTTTTTATCATTTTACCTGTAATTAAATAAGGCGAATAATTCTTTTTCAAAAAACTTGTCCCAATAAGCGATTTGAATTTTTAGAACGTAATTTATTTCGAGCGTTAAGGGGTTAAACAAAAAATTTAAAAATGACATTTTATGTGACCTTATGGATAAAAAATACATTAGATATTAAACAAACTAGTATGAATGTGAAATGTCACCTTTTTTTCATTTATATTCTTTAAGCTCTTAAGCTGTATGTAGACATTATTAATTAATTATTTATCTAATTTTATTTTAAAATTTTCTTCCTAAAAAGAAACAAATGAAAATCTTACGTGGTAGAATTTTATCTATTTGTTCAGATATCAAAATGCCTTAAAACACACTAAAAGATAGTGCAGATGCATAAAAGTTTAAACAAATATTTTCAAGCACACTAAAAAAGATAGTGGAGATGTACAGAATATATATATATATATATATATAAACCTCAATATAACATGAGGCATCATCAGTTAATGCTGTTTATTATCTTCGTCACTAGCTTCTGGCGTTGAAGTTTTTCCCACCTTCTTACCCTATTGCTAACGCTGATTCCTAATTATTGATTTATTGTTTAACCTGCCCTGAAGGTGAAAATATTCTTAAAACTTTTATGCATCTGCACGATTTTTTTTTTGCGTGTATGTGTGTATTTGAAAGTCATTTTTTATAACTTTAATAGATCTGCACAATCTTATAATGTATTTCAAAGCATTGTGATGTCTGAATAAACAGTTAAAACAAGTGATTTTAGTGATTGATATTTGACATTATGCATGAAATATAAAAAAAAATCTTAGTGTGATCTTTTATGCAGTACCTACATAAACAAAAACTCCGTATTTGTTTAGAAAGTTACAGGATGTGTAGAAAAAAATTTCTGCAGAATTGCTCGCTCTGGATCATTCAGAGCGTGGACTAAAACTAGAATGCCGCTTTTTCAATGTTGAAAATTTAAAATACGTGAAAAATGGATTTTGTAAATCGCACCGACTTCCCCAACCGATTTCTTTGTCATTTCGAGATTATGTTCGTCCAGGGGGTCTACCATGATTTCTAAATTATTATTTTTAATAAACTAAGTCAAATAAGCTCTAACCGAAAAGACAAAATTTCATTTACGTAAACAGATTTGGGCCGCGACTTATATGCCGTAAATTATATTATTTCATGTTAGCTTGACTCGTAGAGTCTTAACCTTTTGTATCTTTGCTATTATTTTAAAACAAAAACTTTTCATGGTAGATTCCTTGTACGTATGTCAGCGCGAAAGCCTTGTAAAACTAGTGACGCTGTTTCATTTGTTTACATATAGAGATAGAGGTGTACCAAAACTTTTACTGTTTGACAATAGCAGGACTCCCAAATGGTCCGCCAACTGAATACCAATATTATTTTTGAAAAATTTTCTTTACAGATTTTTCTTAAAAACCGTCCCTGAACCACCTTTGAAAGTTAATTCTAGCGCAAACCTACCATAAAAATTTCTGTTAACCCCTTCCTGCATACTGTGACATATATGGCACATACTGAATTTACTCAAATTGTTTGATTCCCACCAGTTTTATAAAATAGTGAAATTAGCTATATTTTAGTATCGTTTTTACTGTCATTAAATAAGGTGAATATTTCTTTTTCATAAAAGTGGTTCCAATAAGCAATTTGAATTAATCAACCGTAATTTAATTCGAGCGTTAAGGGTTAAAATTTATTGGTATTCAGTTGGCGGACCATTTGGGAGCCCTGCAATAGTGATGGCAACGGTTAGCAATTTTTAAGTTACTCCGAGCCCTTTATTCATACCGAAAAAAAAAACATGCAAATTATTAGTAAATAAATTGTGCGTGTGTTATTTTTTAACACGATGCAGTTTAACCCTAGAACTACCGGAAATTTTACTCAAGTTTTATAAAAACATTCTACACCAGAATTTTTACTTAAAACTATTTAATTTGTTTATTTAACTTATTATTGTCTGATTTATACATTTAGTTTGTTTTGAAGAAATTTCTGGTTTGAATAAATATTTTGAATGTACATGTCGGGTCCAATGGACCCGTCTGGTAGACGGAAGGTTAAGGGTGTATAGAACAGACTTTTGTTGCTTGTTTCGATATATAACCCTAGTTATTTATGGAAGTATTCTATTACATCAATACTTTTAAATGCTCGAAATTCCCAAAGTATTTATCACTGAATCCCATATATCTGTCATCAAGAAGTTCATTACATTATTTTGGAACACTGGAGTCTTTTATTTCTCACCTATAATCACTGATCTATCGCAATAGGTACTGTAAAATGGATGTAATAATTCTTTTTTTGAATTATAGGGTGCATTAATATATAAACTACCATAGGCTTTCTTAAGCAACTCAACATTTTTGTGCGAAACATGTTTAGTGCGAAGAAAGTTTATGACAGCGGATTCTAGCAACACAAGTGTGTGCAAGAAAATTACTCGATTTATTTATGTATATGCATAAATTTACCTTTAATGTTTCGTATTCAACCCATAATTTTTAACGCTTCAAAAGTCACTTTTCTTTAACATTTAATATTAAAAATGTTCTTACTTTTTCAATAACATTTATATTTTTAGTTTTTTAAAAAGTCGAATAATGCATGCAAATCGGAAACATCTGGCTTAATTTATTGCCCAGAAAACATTTTTATGTCTTACAAGGGCAGTTACTCAATCCGTTTGTATGAAAATGAATGATATTGTTACAAATAGGCAGTACTCATCGAGTTTTTAAGCAGTTCATTGCCTTTATATCTCACATTCTATCAGGACAAACACAATATCTAAATTACAAGAAAGTTTATAGAAGCCAATGGTTATTTAGGGTGTTTATTGAAATCTGTTAGAACAAAACTTCATAACATACTATGAAACGAAAGTGGAAGGCTTCATCTTCATATATTATTATTATTTACTGTTTTTATGTGATTATCACATATAATTATTATTATTACTATTATCTCACACCTTAATTTTTTATCAGAAACATGGTGTTCAAATGGAAATGACACTGTTGAGGTAACCACAAATTCGACAGAAAGCTACAAGGTATGTTTGTATTTCTCACGGCCAATTATCTGTACGAGGTGTATTTGATAAATGGCTATAGCTCTAAGTTGAGATCATTCTACTATAGGGTTGCTGGGTGTCGAGCGTAAATCGGGGCTCAAAATGCTCTGTACCACCATTATTTTAAATTAATTTTCTTCGCCTTATTTAATGACAGAAGTATCTGCGATTAAAAATGGCGTAATAAAGTGTAATAGATTAGCGATGTTCAGAGCATTTGTACCCCTTTTTACGCAGGACACCTTGCAACACTATTCTAAGAGATCCTAACCCGTCCTAATGGAATGGTCAATGGAAACCACGGAAATCTCGGAAAAATTAGGTCAACGAGCACAACATGAATTCGAACCCAGCATCTTCCGCGTACCTGCTTTGACAGTGAAATCTCTCAGTCGTTGGTGGACTAGAAAGTTACATAGAACTAATTTGACATATTACCCACTATGAACGAGAATTTTTTAAATTCAAAAATCATCATTACATTGACTTAGGGGGAGGTTTAAATTTTACAGAAAATGAACTATCATATTGTTATTTTTTTATGTTTTTAGTCCCTTTATATTAAAATCGTACATTGAAAGGTACTTACTGTTGCATAAACCAGAGTAACCTATCTAGGAAACCAATTTAAAAGTAGAAGTTTTTATTTTCTAAAATGTTCGTTTGTAGATTTCGGAAGCAGTCAATCATTTCATCATTTTACGAACAGAATTTTTCTGTGCCGGAAAGGAATAAAATACACATTTCACAAAAGGAGACGCTAAGTAATGTATTAAAATATGACAGTGTCAAAAACAACCTAAGAAACGCTCTTATTTCGACTTCTCCCGTGAATTTGTGAAATAAATATACAAAATATATCGCAAAATAATCAAAATACACACGAGTGTGTGTATTTTTTGCATTATTATCATACTAAAAATAATCTTTGCCTTGTAATATTTGTTATTTTAGGAAATTTAAGTTGTTCCCACGAATATCCCAATTAAAATAAATTTTGTGTGGCTTAAATTCTTAAAAATATTCTTTAGCAAAATTTGAAAATCTTTTTTCTTATAGTTCTTCGTGTGGTATTTAATGATCTATGAATAAACATTAAGATAATATCATAAGCTTATATTTAAGTTTGTCTTTGAATTTTGATAAATCTTTTAATCCTTTATTTGTAAAATTACTTTATTCGATTTATTCCTTTTTATAATGACATAAGTAAAAACATAAAACACTTCCTATTTCGGTAAACATTAGAATTTGTAGTTTTAAGATTTTGTTTTGTACCTGTTAACCCTTTATCTACTGACAGTACTTGTAAGTACCACTTACTTTAAACATTTATCCTATAGTGAATATTACTAATATTCTAATGGTACTTTGCAAAGCACACTTTTAACACTAGAACGCCCAAAAGGGGCCGTTTCGACTCCGACCAAATGATTAAATGTCGATTCGAACCAGAAATTTCTTTATAAAATATGTTAAATAAAAAACACTTAAAAATTAGTTAACCCTCTGTCTACCAGAAGGGTCCAATGGACCCGACATGTATATTCAAAATATCTATTCAAACCAGAAAATTTCTTCAAAACAAACTAAATGTATAAATCAGACAATAATAAGTTAAATAAACAAATTAAATAGTTTTAAGTAAAAATTCTGGTGTAGAATGTTTTTATAAAACTTGAGTAAAATTTCCGGTAGTTCTAGGGTTAAATAAATAAGTTAAATAGTTTAAAGTAAAAAATCCATTTTAATTGGATATAAATTTTAATAATTAATATTCCATTGGCGTTCTAGTGTTAAGTCCACTTTTTTATGGTAAATGGCAGCAATAGTTCTAGGTTCGTTAATTTAGCGAAGAAGGAGGCTATCTTTGAAACAGTCAATGTGTTTTGTGCCTACATTTTGCAGAGATTGTCACGCTTGGCTTTTCATTGCTGCAAACATAGCAAAGGACATAAGTACTGGAGAAAATTTCCATTTCAACATCCCAAAGCTGTTATTCAGCTTTGCTACGTGAGGGAATATAAAACAGCCAAGATTCGAATAATTATTAAATAAGAGTGTCATAATAATCGCAACATATTTTCTGGTATAAATAATTTTAATTAAAAATACACGCATACAGAATTGAAATATTATTTTCGAATCATTCTAGTAAACTACTAAGTACCGTCACCTGTAACATTCAAGCATTGACTTTTTTCAACTATTTTAATATGATTGCAATATCTACAATAATTTAAAACATCTAAAAGCACATATCTTTATCGTGATATGACGTTATATTTGCATGTGAGAAAAAAATCATTAAAAATATCCCACGCACAGTGGTGTATTTGAAGATTACTCCTGGACAAAATTATTTTTCATGGTTTTTAGAGTTAAAATCATTGTTATTGACTTACTATTACTAAATGCACTTAATTAAGGTTATATAAACTTTAATATACAAAAATCTGCAAAAGCAAATTGCATTTTAACTGTCTGAAGGGGCGGTGCTATATTGCATATACGGCTGATTCCATGTAAACTTGTCATGTCTTTCACACAGCTGAAAATTGCTCTGCTTGTTGGCTACCAGTATTTTAGAACGGAAAAATCCAATAAAAAAAATATTTTATCGCAGATATCTCACCAATTGAATAACGCGAAGCAAACCTTTCGAAAATAATGGTGGCCAACAAGCATAGCGATTTTCAGCTGTGTGACAGACCTGACAAGTTTTCATGGAATTAGCCATACCACTTAATTTTAGTTTCGAACTGCCAGATCGCGCACAGACTATTTAAAATGTAATTTACCTTTGTAACGCATGTAAAAAAAAAAAATTATAATTTTCAAATCACCTTGTTCATAAATACTGGTTATTTTAAATATTTCATCATCAACGATTTTGCTTTGGCCTAAAGAGGTTAAAACTAAAACCTGATAGCTTTTAAAGACAAATACAAAAAAAGCGGGCAATTTAATTAACTAGTTAAAAAGCAATTAAAAATCACTTTAAAATATCATTAATCGTTTCGAACTTGCTTAGTACCAGAAAGAGGGGGAATTTTACTCAAATGTTATATAAAATATTTCGCACCAGAATTTTTATTTTAAATTAATAACTTATCTATTTAACTAGTTTTTTTTTCCTTTTTTACCTTTAATACTAGGTTTATATAAAAAAAAAATTCTGGTTAGAACCGCAATGTATTCAATTAGTAGCGGTCAAAATGACCGCTCGCCGTCTTTATAGTGTTAAAGTTCCTCTTCAGTAATGTAAATAAAGACAAATTCACGAGCGATAACATAATTCAACTTGCAGTTTAAAGCATGTGCTATAAACAATTAAACACGAAGGTGAGTATTTGAGTCAGGTTAAAATGCTATATTTAGGAGGAAGTGAACTAGCTTAATTGAGTGAAATTTGTAGCCGTTCTAGTAAACCATGCCTCCAGGAAAATACGGCTTTTGTATACGTTGCAATTTTATTTCATAACCCATCTTAAAATCTGAAAAATTATCCGTTTCTATGGAGTGGAATTTTAGAGTTTAAGTTTCTTGAATTAAAGGCATTTCGGTGTTCTGTTAATCATGTCTCCAAGATACGGCTAGCCTCTCAAATATACATACCATTGCACTGTTTATATGGAATGCCATATAGTATTACTTTCTGTTGATATAGCACTTCTTATAAAACATGCTTGACCGACAGTTGTTTCTTAGCGTAATTCTGTATTCAAACGAGAATACTTCAACATTAATTTTTATACCGTTAAATCAAGACAATTCCGTAATTAATAAAGCAAAGAACACTATTAAAAATATTTTTCATAAGAAAACGCGCAAAATTACTTGCGACTTAACTTACTTGTAAAAACTTACTTAAAAAAACTTACTTGTTTCTAAAAGAACTTTCAAAGATCTTGAAAGGTGGAAGATTGAGATAAGATTTCTTCCAAATGTTTCAATAGAGTTCTCTGATTTGAAACAAGTTTTAAATCCAACTGATTTCTTAAGATTACTTTCAGCCATTCAAATCGAATTTTCGCAAGTTCACTAGCTAAATTTAAAAGAAAAAGTAGCCAAACGATTCATTTAAGAAAAAAAAAAAAGAAAGCTAAAATTTCACTTTTACTGAGCTCTTTCGATAAAAGGAAGGGATTTTACGTCTTTCAAATGAGATTTTATTTGAATAAAAAGTGCATAAAGCAAAGTAAAAATTATTTGTTTTAAACAGTAAATGACAGTATTCTTTTGGATCAACTAGTTTTTTTAATTAAAAATATGTTGTTTAAAGAATTGGAAAAATTATCTTTTATGTTGAATCTGAATACGAAAGTAGAAAAGAAAATCTAACTTCTGTTCTTGTGACAAGATCATCTGAAAAAGAAAGGCAGACCAAGAGATGAATGTAAAAAATAACTTTTTAATGATATGTTATAAATTTTGACCTTTCAACTTATTAAACAGTAAAGCATTTGATGGAAAAATTTTATGAAATTATTTACTGTGAGTAAGGTTTATAAATTTTTATTTTATCATTAAAAGCTTTTAATGTTGGCAGTAATTATTACTATTTAATTTTAATCAAAATATGTGCTATAACTTTTGAATAAAATGTTTCTTTTATAATTTATGCGAAAAATTTTTAAAAGGCGTGTATTAAATTATCAAGTGAAAATGTTTAAAAATTCTTGAGAGTATTCTACGTTGCAAAATTAGAATTATTTCACTTGGAAAAGTTAAAAACGTTATAAAGTGCCATATTTCTAAACATTACTATTACAGACTTCAAAAATTGAAATACGGATAAAAAACTTATGTAATAAAACATAAACGTCTAAATATACGATTAATTTAGAACCTCTATTTATAATTAACCTCTGTTTAAGCTTATTTTATGAGTAAAATTTTTGAGTTCATTTTAATTTTACTTTTCATTTGCTATGTTAATGAAATGTTATGTAAAAAGTAAATACGCGCATATCTAACTAAACATTGTCCATGATTGCATATATCAGGGGTGGCCAACTGTGGCACGCGCCACACCACTAAAATTTTATAGTAATCATTGCCTTATCTAATCATTGAATCTCTGCGATTCACGAAGTCGACCTTTTCTGTAAAAGTTTAGTGGTGTTCGCCGTGCCACAGTTGGCCACCCCTGGGATATATGAATCAATTAAAATTTAACCTCTAGACAAGTCGGATATGCCAATCCGAAAACTTTCTTCTGTCTCACACATGTTAATACTTCCAAATTCGCTGCCACAGTACGAGAATTAAATGAAAATATATTCCCATCATGAAGATTCTCTAAAGGTAGAGATACATTCAGTCAGAAACAACTAAAATTCTGCAATGTTTCGTTTCTTTTGCACTTTTACATTAATTTCACAAATATTTTCTAGAAGACATAATTAAACTTAATCGAATATTATAGTGGTGTTCTGAAGTGACAGAGGAAGGTAGGTTATGATTACCGCTATTTCAGAATAGTCGTCTATTAAATCCGCTTTATTTAAATGCAGATTTCCGAGAATAAAAATTTGAATATTACCATGCAAAAAGAGTGTTGTCATACATTAAAACAGCCTGTAGCCTGTAATACACTATATATCCATTAATCACCGGACACATTCAATTTTAAGAGATTTTGTCAATTATTTAATGATATACTGGTCGGATTTTTCACAAACTTCAGGATTATGAAGAATATGTTAGACATCATATTTAACAACGGCGATTTCATCAGAAGGACAATTAATGTGCCAACAAAAAATCAAAGTGTAATAATATTTGAGATCACCATGTAAAATAAAATGCACGAAATGATCTATCGCTATAGCTAACGAATATAAAGATTTTATACGATATACGAATTCATTTGTGTAAGTATTGCACATATATTCATGGAGATATATCGATTTTGTTTAAAGTTCAAAAAAATTCTTGCATGTTCTTTGGAAATCATGCAGGGTTTTCTAACAAATGTAACTTCATTTTAAGAAAGTTTTATAAAATGTAGTGGAATTGGAATGCAAATATATTAAACATTTGGTGAATTATGAGAAGTTGTATGAAATATATTTTTTTTATGTGCGCATGCACACACGAAGAAAATTTTTTTTTCATGATTTAATAGTGAACAACTCATAAAAATAAGTTCAGTCCAATATTGTGAATATTCAGAAAGATATCGGCTGTAGAGTGATCAGATTTTTAGTTCTTCTCTAAAATCTGCTGCATTATTCGTATAGTACCTTCCACAAATTGCCATTTTTTATTAACTGACATGCAGAATAAGAGTTTGTACTTAATGAATGTCAATTGAATGAATCAATTAATGAATGAATTGAAATGTTTAGACGAAATGCCGAGATTTCGATACTTCTTTTTTTCTTTGCACAGGCTCGTTCTAGTGGCTTTGAAATAAGAACTAAAGCATCAATAAGAAGTGAAAAATTTAAAAAAAGATTAAAATTAAAAATGACAATTTACGGAAACCCCTTATCATTTAGTTGTTTTTAGAGAACAACTAAACATCAGCTCACTCATCGCCGATATCTTTCTGAATTTTCACGATATTTAACTGACTTTTTGAGTTTCGCCATGGAGTTGTCTATTAAATCATGAAAAATAAGGATTCGTTATCGTGCGCGCATGCGCAGGTACAAAATATTTCATACGGCTGTTCATATTTCATGAAATGTTTAGTATATTTACATTCCAATTGCACTATATTATTTCTGATACATTTTGTCAAATTTTCTGAGTCTGGCGTTAAATTTGGTGGAAAACCCTGCATGATATAAACAAAAAAACATACAAGAATTTTTGAACCTCCGAAAGAATCCATATATCTCCTTGAATATACGTGATATACTTACACAAATGAATATACATACTGTACAATATCCACATATGCTATAGTGATAGATCATTTCGTTCATTTTATTTTACAGGGTGATCCCAAATGTTATTATTTTTCTTTCACTTCTTGTTGGGCCCCTAATTGTTCTTCTGATCAAAACTCTGTTGATAAATATGAAGTCAAAAATATTCTTCATAAACCTGAATTTCCAGAAAAATCCGTCAAGTATATATTTAAATATCCGACAAAATGTCTAAACTTGAAAGTGTCTGGTGACTAATGGCTATAAAGTGTATATCCAGGTCCAGATTAACAAATGAGCACATCGGACATAGACCTAGTGCAAGGAGTACAACTATTTTCGAATATTAATCGTCGTCTTTCTTATTTGCATAATTTATGTTACAAATAAGGCAACAATTACTAATTGGAAATAATTTGATTGATTGACCTGAACTAGTTTGGATGATTTTGGGGCCTGATCGTATCCAAAATGTTGATATTGATTTATATAAAAGTACACATTTTATGCACATGATTTGTTATTTTGGAACATGCTGCTATAGCGAACCATAACAAGGCTCTTAAATTTCGTTGCATTACATAATTATATATGAAAGGTAAAGCGTGGCTGCACAGAAAAAAGTAAATGAAATTATAAAATAGATTCTACTGTATTGGAAGAGTCTTGGATTCAAGTTTCAGAAAGGATGACATAACTTTACCTTTTCCATTCTATTAAAATCCATTTGATTGAAGTAAAAACATGTTAAAAATCCTAACTGCCATCATTTCAATACATTCATTTTTAATTTCGAAATAATTTGAACGCTTTTTATAATTTAATTAAAAAAATAATAATAAAATGCTTAGCAGGCAGAATTTTCAATCTGTTCAATAAAAAAGTATAAAACAGAAATAATTATTCGACTTTTTCCCTTATGAATTGAGTATATTTTAAATGCATATTCGTTTCTTAAAACCTTTAAGCTAATATTGCTTAGTTAATTTCTTTTTAAAGTCTTTCTAAAAGGAATGCGAAATATTTTATGAATATATTAAAGTAAGATAAAAAATAGATTGCTTAATTTCGACAAAAGAATATTTTTAAAAACCAGTTTGATCTTTAACAGGGTATGAATTTTAACAAAGTATTATCTCTAAATGGGTTGGGTTGATTTTTGACGGCAGATCACTCAAGGGATATAGGGCCATGGGGGGTGGGGGGTGCCCTCCTTGGGGGTCTTTCTAAGGGAATCTAACCCGTATTAAAGCATGGAAATCCAAGGTTCGAATAAAACCACGAAAGCGCCAAACGGTTAGGCCGACGGGCGCGATTGGGTTCGAACCCAGCACCACCCGTCTACCAGCTTCGAGAGCAGAAACTCTCGGCCACTGGTGGGACTTATCGATAAAATAGGTTTAGTTTTTTCAGCGCATTTCAATTAGATGAACATTTATAACATGTACAATAAAAATCACATATTTTCATTGCTATAAAGCTTGCTGAAGTTGTATGATGTCATTAAAATCAATTACACATAAATGCTAATGCAGAAATTTTATACTTAAACATAAGCAAAACATAAACAAAGGCAAATGTTTCTATTAACTCAAACTTCGGTCAAAGAGTTGTCAGTAATTTTGCTAGGTACTTTTTAGTCAATTAAACGGCAGTATTTGTGATTAAATAACATGAAGAATAGTGTACAAAATTACTTCTAGGTCTGTCGGTTGACGTTTCCGGAACCATTATTTAAAAATCAGTAATCAATGCTGAACAACATATCCAAAATCAGACAAAATCGAATAACGGGAATACCCCTGAAAGGGAACTTTTTAAACCTCAAGCTGTCAAAAATGAATAATAATCTATAACGATGAAGCTATAGTACTTAAGAAAAAAGGTTTTGTGTCTGTGTGTTTGTGTGCTATTCTGTGAAGAGACCGTTGGCCAAACAGCTACAAAATTTGACTGGTAGATACAGTATTCTAAAGTTGTGTACCTGGTAGCCGGTGTTTTTTTTATTGATTTTTATTTTTTTACAATTCATCGGTATATTAATTGATATCGTGAAATGACAAAATTTCTTCATTAAGGGGATTAGCCCGCGCACCTCTGTTGTTCCGCGGTTGTTCACACAGACAAAAGCGGAGCGTTTTCTGTGCATTTTGAAATCTCGTTCCCTGTCAGTTTTAAATTTTTGATTTTTCAGCAATTTCAACCTTTCGCACCCGCTCCAATTCGAAAGCACAAAAAAAACATAAAAAACACTTATAAATTCCTTCGAGCTAGCAACATTGATCTGGTATGGTGAAATAAATCTTTTGTGTCATATAAATACAGAGGTCGTACTTGTCCTGAAATTTCAAGACCAGGAAATAATTCGGTACCAGTATTTTCTTATAGAAAATCTCTTTTTAATTAAGGCGAAATTTCTCGCGATTTTTGCTATGTACATTAGGGAAAAAACCGAAAATCGGAAAAATATAATACCGTGCTAAAGTTGTGTATACTCCTCAGTAATAAAAATGCGCAATTTTTTCGAGATCAAGTTTTATCTTCCTTTGCCCCTGGGTCCCCAAATTTTTGCGAAATTCGTGAAAAAGGCCTTGTACAACTTACAAATCGAAATAAGCATAAAGTTGGAAAATAAAAATGTCACAAGACAGAAAATTTCTGTTGGATACATAATAATATGCCTGCACAGTTTTTTTGAAATCAAGTTTTATCTTCTGGTCCCCCCCCCCCCCCCCCGGTTTTCGCGAAATTTGTCATAAATGCCTTTTAAAACATATAAAATCGAAATATACATAAAGTTGGGAAATAAAAGTGTCATACTGCAGGAAAAGTTGCGTATAGTATGTAGTAATATGTCTGCACAGTTCTTTCGAAATCACATAATATCTTCTAGGGCCCCGGCCATTCGAAATTTAAAAACAAATACCAAAATATTTCACTTTTTTGTTGTAGATGTATAATAGAATGCATCATACAAGAAGCATGAATGCGATACAAACATTTTATCTGTGAAAAGTACACAGACAATTAAAGTTCAAAAACGAAAAACAAACATTTAAATCTGCTAAAAGTGTTAAAAAAATCTAAGTTAAATCAAATCTGTTCGTGCTCTTCAATACAAAAATCAAAATATTAGAAATGTTTCGGCCTGGTGTTTATTGTTCGTTCTGTTAGAGTTTTGTAATCTTAAAATATGACTTAGTCTCAAAATGTGGCATAAAGGCTCTTGGCCATTGCCTGTAAAAGAGCTGCCATTGCGGCATTTGCTTCAACAGCTAGACAGCTGCAGCAGTGGACCATATAGTTATAGTGAGCCGATTGGGAAAATGTTAGACACATGTGAATACCTTCCCATCATTTCTTTCCAAACTGTCAACGTTAATTATAACTTCGAAACAGTTATTGACGATCTCTGTACCGATCAAAAATACCTGAAGGTATGGATACTATCTGTTAAGAAATGCAGTTGTTTGGAAGATCTTGCAAATAGATTTTCTGGATTGACTTTTACACAGGAGATGGTTTACTACCGCCAACAGAATTTTGACTATGTAACAACTCCGGATCGAACGCCAAATCTGAAATTATTGACTGAGTTTGTAGTCAAGGTGTAGGCATGTGTATGTTATGCAATTAAGTGCAATCCATCTTGGAGAAATTGTTCATTTATCCAGGGATATGCCCCAGGCAGTTAAAGTTGTCAATGACCCAGTAAATCAGCGCAATGCCTTTTTTTGCCCAGCCGGAAAACCTGCTGATTGCCATGGTAACTGATTATCGGAAACACATCCGCAAGCTATGATTTCGTGGAGTCCTTAAAGTGCGAAGTGTAAACACTAGTGGAGAAGTCAGGCAGTTCCAAGCTCCTGCAATCAATTTTAGCGCAGCAAATTATATTCATCTCATTCAGTAGGATAAGGTAAAAGTTACGGAACCACTTATTTTGACTAATACCGCGTGAGCAAAAAGTCCGTATAAATTTTAAAAATTCATAAAAACCGAAAAAATAACCGAAATGAAAAACTGTTTGCAGAATTAGCATCTATAGGTCACGGGATTTTTTTAAAGACAGAAATAAAAAATAACTCAAAAAACAGCCGATAGATGGCGCTGGTTCGTGCGATTTTGGTGGAAATAGGCAAATGAAACGGTTATAAGAACTTGTGCTCGTAATCCAGAGCTAGTTCACCGTTGTGAGCCGTGTACTTGATCAAGGATGCTAAGTATGAAGGATAAAGCTTTGTTGGTGAAGTTATTTTACGTGGACAATTTCTGGATTACGAGCGCAAGTACTTATAACCGTTTCATTTGCATATTTCCACCAAAATCACACGAACCAGCGCCATCTGTCGGCTGTTTTTGAGTTATTTTTTATTTCTGTCTTAAAAAAAATCCCGTGACCTATAGATGCTAATTCTGCAAACAGTTTTCATTTCGGTTATTTTTTCGGTTTTTATGAATTTTTAAAGTTTATATGGACTTTTTGCTCACCCGGTATTTCATACGATGATTTAAAGATGTACATTGAGAAACGTGATCGTGAAGTTATCATTTCATTTGCTGAGTTTCCATGCAGCAATCAAAGTGTAGAAAGGTGTGTCAAAGTGGTCACTGAAGCTACCGCAACAGTTTGTGGTGCAAGCAAATGGGGTGGGTTATAAGATCTCGATTACAATTAAGAGCAATTATGTCATGCTTTGAAACAAAGTCAGATTTTAAGGTTACAAAACTCCAACAGGACTAACAATAAACACTAAGCCGAAAGATTTCGAATATTTAGATTTTTGTTTTGAAGAGGACGAACTGGTTTAATTGAATGTTGAATTTTCTGGACAATTTTAACAAAATTAAATGTTTTTTTTTTTATTCTTGAATTTTAAATGTTTGCGTACTTTTCACAGATAAAATGTTTGTATTACACTCTTGCTTCTTAGGTGATACATTCTATTATACATGTACAACAGATAAAAGCGAATTTGCGGCAATTTTTCGGAATTTCGAATGACCGGGGCCACGGCAGATATAATACGATTTCAAAAAAAATTGTACAAGCATATTACAACATACTATACGCCACTTTTCACGACCACGAGTTTATGTTTATTTCCAAATTTATTTCGCTTTATAAAATGGCATTTTTGACGAATTTTGCAAAATTTTTAGGGGGTCGGGGGCAGCGGAAGATAAAATTTAATTAAAAAAAAACTGTGCAGACATATTGCTACGTACCATACACAACTTTTATGAGGCATGACATTTTTATTTCCTAAATTTATGTTTATTTCGATTTATAAGTTGCAGAAGGGCTGCTGAGATATAGTCAAATATCCTAAAATTTTCCACCCCCCTTAGGGAGAAATATTCAAAAATAGCTAAAATATATGTTTCCCTATTTTTTAGTAGCTTTATTGTCAGAAATTTCAGGCTTTTACCTAAAACTGCTGCTGAATTATGGCCAAATGTTCTAAAACTTTCGATCCTCCCTTTTTACCCCCTTAGGGGTAATTTCTAATGTCGCTGAAATACTTGTTTGATTACTCTTTTAGTAGATTTTTTGTCTGGAATTTCACGCTCACACCTATAACGGCTGCAAAGATATGGCCAATTGTTCTAAAATTTCAGACCCACCCCCCCTTAATAACCTTAAAGAATAATTTTTAAAAATTGCTAAATTACATGATTAACTATTTTTTTTGGTATATTTGTTTTCTACAATTTCACGTTCCTAACTAAAACGGCTGCTGAGATAAGGACAAATATTTCAAATTTCCACCCCCACGCCCCTTTAAACCCCTTCGGGGATAAATTTCTAAAGTCTCTAAAATATATGATTAATTACTTTTTTAGTAAAATTTCACGCACCTACCTAAAACGTCTGCTGGCTTATGTCCAAATGTTCTAAAATTTTCCACCATCTTTAACCCCTTAGGGGAGATCTCTAAAATGGCTAAAATACTTGTTTAATTATTCTTTTAGTAGATTTATTTTCTGGAATTTCCTACATAAAACGGCTGCTAAGGTATGGGCAAATGGGCTAAAATTTTCAACACCCTTTAAACCGTTAAGTGGGAGGGAATGTCTAAAATCTTTGAAATACTGTTATTTATTTAGTAGATTTATTTTCAGGAATTTGACCCTCGTACCTAAAACGGCTTCCGAGATGTGCCAGATGTTCTAAACGGTTCGACCCCCACCCTTTCACCCCTTAGGGTGGATTTCTAAAATCGATGAAATGCATGTTTATTTTTTTATTAGATTTATGTTCTGGAATTTTACGCTCCTACGTAAAAAAGCTGCTGATATATGCCAAATGTTCTAAAATTTTCGACCCCACCCCCTTTCAACCCCCTCAGTGGGTGATTTTGTAAAATCGCTGAAACATGTGTTTAAATGTTTTTTAGTAGATTTATTTTCTGGAATTTCCCGCTCCTTCTTAAATCAGCTGCTGAGATATTCCAAATGTTCTAAAATTTTTGTCTCCCCATTTTATCTCCCTTAAGGGGTATTTTGTAAAATCGCTGAAATACGTATTTAATTATTATTATTTTTTTTCTTTTTGTAGATTTATTTCCTAGAATTCCACGCTCATATCTAAAATGGATGCTGAGATATCCCAAATGTGCTAAAATGTTTTACCCTCCCTTTTAAACCCCTTAGGGGGTCAATTTTCAAAAATCCTTTCATATTACTGCTCTAGGTCATAACAGCAATTTATTGTCCAAATTTCGTAATCCTAACTTTAGTCATTTCCAGTCTGCTTTGATGAGTTACTAAGTCAGTCATTCAGGAGTCTCTCTTTTTATAAAAATAATATAGATTTGTTTTCTTATGGATTTATACAAATAGGAGTTCCATTTTTTATTTTAAATATCCCTGCATAGCTTGTTAAATTACTTTAGGGGACTAAATTTCATTTATTTTCTAACCTTTATGGAATAAATTAATATAGTATTTTTTGTTATAGTTCGATTCTTGAATTTCTTATATTTATCTGAATTTGATTAGACTATGTGAAATGTGCCGACATTAAGGGTTATTAACCCCTTAACTGTCGCATTAAATTACGCTTTAAAAATTCAAAGTGCTTATTGCTACCATTAAAAAAAAAAAGAAAAAAAAAGAAAAAAGAAAGAAAAGAAATATTTACCTTATTTAATGACAAGTAAAATGATACCAGAATAAAGCCAATTACACTTTTTTATAAAATTGGCGGAAATGAAACAATCTAAATAAAACAGACTGCCCGGGAATACCACGGGATCGAAAATTAAAGGGTTAAATGTGCAGTTTATGAATTATATGTGAAGTAAATGTGCTTTAATTGCTAGGATTTGTTTTTTCTCCTTTCTTATTCGAAATTTCTAATAAATATTGCCGGCACAATTTTTTGGCGCAATCTAGCGTGAATTTATAAATGAAAGAATTAAATTTTTTCACTGATTTAATAAAAAGAAATGATTCAATTGGTTTCCATATCTATGGAAATTGAAGATTTATGTTTATTTATTTATGTTCTTATGGATTTATATAAATGTGACTCCCATTTTTTTTTTTAATTTCAAATAACTTTTCTTAGATAAATAATTTTTAAAAATGCTAAATTTATATAAAAAAATACGTTTTTTAAATTTTTAAACGTAGAAATTAACTTTATCGATCTTTATACGAAAATCAATATTCTTCTCAAGATTTATTAAACGGCTTTTACAAAAAGTTTTTGAAGTTTTTTTTATGATAATGTAGTGCATCTTTTTTTCTTTTGGTGTGATAATGAACATGATATTGATAAACATTTATATCAGTCTATTCATAAAAGTAATTGTTTAGGTAAACGCGTTAAGTAAATATTTATAATATCCAGAAGCAGAAAGTATGATTTTTTCTAAAGCATTGAAATAACATTTATTCAAAAACAAAGTTTACTTTAGAAAGTATGTGTCATTTGTTTGCATTAGCCTCTTAATTCTCGTGCCCGTAACTTTCACAGTCAGTGTAGAGTACTTTTTTTTTTTTTAATTTCGACGGTTTGATTCCACCATTTTTTTTAAAATATGGTAATCGACTTTATCCTTGCATCATTTTATCTCCCAATAAATAAGGTGAATATTTCTGCTTCAAAAAATTGGTGCAATCATACAGACTGAATTTAAAAAAAGTAACCTACAATTATTGGGCGCGAGGTTTAATGAGTTAATTATTAAAATGTAACATTTATTTTTCCCATTATTAGTAAGTCAAATTACACTCTCACAAATGCCAACATGTAGCCCCTTTTTTCACCCCTAAAGTTTAATCATAATTTTTTATTCATTTATCATCCAAAGCTACAGTTAATTAAAAAGATATTTTATTAAATTTTAATAGAAACAAAAAATGTAAAAGTTACGCTATGCTTTATTGTGTGATGCGCTGAGTTTTTGTATGCACAGAATGAAGTAATATGTCACTGATTTTAATATAAAACCTTTGATATTTACTCCTTCTTTAAGTTTAACAATTTGGAAATTGCACGTCAAACGCGGCAAATGGGGTGCGTTCGTACTATAACTAGTTTTATAAATATTTTTTGCACCGCATATTGTGCTGAATGTACATTTTAGTGAACATTATAAGTGCATATGAATTTCATTCTGTTCGAAAGGCTGTGACATTACTAAAATGCACTTGACATAATTTTTTTCCCATTGGACGTAATGTAACGAAAAATTTTGACTGTCCCTGTAATTAAACTATACATCCAATTTTCATAAAATTTAAAATGACTCGACAAAATTTTACAAAAATTATCTATTTAAAATTTCAGATATTCGGTTGGGTAGTTTTTGCTCTGTTATTTGCGGACGGACAGACTGACGGACTGAACGATCACTATAGGTGCTATGTATTTATATAATTACGAACGCACCTGAAAATAGACGTATTTATATAATTACGACCGCACCTAAAAATCGCAGTCGTAATACAGGTGGACATTTTTCACTACCGTGCTAATTTTGAGAATAACTTTTCAATATTTATTACCGTTAAAAGAGCATAGCCCGAATAAGCTTCGACAACATGCCTTTTCAACCTGTTTTCTTCATATTTTTCATAGATATATCTGCCTATCTGACAGTAAATGTACCGATTTATCAATATTGATGTTTTATTAGATAAAAATATTTTTCTCAAAAACTACTGCACCGAATTTTGTGCCATTATCATACGATTTAGAGATACTACAGAAGCATAATTCGGAATTTTTGTATAATTTTTTGCCAATCAAAACTATGTAAAAAAAGTTAATAAAGCTTATATATTTACACAAAAGTCACCCTTTTTTCCATGACAAAAATACCTCTTGTGTACCGGTTTAACCTCTTCGATTCCCGGGTACTCATACGGGGACATCTGTTCTTTTCCTTATAAAAACCAAAATGTCCTATTTTTTTTACATTTTCACATCACTTCTTAATAGCTGAATGTTTTTTTGCATTGAAAGCAAACGAACAACTGACAGCATCTAAGCTGATTCCCACATAAAATAAATGTTATTTTCATCTGAGTTTGCCAAAATACCTGAAAATGACCAAAAGACAATATGATCAAGAAAGTGAGAAATTTTCATATTTAATTAAATCTTTTTCAATAAAAATTTTTGAGGATTTGTGGACTATTTACTTGTTTAAAGCTCTTAAATTTGTGATTGCGTTAATTTAGTTAGGTTAATAGTTAGTAAGGTTAGTAGGTTTAGTTAGGTAATTAGGTTAATTTGCGTTAGGTTAATGGTTATTAAATTGATATTTTTAAGGGGTTTTGTAGTTTTTGATCCATATTTTTGGATCTAAATTACTAAGCGCCTTAGTCAATTTCAGAAAAGATATTTTTTCTGTCATTTACGATGTCATTTTGTTTGGGAAAAACCAATGAATAAGCATTTGTATTATTATTTTAACTTCGGAACTGAAGAGGCTATTATATATAAATTACGGAAATGTGTTATGGTATAATACTTAAGTATTTACAACTACGCATACTGGAAAGTATAAAAATCATATGAAGGAGGTATTGAGGCGGAGTTACACAAATTGGACATTCGGAGGATTTTTCGAATGAAGTGAGCCGACAATACGTTAACTGCTATATTTAAATTTAAATAAATATATATATTGCACCATTCTCAAAATTGTCAATAATGCTTTGATGTCGATAAATAACGTTGGTTTCAAAAATTTCAAGGTGCGATTTTTATTTTTTTTAGAATTACTGTTGTGGAAAATTTTCAGAAGTTGACAACTATGTAACCATGGCACGCGGCTTTATATGTCATATTCAACTGTTACCCCAGGTTTCACAAAAACTAGTCATTATTGTTTTCCCGCTTGAATTCTATAAGTATCTTTAAAAATCTATTGATTTGCATTTTTTATATCGTTTCTTTAATTTTGTAGATCATATAATTTTTAAGATATATATTTTATTTCTTTAGACATCTATTTTTCTTTACCCTTTTATTTAAATTTTTTTTAAATATCAAAATGCCTGATATTCTTTTATTAAAAAAATATGTATAAGATTCCTAGAAAAACTGTATCGTTTAAAAATAAATCTATTAGAGTTTAAGTATGGCAATTAGAGAAAAAGTTAATTTTAATGTGCTAAGAAATGATTGAAACATTTCATTTCAATGGAAGCGGAAAATTTTCTTCAAGCAAATCAACCCAATTGAAGAAATAATAAAGTAAAATGGATTAACTCAAATGAAAAGAAATGTAAAATTTTTCATGTTACTTATAGTTAAATGTCAAATTTAATATCGTAACAAATGCCATGCATTTTTTTTTTTTTTTGGCTTGGAATTCTATTCATATTATTATTTTTTTTTTCAAACTGTGTAAAAAATATTTTAATCATTTTACGCTTTCTAATTTCATATAATAGTGTGGTAAGATAGCAGAATCCACTCCATGTTTACAAATTTATTATGTATTTATTTTTCTATATATTTTCTGTATTTGATTTTCTTTACATGTTTAAATTATAATCAATCAGTAGGCAATATAGTTTTTGTTGATGCAGAAAACACCAGTTCCTTTTCTTAAACTCGAATATTCATTTCATATAAATTTGATCGTTATGTAAAATAATCTTTGTTTTAAAATGAGAAATCGACAAAGTTTTAATTTTTTATAATGAGGAAAGTTTAAAATAAATGTAGATTTTAGTCATTTTTATTTGTCAACAACATGCTTAAAATTTTTCTTTCATTGAACTAGCTTTACTCTTTATCTAATAATTAAAAAAAAAAAAAAAAAAAACTTTTTTAGCCAGGGCAAGATTAAGGTATGGACACAATTTTTGTTTAAAATGTGTATGAGCAACATATTAGGACAATAGAAAATGTTAGAACAATAGAAATGCTTAAAAAGCAGAAAAAACAACGTTTAAAATGCACAAATAATATATGAAAAGCAGCAAACAGCTGTTTCGAATCTACTAGCGAGATTCTTCTTCAGTGCAAAAGGAACAGCGTGCTAGAAAAAGCAAGGCTGAGCAAAATCATAGACAGAGACGCGCTGGCTTTTATACCCTATGCGGGTGGCGAAGGCGCCGAAACAACCAATGAGAGAGAAGCAGTGGAAACGACTGGGTGGACAAGTAGCGACATCTACCGGAGAAGTAGAGAAAAGAAACCAAAAAAGGAGGAATTAAATTAACGCTTTCCAAATACTTGGAAAATCTGGAGTACTAGATAAATCATTGACTAAAGAGTGAGAATTTTTAATGATATGGTAAGCTTCCCAAAAATCAAGATCAAGGTTAGAAGAACATTTTTGGATAATGATGGCTGAGGAAAAATCGAACCTATGTTGAGAAGACCAAGAATGTTGAGCAATAGAAGAACGTTTGAGCTCCTGATTTTTAACATAACCTTCATGCTCTTTTAAACGAAATCTAAGAGCACGTTTAGTCTGACCAATATAAGAAAGACCACACTGACAAGAGATCTGGTAAATGCCCCAATTATCTAGGCGATCAACGGGGTGTTTGAGATTTGAAAAAGGGATTTTATTAACAGGAGAAAAAAATAACTTTAAAATCAAACCTTCTTAGGATTTTAGCAACTTGCTGACTGATTTTAGGAAAAAATGGTAATACAACTGAAGTATTAGAGTTGGAATTGGAATGCTTTTCAGAATGGTCGGATTTCGTCAATTTCTTATAAATAGAATCGATAATATTAGAGGAATAACCACGATCGACAGCAATAGCTTTGAGGTAATTAAGTTCAGCACTAAGTAACTGAGGAGTGGAACAAATATTAGTAGCCCGAAAAACAAAAGTATTGAAAGCAGCGAATTTCTGGTTAGGGGGATGAGAAGAATACCTGTGAGGTGGGAGACTGACAGCAAAAGGTTTACGAAAGACGGTAGTCTGAAAGCCATTTTCACAACGAATAACAAGGACATCCAGGAAAGAAAGACAGTTATTGGTCTCAATTTCAGAGGTAAATTGAATGCAGGGATCAATGGAATTCATAATAGAGAGAATATGATTAATATCCGAATTCATTTCAATCAGGACATAAACATCATCAACATAACGAACATAGAACGGAAATTTTAAGATTTCAAAAAGCTTGACCTCAAAATAGTGCATATAAATATCGCATAAAATTGGACTAAGAGGATTACCCATAGCCAAACCGTCAATCATACGGAAGAAATTACCATTGAAAACAAAAGTATTTTGCGACAAGCAAGCGCGAGTGAGAAGTATAAGTTCCTCGATTTCAAAATAAGAGAAATGGAATTCACAAAGCCTTTTCTTGAGGCAATCTAAAGCCCCCTCAACCGGAACGTTTGTAAATAATGATTTAACATCAAAAGAAACCATCATGTGACCCTGCGGCTTAAAATTATGAAGATTTTTAACAAAATCAAAAGAATTCTTAACAGTGAAACAGTTACTGCTCAAAAGTCCAATTTTATGCGATATTTATATGCACTATTTTGAGGTCAAGCTTTTTGAAATCTTAAAATTTCCGTTCTATGTTCGTTATGTTGATGATGTTTATGTCCTGATTGAAATGAATTCGGATATTAATCATATTCTCTCTATTATGAATTCCATTGATCCCTGCATTCAATTTACCTCTGAAATTGAGACCAATAACTGTCTTTCTTTCCTGGATGTCCTTGTTATTCGTTGTGAAAATGGCTTTCAGACTACCGTCTTTCGTAAACCTTTTGCTGTCAGTCTCCCACCTCACAGGTATTCTTCTCATCCCCCTAACCAGAAATTCGCTGCTTTCAATACTTTTGTTTTTCGGGCTACTAATATTTGTTCCACTCCTCAGTTACTTAGTGTTGAACTTAATTACCTCAAAGCTATTGCTGTCGATCGTGGTTATTCCTCTAATATTATCGATTCTATTTATAAGAAATTGACGAAATCCGACCATTCTGAAAAGCATTCCAATTCCAACTCTAATACTTCAGTTGTATTACCATTTTTTCCTAAAATCAGTCAGCAAGTTGCTAAAATCCTAAGAAGGTTTGATTTTAAAGTTATTTTTTCTCCTGTTAATAAAATCCCTTTTTCAAATCTCAAACACCCCGTTGATCGCCTAGATAATTGGGGCATTTACCAGATCTCTTGTCAGTGTGGTCTTTCTTATATTGGTCAGACTAAACGTGCTCTTAGATTTCGTTTAAAAGAGCATGAAGGTTATGTTAAAAATCAGGAGCTCAAACGTTCTTCTATTGCTCAACATTCTTGGTCTTCTCAACATAGGTTCGATTTTTCCTCAGCCATCATTATCCAAAAATGTTCTTCTAACCTTGATCTTGATTTTTGGGAAGCTTACCATATCATTAAAAATTCTCACTCTTTAGTCAATGATTTATCTAGTACTCCAGATTTTCCAAGTATTTGGAAAGCGTTAATTTAATTCCTCCTTTTTTGGTTTCTTTTCTCTACTTCTCCGGTAGATGTCGCTACTTGTCCACCCAGTCGTTTCCACTGCTTCTCTCTCATTGGTTGTTTCGGCGCCTTCGCCACCCGCATAGGGTATAAAAGCCAGCGCGTCTCTGTCTATGATTTTGCTCAGCCTTGCTTTTTCTAGCACGCTGTTCCTTTTGCACTGAAGAAGAATCTCGCTAGTAGATTCGAAACAGCTGTTTGCTGCTTTTCATATATTATTTGTGCATTTTAAACGTTGTTTTTTCTGCTTTTTAATATTGTTGCACAAAGGCTTTATTTGCTATTTTTATAAATAGAAATGCTATTTGTTATCTATGGATGTTCAGGCCTTTTGGTTCCATGGATCGAGCGAAGTAGTAAACTGCAGTTGTTTCAAACAATTATAGTAATGCAGTCGAATATCTTGTGTATCTCTGTAATCGAACACTAAGTGCAACTCGCTCCATTGTTGGGGTAATACACATCATTACTATTAATATTAAAATTATTGAATTATTTAATTTATAGAATAGTATTATTTGAGGGGCTCACAATCATACTAGACGAAGTCCATAAAGAAAGTGAAATAGTCCATTTAGAAGGTGCATAAAATGTATTTTATCTACTCCCACAGTGTACCAAGTCTTTATCTCATACTTTCTCATATATAGCATCTGTTTATAGACTTGTTTCACCATGGGACTGAATAATTTGTCTTGTTCCTCTGTTGTACTTATTTGATTAATTTTTTTATGATATTTTTATTTTTATTTAAAAATCATAATGTTGGCAGCTATGTAAATGGCATAAAGTCATCAAAATGCATTTCTAAATTATTGTCCATATAGGCTGTACTGTACCCGAATTCTTTTGTGTACCGTTTCAATGGACGATATGTACTGCAGTCACCATTCTCAATCGGTAACTTGCTGTGCAGAACCTCAATACCATATATAAATTAAGTGGCAATCCAAATCCATTTTAGAAAAATCCCTGCCGGCCAGGCCTACAGGCGGAGGTAGATTTCGAAGTTAAGGATACTAATTTCACCAACAAAAACTAAATCATGATTAGAGATAAAACCACTTTAACAATTTTATCTGGTCGCTTTTGACGAGTTTTTATTTCATTTTTATATAATAGCTGGTTTTATCAGAATCATGTTAAGGCGGTATTCAAAAAAATACTTTTCCATGCTCAACAACTCGAAATTTTCTGGCACATTTTCAGATTAATTTTTTATAGAAAAAATATGAAACTTGCTGACGTAATTTTTGAAGAGATTTATAAGCGACCTGTGTTTTTATTTTTCGTTCAATTCATTAAAATTTGATTTATAAACAATTATTTTCTCAGTAAGGCAATATTTTTCGTTTCTAACACAATCGCTTCGGGAAATTCCGTTCAAAATGCCCACTTTGACATCATTTTTTGAACTACATTCTGACTCTATCAAAAAATCTATCATTACGGTAAATTATATAGTTTCTGAGTAAGAGAATCTACCAGTTGGATGCGTCTGAGAGCAAAAATGAATTTAAAAATGAGTAAGAAAATAAGCAGTTCTGATTTGAATGCACCCTTAATAAGATGATTTTTTTCTTCAACCGCTATGTATTTTTAATTCGTTTTTGCTATAAGAATTGGTCCTATCACAAACTCTTCGATATAAATGTTTTAGACAATATTAAGAAGATATATGATAAATTCATGGGGATTTTATATCTTGTGAATTGACGAATTTATGAATTTTATTCTTCTTCAACCCCCCTTTTTGTTTTCGTTTTTCATTTTTTTTGCGGTACGGATTGGTCCCATCAAAAGCTTGTGAATATAAAACTTGTAGATAATATTAAGGAGATTTATAATAAAATTAATTGGATTTGATATCTGAAGAATTGACGAAGTTATGAATTTTTTTTCTCCCCAAAACCCTATTTTTTGCGCCCCTTGAGCCCATTTTTAATTTCATCAAATGTCTGTGATACATAAATTTTTGGCCCTATTTTTAAAAGTAATAAAAACTTTAAACTGATTTGATATGTACAAAAATTAAGACGTTATGGGGTTTTTTCGGTTTTCACAAAACCCCTCCATATTTCCATCCTCTTGGACCGATTTTGCCCATTAACGAACTTGACCGAGATTTTATGCCCCTTGTACCAGTTTGGAAGAGATTGGTGAAGAATTACGGAAGTTATCGTGCCCAGAAGAAAGTGATATATTTATATAGATAGATAGATAGATAAAGTTTTTTACTGGGGGTGGTTTTGGGTTCTAGGGGTGATGATCGGTGTAGATCTGCAAAAATTTTTCGGAATTCCAACATAGGGGAGAATGTAATAGGTAGTATTTCATACGAAATCTACCTAAAATCAGAACTCAGACAGACAGGGGAACCCATGTCCTGTAAATTTCCATATATGTTGGAAAGTGATAAGAATGAAATTACTCTGTTCATTTAAATCGAAATAAATTTATCCAAAAAAGTTTAGTGTTTCTTTGAGAATAGCTTGTTTATTTGTTTTAATTGTCCCCACATTTGTTTTTTAGTTTTATAAGTAAATATAGATCAATATGTTTTGCATTATTAAACCTTTACTTTAGTTCGCCCCGTTAAAAACGAAAAAAGTTTCGCTATAAATTATATAGGGTTGATACGTGTCCTGGAATTTCAAGACCAAGAAATTATTTTATACCAGTATTTTCTTGTTGAAAATCTCTACTTAAGTAAGACGAAATTTTCCACGTTTAACCCTCTCACTGCGCAGCCCGAGATTTTATCCACCTAATTAATCGTCCTTGATTATTCCCATAAGTTATTTTTTTATTGTAAATTTTGCCTTATTTAATCGGAGCATTATACTGAATAAATTAGATAAAACTTTTTGTTTTGGAAAACCGTTGGCAAAATAATAAAAATTCTATAAATACGCAATTTTTGAAGCTATTTTGATAAAACAATTGCGCGGCGAAAGGGTTAACCTAGATTTATTTTGCTGTAAAAAAATAATGATATATAACTGGAAAATCTGAATTAAAAGAAAGTAATCAACTGGCAATGCCTGGCAGCAGGTAATGGAGAGAAAAACAATCAGGATTACAGATGTTTACATTTTACAAAAACAATTATATGCCAAACAATACTAGCCAAAATAAGTTAAGAAGCTGAAAAACTGAAACAACGAAATATATTTTTTAAAGTAGAAGACCGATCAAGACGGTGCATATGACTTATGCGATTCAATGAATAGACGACATAGCACATTTGAAATACCGATATTTTCGAACAGTGATATACGAATTACGTAATCTCGGAATTCTGCGATTTAATGTGATAAATAATACTATTCGCAGAAAAAGGTATTTAAACTTTGTAATGTTTAGAACCTGTACACTTAATACAGATCCGTATTCTTAATTACTAGTGCGTTAGATGTTACGAATTTAAATATTCGTGTGTGTATATATTGTGTACTTCCCGTGCCGGAAGATTTGTTGTATGAATTTCCGGGAGTATTTAAGGGTTAATATGATATGCCTGATAATGATTTATCACTATTTTGTCAAATACGAAATGCAAATTTGATTAATATATATTTTCTGTATCATTTGAATAGCATCATATCCAACTGACTGCAAAAACAAATATCCAAAGATTTGTTTCGTTTTAATTAAAAAAATTACTATATACATATGAATATTACTGATATACATATTTGAGGATTTACTAAATGTAGCGAATCCACAATATTTCCCAAAACATTTGAGTGTTGCACAGTTTCTATTCATTCCTGAAAAAAATTTATGCGTAAAACCAGTGTGTTTTTTTAATTGCCATTTCATTTATATTTTCTTTTAGTTTCATATGAATGTAAGATTTCAACTTGTTTGTAAAATAATTAGAGATGTTTTAGTAGATTTTTTTAATGAATCTGTTAGAAAATAAATTCTTTTCGGAAATATGTTATTAGAATGAATACATTGGTATAAAGTTAATATACCCGCGTTCTTTTAGGCCGTGTTGCCAGATTGGGGACTTTTTAAATTCAGATTACTTGATTGTCACCACCTTTTTAAAAGGTGTAATTCGGCTTATTTTTCAGAATTTTTAACCTATTTTTAAATAGGCCGAATATTCCTATTTCAAAAAAGCGGGGACAAACAACAATATGGGGACAAAAGACTCCCTAATCTGGCAACACAGTTAGGAGACATTTTATATGAGAACGTGAGTTTCAAGACCTGCCTTATGTAGAAAATCAAATTTTGGGAAATCGCGAAAACCCTCTGACTGCGTCCATTGGTTTCACTGTGAAACAAATTTTTACAATGCCAGGAATACACGATAAAAGAGTGTAGTGTTTTTTCAATGTAAGTTCACCAATAGAATAATAGATTGACAGGGAAAATTCGATTTTTTTAAATTTTGGATAAAGCGAGTTTTTAAGCTCACATACGCATATATACTAATCCAGTAACGCTAAGATATTATTTAATGTCTTACACCAATATTATTTTAAAGAAAACATAAATTTGTATTTTTTTAATCGTTTAACAATAACAAATTATTCTTAAAAAGGATTAATCAAGAAATCGCTGCTTGGTAATGGCAGCAGTAACGAAAAGTATATTATACAGTGCTCCCAAACAAACCGCCCCGAAACCACGTTTGAAAGTTAATTTTAGCGCAATCCTAACATAAAATGTTCTGATAAAGTTTATTTGTATTCAGTTGGCGGACCATTTGGGAGCCCTAATATACACTTCTTTCACCACTTGTATCACTCATGCAAATGTATATTTTTAGCATCGCTTTCATAAAGCAGAAGTTACCAAAGAAAGCCTTTTAAATATTGCTTTTAACTTGAAAAGTAAAAGGAACCAGCTATGTATACATTACTTTTTCTCTTTTCTACAAACAGAGAATAATTTAAAACGTCCAAAAATAGCAATAGAACTTTTTCTGAATATGAGAATAGAATCCCCATAGTTACTTTCGAGTGTATTCGATGCATATAAAGAATAACAATGCGCAAGTTGATTTATTTCAAAATGAGTAAAAGCGTTTCTTCATGTATATTATGAAAGTAAAATTTTATTCGAAAATTCTGGTATCATGTGCTTATTGGGATTTTAATTAAGTGGTATAATAATATACCACAACCCTTCAAGGATTATGAAAGGGAAAAAATCCTGCTTTTTTTTCTCCAAAAAAAAACCTTTTTCTTTACACTGTTTTCTTACTCTGTTAGATCACTTTTTTTTAAATATATATATTGTTTGTTTTAAAGATGTCTTTGAATGAAATGACACATTCGTAAACAAAAATCACTTACATTTTTTAAACCTTCGCCACTCAGAAATGCCATTTTTTGAAAAAATAAAAATAACAATTTGTCAAAGACATGATATATATTCAAATTATTGAATGTTTATAAAATTATTCGCTATATCTGAAAATATTCGATATTATATGAAAATTTTCAGTACATTAAACAGTAGAACAAGAAGAAAATGTGTTCGAAAAAGATGAAAAATATTACAGGGATGAGATTTCCGCGTTTTCTCGCACCAGTATTTTGTTAGAGAAAATGTTATTTCATTTAATCGGAACACTTTTGTGATTTAAAATACCAAAATTTTCTCTAAAAATATACTGGTGAGTAAAAACGCGGAAATCTCATCCCTAATATTACCAAAACGGTAAAAAAAAACAGCTGCACGACAAAAAGATTTGATTTCAATTTTCAGTCTTTTATTGAAATTAAATAAAACTGTTTGAATGATCTTAAAAATTGTCATCATTTAAAATTTACTTTTATTTTCAAAGAACATCATACAGTAAAATTATTTTAAAATGACATCAATTAAAACAAATTTCTTTTTGTTGCTCACTTTAATTATGTTCTTTAAGAAGTAGGTGGCAATTCGGAAAACAAAGTCTCAATCCGTCTTTTTAAACAGTATTTTTACTTTATTTAATCGATTAAAGTCTGCCATTAACTGGTCGCAATCACTGATACTTGAACCACAATAACAATATTGGATTTATATTGGAAATATTTGTGACGAAATGTCAACATTTTAAATTGTAACTATCCCTAATAAAATGTCAATATTGCGAAACTATTTACATTATGTTGGAAATATTAATAGTGAAATTGTAAAATAATATTTGCCAATTTACATTTTGCACATATTTGAGCAATATTGATATTTTTTTTTTTCAATTTTACTATTTATATTTATTTAATTACATTTTGCACAACTTGCACATATTTGTGCAATATTGAAAATATATATATATTTCGCAATTTTACTATTAATATTTCCATGATAAAGTAAATATTATTGAAATTAGCCTGTAACTTTTATTTTATGTATTACAAACAAATAAAATGTGTCAATTTTATTAACTGAAGGGAAAATTTTAAATATTGGAAAAAAAAATTTAATATAATGCAATGCTTAATGAATACAAAGGCATATAATTATCCGTTTTGCGCTGGCTTCAGCCAAACATTTTCACACTTTCACATTTATAATATTAGAATTAGGATACTATCATTATTGCATATAAATAATAACTAATTTAAGTGTTTCAAAATATTAAAAATTTCATACCAGAAAAATATACTGAGAAATACCAGTGTCGATTCTGAACCGAATAGGCTTGGCAACCACCCACTGGACAAGGGTTGCCGGTTTGGCCTCCATTTTTAATTCGTGATGTCGAGTTCATAACAGAAATAAAGAATAGTATTTTATGCTTTGTCTAATGCGAGACATTTATCGATCATTTAAAGTAAATATTTTTCTTTCGAATTTGCTGGTATGAATTTGAAATTTCGAAATAAAACTGGAAGTCAAACTGGAAACCCTGCACTGGATTAACTTTGCGATTAGCCGTCTAGTGATCATCACAAAAATGACCATATCGGGCAACTTCGCACGTTATGTGTTGGGATAATCTCTCGATGTGTTATCTTTTCGGAGTCGTTTCGCCGACACTAAATGATACCTGTTGTCTTCACTTATTTTATCTTAAACATTTTAGTTTTCGATGACTTCTATTATAACTAAGAGATCAACTATATTTATTCATATGCAGATGAAAATTCTACAAAGTGTGAACAAATATAATATAGTAGAATGTGAAATTGCAAAATGCTGAACAACCCCCAAAACACTCTTTTCGCCATCATAAAATATCGGAATACCATAATGATGGAAAATTAATCTACACTGCTCAAAACAATTAAAGGATATTGCAGTTTTAGGTGGATTTTGTATCTGGTAAACTGTTTAGCTGATTGATACATGGTCGACAGACATAGTAGGTTATATGAGAATAAATTACACATGTTTGGCAGAAAAAAATGCATTTTATTGCACATTTGTGTACTAAAAGAAAAAAAACACAATTTGTGCATATGAGAAAAAAAGAATAAGAAAAGGTGTTTTCTTCAAAGAAAATCATTTTCAGTAGGGGGTATGGTTTCCACGGGCGGCCAGCAACGTTGAACACCTTTGAGGCATGGACTCAATGAGGCTATTAATGACGAGTTGGGGTATTCTGCCCCACTCTTCCAGAAGAGCTCTTTCCAGTTCTTGGAGAGTTTGTGGGGGTTGTTGGCGGCCAGAAACTCGTCTTCCTAAAGCGTCCCAAACGTGCTCGATTGGATTCATGTCTGGAGAACACGCTGGCCATTTCATTCGAACGATTCCTTCCTCGAAAAGGAAATCCTCCACCAGGTTTGCACGATGTGGCCTGCAGTTATCGTCCATTAAAATGAAGTTATCTCCGATTGCTGCAGCGTAAGGGACTACAATAGGTCTGAGGATCTCATCCCTATATCGGCGAACAGTCAGAGCTCCATCTCGTATGATGTAGAGGTCAGTGCGCCCGTCAACGGAGATGCCACCATACACCAACACTCCTCCACCGCCAAATCTGACACTTTCGTGCACGAACGCAGGATTATTCCTACTGCCACGGTCCCTCCAGATGAAAATACGCCTATTATCCGGATGCACAGAAAAACTGGACTCGTCAGAAAACAGAATATTGCTCCATTCATTCCTCCTCCAGTTGACATGCTCGGTTGCCCACTCCCTGCGGTCGCGACGATGCCTTGATGTTAATCTAACACATACCATCGGTCGGCGAGCATACAGACCTACAGTATGGAGCCGGTTTCGGACAGTCTGAGTTGAAATCGTGGTGCCTGTAGCCGAGCGAAGGTGTTGTTGGAGAAGAGTAGCGTTCATGATTCGGTGTCTCCGAGCTGTTAACGCTATACCGATCTTCATTGGGCGTTGTTGCCCGTCTACGACCTTGCCCTGGTCTTCGGCCTGCACATCCACTCTCCAAAATACGGTTCAAGATCCTGGAAATGACACTTTGTGACACTCGAATGGCTTGCGCTACTTCGGCTTGAGTTTGGCCCCCTTCTAACCTACCAACAATTCTAAAAGCTTCTGAATCTGTCAAATGACTTCGCTCAGACATCGTACTCATCGAAACAAAGCAATCACTGAATGCCAATCATCCTTGTCTTCATTCTCTTTTATCCAGTTGAAAGTCAAATTTCATTCGCTGCCGCTGAAGCGACGTTTTTGACGTCGAACTCAAAATTTGCATACTCCACAGTTTGAAAACCAGAAAAATTTGCATTTGTGATTCTCTTCTTCTATTTTCGGCAAAAAAAATTTCATTTATATCTTTATTTTATATAAAACTTCAAATATCCTTTAATTGTTTTGAGCAGTGTATAACACCAAATCTACTGCTGCGTAACAAAGAGGCTAAATTTCCTCTATTAGGCTCATGTTGAGTAGATGAAGAATATGATGTCAAAGAACATGCCATTCTATGGCAATCTGTTAAAGGTTAATTCTCAAGCATTTGCTGCGAAGCTTGAAAGCAAGTTGAAAGTCAGCATCAGATGAATGGCTGGAAATTTTTAAGATGCGGAATGGATTAACCTTTAACCCCTTGGCTGTGGAATATATTTGAGAAAAACGTGCCAAAAATGAAAACAAAATGTCTCTAATTTTGTTTGAAACTGCGAAATTTTAAAAATCCGACAAACGGTGCGAAACTGCCGAACTTTTCGCGGAAAGGTATCGCCATCTATTGAGAAAATGGCAAATTACATACTATGCATTGGACGAACTGAGTTCGGTCTTCATGGAATTGAAACACCGATTTTTCTCTTGCCCGAACTCAGGTAGGGTATTCTAAACTTGACGCCAGAAAACGCTAGATATGAAATTACACTAGATTAATTTTAATACAATTATTCTAATTGGTAGAAAAATCATATTAGATGTAAATTTCCAACTGGGCGAAAAATGTAGAATAATTGTGTTAAAATTAATCTAGTGTAACATTTCTGTATTAGAATACTGGTATAAAAAAATCCGGAAACTTTGCAGCTCTGCAAATTTTGAAAATCGGCGTGGATTTAAGGGAATGAAAACATTGCTTTAGTTTACAAAGCCAATAAGAAAGAACCGCCTCCTGAATACTGGGTCTGAGCAGGGTTGTCAGTTTGGCCTCCATTTTTATTCAGAAAATCCGATTTCCTGCAAGTAATTAAATGTAGTATTTTTTCCATTATTTAATGACGGAAATTTTCTGATTACATAAAGTAAAGAATATCCTTACAAAATTTACGGTGTGAATTTGAAATTTTTAAATAAAAGTGGAAGTCAAACTAGCAACCCTGAGCCGCAGAGATGACACAAAAATGGCGGCTACCGAAGGCGGATTCTTTTCATCCTGTGTACGGCCCCTTAAATGTTTGTACCAATAACTTTTGAAAATTTCTTCATCATTATTTTCCTGAGAACAAGCAAGTCAAATAAATCCTTTATAAAATACTGGTGTCTAAATTTAGGGTTAAAAAAAATCTGCCTACGATGGCAGCCATTTTTGTGTCAGCGCTTAGGCCTAGTATTTAGTGGGCGATGTAAAAAATCATGGATCACGTTGGGAATGTTTGAAGACTGGTTCTTGAAGATAGATAAAAAAATTAAAAGAAAGAAAGAAGGTAATCTAATCATTGATAACTGCACGGCAAATACTACAGATATTAATACCGAATATTAATACCGATATTAATACCCGAATATTACATCCGTTTTATAGCCTATGTATCAGGGTATTATATTGTGTTTCAAAAAATGTACGGAAATAAAGTAATCAATGATATTCTAATCATCTTATAAGCAAACAAAATTCATAGAATGAATATGTTAGAGGTTTTTCAGATAGGAAATTGTGGTTAGAAATCAGTTTTTCAAGACACAGTTTCAAATTGCTTCCATCCCGCAGGATTTTTAAAGAAAGAAGCTTTGTAAATTGAACCTGTTTGCTGAGAACTATCAAAACAAAATATAGTAACTGATAATTCCAATCATCTGATGCATGTATTACGAAAACATGCTGTTTTGCTGCATAATCATACATTTGAGGATTATGTCGACATTGATGATAAGTTAAAAACTGAGGGGTGATTTTCAGGGCCTGATTACCAACGGGGCACACTTAGACCAATAAATTTTAAAAGAATTTAAAGTTTGACTTATCTAAACGCCGTATTCCTGTAAAAATCCTGCCATGAATGAGGCAAAACTTTCTGTTTGTTTTTAGTGGTAGGAATTTGCCCCGTGGGTAATCAGGCTCTGGTGATTTTCGCAAGATAATTTAATCTTCAGCCATCTCAATCTTAACAGATCATTCCAAATAAATCTTTCGATAAGAAAATTGATGGTGTTTCAGAAACACCTTCAACATCAACCGAATTCAGGGATGCTATTAAAATTCTACGTAACTTCCTTGAAAGGGAAGAAAAATCTAACGCCAATTTTCAGATGAATGGCCTCGAAAGCAGTATTCTGCAAGTTTCTAGGCGTCATTTGAAGTGAAAAAGTATAACATGTATATATTGTTTGATGTTAATTAACTAGTCATTAAGTCTATAAGCTAGAAAACATTTTACAACGTTCAAACGCACAAACACGTACAACACAATTAACATCACATACGGCCGTTTCAAGGATTCTTGTATCTCCTTCCTTAGTGCAAAAAAAAAAATCAAATTTTTCAAAAATGTAATTCAGTTTATATCTAGATTTTTGCGAATCGTATTACATACATAAACATACTACTTCCTTGGTGAATGACATGATTAGCACCCCTTTTCTCTCGCTTGTGTGGAGGGATCCTGCGTTGTGTCTTTTTTTCAGTGTTTCCTGTCAGTCCCGTCATTTCATTCGGAGATATAAGATCTTTCTTTCGCCACTTCAGTCAGTTCATTAGCCAGTACTCTGGGCTATAACCGAGGGATTCTCTGAAGCCGTCTTAAACTTTTCTTTTTTTTTTCTCTCGCACCGAGGAAGGCGATCCAAGAATCCTCGAAACTGCCGTAAGTGGTTTTAATGGTGTTGTACGTATTTGTGCGTCTCAATGTTGTAAATAGTTTTCTACCTTATATATTTAAAACTCGCGCAAAGTGATTGATTTATGGCTATAGTCATTAAGTCTTTTTTTTTTTGTAAAATACTTACCGTCTATACTCGCGTACAAGACGACCCCTACAATAGAGGAAAAAATATGTTGACTACCAGTACTTTTAATTATGTTTCTTCGCCTTATTTATTATCAAAAGATTTTTGAAAATTCTGCTTTTAGATCAGTCGAAGATAATACATTTTAAATACTGCTATTCAGTCTGTTCTTCCTCTCGAACTTGGGGTCGGCGTATACGTGAATATATTTGGTAAGTTATTTTTTATAAAATTATTCCATAATGTTTGTGCGCTTCTTTTTCAAAAAATGTACACAAACTAATATATTTTTTAAAATTCAATTTGTACCTATTATTACAATAGAACAGGGATGTGATTTCCGCGTTTTTGCATACCGGTATATTCTTAGAGAATATGTTGTTCTGTTAAATCGCAAAAATGTTCCGATTAAATGAAATATCATTTTGGCTAACAAAATACTGGTGTGCAAAAACGCGGAAATCATAGAATGAAACCTGATAGAATGTCAAGAAATTTCGAACTGCATAAAAATTAACGAATATATACAACTTTTGATTTAAAGATCATTCAATTTAATGTCCTATTTACCGAGGTTCCGTGAAGGTCGTTAAATAGCGAATCTACTGTATAAACGTAATCAAACTATAAACATATATTTTAAATTAGCAGATTCTTCCTCATTCTAAATAAATTAAATTCAATAATGGAACTTTTTCTTGAATGTGCAGACGAGAGGCTCCACACTATGTAAAAAAATAAATTATAAAACCTCGTCCATTTTCTTCATTTAAAAATCCTTCAAAAAGGTCATAGTTAACTAAGTGGCTATGCAATGATAAATAACCAAGTAACCTATGCCAAAAAATTACTATGTTTTTCATGGCCTCCCTCCAACCGGTGCTATTGTCTATGCCAGTGGTTCCCAAACTTTTAGACTGACGTACCACTAAATAAATGTTCAAACTTCCGCCTACCAACAGATGAGAAATTCAAAGCTACTACAGACAAACTTATGTAAACGGAATATGTCTAAAATGAAATATTTTCCCAGTTTTTTGTGCTTTCTTCTGAGTAGATTTTACTGTACACTGCAAAACAAAACGGACTAAAATACGAAAATTGTACTGGCTATCGAGATGCCAATACTAATTCAGTATTTGAAAGGAAAATTTCCCCCTTAAATTCCAGAAAAACGGAAATTTAGTACAATTTCCGTATTTTAGTCTTTTTTTTTACACTGTATTTAATTGTACGATTGCATTATCAACTTGGTACTTAGATTGACCGCTTTATATTAACGTTCATATAAAACCCATGATATGTAAAAGCAAATAAAATATACTACTGTTTCTGAAATCTGCATAATAGAAGCCTTTTTGCAGTACAAAAAGAATGTAGGAGAAAGTAAGGAACGAAAATTGCAAAGTTCGCGCTTTACATAAAACATCATGCATTTCTTTTGATAAATCTAAAAACTTGAAACACTTGCCAATTTTCGAAATTTATAACCAGAATCTTAAAAACATTAAATGCTTAAAATATGTAGGAGTGACTCATGGATTATCCCTTTCTTTCCTGCCACATTTAAGAAATAAGCGACTGAAGGTTCAAAAAATAACGCGAAATCTTTACAGATTTTCACCTATTCAAGGTAGGCTTCCGATGCATCTTTTTGTAATATGGTACAAATCGATTTTATTACGTAAATTAAAACGCGTACTCCGTTTTGTTTTCGCATATATGATCCTCACATGGTAGAATATATCTGCTTTCAGCACAACGTAAATTTCTGTTACCAATTTGAAGAGCATATAAGAAAACATCAAATTTAGCAATTGAGACCTTTACCAACCTGCTACCTTTAGATATCCAATTTAGAATGCAAAGCAGAATTCTCATCGGTGATTAGACTGTGGATCTCTACTGACAGTTATTTTGCGTCACAATTTTACGGTAAATGCTCAAAATATGTCATAGATCCGACATTGGATGTTATCCAAGAAGGAGACTTATCTCAATACAACGACACAACTCATATCTTCACAGACGGTTCAAAATCTGGTCAGGGGACATGATCCGCCTTTTGTGCATTTAAAGAGAATTCCTTAATACATGCGTGGAATGCTCGCCTTTCTGTAGAGAATTCTAGAGCTGAATTTTTCACCATTAAAAACGCTGTGGTTTGGGTGTTTTCATTTGATTACAAATCATTCCCAATCTCTTCAGATATCCTCTCAGGTTTAATGGTTCTGCAAAATACAGATACAATTGACGATATGATTTCAGATATTCTAGTGTAATACAGAAATCCAGCAAAACTTTCAACTTTAAATGGGTTAAAGTGCAATCAGGAGTCACAGGAAATTAATTAGCTGATACCATGGTATAAAAAAGGCAGTAAAGGACACTAATGTCATTACATACTTCCTTCCACATCCGGCTTATCATTTAAAATATAAATTAAAACAGAAATTAAAAAATGAACGGCAGCAAACTTGGGACAATGAAAACACAGGCCGCTAAACACATAACTTATAACCAAGTGTTCCCATTCAATTTGCCGTAAATAATCGTTACCTTTTTCTTTTCTTCACAAACCACGGTCCTTTCCAGAAATATCTTTACGATAGGGATGCACAACCTGTGGCCCGCCATGGGTTAACTTGTGGCCCGCGATCACAATTTATATAATTTTTTCGTTTCTTTAAGACAATTTCGTCAATTTATATCTGGAAAAATTGCAATTTTTTGTCCATATGTCACAGGAAAAAATCGCGAATTTTGCCAATTTGCCCCGGGAAGAGATTGCAAATTTCATCAGAGCCAATTAAGAATCGCAAATTTCGTTGATCGATTTCGGAAAAATCGCGAAATTTATCGATGAGCCGCAGAAAAATCTCAAATTTCGTTGATCAACTGCGGAAAAATCTCGAGTTTTGTCAGTTTATCGCAGGAAAAAATCGCGAATTTAGACAATTTGCCGCTGAAAAAATTGCAAATTTCGTAAGAGTCAGTTAAAAATCGTGAATTTCGCTGATCGGACGCGTTAAAAAACGCGAATTTTGTCGATTATGTAATACTTGATCGGTTGCTGAAAAATCGCGAGTTTTGTTAGTTGATCGCGAGACAAAATAGGAATTTTGTCAATTTGCCAAGGGAAAAATTGCAAATTTCGTCAGAGTCAGTTAAAAATCCAAATTTCGTTTATCGGGCGCGGAAAATTTTCGAATTTTGTTGATTGCGAGAGGAAAAATCGCGAATTTTGTCGATGAGGTACGGAAAACTTGCAAATTTTGTTGACCGGCTGCGGAAAAATCGTGAGTTTCGTCAGTTTATCGCGAGAAAAAATGTCGAATTTCATCAATTTGTAGCGTAAAAATTACAAATTTCTTCAGAGTCAGTTAAGAATCGCGAATGTCGTTGATCGGACGCGGAAAAATCGCGAATTTTGTCGAGGATCTGCGGAAAAAGTGCAAACTTTCTTGATCGGCTACAGAAAAAACGCGAGTTTCTCCAGCTTATTGCGGGAAAAAAATCGCAAATTTCGTCAATTCGCCGCGGGAAAAATTACAAATTTCATTAGAGTCAGTTAACGGTCACGAATTTTGTTAATCGGGCACAGTAAAATTGCGAATTTTGTCGATGAGGTAGAAAAATTGCAAATTTCGTTGATCGACTGGTGAAGAATCGCGATTATGTCAATCTGTCGCGGAAAAAAATCACGAATTTTGACAATTGATAGAAAAAATTACAAATTTTGTCAATTGGTCCCAAAAATATTGCGAAATGTGTCGATAGCTCGTGAAAAAAATCATTAATTTTCTCAAAAATTTGCGAATTTCCTGAATAGCTCATGGAAAAAATTACAAAAGTTCTGTGTCGGTCCCAAAAAATATCATGAAATAGGAATCCATTGGTCGCAGGAAAGAATCGCAAATTTCATCGATTGTGCGCGTAAAAGAAATCGCGAGTTTCGCCAATTTATTGCGCGAAAAAAAATCGCAAATTACATCAATGTATATGAGGAAAAAAATCACGTTTCGTCGATTGGTCATTGGGAAAAAATTGCAAATATTGTCAATCTGTCATGTAAAATATCGCAAAATTCGCTAATCACTCATAAATAAAATCGCGAATTTTGTCAATCGTTCATGGAAAAAACTTGCAAATTTCGAAGATCGGTCGCAGAACAAAAAAGTCGCGAAATAATTCGATCGGGGGCGGAAAAAATCGCACTTTTCGTTGATCCGTTATGGGAAAAAAATCGCGAAATTTGAAAATTTATTGCTGAAAAAAATCGCGAAAGAAAAGAAAAGAAAAACGAGTCATGTTAATAGTCCGCAGAAAAAATAGCATAATTAGTCCATCATGCCTCGTTATTTCAAAAATAAGTTTCCTTTTATTTTAAATAATGTTATTCTTCAATAATTTTTTTTAATATAATTTTCAATAACGTTCAATTATTTAGAAATTTTGTGTAATTTTTTTTCTTCAAGTTATCATTTGTCAATAAGGAACCGTTAGTCTTCATAAAGTGTTGAATGTTTATTCATACAGATGCGAAGAATCCTTGCATTCCTTCATACAATTATTTGTTTCCGTTAGTTTATTTTTATTATAGACAAAAAATAATTATTCGTCAAGAATAAAGACTTCCCGTAAGGCATGGTGACGTCACGGCGACGTCGTTGTGAAGTCACACTGTGATTTTGTGACCGTCGATGTGACGTCACGTGACGTCGATGTGACGTCATAGTGACTAGAATGCGAGGTCGTTATGGCCGTTTTAGAGGTCGTTTGTGACGTCACATTGTGACCACTCTGTGAAGTCACGATGTGACAAATTTGTGAAAAGTGTGTCATTTGTGACTATTTTGGCATTAACTTTGTGACTAACCTGTGACGACAGCGACAATGCTTTGACGTCACACTGTGACTAATTTGTGAAATATGTGTCATTTGTGACGAACTTGTCATAAACAATGTGATGATTTCAAATGAAAATCAAATTTCAAATTAATTGCTTAAAAGGGCAAAGGCCAACATAGAGAAAAAGATTCCAAGCCGGGACTCGAATCCGGGCCATCAGTGTAGCGCACTGATATTCTACCGACTAAACCACATGGAACGAGACCCAGCCTAGAAAATTTCTTACTAGTACATGTTAGCAAGGCTACAAACGCAGCACAAGATGGAATATTTATCGTGAGCCGCCAACATCGGGTAAACACGAAACTTAATTAAATCCAGCATCGATTCAAACTATATAAATACTTGGAAATTTTTCCATAGAGAACCATTCGCCTTGCATACAATATTTCAAATAAAAATCAAATTTCAAATTAATTGCTTAAAATGCAATTTTAATTTGAAATTTGATTTTCATTTGAAATATTGTATGCAAGGCGAATGTTTCTCTCTGGAAAAATTTCCAAGTATTCATATAGTTTGAATCGCTGCTGGATTTAATTAAGTTTCGTGTTTGCCCCATGTCGTGGCTCATGATAAATATTCCATCTTGTGCTGCGTTTGTAGCCTTGCCAACATGTACTAGTAAGAAATTTTCCAGGCTGGGTCTCGTTCCATGTGGTTTAGTCAGTAGAATGTCAGTGCGCTACACTGATGGCCCGGATTCAAGTACCGTTATGGAATTTTTTTTCACTATGTTGGCTTTTGCGCCTTTTAAGCAATCAATTTGAAATTTATTTCCATTTGAAATATTGTTTGCAAGGCGAATGTTTCTCTCTGGGAAAATGTCCAAGCATTAATACTGTGATGATTCTTGTTATAAACACTGTGATGAATTTTAAAATAAAGTTTTGTTTGAAATATACAATATTATCTTTTTACCGTACTTTTTAGCAATGTATCGCTATTTTGGAGTCCTATTCCTCTAAAATACTTTTAATTTTTACACTGAAAAAAACAATGCTTATCAACTGGCATCCTTTTTTATTAAGTTCTAAGCTTGATCTTGAGTTCAAGCTTTATATTAAGAATGTTTTGTGTGTTGTGATTTGTTATTATTTTATTAAATACGAACATGGAGTCTAACGGATATTAATACATTTCCTATTTAAAGAAGAATAAGATAAGCCATATTTATTTAAATTTTTTATTCCCGTGTATATTGTATTTTGTTAATATGAGCTAAATAGATTTGGTATGATTTATAGGAAATGACTGATCTGGGAAATAGAAAAAACAAGTAAGAAAAATCATGCGTTAAGCATAGATTATAAAGCACTTTCCAACGCTTCCTGAATGCTTTAACTAGACATCGTAATTTAAGGAAATAACGTAAATAAGATAACTAAGCAAGTATTTTAGAAAACGCATAAAACATTTGAAAAACTGATTTCAGCAGTTACCGTTCATAGCCAAATATGTTTTCCAATTCTTTTGAATAGCCCTGTATTTAATCTGTAGGTTGATATATACTAGTATATAATGTGAAAATTTAGTTTAGCAAGAAAATGCATAACAGGTTGAAATTCTCATTCAAAAATTTATACTAATATATAAAAACATACTTCAATACTTTTGTACAACCCTGTAGTTTACCTAGAATCTTTATTACACGCCACTATTTAGTTAAAATTTAATTCAAATTAAAACACTCTTAAAACTGCTGAAATCACATTTCCAGAAATTATAATTTATAGACGGCCATATATCCATTTCCTTGCGTGACCCTGTGTATCATTTTATCCATATTCTACAAACATTTCTTAGTAAATTAAATGCAGTTCAACATAAAAATCCATAACTCATCTAAAAAACACCTTTAAGCAATTTGCGCCCATATCCCTTAACTCTTACGTATACTTTTGTGTAGCCTTGTATATGAATTATAGCTTTTATATACACCATATATTATGCATAAATATAGTGGATCATAAAAGCGCATATTATAATTAAAAATGCATTTCCAGCAATTATCGCTAATGAACAGTACAATATCAACTTTTATAAATATCATAAATTATAAATATTTTTTTATAAATATTATAAATATCAAATTTTAAAAAGTATAGTAAAGCAGTTTAATCTATAAACTTGTTATCAGGCATGCAAAACACTTTATTTCAATGCTTAATTGTCATATTTTATTTTTTAATGCGAAGTATCGAACGTGTATCGAAAACGTAGAAAATGAGTTTACAATCGAAGAAAATTTAATAACTGATTCTGAATGTCTACAATTAAATGTTTGATTAAAATCACGAACAGCAAAAACGTGCTTACATACAATTTAAAAAAATAAATATACTAATTTGAAAAACACTATATAATTAGTATTTATAATTGTACTATTAAACAACAACAAAGTACAATAGATGAATTAAATGTATTATTAGATTTAACAATTTCTCAAAAATCTCTCCATATGTTACAAGGAATTCCTATTATTTTATAATTTTGGCAAATGTTAAATCTGAAAACATTGATATGAAGATTTAGGATTTTAAATAATAATTTAAAATATTATTAGCAATGAAAAAAAGTCTTTCAAAAGTTTCACTACTATAGTATGTAAAACGGCATTTCCCATTCAGTATAATGTTAATTTCTAATCTGAAAAACAATCCCAGAACAGTCTCTTTCTATAGATATAATATAAAACTATTTAACTCATCTCACCAAATATACAAAACAGGAACAAACAATTTAAATGAAATAAGACTTACTTTTTGAGCTCCATAAATTAATTATTAATATCCGTGTGTATCCGAAAATGGCGACGTCTTTTTCTTCCATTAAAAAAAGCACACGCAAAAGCTTACATTTTAGACTAGTAACTTACCGCATCTGTTAGAACAAAAAGTTCTCTGTTTACCCTGCGGTATCGTGGCAGACGATTTGGGGCAGGTGTGAGTTTATTTCCTTTTATATAAACAGATATGGAACTTATATGTGCAATCATTTTATGAGACTGTCTGTATTTAAATTTTTGTATTTGAAGAATTTTCCAATGTATTTTACCTTTTCTTTTTATCAGTTTTAACACCCCCCCCCCCTCCCTTTTTCTAAGTAAAGATTGTTTCACACAAATACAAAATATCTTCCTAAAAAATAAAAAGATATAAATAAATATCGAGGATAAAAAAAAATTTCTTTGTCAATCGTCATTCTTTTCATGTTAATTTCCTGTAAAATAAAACAATTCGTAAAATAACTTTTTTTTAGAGTCATATCTCTAAAACACAAATTTGAAATACGAATAATAAATTATATCATGGGTTTTGCATAAATTTTGTATTATTTTTATTTATTCGGAAAATGCTAATTTTATTTTAAAAGTCTGAAAGAAGTAGAATTTTTTTAAAAAATAGTTACTTAAAATAGGTACACTAACAGGAAAAAATATGACTTGAATGCAAATTATAAAGCAAGAAATGTATGTATGTCTAAACTCTGAAGACTCTTTCTACGTGCTCATTAAAAGCTGCAGACTTAACTATAATAGAAATTTTTTAGTTTGAAGCCACAAAAGTGTTTCGAATACCAGTGGTCGGTAAAAATAAATAAAAAAATTTCCTTCCTGCAAACTAAATATGTAAAGTGTATATATTTAATATTCCTAATTCTAAATATGTTATCCAAATTGCTCCAGCACGTACCATTTTTCCGAGAAACACTTTTATAATAATAAGAATAAGAGAAGGATTATTATATTAAATTGCAATACTAGATAAAATTGAAATCAGGAAAAAAGTATACTTTCACACTCTTAGATATCAAATTGATAAAATATAGCATGGAAATCTAGTTTGTTGATACTTGTACCGTGCATTTTCCTTTATATGCCCCCCCCCCCCCCCCGCCACCATCTTTTCGTGTCTGAATTTACTACTTGCTACCCGCTAATATATTTTCATTCCTTATGCCGCTGTAACGCGGGCCTTTTTAAAACATTTCTCTTCATTTTCAAAGATTTTTGAAGTTCATATTTTTCTCACACTGTGACTTACAATATGGGTTACAATTTTTTACAATTTATTACAATTTTTTTTGTGAGTGTGTCGTGACCTACGTTACATGCAGTGACATAACAATTCTTTTTTATTGCCAGAAAAATAAAATTTTACAGTAACAACATGTTTTGAAGATTTTTTGTAATTTTTTAAAGTTTTCTAAGAAGTTCACATCTCATTCACAATGTGACATCACTGAGTGGTGGCATTTCGGTCACAGATGTGACGTGACCACAGTGACTCACAGTGACGTCACAACGACGTCACTGTGACCATGCATGCTATGAGGGTTATTACCTCCCCCACCCCCTACCTCCCGGATATAGAATTTTCTCGTTGTTACTGATGTGGCCCTCGATAACCCAAACATTTTTGTAAGTGGCCTTTCTCTTAAAAATGTTGTGCACCCCTACTTTACGACATAGGTAAACGTGATACTCCAATTTGTGTATGTGGTCTCCCCTCCATCTCACAGCACTACGTATTAGATTGTCCTCTGGTAACATATTATGACGTTAAAAAACACAGAAGTATGGCGATTCCGGATTGGATTCATTATATTAGTGAAAGTCTTGTTGTCATGGACAGAATATCAGCATTAATGACATTTATGGAGTAAAATTAAGTCATTTTTAGAAATAATAATCCATACCTCTGGGACACTTCTTCAGACGATGATTTATGATTTTCATTTTTTATCTACTCTGCTTCCATTGTAAATAGCTTTCATATATATTCATTAATTATATTTATAATTATTATTATTAGGCAGCTATATTGAGAATCTTACAATTTTCTTGAGTTGCTAAAGCATAAATATAAACATTGACCAATCTTTTTAAAAACTGCTATCAAAAGGATGGACTAACAAATCGGTTTTGGCCGTCGGTAGGGAAACACACCATCAGCATAGGCAACAACTTACGCTTTTTTGTACCACAAAAATTTTATAGTAAATTTTACCATTTTAAATCGCCGTAATCTGCCGATTAAAAAAGGCAAAAATTTCTATTCAATTTTTGTGGTCTGAAAAAACGGAAGAGTTGGCAGCTATGCCATCAGGCTTACAGCTTGTAGCTACGGTTCGGATTTACCATTTTAAATCGCCGTAATCTGCCGTTTAAAAAAGGCAAAAATTTCTATTCAATTTTTGTGGTCTGAAAAAATGGAAGAGTTGGCAGCTATGCCATCAGGCTTACAGCTTGTAGCTACGGTTCGGATTTACCTTTCCCCTTTCCCTTTTATGAAGCACTGAAACATCAACTTTTGGAAAATCAATTTGGCTGTTTTATGCTTTTATTTGTATAAATATCTGGATCCCAACTATTTACTATAAATTACTTTCCTACCGTGTAAAACAATATTTGTTAAAGAGTAATAATAATCAAAAACCCCTCCATTCAGGTAAAGTTCATAGCTACGCTTTTTGAATCATTTTGGCATTTTCTATGTAGAAAAAAAAAATCTTGCCTTGGGAAGTTTAGCATTTCTTTATATGTATGCATATAAATATAAATACTGATAGTGGCTCAGCATTTAAAAAGAAAACCGGATATGGCCTTTAAACCGACAAAAACAAATCATTCATTCCCATGCAATTAATCAATGAAATTCCAAATGCATAAAATAAATACTAATATAAGCATAATCTTACTTCTATGTGAATATCAAATATAGAAACGTTTTTTCCGGATACTGTTTGAAAACAGAACAAATGAAAACAAAATTAAAGATTTTAGAAAAGTATGCGAAGGAATAATTCATTTTTTTATAATAATTTATAGAGTCTTTATAATTACAAAGTGTATCATTTTTGGGTGACAAATATAGATGTATTTAAATAGAGAACATAAATACTGCATAGCTTTATTAAACGCAAAAAAATAAACTACAGTAATCCCTTAACATTCGCGAGGGTTAGGTTCCGCGAATGTCAAAACCGCGACTGCAAAACTGCTATTTTTATATTCTGTTTGCACCACTATTTAAAAAATACATTTTGTATTATACTGTTCTTGCAAATGTTGTCAGCGCATATGTAAAAGTTTTTTTTCTTTTTTAAAAGTGGTGCAAATGTTAAAATGTTCTGCATTTTCTATTTCAAAACCTGCGATTGTTAAGGGATTACTGTACACATTTGTAGTCGCCTTGTTCGTCCATTTTTTGTTATATAAATTCTATGTTTATATCAAAGTAAAATATCAATTGAATAAGTGAATAACCTACGTAAGAAATTCACACACCTCTTGAACAAAACACTGCTTGTTAATACGCGATCAAAGCTCCTTAAAATAAGTAATATACACTAACACAATATAGCAATAAAAGAAAATATTTTTTTGCAGGGGGAAAGAAGGTCAACTCAACATCTACCAAAGCATTAGTTCCATTTATCTAAAATTACTAATCAAATTACATTAAAATAAGAGAAAGCAAAACGCTGTCAAAGCAGTAATAACTTGAACTGTTTTTTGATTTCACATGCTGCATTTTTATTTCATTTCACATACCCCTATCGGACTTTCACGTGCTAGTAAACAGAGCTTCAAGTACCAGTACTGGTACGAGTACCATAGTTTGAAAACCCCTGGTCTATGCGAATGCATTCTCAAGTCTATTTATACTAGCCTGTAGGGATATACGGAATAAACATTTCGGCGGAATACCGAATATCAAATATTCGGCAAAACGAATAGCAACTATTTGGCCGAATACCTCTAAATTGCAGGGTTTAAAAGTTTAAAAATATAAATTTATAAATATTTTTTTCATGCTATGTAACACAAATATCTTGATGAGTAAAAACTTTACACTAAAAAAAGGTTTACGATTTGAATTATTATTTAAGTAAGGGTTGTCTTAAAACTTCATGCCTTCTTCTGTGAGTCAAAATAAATGAATAGAAATTTCTTATACTCAAAAACAAATATTTTAAAATCAAAGAAAATGTTTGAAGGAAAATGCTACAGTCATATAGTGCTTGTTTGTCAGGAAGCAAGTAAAATATAATACATATACCTATTTAAATGGTGTCAAATTATCAAGTAAGTTTTAAATGCACCAGATAACAGTGTCTAAAATGAGATATTATATTCATTATATTAACATTGCTTTGTACTTAATGTGCAGATATCAGTAGAAGTGATTGAATTATTTTCACTGACACAGTAAATGTACTTTCAGGTGCATTCTAAATAATGCAATAACTACCTTAGTGCAGACCTCGGAGTGATCTATTTTTACACCGTCTAAATTAAAACTTTCACCACCACAATTTCTTTACGAAACGTTTTATTTCAGACTATCTTGTAATTGTCGTATGAAACACTTTTTGCTGCATTTCTTGTAGTAATCTGCGATAAAAATAATCTTATAAAATTAGTAGTGGCTAAAAATGTGACCGGTCTGAGGAATATTTGGCGTATTTTGCATTTCACTCATGTCAATTTCTAGCATTTCTCGTTACAGTTCACAATCTAAATAATAAGTCTGTTAAAAGTAGCGTTACGATATTTTCATTACTTGTAAAGTTCAATAAAAATCCAAGTTCTACTTGAAATGAGGTGCACTGTAATTTTAAATGGGTAGTAATTTAATGTATTAAAGAGGATTGCGAGGCTGATTTCGTAAACAAAAAGTATTTACCTTGATACCTATTATAACCTCCATGAAAATGCCCATTATCTTCTATTTTGTTATGAAACACACAAATTGTGAAAAGCAAGAAAAAATTATTTCCTAGCAATATTCATGAACTTGCATTTATGTTTCATTAATTCCTGTGATAGATGTTATTAACAATTAATTTCCTTGAGTTTTATTTTTCAAACAGAACGAATGTAATGTAAAAACAATCTCTGTGTTAAAAATAAAAGTTATTTTAGGTTTTTAAAAGCATTTTTTGAAATAATCTGTTTGGCCAAATAATTCAATATTCGGCAGACAGTTATAAGGCTTAATAAGCGGAAAACGGAATGCATACAGTATATTTGACACGTCCTTACTTACTAAGAGTGCACAGCAGAGATTACTTTTCAAAAAGTAGTACGAGCAGAAAAAAAGTCGCTTGGACGCATATGTCCAACGCTTAATCTAAATGAATTAGTGTTAAATAGGGTGACTGCGCCAGTAGTTGATACTTCTCAGTAGTTGATCAAATTTTTGAAATATTGCGCCAATTCACGCGAAAATGAGTTTTACAAGTGGCACTGGATATAATATTTTTGTTTGAATGGTAGTGCACCTATTGTCACATAGTTTTTATCTGTCGTCTGTAGCCATATTATAACAAGCCATATTATGATTTTTTTTTAATTAGAAAGTGTAAAAATTTAGATTTTGATTAATTGGAGACAGTAACGTTAAGTTAAAATGATCCCCTTCCATTTTGCTTATTTCAACTAATATTTTTATAAGAATTGTTGTTAATCACAGCCCAAGGATGATATTTTAAATATTAATTTTTAGATTTTCGATTGACTTCTTTTTAGGGGTTGAAATTTGACTGATCAACTTCTGGTCTTATTAAATAAGCAAATTCGAGAAATTGATCAGCTGTGATCAATTATTGGTTTCGAGAACTCTAGTTATTGATCAGTATATCAACTACTGGCTAACAACATGCGAAGCCATTAGTTGACCATTCTTCAATTTATTTGCTTACCAAGCCATTATTGCTTATTTTCAGAATACATTATTCCGCTGAAAAAGAAATTCTTCCACCACTCGGAGGATGATCTGTGAGCAGCCGTTAAAGACGTAAGAGAAAAGGGTGCTTCAGTAATTTCGAATCAATAGCCCTTTTCGAAATGTTCCACTAATGTTTCCTTAAAAAGCTTTTTTGTTTTAGGTTCAAGGGTAATCGACAGAGGTGAGACGGGTGTGACATACATCAGTTTTAAGCAAAGGAGGGGAACAGCTCCTTGTTGACTGGATACATGTTCATGCCAAAAAAGAGTTTCCGATTAAGAGGAGGACATTATTTGAAACCGTAAAAAATATCATTGAAGCCGATAAAAGGCCAAACCCTTTTGCAAACTCAACTCCAGGGAAAACATGGTTTAAAGGATTCTTGCGAAGAAACAGTTCGATATCTTAGAGGTATGCAGATGCTACCAACACTGCAAGAGCAGAACTGTCAGAGCCCAACATCCGCGAGTGGTTCCAAGAGCTCACAAATATCTTGAAACTGAAGACTGCTTTGACATTCTTCTTGAATTCATTGGATTTTTAATGCTGACGAAAGCGGTTTTCAATCTTGTCCAAAAACGGGAAAAGTTTTAGAACCCATTTTATTCAACATTTTATATGAAACAAAAGCATGTAACGAAAAAGAAGCTATAACCGTGATGGCTGATTTCAATGCAGCAGGAGAGGTTATTCCTGGGATTATCGTTTACCCATTGCAGAAAATATTACGTGAAATTGCACAGAATGTGCCAGACGACTGGGAAATAGGTAGATAAAGGAATGGTTGTATGTGTGGGAGAACCTACTTTGAATATCTAGCAACTGTATTTTTGCCTTGGTTGTGAAAGCAAAATATCAAACTACCCATATTACTTTTGGTGGATGGCCATAAGAGCCACTTAACTCTTTAACCCTAGAACTACCGGAAATTTTACTCAAGTTTTATAAAAACATTCTACACCAGAATTTTTACTTAAAACTATTTAATTTGTTTATTTAACTTATTATTGTCTGATTTATACATTTAGTTTGTTTTGAAGAAATTTCTGGTTTGAATAAATATTTTGAATGTACATGTCGGGTCCATTGGACCCTTCTGGTAGACAGAGGGTTAAATTGCAAAGTTATGCTAAAAGAATCAAATCCTTCATTTCGTTCTTTAACGAATGCAACACTCATACTTCAACCAGCTGACGATGCTATTTTTAGGCGTCTCAAACTGTGCTGGTGGGAAACTGTTTACGATTGGAAAACTAAATCTGGAAACAAAATGGTCACAAAATCAGTATTTGGAACTTTGATTGGAAGTGTATTTCGAGAAGCAGCAACTCCGAAAATCATTAAAAACGGCTTCTGGAAATGCGGTCTGTTCCCGTTTATAGCCCAGATGCAGTAGACTACGAAAGGTGCATCAGCAGTAAGCAACAACATTTTCCGCCTGCAAACCCACGTGAAAATTGGTCTAGAATAGGAGTAACGGAAAACTTGAAAGTCCAGACACTTTTGTACATTAAATCCCAATTAAAAAAAGACAGAGCTCAGAAGATCAGAAGCGTGGAAGGGAACGAATGAAGGGTGATGTTGAGGCTCTTGAATTGTTCCATTTCTGGAGGCAAATGCGGAGAAAATGTCTTGAACAAACTCAAACAAACATTGCGACACCAGAGAGCGAACCTGAATCGCCTGTTGATGATCTCCTAACACCAACTGCTAATATTGCTCTACAATCTGATGATCTCATAATATTTGATTATGATCATGCAACACCAGGTCCTTCAAGGCAGACGGACCACTTCCAAATTATGCGACTCCTGAGCGCCCAAAAAACTTAAGTCTAGCTAAAGTTAAACTATCAGTCCAGCTTTTGCAGACAGCCTTCTATGGGCTCACGACTCGCCAGAAAAGAAAAAGAAAACAAGAAAAGAGACTGTTGCCTTATGCGACAACGTCAAAACGGTGGATAAAGTCTTTCGAAGAAAAGGTAAAGGAAAAAGAGGAGAAAGAAACCCGAAAGAAAGAATTGATTCAGAAAAGGGAAGAGAGGAAACAACAACTTCTACATCAAAGACAAGATATAGGACTATCTAAAATTCCGACTAGGCCGAGAAAACGACTGAGCAACTCATACAGCTTTGAGTCCAGTGCCAAGGTTTCGTCCGGTGAGAGTGTGTGAGTGGAATCCTCATATGAGAAAACTGCCCATGCTTGGCAGACGGTGCAAAAGTAAATTGATGAGCGCGTTGTCATTTTGGAAAATATTGGAAATAGAAAAAGAAAAAGCGATGGAGGCTTCCACATCGGCATGTGGGCGCATATGGAAGTTGTACTTTTTTATAGGTGGTATCAAGTTATTTACACACAAAAAAAAACACAAAAATTAGTAGAACAGGAAATCTTTTCTCTGTCCCTGAATTAGTTTCAATATTGCGTATGAGTTATTGTATTTTTTACTTTTAATCGTCATATTAAAATGTTTGCTATTCTCAAATTGTTTAATTTTTTCTACTTACATTGGAAAAAAGATCATAATGACCAGTGATCAAATACTGGAATGAAATCGATCAAAAACTGGATTCGCCTCATCAACTACTGTAGAAATGGTAATTAAAAAAACTATTTATTTATAATTCTGTTGCTATTTAATTTCAGCAGAATTTAATTATCCATTATAGGACATTCATTAAGGGTTGTAGAAATCATGTTAGTTTACTTCTAAAACTCAAAATGAAGGAAATATAATAAAAACTCCGTAGCACCGACCTTATTTGATCAACTACTGGTTCGGGCATCCAATTAGTTTTGCATATGTTTTGACTTGTCTGTTACAAAAATCCTTGCTTGCAAAATGTATTTCACACCAGTAATTTTGAAAAGAAATGATAGTATAGTCAGTGACGCTGGCTTCTTGATGGAATTATCCCTATCATCAGTGTCAAAATTTCTAATGTAGTCGGAGTAATTTTCGGTTTGGTATCTTGGTGCAAGTTTACTAGGAAAATAATCAAATTTTGTTTTGAATGGCACTACTTCCTTATAGAATTATTCGGCACATAATTTCCCGTATTTTCTAAAGGTATATTATATAAGGTGACTGTTTCTATACGAAAATAGTGGTATTCAAAATAAGATGTTCATATTTTCATTGCAACAATGTTGTGTTTCAGGTACGCTGACGTTTTCTCCACTAAAACAAAAGCTGAAATCGTTTTAAAATTCTTCTGAGCAGTGTTATATAATAAGATGTTTTCAACAGACTGAAATGATGACAAATATATATTATATATACTGTCAAAATGCCTTTTCCGAAGAAAAAACAAAACTCAGCGCTGTTAATGAGCTACCATATCAAGGAAGTTTCAACAAGATTCCGAAGATTGTACACTTATATTTCGTTAAAAACGTTTATTCATACAAAATTGCAGTTAATCTTCCGACCGCATTAATCAAAATGGTTTACCACATACCAAAACAAAAAATTATTTGAAATATTTTTCTTTAATTATTTTCATGTTTCTACAAATAGGTCATTTGAATTTATTGCATTTTCCGGCCAACTTAATCAAAGTGTTGCTACATACCGAAACGGAAAATTTATTTGATATATTTTTGGTAAATTAATTTGATGTTTCTACAAATATTTCATTTGAATTTATTTCACCTTCCGTCCACCTTAATCAAAGTGTTGCCACATACCCAAAAAAATATTTCATATATTTGTGTTTAAGTATTTTATTGTTTCTACAAAAAGTTCATTTCAATTCATTTCTTAAAAAAAAAAAAAAAAACTGGGTTGAAACGTGTTTAACCTTGATGAAATTAACCCACACTTTACAGAAAATATTAATGGTTTGAAAGTACATAGTGTTATAAGTATTATAAATATAATCTCTGAAAAAGATGAGAGTTCATTTAATTTTCACTTACAGATGTACAGAAAGCACTCTGTGAAACGCGTTTTCATGAACGCGAAGCATATACTAATTCGACCTATCCTTGAAGAGGTTTCTGACACTATTGTACATCAATTAATTTTGTACTTATACGCCTGAACTATTATAATAAATATTTTTAAGCTTTACTGATAGTTATTTACTTTCAAACATCGATTTTACAGAACAGCATTGTTATATAGAGAAAAAAATATTTCTTGTCTGATGGATACGGGATGGTTAGGCAGTGAGCCTAGCCTGTTGATGTGTTAGTAAACTGTAAATAATTGTTGTGTGAATGTATTAAATGTTTTTCTGTTTAGACGCATGCTTCATCATTTGATCTCATCAAATCGACAGACTGATGAGATTCACGTAACATGCCTCTATGTATGCCTATATTTCGGCCTATCCTTGAAGAGGTTTCTGACACTATTGCTATATCAATTAATTTTGTACTTATACCCCCAAACTATAAAAATAATATTTTTATAATTTACTGATAGTTATTTACTTTCATACATCGAATTTACAGAACAGCATTGTTATATAGAGGAAAAATATCTCTTATCTGAAACGTGTATGGCATAAGAATCATGTTTGATAAATTGGATGCTCATTTTCAAAGGTAAATGGATACTATATGTGTTGTTATTTTTCAATTGAGTGAAAAATGTCCAGACCAGAATTCGAACCAAAAACCCGTTGTCATAAGATTCCAATTCGCTACCAACTAAGCTATCCTGGACGAATCTGGAGGGCATAATTCACCCATCTAACCTTATTGATTTTCGTAACTAGTCTGTTATTTTAAACAGCACAACAGAAGAAATCGCAGGCAGTTGAACTCCAGTAAATACTGGGTACCTAATGGGATTTAATTACTTTTAATAATTGGCTAATTCCATGGAGTTTTGTAGTGTAAGTCACATAGCTGATAACTGCTATGTTTGTTAGCCACCGTTATTTTTCAAAAGTTTGCTTCGCGTTATTCAATTAATAAGGTATAATCCGATAGAATAGTTGTAGTTTTCCGTTCTAAAATTATATTCCGTTATAAAATTTCCGTAGCCAAAAATCATAGCATGTGACTTACACTACAAGTACTCATGGAACTAGCCAATTATAATAATTGTGTTAAAATTAATTAAGTATAACTAAATATTCGTTAAGAATAGAAATATTTATTATGAAAGTTATGTTTCAAACTCTTTTAGTACAAAGATATTTTACGCGTCAAAGTGTCAAATATGCTCACATCCTTTTGCATGGATTTAGCGATTAGATATTGATACACATTAATAAAGCAAGTGGTAATGTATTCCCTATAGAAAACGGCATGCATGACATTAAAGTTCTTTTGCAGGTACACAGAAAGTAATTCTAATACAGTATCATGTGTCAGCAATAGCGCGCCTATTTTTGTAAAGTTAGCACACGCGAGGGTTTCACCCCATTTTGTCTCCCATTATATTTTTGGTTAAATACGTTTTTAAAACAAATCTATTCCTCTATATTGTAAAATGCACCAGCACTACTACTTTTTTGGAAATTCATACTTTTCATAAATATTTTACGATTTTGAAGCAGTTTCTGTAAACATGACGTGTTTTTAATAGAAAATAATCAAACGAATTGTTTTACAGGGTTCGTACACTTCAAGGACTTTCAAGGATCTTTTACCAGAACTTTCGTAAAGAAATATTTACCTCATTTAATGAAAAAAATCTATTTTCAGATATCGTGATCAGTAATTTACGATATTTGTAGTACTAAAACACATAAAATACCCTGAATCCCTTGATCCATAGGAACCCTGTTTTACATCTTAAAATATGAATTAGTTCAGTAAGCTGATATTAATTACACTTAGTGCCCTTTCATCAATGTAGCTTTTTATATTACTATTTTATAAAAATTATTTCAGTCTGCGTTATTCGGTAAGAAATGTCCGTAAGAAAAGCGTCCTCAAAAGATTTATCCTTTTTTGTGAAGCAGAAATGTGATTGGGGGGAGATTTACCCCAGCGCGTGTACTTGGCTTAACCCCTTGGGGACGAGTGTCTTTTACAGAAATTTTAATCATTAATCACCGGTTTTTTAAAACAGAAATTTTTGCCTAATTGAATATGGAAAATGCTCGGATTAAATAAGGCAAAATTTACAATAAAAAATTACTGGTGAGAATAATCCCCAATTCTGAGCACCTTACGCGGCACGAATACCGGTCGCTCGTTCCCAAGGAGTTAAGACATGCTTGTCAACTTTCCTTTAACACTAGCACCGGCGTAGCGGTCATTTTGACCGCTACCAAATAAAAATACTTTGATTATCGCCAGAAATTTCTTTCTAAAATAAGTTTAAAATGTACCTCGGAGAAATAAGTTAAATAAATATTTTAAGTAGTTTCAATTAAAATTTCCGGTGTAAAAAATTTTATAACACTTCAGTAAAATTTCCGGCGGTTCTTGTGTTAAACTGCCGTAAAATGTGAGTTAAATTTACCCAGGTTAAACACATTTCGATCCAGAAATTTACTAAAGAAATTAATTCAAAAAGATTTCATAGAGAAACATGATTTTAAATACATAATGATACATCAAATAAATTTTCTGGATAATGGCACGTATAACCTGGGTCAACTGAACTCAAATTTTACGGAAGTTTAGTTGAATGTTAGCAAGTATGGTAAGACCTTAACTGTCATACGACAGTTTGCGCGTCATAATCAGTTTAGGAAAAATTCCTGCTATAAAAAATTTTAATTGCACTCTAAGCCTAAACATTCTAAAAATATATAAACAGAAAACTTTGTTCGAAATTTTTGGTACACATTTTGAATAAATACGCTCTAATCCAGATTATATCATGACGTCCACACGTCTTGGTGTGGTCACTTTTTAAGTCACCACTATTTTTTAAAATTATTTTTGTGGCAGATTACTAACCAAAATCGCAACAGTAAGCTCGCCGAGAAGCGAGTTTTTGTGACATTTCCAAGCTAAATATGAAATGGAAATTTTCGCAAGGAAATTGTTGTGGTAAAAATTCTGATTTAGTTTCTATAAAAAAAAAAAAAACACTGCCCCGAGGCTATGGAACTATTAATAAAGAGGAACTGAAGATATAGCAGTATATGTTTTTTGAATTCAATTAGTAAATATAACACTGGATATTTTTGTGCACTTGTTATGTATTCTGTCGAGTTTCGACAGGTTCTCGGTTAATTATAAATAAACGAATTGAAATGAGATAATTAAGTTTCTTAGTTTAAATTTATTAATCCCGATTATCACTTGCTACTAAGAGATGAACTTTTGTAACATTTCTAATTTCACAACATTTTTTGAGTCACACATTTACAACAATTTGCGGCGGTCTTAGTAGTGTAATTGCGAGTATAACGATTTGCTGCACTCTTAGTAGTGCAATTGCGAGGATAACGATTTGTTGCGCGCTGAATATAACCTGGCCACATTAATGATTTGAAATGCGACGATGCGTAGAAACGTTTAGTCGCTACTAATAGATTCCAATGTGAGTAGTTTCTCATGGCGAGCGAAAAAATCCTTTTTGGAATACAATTTTTGACAACTGCATTCATGACAACTGCAAGGCTAATGGGCGTGAAGTGCACGCAGGGCCAATTATGGAAAGATCCCACCGTAGTGGTCATCGTTTTAACAGTTGTGCAATGCACACATAGCCATTTTTTAGAAACCTGTTATAGTGATTTTCCTATTAACAAATAATGTTGAAAATTGCACACGCGACCATTTGGTAAGTGTCCCGTTAGAGGAAATATTAATTATAAATGTGATCGATGATAAATATTAAACTGGTGCATTAGGTTCATTCTGCGACACTTAAAAACCAACGTAAATAACAGAATAAACAAAGTAAATCTTGCTGTCTGATAATTCAAGACTTCATTAGAAAACTTTTTGAATGAAACGTATTAAGGGCAACGCACATGCTTATTTAATATTAAATGCCATTGTGTTTTCTTTATGGCGCTTTTTCTGCATTAAATATTCATTATAAAACTATACATATACAAAACCCGGGATATATTTACTTGTCAACATAGGTGCTTGCAGAGCCAAATTCGCCGCATACGTCTCCGTGCTCAGTACATATTAGAGTGAGCGTAAATTGAATATTTCGTAGAATGTAATTTTTTGGCACTTATTAAAGACTTTTAGATTATGTCCCAGAAGTAGATCAAAAGATCAAAGGATCAGAAGTAGATCAGAAGTATCAAATATTTTGAGTGCCTTAGCTGAATAAAATTGAACAATATTACAGTAGAACCTCGATCCATCGTTTTTCAAGGGGTGCGTGAAAAAAAAAAAACGATGAATGCGCGTTAACGTCAAAACACGAAAAAAAAACAATGTTTATGCATTATTAATACATGCAATGTATTAGTAATCAGTACACTAATAAATACTAATTTGTTACTTCCCAAACTGTGAAATAAATATATTTAAGTTGTAGAACAAGTTATTTAAAAAAATCAGTAATTTTATGTTAAGTTTAGCGTTCATTTTTTAAATTAAACAAGAAATTTTCAAGATGTACAACATTTTTCTGATCATTTCTGTAATTTCATGTGCATATATAAAAGTTTATACAGTTTCAAATGTCGTAATTGCATCAGACACACTTGGCACTGGTGTAGGCTCAGCTTCATCGGCATGAACATTATCCTCTGCTTTTTCGACATTATTTTCCTTTCTTGCATCATCGCACATTTCTGTGCTTAGGATACCACATGTCGCAACATCTTGATCAAAGAAAATATAATCGCTAAATTCCACACCAGATACATCCTCTGCTACACACAACCACTCTTCATATGCATTATCGTCATCATCATCATTATTTTCTTTCCTTTCCGTTGAATATTCTTCATCAATGTTTTGCACAAAACCGCGTTTCACGAGACAATTCTGGATGGCTGAATAGGTTACTTCATGTCTTGCAAAAAGAAGAAAATGAATAGGATGCAGAAGGTCTATTTTTTGTAGTAAATTCTTTTGCTTGTTCCGTGAAACATAAAAATCTTTTCACTAGGTTTCTCCTATAAAATTGCTTAAAACAGTTGATTATCAATGCATCAAGAGGTTGTACGACAGACATACAATTAGCTGGGAACAAAACTGATTTTTACGTTGTTAAGACGATCTGGTGAATGAGCTGAACAATTGTTAATAAATAGAATGATTTTCCTTTTTTGAACGCTGGTTAATCTATCAAAGTCATGAAGAAATTTTGTAAAAATGTAATTTTTCATTCATGCTTTGGGATTCGAATGGTAGACTATTGGCAGTTTCTTTACGTTCTTGAAGCGTCGAGGTCTAGCACATTTACCAGTAACGAAGGGTACTCGTTTATCAGATCCGACCTTGCTTGTGCATAGTAGCACTGTTTTGGAATGTTTGCCACTATGACAAGACTCTTCTTGGAACGCTAGAGTTCTCTTTGGCAAGCATTTATAAAACAGGCGAGTTTTGTCTGCATTATAGATGTCACAATCCTTGCATCCTTCTAGTAACTTCGGAGGCTTTCGAACCAGATTTCTATGGCATCAGTATTTACTACTGTGGCACTTCCATCACATAATTTCCTGGATACCAATCCACGGCGAATTTAAAACGTGAAATCCACCCATTTGATGCAGATAAAGTATCCATGCCATATGAGGCAGCTATTTCAGGTGCCTTCTCTTGAATAATATTCCTATCCACAGGAATATTTGACGCACGAGCCTGCTCGTACCCAGCGAAAAGAAGTCTTTCCAACTCATTGTAAGTAGACATTTTGCAAGTTTTTCTCTTTTTTGCAGAAGTTTCATACTTAACAGCCTGATCTCTTTTTTTTCGAAATTATCGAATTCTGGGTTGACGTCATTATACCTAAATGTTATTTTTTTCTCAGAAGGATTATTTTCCACTTCATCTATGATATGAAGCCTTTCTTCTAAAGTTCGGATTTGTTTTGCCATTATTGAAATTCTCAGAACGCATAAAATTTTGCGCAGAACGCATTAAATTGAAGTTCACACTCTTGAAATTAAACACCTGCACTGCACATAACAGATTAGCCAGGAATCTGAAAGAAAGTGGCAGCTGGCCGAAGTGGATGCATTCATCCTCCTCTTTACACAGAATAGAATAACCCATTCTCCAAACAAGAACACCTGTTCCGCATTGTGTTATTTACACTTACATAAATGTCACAATATCAGCGCTAATCCCTCTCCCCTCCACTAAAACAGCACAAATGAGTTATTTCAGGATAAAAAAGCTAATTCCAGTTTCTATGTCATATGGATCCGCTTGACCTTCAATTTTATTTCGGTGAGGAGAAAAAATTTACAACGATGAATGCGGGAAAACGAATTTTTGAATAACGATGCACACGGACTTCGTTAACATTATTTAAATATAATTTGTGCAGGGAACATAGAAATAAAACGATCAATGCGAGAAAACGATGAATGCGGGAACGATAGATCGGGGTTCCACTGTAACTGAAAAAATATACAATATGAATTTTCAAACGCTCACTTTTTTACTTAAAAGGCGACTGAAATAATAAAAGAAATGTTACAAGTTAGAAATATATATTTTTATTTTTAACTTCTTGGTACTTTTGGGCTGTATGTCCCACGCCCATCATCAGAGAATATTTTAATAACTAATTGCTGTTTTTTTTTTATACAAATACGTCACCACGTTTTTAAATGAGAGAGCAAATAATCATTAGAGTAGAAATTAGAAGAAGAATTCACTTGGATTGAACTTATATATAGAAAATATATATTAACTGCAGTTCCATTTGCTTTATTGCATCACTTTGTTCTAATACGTTACTTTCATTGTAAATACGCAGCTGGGCAGCCGAAGTAGCAGTGTTTCAGATTATAAGAAAATATTTAATGCCGTACCATAAAATTTGTTACGTCACTTTGCTTAAATTTTCGGTATTCAATTTTAGGATATTTAACCATATATTTGAGATATTTTAAGAAACGACGTCGTTACATACTTGACTGTTTTTACACAAGATTTCTATGGATTATCTGATAGTGGATGCGTAATAATTGGATGCTAGGTATATAATTTTTGCATAATAAAAATATATTGTCATAGTTTGATTAAAATTTAAACGCGAGAGAGCTGTGGTAATGCTGATGTAATAAAATAAATGGAACTGCAGTTAATATACAGGGTGTTCCGTTAAAGGGGTCCAATATTAATAGGGGTAATAGAGGAGATCACACGGAGCATAAATCAGTATATAATGCCTGGCCGGATCTCAATAATTTTCAAGTTACAGCAAACAGAATGAAAAATCGGAAATTTGTAAAAAAAACCCTCATTGCTAAACTATCGATAATGCTACATAAAAACAAAGCACATATTTAGAAAGAGCAGAAAAAATCCTACGAAATGACATAAGTTGTTTTAGAATATTGAGAATTAATGGCGAGTTACAAGCTCTGAAACAGTGAAAAAATACAAAATCAAATATTTAGCAAAATAGTTAATCGTTAATTCCAAAAATGCAACTCTACCTACATCAAGGAAAATGTTATAAAATTTGTCCATTCCGAAAGCTTTCGAAGAAGCTGACAATAAACCATATCAGTTTAATTGTATGGGAGAAATCAAGCAGTTCCCTATTTACAACTCTGTACTGTTGCACGCTCGGATAGGGCGAAACTCCGCCCATGACGATTGTAAACACCCCGTTTTAATATCTTTCAATTATACATTTCTGATCAACCTCTATCAATACCCTTTCATTATTCAGTCTGGTCAAGTGAATGACATATTGTGCAGGTCTCGACTTGTCTTAAAGCAAACTCCGTGACTGCTGCGTTTCCTCCATGAACTTTCAGGATGATGAAGAAGAAGTACTTTTTATGCAAATTTTCTATGTGTATAGGAAGAAAAGTGTAATAAAACAGCAGTCATCAGTGGGCGTTATGTTAAAGGGAGGCTGTTGTAAGTGGGATTGTAGTAAGTTGATGTATAATAATTATGCCGGAATACTCTAACGAAGAATATGCGGACATGCATCTGATGTACGGGCAAGCTCATGGAAATGCATGTCTAGCACAGCGCATGTACCGTGAGCAATTTCCAAGGAGACGTTGCCCAAGTTCGAAACTCTTCATAAAAATCGATAGACGATTACGGGAGACTGGATCGTTTAATACAGCAAGCATTGATGCAGGGAAACCTCGACATGTACGAACACCTGCAATGGAAGAAGATGTACTGAATATTTTTAAAGATAACCCCTCCACGAGTACACGAGCTGCTGCGTCTGAAGTCGGTGTTTCTCACCAAAGTGCGTGGCGTGTTCTGCGTGCAGAAAACATGCACCCCTTTCATGTGCAGCGGGTACAACTGTTATCAGTAACAGATTGTGCTCAGCGGACAGAATTCGTACGCTGGTTGCTTAATGTAACAGAAAATAATCCACAATTTCTGGAAAATATTTTATTTACTGATGAAGCAACATTTACGAGAGAGGGCGTGGTAAACACGCACAATATGCACACATGGTCATATACAAATCCGCACACTGTTTTCCCGTCGAACGCACAACAAAAGTTCAGTGTGAACATATGGGCAGGTGTCCTCGGCGATTATCTCATAGGACTATATTTACTCCCAGATGTACTCAATGGCAGTACGTACTTGGTTTTCCTACGGGATATCTTACCGCAGTTACTGCAAAATGTGCCAGCAACATTGCGCCACAATATGTGGTTTATGCACGATGGCGCACCGGCACATTTTTTCATAGGTGTTCGCAATCACCTCAATTCAACATATCCTGGGAAATGGATTGGACGCAGTGGACCTGTTGCTTGGCCTGCACGCTCTCCAGACCTCAATCCGTTAGACTTTTTTGTTTGGGGACACCTTAAATCGCTGGTGTATGAAACGCCTGTGGATACACCGGAGGATTTACTAGCGCGAATCGTTGTCGCTGCAGGAGACATTCCCAACTCCGTCGGAGTTTTTCGGCGTGTTCGCCAATCTTTACGACGCCGCTGTCGGCTGTGCGATTCTGTTAATGGGCGAAACTTCGAACACCTATTATAATAATGTCCGTTCGTCTGCCTTCCGACATTGAACTGTGCAGTGCAGGCCAGAAGACTATGCTTCACATATGTCATAAAGTACGTGGAATGTAATTCTTTATTTGTCATTTTTCTTTTATTTTCAACACTTTCTGGCACAGTATTTTGTAAGTCACAGACTGTGGTGTACTCAAATTGTAAATTACAAAGTTTGTATGAATTAATTTAAAATTTAGTGTCTTTTTTAAATTTATAATTAATAAAATTATTATGCTATTTGTTATTATTATTTCCTATCATAAATTATGATGCACATATACATACAATAATTGTCCATGTAAAACATGTACTGAAACTTCTTGCATAGTTACAAATCGCAATATTTTTAATTATTTCCGAATTTTCACCACCAGTTTAATTTTAAAGAATTTAACTTAAGCTTTATATCAATAAAAGACCACTTTAAAATGTAGACTATTATTGTAAAGTTATTTTGGTTCATTCAACTCTTGAATAATTAAAAATGTTGCATCTCAGAAGAAGCATGATCGAAAATGTATAGTTGAGAGTAATTAAAAAGGCGGTGTTTCCAATCGTGATGGGCGGAGTTTAACCTTTGCTAGTGTCAAAGAAAGCGGAGTTGTAACTAAGAAACTGATTAATTTCTCTCACACAATTAAACCGATATGGTTCATTGTAAGCTTTTTCGAAAGTTTTCGGAATGGACCAAATTTTACTACATTTTCCTTGTTGTAGCTAGAGTTGTCTTTTTGGAATTAACGATTAACTATTTTGATGTATATTGGATTTCGTACTTTTTTCACTGTTTCAGGGCTTGTAACTCGTCAATAAATATTGCTATTTTAATACAATTGATGTCATTTTGTAGGTTTTTTTCTGCTCTTTCTAAATATGTGCTTCGTTTTTATGTAGCATTATCGATAGTTTAGCAATGAGGGTTCATTTACAATTTTCCGAATTTTCATTCTATTTGCTGTAACTTGAAAATTATTGAGATCCGACCAGGCTTTATATACTGATTTATGCTCCATGTGATCTCCTCTATTACCCCTATTAATATTGGACCCCTTTAACGGAACACCCTGTATATATTCTCACTTAAGTTCAATCCAAGGGAATGCTACTTCTACTTTCAAGTCTAATAATTATTGTCTCTCTGATTTCAAAAAGAAGTGACGTATTTGTATAAATAAACAGCAATCTCTACATATAAAAGCCGTTCTCTGTGTGTATGTTCTTTATACAAATCTTCAGTTTTTGACATATTTGCACGAATCTTGATGTACTTACGTTTTAGAACGTGGAAAAGATCGCTGTCTACTTTAAAAAAAGCATCAGGCCACTATTTATCACTTGTTTTCTACCACCTTCCATAATTTAACATTATAGAAATAACTCTTTTATTTAATTTTATAATTCAATCATTTCTTTCCTGTTGCCACAACTTAAAAAACAGTGCAACAATATAAAAAAAAATTGATAAAATGGGTACTTTCGTTTTATAAGATAATAAAAATTCAGACTCAATCACTATATTTTTGCATTTTCTAAATTGTTGTCATTCTAATCAGGAAATGCACATTTTTCCCATATACAATAAAAACTTTAACTAAATGTGTGTTCAGATGACGTATTATATCTTCATTTGAATGTTTTTAAAGCTAAAAAATCTATTTTAATACAGGGGTTAGAATATCAAGAAAATAATTTAGGGAAAAGATAATAATAAAAAAAATCATATGCTAGATATGACGTCAATTTATGATTAACCGACACTGCTTTTTAATGATGTTTTATTCTGAAGGGATACTCTTGATCTTCTGAAATAATTCCTTATTATTATCATCCATAAAGTGAAAGATTTATTTTGGTTTCATAAGATTGAAATGTTTGTATTAAAATAGATTTTTTTTTTCAAAAACATTCAAATGAAAATAATACGTCTTTATAACATACCTATGATTAAAGTTTTTACATATATATATGAAAAATGTGCATTTTCTGTTTAGAATGAAGTCGATTTCAAAAATGTAAAAATACAGCGAGAGAATCTGAATTATTTTATTGTGTTGCCACACCTTAAATACGGCTCAAATAATAATAATAATAAAAAGGCAAACATGTGTAGTTTCTTTTCATAAACCAATACAAACTTAGTCTCTCTCGATATATTGTTACATTTTTGAAATTGATGTCTCTCTAAGCAGAAAATGGCTTTTCTCATATTTTAAATAAAAACTTCAAGGCTTTGAGAAAACTTAAAACCTCCATTTGAAATTAAAATTTCACTAAAATACAGGCTTTTCTATTCCAAGAAAAAGGATCAGAAACACAAATCACTAAATATGGCGCCACTTTCAATAATTTATGACGTCAATTTCGATAAATATGGCCTCAAACTGGCTCTAAAAACCGGTTACTATGATTTATTTCCTATTTCGTTATAACGTTGTTTCTTTAATTATACCATTTAGGTAAATGTTTTAATATTTTAAATGCAGTGATAACATTCTACGATTTACATTAAATACCATAATTTAAAATGTACTTTTATACGATTTATATTAAATTGAAATTAAAACATATCTTTTTTTTAGAGTTAGCTTTCTCATTTTAAACAAAGCGTCATAGATTGACGTCATTTTCATGTTAATCGCTGTGGATTTGGATTTTATTAGTGTGAGTTTCCGTTTAAAATGATAGGCAATGAATCTTAGGATACCAGTGTTTAAAGGGTACCTGATATACTGCGCATTAACAGAACATAAATAAAAATCGTTTTTAATTTGAAACACTAATATATTTAGTGTATTTTTTATATTTCTCAAAAACTACATGAAAGAGCATTTTTGGTACTTTCGTATTATAGCGAGCAGTAAATTTTGAATATTTTTACTATAATTCCCTTATAATCTGAGTAGCACATTTCGCTCGCTGTGCTGGTCAGTCTTGAATTAAATGAAACATATCGGGGAATTTGATCCGTCATTTTAATGCAATATGGGTCTTTATCTAAAGCGTCCTTCCGCGTTGATGAAAACGTTACTAACGCCACTGCGCTATTATACTTTCTAATGTTCAAGGCAAAACTTCGGTTGTTAAGGGCCAAATTTTTTAGTTGATGATTTACAGTACAACTTGGTTTAAGAATGATAGACCGATATGTAATATACTAAAACTATCCCTGAAAAATTATCTATCATTTTAAAAGGCTAATCATTCAGAATGGGGTTCAACTGATTAGTAACTTTTCAGCTAAATCTATAATAAAAGATGTAGAACAAAATGGGATATACTGAAACTATTATAGAAAACAGCGTAGATTCCATCAAAATCTGTCCAGTAGAACTTTTTAAAAAGGCTAATCTTTTATAATCGGCATCATCTGATTATTGAACTTTCTTCCATAATTTCATATATAACTGCCTGGCGTAAATGCAATATTCTAAAACCATCTGTGTAAAATTATCCAAGAAACGATGCAAGTTCCAAGGAAGTCCATTAATATTTTTTTTTAATACTAATCTTTCATAATCGGGTTCACATGATTATAAAACTTTTCCCTATAATTCTATGACTAAGCAACATAAACAATATGTTATACACTAAAACCTTTCCTTAGAAATTGATACTCGCATTGAAATCCATTCAGAAGAACTCAAGTTATAAATAGCCGGAACGAAATTCCCATTTGCATTTTCTATACATAATAGATTGTTTTGCGTAGTTGGATTTGGTATCTTTTAAATTCGTGTTTTATTTTATTTTATTTTATTTGGCACTTTAATTTCGTTTAACAATTTAGATATGAAATATTACACGAAAACAAACAAGTACTGAATTATTTGCAGCGTTTTTGAGCAATTGAGTTAATCTTTTGTAATTGCACGCACATTTAAAAAATATTCATGCTTGACAACCACTTTAAAATCTATAGAAAATCTATAAATTGACATAAACTTTTCAAGCAAATATTATTGAAAATCTATAATCGAATATCTGGAAAAACCATGTTGATCAAATAACTAATGTATGTTCAGAGATTTCTTTAGATAATGATACAAATTCTGAAGAAAGTGATACAGGAAATTTCAGAAGTGAAAATGCACCTGTGCAACAATGTGATTTTTCGCCAATACAGCCTAGTTATCGCACCTCCAGAACCAGCTGATTCGCATGAGCCATGTACTCCAGGTCCTACCCCAACTGACTTCCATCCTGATTCTACAAGACCTTCTATCCTCACTAGTTTAATAGTTGATGCTGCTGAAATTTTAAATTCTAATTCTTCTTCTCCTTTTCCACAGGTACTAAGACGATCAAGTAGGTACAGAAGAGATCCTGACCGACTAGCATATTAAGTGGGGGATAGCTGTCATGTTTGTATTTCAGTTTATTAACTCTAGATGGCAGCATCAACGCTTTCTTTCTTCCCACAATTCATTTCCAGAGAACTCTCTTCTGTTTATTTTTGAGTAGTCATGTGATCTACGTTCTGTAAGTGTTATGCTGTGTTTGTGAAATGCTTATTAAATGGGCTAAGATGTGTTATTATCCCTCCGTCCATCATCCTGGGTTTTTGGCGATTTTTATCGCTTTCGTAACCCGACGGTTGGTTTCGAGTGATGTGTTCTGGCAACCCTTTTATTACGACGCGAGAGCCGGCATTATCGCGGGAACATTCATTTCAATCCTGGATCTTGTTGCTGACGGATTTCCACGTGCTATCACTGACCAGGTTGTATCTTTTTTTTTTTCAGTCTTCAATTTAGTGATTTTTTTATTGCTTTTGCTCTTATGGCTTCCCCGATTTAAGACGTCATCGCTAAATACCTGGCCTTTTTCCGCACTTCTGGAAATAGGCCTATTTTGGGCAAAGAAGGCGATGGTAGTAGTTTGTTTATTACTGAGCTAATCGCGACAGAGATTTGTTTTTTACTTTTTTAAAAGAAATTGGGTTGATTAAATCCAGCATGTGTTGCCGTGAATGTAATGGAGACATGAAAATCCGTAAAAGGACGCAATTGTCTGATGGTTGCACGTGAGTTTGTCGTAATAAGAGAATCTAATCTTATTGTTGTATTTTTTTTTCGGAATTTGTTTTCTTAATCAAGAGAATTTAGAGAATTTAATCTTATTTTTGTGTTTTTTTCGTATTTAAAGTAATCTGGAGATACCACCTGGTTAATTTTATAGCTTATTATAATCCAGAATTTAATATTTTTGTATTTTTTTTCTTCCGAATTTGTCTGTTTAAAGTGTTGTGTATTTCAAATGTAAAAAAAAAAAAAAGGTAAGTAATCTAGAAAATCTAATATTTTTATTTGTGTATTTATTCCTGAAATTTTGCTTTTAATTACATTGTTACATTTTCTTTATTGTGTTTTCTAGTGATTTATGTGCATGTTAGGTTTAACGAAAATAAAATGTAAATAATGAAGAAAACATGCGCATGTTACGCTTAACGAAATAATATGTAAATGAGACAAATTTACATTGTTTTTCTTAAGCCTAACATGCGCATATTTTCATCATTATTTAAATTTTTTTCGTTAAGCCTAACATGCGCATATATCGCTACTTGGCGACATTTTGTACTTGGCGGAAAAGGGGTTTTCACGCCAAAAAAAATTCAAGATGGCGGATGGAGGGACAATAACACATCTGTTCCATTAAATGTTTAAATGTCTACAAGTGACCTCGTTATTAAGAGTTATGTTAATTATTTATTAATTAATTACTAAATATATACTATACCGACCCTTGGGATAATCCTTATTTTGGAATGATATGATTTTATAATTATTTAATGGTTTTAAAAATAACTTTATATTTTCATAAAAATCGAGAACAGACTAAAAAAAGGTAATAGACTATTTTTTGATGTAAAAAAAGTTAGCAAAAAACAAAAATTTTGGTTGGATCAAAAATGATAATGATATAAAAAGACATCCCCCTCTACAAATATCTTCGATATCAAGTGCCAGATGCCCCCCCACCCCCCACCCCCCCACCAAAAAAAAGCGATAACCTTGTACATGTACAGTTGCTATCTCTTTAAATTTGTATGCAATTCGTTATTAATTTCTGTGTTTTGTTTAACCCCTTAACGGTTGCATTAACCCCTTGGGGACGTGCGACACGAATACGTTCCGCAGAAGATGCTAAGATTCCGTGCTTATTCCCACCAGTTATTTTATATTGTAAATTTTGGCTTATTCAATCGGCGCATTTTCCCGATCTAATAATGCAAAAATTTCTGTTATGAAAAACCGGTGATAAAAGATTAAAAATTCTGTATAAGGGGTTAAATTGCGGTGTAAAGATTAAAATTGCTTATTTGCACCGCTTTTTCGAAAAAGAAATATTCACCTCATTTAATGACAGGTAAAATTATACAATAACAAAACCAATAACACTATTTTATAAAACTGGTGGAAATCTAACAATCTGAATAAAAGACCCAGTCCGTAAATACAAATTTTGTTTATTTTAACACTAGAACGTTTGACAATTTTCGACATCATAAAACAGCCGTTGTTTGTCATTTTGACACCACTAATTAAATTTTGCAAAATGGATGCTAGAAATTCTAATTTATCACTGCACTAGATCATTGCACTTTAATTAAACTTATATTGTTACATTTTCACAGAAAACTATAATATATTTTAGAAAAAATATATTAAAATATGTTACATTTCACACTTAATTAAAAGGAAACAAAGATTTTTTTTTAAAGAGAAATAAATCTGTTAATTTTTTTCACGTTACAATATTTAAACATGTGGTGTCATTAATTATTAAAGGTACATATATGTTAAGACAGACTCTAGCACAATAATTGCAATAACCCAACAGTAATGAAAAATTAGCCGGGGCCAGGATTGCAATTATTGTGTTCAAGTCTGTCTTAATATATATGAACCTTTAATAATTAATTAAATCCATTCAGCCGTTAATTTATGTGTGCTTTAATATATGTTGACATTATTTAAAATATTTTATATCAAATGCATACCTTTTTTTTCACAATTTTTGCACTAATAGGCGTGTTTTCGGTACATTTTAAACATACCATCTTCGTGCACGAAAAGCCTTTCTTGTTTGTAGCATTGACTTTACAATTATTAATTTCACATTTTTTGCATTTAAGAGAAATGTTTTGGTTTAATTCCGGTATATAATTATGATTAGTAACACACTCTTTTATCATTGATATAATTTAAACGAAGTATATTTGCTAACTGTTAAATATAACATTTCCTTGGAATGCAATGGCGTGACACATATTTGTAAATCAGCCAAGCACTTATAACTGCAGTTTCTAAAAGATTGTAAAATGTATGTACAAACCATCTCCTTGATACAGCTTTTGCAAAATATTTTCTAGCCATCTGATATAAAATGTCCTCTGCACATTTGTTTTCATTGTAAAATGTTACAGTTTCTGTTGTTTTATTTTAGTTACATGCAATTATAAGCTTGAATGAAGTATGCTCAGTATAATGACTTTTTTTCCACTTTTCCTTGATATATAGTAAATATTGTACCGGCACATTCATGTTTTATATATTCGTAGAATAAAGACTGTCTTTTTTTATTTTTCAGACAATATGGACTATCATCTCTTCGAGCTCGATTCACAGTTCCTTCCGCACGTGTTTTTCATTTTATCTGATATTTTGATAGTTCCACTGAAATAAAAAACTTAAGTGTCACGTTATGACCTCTATTTTTATATAGTTCCGTTAGCATTCGCACTACGAATTCCGCTAATCGTTTATTGTCAGTTTGAGATTCGTTTTTTTCCCAAATAAGGAAATATGTCACTAAGTGCGAAATAACGAAATAAGGTGATAAGTCCGCAAGGTCCCAACCATCTGATTCTCATAAGGGTAATTCTGTCAATAGATTTGCAATTTCTTCGGTACTGAGACCTTATTTGCGATACATAATTCCGAAAAAATAGTCCCTGAAACTATAAAATATGTCCAAGGAATAAAATACTTTCAAATGTTTTGGAATATTATAATAAACACAAAGAAAGTACCTCGAGAGATTTGGTCGCCTGAATAGGATTAAACCATTTCACCACGTTATGAGGGGTGGAAAGTATAACAGACCATCCGTAACTAAAAGAGACTGAAACCAATGTCACATTAACTGGAAAGAAAGACACAGGTAAAGTATTTTCTTTATATTCTGCTTCGTGTCGAAATGACATCAACGGGCGTTCAAGGTGAATTTAGCCGTAGCTTAAAAAAAAAAAAAATCACATAAAAAAATTACGACTGTTTGCTTCTTACGTAAAAGGATTAAAAGTCACTAAATTTGAAGAATAGTGATGAAAAAATGTTATAGAGAGATAAGGCTAAATTCGGTTTGTGTCTAAATGACGCTGTTAAAGTGTAATTGAGAATCCAATATAAATGTCTTCAGCGTATCTGACAAGGGTGCTGCTCGCACTTAGCACTGAGACCTGGAGCATTTTAAAGCCCTATATTACGAAGTTTGAGAATAGATAAAAAAATGTTGTTAAAATAATATTTCTTGATTTTACAGCAGCATAACTTTCTGAAAATGCAATTTTCCAGACCACTTATCGGACTATTAACATTGATTTTTTTTTTTTTTTTTTAAGAAAAGCATTAAAAAATAAAAATTAGTTAATAATATGTATAAAATATTGAAATAAAAAAATTAAAAATTCCTTCAAAAACCCAAGAATTTCATTTTGAAAAATTGTTTTTGTGTTCAACAATCATGTTTTTGCAGACAAATATAATAAATGAACAGCATCGCAATTGACATCAATGTTAAAATTAATATTATTTTGTGATTCTTGCATGTATGAATTCAGTTACACAACTGAAATTGCTTACATTAAAAGACTTACATTAAAACTTAGACTTACATTGAAAGACTTACATTAAAATGACCGTTTTGGTGAAACTTTTCGAAACGTTTTAATTATTTTATTTGAAAGAGATTCCGTAATTTTATTTCTACGAGTATTATAATAGTCCAGGGGAAATGTAAATTTCACCTTGCAAAAGGTCGGGTAGAAGATTTTTTTCTGAATTGTTTATAATGATGCCAACATGGAAAAACCAAGTTTTCTAACAAAATTTCTTAAGGCTAAATTTTCTGTGGTCAAAAGTCAGCAAAATTTTGGGACTTTTTTAAATTTTTTCTAAATATCTCGAGACCCGTTGCCGTAGCATATTGTTTGCCAATTACTATATTAAAGAAGACAAAATTATCTACAACTTTCATACTTACAACTTTTTTTACACTTAACAGCAAGCGCAATACGCCATTTAAAAAATAAGGCATTTTTTTCAATATCTTGAAAAACGTAGTTTTGCGCCGACTATTCATATGTTCCCCGAGGATTTCATATGTTCCCCGAGGATTTAATCGTGTACGTTGACATCTAAAAATTGGTAGCAGTACATTATCTATTATTTGCACACATTTTTTTGCACGCATTCTTTATTTTCATCTCAACAGACATTTTATATTCAATAAATTTCAAAATTTTAAATGAAGGCAGAGTGTAGATGAATGAGACTATTTTCATATTTAGACAGTAAATTTAAGTGTATAAATGTTAACTTCAATGCATTGTTTAAAAGAATACTTCAATATTTAGTAACTTATTGGCACGATAGCTTCAATTAAGAAAGAATTCTTGTTTAATTTTAATATTTTTTGTAATTTTAATAACTTTTTTTAATGCACACATATTTTCCCAGGTATCAATGGGACAAGTATAAAAATTTGGGAAAAATATATTTTCTTCCACTTTACAATGGTATATTTTATTTACCAATTATTGATAACATATGTTTTAATGTTTTAAAGATAGCAAACATTGGATTGTAGTTCCATATAAAAGGGGGGGGGGGACGCAAAAAAGAAATATCTTTTATATTAGAAATACTTATACCTTATAAAACAGCTAAAATAAAAATGACAACAGATTTCACTAACTAATGTTATGCATTTATACCTTGTAAAATTTAAAAATTCTTTCAATGAAATATTTGAGATCACTAGTTTCATAAAAATATTTAAAAGATTAGTTTTAAAAAATACTGTCAATTTTTTTTCTCCACTTAGAACAATAAATATAGCAAGATATTATATCATTTTAGCATGCAAAAATATATAAAACTTTTAAGATTATCTATTAATTGCTTTAAAGCTCAAACAGAAAAACTTACTTTGGTTGTTGAAAAATATGCTTTGTGGAATATTCTAATCTTCTGTATTATGTACTGTTTTGAAACTATATCTGTTTAATGATCTCAGTGACACTATTTATCAAATGAAATACCAATTTATTCATAATTGTAGGCTATATGAACATTTTTGTTTTCGCATTGATACCTAACTCATTCAACTCCACTTTCCGTACACAATGAAGTAAGGTACGCGATAGGATTGTATAAACTAAATGAAAAAATGTATTTAAATAATAATAATTTCTACAGGCTATTTATTTAACAATTTTATCTCTTTGATGGCACTGTTGTAGGATTATTAGCATCCCGTTTCAAAGGAATATCCTTATCTCCAATAAAACAGATATCTGGATTAACTAGAGGTATAAAGCCTTATACTTCCCATTTATCTGCATTTTCCTGAACTTTCTTCCACTTTCTTCGCGTGACTAATGTAATCTCACGCGAAAAAATTAGCACGCTAATGTTAAATCTATGTGAGCATTCTTTTCAGAATTCTTGCTTGAATTTTAAAATATTTAATTTTTTTTCATATGATACTTGAGGTCAATATCTAACGTTGTGCGTTTTTAATTTTTCGAATTTGGTTGCATTTGTTTAATGAAGATACTTCAAATTTCAGAATGAGTTCCAAACAGTTTTCCAAAAATGAAAGTGTCCGAATATTATAAAGAAATGCAATCAAACCCGAAGAAGTACAAAAGCACGACATTAGATATTGATGTCAGGTATCCCACAAAAAACCAAAAAAAGAACCAATTATTTAAAAGTAATAAAATGCAAGGGAAATATTTGTCAAGAACGCTTCCATAGGTTTAATATTACCTTGCGACTGTCTTCATCTGACTAATTTAGTCTCATAATTCATATAACTGTGACTTTAAACGCCTCAATACTGCAACTACAATAAAATCTTCGAACATGAAATCTCTACTTACGGAATCCGGTCTTTAAAGAAAAAATTACATATTTTCAAGAGAAAGAATATGAACAATTATACCTGCTAAAATGGAAAGCTGTTTAAAGCGGAATATATTTCGGTTTCTTTCGGTTCGGTTTTTAAGGTTTTTATGAATCAATATATTACAAAGCTGATTACGTAGTTTAGCATTACGTATTTAATGACTACACACTTAAAATTTCCAAAATCTGGCTATTACAGATTTCTTAAAATTCGAGTGGTAAATTTTCTTTTTAAGAGGGTGGGGGAGGGGGGGGGGCGCCAAAATCCATGTTTGCCACGGGTGCAAAAAAGGCTAGTTTTGGCTCTGAAACACAATTTACTGCTACCAATATATAGAAGTTGACATACAAAATTAAATCTGTAGGAAACACTTGAATAATCTGGGCAGAACTACGTTTTTCACGGTTTTTAAGAAAATTGAAAAAATTGTCTATATTTAAAATGGAGTATATACTATACGGTGTATAAAAATGTTGTAAACATGAAAGTTGTAGAGAATTTTATCTTCTTTAATATTGTAACTGACAAATAATATGCTACGGCAACAAGTCTCGAGATATTTAGAAAAAATAAAAAAAGTCCCAAAATTTTGTTGTTTTTGGCCACAGAAAATTTAGCCTTAAGAAATTTTGTTAGAAAATTTCGTTTTTCCATGTTGGCTTCATTATAAACAATTCAGAAAAAAAATCTTCTACGCGACCTTTTGCAAGGTAACCCCCTTTTTTTTGCCCCTGGACTATAAGAGGAATTATGGCGAATATAATAAATAGGAAGTAATGAGTTAAATACCTGAAGGGGACGTAGGAAAGCCAAAAGAAAAGTAAACTACCTTTCTACGCACGATTTTCTTAATTTTAGACATAAAAACCCTAATCTTAATTGACATTTCGAGATTAATTTTATAAACAGGAAGCAATATAGATAAGAAATATTTAAATGCAATTTCTGGAAAATTAATTTTTCCTTTATTTTCATGTTCGATAAACTGTATTCAGTAAATTTTTTTAAACAGATTTCAGTGAATTGTTCCGAGAATGCTTTCCATATTACTCACCATGCTCTAAATTAGAATCTAAGTTCTAAGTGATAATATAATTATTTTACAGGCACTTCAATATCAAATAAATGGTAAAGTGTGAGTATTACTCGCGCTCAGAGGATTCCGTACAATAAATTGCGTTTTTTAGGTATTCATTATACGTAGTTTTTCATAAATGTATTTCTTTTTTGAAATGTATTATTTTCATTTGTCACTGCGGAACAAGCGAGAAAAATTCATATTCTTGCATATGTGTTGCCTATAGTATATCTCTCTATATATATCATGTTTTCAGTCATTTCTGACGGATTATCTCTCTAGTGTATATATAATTTAAATATTCCTGATTATAAAAGGAAATTACTCATTTTTTTCTTAGCCACAAAATAATTGATATTTTATTATCTTAAAATTTTAAGAGGCATACGACTCATATTAATCACCAAAAAATTTATTTTTCGAGAAATTATAAATGAAAAAACAATATAGTACTTTGTTGCCTTTTAAAACGTTTTGCGTAGAAATATTTCTATTATTACGTAAGTTATGACTAAAAAAATATGCCTGTAATTTCCAATGTAAACAATGACTGAAAAGATAGCTTTAACCCTCTCACTGCGTAAGTAATTCTCCGCGATAAGCGTCTTTTACAAAATTTTTAATCTTTTATCACCGGTTCTTTAAAGCAGAAATTTTTTACTATCGTAATTCGGGGAAAATATCCTGATTAAGTCAGACAAAGTTTTCGCTAAAAAATAACTGGTTTTCCCACCAGTATTAATTAGATGAAAAAATGCAGCTCGACCCTATTTCGGGTTGCGCAGCGAGAGGGTTAAAGTTATTTTTCTCAAAACGATAAAAGCCATTTTTTTTTTAATTCCGCAGAGGATTTATTTTACACTAGTTAATATTTTTGCATGGTATATTTACGAATTTGGATATTATATCTACAACTTAAGTATTGATTTAAATTTCTGTATATTTCAGTAAAATCTCTATTTTAAAAATATTGTTGAAAGTATTGCTTACTTTAAGATCATCTGTTTTTGCGCCTAGAATATCAAACTAACTTTGGTTCAGTTTTAATATTATTCTTTCATTGCAGGTTTTATAGCAAGAACATAGCCAATAGTTTTAATTTTAATCTTTTTAAAATTGCGGAAATAAAAAAAATCTTGATGTGCCGCAAATTGGTCTTTTCTCAACGAATTTGTAAAACATACTTCCACTGTGAAACAAACAGAGAACAGAAGATAATCTCACCTTTTGAGAATCTTACGTAGAAAGAGGAAAAAATTGTCGCAAAACACTTGTGATGTAATTTTCTAGATGTTTTTGTCTTATTACCATTTTATTGGTCAGATAATACAATACCATAGACGCAGTGGAGAGTATATGGTAGCATACTCCGTACACCTCCTGGATTTTTTAAGGAATACAGTACACCATCTGTTTCTCAAAAAAGCTATAGCAAATATTCTCTAGAGTATAACCATGTGCATCGGCGCCAACATATATGGACCCATGGGGCGCGTGCGCTCCTAATAATTTAATCTCCCCGCCCACCCAATTTCAATTGGTTTAATTTGTTATTTATTTATTTATTTATTTATTTTACCGCTGAAATGAAATTTGGTTTTAATAATGTTCTCAAAATAATTTTGTTTGAAAAATAGTAAAGACTTACAGGAGCACCGAAAATCCCCCCTGCGTATGTATAGTCATAGTGCACTCAAATTTCTCACAAAACAAAACTTCCTGTTTATTTTACCATCTGTTTTGATGTCTTAAATTGATAAAGCACTTAATTGACTAAAATGCATGATTTTCTTGACATTTAGTTTTTAGCAAGCAATTCCAATTTATTTAAAGTGAATATTAATGTATTTATAAGGAAGAACTTATAAGAATATAATTTAATAAAACTATTTATAAAATTATAATTAAATTATGATTACTTAAAATTGTGCTTAGAAAAAACATAATTTAATTTCGAATTATGATCTTTGGTCATTCACTCTTCGCTTTTTTCTCTCCACACACATGCCCGCTAAGAGGGAAAAAATTATATGTGTTATTTTACTCAAACTTTTTTGAGCCCACCCAAGATTTTTGAAAAGTTTGCGCTACTGACTCTGTGACTCAACGCATACTCTCTGGATTTTTTACGACAACACAACTGTACAATACATTAAACAGTACCATCAATTCTGCCATTCATAAAACCATCAATTCTGCTGAAGCAGGATCCCTCCGATAGCTTTCCCTACATTTGTTTTCTAAAATTCTTTAAAAAATAAATAAATAAATAAATAAAATAAACATTCGATAGCCATAGTGTCGAATAATGACCAAAATAGTAATAATAGGAAGTCGAATAATAACCAGGGGGTGGGATCTAAAATGGAGCAAACCTTTGCGGTTTTGTTCGGATTCACTTGGATACAGAACTGAACGTTGACACTATGAGACTCCTGTATGAACCTTATATTTCCACCTTTTAAATATTTTCGGGCATACCTTTTTGGGTCTAAAGGAACAAACCCCTGCGATGTGCTACAATTGTCACAGTCTGTGTAGCCTACAGCCATTTTCTAGCCATCTTTTTTTTTTTTTTTTTTTTTTGGAAGATTATCCACTATTACACAACAGCAGATTGTCAAGAATACAATATTAATAAAATAATGAGTGATACTATCTGAACAGTGAAGCAGCGGTTAAGGGGTTACCTAGTTGATGTCAACTTCAGACCCAGTCTGATAAATGTAATGTCTTTCATTATATGAAGAGCCATTGGGAATAAATAAATGTGTAGCTGTTTACAACTACTTAAAAAAGGAAAAACTAAAGATTTTACTAGCATAGTTGCTTTAAATAGTTAAGAGAAATTAAAGTTAAAATAAGTTTAAGAACTTGATTTAAATGATAAAATTATATTAAGATATAGGTATAGCTGCAGTTACTAGACTGCTATTAAAAAGAGTAAAAAAATTAAGAAAAAAAAATAAAAATTAGCACTAGTTCAAGATTACACTCACCAAGCTAAGGGCAGGAAGGGCGGTTAAGGAAGGCAGCAAGGCTGCTTACTTAAACAAAAAGGCACTAATCAGGTAATATATATGTATATATATATATATATTTCTATATAATTAATATATAGAGTTTTTTTTTAATATTATATGAAAAAAGTAAAAAAGAAAGAGAAAAAAAGACAAGAGCAATCTTATGCGGAGAACACAAAGCTCACGGGGATTCCATTATTGAGGAATATTTTGGGCGCTTACGATGGTGGGGCACGAAGGCATCGTAGTCTGGGAGTTCTGCCACGATATCATTTGGGAGGTCATATAAAGCTGATTAGAATTGTTTAGGGAGATCTTTAATTCTTTTTCTTAAGGTGATGATGCTCAGGTCCCTTCGGACAGTGGAGTTACGCATATACAGGGTGTTTCACTACCAGATCGACAAACTTTGGGGGGTAATAGTAGACATAAAGACAAACATTATTAAATAGGAAACCATGGGGCGCAAACGTCTTCTGTGGGAGCTAGGGGCCATTAAATTTTAAGGTCCAAAACTTCAAACGATGATAAAAAACGGAAAAAAGGGTCGATTCGTTTGCGGTTTTCGCTAAAATCATTCTTTATATCACGATTTTCTTAAATAAATTTTTTAAATGTTACGTTCAAAAATTGTCGATAGAGGGCGCTTTAGACTTTAGAGTAACGAACAACTACTTTTTACCGTTTTTTTTTTGTATGGGGTTAAAATTATTCTAAAGTTTAGACTTTAACTTAAATTTTAAGCACAAAATCGAAAACATTGGGATCGGGTAAGTAGCGAAAATTGAACTGTGAACACAGGGGGGAGATTTTAAACGCTCATAAACATTGAAGAAACTAATAGATTTTGTTGCAATTTGTGTGAAGGTCATTCTCTTTGTAATTATTTTATTCAAAAGAATGTACAGCTTTGGTGTCCTCATTTTTTGACAGAGGGCGCTTCTGACACATCTCCGACATTTCAATGACATTACTCCTGGGTGTTTTACTACCAGGCCAACATACTTCCAGGGAGTGTTAGGGATGCAAAGACGACTCGGAATCACATAGGAATGTAACGTTGGAACTGCCTTTTTTGCAAATTATGGTTAAAAGAAGCAGAGAAAAAAGCAACAGAAAGAAGCAGAGAAACAGCAACACATTAATGTGACAGAAAACAGTTTATTTAAAGGTTTTACTACAAAAGGTGTTCGAAATTACGATCAGAAGTAGTCCAGTAAGCTTGAAAGTGGCGTCGCATGGAATTTCTCAAGCTCTGGAAGATTCCAGGCATCTCCGATAGCTTTCTGGCAGCTACAGAAATACGAGCCACGAAGTCTTCGCAGCGCCATCTACCGTCGCTGTCAAGCTTGCCGGACTACTTCGGGTCGTAATTTCGAACACCTTTTGTAGTAAAACCTTTAAATAAACTGTTCTCTGTCACATTAACGTGTTGCTGTTTCTCTGCTTCTTTCTGTTGCTTTTTCCTCTGCTTCTATTAACCATACGTCACAAAAAAGGCATTTCTAACGTTACAGTCCTATGTGATTCCGAGTCGTCTTTGAATCCCTAACATTTCCTGGAAGTATGTTAGTCTGGTAGTAAAACACCCAGGAGTAATGTCATTGAAATGTCGGAGATGTGTCGGAAGCGCCCTCTATCAAAAAATGAGAACATCAAACCTGTACGTCATTTTGAATAAAATAATTGCCAAGGCATTACCTACACGCAAACCGCAACAAAATCGATTAGTTTCTTCAATGTTTATGAGCGTTTAAAGTCCCCCCCCCCTCTGTTCACAGTTCAATTTTCACTGGTTACCCGATCCCAATGTTTTCGATTTTGTGCTTAAAATTTAAGTTAAAGTCTAAGCTTTAGAATAATTTTAACCCCATAGAAAAAATAACGGTAGAAAGTAGTTGTTCGTTACTCTAAAGTCTAAAGCGCCCTCTATCGACAATTTTTGAACGTAACCTTTAAAAAATGTATTTAAGAAAATCGTGATATAAAGAATGATTTTAGTGAAAACCGCAAACGAATCGACCCTTTTTTCCGTTTTTTATCATCGTTTGAAGTTTTGGACCCTAAACATTAATGGCCCCTAGCTCCCACAGAAGACGTTTGCGCCCCATGGTTTCCAATTTAATAATGTTTGTCTTTGTGTCTACTATTACCCCCCAAAGTTTGTCGGTCTGGTAGTGAAACACCCTGTATCTCGAGGCGCCTCGGACGATGCGAAGATTTTTATTGTGCAGTTTGCTAATGTTATCCATAGTGGATTTGCAGGTGAAGCCCCAGACAGGACTGGCATAAGTTATGATGTGGAGAATACAGGAATTATAAAGGAGGAGTTTATTGTAGACAGAAAGGGTTTTACTATTGATAATGGGTCTTAGGGTAAGAGAAGCTCCAGCGACTTTCCTCCTGGTGGAGAGAACATGTTTGCTTCAAGTGAGCCTCCGGTCAAGGATGACACGCAGGTACTTGGCTTCATAGGACCATGGAATAGTAGTGTTATTTATTGTTAGTCTTTGAGGAAAAATAGATTTACGAGAGAAGGAAACAGCTTTGGTTTTATTTCCGTTGATAATGATGCGCCATAGGTCTCACCAGTCCAGGAAGTCATCGAGATGAGTCCGCAGGTACCTGTACAGACTATATGGGTGGTGTGCAGAGGCGTAGATACATGTATCGTCCGCATACAGAGCTAGATAAGTAAATAATGAGCGTGGGATGTCATTGAAAAATATGTTGAATAACATTGGGCCTAACATGCTCTCCTGAAGGATGCCCGCTAGTATAAAAAGTATAATGGATAAGATGTTGTTGATGCGTACTCGAAATGTGCGGCCGCAAAGGTTTGAGTATATTAAGCGTATTAGTCTGGCACGGAATTTTAGTTAATTAATTTGTATATAAGGCCTTCATGCCAGACTTTGTCAAAAGCCTTTGCGACATCAAGGAATATGGTTGCAGCTGGGATCTTCGCATTGAGCCTTTCGCTAAGAAATTCAACAACCCGAAGAAGCTGGTGTTGGGTTGAATGTTTTGGGCGAAAGCCAAATCGTTCAGGCATAAGGATGTTGTTTTGCTGAATAAAGTCCTGCAACTGGGCCCTAATGACACGTTCGATGATTTTACTGAGATAAGGAAGGAGAGAGATAGGTCTATAGTTAGTAGGATCAGAGAGATCAGTTCCAGGTTTGGGTATGGGTGATATGATAGACAGTTTCCATGGTTTGGGAAAGTAATTAAATTTAAGGATAGCATTAGTAAGGTTGGTGATATAGATAATACAGTTAGGAGGAAGATTTTTAAGAGCAGTGTTAGTAATTTTGTCGTAACCTGGGGACTTGCGTTTTTTTCAATTTTTTTATAATATTATGGATAACAATTGGCTGATAGTAGGGGGAGGGTCATCAGGGGGGATGGCTAGGAAACTGCGAACAGTTTCACTAACCTCGTCAAGATGGGCCTGGCTAGCGAGATTTGGGTTCTGAGAGAATTTTAAAGCGTAGTAGTTGGCAAGTAGGTCTGCTATATCCTGGTCAGTATAAGCATAGTTAATATTATTGTCCGAAAGATGGGGAATGGGAGAGTATTTTTTATTAAGTTTACGTTTGATTAACCAGAGAGAATTATCCTCGCTAGCAAGATTTTTGAGGAAATTATTCCAACTTTTTTGCTTTTCTTTATAAAGGCAATTTTTGATTCTATTATTAGCTCTATTGATTAAGGGTTTAAGGGAGGGGTCTCTAGAATTTTGGAATTGACGCCGGAGCTGGTTACGATTTTTAATCAGATTGTAAATATAACGGGGAGGAATGAACGAGTTATTATTTTTGAAGGTATTGAAGGTAGCATGGTTTTGGGCATCAATAATTTTAGAATTAAGAGAATCTACAGCATCATTAATATCAGATCTAGAGTTGATAGTAGGAAAAGTAATATCTTGACTAGCAAGATGGTTATTAAATTTTTTCCAATCAATGGACACGGAAGGAGGAGGAGAAATAGGGTTTATAATATCAATTTTAAAACAGACAGGGTAACGGTCTGAGGAGAGATCTTTAATGACAGTAGATGTGATAGGATAGGGAAGATTTTTAGAGATAGCAAGATCAATTATGGAATCATGGGTATTAGGCGCTGTGCTTATGTGTATAGGAGTATTAGGTGCGTGTAGGCTTAGGTTAAGGTGTTGGATTAGATTATGGAAAGAGGCGTCTCGGAGAGAATTGCCGTGACAATTACAACGCCTGCTCCTCGCATTATAATCGGCAACAAAAAAAGCAGCGTTGGTGATGGGAGAAGAGTTGAGTTAAGCTATTAACAGGAAAGTTACCAGTAGGTGGTGAATAAATGGAAGCTAAGTTAATGTTAATATGAGGAAGCTGAAGGACAATACTAGTGTATTCGATGTCATTATAATTAGAACTATTAAAAAGATAATGAGGGATATGGTGCTTTATGTATATAGCAGTGCCAGCTCTTGGGGTGCCGTCTGAGCGGGGTGTGTGAAAGAGCCTATATCCAGGAATGTCAATATTAAAAGTAGGGCTGAAGGTTTCCTGTAAGAAGATGACATCAATATGAGGATGATCAGAAATGAAAAGTTTATGTTCATTTAATTTATGATGTAAGGAGTTGCAGTTCCAAGAGAGGAAGATTAAAGAGGAAAAAGTGGGGGGGGAACTACTCATTATTGAATGAGTTGAATTCCGTGGCCAAGCTGTCAAACTCGCTTAAAATTATAAAAATTCTTTCCATTGGGTCTTTACAATTTTTGGAAAGGTTAGCTATTTTTTGAAAACATTGGATACATTTATTGAATTTGAAAAGTTCTTTCATTTCTTGGAAAGTTTTTAGTATATATTTTAAGTCTGTGGTATAGTTATGACTGTTAGAATTTTCAGGTGCTGCATTTTCAGGGTCTATTAGCTTATTCTCGTTAGAATTATCTGTTTCAGGTTTGGGTGCTGGAGTGGAGTCCTCATCTGAGTCTTTCAGGGTAACTTTAGGGGCTGAGGCAGGTTTAACATAATTATAATTAGCCATAGATTGGGCTAGCATATCCGGAAAAGCTTTAGCTGGTTTTTCTTTTGGGGGAGATTTTGAGGTTTGGTTGTTTTTATGGAATTGGGGGGTTTGGGGCAACCGCGGTAAGTAGAAGGGTGAGGGCCAGAACAGTTACTGCATTTCGGTGTTATTATACCTATCTTATCGCACTCTGGGGTAAGATGCCCTCCTGAGCACTTGGCGCAGCTGGCAGGAAGATTACAAATTTCTGAGGAGTGGCCAAATTTTTGGCAACGGTAACATTGTTTTACCATGCCCGTGCCTTTAAAAGGTTCGATTTTAACTTAATATAACAAATTTCACTAATTTCATATATTTCTTTAAGCTTTGCTCTGGGCAAGACATTAACAACGTACAAGGGCATAGGATTTCCGGTTTTTCTGCTCTTCATCATTGAAGCTCTATTTGCAATAAAATTATGATATTTTAATGCTTCTATTATTTCTGGGTCAGTGTAGAAAGGGATTCCCTGAATTACTACTTTCCATGGGCGCTGTTCCGCACGGCTCAGGGTTGTGTACGCTAAAGCGTTGGTATCCATGTAAGACTGTATTTTTCGAAAGTCTTAATCAGTTTTGCGATGGACCTTTTACAATTCACCGTCCATTTTGATTAGGGGTTTTGTTTCGATTTGCTCTTTTATTTTAGCGGCAAGTTCATTCCACTTACCCTTAATTTCTATATAGAAGGGGTGGATTTTAATTTTAGGGGTGGTGGGTGAAGCAGAGCCACCGGCTTCGTCGCCTTCCGATGAGTTAGGGATATCCATATCAAAATTTTCAGGATTAACATTAGCTTTGTCAGCTAACATGGAGTATTTGTTTTTTAAGGGTACGCTACTATTTTCATTGCGAGATCTTTTTCGGGTTATATTTTTAGCAGGCAGGAAGCCCTCAGTAGGGTCCACCGCAATTGCCTTAAAATCAGTTAAAGTTTCCATTATGTCTAAGTTGTTTTTAGAAACAAAAGTTTTAAACTCAGATAGGGGTCAAATGGCTCAGTAAACAAGAACATCACAGTAGACAAAAGGCTACTCACATTTCCTTGTAGATCTTGTCGACTGGCGCATTCTGGGCTTTGAAGCAGTCCTTTCAAGTAGTTGTCACATTCCATCAAGAAATGCTTGACGATCTCTTTTTGTTTTTCATCCGAAAGTTGAGGGTATTCACTCCATGCAGAAGTGAGGTCAGGCGATTCTATACCTATCACAATACGCGTGGTATTCTCGTTGAAATCAAATGGATCCTTATCATCCATCATATTAAACATCGTAGAACTCTCAATATAGTACTACTATGCAGGAAGAACAGTCCACAATACAGTCCTATTCGTACGAACTGGAGCTATATTACGATACCGCTGTCACCAATACACATAATAGAAACAAGAACAAAAACACCGCTACCCGTTAAAACAGGCGCTAATAAATGAAAATATCCCCATAGAGAAAACGCGTCCTCTCTCTCTGGAAGCTATCCGAGGAATTGATGATGACTGATCAAATGATGATTAAACACGCAAAATTTCGCCTTCGTTTAAGAAGAGATTACCTATAAGATAATACTGGTGTCGAAAAATTTTTTGGTCTGCAAAATTCAAGGAGTTGTACGAACCATGAGACAACCACCTCATCGTTGTTGGAGGCTGAAATTCCAGAATTATCAAAAACTCGATTCCCATATTAAAACGCAATCGGTCTGCCAAGTCATATCTTGGAGGAAAACACCTAAAAACACGATTTTACTGGTTGACTCGTAGGCAGGGCTCGCAGTGTTCCTAAAATTTTCCCACTTTGCTACCACTATTTTAAAACGAAAATCTTTATTGTAGACTTCTATTGCAGATGTTAAAGGAATCTCTCACGAAGATTTTTTATCAGAAATAGTGGTAGGAAATGTAGAAAATTTTAGGAACGCTGCGAGTCTTGCTCGTAGGTTTACCATTGTGTTTTCCTGCTCTCAGCCCGCTATGAATTTTCATACCTTTGGGTGCAGCAAAAGGAAATGTAAATCTACGAGTCAACCGCTAAAATCGGGTTTTTAGGTGTTTTCCACCAAGATATGACTTGGCAGACCTATTGCCTTTTAATATGGGAATCCAGTTTTAGCTATTTTTTTAAATTTCAGCTTCCAACTCGATAATGTGGTTGTCTGTGCTGCCGGCTCCCGGTCAAGAAAATTTTTCGCATTCTACCAACATTCAAGATGTTTTAAAGCACGTATTGAAATATCAATTAAATGTTCATTTCTTATTTTTTTCCTCTTGATCAGACTATAAATAACAAATACAGTATTTAAAAAACATATTTCGTACACTACATTTTTTAATACATGAATAAATTAAATTTATGTAATGCAAACATATTTTTAATGAATGCTTTGTAGAACTGTAACGATTGTAGTCGTCACAAATTTGGTTCCTTTTCCTATTAAAACATCTAATTGAAAATAGGGGTGGTATTTATTTTCTTTTTTAATCACAGAATACTGGTATTAAAGTAAAAATTATTGTTGAAGAATTTTGGAAGTCATTTTAGATACACAAACACGCTAAATTGGCAACATTGACAGCCATCAATGTTTTAAAAGGAGTAATACAAGGTTTTAAGCTTTAGAATGTAATTTGCACTTGTATAAACTTTATAATTAATGTTACACTGATAAAAGCAGAAATTTGATGTCGAACATAATACTCAAATTTCATAAAAAAAATCATATGGAGCTGAGATTCAAATTTTTAGATATTATAGTTTAACCCTTAAATGCATATTTACATCCTTTTTTATTTAACTCTTTGCAGCCGGTATATTTATATAGAAATTTTAATCCTCAATGGAACAATGTGAGCAGGATTTTGGATTTCCTAGTTGCCTTACAACTGCACATCCAGTTTAGATGTAGTATGTTTTTGAATGCAATAGGAGCCATAAAAGAATGTTTAAACACGGCTGGTGGCCAAAACAAAAAATAATAAAAGTTAAGGGGTTAGACAACTTATAATAAAATTATTAGAATAACATGATGAGAGAAAAAAATGTTCCATTTGATCCTAACAAACTGACAGTCTAAGAAGCTACCAAAGGGAAGCCCCAGAATAAAAAAAAATACTCTTGTCAGAGACTATACATTAAAATTTATCATAATATAAAATGTTAAACACAGTGCGAACAATTTCGAAAAAGTATAAAAATATTTACATATTTAGAAGAAAAAAATATAAGATAAAGCATATGAAAAATAACTAAAAAACTGTTTACGAAAACTTAAATGAGAAGAGTTCAAACTAACTGAACAGAAAAAACGCATATACAGAGGGGTACGTATGAGAACGTACGAGAATAAGAGGACGGCGCCCATCCAGTCTGGTAACTTGAAGGAAAAGGATCAAAAAAGTTAGGAACAGAAGATAATAAATGGTTAGACAGTATAAAACGTGAAATAAACAATAAAATTTAGATTAAGAGTTGTTTTTTTTTTTTTTTTTTTTTTTTTTTTTTTTTTTTTTTTTTAAACAAGACAATACGAAACATAGAAAAGAGCAAAAAAGTTTAACTGGGGAAGATTTTAATCTTTATTAATGTTAAGTTTGTTAGCGAGTTTGTCGAATTCGGTTATAATAACTAACAATTTTTGCATAGGATTATAATTTTTTTTAGTTTGGGTTGAAATATTTTTTATACAGCATAAGAATTTAGTAATTTGTAGAACTTCTTTGATTTCATTGAAGGTATTGAGTATATCTTGGATGTGATTTGAGTAATTTTTGGGAATTTTGGGATTTTGAGTGTTATTGGAATTTTCTTTAGCAGTGGATGAAAGGGTATTTGCGGTATCGCTGTCATTAACTTCAGAGTTTAACATATCAGAACTAGTTGAGGGTTCAGTGATCTTAGTTTTTTTGGTATAGTTAAAATCCTTAAGGATATCTGTAAGAATTTGGGTTTCTTTGGAGATCTCGCTGACGCTATTACTTGAAGATTTACCTTAGTTTTGTTTTTTAATCTATATGGGATTTGGGGGGCAACCGCGGTAATTTGCGGGATACCCACGTCCACAATTGGCGTTTTGGGGGGCAATTCAACCGTTGTGCTCACAGCGGTGCTCCGATGTAAATCGCCACATTGAACGCATTTTGCACCAAAGCCACACACCTGTGAGGCGTTCCCATAGCCTTGACACCTGTAACAATGTTTAACACGTATTTTGCTTATAAAGGCTTCAATTTTGACTGCAATATAGTGTATAACATTAATTTGGTAGATATCCTCTAAATTCTTACGCGGTAGAACATTAACCATGTAAAGTGGCATTGGATGTCCAGTTTTACGATTATTGAGCATGGCAGCCATTGTGACTGTAAAACCATGCTCTTTAAGACTTTCTTCGACGATTTTGATGTCGGTATAACAGGGGGGAGGGGGGGGGGGCTAATGCAGATTTTTTTTGTTTCTTAACTACCTAGGGTCAAGAGTAGTGTATTTCTTTTGATTTTTGTCTAACCACCTTTGCGCTATTTTGAAGTCGTTACCAGAATTACATTGAATAACTAGGCGTTCGCATTTTAGTGCAATTTTAGGTTTTTCGGAGTTAATCTCCGTAATCTTCCATGCTAGCGTCGTCCAATTATTGTCAGTTTCGATATAAAATGGGCTAGCAGTTTTTTTGGAGTTATCAGCATTCTGGACGGTATTATCACTAACAATAGACTGTTCCATATCATTGTTTCTACTTAGACAAACTTCATTAGAAATATTCTTAAATTTATTGCTTAGAGGGACAGAAGAATTCTCTTCTGATAATGGACATTTAACTCCATTTTTGGCAGCGTTGAAAAGTTCATTTTTTAGGTTAGTGTTACTAATAATTGAGTGAGCTGTTTTCTTATACTTAATTGAGCAGAAAAAAAAAACTAAAATAGGCAGAATCTATCAAATTATCGACGGTTGACCGCCTTAGTAATAAAAATGCCTCAAGGGAAGTTTTTCTTACCTCCTCTTGCTCAGAAAAAGTTGTAGTATAACATTCTTTAGTTTTTATATGCATAATATTGGTCCGTGAAGGAGAAAAAATCACCGGATATTTTCCTTGCATAGTCCTCAAAATTCTCAGAAATGATGTCAAACTGTTCTTTGAAATTGCTGTTTAACGTTCAATTTTAAATATTATTCAGGATATCCTCCATATAATCAGGATCGCCCAATGACGACATGCTGCAGCCTTAAACAGTGACAAAGCTATTCATAACGAACCACTCATCTCCCGCTCAACACTGCGAAAATGTATCATACGAAGCAAAAACACGTCTTATCCCTAACAACACCACTAGCCCTTCAATGACAAACTCCCTCCCTATGAGGCAGGATCATTCCATTTTTTAGCAGGTGGGGAAGGTAGGGAGTGATCGCGGCGTGCGGTACGAAGGGAATGAATGTAGTAGGAACCGATAGGATCCGTATTTGCCACGTTTTGATATTTTGATTAAACCTGCACTATGTCTAATGATTTTATAACCAAAAGGCCTTTTTAAAGGCCAACTTCGACTAATTTTGATGACGACTCGGAACAGATTTTGGCTAACGATAATAGGAATAAAATATTGACCTCAAAAAATAATGAGGGGGGAGGGGAGGCACAAATGACACAATTTTAAGATAGTTTAAAGTTAAAGAATTATGAAATCTAATCCAAAAAAATATTCAGTAATATGGCTTTAGATACGTTACTTACTTTTATTTTTCACCAATTTTAAGATAGTTTAAAGTTAAAGAATTATGGAATCGAATACGAAAAAATTTTAGTAATCTGCTTTAGATACTTTACTTACTTTTATTTTTTGCCAAAAAAGCAAAATTTAGCTAAATCTTGATCCAATTGCATTTCTGTAGTTACATAATTTTAGCAAGGAGACGCTATCACTACAGCTAAACTAGATAACATTAGTGAGATTTGAATTTTAAAAATCCGATTTCAATAAAAAAAAAAAAAAAAAAAAAAAAAAGATTTTATCTTATTTCATTTAATAACCAAATAATAAATAAAACAAAACAAAAATGATATCTTCAATGTTCCGCTATTGTATTTTAATTTGAAATTGATAGATGGAGCCACCATTTCAATTGACTGCTCTACCTTTCCTCACCTGCCAAAGAAATGGAATGATCTTGTCTCATAGGGAGGGAGTTTGTCATTGAAAGGCTAGTAACAACACCAGACGCCTTCTATGTTAAACCTCTAAAAATTACAAAAGTATAAATTTAAAAATATATCGTAAAATTTCTGATGTCTAATCTTTAATATAACAGTAAAAAATATAAATCTAAAAAAAAATAATTTATGCATTTAACCGTTTCAGGGGTGGTGGTATGTTTATGAAACCACTTAATTTTAATTCCCAAACGCCACAGTTGCACCAAAATTTTGGTAAAATATTTTCCATTTAATATTATTGTGAAATATAGCCTCTTTCTTATTCCCAAATAAATTTGTTGATAACTTCCGGTGCCACTCACTTATTTCAACACTTTAGCATTGAAAGTGATTTGCCCCTGAGAGGGCTAAGGGTTAAGTTTTACAAAATAAAAATTATATAAAATAAGGTAAGTAGATTCATACATATTAAATAATTGACTCATTTGCAATACTTAAGTTTTTACTTGTATTGCAGATGTACAAGACAAGGAAAGATTGACGTATTATACGAAAAGTGTAGTTGTGATGTTTTTTTCCCTATTTTTCCTGCGTTATAAACCTTACAGAGAATCATATATAAATTTTTCGAAATAACATAAAAAATCATGCATTTAAGGGTTAAATTTGTGACTGAAATGCCCTATCTCCCTAAACTTACATTTTGGGGACTGAAATTGAGTTCCTAGGGGTTTCAAAACAGATTCCAAAACTTTCGACCTTGGAGTACTACTATTTCCAATTGGATATATTTACTTATTTAACCCTAGAACTACCGGAAATTTTACTCAAGTTTTATAAAAACATTCTACACCAGAATTTTTACTTAAAACTATTTAATTTGTTTATTTAACTTATTATAGTCTGATTTATACATTTAGTTTGTTTTGAAGAAATTTCTGGTTTGAATAAATATTTTGAATGTACATGTCGGGTCCATTGGACCCTTCTGGTAGACAGAGGGTTAATGACAGAAGTCCTAGCTAGTCTAAATTATACTCCGAATTTCAATCCAAACACGAAACAATCATAAACAATCAGACCCTCGACATGAATTATCAGCACCACCCAACCCAGTACCATTCGCTAGTTCTGGAACGTTTTCTGGGGAGGAAAAGAGTTTGATTAAGTAATTTAATCATAATATTTTTTTAAATATGTTTTTACCCAATAGAAACGATATCTTACGCTTTATCCTCAGTTTTGACAACTTTTTTTGCTTAAAAGGAAAAAAAAAGTTAACCTGCATTTTCCACTTCAAATATATAGCAAAATAACTTTTTCACATATGAGAAAGCATTTTGGGATTAAAATTCAGAACTGTTTTCTGATATTTAAAAAGAAACTGCAAACAATCGTTCTCTCAAATGAAACGCATGTATGTTCTTGTTAGTCATGCCAATTTAGATTCATTTTTTTTAAATCAAAATCCCAACAGTTAACCACAAAGTTTCAGTATAGTGTATTGTTTAAATTGCTAAACGTTTGTCATTAAATACAAATAATACTGTAAATAAATTCTGGTGCAGTGAAATTTTGTCTTACGTAAACAATGGTTTAAAACTTTAACTACTGCATTATGATCTACTGCAATTTTGTTCATATAATATTTTTTTTTCAGTTACTGCAATGAAAATTAAAGGATACACATAAAAAATACTCACCCGTGAGAAATTCAATTATTTAGAGGTACTTAATTAAAGTGGTACTTTAAAGTACCGTTAGTACACTGTGACTAAAATATCGTAACAGAAATCCCACAAGGTATTTCAAATGGCACCAGAAAATACTTTTGATTTAATAAGTATGTGAAATATCGGCTTATTCTTATTTATAAATAAATCGTTTGGCAAATTCCGGTGCCAATCATTTATTTCAAAACATTAGAATTGAAAATGCTTTGCCCATGAAAGGGTAAAAAAAAACTATATATATTTTTTTAGATTTCGATCTTTTTAGCAGTCCTTTAGTTATGCGACATCAATATTCCAGGGACAACATGTTCTCTCGCATCTCAACATATGCAATATATGTATTTGCATATGATATTTCTAGCATAGCAAAAACGAGCCGGTGCCACAACTTTTTCGATTTCCTATAAAAACCTTGTTTCCTTGAAACAGAAAAGAAATTCCAGGGAAATCATTACTACACTACATTTTAGTAATTACATTTTAAAGCAGATGAAAACGAAGGATAACTACACAGACGAAAAATAAGCAAGAAGTTTTTCTCCAACACCCAGTGTACTGACGGTACTTATAAGTACCACCGAGTAATTCAACTGTTAAATCAAATACGTGCACCGTTCACCTAAAATAGTTAGTTAAATTGTATTCAAAGATCATAATGAACGCATAAAAAATCAAACACTTATCTTATATCCATTACTGGTCGGCACAAAACTTATTGTCTGTGTCAAAGATAGCCTCCTTCCACTTGTATTTTTTATCATGTTTAACAACCAGTGGCATCGCTGGCATAATTAACTGTTTAACCCTTTGAGAAACAAGCAATAGTGTCTGTGTAATATTGAATTCTCACCGGAATAATCCAAATATTTTATTTTAAAATGAGGAAAAGCAATTTCGCAACATTTCCCCCAAAAGTTAAAAATATAAAATTTAGTTAAAATCGCCCCTCAAGTGGTTAAGCCTTATCGGACGCTAACTTATTATACATGATTCCATTTTAATATTCTATTCGCACCACTATATTTTAAAAATAAATTTTTAGTACATTCTACTGCCCATTTCGGTAGGTTTTATTTAAAGAAGTGTTTCTTAAAAAAAAAAAAAAAAAAAAAAAAAAAAAAAAAAAAAAAAAAAACTGTACCGATTTATTCCTGCAAAAGGTGCTGGACCCGATGACACAAGGAAAGTGACACAGTACCGATAATAGTTAATATTAGAGATCGACCGAAAATTCGATTTCGTTTTCGCCTTCGGGCGAAAATGGTGACGAAAATTTGGCCCGACCGGGTCAATCTGTATTTCAAAAATCTCGTTTCTTCCTTCTGAAAAGTTCAACATTACTCTTTGATTTGAACTGTATCGGCTCAAATGAGACACTCTCTGTTTATTGCTGTGAACTGCATTGCTTATAATTTTCAGTCATGACTGATTCAAGACATGAGTACAAATTACAAAACAAGCAATGCATATATGACTAAAGTTTGAAGCACCTTTCTACATGCTCATTAAAAGATTCATAGTTAATAGTAATAAAAAATTTGTAGTTTGAAATCACAGTTTTTCCAATACTCTTTGAGAAAGTACTAGTATAACAGATGATCATTTAAGAAAACTCCTTATAAAAGATAAAATGAGATATGTATAACGTAAAGCATTTTTTAATTAATCGAAAGTGGTATCTGTGTCGGTGATGAATTAATTACATTTTATTTCAATGAAAATAAAAAAAGTTTTGGTCAGAGGCGTAGAGAGCCAACTTGAGACACGCGTATAATTAATCAATAATTAAGTATATTTAACCCTTTCCGGCACAGTGTGCCCGGGTCGGGATACCTAATTTTAATTTTAAACTTACGAACGGCACAAAGAATAGTTTAGTAAAATTTTGCTTTTACAATGAATAGTTAAAGCAACATGTTCTTAATATCTAAAAAAGTTTTAAAATTCTGGTGTCAGTCAATCATTTCATCATTTTACAACAAAAATTGCCCGTGCCGCAAAGGGTTAACAAACACGTACAAATAATTAATAATTATGCATGTACTAATTACTTAAATTGTTTTTTTTTGTCTTTTTTGTTTTCGGCCGAAAATAGGAAGAATAGCGAGACTCGGTTTCGGTCAGTCTATAGTCAACCTATTACTGGTTTAAATTTCAGCAGTTTCTCGATACGTTTTCCAGTTGAAGGGACGGATCACGCGTTGCATACTCACAATGGTTATGCTATATAAAAGACTGTTTGAAAAATATTGGTGTGAAAGCTTAAATTAAATATATCATTATTGATTCTGCAAAATGCATGCTAAATTTATGTTATTTGTACTTTTATTTTAACTTACACAGCTGCCAAGCCTCTGGAATTTTGTATACCAGAATCTTAGTACAGAAAATGTTGTTTCAGGTAATCGGAACAATCTGTGATTTAGAAGAACGACATTTTTTCTAAGATAACACTGGTATGGAAAAACACTGAAAATTGGCAACTCTGAACCTATTAGCAGTGCACCACTTTTATTACAAATCGATCGAAACGAATCTATTTCATGATGGGCAATTAAAAAAGTTCATAATTCTATAATAATAAAACTACTTAGTAGTACTACCCTGACCGATTTTGGTGCCTCTGGGCCTATGCATAAATCTCGCCCTTTTTTCACGTTAGGGGCAGTTTCGTCAGTGGGATACTTTTTAAAAATACTATACTGTGGATACTATACTGTATCCGAAATACTGTATATTTTCGATGATTGCTAGAAGTATATTATTAGTTATGATATATGTTTCTAAGTTTAACTAAATTTTTCTATATTTCGTTGTGTGCATAAATGCTGTAAATCATATACAGGTCAACAGAAAAGTATTCGTAAGGTTTACTGAGCGTGAACGATAATACCTTAAAGGTGGATTTTAAATGAGTTACGCATTTTTACGCTGAATTGCATTAAGTATACTAAAATATATTTATAAAATATAGGTAAAATGATATACAGGGTCATACAAAGAATTGGATACATGTCTGTTTATGGTTGGTTATCTCTGGAAGTGTGATTTCAGTAGTTATTAGCGTGTGTCAGTGTAATTAAGGGCCTATTTCAATCCAAACTGCTTATTTTCTCATTTATTTTTAAACCAGAGATGAGAGTTCCGACTTTTTGCACACCAGTATAATCTTAGAGAAAATGTTATTTCATTAAATCGGAACATTTTTGCAATTTAAGAGAACAACATTTTCTCTAAGATTATACTGGTGTGCAAAAAGTCTGAACTCTCATCCTGTTAAACTCATTTTTGCTCTCAAACGCATCAAACTGGCAAATTCTCTTATTTAGAAACTACATAATGAGCCGTGCTTGTCGAGTTTTTGATAAATGTAAAAAATATTGCAAAAAATGCTATCAAATTGGGCGTTGAGAAACGAATTTTCCGAAGTGGGAGATCTGAGGATGAAAAAAAGAGTCATACTGAGAAAATAATTGTTTAAAAATCCAATTCTAATGAATGGAGCGAAAAATAAAATCACACGGTCTCTTACACATCTCTTCAAAATTCACCTCAGCAAGTATCATGTTTTTACTTTAAAAAATTAGTCTGAAAATGTCTCAGAAAATTTCGAGCTGTTGAGGGACAAAAAATATTTTTTCGAACACACCCTTAAATTTTAGCTAAAGAGTGACGTGTATTTAAAGATAGTAGATAAAATACAGAGCTGTACAAAAGTATTCAAGTATGCTTCCATCTATTGGTAAAAATTGCTGAAAGTGAAATTTTAATATGCGTTTTTTAACAATTTCCAACATTGTTGAAAGGTGTTTATGAATTCGGTTTGTCTGTCTTTCATCCCGAACTCTAACTTGTGTTTATATAGTTGAATTGCTCTGCAGTTGATACATGTTATTGCGATTTACTATACCATGTTCGGTATGGAAAATAAAGTATGTAGAATACATAGTTCATTTTCAGAGACACTCAAAAGTGTTCCATTACAAATGGTCTATGAGGAAATTTCGTTATTTATATAAATACGTAGCAGATATAGCCGTCATCTGATCTGCCCGTTTGTCTGTTCGTCCGTCTGTCTGCATATAACAGCTCAAAAACTACCAAACCGAATGGTTCGAAATTTAATATATGTAATCCTAGCAGAATTTTGGTTTTTCATTTTAAATTTTATGAAAATTTAATCAAAACTTAAAAAGATATCGATAAAAAATTTCTTCATTCTATTATATCCTATTATACGTAAATAATTCAATGATATCCTATGATAGATAATGATTCTAGGTCCCCATTGGGATTACGTTACATTTAAGATGGAGTCAAATTATTTCCATATTACTGAATTTAATATACATAATCGTAATAAATTTTGATTTCAAGCATTTGTGTATAAGAGTGCAACAGCTATTGCACTAAGATCTGAATATTTATGAAATTCGTTATTGTAAGAAAGCACCTCACGTGTTACGTTTTACATACAATTTCCGACTTGTTGTTATTAGTAAAATTACTTTCATGACGTCAGTTTGTAAAATGTGCCTTAGGAATAACAAAAAGAGCACGGAAAATAATAAAAATGTACAGGAAGAGTCAAGGAGCAATTGAAGTGTTTTCATAGTGCTGATATAACCCTTTCAGGCGAAAGAAATCATTTTTCAATAATGTAGAATTCATATAAAAAATTCCCCAAAAAATTGTTTGATAAAAGGAAATGTAATTATACAGAAGCTATACAAATAAAATCTATTAAACAATTCTGGTACGATATTTGATTGAAATTAATGATGTAAAAATATTTCAGCGATCTTCTATGATTTAAAAATGCAGCTTTTCGAGACAAAGGGAGTCATATGGTATGTTTAACCCTCTAATGTCCGTGTTAGAATATGTTACAGAATTGCGTGACTCAGAAAATTAGAAATCACGCCAGAAAATCTAAATATTAAATTTCCATTAGTTTATTCATTCAGGTTTTTCATTTGATTAGCACGTGAAAATTTGACTTTTTCTCTAATTTCCATATTTGAACTTCAAAAAGTTATATTTTTAAACGATACAGTTTTTGTAAGAAGCTTATAAATGTTTCTTTGAATAAATGAATATCCGGCATTTTGACATTTTAAAAAATTTCAAAAGAAAGTGTAAAGAAAAATAAATGTCCCAGAGAAATCAGAAATATTTAAACATATATATATGATGCATAAGCATAAAGAATCGATATAAGCAAATGTAAATCAATAGATTTTTAAAGATATTTAAAGAGTTCAGGGAAGAAAACAATAATAATCAGTTATTGTGAAATATTTTGGTGACAGTGCCATATGATACACAAATCCGCGTACTATGGTTACATAGCGGTCAACTTCTACGATTTTTCGACAACAGTAATTCTGAAAGAATATTCGCCCTTTGTAGACTTTGAAACCAACGTGTATTATCGATATCGAAGAAGTATAGACAGCATTGAGAATGATTCACTATACAGGGTTATTACAAATGAACCATCGGGTTTTGATATGTTACTACGTGCGAACTAGGAAACGTATATATTTCCATGATAACTCAAACAAGAGGGCGTTACCTACAGTTTCTCGCTGCGTATGTGTCATCCGCGTGTGGTTGCCATGGTTGCTGCGCGAACGTCATATTCAAAATGACGACTGGTCAGCGGAAAGCCTTTTGTGTACTAGAAGTTTCAAAGTGTGAATCGCTTATAACCGTTCAGCGAGCATTCCGGAAGGCTTACAAATGCAAACCACCAACCCAATAAAGCATTATGCGCTGGTTTCGCAACTTCAAAGAAACCGGTTGTTTATGTAAAGGCAAAAGTTTCTGCCGACCAAGCGTTACTGAAGAAACAGTGAACCGAGTTAGAGAGACTTTCATCCGTAGCCCCAAGAAATAAACAAATCGCGCTAGACGCTAACTTTCCATTCCACAGCCAACTGTGTGGAAAATTTCTGCTGTCCAATCGCCATTTTGAATATGACGTTAGCGCAGCAACCATGGCAACCACACACGCATGACACATACGCAGCGTGAAACTGTATTTAACACCCTCTCGTTTGAGTTGTCATGGAAACACATACGTTTCGTAGTTCGCACGTAGTAACGTATCAAAACTCGATGATTCATTTCTAATAACCATGTATATTTATTCATATCTAAATATTATTATACAACTTATTGTCGGTTGACTTAATTCGAAAAGTACCCCGAATGTTGTATTTGAGAAACTCCACTCCAAATACTTCCTTCGTATGATTTTTATACTTTTCTTTATGTATATTTATGAATATTTATATGTTATACACATTTCACAATCAATTTTGATATGTCTTAGGGCTCGATCTCATTATTTCTGAGACATAAAATTTTATATATTCACAAGAATAAAGTAGAAACAGAAATCGTGGTTTTCTATTCTAGTATTAGGCTACTATTTGAAAAGAATTTTTTGATATTTGCAGATTTATGTTTACAATGCTGACAATGACGACCTAACGATATGGTGCCAATCGGAACGTCACAAACAATGAAATTCCTTTTAATTCAACTTTCGTCAGTGGCAATAGGATTTTTTTTTTTTTTTTTTTTTTTTTTTTTTTTTTTTTTTTAAGAGAGAGAGATCTAATGCTAAAAAATAATTTTATTCTTTTTTAGTTAACCAGTATTAGCTTGAGGGTAACCAATTTCGAATTTTCAGTCTTCTATTGTGAGCAAGTCATAAACGATTTTAATATTAAAATAATGTTGGTTATTCTTATAACAATTTTTCATCAAGTATTCTGCTTTTACTGAAACTGTGTTCTGCACATTTACGATAGTAACTTTCACTCGCAAGAAAATATAATTTCCATGTTATTCTCTGATTTTTGGGAATCTTTAAGACGTCTTGGTCTATTGGCTGCAATTTAGATGTTGTATTAAATGGGGAAACAAGTCTTATGTTTTTTAGGTTTTCAAAGCTATAAGGATGTGCTATACAAATTTATTAACAAATATGACAGTTTTACGACGTTCTTTTGTCATACATTAAGTTATATAAATATTAGCTCATTTAAGAATTTGACCACATCAAGAAAATATGAGTAGTGATCCAAGAATTTTTATTAAAATCATATTAAGCTTCTAAGGATTCTACACATTTTAAAATTTATGTTTCTTGTTTTCCGAAAAGCTAGATGTTTAACATTTTCGCTCATGATATTAAATGCCTCCATAACTGTAATTCTTACCTTATAGTGTTTCTCCCAAAATACATATCGTTTATTAAAAGTTGCCGTTTTAGTAGGAAGGAATTGAAAAATCAATGTGGTTTTATTCACATTGACTATATCACCCAGAGTATGGTCTTCTTTTTTTAAGAACCTTGTTTCTACTGATCACAATCTTTATCGTTCACATCTTCATTTTCTCCGGATATTAACTTTTACTTTATTCCGTGAGCCTCACCAGCGGCCGAGAGGGTCTGCTCTCGAAGCTGGTAGACAGGAGGTGCTGGGTTCGAACCCAATCGCGCCCGTCGGTCTAACCGTTTCGGAGTTTTCGTGGTTTCCTTCGAAACCTTGGATTTCGATGCGTAAATACGGGTTAGGTTCCCTTAGAGAGACCCCCACGGAGGGCACTCCCCCCATGGCCTATATCCCTCGAGTTGATAATCGGACGTCAAAAATCAACCCAACCCAACCCTTTATTCCGTGATGTTTCCATTAATTCGTCCAGCCTTTATGCTACTTGCAATGGATTCAACAAGAGCGAAGAATTTTCCCTATTTGACAGCTTTTTATGAGTTTCTCCATAGAGTTGGCTATTAAATCGTGAAAAAAATATTAGCGTGCGCGCATGCGCAGATAAAAAAAATATTTCTTACAACTGCTCATTCATTCATTTCTCATTAAATATTTATTATATTTACATTCCAATTGCACTATATTATTTCTTCTACATTTTCTCAAAATTTCTAAAACTAGCATTAAAATTGGTAAAAGCCTTCCATGATATAAACAAAAAATATGCAAAAATTTTTTGATCTTGAAAAAAAATTCAAATATATCTCCATTAATATCGATCTATTCTTCTACAAATGAATACATATAGTGTACAATGTCCCTATATTCGTAAGGTATAGCGATAGATCATTGCGTGCATTTTATTTAACAGGTTGATCCCAAACATTAATATTTCCCTTTGATTTTTTATTGGCCCCTAATTGTCCTTCTGATTTAAATCGTCTTTGATAAATATGAAGTGGAGCATATTCTTCATAATCCCGAAGATCCAGAAAAATCCGACAAATATATTTTTAAATATTTGACAAAATGTCTAAAATTGAAAGTGTCCGGTGATTAATGGCCATATAGAGTATATCTAATAAATTTGAGTATAATTCCCTGTTATACTTTCCATGGAGCTTTTTTATAAAGGTTGACGCAATTCGGATTTAGTAAAGACAGATTTACTGTCCAATGATGTAAATAATTATGAAAAAAATTTAGTGAATTACTTTGCTGATTTACGTATATATTTAAACAATCGCATCTAATTTCACTTATTAGAAAAATTACTTCTGTTTGTATATACAGAAAGATAACCCACAGATAAACCTACAAATATACCTATATAATTGGGTCTGCATTTGGTTTCTGCCGAGATGTGACTTGGCAGCCAGTTGCATTTTAATATGCTAATCGATATTTAACTAATTATGTAATTTCATCCTTGAGTTCAATAAAGTGGTGCTTTGTGCAGCTACCGCTCGCACTAATAGAAGTTTATTCGGGAAAGTTCAGTTATTTCATAATAGCGTATTTTAGTAATCATGATTTGCTTAGAAAATACGCACGGGTTAATACATTACATGAAGTGGCAATTGGACAGTCTAAAGGTATGCATACGAGATACAGATATCATTTGTCAAGACTTTACGCTGCAGCCATTGTTGATTTCTTTGTTTTAAAGCATGGTAACGCATAATACAGCTCTAATAGCGGAGAATATGTTTGAAACAGAAATTATACAGTGTTTGTAGTGGCCAATTTTTTCACCTCACTTAAATCCTATCGAAAGTGTCTAGGTACGCTAGAAACGACGCATTATTCCTTTTTTGACTGCTCGGGACTTTAAAATAGCACATTTTGATGAGGGTACAGAATTATCAAACTCTTCCGGACAACCTCATTCCATTGTATCCATGGAAAACAGGTATGCAACAGTCTTAATTGTTCGAGGGGTCCACACCAGTATAAAAAATATATTTCATTCTATTCAAATAATATACTTCTTGTCATTTACAAGTACTCAAATCGGTGCTATAATACTCGTCTCTTCATGCTCTTGACATCACTTCAAAGTGTTATAATTCCGATACGCAATATTTTAGTGTCTTATTACCCGACTGAAAAGAAGGGTTATGTGTTTCACGCGTATCTGTATGTGGATTTCTTTATACCCTCGAAACATCGCAACGGCTGGATGGACGAGGTCTCTATCAATTCGTCTTAACGGCTCGATGGTTATAGGCTAAGTTTTGTTTTTATAAATTCAAAATGGCAGTAGAGACGAAAAAAAATTACGCTTCCTATTGAGTGGCATATCATTGGATAGGTCTTTCAAAATGAAGACGATGTTTCATTGACTATTTTACAGTCAGAAGCTCCGTTAAAATATTATACAACCTGGAAGTTGTGTAGGTAGGATCTCTAGTTTACTGCAACTCTATCCATCATAGACATCTATAGACCTCATCAAAACAGTGTTTATAGATAGGAACTAACAATTAAACACAACTTAAAAGTCATCAATGCAAGTAAATAAAAAAATAGGTAAGTAATATAAACAAGTAATATAAAAAAAGAATATTTTAAGTCAATTCCTGCTTAGGTCAATAAGAGATTTTTTTTTTTCCTCCCATTCTTCTTTCTTCTTGAGCGACGCTTAAAATGCCTTAATCAAGAAAAGGGCTCTTTCGGTCTTAAAATACCTTGATCAAGAAGAGGGCTCTCTCGATTATTGAAAATTAATTAATTTAATTTAATTAATGAATTAATATTTGAAAAAAACTGGATTAACATCAAGTGTCATCCACTACAAGTTTTAAAAAATGTATTTGAGCTTGACTGGATGAATAATAAGTATTTTATTAACGATTGAAAATTTGAACAAGATTTATATAGCGAGAGTGTGAGCTAATAGTACGAATTGAAGAAAAAAAAAGTAGTTTTACATTGATAAGAAATAATTAATTAGTTGCAGTCGGGTTTTTTTATTTTTTAAATTTAATTGTTTTTTTTCTGTATTAATTTAAAAATGTGTACCGTCAACCAAGGCCACTTTGGTCCTTGCGGGGTAACTTTCGCCATCCCAACAAAAAAAAGTTTTTATTCTTTGTATTGAACCAACAATACAAGATAATTTGAAGTTTTGCTCTTGAAAATTATTTTATACCCTACTATAGGATATTTGAATAGTTTGGGGGTAATTTAATTTTTTGAGTGGCAACACTGGATGTGTTTGTAAACAAGTGTTTTCCTATGTAAATTTTAACTCTCCAAATTGTCTAACAAAATTATATAATTATTATTTTTCAACTATTTTTCCTTTACTTTCTACAGAAATGGAGTACTTGAGTTGCCAAAATTAAACAAATGGTGCTAAAAACTACAAAAAAATTAATATCTCAAAAATAAATGGCGATGCAGTTTTCAAACAAATTGCATTTAAAAGTACTTTTTTCCCAATACAATGGTATAAAAATTGAAAATGTGCGATGCTTAGAAGTTTAAAAATTTGCAGTAGAGATTATTCCGTACAATGATACATCTGCTTTGTTTTACGGCTGGCTAAGGCTGGCTAAGCAACATAAGGTTTCTTTTTGGAGACGGCATACTAATAGGTGGGAGAAAGAAATAGCATACCGGGGGCTAATAAAGTCGTAAGTAAGATCTCGACACATACGCAGGAAATCGCCTCGATGTTATGTTGACTACACGCCAAACTCGATCGGATACACGGGCATTAAACGTCATAACTACGAATGCGAAAACGGCAATAGAACGGTCGGTTGTTGTTCTCGTGTTGCTGTTGTACTGTTCTATCTTTCGCATGCCCGGTATCTGTCTAAAATTGTCCGTCCTGTACAGATTTTAAACAGGTTTTTCGATATTGAAATCATAAATCCTGTTATTGACTGTGCACTCTGTGGTGATTTAAAACTAGTAACAAAATGCATTTCATTTATAAATAAATTTGAGATTAGGGTGAGGTACCCTCACCCCCTCACCCCCCCCCCCCCGCCTCACGGAATAAGTTTTTAGCCCTTTGGGCTCAAGGGTCAGATTAAATAAGGCAAATTTTATTTTCCTTTATTACTGGAGTCAAAAACAAATTTTTCATTGAAAGATGAATAATTTTTAGGTTTCAAAGGATTAATATTTTTATATGATGCACTCTGCGTAGAAAGTTGAAACTGACACCAAATATACATCATACCCCGCAGTATTTGCTGGAAAAAAAATAAGGTGGTCACTGAAATATTTCGATAGATTCTTAATTAAAATGCTCAATTATATAAAAAAATGTAATAAAACTAGTGCTTTTGTTGAAAAAAAATCTGAAAAAATTATCCACTATTTGTATGGTAATCTTATAAATTTCTTAATTTTTTTCGCTGAAATTCGACCAGCAGTTTTGTCACAATGCACTCTTTTCCAAAACGGACTTTAAGTGTCAAAACCCCCATGGGATTGAGGTATAAGCTTCAAACTGGGGAGAAATTTATTTCTTTATAAGGGCTATCGATTCATGTAGGACTCGACTTGGTCGACTCAAGGGCATGTTTTACAAAGAAATTCGGCTACACCCTTTGTAACGATAATGTTTCCTTTCTCATACTTGAAAGATCTATGGAATTTCCATGGTTTTTTTTTACAGCCATTCATTCTTCGTTTCTTACTTTGGATAACAGATGGCGCCACTGACTTTTTTTTTAGGATTTAAGAAGTTTCCGTTGAACTCTTCGGCAATTTGAATTAGATTTTTAAGATGTAGCATATAAAGTGTTTTTGTCGATTTATATTTTAGAACATTTTACTCCTGATGAAGTTTTTAAAGATTAAACCGAAAAGTTGAGATATATTTTGTTCATATGTTTATTTTACGTCATCTTTTAATCTGTGAATAAATAGTACGTTGGATAGCAACACCTAATCTGTTTCGTATTAGATATTACAACGTAAAGTCCTTAATTATTATAAGTAAATAATTTTACCAAATATGTATTGTATGAAACCGTTGTGTTTAAAATTCAGATATGCTGACCTAGTATAGATTTCATAAATCAAACTCAGCTGATCATGTAAGACTTTTAAAAATTTATTTTAAACCATACATTTACAATACAGTGAAACCTCACTGAGCGCAACGTAAGAGGTGCTTGCTCCATCGCATGTTATATTTTTCGCAGTGTGAATGGCAGGTGTGGCGGTTCGTTAGAATAGTTTTCGCTCGCTATTTAATGTTGCATTATGACGGCTACAGATGATCAAGATTATTATATTAAGGAAGTTATCGACAAAATATGTAATGGAACGTTAAACAGCAATTTCAAGGACCAGATTGACAGATTTTCTTCAAATTTTGAAAAATATGCTAAAACCATATTAGGTGATTTCTACAAATTTGTGGATCAATATATTTTGGATATTAAGGCTAAGGACGGCTACTGTGCTTCTGCCTCGGAGCAAGAAGAGGTAAGGAAAACTTGCCTTGATGCTTTTACTTTGCTTAGGGAGCCAACCCATGATAATTTGTTAAATTCAGCTATCTTTAGTTACATTCTGCTCTATTAAGTATAAGAAAACTCCTAATTTTTTTCTTTCTAACACTAATCTTAAAAAAAGAAATTTTCAACGCTGTTAAGAAAGGAGTTAAACGACCTATTTCGGAGGAGAGTTCTCCTATCCCACTTAGTAATAAATATGTAAATATCGCTAGCGAAGTTAACCTAACTGAAAATGTGGATATGGATGAATCAAATGTTAGAGAAAATACACAGGATACTGTCAAAGTTAAAAAATCTGTTAACCCTTTCTACGTCGAAGTCGACAGAAAATTGGGCGACGGTTGCCCATGAAATTACGGAATTAAACTCAGAAAAACCCAAAATAACGCTAAAAGGCGAACGCATTGTTATACAATGTAACTCTGATAAGGACTTTAAATCTACTCAGAAATGGCTAGACCAAAACAAAAAGAAATATACCACTCTTGATCCTAAAGAACTTCGACCCAAAAAAATATGCATTAGGGGCCTCCCCTGTTGCACCGATACTAAAATTATTGAAGATAGTCTCAGGGAGCATGGTTTCGCAGTCACTAGGGTTGCCATGCTTAAAAATCGTAAAACTGGCCAACCAATGCCGATATACATGGTAAATGTTATACCTCGTAAGAACTTTGAAGAAATTTACCAAATTAACAATATACATTATATTTCTGTTAAGATAGAAGCTTTTACTAGCAAAAATCGTGTAAAACAGTGTTACAAATGTCAAGGTTACGGTCATGCATCAGAAGTGTGTGGCTTCGATGCTAAATGTGTAAAATGCGGAGATCTCCATTTAAGTACAGACTGTAAGCACAAGGGGCGCATTAAACCCACTTGTGCCAATTGTGGACTCGGGCACTCAGCGAATTGTCCCAAAAATCCCTATAGACTAGAAAATAAACAAAACCATAAAACAAGTAATAGCGTCAGCAGTCTATCCCAAGAAACCCAAATCTTAGCGGATATATTTAAGAATTATAATTATACCAAAAATACTAAAGACTCTGAACCCTCAACTAGTAATGTAGAATTAAACTCTGATAACAATGATAGCACTACCGCAAACACCCATTCCTCCCCTACTATTGAAAATTCTAATGCTCCTACTAATTACCCCAATGATATTAAATACATTCTTAATACTTTCAACGAAGTTAAACAAATCTTTCAAATCACTAAATTCCTAAAATGTATAAAGAACATCTCAACTCAGCCTAAGAAACTCAATAATCCGATGCAAAAATTGATGGTTATATTAACTGAATTTGATAAACTTGCAAATCATATCAACATTAACGAAGATTAATCTCTTCATTTGCTAAACTTTTTTCCTTCTTTTTGTTTGTGTTGTTTGTTTAAAAATTAATAAAAAAACCTTCTATTGTTGTACTTTATGCTCTTCTCATGATATTACTCTTATTTCTTTCATTCTCATGTTTTATTCACCTCAAATTACTAGACTGGGTGGACGCCGTCCTCTTGCTGTCGTTTGATACCCTCGGCTTTTGCATTTAACTGTTTATTTAGTTTGAACTCTTCTCACTGTAGCTTTTTCTTACATTTTTATTCTTTTTTTACTTAAAGTAATTTAAATTCTCTTGTAATTATGTATATATTTAGCTTTGTTTCTTTTCTTCACTGTGTTAAACTTATTTACTTAACAAGCTATATTAAATGTATGGTCTCTGAATTGAGTCTTTTTTTTTTATGGGGCTTCCTTTGGTAGCTTTTTCGCCTGTCCTGGACATATATGTGGATCATATGAAACTTTTTTTTCCCTACTAGTTATACTAACTTTTTTTTCTTTTAAAAATTGTCTATCTTTTTAGCTTTTACTCTCTATTTTTTGTGGCTACTAGCCGCGTTTAAACGCTCTTTTTTCTAAGGCTCCCATTGCATTGTAACACGATTTACTCTTAGCCTGGATGTAAATTTGCCAAGCAACTAGGAAATCCATACACCAGCTTTATTGTTCCATTGTTCCTCACTGAGCGACCACCTGCCTGAAAGATAATTTTTTCATGGAACGAAATTTATTCCGATAGGATAAATAGTAATTTTACCTCTATTCAGAGACAACCCCAATTGGAGTCCCTCCATGCGCGACCAATTACTTTCAGGAAAATGAAACAAATTCCGATTTTTCCTGGTCGCTTTAAGAAGGTTTTATTAGAATAAAAATTACGGAGAGCGCATTATTTATCAAACTTCTAAACGAAGTTTAGAATTTTTATTTATTCCGGTAACTCTTAAGTGTTTAAACTTCTTTGTACCTTTTTAGGCAATGAATTTAACTCTGATGACAAAGTAATGATGATGGTCAATGTACTCTCCTGCCCTATTCTGCCAGGAAACTCTCAAAGAAATAGATAGATTAATGAAATAGTCATGATTTGTTCTCGTCCAAAAATAAAATTGCATTTATTTACTGAACTTCGAAAGGGATGGAAATAAAAGTTATAGAAGACAAAACCGTAAAATCAGATCAAACATCAGTGTATTCATTTTTTAACTCTGCTCTAATTAACCTATGTAATTAACTTTTGTTTTGATACTTAAATTTTCATATTTTTTTTTCCTAATGTGAAAAATAAATTTTAGTAATATTATTAATTGTTACCTTTTTCAATAATCAAAATCTACATTTAAACGTGACCCCCCATTAAGAGACTACCTCTAAGAGCGACCGATTTTTATTGGAACGGAACGTGGTCGCTTTAGGGAGGTTTGACTGTATTTGTGTCCAATTTGGTTTTTCTGTAATTAAAGAATAAATTAAAACATTCAGAACTTTTAATTTCAAAAAATACAAAGAAATTTCTTTAACACTTTGCGCTCTTATGTCCAGTCTGACTGAACATCAGTATTCTTTGCATTTTTTTCTGCACCAGTAATAAAAAAATAAAATCAACTTTCGATTTGTGAATAAATAAGAAGTTGGATAGCAACACCTATTTTGTTTAGCATTTGGAAAAATGGTTATTGTTCTCATCAGGATGGGAAATCAAAAGCATATCTGAAGGTTTTTATTGGTTTAATCCGCATTTTATTCGTTTGCTGATTGGTCTATACAGTAATCTGTATTTCCCTTTACTTTCAACAGAGATGGATACCTTCTGTTGCCACTATGACAAAAAAGTAATAAAAACTACAAAAAAAAATTAATAAGTCAGAAACAAATTGAGATACAGCTTTCAAACAAATTGCATTTAAAAGTACATTTTTTTCTCTATACGACGGTGTAAAAAGTAATATTGTGGGATGTTTAGAAGTTTAAGAATGAAATTTCATTTAAAATGCGTTCCAGATTTCCAAGAAATCTGACGATGGAAAAGCCTTTTCCCGAACAGCCAATGAAATGCTTGGGTAATACATAAGTTTCAGGTGGATAATACGTACGAGTCGCAGGCAATTTTTGTCGCTTGGAATTTTTACGTGTAGTAACACTATTAATATTTAATTCATGGCGTACGTAATGTATGATCAATTCCGCGCGATTTTTTATTGCTTAAATTTTAGTCTTCAAAAAAATCATTTTCCAAATGTTCGTTGTAATTTGATAAATCGCTTTTTTTCTGTATTAAGTACTTATGTTTAACATTTTATTTATCTGAACTGCTATTTCACGCAGTAGTCTCTTGATATGTTTATTACTATATTTTTTAGAGTGGCCTGCGGTACTTTGAAAGTTAAATTTTATATATAAAAATTTGCTCAATAAATACTGGTGTAAAAGTTTTAATAAATAATTTTGATTATTGACTTTCCCGGTAGTGTTCTAAAAGATTTTTTTTATTATTTTAGCTTACTGCGAATGCATTATTATTTCAATCATTTCAAAACTACTCTATTTCATAACGATTTGATGTAAAAAATATATCTGCATACTTATTTTATAAAAATAACTTGAAAACACACTTTTATGTGAAACTAAAATAAGTTCAAATTTTAGTTTACCTTGATTTATCTTTAATTTTATTTAAACATGTGTGTTTAAGTTTTATTTTTCAGGAGAAAAGATTATTTTTAACGATTGTCCTTGATAAGTTCTGTTTAGTGAAATCTATGCTACATAAATATATGTGCATACTGACCATCAGCGATATAGTTGGTGAAATTACGTATATAACATTTGAATTGGTACAACTGCTACTGTAAACAGCATTGTTTCTTCATACGTTTATGACCATTACTGCCTTAAAAGTCATTATATTAACCCTTAACCAGAAACGTACGTCTGTGCGACGTTTGCGCCTACATATCTGCCCTTAATAGTTCCTCTCTCCGACATTTCAAACTTATTTTTATGCTGTTATATTAAAAATTAGGTCCTGTTAATGCATTAGTATTAAAGATTAAATATCTAATTTCACTATTTGGTAAATTATTAAGTGTTCTGTTTGTGCACGGGATTTTCACTTTTCCGGTTAAGGGTTAAACCATATCAGATGAATGGAAACATTTCGCAATATTTAAAATACAACGTCTTCAAGCAGCGGTTAGCTTAAGAGAGCGTTTATCACCATCTGTTAGAATTTTAAACAATTGCTACTAAAAGAAAAACAAGTGAAAATAATTTACAATAAAAAACTTTCAAGTTAATTTTGTTGTATTTTAATTTTTGTCATATATTACTTTTTCTGCTAAGTTTTTTGAATAGTAATTGAAATACAGTGACCTCTCATTTATACGACTCTCAGTTATACGACTCTCTCAGTTATACACCGAATTTTCTTGGTCCCGTCCACGCTTTATGGGAAATAATGCTAAACTTCTCTCAGTTATACGACTGCTTCTCTCACTTATACGACGCTTTAACTGGTTATGGTGATTTTGCATTTCTCACTCAAGAATTTAATTTTATAATTTTTACAGTACAAATCAGCTACGTTTTCTTACCTTTAAACTGGAATCAGATTTAATCGCGCCGTTTAACGAAATGCGTGCTTCAAATTTACCGATAGATAGTGTGATTTTAGAAGAAAAGGCTCACGCGCTTGCTGAGGAATATGGAATCGAGAATTTTTCACCGTCTCGGGGTGGAAAAAAAACATGGATTTTCGCATCGCCGCGCCGCATCACAAGAGAAAGCGCATGTATTGATAACAATGATGGTAGGCAATGGTTGCACAATCCAACATTTGTTAATTTAGGATTATAAAACTCAAGACATTTTAAACTGTGATTTAAAAAAAAGAACTGTTTTAAAAACTGATTCCAGGTAAGACATAATAATACAAAAGAGATTCATGTCACGGGGGCAGAGTAAGTAAAGAAGTGCTAACTATCCTTTTTTACACAAAAAGGGATTGTTCAGAAAAAATAGAACCTTCAGTAATAGGAAAATCAAGAAAACCTCGATGCTTTAAGAATATAAAAAAACTGCCATGTAGCTACAGAAATTCAATAAAAGCATGGATGACATCACAGATTTTTATTGATTTTTTTAAAGAGATGGATGATAAATTTCGAAAATAACAAAGAAAGGTTTTACTTCTAATGGATCAATGTCCATCACATCCAGATGTAAAAGATTTACCATTTCTGCAACAAATTAAAGTTCAATTTTTGACAGAAAATTCTACAAGCAGATTAAAGCCATTAGATCTAGAGATTATAAAGAATTTCAAACTAAACTACTAAAGGAGTTTGATTCATCTTTTTATTTTTGATCGGGGAAACAAAAAGAAAGCTAAAGCAATTTAAATTTTAGATGCTATGCGTCTTACAGCATCTGCATGGAAACAAAATTAAGAATTGTTTTAGGAAATGTGGTTTTTCAAAAGCACAAACAGCTAGTTCAACGAATGAACCCGATTTTCAGAGCGTATGAGAATCCTTTAATGACGAAGACTGGGATGAAATGTTTAAGGACGAACGTATTAATTTAAAAGATTATATACAATCTGATGAGAAACTTCTTCTGTCAGAACTGAGAGCTGCTGAAGAAATCGTTCAGGCTATCAATAGTGAAGATGTGAGGGAGTAGGATGTCGAAGATGGGAGCGATGTCCCAGCTATTGTAAATCTTTCAGAAGCAAGTGCCGCTTTAAATGCATTAAAAAATTATGTCCATCATAATGATTATGTCCAAAATAGCTTAAAAGCTAGACTTAGAAAAAGACATTTTCTCTTTTCGTCGACAACAAGGATAAACTAATATAACTTCATTTTTAGAGAAAATCTGATCTGTAAATCTTTAAATTAAGCATAGTGGTATAAATGAAATATTTTGTGAACTTTTTAAATTTATTCTATGTTTTATTTTTTTAATATGTTTTATAAATTTTGTTAAAATATGTTCTTAGTAATCAAAACTTATCGTTTTTAATATAGATAAAATAATTAATGCATATAAAGTTTGAAACTTGTATAATAAGACGGTCTCTCACTTATACGACTCTCTCAGTTATACGACTTTTTTCTACGGTCCCCTGAAAGTCGTATAAGTGAGAGGTCACTGTATGTGGAAAATCATTCGAGTCTTTATGGCTGATATCACAAATGCCAACTCCTATGATTTATGGCAGCATTATTTTAGTATAAAAATATTCACTTTATCTTCTTCGCAGAATTCTTCGTTTATATATGGTGAAGATATTTATTCGGAAAATATGGTGGGTAGCAGCCTACGGTTTGTGGCCAGGTTTACAAGGATTGAGTGACAAAAGCACCGAACATTATTCGTCAAATTATTTAGACACTTAACTGTCTAAATAATTTGACGATATTTCATCCATCGCACGAAAAGCAGCATACTGCGCTGGCAGTGAAACAGATAGATTCCGATATCTTCACCCAGACTTCTTTTTTAACACATAAATGCTGTCCTAACCGCTCAAACCAATGCCGCTCTTCGATATTAAAATGTAACCATAGAGTTCAAAATGAGTCCTGGAGAAAAACTCAGCAGAGTCTTTTCGTTCAGTGAGCCTTTAGTGAACATGTCAAAAAATTATATATATATTTAGTTGTCAAAATTTTACGCATTTTAATGTAAGTTTTGTTTGAATATACTAAATAAATATTTCTCTTTCACGTAGAAATTCCTGGAGAATTAGACTTTTTTAATTAATGTAAATACGGCATTTTAATAACGAAATGTCTCTGACTAAATAAAAGAAAAATTACCATGCATATATTGTGAGTGATAATATTTTTTTATAAAGAAGTTAGATTTTAAACCTTCCTACCACGCCTCTTCCTCATCACGTGATTAATACAGGTTGGTTTCCGCTAATTGTGCAATTTTCATGTGATCAAAATAGACTAAAAATGACAGATTGACACTTGTGTCCTTACTTGGCTGCAAACATCTAAATATTCCTTATGTGAAGTGCTTGGGAGATTTAACTGCATGGACACAGACATCTATAGCAGTGATACTCGATACGCGGATGACACCTTATTAAATGCATATTTTTTTTTTTTTATAGATAAGTCTAAAATTATTTTTCGTTAATATGTGTGATACTATTTTTTACGAAAAAATACTTCTAAATCATGCCATTTTATTATTATTTGTATTAGCAGTAATATTGCTATATACGCTAGCACTGCGTTTGTATTAAATAAAATATAAATCAGGAAATTTTCCTTTCAAGGCACAGTCATTTCCAATTATAATGGTATGAATTGGATGGTGTATAGCACACACTAGCTGATGATTATAACTTCGCTATTCTTCACATTAAAATAAGTAATAAAAAAGAAAAATCACCGGAAGAACAATTTTACATTTAGTTATGCCAGTGAAAAATATTTTTACTGATAACATCAACCCTTTGTTTCGAAAAAATTATATATGATTCTCTGAAATATTTATTACGCTGGAAAAATAAAAAAATCTACTGTCGTGTGGCTGTTTTACGCTAAAATTATGCAAATTAGTAAATGATTAATATGTATGTATCCAAATACCTTATTTTACAAAATTATTTATTTTATAAAACTTAATATTTAACGCTTTAATTCCCATGATAGAATACGTTCCAGAAATTACGTAGTTCAGATAATCTGACTTGTAATCTAATCTACACCAATTATTTATTTTATAAAACTTAACATTTAACCCTTTAATTACCATGATAGAAAACGTTCCAGAAATTACGTAGTTCAGATAATCTGACTTGCAATGTAATCTACACCAGTATGTTTTAACGGATAATTTCGCTTTATCTAAATACGGAATGTCTGTTACTGTGTAATCGGAATATTTGTTATTGGTTAAAGAAGATATTGCTATTTTAATTTTCTGGTGTCAATTAGGTATATACGAATAAAAAATCTATTAAATTCAAAATGGTATTCTTTCCGTATATGCAAAGCTGCGTACTAAAGGCTTAAAACGTTGCTTTGCGTGTGAACGATAGAGGTTCATAAACTTCGAAATTTCATTTTAAATTGTAATTTAGATGTAAGTCATTGCCTCCTGACGTGTTTACTTTGCCTGAGCCTCTATTACGCCAGAGCGCTGGCACAAAAATGGAAGCTGCCGAAGATGGATTTTTTTCCTTGTGTGTACGGTACCTTGAATTTTCGCACCAATTTTTTTTTAAGTTTTTCCGCTGTATTTTCCTAACACTTAACAAGTTGAAGAGATCGTTTTTGAAATACTCGTGTCTAAATTTAAGGGGCCGTACCTACGTTAAAAAAAATCCTCCTTCAGCAGCCGACAATTTTGTGCCAGCGCTCAAGCTTAGTATTCAGGGCGCGGTGGTGAGTTATGTATGTCTCAGTAGCAACAGACGTTTACATTTGCAGAGATTTTACAGGATGAGGTAATTTTATAAGAGAAAGAAAGTGTCCTAGTGGATTAAGATAAAGGCCTTTCATTAATTCATTGAAGAAAAGTGGGGATGCATGTTGAGAACAAAACCGCAATTATTTGCTTCACAAAGCATTACGAAGCCTTAAGGCATGACTCGTGATCTAAGAAAAACAAAAACAAGATGTTCATAGCAGTAGTGCAGTTATTTAAGATAGTCAAATTCGGCGCTGTGAACGAATATAATATGACTTACCCCCAGATCAGTGTTCGGTAAACTATGAACCGAGGGTTACCAAATGACCCATTATATAATTTCAAGTGACCCACATGAGTTCGTAAAAAAGTATAATATATAAAAATAAATTATAAAACATAAATATGAAACGAAAACTTGAAGAATAAAAATACATAAATATATAAACTGAAAAAAATAATAATAACAGTAACATTTTTGCTTGATTACAAAGTTCCAGGTCCAACCTGGGCGAGGAAGCTTACCAGATGGCTATAGCTTAACAAGCCCCGCCCATTACAAAGTTGAAGTAACGAGCATGCATAAATAATGCATTGATTAGAAGAAGAAAGGACCGACGAAAGGAAGTGTGTAATCGCTTCTTTCGACATATTCTCCGCTGCTTCACTTTTTGTCCAATCAAACTTTTTGACAAATCAAATCAATGGCTTGAGCTATCGCAATTTAACGTTTAGTCTTCCTTCTTAGTTCTCTCAATTCATTTTCAGTTTTAGCACTTGTCGAGTAGCGCAATAATAGTCACTTATGAAATGTATTTTTTGTCAAATCAAGAGTTAACTATCGAAAATTCAGAGCCTTGTATCCATCTTAAGGCGACTCACTACAAGCCAGACATGACTCAATTAACGTCACAAGTTTACCATCAGGGGAGCCATTGATATCGAAAAAATTAAAGTTTTTTGAGTTATGTTACTTTTTGTAAAAATTATAGTTTAAATTATTATTTTTATGTTTAAATTTAAAAAAAAACAGCGCATAATTTAATTTTTTCAATAAAATCTATCTTATTATTCCTCAAAAAGCTAATACCACTGATCCGCAACATTGTCACACATTCTGGTTGATTATGGCCCGCAGCCAAACTAAGTTGCCGACTCCAGCCCCAGATAGAAATAAATCAATCACTTCTTTCAAGGCAATTTGTCACTACGTAGCCGTAATTAGGTGCTGTAAACTCAAACTGAAAAAAAAAAGGATGCTAAAAAGTTGAAGACACAAAGTAAAACTATACATCAAAAGGTTTAAATAAGTATCACCACGCATTAAAAATAATACGCAAAATATAAATTAAATTAAATCATTTATTTCCAAGTAAGATCTACGGACCATTTCTATAATTAACACATTAAAAATTGGTGATATAAATATAATTCGTAATAACATTTTTTTGCAATAAAAATTATCCCCCCCCCCCAAAAAAAATATATATATATTGGCTGTCAGCCATCATTGGAGTGAGGTAGATAAAAAAGAATGTGCTCACATGAAACTATCATCAGTTTTCTCGTTACTTCCGTGAACCGCTTTCAGGATCTGATCCAATAGACCAAGAAGAGGTTGCACTTACCATCACCTCATCGAATTGACGGATGGATTTCCAGGATATGTTAAAACTCGATTAGCATATTAAAATGCAACTGGTCTACGAGATCATATCGTGCTGAAAAACACAAACAGACACAATTTCAATGTTTTAATGTTTAACAGTTTTAATGGTTTATGATTGTGTTTTTCTGCACCCAAAAGTATGACACTGAAAACTAGGAGCAGGAAAACATAGTGATAAACCTACCAGTCAACCACTAAAATTGAGTTTGCAGGTGTTTTCTACCAAGATATAATCTGGCAGACCAGTTGCATGTTATTATGCTAATGTAGTTTTAACTAATCGCGAAATTTTAGACGAGAACTCGATGAGGTGATAGTTTGTGCATTTGCCTTTCGGTCTATAAGCTTTCGTAGGACCTTTGTTGCACGGAATCGCAGGATTCTTTTCTTATTGCATTTCGGACTTATGCTCTGATTCCTTTAGAGCGGCCGGAACTTACTGTTCTCGTGTCACATATAAAATCTGTTATATTTTAAACAATTTTGGTAGACTTTACTCCCTATTATTCCACAAGCGACTGCTGACCAAGAGAGACTGAAGCTACAATGTCTTGAATATCTACTAGCTACATTGTCGATAAGCAATTTTCACACTATGTGCTTTAGTACACAGCGTGGAAATCGCGTATACCTCTGTTACTTTACACTGTATCAAAAATTTCATTTTCCTAGGAAGCGCTGCTACCGAATTATTGTTTGACAGTGTTAACACTAAACATTACTACAGCTTCTAGAAATATGTGGTATGATATGAATTTAAAATATATGCCTCAGTGAATATAATTAATTTAAAATAATTTTCGTTCATTCCCAATGCATCATGTATTGCAACATAAGTCTTTTTAATTCTGTTTTTCGTAAAATATATCTTTCAAAAATAAGTTTTCCGTAGTTTCACTTACATCTAAAGAGATACTTACTTTCTATTCATATGCAGCAATAAATTCCAACTTAGCGCCCTATGCTGATCAGGTAATATTTTGGATAAGGTTTCATTTGTTGATTTCCACAGAATATACTCATAGACACTGTACTGACGCTCTCTGCTGTTGTTATTTAATAGAGAGGGGCGCTCTTTTTGATTGGCTAAAAAACTGATGCAATGAGGCTGTTGATTATGTTTGCCATGTGTGCGTATATGTGACCTTGTTTTTAGGGGTCAGCTAATTGTTTTTAGGGGTCACGTATCATCCGAACGAGTGGCCCATAAGTTCAGTGTTGCCATCTGGGCTACTTCTTTTAATTAAAATTTCTTCATTGGCATCACTTTTTTGAAATGCTAAAATTCGTCTTGTTTTCGCCTTAATTAAAATATCATTAAATTAGGCGAATTTTAACATTTAAAAAAAGTGATGCATTCAAGAAATCTCAATTTAAAAAGGGTAGCCTACTGGCAAGACTGCATAAGTTTAAATAATGCATGAAAATGATGGGTTCGATAAGTAAAAATAACAATAAAATTAGAGAAAATAAACATCCTTAAATTTAGATTAAATATTTAGAATGATTTTGAAAAGAGCTTAAAAATGATATCTGTAATTAAAACATGGTTCGTACGCATCAAGGAATTAGCGGATTTTAGGTATTTAGTATAAGAAATTTAACAAATTAATGATCGCTATATTTCAAGATTGATTTTTTTTCATTAAATAAGGCAAACATTACCTTACGAAAATTCTCTTAATAGGTACTTGAAAGTCCCAAAAGCGTATAAACCCTGTAAAAGAAATTCTGATAAGGAAAATAAAAACCAATAATGAGATATAGATTTTTTTAGAAAAACAAACTTACAATTACAGGAGCTTATAAAATATGTTGAAGTCATCTCCAACAATACACTGAATACTATCGCGGCCGAATATCATATATATTCCATTGAAAAGAATATTTTCCATTTACAAATAAATAGAATAGCTCCAAACATAGTTGCAAGACACACCGCTTTTCCTTTTGAGCAACAGGATTTCCAAACAGGAGGATTCGCTTTCTTTGATTACAGAAATCCTGTTATAAAATCAGTTTCAAGATTAATTTAAAAAAAAACCAGTCTTCTCGAAAAATGGGAGAAGTAGGCTGTTATGCATAAATAATATTAATAATGGAAAAGAATTTTTTCCATTTACAAATAAATAGAATAGATCCAAACATAGTTGCAAAACACACCGCTTTTCCTTTTGAGCAACAGGATTTCCAAACAGGAGGATTAGCTTTCTTTGGTTACAGAAATCCTGTTGTAAAATCAGTTTCAAGATTAATTTAAAAAAAATACAGTATCGAAAAAGAGAGAAGTAGGCAGTTATGCATAAATAATATTTTAATCCAAATGTATTAATATGTCGTTAAATATGTTAAATAAAAAAATTAACTTAAATAATTGAAAAAAATATACAATATGAACTTTCAAAAGCTCACTGTTTTACTTAAAATGCCACTGATATAATAAAAGAGATGTTACAAGTTACATTCACATTTTTATTTTTAACTTCTTAGAATTTTCGGGCTGTTTTTTTTCACGGCCATCATCACGCTTGTGTAGTCAGGTGTCCCTCGTAAATCGCGAATCTAAATGCCCTGGACAACGCTATTTTCAAAAGTTCATTTTGCCCTCTTTAATCGCAGATAATTTTGACATTAGTTAAGGCGAAGAAAATTAGTTTAAAGTACTGTTGTCGAGAGCATTTGGAGCCCAGATTTATGCAGGACACTTGTGAACAACACTAAAGGTGATTGAGAGTCACCTCTCGAGTGCAAAGAGTTAAGGATAAACGTTATAGAAAAAAAACAGTTACTTCTTTCAGCTGTTGAGTAGATGTATAAATTACTTTAAAATTAATAAAAGTCAGATTTAGAGATTTAAGAGTCTCCCGAACTTTCTCTGTGAGTGGTCCCATGTCCTCCGAACACTTGTGTAATCCTGGAAGAAGACCAAAGCTGGAGGGGGGGGGGGGGGGTTGTCTCAGCCTAAACAGCGTGGACGCTGTGTGTTCGCTTCCAGATGCACGGTGTGAATAGCCAGTAGTGGCTGCGAGCACCTATTCACTTCCATTGTGCAAAAAACACAATTATAATTAACTATTTCTGTTTAGTGACATAAATTTTAAGTTTCCAATTTGCAGTTACAGAAAATGTAAAAAAGCTGAGGGACAAAGCGTCCGGTACATAATTCTAACGGAGAACAGGGTTTATATGTTAACGTCTGTCAACTGTTCTAACCTGGATAATAGCTTGGATACATTTTTAGTGGGTTAGAAAGATTCTATTCGTATGATTTCTGTATGAATTCATATGGCTGAGATAAAAATAGTAATATTTTGTCAGTCAAGGGTGTTTTAATTAATTGACAAGATGTATACGTAATATTATCAATAATACAGTAATAATGAGCTATTATGAAGTTCATATGCATTTATTAATTTTCAAGCTAAAGCATAATTACGAAGGAATATATTCGAAGGGACATATAAATTTGAAGGAAAGTGAGTGCCCTTTTTTCTATCTGTTTTCGATATTAGAAGTGAATTGCTCAAACGCGGACAGCAGCAGTACAACTGGCAGTCTAATTTTTATTTTTCGTGCAAAAGTTCTATGATTTAAATCTCAGAAAAACTCCCTAGATGTGCCGCCTGTTAGAGAATCTAAAATAAATCGTATTCAGGATCAAGGCTTAATAGAATAAAATGTTTAATGTAATTCAGTGCATTAGTTCTTGAGATATATCTATAACGGAACTCGTGAAAAATGAACCGTAGCATTGCCACACTGTACACTCAAAATTAATCTGCCTCAATATAAAAGGTTAGTTGGGGCAACTGGGACATGATTTTACAATGTGACTCTGGAGCTTCTGACAATTCAGCTTCAAAAAGCTAATGTTCATTTTAATTAAAGTCTGAACTTCTGTAAATGTGTTCAGTTAGGTTCCCTCTATGAGACAGAAATGCTCAAAATTACATTTTAATATTTAAAAATATAAAAATATGCATATTTCATCTTTCTTTCCTCATGCGTCCAGTTAACCCAAAAATGGGGTAACTGGACCAGGGGGTATATGTTACACACGCGTTTATATTTTTTCATATCGGATATCAGGTCCTGTTTGAAAAAGTGTAAACAACTTAAAAAAAATTAAACCAGGCAGATCATGCAAATTATATGTCAATAAACAGCGTTGTAAGGGAAACCTTTGCTGTCAGTGTGCCTAAAAAAAGCACTAAAAGTGAAAACATTAGATTTATTTATACCAAAAATGTAAAACTTAAATAAGTACTTATGTACTTTAGTATAGATAATAAGTATAAAAGTCACATGGGTATTTTAAGGAAAAAATAGCAAGAAAAATCTCTGAACAAAAGGCTACCTAAGTACTTAAGTACTTTATCTTTATCCGGGGGGTCGCATTATGTGGGGAAAATTTTATTGTTCCTCAAAGAAAGGTGCGATGAAGATATTATTTTGAAAATAGTGGTATGGACGATAAAAGATTCCCTACAGCATAGATGCCAACTTTTACGCTTTCTACTTACCACTAAAATATTATAGTAAATGTTGTCTTATTTAATCGTCGAAATCTTGTGATTAAACAAAACGAAAAACTCTATTAAATTTTAGTGGTAGCAAGAGAGCGTAAAAATTGGCAGCTATGCCTACAGAATGCGACCCCTGTGTATAGTACAATTTCAAGTTCTGGCTATCTGGCTTTCAGGAGCAAGGTACTTGCATTCGTAAAATGTTGAAATAATCTATTGACACCAATATTTACAAGAGAATCTATCTGAAAATATATAAAAGTATATTTTCGCGTACTTAATAAAGGTTAAATTTTAATTATAAAATTCTGGTGCCAATGTAGCAATTAGGAATAAAATTAAGTGATGCCATAACGTCATCACCGCCTCTCAAGGGGTCAAGAAATTTGGTTTGATACCACTCAATATGCCTTTTTAGGTGCGTTCGTAATTATATAAATACGTAGCACCTATAGTCGTCGTTCAGTCCGTCTGTCTGTCCGTCCGTCTGTCCGTCCGTCCGCATATAACAGAGCAAAAACTACCCGACCGAATGACATGAAATTTTTAATATATAATTGCTGCAAAATTTTGTCGAGCCATTTCCAATTTTATGAAAATCGGATGTATAGTTTAATTACAGGGACAGTCAAAAGTTTTTCTTTACATTACGGCCAATGGGGAAAATTATTGCAAGTGAATTTTAATGATGTTACAGACTTCCGAATGGTCTGAAATTTTTCATATATAATTGCTGCAAAATTTTGTCGAGCCATTTCCAATTTTATGAAAATCGGATGTATAGTTTAATGACAGGGACACCCAAAATTTTTCCGTTACATTACGGCCAATGGGAAAAAATTATAGCAAATGCATTTTAATGATTTTACAGCCTTCCGAATGGTCTGAAATTTTAAAGATATAACTGTTGCAAAATTTTGTCGAGCCATTTCCAATTTTATGAAAATCGGATGTATAGTTTAATGACAGGGACACCCAAAAGTTTTCCGTTACATTACGGCCAATGGGAAAAAATTATAGCAAATGCATTTTAATGATTTTACAGCCTTCCGAATGGTCTGAAATTTTTAATATATAATTGCTGAAAAATTTTGTTGAGCCATTTCCAATTTTATGAAAATCGGATGTATAGTTTAATTACAGGGACACCCAAAAGTTTTCCGTTACATTATGGCCAATGGGAAAAAATTATTGCAAATGCATTTTAATGATTTTACATCCTTCCGAATGGTCTGAAATTTTAAATATATAATTGCTGCAAAATTTTGTCGAGCCATTTCAAATTTTATTAAAATCGAATGTATAGTTTAATTACAGGAACAGTCAAAAGTTTTCCGTTACATTACGAGGAATGGGGAAAAAATTATTGTAAGTGCATTTTAATGATGTTACAGACTATGCACTTATGAAGCGCAAAAAAATATACATTCAGTACAATATGGGGTGCAAAACATAATTATAAAACTAGTTATAGTACGAACGCACCTCATTTGCCACGTTTGACGAGCAATTTCCAACTTGTTTTATTTCATTACGTTATTTTAATAAGATATTCTATCATTTTCTTTATTGTGAGCAAAAACCAATGGAGAAATTTACTTCCCGTAGTAAGAGAAACGCAAAAAAATTATTTATAAATATTGAGGTAACTGGATCCAGCATGTCCCAGTAAAACCGGATACATGTCCCAGTTACCCCATTCTTGAAACATTTATGGGGTAACTGGGACACCTGGCTTACATATAAAACATGAAGTAAATATGTATAGATACCTAATAATACTAATGTAGTTATAAGTCTAATCTTAAAAAAAAAAGATTGTTTAATAAATGTATTTACAGTATTTTAATAAAAATCCGAGAAAGTTCAACCATATTGACGTTGTTTTTTAAAAAAAGAAACGTAAATTTTTGAAAACCTATCACAGCAAAATGAGAGTTATAATTGAGTTGATGCACATTGTTTTAGGAAGTAGAGATAAAGGGGAATTGCTCACAAAAGCTAAAACTTAAAAAACACCAACAGTTTTTTATAAAATAGCCTATGTCCCAGTTATCTCGTGGTTCCAGTTACCCCCAACAAACCTTATCGAGTTTTAACTGAATCTGGAGTTTTATTAAATTCGTTATAGCAGTTTTTAAGAGTAAACTTCCCCAAAATGTGTGGGAAGCACAGGCAGACAAATATACGGCAGACAGATATTTTCCAAAAGCAGATAAATCGTGTTCAAGACAAACGTCTAAATCCATAAAACAATTAGTCACTAATTTAGACCATTCCAATACTTTCTTCTCGTGTATCTAGCAGAAGGAAAATAAAATATGTGATTTTTTTAGTTTTCAATCATTTACTCTTAAGGAAACCGGGAAAGCAGAATTCAAATAAAAAATCGATTTTTACTTTTTTATATCATTAAATAGTTTAAACTTTTATCTTTACAACGATGTGTCACACATATTTATTTATAAAAAATAAGTGTTGAAATTAATCATTCTTTCTACAAATACTTCACAACTTAATGACTATTTAAATCTTTAATTGACTTTTTCTGAAAACTCGGATTTTTCATGTTTATGTTCCTTTTTTTGAATATCTGTTAAACTTAATAACACAGATTTTTATTTAATGCTTATATTTTGATATATTTTATACTTTAACACAGGGATTTAACGATTTGATGAAAATTATTTATTTTAAGCAGTGAAATCTTACCAATAATGCTAAGTTAAAAATGACTTTCAATAAATAATTAACCCTAGAACTACCGAAAATTTTACTCAAGTTTTATAAAAACATTTTACACCAGAATTTTTACTTAAAACTATTTAATTTGTTTATTTAACTTATTATTGTCTGATTTATAAATTTAGTTTGTTTTGAAGAAATTTCTGGTTTGAATAAATATTTTGAATGTACATGTCGGGTCCATTGGACCCTTCTGGTAGACAGAGGGTTAATAATTAATTTTGAGTTTCACTTAGAAAGAAATTGGTCTGTTAAAACAAGTAATTTATATTATTTTAACTACCCTAAAATATCTAGACCTCTATCTTTCACCTTTTCTCAGAAAAGGTACATAAAGTTGGTAAATTTAACATGGTGAGATAGAGCTTTCCCGGCCCCCTTAAATCCAATCCTTAGTTTCACTAAATGGTCTTTAATCCCTTGAGGGGCGGTGGGATAAAATATATCCCACCTCATTTAAACAAGATTCTCACCAGAAAATTTTTACAGGATTTTATATTTTAAACTTTGGAGGAAACATCGCTGAAAAAAATGCTTTTCCTCATTTAAAAATAAAATTTGTCGATTATTCCGGTGAGAATTCAATATTTAGAGACATTTTTGCTTGCCCCTTAAAAGACTAAAGAAACTCTCCACCTCAAAAAAGTAAAATAAATAACATTTAAGAACATTTAAACCATGGAACTATTAATAAAAAGGAACTGACATATCCTTAAAATAGTGACGCTTCAGCTGTAACCGTTTTCGCAGTGGTTGATTACCGCCGGAAGAAACTACCGTTAGAAAATTTGAATAGAAATTTTCTCCTTATATAAATTGCTTGTTCATGCAAAATTTACGTCATAATTAATAGCAGAAACAGGTATTCATTTTTACTGGTGGAAGTTTACATTGGCAGGTAGTCAGGACCTGCATTTCCGCCATATTGTAACAACCCAGTCAATTTCCTTTCATTATCAATGGAAATTATTATAATACTTGGGTAAACTGACACCAGTAAAAACAAACAGAATTTCTTAGCATATTTGTAAGAAAATATTTTTACAAATAAGGCAGACTCGTAAATAAGTCGAAATTGCCTATTCAAATTTACTGGTAACAATTTTGCCTCAGAAAATCAGAAACTGATTATCAGATTTAAAACAAAACCAGCTGCATTCTTGTGACAACCTCGTCAGTTACTTCACTCGTTGCTGATAGACAGTACACTATATGTCTCTTCCTCTTTATTCATAACTCCATGATTTAAACATCAAAATCTAAATTATGATTTTTTTTAAAGGTGCTATAAATGTATACATATGTCGACGTCCGAGCGCTTTCGATTCATTAACACAGTCAGTCATCATCAGGGGGAAAATCTGTAAGGCGTCCTTAGAGATTTTTCCCCCGATGATGACTGTGTGTATCAGACAAAAGAGCTCGAGTGTCGACTTTGTAACATTATTTTAACATCTATGATGGTTTTTATGTTTTAAAACCTATATTTACATATATTTAATACCTTTTCAGTAAACTAAAATCACAGTCTTCATTATCTATATAAATATACTTATATAATTTCAAGATGAACATGACGTTCCGAAGTTATAGTTAAACTATTTATTTTAATGAATAAAATTTGCTGAAGATTAGTCAATTGGAAAGTACGGACTTATTGACTATACGCAAACTGTGAAAAAAGAATTTAAATTAAGAATGAACTTCTGAACCATTTAACTCTTTCCGGCGCGGAGTAATTCTTTTTATAAACTGATGACATAATGGACTGACACCAGAATTTAAAAACAAAATTATTGGCAAATACGAACTTGCATATTTCCCCGTATATTATCAAAGGAAAATTTTAATTAAATATTCTTGGTGTCGTTTGTTAGTTTTGGAATTAAAATTAGGTGTCCTTTTTTAATCATCCTCGAAAGGGTTAAAGGAAAGTAGATGGATAAAAAAAGCTTTTATCGCATATCGGACCATAGTGGGAAAATATATTGGATGGTTAAACTTATTTTAAGCAAAAAATTGGAATATTAATATTTCATCAGTTTTTGTTTTTTTTTTAAATGCACCAAGACTCTTTAACAGGGACAATAGTCCAGTCAAATTAGGTTTTTTTCTGGACATAATTATGAGAGTTTTGAAACTTGGTAATATTGTTTGGAAGGGTCTAATAATGAACATACTAAAAGTCCTGATAAGATGAGGGGTGAGCGCGAGGGGGAGGGGTAAAAGAAGGTTACATTTTTCGGTTTTTTGTCAATATCTCATAATCTATAAGTCCTACGGAAAAATTTATAGTGCAACAGTTAAAGAGAATTAAATTCTCTACAAAAAAGGTTTTATACATTTTTCTCTAAAAGTCATAGTTAATGAGATAATCGCATTCAAAAATGAAGAAATTTTCCTAAAGTCACACCAGTGCCAGAGAGCGGGTCAATAGCGCTTGCATTGCATCTATTTAACTTAAATTTAAACGACCGTTAATAAATGTTGTGGTCAGGTGAATGGAAGCCTGAACAATAACTTCAACAAATGACATCTTTCTTAACTATAGATTACATGTTCCGTAATCGGGTTTAAAGTCATTTTAAAAAGCATGGATTGACGCCAATTTAATTTCCTTCTGTAACTTTTGTTTGGTATACCTTTTTTACATAGATTATAGACATTTTGAGCCTTCAATCCGTCAGGGCCAAAGAGGAATACGAAAAGTTTGTTCGATAGAGCTATTTCACGATTTGACGCAGCGACAAGTTTTGGGCAGGCGTTTGGTTTGACATAATTATTGAGCAAAAACTAATGCTTTCTATGAAATGCTCTGTATGGCTCACACATGGACGAGGAATAAGTGGGGTCTGGGCGCCACAGCTACGTTTTATATTCGTACCGCCCTGGAAGAATTCTGTGGTGTAACTGTTTCTACTGGTGAACAACATAAGGATTTTCGTGAAGCTCGGATGAATAAAGATGCTGCGGATATCTCCAAACTTTCATCTTGATTTGAAAATCACCCGCCTTTTCCTCAGACAGATATAATTATATCAATATCTTCTGGGGTTATTGGAGATGAAACTATCATTTGCTTCAAAACTTTGGAAATCGAGAGTAAAAAGATGATTTAAGCGTCTACCAAATGTTACTAAGGCTTAACATTTTTACTTACAACCAGTTGTACACTGAATGAGATTTAGTATTGCCCCCAGGGGCAACAGGATCGGTTGATGTGATAGGCACTAACGTACGAACGAGCTTACGTTTCCAACCCCAAATCTCAGGAGACAGCTCATTTCCATGCCACAGCTGTATCTGTAAGCATATATTTTTATCTGAAGAGGTTAAGCTTATGAGAAGAACAAGTATATCCACATCCTGTCCAACAACAGTAACGTTGTCACTTTCGCTCAGTGCATTTACAGCAATCTGAACAGTCAGAGTGACGGCATTATTAGGATTTTGCTGTCATGAGACTCCTTTGTCATTTAAATTGGAGGATAGAATGAGAATCAACATGTCTTATTGTTCTTATTTCAGAGAAACTGATTTTGGGGAAAACTGATGACAATATGTTCTTCAAAATATATGTCAACTGAAGAATATGTCACTGAGATATATGTCACTGAGAACCTTCTATTTTGTTCAGCTAATTTATTACTGTTTACAGTGTCAGTATATCCATCGAAAACAATTCTGAGTCCCTTTCCACAATAGTGTTTCTTAATGTACTTTATTTAGGTGTTGCAAATTCTTGTATTGTTGATCCCTTCTTCCACACCACCTCATATAACAGAAAGCCACCGTCCACAATCCATTTGTTGTTGGTATAATATCTCACCTGATTGTTCAAATGTTTGACACAAAGCACTTTTCTTTGTCTTGCACATTCGCATTCATTGAAAAGAGAGAGAGGATAAGGAGTCGAATCATATTGTAGGTAATTTGCTAAATCATCATTACTACGTTTGCTCAAGGAAATCCGTTGGAATACAGCTAGAGGATCCACAGTTTTAGCAGTATCATGAAATTTTATTGAATTGCGCATACGGTTGAGTGATTGTGCAATACCTTTCCGAATTAGTTTCCCATCTGAGCAACATTTGCTAGACACCTGAATCACCTTTTTACTCCCGATTTCCAAAGTTTTTAAGTAGGTGATAGTTTCATCTCCAATAACCCCAGAAGTTATTGATATAATTATATCTATCTGAGGAAAGGGCGGGTGATTTTCAAACCAAGTTGAAAGTTTGGAGATATCCGTAACAACTCTATTCATCCGAGCTTCACGAAAATCCTTATGTTGTTCACCAGGAGAAAGAGTTAAACCACAGAATTCTTCCAGGGCGGTACAAATTTGAAAGGTAGCTGTGGCACTCAGATGCCACTTATTCCTCGTCCATGTGTGAGCCCTACAGAGCATTTCATAGAAAGCATTAGTTTTTGCTCAATGGTTATGTCAAACCAAACTCCTGTCCCAAACTTGTCGCTGCGTCAAATCGTGAAATAGCTCTATCGAACAAACTTTTCGTATTCCTCTTTGGAGCTGACGGATTGGAGGCTCAACATGTCTATAATCTATGTAAAAAAAAAGAATACCAAACAAAAGTTACAGAAGGAAATTAAATTAGCGTTAATCCATGCTTTATAAAATGACTTTAAACCCGATTACGGAACATATAATCTATATAACATAATCTATAATTAAGAATTGTTGATAAGTTATTGTTCAGGCTTCCATTCACCTGACCACAACATTTATTAACGGTCATTTAAATTTAAGTTAAATAGATGCAAAGCAAGTGCTATTGACCCGCTCTCTGGCACTGGTGTGACTTTTGGCAAATTTCTTCATTTTTGAATTCGATTATCTCGTTAACTATGGCTTTTAGAGAAAAATGTGTATTAACTTTTTTGTAGAGAATTAAATTCTCTTTAACATTTGAAAATTTTCCGTACTTTTTCCGTATTTTTCCACTAGAAATTTTTCCGTAGGACTTATAGATTATGAGATATTAACAAAAACAAAAACAAAAAATGATACCTCCTTTTAACCCCTCCCCCTCGCGCTCACCCCCCATCTATTAGGACTTTTAGTATGTTCATTAGTAGACCCTCCCAAACAATATTATTAAATTTCAAAACTCTCATAATTATGTCCCAAAATGACCCAAAATCTGCCTAATTTGACTGGACTACAAGCAAAAAATGTTTCTAAATATTGAATTCTCACCGGAATAATGGAAAAATTTTATTTTTAACTAAGGAAGTGTAATTTTTAACAACTTTCCTCCAAACTTAAAGATATAAAATTTAGCTAAAATTTTGTGGTGAAAATCCTGTTTAAATTAGGTGGGATATATTTTATCCCACTGTCCCTCAAGGAGTTAAAATTTAATAGGTACATTGAAATCATATATCTGGTTTGTCACTTTAAAAAAATTATGCTTTGCATGTTACAGCGATTTGTAGCTGCGTTATTAATAATAAAATATTTCTAATTAACATACATAAGATACAAATAAATGTAAATACATTGCTTTAAGTTGCGTCATATTTAATAAAATCCTTTAAAAATACATTAAAGTCATTTTAAGAACTTAAACGTTTTCAACCGACACTTACTCGGCCCTCATCAGTGAAAAACTGTTTTCCCCTGATGAGAGCCGAGTAAGTGTCGGTTGAAAATGCTTTGATATTTAAAATAACTTTAATGTGTTCTTAAAGGATTTTATTAAGTATGACGCACCTTTAAGCAATGTATTTACATTTATTTGTATCTTATGTATGTTAATTATTAATCAAGGTGAATTTTGCACTGAAATTTTAACTTTTTATTAAAGTATTCCTTTACAGGATTTTACTTCGGCTCTGGCATACGAGTTACAGTTCACTGTCATAATGTTCGAAAATTAATTGTACCTATGATCTTTAAGATGCTTAGTTGGGTCCAATGCTTTGTTGGGTAAATGCTTAGTTGGGTCCTGTTGCTTTATACGATATTTTTCAGTTGTTGAGTTTTACTGTATTAACAACTTGTAAGACCTTAAATATTGAAATTTATGTTAAGTAGTAAACTTTATTTACAGGAAGGATGGATAAACGTGTACGCCAATTTTACAAAAAAAGTTTCTCCTTATTTCAGGGGTGCAAGCGCTGCGCAACAAATGGCTGATTGCTACCACTAAATTTTTATAGTATTCCTCACCTTATTTATTGACAGCATTTCTGAGATTTAATAAAGCGAAGAATATTACTAAAATTTAGTGGTGAAAATCAGCCATTTGTTGCACAGCGCTTGCACCCCTGTTATTTTATCTTAGAAAAAATTATTATAATTCCTGCTATTAACCATTTCAGGAGCAAAGCACTTCTATTGCTAAAATGTTGAAATGAATGAATGGCACCGGAATTTATGTGCAAATCTATTTGGAAATAACAAAACGGTGTTTTCCCCATGCATAATAAAAATGAAAAAAATTACCAGAATTCTTGTACCATTGTGGCATTTGGGAATTAAAATTACCGTATATACTCGCGTATAAGTCGACCCCCTAATTTTCGAATGCAAATTCTGTAAAAAATCAAAAACCCGCGTATAAGTCGACCCCCTAACTTTTTACTTCAATTTTGCACAAAATCAAACCAAAGATTTCACTTGCCAAAGTGAAAAGGTATTAAGTAAACAAAAACAAATCCATAAAATTTTTTTAAATAAAATATTATTATTATTTGTGTATTTTATATATTATTTTTAGTACTTGTTAGTTATTCCGTCAACCAAATTACTGTCGCCAAATTGTAAGATTAAATGCCAATAATGGTTGATCGTAAATCTCACATTCACTTGAGTTACACGTGTTTACGTCATCAAGTGATTTTTATTTCGACGTTTTATTTGTATTTGTATTAATGTTATCCTAATTTATTTGTTCTTCCGTTATTTAAAATAAAATTATGTCAATTTGTATAACTTGACGAGTGGTTTGGCGATTTATATAATTTGTCGAAATTGGTCGTCGGGATAACTAACAAATATCTTGTTTTTTTTTATTCATACGCATAAAAAGACAATAATTTTACATTATTCGAAGTTTTTGTTTTTGCTTTTTTAACTGACTCGCGTATAAGTCGCCCCCCCCAAATTTGCTTACCGAAAATTGTCAGAAATTTCTCGACTTATACGCGAGTATATACGGTAAGTGGTTTCATAAACATACCACCGACCCTAAAAGGGTTAAACGCGGTGCTTACAAAATCTGCTATATTAATATTAAATGAAGAATTTCTAATTTAGGAAAGTAGTGTCAGTCTTTGATATTTCTAAGACGTGTATGCGACTTATACAGAACATTACCCACTGTGCCTATTTCCAAAAACCTTTTAGATATGTGCGTATTGTAAAATGCATAAGATGCCAAATTTTACTCTTTTGTATCATCTATTATTTTTAAACAGAAAATTCTGTTTTATGTGATCGCCAAAAGTTTAGTTTTAAAAAATAAGGGCAAATTTTTTTTTGAAAAAATGTTGTAAGAAAAAGTTGGTAGATATGAAAACGATTCCTTTCCATGGTAAATTTCTGGAGTGGTTTTCCTTTCCAAGAGTTCCTTATAGAGAGTGTTTTATTGAGAAGCAGCTAAAAGAATTTCAGTTATTAAACCCTTGAGAGGTGGTGGTATTTCTATGAAACCACTTAATTTTGATTGCCAAATGCCACACTGGCACCAGAATTTTAGCAAAAAAAAGTTCGGTTTATTATATATGCGAAATATAGCTTTTTCTCATTTACAAATAGATTTGTTTTCAAATTCTGGTGTCATTCATTAATTTCACCTCTTTAATAATGGTATGATGGCTTTGCCTCTGAAAGGGTCAAGATCAGTAGCGTTAAAGCATCTTCAAGGTAGCGACCTGTAACAGAATGGAGTCCAGCAGTACAGTACCGCAAACATCGAGCACTACAACCAAAGGGTTATAAGTAAGCGAACAAACTTAATGCTGGAATCAGGCGTAAATTAACACAGTTGCGCCACCTTGTGGACGGAGTGATAATTCACATACGCGGGCTTTTAGTGTGGCGCGTATTTTCTAAATCTTTAGTCAGTAGTATATGGGGCCTACTCTGGAACACTTTTCATACTCCACTAAATAGAAATATTTAACGATTTTTGTAAGATTTTGCTCAAAAAAATTGCCTGTTAAAATATCGAGGATGTAACGATTTTATTACGATTTATCGAGCAAATAATGATAAAAAATTGTATGATTTGCATTGGTTGGATATTTTTATTTTTTCTACAAAATTATGTAAAGAAGAAGTTTTAAGAAAGGGTTATAAAGAATCAAATAAACGGGATAATAACGTAATCAATTTAGATTAAATAATGATCATTTTTAAATGCTAATATTTAATTATTATTGTGATGAAAAATTTTGACAGACGTCCTTTCTTAATAGTCTATCAATTGCTAATAAACAACCTTCCTCTAGGATAATCTTGATAGGAAAAGCAAAGAGCAGCGTTATATAATAAGTTATCGGCATTATAACCAATCCTAAAATCTTTAGTTGCATTAAAAGCTATAGAATAGTATAAGTTATTATCTCCGGGAATATAAATATGAAAATATTCTTTTGTTTCTGGTATTATATTCCAATTGTCATCACATTTACTTTCTATCCAAAAATAAACACCAGGTTGAGAAAATTTAGAGGCTTGATCCATTTTATATATTTTAGCGGTGAAAGTTAATTTTATTGTATCATTGAAACTATGAAATATAGTATAATTATTAGAGTTATCGATGCTATGATTTGTAATAACGGGGTCAAATTTAAAATAATGAAAGGTAGGCGAAAGACAATTAAAGAGTAAAGTACTTATGACAAAATATTGTAACATTTATTTCTAAATAAATTTTCGATAGATTAAATAAAATCCATTCGAACAAAGTTTAGACAGATGAAATAAATAAGAAATATCAATTGCATTATATTGAAGTCTGAAATAAAAGTTAAATGATTTTTATGATATGTTTTAAATTTTGAATAGATCTCTCTTTTTTATTAGCAATAATAAATACTATTCTGGATATTTTGATAGTTCGATAAAATTTAAAAAAAATAGTTTGTGTGGAAATGAACCCATCTTTGCCAGAAAAGAAATTTGTACTTAAAAACAGATATATTTTTGATTTCCGTAAATATTATTCTGGTAGTTTGATAGTTCGATAAAAGGTCCATTCGATTATTGTAAGATTTAAAACAAATTGTAGGATTAAGCTTTTTCTAATTCATAATCATAAAAGCCGTCATTATTTTTTCCTTTAAAATGAAAGATATAACCACGTTCATTCAGTTTTGTTATTGCTGCTTCAGAAATTTTTCCATGACTCTTTTTAAGAAAATAATCCTTTTCTACATCATTAACTTCTAATCTTGCAATAGTGGTATTTCCAAATTTTGTTTGAATTTTCTTCAACGAAATCAGTTTGTATTTCCCTGTCTCTAAATCTTTTAGCTTATGAGTTACAGGGAACGATCTGAGACTGTTGAATTCTTCCATTTATTAAGAAACAATTTTTGAAAGAAAATTTTTATAGTACAGACATCTGTACATAGAACAACCCTGTCCTAGGATTCGAACGCATCTCGGTACTTCTAATATTTTTATAGGAATTCCCCATTCTTCAAAGGTACTTTTCGGAAAAACTCCTCCTTTAAAAGCAAATGTCCCTCCGTATATCTGATGCAATTGTAAGAGATAATCTTTTACATTGTCGCTACTAATCCATAAGCCTGTATTATCTGAATATCGTTTAAATCTTAAACCATGGATATCGTTAGTACATCTACGAACTATTCCATGGTCTTGATCACCTAATTCATAGTTAGGTGTAAATACAGAAATCGTTTCACCTATTCCTTCTTTTAAATGAACCCAGCTTATTTCTCTCGCTATAGATTTGAACGGAAGTATAAAACCTTGAACATTTATGATAAGAGTGACATCGTCCATTTATTAGAAAAGATTTTTTATAAATTAAAAATCTGGCTTAAAATCCAAAAGGTACAGTATCAAAGTTATCTAAAATTCTTCTTTTATCATATCCAAACATATATCTTTTATTCATTTTATTCACTTTAATATTTTTATCTTTTTGTATCTGAAATTGGTTTATTTCTACATCTATATGCTCAATTTCCCCAGTTATTGTTTTCATTCTCTCGTCAAAATTGAGCTTAGTTTCGCTCTCATAACTCATTTTAAATCCTTTTACTTTTCCTTTTACAGAACCATCGTTCAGAATATAACCATAATCTTTACTAGCTCCAGATATCCACGATTTCATATATTTATCTTCTCCTAATTCGTCGGTCCATTCGCCTAACATACAGCCTGTTTTTACTTTATTAGAGCCATCATCGATATAAACAATACTATCTGTATCGTAATACATTACTTTATCTCCTAATTTATCAAGCATTTCATATAATCTTATTCTAGCCGAACTGGTTGTAAAAGCCGCTATATAATTATTCGTATTAAAGTTATTCTTGACATATTCATCTTTCATCTTATAATCCATTTGCACACACTCATCATTTAAAAATATCATATTCAAATCTTTAATGCGGTCGTTCAGTATAATTCTATAAAAGTCTGCCAATTCTGTAACATTCTCTGTATGTTTCATATTTTTTCTCTGTCCGAACTTTCCCCATAAAGAGTTTAAACAAATTTTGGATATAAATCTCATTCCTGGGTTTTCTTTGATTTCTCCTAACCTTATACCCAATTTCTTTTCTACGCACCTTTTATATTCTTTTTCAGTTTTGAAATTTTCAGGCCATTTATCATCTGTTTCTAATTTGATTTTCAAAAACATTTTAACATAATCCTTAAATAATGTATTAGATTTTTTTTCAAAATGCCAAACTTCATAGATATTTAAAATCTTATAACCTTTTTCAATAGCCAGTTCAACTTCGGTAGTTGTCCACGTACCAGTAAAACTTCTCTCCTCATCCGTATGATTACATTCATTATTCCGCATATCATAACATTTTTTACATTGTTTCTTTTCGCATTTTATAGGTTTTGAACATAATTTACACAAACTAAATATTAATTTTTCTCCTTTATAAGGTAAAACAGGATGATAGAGTTTTCTAGGTGGACGTACTTTACATTGTATCAAACCATACCAATTCTTATCATATTTTTCCGGATTATAAATTTTTACCGGATGACCAACAGGATAGTAATCAAAGTAATTCACTGTTGGATAAAGTGAACAAACATCGATATATCTACCCTTTTCATTTTCTTTCATTTCGTATATTAATTTCGTAGGTTCACACCTACCTCCGGTGAATGCGTTTCCAGGATTTAAAGGTTCTATAAAATCTCTTTTCCATTCATTTTTCATATATTTTTTAATTTCTTTGTGATTATCAAAATCACATTCCCATATTTCAATCAATTCAAATCCTTTATCTTTTATTTTTTTATTTATTTTTTGAGTTCTTTCATACAAATCTTTCATACATATCTGATTTTGAAGATTGACGGTGGATTCTGTAAAACAGCGAGGACAACCGTGCCAATGACATCCTTGAAACTGATAAACGGTATTATTATAAAAACCATCTACTTTATAAGTTTTATCCCCTAATTTCAATTTTTTCTCACCACCATTTAAAGCATGCTGTATTTTGATATTGTGTTTTTCAGACAGATAGTCTAGCCAAATGATCGATTTCTTACTGAATTGATCCTTTGGAATACACTCCTCATCAATCGCTATTGTATTCACTGGAATAAATTTATCTCTGTATATAGCCATGCAAACGCCAGCTAAAGTGACATATTTAAAAGGATCAATATTAGCAATGTTTAGAAATAATCTTCGCAATTCTAAACATCCTTTTCTTAAAATATCAACATCAGACCTACAATATTTTATAATTTCTTTTTGAAAATCAAATGTTTCGTTTTTTACCGATTTATACCATTTATCAAAAGTTTTTCTTTGATCTAAAGTCATAGTATCATAACCATAATAGTATTTTTCAGGATATTTTCCTACATAATTTTGATTTTTCTTAGTGTTAAACAAATGAGGAAAATAACCTTTTGCCAATTCAGTTAGTCCAAACGTTTTAGGAAATTTTCTTAGCGGAATCAGTGTAAAATTTATAGAATCGATAAACCTTATATTATATACGGTTGCTTGCATATATATGAGTTTATTTCCTTGATATATTGTAAACACTTTAATTTTATTTTTAAAGCAGTATTTAGCTAGAAATTGAAAATCGAATCCTTTTCCATAATGCGCTAATACTGTATAACCGCAATGTTTCTCTTGGAATAACCATTCACAATATTCATTTTCATTCTTAAATATTTTTTCTTTTCCGTTAAAATCATGATTTATAACTAGATTGACTTGGTGATTTCCTGTCTCTTGGTTCGTCTCAACGTCAAAAAACATATATTTTTCTGTAAATTCTGACGTTTCACATTTCTCACACCATTTCTTTCTGTCTTTTATATTTTTAGGACAGATATTTTTACAAGTCCCTCCCTTAGATTCTTTCCTACGTATATAACATTTATGATCTTCCAAAACCCATCCTCTGCAGTTTTTACATAGTCTTTCTCCACATTTATGATCTTTCGGTTTTCTTTGTCTTCTATTGATATTTCTCTTACATTTTAAACATTTCCACAGTGTTTCACAGACTGCTTCATTTTTATGATTTTCGAAGCAGTTTTTTCCTTTAAAAGATCTAAAACAATCATTGCACTGAATATCATCTCCTTCGCAATTACTCTCTTTCCTAAAACATCTTTTACATTTTAAAGAACATTTATGTTGATCACTTCTTTTATAACTGACTTTACAATAATCACAATAATTTTTTTTTCCTAAAAATCCTGTAACCGTTGTAATGACATCAAAATGATTTCTATTTTTTAAAATGTAAACACAATTAGATTTATAGGTACCACTGTATATTTTTTCGTTAAAATTTTCTCTGCAAAATATAGTTATTTGAATATCTAAAAAAATTTCGAATTGTTTAATATGCTCTAAATTACACATTTCTAACGGAATATCACACATTTCATGCAATTTTATCGCTAAACTTTTTTGTAATTTTCTACCCATTTTTATGTATTTAACATCTAAATCTGTAAGTTTTTCTAGATTTAATTTTTCGCATAAAATTTTACGATTTTGAATAGCCAGGGCTGTAACGATGGATCTAGCCAAACAGATATTATCGTCATTTTTAATTTGAAGAATACTTTTTTTATTGACAACATCGTTATCGTTCAGTAATTTCAAATGTTTACCACCTTTAGGCAAATCAACGACTGTAAAAATAAATTCACAGTCTTTAATATCCAACTCTTTGTATTCAATTTTATGCGTTAAAACATCTAAATAGGTCTCATAGGCTTCTTTCGTTGACATCATTTTAGGGTGGAAGGGTTGTGTTAAATAGGGATTGAATACAATTATATCTACCTTTCCTTCAATTTTTCCAATTGCTCTCCTGAATAAATCTTTTAAGATACTATAATACTGGCCCGGTGTGAGTTTGTTTATTTGTCTTATTTTATAAACATATCTATAAGTATTAAATTTTTTAATAATTTTTTTTTCTTTCTCAACAATTTCGTAATCGGGTCTAAACAGATTTTCCAAATTTGTTTGCAATTTGACTTTCTTTTCTGTCTTTTTGATCAATTTTTCATCTTTATATTTCAAGCCGTAATAATCAAAGAGTTTTTTAAGTTTTGGACGGTTTTTCGGTTCATTTATAAATTGTTTCAATTTTTCATTCAAATCAGGAAATAATTTTTTAAGGTTTACCACTGTTTTTATCTTTTTTTCTTCGTTATTTTTTGGATCAAATTCTTCTGTGTTATTGTTAAATTTTAAATCGAAAGAATCGAATATTTTTTTCAATTTATTTCTTTTTTTAGGATTTTCGATAAATTTTGTCTGTATTTTATTTAAATAATCTGTGACATCTAATTTTAATAAATCTACTAAAACATATTTGTATTCCCCAGTTTCTTTTATATATCTTATTATCAATCTGATTAAATCATCTTTTTTACAATGTTGGGGTTGGTTTATATTTAAAAGTTTTACGACCTGCCTTAATTTTGAAATATGTATTTTTGAAACAGATATCAATCTTAGAGTTTCCTCCATTTATATACAAACATTTTTATAAATACTTTTTGCGACACATTTTTAAAAGCGACCACTATCTATAAATGCTCGTTAAATTAGACCACTTTCGGTGGCAGGTAATTTTACATTAAGCGATTTAAAATGAATGTCTTTAAAAGTATGAATTAAATTAAATTGAAGAATTTCTGAAAACAACTATTAAAAAATATATTTCAAAAAGAAGATCGTTTACTCAAAAGGACTAATTGCTGTCCATTGAAAGAAATCTGAATTTTTTCCTACAGGTTCGCCATTCAATTTTAAACATTCAAATCGAAATCCGTTTTTATCTATTTCTATTATTCTAACAAAAAATGGTTCGCTGTATTTACATACAGGCGTTATATGAACATTGGGATGAACATTAAAGGTATGATTCCAATCTACATTTATTCTTTCAGTTGTACAATTACCTGTCAAAATCTTTGTACTTTTTGAATTACCCATTTATTTAGCCTAAAAATCACTGTCATAATCAGGCACTTCTATTTTACCTTTAAATTCTAAATAAAATTTTTCTGACATTTGAATATAAAATACCAATCCACTCTGTCTTGGAATTTTTCTATATTTTGAAACTATCGAGTTTTTTTTAACTCCAATTGAATAATTTCTGAAAATGCAACATCCAATATAATACTTTCAACTAAAAAATACGTTCAATTAAAAACACAACTTTGAATATAATATTTTCAACTAAAAAATGCGTTCAATTAAAAACACAACATTGAATATCATATTTTCAACTAAAAAATGCGTTCAATTAAAAACACAACATTGAATATAATATTTTCAACTAACAGCAACATTCAATATAATACTTTCAACTAAAAAAATACGTTCAATTTAAAACACAACATTGAATAAGCAAGTTCAATATAAAACGCAACATTCAATATAATATTTTCAACTAAAAAAATGCATTCAATTTAAAACACAACATCATAAATTTATTTTGACGTTCGTTTGATATGATAATTGCTTTTTAAATGTCTCTTTTTATGAGCTAAAGTGTATTTTTTACCACATTCGCAATCAATTTTTTTATTTTTCATAGCTAAATGACAACTTTTGCAATTAGCGTAATGTTCTGTTTTGCCGTAACGAAATCGAGTATAATATTCGTCTAAAGGTTTCGTCATCTGACAATGCTTGCAAATTTTAGACAGCTCCATTTATTAAGAAACATTTTTTAGAAAGCTATTCCAAATGTCTTCGTTTTTCTTATTAAATTTTACTTTCAAATTATTATCAATATTATAATAATCTAATATTTTCTTTATGAAATATAGGTAATTTATCGACTTTTTATAATACACTAAATCTAAAAATTGAATAAACATTTCTTCAGCTTTATATGGAATATTTAACTGCAATTTCCATTTCAATGCGTTAAAGCGACTTATCCGGGATTTGCGTCTTTCGCTTAAAAAAACATCTATATTTTTATATGTAAAATATTCACCGTCCGAATCGTACATTATTTCACTTTTTTTCATCTGGTCATAAATTTTGAGATATTTTTCGGGTATTTGACATCTGTTTTCTTTGTCAAAAGAATCCATTAAGTTAGAATCAGAATCATCTCTTAAAACGTCTTTAAAAAAGTCACAATTCATTTATTTAAACTTATTTTAATGTAATGCATTTAAAACCAAAAGTCCCGCCTAGACGGGAGTTTTGACATTATAGCTTGTTTATATTTTAATATTTGAAAAAGTCCCGTCTATGCGGGAGTTTTGATGAGTTATTTTAATAACATAATGATATTTGAAAAAGTCCCGTCTAGACGGGAGTTTTGACATTATAGCTTGTTTATATTTTAATATTTGAAAAAGTCCCGTCTAGGCGGGAGTTTTGATGAGTTATTTTAATAACATAATGATATTTGAAAAAGTCCCGTCTAGACGGGAGTTTTGACATTATAGCTTGTTTATATTTTAATATTTGAAAAAGTCCCGTCTAGGCGGGAGTTTTGATGAGTTATTTTAATAACATAATGATATTTGAAAAAGTCCCGTCTAGACGGGAGTTTTGACATTATAGCTTGTTTATATTTTAATATTTGAAAAAGTCCCGTCTAGGCGGGAGTTTTGATGAGTTATTTTAAAAACATAATGATATTTCAAAAAGTCCCGTCTATGCGGGAGGTTTGATATTATAGCGGAAAAATTAAATTGACTTGATATCTTTTTCGTCAACCCAAGAGTTAAATTCGTCGGAATAATTTAACCATTTAACTAGACATTTCTTTCCTTTCTTTTTTATTATTTTTTCAATCTTATACATTTTATCTTTTGTATTATATTTAACTAATTCCGGTTCATAATAAGTTCCTTTTATTTCGTTGCCATTCAAATCCGTTATCCTATAAGTAATAGGGTCAGTGTTTAATATTTCTGAAATGATGAAAATTTCTTCCGTAAAAGTAGGTTGGTATCCGCGGGTAAAAGCAGTCTGGTATTTCGAAATTCTTATTCTATCGTCAACCTTGAATTTCGGTTTTCTTATTATTATTTCTTCGTATAAATTTTTATAAACTTCAGATTCGTTTTCTGCTCGACTCGCTTCGCTAGGTGTCATTTTGATAGACCTATGCTTGGAATTATTATAATTTTTAACTAATTGGTCCAATACATCTATATATCTTTTAGTATTGTTGGCTGCTAGATAGGTTCTAATTTTTTTATTAATTGTCCTATTAAATCGTTCAACTACAGAACATTTTATTTCAACATTTTCTGTAGTAAACCACTGAATATTATTATCTTTAAATAATTTTAAAGTCCATTTATTTACAAATTCGGTTCCTTTATCACTTTGTAATCTTTCAGGAATTCTTTCTTTAAATATCTTTTTAAATGCTTCAGTTACTTCTTGTCCTGTTTTTCTTTTTATCGGAATAGCCCAAGCATATTTACTAAAGATATCTATTACTGTCAATAAGTAATTAGTTCCGTTATTATATTTACTAAAAGGTTTGATAAACAATAAATCTGCTTGCCATTGATCATCGATATGACTGACATAAATGCGTCTTCGTTTAAATTTACGAATTAAAGGCTTATGTCTGGTATAAACACCTTGGCTGTGTAAAAAATCGGTAATTTGCTTTTGACTGAAACCTGTTTTCCGTTTTAATTCATTGATCCCACAATAACCACTTTCAGGATGATAATATATTTTTTCTAAGATACTTTTAGGATCTTTCATCCCTAAGATACTTTTAGGATCTTTCATCCCTAAGGTTTTCCTAAAAAAACACTCTTTTTAGAACCACAATCTAGACAAATACCTTTTATCATTGGCCTATTATTTTTAGACATTGCATTTTTAATATCTTTAGTTTCTGTGTGGTTTTTACATTTTAAACAATAGATCTTTGTATTTATAGATCCCATACCAAAAGACTTTTTAGCTTTAATAATCGGTTTTACAATTCCCCTTTCAATTCTTTCTCTCATCGTTGGATTTTGAATATTATCTAATTCATCAATCATATTCTTATCGCATACTTCATTTCTACTTTTCGTATCTTTATTTTCTAAATAACATTTGTCATGCTTATATGCAATTTCATCCACTCTGTTAACAGGTTTAGACGGATTTTTATACGTTAAATCAGGATTTAATCGCGTTTTCCCCCATAATAATTGTGTACCTGGGCCTGTGAAGTTATGATTAGGTAAATGCATTTCGAAAGGTAAATTACTAATGATTTTATTCAGAATACCCGATCCAGTTTGTCCGCATTTTAAACATCCGCCTTTAAAATTACCCTTTTTAGTTAAAGACGTAACACCAAATTTTTTACTTTTACAACTCATTTATTAGACAGCAAAAAGCTGACGCTTTCTAAGAAGAATATTTATATCCATTCAACTGTACTTTTTTCACATACTTTTCGATTGGGAAGTATACTAAATTATTTATAAAATCTTGTTCTCTAACATACACTTCTTCTTCTGAAATTTTTTTAGCTTTCAATAAATTTAACTGTTGTTTATAGAAAGTATAACATTGCTTGTATTCTTCTTTTCGTTCCAAAATATTTAAAGATTTCTCAATGACTTCTACAATTCCAGCACTCAAACTCAAACTGGCCAGTGGTATGAACGCAAAAGCTGATAATCCCGAAGCACTTAGCATAAATTTGCTAACAGATAAGGAAATACTTATCTTTTGATACAAATTGTAACTTTTCCTATAAACATATAATCTCTTTTCTAAATATTCTTCCATTTATATAGGTTCAAAATTTTTTCTGTATCTCATTTCAGAATTTACTAAATCTAGCATAAAGAAATTACCCATACAAGATTTATATTTTTCTAGAAATTCTTTTTTTGTTAGATTTCCGTCTATTTCTCTTATTATCTGATTGATTTCCCTAGGCTGTAGTTTAAAAAATATGAAGTAATTACAATTTTTTCTAATATTGATAGGAGTTGAGTAATAAGACTGCGTTAAATAAATAATGGATGCATTTTTCTTTCGACCTCTTATAAACAAATCCTCTATAACTTTCTGGTCTTTTTCTGTAACACAATCGTCGAAAACAACGAGATTTTTTTCTGAGGAATCTAAATCGTCGACAGTAATAAATTCACTCAAATCTGAAGAAAATAATATATTCTTTTTATATTTATCATACAATTTTAATAATTCGCTTCTTTTATTTTTACTTATTTTTTTACATTTTATAATATCGTCTCTTTCAACACTTTCAAACTGTGTATAATTTTCTTGCAATTTAGAATACTTTGGCTCGGAAATATCTTTTGCGCATAAATATAAAGCGTCGAAATCTAATCTTAAATTACTAGGATTCTCAAAGCCGTTTAATAAATTTATTAGTAAATTTGTCTTTCCACAACCTGATGGGCCGATTATTAATAATCTGAAAGGATGTCTAGGTAAAAAACGATGTTGTTTAGGGTCAGGCAATTCTTCCGGTTCTGTGTAATCTTTAATTTTAATCATTTATTAGACAGCGAAAAGCTGACGCTTTCTAATGTTGCTGCCAGTAAAAACATATTAGCTGTCAGTAAAAATAGACGTCTAAGCTATCGCTTCTAATTAGCTGTCACTAAAAATTTGAAAATACAAAGCGACAGCTTTTCGCTGTCTATAAATGGATAAAATAAACGATTTAGAAAAAGATCGAAATAAGAAACAAAAAGAAGAATTAAAAAATGCAATAAAACTTGTCAAATTACAAGCAGATATTAGAAAAAATAATGAAGAACAGCGTGATAGAAAGCTAGGTATAGACAAAAGTTTAACTGAATTTCATAAACCTGTCACTAAAAAATTAGAAGAACAGGATAAAAGTAGAAAAGAAAATATTAAAGCTATCAATGATAAATTGGACGAATTAAATATATCTTTACAGCCCATTGCAGAATCATCTGGAATTATTCCTGAAGCGATCGAAGACGTCAAAGAATTATATAAAGAACCGCCGCTTATTTATAATGTTGATCAATATTTAGATACAGATTATTTAATATCTGAAAAATTATACAAACCTTCGAAACTCCTAGACAATAAAGAAAAATTAGACGAAATGTATACAAAGGCTAAGGAGTTAAAAGAAAAATTATCGAAGAAAAAAGGCAACTTACAAAGTACAATTACGCGGGCTAAAAATCTTTCAGAGGAGGAATTAAGTCAGAAAAAGGTTGAAATAGACGCTGTTAAATATAAAGAAGATGAGCTACAAAAATATCTGGCTAGATTAACTACAATTCGAGGTAGCGAAGTAATGAAAGTCGGTAAAGGTTTAGATTTATTATCTGAATTATTGGATAAAATATGTCAAGGTAGCAAGTCGAAAAAATTAAGAAATGAAGTGAAACTGCTAATAGACAAACTCATTAAAGCTAAAAAAATAACTAACGAAGATAAAGAACGATTATACAATCAATTTCTTCTTAGAAAGCGTCAGCTTTTTGCTGCCTAATAAATGAGTTATGTAAAAAAGAAGATTCATTTGAGTGACGGACAGATTAGTAAATTGAAATCTGCTCTCAGAAAAAAAGAAGAACTGACACTACAGATAGACAATTCTAAAACTCCCAATTATGAAATGTATTTAACTAAAACACAGATTAATCAGATTAGTAAAGGTAAAAGAATAAATATAAGCAAAACTCAATTAGATAAAAACGGTGGATTTTTACCTTTTTTAATTCCTATTTTAACATCCCTAGGGCTCGGTGCTGCGAGTGGTGCAGCAGGTTGGGGGACTAAAAAAATCCTGGATAAAATTTCAGGATCTGGAGTTTTTCAACCTTGGGAAAACAAAGGATCTGGTCTTAAAAAAAAGTCAGCTTCTCTGTCTAAAAAAAAAAAATCCCGATAACAAAATTGGGTATATCAGATGAAACGATTAAAGAAAATATGAAAGATGAAAAAGGATTCAGAGGTGTTTTCTCTTCCGATTTACTTCCTAAAAAGATTGGAAATTTTGAAAGCGGGATTATTAATTTAGATATTTCGACAGGTCCTGGAACACATTGGGTTTGTTACTATAATGATCCAAATTATAATTATGTAGAATATTTCGATCCTTTCGGGGAATATATATATAAAAATATTAAACTCAAAGAAAAATATATTCCTGAAAATATTATGAAATTTCTTAAACTTTCCAATAAAAAAGTCAGTATAGCTCACAATGATAGTTTTTTACAAAAACCTACTTCTGTCAAATGTGGATTATTTTGTATGAAATATATAAAAGAAAGAAATAAAGGTAAATGTCCAGAATGTGTACTTAATTCATTTACTCAACAGCCTAGCGATTATAACGAAGAGCTTGTTTTTCATCTTTAAAGATTTTTTCTGTCTAATAAATGATCAAATTGAAACCAAAAAGTCATGAAAAATCAGAGGATTTCACTGTTGAATTTCCTAAACCTCTTAAATTAAAAAAAATTAGCATTGCAATCTTTTACTATGACAGTCTCATGGTTTAACATAACAGATAAAACTAATACGTTTGACCTGTACACAGATGAGAATAATGTTAAATCTATCACTATTCCTTATGGTAATAAAAATGTTGAAGATTTAAATATAGATGTGATGAAAGCGTTTGGTTCAGACGATCCTCCGGTAAAATTTGGTAGAATACAATCTAGACTAAGAATGCTTATTAAATTAACTAAAGGTTGGAATATCGATTTAACAAAAAGCGATTTTCATAAACTAATAGGCTTTGAAAAAAAAGTTTATAAAAGTCATGATGAAGAGACTGTAATAGAAGGTGAAAATATAGCAGATATAACAAACGGAAACGACATTATATATATTCTTTGTGATGTAGTTAATGGATCTTTAATCAACCAGAATAATTCTGAAGTTATTTATTCTTTTACACCGAGGGATGTACCGGGTGTTATCATTTCGAAAGAATTCAATAATTTAATATATTATCCTGTGAATAGGGATTCAATTCGTAGAATAAGGATGAGAGTTACGAATCAAAATGGTGAATTAATTGATTTAAATAAAGGTTTGATTGAATATAATTTTAGAGTCGTAGAGGAAAAAGAGGACTATGTTGAAAAAATATATCAATTGATATTAACTAAATTTTCTCAGTAAATAAATGAATAAACACAGATTATATAGGAAAAGTAAAAGAATTCAAGGGAAGGGATTTTTTAAAGCTAAAAAACTAGAATTGAATGAAAAAGCAGTTGTTGACAGATTGACTGATGCTGAAATATTGAAAGAAATATTTTCAAAAAAGATGAAAGGAACAGGTCTGAAAATTCTTCCTAAATAAATGGAAAAAATTTATGATCTAAGAGATACTCATTATTATTATAATAACGATATAAAAAGTAGCGAATTAAAAAAAATAAGATTGCCTAGTACAAGCCATAATGATAAAAAAGAAAATACTACGTTTCATTTCGAAATTACCGATACCAATGATCGTATTTCATTATCGGAGAGTTATCTGGAGACAAAGTGGAAAATTTTAAAATCCAATGGCGATTCTATAAATGATGATAATGTCACAGCTGTATGTTCTATGAAAGGCGTAAAACTTCAGATAGGTAAACAAATAATCGAATCAGTTGGAGACTATCACTCCTACATTCTGCAGGTTAAGAGACTGAAGGATTATACCAGAGATTATTCAACATCAGAAGCCACCAATATAGGTTTTTATCCAGATACCAGTGATAGTGCTGATAGAAATAAAAGTTTACTTCAAAGCGATGGTACGATAACTGCTACCACCCCTATAACAGATATCGTCAATAAATTAAAAATTGTAAAAAATGAAAACTACAATAAAGGATTTAAAAAAAGATGGGAATTGTCGAAAAATAGTAATTCAGTTACAACATGGACGCCTTTAAAGGAAATTTTTGATTTCGTCGCAGAATATAAAAAAGCCATTTCTGGTTTCATAATAAGACTGGAATTCCAAAGAGACGATAGTAGAAATATGATTTACACAGATGCTGCAAATCCAGATTATAAAGTAGAAATTGAAGACATAGCGCTGTGGGTGAGATACGTCGACTTTAAAAATGGTGCTGAGATTCTCTATAACGAGTTAAAATTATCTAATACGGATATAGAAATAAACTGGAATCAGTATGAAATTAACAGATCTAGTCCTATTAATAAATATAAAAGTGGTTCCGATTCTATATCTGCTACATCCGATGAAGTTTTAAGATTATTCGTCATACCGCAATATTTCGACAGAAATGAAAATCCTAAAAAAAATAATATGATATTTGATAATTTGGATATGATCGAATGTTGGTTGATGATTAACAGATCGCCGTTACCTGCAGAGCGATATACTATGGATTTTGGTAAAAAAGAATATAATAGATTATATGAATCTTTTCTGGAATCAGGTCTCAATAATCTAAATACAGAAACCGGTTGTATGGTAAATTATTCAGATTTTGGTAAATTATATCCTGTAATTCATTTTGATTTGTCAAATCATGTAAACTACACCACTCTTGAAAATTTGAGAATAGAATTCAATTGGAAATTAGAAAAAGAAACAACCAAAGAATATGTATTTTACTACATTTTAGAAGTAAGGAAGAAATGTATATTAAATATGAATAAAAAAGAAATTACTATGATTAAAACGTTAGGAGAATAACATTTTTTAGTCTTTATAAATGGCTGTTTATTATCCACCGTATGATAATCCAGTGCGAAAAGGCCCTATCGGACCCCCGGGTATAGGTTTTAAATTAACGGACGATGGTCATTACGATATGGAAAATAAGATATTAAAAAATGCTTCAGATCCAATCGATGATTTAGATTTAACTACTAAAAGTTTCGTTTTGAATAAAATAGAGAATAATCATTTCCAATTAAGAGATTTTATAGAAAAAAATAATACTAATTACGATAGTAATTTTTTAACCTTCGCTGAAGAAACTGGTAAGAGAATTAAAGAATTGGATGAAAACACTTTACAACTAATCGAGGGAAAAGCTTACGACGCTAAAGGAAAAAGAATAGGAAATGTCGCAGATCCGAAAGATGATAAAAATGTTGTGAATAAACGATATTTAGAAAAAAATGCGTTAATATTAAAGAGTGATAAATTTGATGCAAAAAATAAAATAATTACGAATATTTCGGAACCCGAAAACGATACAGACGTAGTCAATAAAATATATGTAGACAGTAAAGATATCTGGGTTACTATAAAAGATGATTTTCAGACTTTTACAGATAAAGAATTTAAAAAAGTAAATTTCGACTTGATAAGTTCTAAATTACTGGATCAAGAAATGCGATTATCTACTGATATGGATATGAAAATTACTATATATTTAAAAAAGAAACAGGTAGTCATGCATAATATTTATGCTGATTATGATCTTAATACGAATGCATTGATAAAATTAAAAATCAATGATAAAATTATTTTAGAAAGAAGAATGGCTGAAAGAGATTCAGCAACTTGCTTGGCCTATGGAAAACGCAATGATATCATTACATTTTCAATATTGCCTGATGGCGAATCAGACAGTTTAAAACCTTATATTCATATTGAAAAAATCCCTTTTTAAAATATGTCCATTATTAAATGGATATCAACTGGGACGAATTTTCTAAAACGAAAAATTTATCCGAAGATGTCCTACGAAATTTGAAGGATCAACTCAATTGGAAGTTAGTTTGTAGATATTCAGTATTATCCGAATGTTTTATGGAAGAGCTCATAGATTATATTGAATGGAATGTTATATGCATTTTTCAAAAACTTTCGGAAGAATTTATCGAAAAGTACAAAGAAGAATTAGATTGGAATTTAGTTTCTAAAAATCAAAAGCTGTCTGAAGAATTTATATTAAAACATTCCAATTATATAAATTGGGTTGTTATTTCTCAATATCAAACCTTAAGTGACGAATTTATTCAAACCTATCATGAAAAATTAGATTTACATAAAGTATCCAGATTCCAAAAACTTTCAGAAAACACTATGTGCACATTAGAAGAAGGATTGAATTGGTTGCTAATAACCCGCTTTCAAACATTTGGTGAAAGGTTTTTAGAAAAATATATGCATAAACTCGATTTTTGTAATCTCATTGAATATAAGTTTGATCAATTACCAGATAATTTTTATAACGATAAATGGAAAAAAATTCTTTCCGTTCAACTTGGTGAATTAAATAAAAAATTTGGCCATTATTATGAAGAAGAAGAACCTCACAGAGAAAGGTTAATAGATGAAGTTTTGGAATTAAAAAATATTTTAATACGATTTATTAATGAATTGCGACTGCTTTTAAATAAAGACGAAAAATAAAAGTGTTTATAAAAATGCTTCTATATAAATGGGGTCGGCTCAAAGATTAGACGATATTATAATTCATAAATATAAAGATTTATTTATCAATTTATCCCATCATAAAACATTTCATACATTTATTTCATTATATATGAATAAAATTGATCTTCATTTAAGTAAAAATATTATGAAATTGCCCATTGAATTTATAAGAAAATTTAAGGATAAACTTAATTGGAATTGTATATCACAGAATGAAAAATTATCAGAAGATTTTATTAGAGAATTTCAAAATAAAGTTGAGTGGCGGTGTATATCATTTCATCAGACATTATCCGAAGATTTTATTAGAGAATTTCAAAATCATGTTGACTGGTGTTATATATCATTTCATCAGACACTATCAGAAGATTTTATTACAGAATTTAAAAATAAAGTTGACTGGGAAGGGATCTCCTATCATCAGGTCTTATCCGAAGATTTTTTAAAAGAATTTAATGATAAAGTTGACTGGGAATGGATATCATATATCAACGGTTTTTAATTAACATTTCAATTTTAAGCCGAAGGATTATATCCTTTATTTGACGTCCAATTTTTTTCTAAATAAATGTTACAATATTTTGTCATAAGTACTTTACTCTTTAATTGTCTTTCGCCTACCTTTCATTATTTTAAATTTGACCCCGTTATTACAAATCATAGCATCGATAACTCTAATAATTATACTATATTTCATAGTTTCAATGATACAATAAAATTAACTTTCACCGCTAAAATATATAAAATGGATCAAGCCTCTAAATTTTCTCAACCTGGTGTTTATTTTTGGATAGAAAGTAAATGTGATGACAATTGGAATATAATACCAGAAACAAAAGAATATTTTCATATTTATATTCCCGGAGATAATAACTTATACTATTCTATAGCTTTTAATGCAACTAAAGATTTTAGGATTGGTTATAATGCCGATAACTTATTATATAACGCTGCTCTTTGCTTTTCCTATCAAGATTATCCTAGAGGAAGGTTGTTTATTAGCAATTGATAGACTATTAAGAAAGGACGTCTGTCAAAATTTTTCATCACAATAATAATTAAATATTAGCATTTAAAAATGATCATTATTTAATCTAAATTGATTACGTTATTATCCCGTTTATTTGATTCTTTATAACCCTTTCTTAAAACTTCTTCTTTACATAATTTTGTAGAAAAAATAAAAATATCCAACCAATGCAAATCATACAATTTTTTATCATTATTTGCTCGATAAATCGTAATAAAATCGTTACATCCTCGATATTTTAACAGGCAATTTTTTTGAGCAAAATCTTACAAAAATCGTTAAATATTTCTATTTAGTGCAGTATGAAAAGTGTTCCAGAGTAGGCCCCATATACTACTTTAGTCACTCATGGAAATGAATTTCGTTTGCCACATTTATTGCAGAATAATGGCGTAGCGAGAGGGGCATCCAGATGCACTTAATGCCACGAAGCCTTATCAAAGGCACTTCAGTTATTAATCAAGGTGAAATAAACTTTACAATTTTAGTGGTGAGAGTAAGAAAACAGTTAGGTATCTACCTGTAGTTCACACTCCGTCCGCTACGTGGCGCATGACCTTGATTGATGTGACCTCGCTTTTAATCTTGCGGTTATTTCTCCCATTTAAGATAGGACGCTTACTTATATCGCTTTGACTACAACACCAGCTAATATTTGCAGCAGTCATCTTTAATGACGACTGCGTTTCTGGATCTTAACAAAATACAACCATGTAATTTACGTTTACTGAAATTTTGAAAAGTAGTTTAACTGATCGATTTATTTTCTCCGGTGTCAGTAAAATTTCTAAACATTTCTTATTTTACTATAGTTTGTTTCATGTGCTGTATTTTCAAAATCGTAAAAAAATTGTAATTTCACCAATGTTTAAATCTCACACAAGCACATAGTATATGCTTCATATTGAGACATCATCACAGGCTACATCACATATTTAGCATTATACATCACGTGACACCCAATTCAAAGAATATCCTCTTTATAAGCTTTTGTCAATTTGTGTTAATTATTTATAAAATTTGATTTTGTAAATAATCTTGTTTGTTCTTGCACAAGCATAACTGCCAACTTTAAATCCTTTTTCATATTACTGAAAACTAATAGTAACTTTCGACTTAGTTCCAATAAATGTTACCAGTATTAGGAAAGCATAAAAGTTATTAGCTATCCTAATATGTTTTCAAGAGTGCTTCATTTACAATTAAATAGTAATTAATACCCCTAAAATTGAAAAGACCCATAAACAGAAAAACACAAAATTCATTTAGAAATTTTATTTAGAAAACTTTTAGTTTAATAAATTAATAGTCATTAATTTATGCAAATGCTAGTTCATTTCTGATCAAAATATTATATTTATCTATATCAATATTTTTATCTATAACTGCTAATCTATCTATCTCTCATTATGTGTATATTATAACATATTATAAAGGAAAATCATCTCCGTGATTTATGCTAACATTATACAGGCAGTGTAAATGATAAAAGCAATTATTTTCCTTTTTTTTCATACATAGAATTATTTATAAACATATATACAGTGCCAGCAAAGAAATCTTAACATTCAAGCCACAGTCTCAATGTTCAGATGTTCCATTTTACTTTTTCCTGTTTAAGTAGAAGGGGTGGGCAATAGTTTCTATCATCCGTTGGTCAGGTGGTGTGGTGACCCTAACTGCTTGAGATGACTAAGAGTTCGCCTTTCTTATTTTTAGTTCTTCTAGTGGTTTGAAAACAGAACTTAAAAAAATTTTTAGTGACTGTCAAGATTTTTTTAGCTTGCAATCTAATAAGCATAATAATATTAAGACTGTAAAAGTGTGAAAATGTTTAACTGACGTCAAAGTAAATACGGATAATTAAATGCCTTTGTGTTCATTATACATTATATTAATTTTTTCCAATGTATATAATTTTCACTAAAGTTAATAACATTTGCAAATTTTGTTTATTTGAAATACAAAAAAATTGTTGTCAGAAAAAGGTCGAATCCCCAGTATTTTCTTATAGAGAAATTCGTCTTTTTTAATCTCGCGAATAAATAGGTGGAATTTTCTATAAGTAAATACTGATATTCACTATTTTATTTGACTGTGATTTTCCCTGATCTGTAGACACCCTGTTATTTATAAAATAAAAGTTGGAAGCAAATTGCAAAAAAATTTACATTATAAAGGAAATATTAATAGTGAATTTTCAAAACTTTTTTCTTCAATACTAGGGGGCTCTACACCCTACAAGCTACGCTCGTCAACCCCCGTTCAGACACCGCAGACTCTAACAGCACGCTAATTTGATCGGCTTTAAAAAGATTTCGGAAGATTGAATTATAATTTGAATCTGACAATTATAATTTGACGTAATTTTCACCATACTTTTCTTTCTCTTTTTAACCCCTTGGGGACGAGTGACACGTATACGTGCCGCATGACGTGCTCAGAATCCTTGTTTTTTCTCACCAGTAAAAGTTTACTGTAAAATTTGCCTTATTTAATCAGCGCATTTTCTCGATTCAAGAACGCACAAATTTCTGTTTTTAAAAAACGGTGACAAAAGATTAAAAATTTCGTAAAAGGCTCCCGTCCCGAAGGGGTTAATATTCACGTAAAAATACTTTTGCTAGAAATGAAATATTATGATCATCTTAAAATATCAAATAAATGTCTCGCGCAATTTTTAAATTTAAACTGTTTTGCAATATTATTTTTTGTTCATTTTACGTAATAAGTGTAATGTGACGTAAATTCTCCTATTTAAGACTTCTAACGCATGTTAATGAATTTATTATTTTACAATATTCTTTTTCTTTTAAAATTCACGTGTAATTATAGTTTTTATGACGTAATTTTCAACGCGTTCCTGCTTTTTATATTTTCTGTTTATAATAGTCACGAGTAAAATAAATTTTTAATTTGAAGCAAACATTAATGTTTGCGCTGTTTATACAGTTGGCAACAGTTTAAATTAATACAATTTTCTAAAATATCTAAAAAATATCTCTCGAAATGCGGAAAATTTGAATTTAAAATAGAAATAAAAGCTCAAAAATTGAGTCAAATTATAAAACTAAATGCAATCTGCACACCGGAAAATTCTGATTCATAAAATTATCTAAATATGATTAAATTCCTATGTACAGTATTTGCTCCTATAAAACTTTTTTAATGGAAAGATTTTGTCCAAATTTTGCATTAAATATCTCTTAAAATAATTCTTCGATTTGAAAACTGTCTACATCAGCGTGTTTATCGAACATTTCTCTATAATACTACTGATTTTCATATTTTTGTATGCAACAGTTTTTTTTTTTATATTAACGAAGAAAGGCCATGCTTAAGCATTCAAATTGTATACCGATCTTCCGGGAATATCTACGTAGATTTTCATTGGTCCATTTCCAAATCAAAACTTTTTTTATATATAGAGGGATTGCGCAAATATTATTGACAAAACATATTTTGCATCTTCACTATTAATAATTGCAACATAAAGTAAATGTTTTCGCAATATTGGTATTTTGTTGGAGATATTTACAATTTAATGTGTTCTCATTTCATTACAAATATTTCAATGTAAATCCAATAGTTTACCAATATTGGTATTATAACTGAGGTATCTGTGATAGCGATCAGTTTTTAAAAGTAAACGTATATTTCCATTCAAAATATATCAGACATTTTTATGTTAATTTTCGCTTCATTTAATGACAGACTTTCGTCGATTAAAAAAGTGAATGTACTGTTTAAAAAGACTGGCAGGGATTTTGAATTTAGAATTTCTAAATTGGCAATACTGTAAGCGATGAATGAAAATATTAGCACAGGATAACCAACAAAACTAATACTGATTTTAGAGTAATTACGTTTTGGATTTTTTTAATCTCTATTTCCAAATAATAATCTTTGCATTTTATAATATCATAATTTATACGAAACACAATCACTCGTGGATTTTCCCATCAGGTGCAATTTTAGTAAGGTTAATATTGCTGTACCTATTATTAAATTAACGCCAAATGATTTTTCAATTTTTTTTATTTGAAATACCACAATATTACAACCGCACGAGAATATTCTATTGCTACATGTGATTGAAAGTAGGTTTTGTTTTTAAAACTTTTATTTTATGTAGTACAAACAAATAAAATACGTAAATTTTATTAACTTAAGGTAAAATTTAAACATTGGAAAAAAAAACTGATATGAATCATAAAAGCAAAAAAAAAAAAAAAAAAAAAAAAAAAAATGTTATCTGTTTTATTTCCAACTTCAACCAAACATATTCACACTTTCACATTTATTATATTATTAGGATTAGGATAATTTTATTACTACATGAAGATAATAACAAAACTAAGTATTTAAAAACATTCGACATTACATGCCAGAAAAATATACTGAGAAAAATACCAATGTCGAATCTGAACCGAGCAGTTATTGTGAATTTGCCCGCTGCACTTACCGTCACCACATCGAGTTGACGGATGGAATTTCAGGATTAGTTAAAACTTGATTATCATTTTAAAATGCAACTGGCCTACCATGTCATATCTTGGTGGAAGACCATATTTTAGTGATTGTTCGGTATTTTCATACATTTTCAGCATTTTCTGTTACATAGGTGGTCTCAAATATCATTTTTTTAATTAAATTCCTTATTAGCCCCCTAACTGCCCAGGTCAAAATTCTTGCTAGTACTAGCATCAGAAATATGCTAGTTTTTGCTATGTATTGCTTTGTCTGCTAGATTTTCATGCTAGTATATGCTTTACAATGCTAGCCAGCACCACATGCTATATAGCTAGCTTACACAGTAATATCATGACAAGCTATATACAAGCATTTTATGCTTGTCTGCTGTTTAAGCTTCTTCCAAAGCATGGTGTGGTAGGTACCTTACCGTGCTATTATGCGCTTTTGTATGCTTGCCAGCATAATATGCTATGCAAGGGAAAAATAGCATGACAAGCTATGAACAAGCATTTTATGCTTGTTTGTCGTTTAAGCTTCTTCCAAAGCATGGTGTGGTAGGTACCTTACCCTGCTATTATATGCTTGTTTATGCTTGCCAGCATAATATGCTATGCAGCCAGCTTAGGGAAAAATAGCATGATAAGCTATGTACAAGCATTTTATGTTTGTTTGTTGTTTAAGCTTCTTCCAAAGCATTGTGTGGTAGGTACCTTACCGTGCTATTATTTGGTTTTTTATGCTTGCCAGGAAAATATGCTATGCAGCCAGCTTAGGTAGAAATAGCATGACAAGCTACGTACAAACATTTTATGCTTGTTTGCTGTTTAAGCTTTGATCAAAGCATGGAGAGATAGGTACCTTAACGTGCCATTATATGTTTTTTTTATGCTTGCCCGTATAATATGCTATGCAGCCAGCTTATTGAGAAATAGCATGACAAGCTATGTACAAGCACGTTATGCTTATTTGCTATTCAAGCGTCTTCCAAAGCGTAGAGGTAGGTACCTTAATGTGCTATTATATGCTTGCTTATGGTTGGGAGCATAATATGCTATGAAGCCAGCTTATTAAGAAATAGCATGACAAACTATGTACTAGAATTTTATGTGCTTATTTGCTTTTTAAGCTTTTGTCAAAGCATGGAAAGGTAGTTACCTTAACGTGCTATTATGCGCTTTTTTATGCTTGCCCGCATAGTATTTTAAGTTAATTTTAATTCCTAAATGCCACAAATTGCAGAGATATTGCAGAGATTGCCAGAATATTGAAATAAAAAATTTCTTTTCATCAAGTACGTGAACCAAAGCTTTTGCTTTTTATCAAATAAACATTTTTATGAATTCGGGGGTCATTCACTCATTTCAGCATTTTACGAATAGAAGCACCTTGCCCCTGAAAAGGTTAATGTGATAATTGAGTTTTAACTAATCCCGGAAATTCATCCGCCATCTCGATGAGGCACGGCAAGCGTAGCAGGCATAGTCACGATGACTAATCGGCTCAGATTCGACACTGGTATTTCTCAGTATATTTTTCTGGTATGAAATGTCGGATATTTTTAAATACTTAGTTCTGTTATTATCTTCATGCAGTAATAAAAGTATCCTAGCCCGATTTTAGTGATTCATTGGTAGGTTTACCATTATGTTTTCATTCTTTTCGGTGCATGAAAATACAATGATAAACCTCCCGAACAACCACTAAAATCGGGTCTTCCACAAGATATGACCTGATAGACCGGATGCATTTTAATATGATAATTGATTTTTAACTAATCCTGGAATTTCATCCGTCAACTCGATGAGGTAATGGTAACTGCAACCGGCATAGTCACAATGAACAATGGAACAATGTGAACTGGTATTCGGATTACCTAGTATCTTTGAAATTTCACATCCAGTATAGAGGTAGTGTGTTTTTCAATGCCATGGGAGCCATAAAAAATGATTAAACGCGGCTGGAGGCCACAAAAAATCAAAGTTTAAGAGTAAGAAAACTTACAATTAAAATGTCAATATAGCAAAATGACTACTCGATTCAGATTTGACATTGTTATTTCTCAGTATATTTTTCTGGTATGAAATGTCGAATATTTTTAAATACTTAGTTTTGTTGTTATCTTTATGCAGTAATAAAAATATCCATGCCCGACTTTAGTGGTTGACTGGTAGGTTTACCATTATGTTTTCATACTTTTGGGTGCATGAAAACACAATGATAAACCTACCGAACATCCACTAAAATCGGGTCTTCCACCAAGATATAACCTGATAGACCGGATGCATTTTAATATGATAATTGAGTTTTAACTAATCCTGGAATTTCCTCCGCCAACTCGATGAGGTAATGGTAACTGCAGCCGGCACAGTCAAAATGAACAATGCATGGTTCGTACGCCTCCTTGAATTTTGCAGATTAGAAAATTTAACGGCACCAGTATTATCTTATAGAAAATCTCTTCTTAAAAGAAGGCAAAATTTTGTGCGTTTAACCTAGATTTCTTTTTCTATAAAAAGATACTGTTAGTTTTCCTGGAGAAATAACGGTATCCGTACGAACCATGCAATGGAACAATGTGAACTGGTATTCGGATTACCTAGTTGCTTTGCAACTTCACATCCAGTATAGAGGTAGCGTGTTTTTCAATGCAATGGGAGCCGTAAAAGAATGATTAAAAGCGGCTGGAGGGCAAAAAAAAAATCAAAGTTTAAGAGTAAGAAAACTTACAATTAAAATGTTAATATAACAAAATGACTACTCGATTCAGATTGGACACTGGTATTTCTCAGTATATTTTTCTAGTATGAAATGTCGAATATTTTAAATACTTAGTTTTGTTATTATCTTCATGCAGTAATAAAAGTATCCAAGCCCGATTTTAGTGGTTGACTGGTAGGTTTACCGTTATATTTTCATACTTTTGGGTGCATGAAAACACAATGATAAACCTACCGAACAACCACTAAAATCGGGTCTTCCACCAAGATAATGACCTGATAGACCGGATGCATTTTAATATGATAATTGAGTTTTAACTAATCCCGGGATTTAATCCGTCAACTCGATGAGGTAATGGTAACTGTAGCCGGCATAGTACAATGAACAATGGAACAATGTGAACTAGTATTCGGATTACATAGTGGATTTGCAACTTCACACCCTGTATAGAGTTAGTGTGCTTTTCAATGCAATGGAAGTCATAAAAGTATGATTAAACGCAGCTGGAGGGCACAAAAATCAAAGTTTAAGAGTAAGAAAACTTACAATTAAAATGTTATTATAAGAAAGTGACTACCCGATCTCAAAGACTAATCGGTTCAGATTCGACACTGGTATTTCTCAGTAAATTTTTCTGGTATAAAATGTCGAATATTTTTAAATACGTAGTTTTGTTATGATCTTGTAGTAAGAAAAGTATCATAATCCTAATAATACTAGGACTTCCCTCAGAGGGATTAGTCTGAGCGATATTACTGAGAACATAGATTTAATAATAACATGTGGAAGCAAAGAAAATGAGATGTTATCTTTAATTGTCCATATGCTGCGATAAATTGAAATTATGAAAATAAACGAATCGTAGAATTACAAAATCTTATATATAAATTCGTATACACTGTTTTGAAAAAATGGGAAATCTAACCATTCAAGACAGCCATGCATGGATATAAAATTGAAAGTACGCAATATATTAAAAGTAAAATCGAAAATGAAATACTAAATTACTTATATCGGCATTTTAACTGCATAAAATGATGCCAAGAGCATAATAAGACGCTCCGCACCAATTTGAGTAACTTTAAATGACAAATATATGATGTTTAAAAAGAATGCACTATACTTTATATGGTGTGTGCTCCCCCGGAATAGTTAATATTGTACAATATCTGTTTTCCACGGATGCAATGAAGTTGTCGATAACATTTAAGGAATTCTCTCCTCAAAATCTAATATAGTATCAAAGTACCGAATACATCAACAGTGGCATGCAATGCTTCGTTTGAGTGTGTTTTAGATATGCTCGATCGGATTTGAATGATGAGTGTATGCTGGTCACTACATACGCTGTATTGTTTTGTTTTCAAACATATTCTGCACAAGTTGAGCTGTATTTAGCATGTGTTAAATAAAAGAAATCGGCAATGATTACAACATAAAGTATGACACAAGATCTGAATATATCGTCTGTATAACTTTTGAGCTGTCAAAGTGTCATTTGAAGTAATTCACAAATCCATACATATTTATTCAGCAAATCATGCAAGCTAGCATACGCCAATATGAACCCGATTATAAAATTTCACCAGAATAAGTTAATATATAAAAAATTTACTAATGATAATTGAAAATATGACCTTATGATAAAATGTCTAGAAAAATGAATCGGATAAAAAATTCATATCACATTTAAAACGGCACTTCCCTCTGTTAGTGGCCTTGGCGAGAGAGAGAAAAGCCTAGAGAATGAACACTTTAACACGTACTTTCGGGCAACCTACTCACTGTTTCATACAGGTCTTTATTCAATATTTACACAATTTATTTAATGCTAGGTGGGTATCTATCAGTTTTGTTTCATTTAAATCGCATGTTCTGCGGAGGAAATGCAGCATTATGAAATATTTAAAGTTGCTGTACCTAACAATTCCAAATTAATGGTAATTGAGATCCCTTTCCGTTAATTTCATCATTTTTAATTTTTTAGAAACCATTCATACAGACAATTGTATATTTTAAAACTAACACGAAGCAAAATTTCAAGATTTTGGGCTCAGCAGTAACACAGAAATAGAAAGTTTTTTGTTTTTGCACTGTTTTATATAGCTACATTTTTAGAAATTGTTCTATTGCGAGAATTTACGTCATGATAAATACAGCCATGTCAATTTTCATGCTTATATTCCTAACGATTCCATGTACTTCGTTACTTAGATAATCTTTAGATCTTTTTCCGCTTTGTTTGGTCTTTATATTTTTTAGAATTCGTTCTACAACGAGCATTTACATCTTATTAATTACTACCATGCCAAAGTTCTAGTTTCTAACCCCAACAGTATCCCCAAAATTTCAGTATTCCAAATAAATCATAGTTTAGAACCTTTCTAGAAATTTTTGCGTTTATCCGTCAAATTGAACCTTTTAGAGAGCGTTCATTACGAGTATTTATATCTTAAAAGTAACTACCGCACCAAATTTAAAGTTTCTAACCCAATCAATATCGGAGAAATCACAATTTTAGAACTTTTTTGCTCCTGCAGCGATGTAGGTTCTTGCACTGACATAAAATAATCTTTTTTTCGGAGCAGAGATGGCCACCATCAGTTTTTTAAGTTGGCTATGTAGTTTCAGAAATAACACCTCACAAACGTACAAGCATTAATAATATTATATACTTTATAATATTATAACGCTTTATAATATTAGCATTAGATGTAAAGATACAAAAGCCATTTATCCGTTACAAACTAAAGTACCGGCGTTGCCCAGAATTTGAAGGATGTTTGTTCTGAAAAATCAATTTCAAAATTTAACATACAACAAAAAACAAACATTAAAAAAAGCAGTCGAAATGTTGTATGAATGAATCATATGAAAACGCTACATAAAAATGTATAAATGTATATAACAGACGCAAAAGAATACAGCTATAAATGAACTTATTTCAATTTATAATTGGAGTAATAATGTTAAAATAGTCCAATAATTTCCCTAATCGGGTTTTTATCATGCTTCAATACATTTTTCACACTCATATGACGTTATACTATATCCACCACGTCCTTTATATTTCCAATATGACGTAATATTTTCCTCTTTCACGTGGAAACCTTGAAATAGAAAAGTTATGAAGTTATATTAACTTTTATTTAAATTCGTCAAACCATTTATTTCCTTTTCATATTTCACGTGAATATCTTGCAATAGAAAAGTTATGACGTAATATTCACCTTTTTTTAAATTCATGAAACTATTTATTTCATTTTCATTTTTCACGTGGAAATCTTGCAGTAGAAAATTAATTGTTGTAGTAATAATTTTATTGTGTTTTTTAATTGTTGGCAACTGCTATAACGAAAAATGTTTAAATTTGATAAGAAATTGCTGTTAAATTGGTGGTTTTTTATTAATTAAATTTCACTATAAATTATTTCGATTCCGGATTTATTTAGTTGCCTCGACCATGTTTTAATACGCATGTCCGTATCTTTTCATAATTTTGGCTTCCAAATTGTGGATTTTTATAAAATTACAAACAGACAGATAGACAAGTTTTCATTTTTGTATATCTCTCTATTCTAAAAAAGTAACTAACGCTGTCACCGCCGCCGCCGGTTTTGAATTTTTTGTGACCGGAGTTCTTTCTTCGTTAATATTAAGAAAACTATTGCATACAAAAATATGAAAATCGGTGGTATTATAGCGAAATGTTTGATCAATACGCTCATGCATACAGTTTTGAAATCGAAGAATTATTTTAAGAGATATTTAATGCTAAAGTTGGACAAAATCGTTCCATTAAAAAAAATTTATTGGAGCAAAAGCTATACATGAGAATTTAATCATTTTTAGATCATTTTATTCAATAGAAGATCCCGGTGTGCAGATTTCATTAATTTTTGTTTAATTTGACTCATTTTTGAGGTTTTACTTCTATTTTAAATTCAAATATTCAGCATCTTGACAGATATTTTTTACATATTTTAGAAAATGGTATTAATTTCAACTTTTGCCAACTGTATAAACAGCGCAAACAATAATGTTTGCTTCAAATAAAAAAAATTATTTACACGTTACTATTATAAACAGAAAAAAACCTTCAAATTAGAATTAAATAATTAGGTATAAAAAGCAGGCACTTATTGGAAATTACGCCATAAAAACTATATTTACATGTGAATTTTAAAAGAGAAAGGATATTGTAAAATAAATTCATTAACATGCGGTAAAAGTCTGAAATAGAAGAAATTACGTCACATTACACTTATTATGCAAAATGAACAAAAAATAGTATTGCAAAACAGTTTAAACTTATGTTGCGCGAGACAAAACATTAGATGTTAAATATTAGATTTTTTCAAAATTTTATTATTTGTCGTTTGATGTGAGGTGTTCAGCTATAAGTATGCAAATTTTCATGTCTCTAACATAATTAGGGGCTGAGTTAGAAAAATTGCTTAAAATACACAAGTTAGAGCCCAGAGGGTTAAATATTAGACTTTTTCAAAATTTTATAATTTGCTGTTTGATGTGAGGTGTTCAGCTATAAGTATACAAAATTTCATGTCTCCAACTTAATAGGGGCTGAGTTAGAAAAATTGCTTAAAATACACAAGTTAGAGCCCAGAGGGTTAAATAATAGACTTTTTAAAAATTTTATTATTTGTCGTTTGATGTGAGGTGTTCAGCTATAAGTATGCAAAATGTCATGTTTCCAACTTAATTAGGGGCTGAGTTAGAAAAATTGTTTAAAATACAGAAGTTAGAGACCGGAGGGTTAAAAATGACTTTTTCGAAGTTTTATGATTTATCGTTTTATCGCAAGTGTTCAGCTATAAGTATGCAAACTTTCATGTCTCCAACTTAATTAGTGGCTGAGTTAGGAAAATTGCTTAAAATACACAAGTTAGAGCCCAGAGGGTTAAATATCAGACCTTTTTCAAAATTTTATTATTTGTCGTTTGATGTGAGAATTTCAGCTATAAGTATGCAAAATTTCATGTCTCCAATTTAATTAGGGGCTGAGTTAGAAAAATTATTTAAAATACATAAGTTAGAGCCCAGAAGATTAAATATTAGACTTTTTCAAAATTTTAATATTTGTCGTTTGATGTGAGGTGTTCAGCTATAAGTATGCAAAATGTCATGTCTCCAACTTAATTAGGGGCTGAGTTAGAAAAATTGCTTAAAATACACAAGTTAGAGCCCAGAGCGTTAAATATTAGACTTTTTCAAAATTTTATTATTTGCCGTTTGATGTGCCGTGTGCAGCTATAAGTATGCAAATTTTCAAGTCTCCGACATATATAGTTTCTGAGAACGGGCTCTATGACAGACGGACAGACAGACAAAGGTGTGTGACAGATAGTGTTTCGTTAGATGAACGAAACTCTAAAAACATGCTGCGGATGACTGTAACAACGATGTTGTTACAGTCACACATGGTAATGTAATTTTAGGATGTTGTTACAACATCCTAAAATTACATTACCATCAGCGATCTACCAATACCGAATTTAGTTTATATTCATTTCATATATTCTTATTCTTCTGTGTGGCCCTGTAAAATAACTATCAAAATTATATACAGTAAAACCTCTGAATAGCGGACACCCCGAGAATGCAGAATTTGTCCTCTATTTAGAGGTGACTGCTACTGAGAGTAAAACATGTACAGTTATTTAAGAGTTGGTAATCGAAAAAATGTCCGCTAAATAGAGGTATCCGCTAATCGAGTGTGTCCGCTATGGAGGTTTTACCAGTAAAACCTCTGAATAGCTAACACCTCGGGAGGGCAGAATTTGTCCTCTATTTGGAGGTGTCCGCTACTGACAGTAAAAAATGTACAGTTATTTAAGGGTCGGTAATCGAAAAAATGCCCACTAAATAGAGGTGTCCACCAATCGGGTGTGTCCGTTATGGAGGTTTTACTGCATAATAATATCATCCTTTACAAGAAAATTTCATGCTGTATGATAGACAGGCAGACATCCAGAGAAAGTTAACCTCCCGGAGCAATAAACACTCATGTCTTTTGTTTTAATCATCCACAATTGTATGTCATACAACAGGTCAGATTTCATACAACAGACTAAAAACGGTCACTTTGGTACGGAGTACTGTATTATTATTTGTTTGCCCACCAAAACTGGTTGCCACGGGTTGTTGCAAGGTTTGTGATCACGTGCTTGAAACTGATCTATTCGATATTACTGCGTGCGTATTTTTTTTTATTTGCTCCATGTGTTCAAACCAGTTGTCTACGAAAACATCAACCGGTGAAAGTGACGCACACCAAATTTCTGTGACGTATGCAGATAAATTGTGCTTTTTTATCAGTTTTTTCTATATAATTTTTAAACGGTTTGGAACTTATTTTTCATAGTAGGTGCATTCAGTTGGCGACCCTCATAGGTACATTCTGGTGCAATCAGAAACGAAATCTGACAAATATTTTTTAAGTTATGCTTGACGAAAGGTTTTTATTAGGCATTTTTTTTAGTAGGACATGGCGTTAATATCCATCGTAGTAGTAATGTGTCCGTAAAGTAATATTTCGCTGAGTATTAGCCTTCGCTTCGCTCAGACAATAATAAATGTGGAAGCGTGAATATGTTTGTTTGAAGTTAGAAACAGAGCAGATAACTAATTTTTTTTTGCTTCATTATCCATATAGGGTTTTTTTTTCTTTTAATGTTTAAAATTTACCTTAACTCTGTGTACTCCGTTGTCGCCTCTACGGCGACATCATCATTGTTCGTAAAATTAGTTTTTGCCATCTAGTCCAGGCAAATTAAAGTAAATACACCTTCAACCCGGGCAAAATTGCAATAGAAGCTCTGTTAACTGATTTTTAATCCGTAACCATTACTAAGAAATATAACCAAAATCAGACAAAATCCGGTCACGGGAACACCCTTAATAACGGATTTCAAAACGGACTGAATCATATGCCGTTTTGCGTTGTTGTGCTGTTGTATAGCTTTTAGTTGAGAAGGAAGACGACAGAGGGCAGCACTAAACACTTTGGACTGCAAATATTCATTTTTTATCGAACAACTGACAACCAATAATGCTTTTGGAACAAGATAAAGTAAAGTATCTATAACTCATTCTAAACTGTATTACTACTAGACGGATCTCCTAACAGTCATCCGGTATGCGGTGAATTTTTCAAGCTCCGGCAATGGGGAGATATGTCTCCGGCCTCAGGCAAGCCTTATACTATATTTTCTTTATACATATTAAGTCTTCCTGAACATTTTAAGCCCTACCGCATCAAAATCGGTCCAGTGGTTCGCGAGATATAGTTCTTTTAAATTTCTCTACTTTCTGTTAATCCCGTTCCTCTATCTCATGTATCCGCAATTGCAACTGGTTCCGAATCGATTCCAGTGCTTATAAATGCTAGTTGTGCATAACTTTCCCAGGCATCGGAACATTTTTAATAATGTGCTTTAGGGAATTTTTCAGGGCAAATATCAGTATTTTTTAATAGAAGAATAAATCTAGCTTAAACGCGCGAAATTTCGCTTTATTTAAGAATTAATTTTCTATAAGAAAATACTGGTACCGAAAAATTTCCTGGCTATAAAATTTCAGGACACGCACGACCCCTGCATTTATGGACATTTCATCACCAATTTACTTTGTTAAGGAGACTTTAAGCAAAGATATCGATATTTTTTATACATGCTGTGCTGTGATTGTGATCTGACCAGAGTACTTTGTCATGTCAGTGTTTTTCAAGATTATATTTATGGTGTTAAATGATTATTTAACGGCGGATTACTACATTATTTGTGTAATTTGAAGCTTATACAACACTAGTGAATGGGTTTTAGATTCTTTTTATAAATTTTAGTATTTTAATGAGCCTCTGAAAAGTACATGCTTTACCATTGGCGGCCATTTAATAATGCATCTCTGTGGAGATTATTGTAATGTTAACCTTTTTTAATTAATCTCTAACCTCTAACATACATAATAAATGTTATAAACAGCTCCATACTGTGCTTTTTATTAACGTAAGTGTATATACTTTGCTCTGTTGCAAGTTTCAATTCAAAATATCAATTTTAAGTGTACTAAATGATGTTTTCAAAATAGTTAAAAATTGTGTTTTATGCTAACTTTTAGCTTCAAACTCCCATAGGAATAACATTGGGAGTGTGTAACTTTTATAAAATTATCAAAAATACCTATGAGGGACAGCAGACAGAAGAGGAGCAGCACTGATATTTAAAAAGTGGCCGATGTACTGGAACACATATCGCCATTTCATTCTGATTCTACTCTACGCAAAATTGTTACAGGCGTAACAGCTAAAAAAGAAGTTAATGTTGATGAGTTGCACTTATTTGGTATGATCATCATCTCCAAAATGATAAAGAAGGATATATTTAGGTATTCGGCTAAAAGGTCAAAGAAAGTGAAAACTCTAGGATCTTCTGCCGCCATTTGTAGTTATAAAGATGACTTAGATATACAAATAGATCCAGCGCTCCTCTTCAAAGAATGATGATTACTGGCACTTGTGGTGAAATGAATCTCGGAGATGTCATGCGTTATGAACCGTGTGCGTACCCTGCAGCATTATTTGAATCGCCAAGTATGATGAGGAATTCAGACAAATCTCAGTTAGCTCAAGCACTAGTCAAACACATTAAAAATTTACACAATGAAAAATATGACAACGTGGAAAGTACAGAAAGGTACATATTGGATGGAGGATCTTTCTTGCGTCGCATTTTCTGGTGTAAAAAATGATACATATGAAAACATTGCTATGTCTTAGTCTGATTTTATTGTTAAACAATAGGGAAAACCTATCATGGTTTTTGATAATTACATTGGGTATCCAACAATCAATGATGTGGCTCACAGATGACGCTACAAAAAAACAGTAGAGATATTAATTTCAGCCCATACGTGAAATTTATTGGAAAAAGGGAAGAGTTTCTGGACAATGAAAAAACAAGTAAGCAATGACTTCCCTCATAGGCGAATTGCTTAAGAAACAAGGCTGTATTGTTCCCAACACAGATGGGGATGCCAATATAGACATTATTCGTGCTCCAGTCTCATCTTCAGAACATGCACATGCACATACCACTGTAGTAGGTGAAGGTACCGGCTTGCTGATTCTCCTTCTTTAACAGGCAAAGAATAATGGCTTCAAGCTATACTATCGCAGTGACATAAGACGAGGATCATGTTCCAAACCAGTCTATCATATCCTCAACATGCAATCTCTGTTAGGTCGTGAAAATTGCAACTTCCTTCTGTTTCTGCATGCTTTCACGGGCTGCGATACAACATCCAGAATTTTTTCGATTGGTAAATCCTCATCATTTCTCAAACAGATGAACAAGACAGAGCTCCGTTCTGCCGGGATTGCACTTATACTCTAAAGTGAAAGCTGGGTTCCCGGGGCGGTCATCCATGTCATCCCTGCAAAAATATTTTGTTCAAATTCAAGCCTACATTCAGATATGGCTGGGGCTGGAAGAAAAGCAATGCTTCTGTTTTATGACTGCAAGGCACTGGATTCTATAGACAAACTACGTCACCAAATGTTGGTAAGGAAAGTAACTACAGTAAAATCATTTATTACACCTGAACGTTTGCCTCCGACCGATTCTTCTACAAAATATCATAGCTATCACACTTACTTACAAATAAATATCGGAAGTAAGAACCAAGCCAGCAGAATGGGGCTGGTATGTAAAAAAACACTCGTGCTACCCAATACTCTGCGAGTGACTACCAGCTACAGATTATTTACTTAACCCTAGAACTACCGGAAATTTTACTCAAGTTTTATAAAAACATTCTACACCAGAATTTTTACTTAAAACTATTTAATTTGTTTATTTAACTTATTATTGTCTGATTTATACATTTAGTTTGTTTTGAAGAAATTTCTGGTTTGAATAAATATTTTGAATGTACATGTCGGGTCCAATGGACCCGTCTGGTAGACGGAAGGTTAATATGATTCCATGTTCTTGAAAGACAAACTGTGCTACTTTACGATGCTGATGCAAGCGTAATTGATTGCCTTGTTCTACAGCTTCTGGGGTGTGCCAAGTCAATGGATGTAACGAAAACTACTTAACTTCTAACTATAAATATGATGAAAACTATTGATACGTTTTTTTCTTCTTTGGAACATTATGTAAAAATGAACTTAAGCAGTAATTTGTCAGAAATAGTAGACTTTTGTGTACTGTTTATCGTTTTTGACTATACTTCAAAGTTAAATTGTGAAAAAAAAGCGATATATTTCCGTAAGCGATATATTCTCTGCCTTAGTTCCAGAAAATCCCCTCCGCCATTTTGAAATCCGAATATAGGGGTGTTCCCGTGCTCAGATTTTGTCTGATTTTTAGTATGCTATTAAGCAGTAGTTCCAGATTAAAAAATTATGTAAAAAGCTTCTATTGCAATTTTGCCCATGTTCAATCACAAAATGCCTGGACTAATCAGTAATAAAGGAAAATAAAATTTGCCTAATTTAATCTGAGCAATTTTGAAATTGTGTATTTGAAGGAAACATCTTTTTAAAAAGTGGTGCCGCACGAATAAAATGTGTGTAAGAACGCCTGAGTCCAAATGGTTAAGTTAATAAAATTTACATATTTTATTTGTTTGTACTACATAAAACAAAAGTTATAAAAATAAAACCTACTTTCAATCAAACGTAGCAATAGAATATTCTCGTGCGTTTTTAATATTGAGGTAATTCAAAGAAAATAAATATGAAAATTGTTTTGGCGTTAAGGTAATAATAGGTGCAGCAATATTAACCTTACTAAAAATGCACCTGATGTGAAAATCCACGAGTGATTGTGTTTCGTAAAAGTTAAGAGATTATAAAATGCGTAGATTATTATTTAGAAATAGAGATTAAAAAAATGTGAAAACATAATTACTCTAAAAATCAGTATTAGTTTTGTTGGTTATATTGTGCTAGTATTTTCATTCATCGCTTATAGTGTTGCCAGTTTAGCAGAATTCTGGATTTAAAATCCCTATCAGTCTTTTTAAACAGTATTTTCACTTTATTTAATCGACGAAATGCTGATAAATGAAGCGAAAATTAATATAAAAATTGTCTAATATACGTTTTGAATGCAAAAATATGTTTAATTTTAACACGTTGACTGCCACGCTACGAGATACTCGTAGCTTTAATATTCGTGGCTAATTTATTACTTTCTCATCATTTTTTTTAATAAAAAAAATTGCCTTATTTATTGACAGAAATTTCGCTGTATTAGTAAAGCGAAATTTACCTTTCGGAATTTGTGGTGGCAACGACTTTCAAGACGAAATTTGAAAATTCTTGCTTTTTACGCCAGTGAACGTGTTAAAAACGGATCGCTATCACCGATACTTGAACTATAATACCAATATTGGTAAACTATCGGATTTACATTGGGAATATTTTTAATGAAATGTCAACACTTTAAATTGTAACTATCTCCAACAAAATATCAATATTTCGGAAATATTTACTTTATGTTGGAAATATTAATAGTGCAATTGCAAAATATTTTTTGTCAATAATATGTGCGCAATATTTAAAAAATATATTTGCAATTTCACTATTAATATTCCCTTTATAAAGTAAAGTAAATATTTTTGCAATTTGCTTGTAACTTTTATTTTATGTATTAGAAACAAACAATATGTGCCAATTTTATTAACTTAAGTGAAAATTGTATACATTGGAAAAAAAAATGAATACAATGTATAATGAATACAAAGGCATTTAATTATCCGTTTTGTCTTTAACTTCAGTCAAATATTTTTACACTTTTACAATTTTAATATTATTATGTTTATTATGTATGTATGATTATAAGTAATTTTATTTATGAAAAAAGAGGGAAAATAATTGCTTTCATCGTTTACACTGTCGATATGATCTTATCATAAATCACGCAGATGATTTTGCCTTATAATATGTCATAATATATACATAATGATAGATAAATAGATAAACTGATGTGGATAAAAATATAGATATGGATACACATAATATTTTGCTAATCTCAGGACAGAATTGCAGCAGCATTTTCATAAATTAATAACTACCAATTTATTAAACTAAAAGTCCTCTAAATAAAATTATTCTGTATTTTTCAGCTTCTGGGTCTTTTCAGTTTAAAGGGTATTAATTTCCATTTAATTGTAAATTAAGCACTCTTACAACATAAGCATAGAATAAACTTTATGCCAATTTTAATAAAAAGCTAAAATCTCAAACAACGATTTTTACGCACAGATAACATACAGAACGATAAAAATACTCATACGATCGTTTCGGGATTTCCTCGATCCCCTTCCTCCGTGAAAAAAAAAGAAAAAAAGAATTAAAGTGGGTTTGAAGAACTCCTCCGCTATAGCCCCGAGAACTGGCTTATGGATCGATTGAAAAAGGTAGAAGCAAGAGTTTATATATCCCCCCAAAATGACGTAAATGAACAGAAACCAACTGAAAAAGAGTCACTGCGCAGGATCTGTCCACACTGGTGAAAGAAAGGGGGTGCTGGTCATACCTTTTACTAAGATGGAAGTATGTTTATGAATATAGTGAGCTTCGTAAAAGTCTAGATCAAAAATTGAGTTACATTTTTGATTAATTTTTGCCTCAGGATAATTGAACTTGTGGTTGGAATTCCAACAATGTTTCGCTATTGTAGATTTCTCAATTTCCTGCTTTCTAGCATAATTATGGTGTTCTTTCAGCCTAATTCTAAGTGCGTGTTTCGTCTGTCCAATGTAAAAGTGGTCGCACTCACAAAAAATTCTGTAAATGCCCCAAGTATTATGATCGTCAATATGATCTTTAAGATTGGAGAAAAAAATTTATTGGTTGGAGGGAAAACAATTTTAAAGTCCTGAAACGATCGTATGAGTATATTTATCGTTCGGTACGTTATTTGTGCGTAAAAATCGTTATTTGAGATTTTAGCTTTTTATTACTCTGATAACATATTTGCATACCTTACAACTTTTACGCTTTCCTAATACCTTTAACGTTTAATGGAACTTTTAGCCTTATTTGATGTATGATTTCGATTGTTAAATTAGTGGAAAGTTACTATTAATTTTCAGTAATATGAAAAAAATAGTTATAGTTGGCAGTTATGCTTGTGCAAGATATTCACAAAATCAAATTTTATAAAAAAATAACAGAAATTGCCAAAGGCGTCTAAAGGGGGGCATTCGTTGAATTGGGTGTCTTGTGATGTATGATCCTAAATATGTGATGTAACCTGGTAATAATATAAAGCAAATACTATATGCTAGTGTGAGATTTAAACATTGGTGAAATTACTACTTTTTTACGATTTTGAATATACATCATGTGAAACAGACTGTAGTAAGATAAGAAATGTTTGGAAATTTATCTAACACCGGAAAAAGTAAATGGATCAGTTAAACTAACTTTTAAAAATTTCACGGTTTGCATGTAGTTCTGCTGTGATTTCCAAAGTTCAAGAAACGCAGTCGGTGTTAAGGATGACTGCAGCAAAATTAAATTAGCCGAAGTTGTAGTACTTGTCTCAAATTCGTTACAAGTCGCTGCCTTGAAGATCATTTAATGCTACGCATATTAATAACTGAAATTCTTTTAGCTGCGTCGCAATAATACACTCTGTAAGGAACCCTTTGAAAGTAAAACCACTCCTATATAGAAATTTACCATCGAAAGGAATCGTTTTCATACCCACCACCTTTTTCTTTTTTCCCTACTACTTTTTTTCAACAAAAATATTGGCACTTATTTTTTTTAACTAAACTTTTGGAGATTACATAAGACAGAATTTTCTGTTTAAAAATAATGGAAGACACAAAAGAGTAAAAGTTGGTAGCTATGCATGTATTTTTTAGGTCTTTGGAAATAGGCACAGTGGGTAATGTCCTGTATAAGTTACACACACTTCTTAAAAATATCAAAGACTGATAGTACTTTCTTAAATTAGAAAATTTTTATTTAATATTAATATAGCAGATTTTGTAACCACCACGTTTAAATCTTTCGGGGGCGGTGGTATGTTTATGAAACCGGTTAATTTTAATTCCCAAATGCCACAGTACCAGAATTCTGGTTAATATTTTCCCGTTTATTTTGTATGAGAAAAACAGCTTTTTGTTATTTGGAAATAAATTTGCACATAAATTCCAGTGTCATTCATTCATTTCAATATTTTAGCAATGGAAGAGCTTTGCCCCGGAGAGGGTTAATTGCAGGAATTAAATTTTTTTTTCGAAGATGAAATAAGGAGAAACATTTTGTTGAAAAAATGGAGTGCACATTTATTCACCCTTCCTGTAACAAAAGTTTACTACTTAATATAAATTTCAATATTTGAGGTCTTACAAGTTGTTAAGACAGTAAAACTCGACAACTGAAAAATATCGTATAAAGCAACAGGACAGGACTTAGAATTTTAAAGATCATAGATATTATTACTAGTTGAACATTATGACAGAGAACTGTGACTCGTATGCCAGAGCCGAAATAAAATCCGGTAAAGGAAGACTTTATTCGAAAAAAGGCTGCTACAAATCGCTGTAATATGCAACGCAATTTTTTTTTTTAAGCGACAAACCAGATATATGATTTCAATGTAGCTATTAAATTTTAAAGAGCATCGGTACATTTGATTTTCCAAAAAAAAAATGATGGAAATATTAATATTCCATTTTTTTTGCTTGAAATAAATTTAACCATACGACATATTTTCCCACTAAGATCCGATATGCGATAAAAACTTTTTTTTTAATCGTTCAGAAGTTCACTCTTAAGCTGAATTCTTTTTTCACAGTTTCCATTTAGTCAATAAGTCGGTACTTCCCACCTGACTAAACGTCAGCAAATTTTATTCATTAAAATAAATAGTTTCGGAAAGTCATGTTCACACTGTGTAAAACAGAATTAAAAATGTTTATGTTGCAATACTCGATACATTAGGAATGAACAAAAGTTATTTTAAAGTCATTATTCACTCAGGCATATATTTTAAATTCTTTTCGTACCACATATTACTAGAAGCTTTAAGTAACATTTAGTTTTTACACTGTCAAGCAATAAATTCCATGGCAGCGCATCAAGAAAATGTAATTTTTTGGATTCATTGTAAAGAAACACAGGTATACGTGATTACCACACTATGTGAAGAAGCAAATAGTGTGGAAATCGCTTATAAATAATGTAGCTAGTAGATATTCTAGACATTGTAACTTCAATCTCTCTTGGGGAATAGTCGCTTTTGGAATAAGAGGGAGTAAAGTCTACCAGAATTGTTTAAAATATAACATATTTTTTATGTGGCACCGAAGAATGAGTTCGGGCTGCTCTAAAGTAATCTCAGCGTAAGTCCCAAATGCAATAAGAAAAGAATTCTGAAGGTTCCGTGCAACCAAGGTCCTACAAAAAGCTTATAAATCGAGAGGCGGCTGCGCAAACCATCACCTCATCAAGTTGACGGCTGAAATTTTAGAATTAGTTAAAACTCGATTACAATATTAAAATGCAACCGGTCTACTAGGTCATATCTTGGGGGAAAATACCTGCAAGCCCGATTTTATTGGTTGACTGGTAGGTTTACCATTATGTTTAAATACTTTTGGTTGCATGAAAACACAATGATAAACCAACTGAACAACCACTAAAATCGGGTCTTCCGCCAATATATTACCTGGTAGACCAGTTTCATTTTAAAATGCTAATCGAGCTTTAATCCCTTGAGGGGCAAGTAATTGTGTTTCTGTAATTTCGAATTCACACTGGAATCTGCAAAAAGATTCATTGTAAAAAAAGGAAAAGCAATTTTAAGACATTTTTCCATCAAAGTTAGAAAAGTTAAATTTAATAAAAATTTTCTGGTGCAAATCTTCATCAACCATAGTTGAGATAAAATACAAAGGTGAGATAAAATACATACCATCGCCCCTCAAAAGTTTAACAAATCCTGGAAATGCATCCGTCAACACGATGAGGGGATGGTAAGTGCACCCGCTTTGCGGTCAAGTGGATCAGATCCTGAAAGAGGTTCACGGAAGTAACAAGGAAACTGATGCTAGATCCGTGTGAGCACATTCTATTTTATCTACATTACTCCAATGATGGCTGGCAGTCAATACAGTCGGACCTCGATATCTTGAACCTCCTTATCTCGAAACCCTTGATATCTCGAAAAAAGAAATTTCCCCTGCATTTCCATCTAAATTCTTACGTTTTTTCCATAGTTATCTCGAAAAATATTGTCCAAAACCCTTGATATGTCGAAATATCTTCCACAGAAATTAGTTTAACTTTTTACTTTCGGCTGTTGTCAGCTGTAGAACTAGTTTGATCTGGATGCTGGTTTCACATTCTTTTATCTCTTTGTTGATACAAAGAACTTAACCCCTTAATTCTCGCTCCCGTCATATTCTCGGGCTGTGTCTTTTACTGAAATTGTTTGATTCCCACCAGTTTTATAAAATAGTGAAATTGGCTATATTTTAGTATCGTTTTTCCTGTCATTAAATAAGGTGAATATTTCTTTTTCATAAAAGTGGTGCCAATAAGCAATATGAATTTTCAACCGTAATTTAATTCGAGCGTTAAGGGGTTAAAGGGCAAGAATGGAAGGTTTTTGAAACCGATAAAAGGGACAACGTCGTTTTTTTTATACTTTGCAGCGAAAGTGCATCGAGTGATTCAGCTACCTGTAAAGAGTGGCTCTCAGAACTTCCTTCTCTTTTAAAAGACTATAAAGCAGATATGTGTTTAACGCAGATGAAAATGTATTATTGTACCATAGTTTTCCCAATAAAACGTCTGCATTTAAAGGTGAAGAAATCCGACGTGGCAAACCAAGTAAACTTTGTGTAATTGTGCTTTTGGCAGCAAATCAAGGTGGTATAGAAAAGCTTCTTCCTCTTATGATAGAGCTATCAATCCCAGGTGCTTTGCTAAAATTAAGTCATTTTTAATGCTGGACAGGTGAAATATAAAGGCTCTAATGGCAAACGCAATTTTTGCTTATTGGCTGATAGGAATCGGTAAAACAATGGCTAAAAGTGAAATCCAATTTTCCTCTTCATAGACAATTGAAAAGCCCATTCTAATCTTCCAGAGCTAAAAAATATCGCTGTTAAATTTTAAAAACACGACTATAACAACGACTATAACTTAAAAACACGATTTATAAAACACGACTTCGAAGTTTCGACCAGGATAACCATCGACAACCATTCAACTAGGAAATAATCCGTAACTTCAAAGTTGATGATTGTGTCCAAATTGTGAAAAACTTCTTAAAAATATCCAATTCGTCATTTCTTAATGACAAATTGGATATTATTTAATCAAAACAAGTGAGAAGTGTAATTTGTTAATTATTAGTAGATTATGTGTCGTTTTTGACGAATCTTATTTTTTACAGCAAAAAGCAGTTTGTGAGATTAAATTTTTAAATTTTGTCAAAACCTTGATAACTCGAAACCTCTATACCTCGAATTTTTTTCTCTTCTTCACAGATTCGAGATATCGAGGTTGTACTGTATATATATACTAGGGGGTTCAGCCCCTGCTCGCTAACACCCGTGAATTGCTACGCGCTTCACATTGGGATCGCTACGCGAACCCAGCTCGCTTTGCTCGCTCGCCACTATTTATGTCAACTCTAGCCAGAATGAGTAATATCATAAATCATTATAAGGTATTAAATTTACAAATATTTTTAATGTATAAAAAAGAAACGGAAAACATTGTTGAAAATGTAAATAAAAATGTATTAAAAAACCTTGGAAACAGAATTAATTTAAAACCTTCGAGAAAGCACAATAAAAAATAGTTTTATTTGGGCCGCTACGCGTTCGAGCAAGCAACATATGAAATTTACAAATATTTTTAATTTATAAAAAGTCATGCAAAACTTTGTCGAAAATGTAAATAAAAATGCATTTAGGTGGTGTTGCCAGTGGGTATAAAACATTTTAACATTATGAAATTTACAAATTTTTGAAATGAAAAATAATTCATAAAAAAGTAATTGAAAATTTTGTTGAAAATGTAAATAAAAATGCTTGTATGAAAAGTTTGGCCCTGTGACTTGTTGATCATCATTGAGAAAGCTAAGCGAACTGGAAATTGATGCCGTTTAAATTTAAATGGCATGTTAGTGTCAGATGCGGTCCATCTCTTTTTCTTTTGCCTATAGTATTGAAAATCCCTGCTTAAATTCATTAAAAACTATAATAAGAAGCCATAAAAGAGGCTGCGTATCACGCTAACAAACTGTAAACAAAGCATTTTTGCCTCTGTCTAAACACAATCTTGGGTCAAAAAGCTGATTCGCTGAATTCCTCACGTTACCGTAAAACCGTAAAACGGACCAATAGTAATTGTCCTTCATGCATCGCTGAAACCGTTTTTGTTAAAAGAGAGATCCTATCTGGATTTTGATTTGCTGAGTTGGTTGAGACATGTGTCCGTAACTTAACCACTGAGAAACGTTGCTGTGGCTGTTGCCAAATAGCAAGCTACAAACACAGCCTTTTTTTCGCGCTATGTAAGATAAATATATATATAGATTTTGTTTTGTTTTTTTTTGTTTATTTATTTATTTATTTTTTTAATTTTTTTTTTTTTGGGGGGGGGGGGTAATTTTTATTGCAATAAAATATGGAATTTTATTTACAAATGATATTTATGTCCGCAATTTTTAATATGTTAATTATAGAAATGTTCAGTAGATCTTACTTGGAAATAAATGATTTTTAAATTATATTTTGGGTATTATTTTTATTACGGGGGATATTTATTTAAAATTTTTTATGTATAGTTTTACTTCATGTCTTTAGCTTTTTAGCATACTTTTTTCAGCTTGAATTTATAGCACATACTTATGGCTACGTCGTGGACAATTTACCTTTAAAGTTGTGATTGATTTATTTCTATCTGGGGCAGGGGATCGGCAACATTCTTTGGCTGCGGGTCACAATCAACCATAATTTTCTGTCGATGTTTCGGGGTCAATGGTATTAGCTTTTTTGTGAAAAATAAGATAGATTTTATTGAGAAAATTATGCGCTGTTTTTTTATACTTTAAAAAATAATAAAAATTTTAAATATAATTTTTATAAAAAGTAACGTAACTCAATGCACTTTAATTTTTTTCGATATCAATGTCTTCCCTGATGCTAAACTTGTGACGTTAATTGGGCCAAGTCTGGTTTGTAGTTTGTCGCCTTAAGATGAATAATAGCCTTTGAATTTTCGATAGTTAACTCTTGTTATTACTTAAAATATATTTCATAAGTGACTATTGTTGCGCTACTCGACATGTGCTAAAACTGAGAATGAACAGAGAGAACTATTACCCCTAAACGCCAAAGGGAAAACTAAACGCCTAATTGCAGTAGCTCAAGGCACGTTTTGATTGGACAAAAGGTGAAATAACCAAGAATGTATCGAAGGACGCGATTACACACTACCTTGTTCCGCGTTGTTTTTGTCCAATCTATGCATTCGTTGTGCATGTACGTTACTGCTATGTAATAGGCGGAGATTGTTGAGCTATAGCCATCTCATAAGCCTCCCCGTCTATTTGGACCTGCAACTTTGTAATCAAACAAAAATATTACTGTTATTATTTTTTTCAGTTTATATTTTTATGTAATCTTCACGTGTTCGTTTCATATTTATGTTTTACAATTTATTTTTATATATTATACTTTTTTTAGGAACTCGTGTGGGTCACTTGAAATTATGTAATGGGTCACTCTATGACCATCGGATCATAGCTTACCAAATACTGATCTGGGGGTTTGCCATATTATACACGTTCACAGCGCCGAATTTGACTATCTTAACCCTGTCGAGGGCGGTGTTCTTAAAAAAGGACACCTAATTTTAATTCGAAAACTGACTAACGGCACCAAGAATACTTAATTAAAATTTTCCTTTTATAATGTACGTGAAAATAAGCAAGTTTGTATTTTCTAATAACATCGTTTATAAGTTCTTGTGTCAGCCCATTATTTCATCAGTTTATAAACAGAATTACTCCACGCAAGAAAGGGTTAAATAACTGTTCTGCCACTGTGAACATCTTATTCTTTTTTTAGATCGCGAGTCATGCCATAAAACTTCGTAATGTTTTGTGAAGCAAGTAATTGCGGTTTTCTTCTCAACATGCATCCACAAATTTTCTTTAATAAATTAATGAAACGCCTTTATCTTAAACCACTAGGACACTTTCCCTCTCTTAGACAAGTACTTCAATCTATAAAATCTGTACAAATATAATCGTCTGCTGCTACTGACAGACATAACTTACCACGTGAGCTCTGACACAAAAAAAAGGTGGCTGCCGAAGGCATATTTTTTTTCTTTTACTTTTTAACGTAGGGACGGTCCCTTAAACTTCGACATCAATATTTTATAAACTATCTCTTCGACCGTGTCTAATTTTAGAAAAATATAGCGGAGAAAACTTAAAAAAATTACTGGTGCGAAAATTCAAGGGACCGTACACACGGTGAAAAAAATCCCCCCTTCGGCCGCAGCCATTTTTGTGTTAGCGCTCAGGCGTAGAATTCAGGGGGTGAAGGTCAATTACCTCGAAATTACAATTTGAAAGGAAATTTCGAAATTTATGAACTTCTATCGTTCACGCGCAAATCAAAGCTTTAGCATTATCTGTATTTCTTTTTTCAACTGCATAACTAAATGGAAAAATGTTCTTCCAGTGATTCTTCTTTTTTATTTCTTATTTTAATGTGAAGAATAGCGAAGATACAATCATCGATTAATGTGTGCTATACGCCATCCAGTTGATACCATTATAATAATAAATGATTGTGCTTTGAAAGGAAAATTTCCTGATTTATATTTCATTTAAAACAAATGCAGTTCCAGCGTATATAGCGATGCCACTGATAATACAAATAATAATAATAAAATGGCATAATTTAGAAGTAATATTTCTTAAAAAATAGAATCACACATATTACAGAAAAATAATTTCAGTCTTATTTATGAAAAAAATGCATTTAAAACGGTGTCAACTGCGTATCGAGTATCACTGCTATAGACGTCTGTGTCCATGCAATAAATCCCTCAAGCACTTCATATAAGGGATATTTAGATGGCTCGCAACTAAGAATGGACAAAAGCTTTCTCTGTTGTTTACAAACTCTGTTGTTTTTAGCTATTCTAATCACATGAAAGTTTGACAATTAGGGGAAAACAGCCTGTATTAATCACGTGATGATAAGGGGCGTGGTAGCAAGGTTTTAAATATACCTTTTTTAAAAGAAATGGTACCACAATATATGCATGGTAATTTTTCTTTTATTTAGTCAGAGACATTCCGTTCTTAACCTCTTGAAGGGCGGTGGGATAAAGTATATCCCACTTAATTTAAACAAGATTCTCACCTGAAAATTCTAACTAAATTTTATTTTTTATAATTTGTTGGAACCACATGAACTTGGTTATTTAAAAATAAAAGTTTTCATTATTCCGGTCAGAATTCAATATTCAGAGACATTTTTGCTTGCTCCTCAAGGGGTTAAGGTGTAATTTTTCCATTAATAAAAAAAATTCTTATTCTCCAGGACTTAAATGTGAAAGAGTATTATTTTTGTATATTTAAACAAAACTTACTTTGAAATTCTTAAAATTTTGTAAACGAAAATTATATATAGTTTTCTAACATGTTCTAAAAGGGCTCACAGAACGGAAAGACACAAATGAGTTTTGCTCGTGGTCTCATTGTGAACTCAGTGGTTACATTTGAATATCGAATAGAGACGTTGTTTTCTGGGACAGCATTTCTGTACCATTTTTTGTACAATCACCACAAACAAACGTGTTTGTGAATCAATATCTTTACGCACAAAAATTCTCTCTAAAATGTTTCTGTATTTTTCTCGCATGTGACGTATCTGTAAAATTTCATTTTATTTCATAACTAATTTTGTTTATAGATTATACATTTTTTATCAACTCAAATTACTTTTACGAACATAAATTATGTTCCTATATTAAGGCAAAATCTAGACGATTCATATAAATCACCTACAAAAGAAAAAAAATGCACACATAAGTTCCCAAACAACAATACACAGAGCTGCCACAAGCGATTATTTTTATAATCTGTTCGCAACAGTATTTTTAAGATGTACATTTCGAAGTATATTTCTCTTGCAAATGTTGTCAAAACATATGTAAAATAATTTTGTTGTGTTAAGTGGTGTGAACTAAAATTAAAAAAAATAGTCGGCCGTGGCAGCCCTGAATATAGAATACTTTCAATACTATTTTAACCCTTAAATGCGCTATTTTTTATTTTATTTCGAAAATAATTATATGATTCTCTGAAAGGAAAAGGAACTGGGAAAGGAACATTTAACACAAGGAATAAAGGAACACAAAGGAAAGGAACATTTACACAGGAAAAATAATGAAAAAAATCAGAGATATATTTTTTATATAATATGTCAGCCTTTTTTTCTGTTGCACATCTGCAATACAAGTAAAAACTACTGTCGTCAGGCTGTTTTGCGATAAAATATTGCAAATTAGTAAATATTTTAAGAAATATGTCTCCAAATACCTTATTTTATATAATTATTTATTTTATAAAACTTATTTTTTAAGCCTTTAATTCCCATGATTGAATGCATTCTAGAAATTACGTAGTTCATAGAATCTGACTTTACACCAGGAACTTTCAATGGTTGAATTAGCTTTATTTAAATACGGAATGTCTGTTAGTAATTAAACCAGATAATGCTATTTTAATTTTCTGGTGTGAATTAGGTATATACGAATAAAAAAAAATCTATTAAATTCAAAACACTGTTGTTTGCATATATGCAAATCTGCGCACTAAAGGGTTAAATATATCAATTTTGCAAAAATATACGTCTTTAGATATAGACACAATCTATAAATCTGTGAAGTTTGCATGCAAAAAATCTTAAATTTCTCAAGAGAAACCTTGTATGGAATAATTTAAAAGCACATTTTCAACATTTTAAAAGAGACGACGTTAAAGTATTATTTTAAGTATTGCTTACTTAGTTATCAGCTAATATTTCTCTGGCAATAATCTAGCGTAACTAGAAAATATTATGCAATTTATTTTAAAAGGAGAAGGAAACGCGTCTCTTCCTATGCATGACAGGCTCCTCGAAAATTCCATTTTTTAAATATTTAACCCCTTTAGGGGCAAGCAATTGTGTTTGTGTAATGTTGAATTCACACCGGAAATTTCGAAAAATTATGTTTCTAAATAAGGAAAGCAATTTTACGACCTTTTTCCCACCAAAGTTAGAAAAGTAAAATTCTGTGAAATTTTTCTGGTGCAAATATTCATTCATAGTAGATGGGATAAAATATATCCCATCGCCCTCAAGGGGTTAAAAGTAGTATGCATCCATTAAATATAATAAAATTTGCTGTACAGTTCTGTTTGGTTAGAAAATAAGTTAACTTGAGAAATCTCGGTGGATGTATCGGAACCTATCTGTTTCATTTGAGTGCAGTATGCTGCTTTTCGTGCGATGGATGAGATGTCAAATTATTTAGACACTTAATAATATTCTGAGCTTTAGCCACTCAATCTTTGTAATCCTGGATACATTGGATAATATTGCTTTCAAAGCGTTATATATTCTGCGTTGCATTCGTAACACAAAACTGTCAGCTGTAACGCCCAATATTTTCCTAATAAATATCTTCACCAAATATAAACGAAGACTTCTGCTAAGAAGATAAAGCGAATGTTTTTATACTGAAAATATGCTACCATAAATCATAGAAGTTCGCAGTTGTGGGATCAGCGATAAAGTTTCGAATGATTTTCCGCATCTTTCAACTGCTATTCGGAAAACTTTGCAGAAAAAAGTATGTATGACAGAAATTAAAATACAACAAAATTAACTTGAAAGCTTTTTATTGTAAATTGTTTTTATTTGTTTTTATATTAGAAGCAAATGTTTACCATTCTAACAGACAGTACTAAACGCTCTCAGAAGCCAACCGCTGCGTGAGGGTGCTGCTATTTTCAACATTACAAAATGTTTTCCATTCATCTGACAAGGTTTAATATAATGACTTTTAATGTAGTATAGAGACCGGTGAATGGTCATAAACGTATCGAGAAACAGTGCTGTTTACAATAGCAGTTGTACCCATTAAAAAGTTATAAATCTCAATTTACCAACTATATCACTGACGATCAGTATGCATATATATTTAAGTAGCACAAATTTCACTGAGCATATTTTGAAAAGCCAATAATGAAAATTATTTATTTAATATTTTACACCAGTAATTATTAAAAAAACATTTATATTTTATATTTGATTTTCAAAGTTACGCATTTTCGTATATTAGATGTATCATTAAACGCATCGAAACACCACTGCTTGAAATAGCAGTTGCGATAAATAGAATGATAGACGAAAATATCCAATTAAAAAAAAAAATGTGTATTGTATTAACCCCTTGGGGACGAGCGACAAGTATACGTGCCGGAAATAGGCCTAAGGATTCTCGTTTATCCTCACCAGTAAAATTTTACTGTAAAATTTGCCTTATTTAATCCGAGCATTTTCCCGATTTGAATAGGCACAAACTTCTGTTTTTTAAAACCGGTAGCAAAGTAATAAACATTTCGTAAAAGGCTCCCGTCCCGAAGGGGTTAAATCATTGTGTTTCAAATTCAGATATACTTACCTAACATAGATTTCATAAATCAGACTCAACTGATTATGTAAGACTTTAAAAAAATTACTTTAAACCTGAAAACTAAAAAAGAAACTGTTATGTGATAACATCTTTTCCAACTAAAATTAATTTAAAAATTCAATAAACATTTTTATTTTAAAATTTTAAATTCTCCCTTTAAATATTCATTAATTTTCGTTTTCAGTTAATTTTTACTTAAAAATAATTTTAATTTATTCGCCATAAAAGATCGTTAAAAATTATCAATAATAAAATAACAAATCTTAATTTTAATACTTTCTCCCGAAATAGAATATTTTCATAATACTTTTCACATATAATATTCAAATTTATCACATAACGATCTTTCATTCAAACGATTATTACGATGTGTGGCATCGATTTAAATAGGCCAATGGGAGCATTTGCTGCCCTTTTTGAGTACGGCGTAGTAGAAAGTTTGGCGTGGGTGGCTCTCTTCCTGCCTGGATACTAACGCGGGCGTACGTGCTTGGCGATAGCGCCTATTTCTTTTAGGCATATCGGCGTTGGACTAAACGGGTCCTTCGCTTGATATTGCCATTATTAATATCTCATTTTAAAATAATCTTAAAATGATAACTTTCTTCAAAGTAAAAATTTTAAAGGCGTTAGATGGATTCCTTTCATAACATCGTTATATAGCCCTTTGCTGTCACCGACGCTGCAACATGGTATCGCTAAAGTGAAGTGACGCAGAAGAAAAACATCGAGATGGGATTCAACGGTTTTACAAAAAATTCAAATATGTGCTGTTCTACAAAATCCATTGTGGTTATATGAATATGTCATTACGAATAAATATTAGGATTTACCAGAATGAGACCATTTGAAAGATACTATGAACAGGTATGAATTTCATACTTTATCTGAGCTTGGTCCAGCAAGATTTCCGAGATGATTTTTCTTTTTGGATGCTTAGATCTTGCATTAGTTTTACTGTGTATTTCGACATAGAATGTAGGATTTATTGTTTCTATGAACTAGAAATTGAACTATGTGGTGGAACTCTTACACAGTAATTTATTAATTTGACAATTTTTCATTAATAGATCGCAACGAATGACGATGTTAGAAATGTTCGTATCTATGAATCTTTAACGTCTTAAAAAATAGATTCTTTGTACATTTTATATTATGCAGAGTAAACATTTAAATACATTCAAATATAATAGTGATATATATTGATATTATAATTGTAAAGACAGATGCATCATGTTTTCTGCCACCCCCCCCCCCCATTTTAATCCAAATAATATTTAAATAAAGGATTTTGCTTATATAAGTATATTTGTGTATTTTCGTGTGTTTGATTTACGTGTCTTATAATCTTATCATAATGTGCCGAATCAATTTATTGCAATAAAATTTAGAGAATAATTTATTATAAATTATTAAAAATTAAAATTTAGTAACTGGCACAATGTTTAATATTTTGATATGAGATATAGACAAGATCTAGGTATGATGTATTACAATTTTTGTTGTTCCAGTAAAGGTCTGGTTCAGGTGAGTTAATATTTTTTTATTGTTCATTTTTACTGTGAAGATATCAGTTATGTTTATTTACTTTTCTTTATTCGTATAGTACTAGTTAACCACTAACGATCTTTTGGCCAAATTTAATAATAAACTTTCTCTCTTTTATTCATGTTAAAATTACATGTTATAATTATAAACTTCAAATTTTAATAAACTTAAATTTCAAATTACTCTTTTCCTCTTATTTTAATTATTCCTTTTTTCTGCCTAACAGAAACCTTCATACTTTTACAATATTTATGTCCAATTTGGTTTTGCTGTAATCAAAGAATAAATTAGAACAACCAGAAATTTTACTTTCAGAAACTTCAATCAATTCTCCTTCAATATGGGGACAGTATTTGCACAGTCTTTATTATGTGTATTCCACACACACAGAGAATAGCACTTTTGCTACAGTTAGAACATTATTCAGAAAATTCTATATTATCATATTTTGGAAAACCATCTTTTTTTGACAATTAAATAAAGAAAACACATAACTTTATTTAGTAGTGAAGTTAATTCCTTTCTGTAGTTAAATCGATTTGCACCAAAATATTTAAAATAAAGTACTTTTAAGTCTTATAATTTAATGAATTTGACTAAGAATATTATTTATGCATAGTTGATAACTACAGTTATTAAATAAAGTGAGTATTTCTCGTTGAAAATAATGGTACTGAAAAAAACTGTATGGCTAACGGTAAACAGCATATATCTATTTTAATTACATATAAATGAAAGCATTTCATTTAAGGGAAGACTAGACTGGGTGTAATCCTTTGGAAAATATGCCAGCTTTTAGATCCGTTTACTCGGAAACTACCTGAGAAGGTTTTGCGGAAATTTGAAATCCGTATTCACTAGATTAACCCCTTCGGGACGAGATTCTTTTACATAATTTTTAATCTATTATCACCGGTTTTTCATAATAGAATTTTTTGCCTAATTGTACCGGGAAAATGCTCGGATTAAATAAGGCTAAATGTACAATAAAAATTTACTGGTGAGAATAATCAAGGATTCTGAGCACCTTACGAGGCACGTATACCGGTCGCTCGTCCCCAAGGGGTTAAGCACAAGATTTATGGCAGACAGTTTTTTTTCTGCATCTAAAACTTTTTATTATAGAGTAATGTCATTTTTTCAGAATTTTTTTCTTCTGAAATTAAATAATCTTTTTTAAATTGTCTATCATATATGATTTTATATTTAAGCTCTACCACCAGTAAAAATGCATCAAAATCGTTACAGTATTTTATGAGTTAATGGGATTTTCTCCTGAAAAGTATGATTTTACAGGAGGGACATAAAACTTTTCTACCTTGCGTGAAGTTCTTGCACAATTTTATCAAACACATGAATTAAAGTATATATAAATACTTGGATAACATTTAGTTTCATATAATAAAAGGAGTAATATTTTAACCCTTTTCGGTTCTGTGTCAATTCCCACGTGACTTGCGGACCAGCATCTCTTACACGAATTTTATTCGGTTAACACCACCTTTTTTTTAAGAAAGACTTTTACTTGTAGAAAAGTCTGAATGTTGTTCGAGGAGCCTGGGACCTATTCCCCACATGTCCGACTAAAATAGTCCGGAAGCACTTAATTAGAATTCGATCCGTTGCAGTAATGGGAAGAAAAACTTAAAAATAAAGGGGGGGGGAGGCAAACAAAAAAGAATTATTGAGCTCATGTTGTAAAAATTAAAATAAAAATATTTAAAAATAAGTTGCTAAAATTTAATTATAAGAATTATTTACGATACTGGGAAAAAAACCGTTGCCTAGCAACACCAACCACAGAAGCTTACCCGGCTGCACGCAATAATACAGCCTTTAAAAAGACTCTTTGCAACACCATAACCATTGTTCGTACGTCCCTTTGAATTTGCAGACGAGAAAATTTTTCGGCACCAGTATTATCTTATAGAAAATCTTTTCTTAAAAGAACGCAAAATTTTGCGCGTTCAAACGAGATTCCTTTTTCTATAAAAATATACTGGTAGTTTTCCTGGAGAAATAACGGTAACAGCACGAACCATGATAACAGGTCTCCAACGGTAGAAGGTAGAATATTTCAGCGCTGGTGAAAAATTAAAAATAAATTATAATCTTTAGCCTACAGGGAAGAAGTCTCAGCGACACATGCTCTATAATCTTCAGTCATGTGACTTGACAAATGGTACAGCTTCGCGTCATTACCAGTTCTGGCGCAGAGACTAACGCACACGTCGACAACAGGAGGATAAATGAGGGTTGCTGGCTGATTTTACCGTTCTTATATATATACTCTGTGGTTACAATGGGCGGAGCTAAGGCTCGGGTTACTAGTATGACTCATGGTATCCTGAAAACAGTCTCAAGAGCTCGCAGAAGAAAAATAGCATTAGATGGATAAAATAAATACAAAATACATAGCATATCCTGAAAGCAGTCTCAAGAGCTCGCAGAAGAAAAATAGCATTAGATGGATAAAATAAATACAAAATACATAGGATATTTAAGTTAAATTAAAAAATATATACAAAGCGTTTAAGATCATATCAATATTACGTCTTTTTCTATCAACCCTAGATCTACCGGGAATTTTATTCAAGTTTTAATAAAACGTTCTACACCAGAATTTTTAATTAAAACTATTTAACTTATTTATTTACCTTATTTTTGTCTGGTTTATATACTTCGTTTATTTTAAAGAAATTTCTGGTTTGAATGAATATTTTGTATGTACCTGTCGGGTCCAATGGACCCGTCTGGTAGACGGAGGGTTAAGAATGTCAAAAATATCGTACGCTGGATTTGTGTTTAAAACATAGTTTTCAGAATTTTCTAAAGAGAGGTGACTCTAAATTCATGGTACAAACTTTAAGGGTTGGTACAGGACACTGTAACGATCATTTATAGTACCGGAATGTATGGGTACAAGTAGCGCGTTGAGGCACAAACACCATGGGACCAATTTGGCTTTTTTTTAATTTAAAAATTTCTCATTCACACCAGAAAATTCCTATAATATTCTTTTCTTTATTTAACACAGACATTTTATCACCAACTAATGATTACATAAAGAAAAAAATTCTTTGAAAATTTCCGGTACGAAATTTATCCCACTCTATGGAGCTGTATGTGAGCTGTATACGCTTTAAAGGAAAAATCGGAGGAAAACAAGGTAAGAAAAAGTCGTCCATCACAGTTAACACAACGCGATCAGTGATTTATAATTAGAAAAATCCATGTTTTAGTGCTGTAAAAGTTGTTATAAGATTTAATGAAACATTTTCTACCTCGATTTCACCTGAAACTATTCGACGAGTGCTGATATCAGCTGGATTAAATGGGCGTTCTGCACGTAGAATTTTTTTTTAGTGCATAAAAGAGAAAGCTTAGGCTTTTCTTCGCGAAATCAATGATAAAAAATTCTGAATCGTATTGGAATGGTGTCTTATTTGCAGATGGAAGTGAATTTAATTTTCGCGTTTTCGAAAGCATTTTTGGTTCCGATGGGCATATAATTGTGCAGAGAAGGAAAAATGAAGAACCTATTTCCAAGAACTTATTTGGAAGAGTTAAGCATGGCAGTGAAGGTGTCCTTGTGTGTGGGTGCATGGCAGCATCAGGACTAAGTAATTTGGTATTTATTGGTGGCATAATGAATCATGCCCCTTTATTTAACTCCTTAAATGTTTCGTTTTTTTTAGCACCATAAATTAAATATTGGGGCGTAGCACCATATTTTCCGTACTAAAATATTTGCCTTACACAATCGAACGAATAACAAAGAAAAATTAAATGTTACAAATTAGGGATATCAAAAACATTTTAGTAACGAAGCAGGCAAAGTCATCTTGCCCGAACTGGGTTCGGGCAAAACAGTAAAGTGGTTAAGTATTTTAAAATACAATTTAAAGTTATCAGCCCAAAATATGGATTTTGGAAACGACTTCGTTATGTTTTTTTATTCAAGATAACGATCCTAAGCACACTGCTCTCAACGCTCACCTCTGATGTCTCTATAATTGTCCACAAGTTAAAAAAAACACCACCTCAAGCGCCGTATTTAAACTTATTAGAACATACAGTCGAACCTCGTTAATACGCGAATCAAGGGACCGATCGAAATTCGCGTATTAAACGGGTTTGTGTATTAACCGAGGTACGCGAATTTTCGTCCAGTGGTCCATCTAATAACAGCCTATACGGATAAAATACATCATTATGACAGTTTTTATGGTTCTTAAGCCATAAAATTACGTTTTCCTTTGCTGCTATCATTCATTGTTTATCAAGCAGGAAAGTTCGAAAGATGTATACATGGAAACGACTGGTCAAACCATCATCTCATCGATTTCATGGCTGAAATTTTAGGATTAGCTAAAACTCGATAAGCATATAAAAAAGCAACTAGTCTCCCGATTTGCCCCACCCATCTTAGTGGAAACTACATGAAGACCTGATTTTAGGAGTTTACTGGTAAGTTTACCTGTTTTCCTGCACCCAAAGGCATGAAAACATAGAAGATTGGGATTTGGAGCAGAAAAACACGCAATGGTAAACCTACCAGTTAACCCCTAATACATCGTCTGTATAAGTTTCCAACAAGATATGACTTAGCAGACCAATTGCTTTTTAATATGCGAATCGAGTTTTAACTAATCCTAAAATTTCAGCCGTGAATGCGATGATGTCACGGTTCGTGCAATCGACGCCCTATCTATAGGAAATTAAAATAAGTAAATAAAAATCTTTTAAAATTTTATTAAAGTTATATTTATTATGTACGACACATAAAATTGAACAAGGCGATACCAAAACTTTTTGGCAATCAAGTTGACTAAGACACGTGTCAGCAAAATTTAAATCCTTGTTAGCTTTACAAAACAAATAGAGAACAGTGGATACTAATAAAAAGTCAATATAAAAATTGAAATTATAAAATTTAATAAATTCAATAATGATATAAAAATGCTTTTTGGCAAAGTAGCTATCAATTTTGGTCAGTTTGACATACATCCGCACCATCAACATGAGGTTTTAGCCCTATTCAGATTATGGTAAACCTCGCTACTCGAGGGCCCTTCGTCCAGTAACGATGCATGCGGCCTGAGAAAATTGAACTCGGTTACATCGGCGATGATGTCATCCAGAGCTCAGAGATGACTAGATCTTTTTAGATATTTGTATCTAAATCATAAAAATCTTCCTCCATAATTTCTTGTGTGCTTAGCCAGTCTTCTTCAATATTAGAGTGCGAGGTCGCTCTGTATCAATGATGTCCTCTGCTAATTCCAAAACCTACTTTGCGAAAACAATTTGCAATCGACGGTGGTGTAACACTCATCCACGCTGCGGTAATCATGTGTATAGCGTGGAGGACTATAATAAGACGACACTCGTAGCAAGAAGGGTTGCTACCGTGTTCCATTTGGTGAAGGTATCGTTGTACTATGCCAGTCTTGTAAGTTAACCTTACGTTGTTAATGATTTCTTTATCCATCGACTGAGAGACACTGGTCGAATTTGGAAATGAAAATTAAGGTTGAATTTTTTTGAGGCCTTTGTTATCTTTCGGATGTGCAAGGCAGTTGTCCACAAGCAGTAATACTTGGCGCAAATCTTTTCCCATCCGCTGGTCAAAGTTGTGAACCCATGTAGAAAAAAAAGCCACGGGTCATCCACGCTCAGCGCTGACTGTAGTACAAGCAAGGGAGATTTTTAAAATATTGCGGGTTGCATAATTTCCCTGTGACCAGTAGCTGCAACTTGTTTGATCCGCCAGAGTTGGCACCGAGCAGAAAAGTAAGATAGCCTTTGCTTAATTTATCCCCTTGACATGTTTCTCCTTTCCTAAATATTGTTTTGATGTATGTCACTTTGTAAATTGTTTGTCTAAATTTGCCCACGTTGTAAATATTACAGCTTGAGTATTTTTTTACAAGCAGCGGAAGCGCATTTGTTTTCCAACAATTGACGTCTTCAATGTCGAAGGTTTTTAATTCACCGCACACTTGCTTCAATTTTATTCTATAACGAGATTTTAATCGAGACCTAACTCTTTCTGGTCAAGAGGGGGGGGCAGCATTTTTGCTTATTTACTGTGCGGTCATTATCAATAAAATTTTCTCTTCTGTCTGCCTGGACCATACAAAGTAACCGGCGCCAGAAAGGAATTCTCCTTTAGCTGGGTGAGGTTGCAATTGATATTTTTAGTAAAGCCATACTCGGTTCTTTAGAAGTGTATTTTTGAGATCGTGGTAATATTGGGGTGTTTTCAACAGAAGATTAATAAAACATAACACAACTAATCATTTCATAATGCTAACTCTGAAACACCGCGCATTCCTGAGCTTTCGCAATCATGCTGCCTTAGCACGTGATAAAAATAAGCTTAAAGCAAAGGTGGGGGGGGGGGAGCATGGCATGTCATTAACCGAAGAGCACAGATTTGGACAAAAAAAAAGCATTCTCAGTTTAAAGAATTGTCTGTCCTACGTAAATCTTGAGTCATTATTCCCTGTAATACCTCCCATGTTTCGAATCAAACTGCATTCGCGTATTAAACATAGGATTTTTTCTCACGGGACTGATAAAACTTCGCGTCTTAAACGGGTTCGCGTATTAAACGTTCGCGTATTAAGTGGGGTTTTTTATATGAAAAAGATAAGCGTTTCTCAAGGGACCGAAGGAAATTCGCTTATTAAGCGGTTTCGCGTATTAAGCAGGGCGCGTATTAACGGGGTTCGACTGTATTTGAAGAGAAATAGAAGATGAAGTACGAAGACACGACGTCAAATTGAAAAGCTAACTAAAAACAGTAATGATCGATGAATGGATAAACATTGATGTAGAAATTACAAAAAGATTACTGAAATCTATTCACAGACGTTTAAAAACTGTTGTGGCGGTGGAAGTGTAAAGGATATCCTATCCTTGGTGGTGTAAAGGAGATCCTAAGTACTAATTCAATGAAATGTTACAATATTTACTAATGTGTAACGATTTTAAGTGTACGAAGACTTTTGTGAGGTAACTTTTTGGTCTTTTGTTTATTATTGATTTCTTAAAAATAACGTTTAACTATGTTTTTAGAATATTTTACGTAGTTTTGTTAAGAATAAGTTATAGATCTTATTAATAACTACCAATTCTGAAATATTAATTTTAATTAATGGATAGAGCACTATTTTATTGAAATTCCTAAGTGAACGAACACTGTTTCGAGCCACTATATATATCGTTACAACATCGTACTTTAACTTCAACCTAAATTAATAATGAAGTTTACAGATACTAATATTTGTTCAGGCAATTAAACTATAAAACATAAATTGTAGGATAAAATTTCAAAGAATAAATATTTCAGGTACTTACATAAAAATAGGTAGAGATTATTGGATATTGCGCTCGTGATATTTCCAAAACTAAGTAATGTAGAAACGTAAAATTGTGAATCATAATGTATCTTATATATCGTTATGTATAATATACATTATGATTCACAATTTTAAGTTTCAATGTTACATATTTTTGAAAATATCATGCGCGCAACATCAAATCCAAAACTAAGTAATATAGAAACTTAAAATTGTGAATCATAATGTATCTTATATATCTTTAAATATAAGATACATTATAATTCACAATTTTAAGTTTCTATATTACTTAGTTTTAGAAATATCATGCACGCACGGCAAAAATATCTTATTTGAGTAAAATGGATTTAAAGCAGTGTTGTAGTCGTAAAAAAGCAGAGGGTATACGGTATAGGCAGAGGGTATACGCTGACGTCATGAACATTCATAACTAGGGTATGCGCTAATGCTTTATTTGAGAAACAGACGGTATACGGAGCTTCTTGAAAAAATCCAGAAGGTACACGGCATATACCCCCGTATACCCTCCACTACATCACTGCTTTAAAGTAAAATTTACCTTAATTTGGATGGGTATCGCTCCACATATTTTATCATAAAACCGTCATCATAATCGTGTATCGTCATAAGTTTTTTTTAATTCTGTAACATGTTATTCTTTCATAATAGACAAAAGAAATTGACATTTTCAAATGTTTTAGTACGATCTCCCCCCTTAAGTGAATGTTAATTCTAATCATTTGCTAAATCATCTGAAAACTTGCGTACTTTAACACTTTTATGCCGATATCTTGTAAACCTGGAGGCAAGCCTCGGAAATGGAGTTATGAATAATGAGAAGTATAATGTAGTGTATAATATAGTGAATGAATAATGTAGTGTATTGTCTACCAATTGCGAATGAAGTAAATGAGGAGATTGTGACAATATGGCTGCCGTTTGTTTTACGCCGGGTTGACCGTTTCTTATTATCGCCGGCTCAAACTTCTACCAGTAAATTTTAATAGAAAAATTAGTCCTAGTTAAGAGCCTTATTGATGGAAAATTCCTCTCGCAGATATGGTAAAAATTTCAATTTTTTTTTTTTTAACTTGTGGTAATTTGCAAAGGTATTATAAAGTTTTTCGCTGACACTGACAGGGGATGGTCTAGATTATTGCAACAATGTGGAGGAACCTCTGGCTCTGGCTATCACCGAAGTTTTTTAATTACACTCTAAGCTTAGTACATTCTAAGACCATTTAAACAGAAAACTTTCGTTCGAAATTTCTGGAACACATTTTGAATAAATATTCTGCAATCCAGATTATATCATGACGTCCACAAGTCTTGGTGCGGTCACTTTTTAAGCCACCTTTATTTTTTTTATTGTTTTTATGGCAGATTACTAACCAAAATATCAACAGCAAGCTCGCCGACAAGCGAGTTCCTATGACATTTCCAAGATAAATATGAAATGAAAATTTTGGAAAGGAAATAGTTGTGGTGAAAATTCTGTATTAATCTCTATAAATTAACACTGCCCGAGGGCATGGAACTATTAATAATGAGGAAACTGACATATCCCTTAAAATAGCGATGTTTCATCTGTAACCGCTTTCGCAAAGTTAGATTTTCGCCGGGGATTTAAAAAGAAATTTTCTTCTTTTTTAAACTCCTTATTGTCCAAAATTTCAGCTATAAATAATGCCCAAAAGAGATATTTATTTTTACTGGTGAAGTGTAACGAACACAGATTTCGAAGGGGTTAAGGGTTAAATCTCAATATTTGAATGATGCACATAAAATACATTTATAACAACACTATTTATACCGACTTCTGAGAAAACATTTTTTTGGCCACCACTATTTCCAAACTATAATTTCCACAGAAGATTTATACAAAATGCCCAAGAGAAAACTGTTACGAATTGTATTTCTAAATATTTTCATTACAAATCTCAAACGGAAATTACTATATAAATATATCAGCCGTAAAAAACAGACCTCTCTTCATTTTTAAAAACTTGTTTATTTTAAAACGTGTGTAAAATAATTCGAATCCAATTGCATGATTTAATTTAATAAAATTTACGAGTTTCATTCCCAGTTTAAATCGGAGATAAAGTAAATATCAGTTATAATTTCTTTTAGAATTTCTATTTTTTTTCTACGTATGTTTCAAAAAGCGTTTGATTTTTTGCAGTATTTGAACTCTATTATTAAATACTCTTAAATTTTGCTTATGAAAGCAAAATACTAACGTTTTAAAGTTACATGATAATTTTAAAGATACTTTAAGAAATAAATGGTCATCGTGAAAAGAGCACAAATGAATATGTGTGTGTTGTAATAGGCACGCAGCGGTTTCGTATCTTCGAAAGCGACATCATCAGTGCAATACTTAAAATTACCGGAGGTAAATAATAATAAAAAAAAACATAGGAGGTTGCACACAACACAGATCGCACTCAAGATCGAAATGGTGGAAGAGCGCATTTTAGTACCGGCATGTCGCCATTTAGTAAAAGGACACTCTTCTATAATTGCACAAAAATCACAAAATTTGCAAAATGTGACTTTCAAAACTGTAGATTAGAATGAATAATAAAATTCAAATAAAAATTGCGTAATTGAATAATAAAATATAAAGTAAATAATTATGAATGTATTTCCCAAATTATGCGATTGAATAAGGCGAAAATTATTGTTAATACAGTGTAATGCAGTGTATTGTTAATGCAGTGTTAATACCGTTAATACAGTGTATTGTTAAGACAGTGACAAGAAAAAATTGTTGTAGCTTGATCTTATCTGAGTTGTGTAATTAAATATGCTCAAAATTCTAACACATGAAAAGATAACTTTTAACATATACTCAAAAGTATTCAGTAAGAAATATTTTCCGAGTTAAATATTTAAACGAGATTATTTAAAGAAAAATTATTTTTCTCTCTTTTTGATATGGGATACTAAAGCAATAAATGAAAAATGTATACACATTTAAAGAAAATTCGGTATTTGGATATAAAAATGACAAAAAATCACCTCAAAAAATAAAACGTATCGTGTAATTATTCCCAGTGTTGGGCAAATTTGTAATCTCAATTATCCACAGTGTAATTACAGGTTAATTGCATGTAATGCATTACAGTTACACACATTGAAACACAGAAAGTTTTTCAAATAATGGGATGGGGACGATTCCAGTTACAGTGCTGCAAGAATTTTTTACGACATGTAAATTCAACCTTAATTAGTGTCATACATTAAACTGTAATTACATTGCAGATAACTGGAATTACAAATCTGTCCAACTCTGATTAGTACTACGTTACGTTTTCCATTATATAATTGGATTTTTCAAGTGGAAGCAAACAAAAGTGTTTTTGAAATCGGAACTGAGCATTAAGAGCCATTATTTTGAAAATCAGACTAATTGCGATAGTTGTATTTTTTGTTTTGCTTGATTTTTTTTATGTTGAAGTAGATCATAGTTAATGAATAATGTGCAATTTTTGAGGATTCTAAAAAAATTTCCTGTATCCCGTAGAAAATGTCAAAGTTCAAGACCATGAATCCCGTGTTTCATGACAATTGAAATGCCAGTATTTTCGGATTACAATATCTCTGGAAAGCAACAACATCCCAAAATTCTTTTGTCATAAACTGTTAGTATAACACTACATGCTTAGTAAAATTTACTTGGTTCCATGGGGCATTGTTAATTTTCATTGTTATGTTGCCCCAAAATGCAATCAAAATGACGTTTTTGCCCGTTTTCTGCACTTATTATCTTAGCTAAGCAATAGTATCCCAAACTTTTTATCATAGAATATGAAAGTTTACTATTAGGACAAGCTAAGTAATATAGAACTTTAACGGGATATCGATGCTGTTAGCAGATATAATCTGTTAAATATTCAAAAGTGTCAAAATTTGCACCTTTTGAATTAGTCCTATCTCAGCATCACAATTGAATAAAACAAAATACATCAGGTAGTAGTTGAACATATGCACAAAAACAAGGGAACGAAAAATAAGTGGTGTCTCATGCTATTTTCAGAAAAAAATGACAAATTTTACAAAAAAGGCAGTGCAATAATCAGGTTTTATTCCCTACAAGGAGAAAGAGAAAATGGATGTTCCATTTCCTCATAGGAGAAAAACAGAGGGAAGGGAAAGAGAAACGGGATAAACTATTTTCTGATGGGGGAGCCTGATATTGACACTGCCTTTTTGTAACGTTTGTCATTTTTTTTTTCTTCTGAAAATAGCATGAGATCCCACTTATTTTTCGCGTCTATGTTTTTGCACATATGTTTAACTACTACCTGATATATTTTGTTTTATTCAACTGTGATACTGTTTTGAGATTGGACTAATTAAAAAGTTGCAGATATTGAAACTTTTGAATATTTAACAGATTATATCTGCTAACAGCATCGATATCCCGGTAAAGTTTTATATTACTTAACTTGTCCTAATAGAAAACTTTCATATTCTATAAGAAAAATTTTGAGGTACTATTGCTTAAATAAGATAATATTGCAGAAAACGGACAAAAACGTCATTTTGATCGCATTTTGTGGCAACATAACAATGATAATTAAAAAATGCCCATGGAACGAAGTAAATTTTACAAAGCATGTAGTGCTGTACTAACAGTTTACGACAAAAGAATTTTTAGATGTTGTTGCGTTACAGAGATATAGCAACCCAAAGATGCTGTCATTTCAATTTTCATGAAAAAAGAGATTCATGATCTTGAACATTGACATTTTCTACAGGAAACAGGAATTTTTTCCATGGCTTCAAAACTGCACAATATCCATTAAATATGATCTAATTCAACATAAAAATAATCAAGTCAATTAAAAAATACAACTATCAAAATATCACTTTTTTGTCTGAATTTCAAAATAATGGCTCTTAAGCTGAATACATAGAACACAGCTGTCCAATTTTTTAATTCTGCAGTATTTTGAATATAAATCTACCATAAGATTGCAGTTCTGAATTGTCGTAGAATAATATGTGAACAGCGGGCACCCTGGGAATATTACATTTAACTAATGTTACATATAATTCATAAAAAACAACCGCAATGTTTGACGAAAATGACAAGAATAATATAAAATTCTAAGTTCTTTTAGTTTCATAAAAAAGTATGATTTCAACTATTGTATGTATTTTTAAAACCTATCGGTAATAAAATAAATTCACATAGAAACATTGATTGCATCGGTATTAAGCTGAAGTTCTTTAACCCCTTGAGGGGCAAGCAAAAATGTCTCTAAATATTGAACTCTCACCCGAATAATCGAAAAATTTGATTTTTAAATAAGAAAGGGCAATTTTCCACCGTTTTTCCTCCAAAGTTAAAAATATAAAATTTAGTTAAAATTTTCTGGTGAGAATCTTGTTTAAATTAGGTGGGATATATTTTATCCCACCGCCCCTCAAGGTGTTAATATATACAGGGTGTTCCGTTAAAGGGGTCCAATATTAAAAGGGGTAATAGAGGAGATCACACGGAGCATAAATCAGTATATAATGCCTGGCCGGATCTCAATAATTTTCAAGTTACAGCAAATAGAATGAAAAATCGGAAATTTGTAAAAAAACCCTCATTGCTAAACTATCGATAATGCTACATAAAAACGAAGCACATATTTAGAAAGAGCAGAAAAAATCCCACGAAATGACATAAGTTGTTTTAGAATATTGAGAATTAATGGCGAGTTACAAGCTCTGAAACAGTGAAAAAATACAAAATCAAATATTTAGCAAAATAGTTAATCGTTAATTCCAAAAATGCAACTCTACCTACATCAAGGAAAATGTTATAAAATTTGGTCCATTCCGAAAGCTTTCGAAGAAGCTGACAATAAACCATATCAGTTTAATTGTATGCGAGAAATCAAGCAGTTCCCTAGTTACAACTCTGTACTGTTGCACGCTCGGAAAGGGCGAAACTCCGCCCATGACGATTGTAAACACCCCGTTTTAATATCTTTCAATTATATATTTCTGATCAACCTCTATCAATACCCTTTCATTATTCAGTCTGGTCAAGTGAATGACATATTGTGCAGCTCTCGCCTTGTCTTAAAGCAAACTCCGTGACTGCTGCGTTTCCTCCATGAACTTTCAGGATGATGAAGAAGAAGTACTTTTTTATGCAAATTTTCTATGTGTATAGGAAGAAAAGTGTAATAAAACAGCAGTCATCAGTGGGCGTTATGTTAAAGGGAGGCTGTTGTAAGTGGGATTGTAGTAAGTTGATGTATAATAATTATGCCGGAATACTCTAACGAAGAATATGCGGACATGCATCTGATGTACGGGCAAGCTCATGGAAATGCATGTCTAGCACAGCGCATGTACCGTGAGCAATTTCCAAGGAGACGTTGCCCAAGTTCGAAACTCTTCATAAAAATCGATAGACGATTACGGGAGACTGGATCGTTTAATACAGCAAGCATTGATGCAGGGAAACCTCGACATGTACGAACACCTTCAATGGAAGAAGATGTACTGAATATTTTTAAAGATAACCCCTCCACGAGTACACGAGCTGCTGCGTCTGAAGTCGGTGTTTCTCACCAAAGTGTGTGGCGTGTTCTGCGTGCAGAAAACATGCACCCCTTTCATGTGCAGCGGGTACAACTGTTATCAGTAACAGATTGTGCTCAGCGGACAGAATTCATACGCTGGTTGCTTAATGTAACAGAAAATAATCCACAATTTCTGGAAAATATTTTATTTACTGATGAAGCAACATTTACGAGAGAGGGCGTGGTAAACACGCACAATATGCACACATGGTCATATACAAATCCGCACACTGTTTTCCCGTCGAACGCACAACAAAAGTTCAGTGTGAACATATGGGCAGGTGTCCTCGGCGATTATCTCATAGGACCATATTTACTCCCAGATGTACTCAATGGCAGTACGTACTTGGCTTTCCTACGGGATATCTTACCGCAGTTACTGCAAAATGTGCCAGCAACATTGCGCCACAATATGTGGTTTATGCACGATGGCGCACCGGCACATTTTTTCATAGGTGTTCGCAATCACCTCAATTCAACATATCCTGGGAAATGGATTGGACGCAGTGGACTTGTAGCTTGGCCTGCACGCTCTCCAGACCTCAATCCGTTAGACTTTTTTGTTTGGGGACACCTTAAATCGCTGGTGTATGAAACGCCTGTGGATACACCGGAGGATTTACTAGCGCGAATCGTTGTCGCTGCAGGAGACATTCCCAACTCCGTCGGAGTTTTTCGGCGTGTTCGCCAATCTTTACAACGTCGCTGTCGGCTGTGCGATTCTGTTAATTGGCGCAACTTCGAACACCTATTATAATAATGTCCGTTCGTCTGCCTTCCGACATTGAACTGTGCATCGCAGGCCAGAAGACTATGCTTCACATATGTCATAAAGTACGTGGAATGTAATTCTTTATTTGTCATTTTTCTTTTATTTTCAACACTTTTTGGCACAGTATTTTGTAAGTCACAGACTGTGGTGTACTCAAATTGTAAATTACAAAGTTTGTATGAATTAATTTAAAATTTAGTGTCTTTTTTAAATTTATAATTAATAAAATTATTATGCTATTTGTTATTATTATTTCCTATCATAAATTATGATGCACATATACATACAATAATTGTCCATGTAAAACATGTACTGAAACTTCTTGCATAGTTACAAATCGCAATATTTTTAATTATTTCCGAATTTTCACCACCAGTTTAATTTTAAAGAATTTAACTTAAGCTTTATATCAATAAAAGACCACTTTAAAATGTAGACTATTATTGTAAAGTTATTTTGGTTCATTCAACTCTCGAATAATTAAAAATGTTGCATCTCAGAAGAAGCATGATCGAAAATGAATAGTTGAGAGTAATTAAAAAGGCGGTGTTTCCAATCGTGATGGGCGGAGTTTAACCTTTGCTAGTGTCAAAGAAAGCGGAGTTGTAACTAAGAAACTGATTAATTTCTCTCACACAATTAAACCGATATGGTTCATTGTAAGCTTTTTCGAAAGTTTTCGGAATGGACCAAATTTTACTACATTTTCCTTGTTGTAGCTAGAGTTGTCTTTTTGGAATTAACGATTAACTATTTTGATGTATATTGGATTTCGTACTTTTTTCACTGTTTCAGGGCTTGTAACTCGTCAATAAATATTGCTATTTTAATACAATTGATGTCATTTTGTAGATTTTTTCTGCTCTTTCTAAATATGTGCTTCGTTTTTATGTAGCATTATCGATAGTTTAGCAATTAGGGTTCTTTTACAATTTTCCGAATTTTCATTCTATTTGCTGTAACTTGAAAACTATTGAGATCCGACCAGGCTTTATATACTGATTTATGCTCCATGTGATCTCCTCTATTACCCCTATTAATATTGGACCCCTTTAACGGAACACCCTGTATATTATATTCTTAATAATTAATGTTTTACACCAGTATTATTTTAAAGAATCTGTATTATTAAGTTTTGATTTTCCAATTTGAAATGGTACCAATACCCGTTGTATGTTAAGCGTATCACGAAACCACTGCTTATAAAGGCAGTTGGAACGTGCACTATACGGTAATCCCGTAACATTCGCGAGTTTGATTCCGCGAATGTCAAACCGCGACCCCAAAACTGCTCATTTTATGTTCTGTTCGCGCCACTATTTAAAAATAAATACATTTTGTATTATATTTTTCTTGCAAATGTTGTCAATGCGTATGTAAAATATTTTTCTTTTTAAAAAGTGGTGCGAATGTTGAAATGTTCTGAATTTTCTATTTCAAAACCCGCGAATGTTAAGGGATTACTGTATTAAACATTTTACTTTTAGCAGCTGTAACGCAGAAGCAAGTGAATAACATGCAAATATATTTACTCAGCTTGGGCTAAGCCGATTCAACTTATCATGTAAAATCTTTTAAAAAATTCTTTTCCAAATAATTTTTTAAATAACCTAAAAAATGAAAAAGTAACATTCCAATTTTAACAGCATTATTCTGTAATTTGAATTTGCGGATACCACAAAAAAAAAAAAAAAAAAAAAAAAAAAAAAAAAATCCAGCACACTCCATTTTCAAAAATGCTATCAATTTTTTTTTTTCAACATGAGAATAATAATCACATGGTCTTTCCCTTGTGTATTCGATACATATAAAGAATAGCATTTTGTTAAAGGGTGAATTTCTTCAGAACTATATACGGTGTCTAGGTTTCGCAAACTGGCGTTGTTGTCTCTCACTGCTTAAATCGAAGTGAAACTCCTAAGGATTAACACAACTTAACCAGTGGTGGGATTCAGCCGGTTCGGTAGAACCGGTTGTTAAATTGTGTTAAGTTCGGCGAACCGGTTGTTAAAATGATACTTCAAATGCGAAAATCGCATTTACATCAATTTGTTTTCTTTAAATGTTTATCTGCACAGCATTGTTTTGTAGGCATAACTCTGTAATAAGTCCTGATTAATTTCATTTAATATGATAATGTTTCATTTGGAACAATAATATATTTTTCTTCATCAATCCTGTAAGAGAAAATTCAATTTAAAATAACGAAATTTTGAAGAACTTTGGTAACTAAATCGACAGTCCTAGGTTAATCCCAATTATATGGTAAGGTCATTAAACATTACACTAACTACTTATCTATACTAATAAAAGAAAGTTTTGCTCTGTCTGTGTGTCTGTGTGTGTGCGATGGCTAGCAAAATCTACGGCACGTACGAGACTGAAAATTTTTGTGAGGCCAGCTCAAAATGTCTCCAGATGCACCTGAGACACAGAATTTTAAAATTCTAATAATTAGTTGAGTTATTATTTAAAAATCGCAACTCCCTCTCATTAAAAACTCAACTTGGTCCTTGCGAGAAAGAAAAATCCCTGGCGTGCGCACAGAAGCCTTATTTACTCATCAGTTGAAAATGAAGAACGAAAAGAAGAAATTTCGGGGGTATTTTGTCATTATTTATTAACTCACATCGACCAAACTGGTTCGTAAAGTTAAAAATAAAAGATCTACGTCTCAAATGCCGCCATCAACTAAAAAATATATCGCAGTTAACCGCTTAAAAAACAATTTTCAAAAAAGGTCGTTTTTCGGAAAACTTTTCCTCCCTTATTGCAACGCCCCTCCAGGGCGCAATTGTGGATGTACCGACAAACCAAAAATATGTTCTTAAAGCGAAAACCTCTTCTAATCAGTGGTGCAATTTGTTTAAAACAAATATGAATTTTAACCCTTTCAAATACACCGGTAAACGCAGGTCACTTCTCGCCTCACGAAGACGATATTTTTTCTACGCTAAAAATAACTAAACGACCATATTCATTTTAGAGCATTTCAATAAATAGACCATATTTACATTACCTACAAAATTTTTGAAACGTTCTTAACGGGTAGAAATATTTCTTACAAAACAAAATGTGGGAAAATTTCGACGAAATCAACAAAAATCTGAGTGTTTCGCTCCTTCATCAGGGTGAAATTTTAGAGGTACTGACAAACCAATAATATGTTCGTAAATCTGAAACCACCTTCTTATCGATGGGACAATAGGTTTTAAAAAATAGGAATTCTAACCTTTACAAATACACCGGCAAATGCAGATCATTTCGCTCCTCAAGAAGACGATATTTTTCTACGCTAAAAGTAATTAAACGACCGCATTTGAACACAAACTTTTAAGAGTATCTCAAATTCAGATGGTATTGAGATTCTCAATAGATCTGATTTACATCATTTAAAAATCATTCATTACAAAAATTTTGAAACATTCGGACGGGTAGAAATATTTTTCACAAAATAAAATGTGTGAAATTTCGACGAAATCAATGAAAACCTGAGTGTTTCTTTGCGGTTTTGCTCGCTTTCTGTGCGCATATACTCCACAAATAAAATTACGCAGAAAGTAAAGTAGGAAATAGCATATACTTTCAATTCAATATTTTTTCATTTAAAAATATAAATGCACATAAAATAGATTTAAAGATATAAAATCATACAAATTCCAGGTTAGCTTATGGTTCATTCCTCACGGGCTCAGGCAGCGCTATTATTCGAATAAACGGTACATTGCTTTGGCACGGAATGATCCCTGTTATACCTGATCTATAGCTAATACTTAAATCGTCAGAGTCATATATATACTTCCAACTGCACATTTTTTTATATTGTTCTTCATATCTTGAATATATATATATATATATATATATATTAAGTAAAATAGTTATTTTTATAAATGTAACAAATCCAAAATTTTGATAAGTTCCTCTAGTCTTATAATTTATATTTAGAAAAATACTTTTCCAGCTCTAACAAATGAAAAGATATTGTATGATCTAAACTGGCCGAATCATGATACTTTGTATTTTACGAATTTCCAGCGTTGTCTGGCCTGCTTTTTTCCCTAAGAAACGGTAAAAATTCCTAACATTTCTAAATGCCATAACTCGAAAAGTTTTGGTCGTGTAAAAATTTGTCTCACTAGCTATAGCATTGATAATATTTTTCTAAATATATTATATACAACTTTAGGTCATGAACGTGGGTTAATTCTTAAACTTACATTTCTGCTATTTTTATATTATTAACCATTGGGAAAAATGGTTATTGTCTTCGGTCTGGGTAGGAAATCAAAAACATATCTGAAGCTTTTTATTAGTTGAATCCGCATTTTATTCGTTTTCTGATTGGTCTATAAAATAATCTGTATTTTCCCTTTACTTTCAACAGAGATGGATACTTCTGTTGCCACTATGACAAAAAAGTAATGGAAACTACAAAAAAAAAATTAATAACTCAGAAACAAATTGAGATACAGCTTTCAAACAAATTGCAATTAAAAATGCATTTTTTTTCCTATACGACGATATAAAAATAATATTGTGAGATGTTTAGAAGTTTAAAAATGAAATGTCATTTAAAATTGGTCCAGGAATATTAATGTTTAATGCACGGCGTACGTAATGTATGGCCAGCTCCGTAGAAGTTTAAAAATTTACAGTATCGAAAATTGTAAAACTGAAATTTCTTTTAAAATTTGTTCATGATGGGTCCAGGAATGTTAATGTTTAATCCATGGCGTACGTAATGTATGATGAACTCCGTGCGATTTTTTATGTCTTAAATTTTAGTCTTTGAAAAAATCATTTTCCGAATGGTTGCTGTAATTTGTTAAATTGTTTTTATTGTTTATAGTTTTGATGCATTTTCTGATAGAAATTATGATCAGGGTTCATGATTGCCGAATATTTATTAACGTTTTTATAGGGTAACATGTTTCAGGATTTTTTTCACTGTACCAAAAGATCAAAATTTTTTAAACAATGTTCTTATAATATTGGAAAGCATTTCATAATCTATATGTGATGCTTCATTTTTGTACATCAAAAATCATTCGGGCAGCAAACCGGTTCCTAAATTATTTGAATCCCACCACTGAACTTAACCCTTAATGGTCGAAGTATTCCTCCCAGGCACAGGTATCTCTTAACCCTTTCAAGGGCAAGGTACTTGTATTCGTAAAATGTTCAAATTATTTAATGACACCAGTATTAACAAAAAATTTTATTTGTAAACAAGTAAAAATAAAATTTCGCGTATTTAATAAAGATGAAATTTTTATCATAAAATTCCGGTGCCAATGATGGTGCCAATGTGGGATTAAAATTATGTTATGCCGTGACGGCATCACCGGCCTTTAAGGGGTTAAACTAATTTATTAGGTTCTTATCAGCACTTTTTTAAAGAAACACTTTTACTTGCATTTTGGCATCATGTGCAAACGAAACTTACTATAAAATTTACTTTTAAAATTAAGTTTTTCGAATAGAATATAAAAAAAAAAAAGGGTTAGCATTCGTCCGTTTAAATGAACACATGAAAATACATTTGGAAATTTTCAGATCGGATATTTGATTTAAAAAAATAATACTCCCTCCGTTCCAAGTTAGTTGCTACATTTACGTCGAAAATTTTGTCTCAAATTAGTTGCTACATTTCAAATAGGTGGAGTCATAAATAACTTCCGATGCAGTTTAGTAGACCGACACCAGTAAAATTATACTACAATGGATAGTAGGAGTACTGTATACTAGGACTTGTGAGACATAAACGCTAACCTGAATGCAGTGTGGCCAGCTTATTTAACTGCTACCGCTTTTTAAAAATTGTATAATTTGCTATTATTCAGAAATCTTAATCTATTTTTAAAAAGGTCGAATATTTCTATTTTAAAAAGCGGTGACAATTGACAATCTGGCGACAAAAAAAGTCCCCAATCTGGAAACACTGACAGAATGTAAACGAATGGCACAATAATTGTAATTATGTATAACAGTTTAGAAAATACCCTAAAGAAGGAACGTGATAATAAGGAGCGTAACGCTGTATTGAAATTTTTACTGCAATATTTGAAAAATGATAAACTAAGCTGTGGTTTTATAAATGCTGCAGCGATTAAACTTAATGTTCATCGTAGTACAATATCCTGCTTGTGGAAGCAAGCAAAAGTAAATGATGATGAAATCTACAATTTAAATTCACAAAAAAATTGATAAATGCGAACGAAAGAAAAGAGACTTTTCTCAGCTATTAAGCAAAATCAAAGATATACCAATAAAACGAGGACAATCACTGCGGAGTTTATCATGCGCTGTTAGTATTAGTAAATCAACATTACACACACACATACAGGGGAAAAGTGTTGAAGCTTATTTCATCCACCACTAAGCTAAGTCTAACAGTAAAAAATAAGTTCCACACAATTCGCTTTTGTTTACAGCATGTTCGAGCTAATGGATGCTTTTTGGAAATGTTGGATCGTATTAATTTCGATGAAAAATGGTTTTAATTCGTTTAACAGCACCCTAGATGAAACTGAACGTTTGAGTTATAGTAAAAGCAAAAGTTTTATTACCAAAGTAATGTTTATGGCAATGGTGGCAACACCAAGATGGGACTCGAATAGAAACGAAATGTTTCATGGAAAAATTGGGAGTTGTCCTTTTGATTATTCAGAAAATGCAAAAAGAAACTTAAAAAATCGTGCAAAAGAAACTTCTGTACCAAAAGTTATAGAAATTGTTAACAAAGACCCGAAAAAGGATTATAGAAAAAGTTTTGCCGGCTATACGTAGAAAATGTCTAAGTAGAGAAAAATCGAGTCCTATATACATACAACGGTACAATGCCAAGCCTCATTTGGCAGTGGATAAGGACAGTATCACAGAAGAATGTTTAATAGATTGATGGAATTTACAACGACAATGCCAACCTCCGGATTTAAATTCCGATTTCGCGTTTTTTAACTCAATACAATCATTGTAACATCAGATGCTCACAATCAATACTGACAATTTAATGCTGTTGATGTCGTTTTTGAAAATATAGAAGAAGAAAAGCTTGACAATGTATTTTTAACTTTACAGACATGCATGGAAAACATTATGATGCCAGGAGGAGGCAACTCGTGCAAAGTAACACATCGTAATAAGGAAAATCTTCGTCGTCAAAATCTTCTTCCGCGAAACCAGTCAGGTAATCCCGAAGTTATATGATATGCAAGAAATTCCTTAAATATCAATAAAAATTGATTTATTTGCGATTTAAATTATGACAACTTGATACTTACATTCTCATTTTTTACTTTCCACAAATGTAGCACTTATTTTGGGGCTAATTTTTCGAAGCAAATTTTTAGGGTGCAACCGCTGTTCAGCAACGCCCCATTTGTAAGGAATTACAACCAGTATACCATAAATATCATTTTCTTCCTAATGAGATTACGGTTCATTAGCTAGAAGATAATTTTATGCTATTACTGGTGGAAGAATCCTTACAAAATGGGGTGCGGCTTAAGAGCGTGCGAACCGTGGATTTTTTAAACTAATTTGGTACTGTTTTAACCCCTTAACGCTCGATTTAAATTACGGTTGAATAATTCAAATTGCTTATTGGCACCACTTTTATGAAAAAGAAATATTCACTTTATTTAATGACAGTAAAAACTTTTTTTTTGGTTGGATGTTGTGGTCTTGCCACCCTAGCTTTTCTTGCCCTTGCTTGGTGAGTGTTTCACTGAACAGTACTAACTTTAACTTTCAAATATCCATATAGTAGTTCTACAACTGCAGTTAGACTTTAATTACTTTAAGACTCATGTAAATTTTCTTAAGATTTATTGTTAACTTACTTTCTTCTTAAGTTTTTACTTAAATTTATTTTTATTCCTTAATTTTCTTTTTTTTTTTTTTTTTTTCTCTTGTAAACTTCTATATTCTTATAGTAGCATTGCTACAGTTTAACTTTATCCCAATGGCTCATTAAAACATAAGACATTCTAATTTCCTAGTCTGGGTGTTAAGCTGATAACAGCTAGGAAACCCCTCAATGCTGATTACCTGTTCAGTACCTGTTCGATACTAAAATATAGCCAATTTCACTATTTTATAAAACTGGTGGGAATCAAACAATTTGAGTAAAAGACACAGCCCGAGAATATGACGGGAGTGAGAAATAAGGGGTTAAGGGGAGACGGATGGTAAGTAAATGTTGTTGACTGATATCATAGCAGCCTGAAATCTCCAAAAAATGTTCAAACAAAATCATGAAATCATCAGTATCAATAATCAGTACAAAAGTAATCAAATGTAGCAATTAATTTGGGGTAGAGGGAGTATCAATTTTATATCAGCAAGTGTTGATTAGATATCAACATCTTCATTAGTCCTTCAAAAAGCCATGAAGGTGTTCTAAACTTGTTATTCGTCATAACGAAGATGCATTTTCGTTTTTTTTAATTTATTATTTATTATTTTTTACTATTAACATTTTCAGGGGCAAAACAGTTAAATTGCTAAAATGCTGAAAAGAATGAATGACGCCGGACATTACGTACAAATTTATTTGGAAATAAAAAAAAACTAAATTTCACATATATATCAAACTGAAACGATTCATACCAAAATTCTCGTGTCCATGTGGCACTTCGGAATTAAAATTAAGTGATTTCATAAACATAGCACCATCCTTGAAAGGGTTAACAGAATACGAACTATATTCTGATTTATTCTTTTTAATATTTAACCACTCAACAGTTTTACCTGTAAGGTGTACGGGTAAAAAAAAATTTGCTTGTATTGTTACTAAAATCTGTTCGACACCACTAATTGTAAACAATAATTTTTGCTTTACTTAAAGGACAAACATTTTTCAATTACATAAGCCAAATATCTAAGTAAAAAAAAGTGGTGTTACGTCCCTATTTTTAGTTTACTGTTTCATAAAACAAAACAGAACAAAAAACCAAAAACACTCTTAATTGGTTAATCATGATAATGTCAATGCAAAATTTAAAATTTAGTTTTTAAGACTTTCCAATAAAGTTGAAAAGTGTTTATGAATTGGGCTTGCCTGTCCGTGGTCTAACTCACGTAAATATAGTGTGACTACCATGAAATTGACATATGTCACTGGGTTATACTTTGGCTATGTTTGGTATTGAAATTGAAGTGTATAGCACTTACGGTTCACTTACAAGGACACTCAAAAACATGTCATTACATTACGGTCTATGGGGAAAAATTGTTTGCGGTGTACTTCAAGGGGACCGGGTAACCGAAATTCAACCAAAAAATCGATTTTTACTTTTTTATATCATTAAATAGTTTAAACTTTTATCTTTTCAACGATGTATGACACATGCTTATATATTAAAAATAAGTGTTGGACTTTTTCATTCTTTCTAAGAGCACTTCATAGCAGTGGGCTACTTTTTTTAAATTCAGATTTCTCGATTGGCACCACTTTTCTGAAGTGGTAAAATTCCCATTGTTTTCGCCTTAATTAATATGTTATTAAATAAGGCGAATTTTACTATTTCAAAAGAGTGGTGCCAATCAAGAAATCAGAATTTTAAAAAAGTAGTTCACTGGCAACGCTGCTTCACAGCTTCAATTGACATTTTCTCAAAACTTCCAAGTTTGTGTTTCTTTTTTTCAATATCTATTAAACTTAAGAACTCAGATTTGTCTAAATACTTATATTATGTTATAATGCATATTTGAACACAGGGATTTAATGATTTGTTGAGAATTATTTATTTTAGGCAGTGAAATCTTACCAAAAATGCTAATTTAAAAACGTCTTTCAATAAATAATTAATAATTAATTTTCAGTTTCACTTAGAAAGAAAATGGTCTGTTAAATTACGTAAAGCATGTTATTCAAACTATTCTAAAAAATCTAGACCTCTATCTTTCACCATTTCTGAGAAAAAGGTACATAAAGTAGGTGCATTTTAACATGGCCGAGATAGAGCCTACCCGGTCCCCTTAAAGACATTACACTACTTTAAACAAATTGAAAATTATATATATCAATGAAGTGTACTAAAAGCTCTTACTGTAGAATCTGGTGTGGATATGATTTACTGTTTATTTACAGGACACACAAAAGTATTTTTTTACAATACTGCTTATGAAGAATAATTGCTGGCAGGTTTTTCAGTTGTGGCGCGTTTTAAAATTTAACCATTTTTTGCATATTATTTGGTGTGTTTAAATTTTATAGATCATATACAGGGATACAAAAGATATAGAGTACATTACCAATTTTTGATGGAAATTACTGAATGGGAATTTTAAACTGTGCTATGCGTTTAGTTGAACTAACTTTCAGCATTCGATGTAGTATAAATACCAATCTGTAGATCATATACATTGATGAACAAAAAAAAAATCTGATGTTTTTCCAACTATTGATATACAGCATTCTGAACGTGTTATGAAGTCTTTCATAATCTAAGATGGACGAATGATTTTTCTTTCTTATTGTTTTAGAAAATGGTAACATCCACTTTGACAAAATCCGGCCTTCATTTAACAACAAAATCGAATATTTGTTATATACCTTTTATGTTAAATTAATTGTTATCTTACAAACGCACTTGAGTTATAAACATTTTAAGTAAACATTATTAAATATTTCTCATGTAATTTCAAATATTTTCATTATTTACTGGAGATTTTTATTCGAAAAATTGCAGATATGATCGAAAATATTTAATTTTCAAGAAAAGGCAATAGAATTTTGCGGAGTCATTTATTTCGAGAAATTGTTGAGTTGAGTAGTTTCTTATTTTGTTTACATTCCAGAAAGACATATTTTGATCTTCTACCATGTTTATAAAACATGGCGATTTGATACTTTATTTGATAGAATTCTTTATCATTAAAAGAATATGTCATTAATGAACTGACATCATTTCAATTTGAGTTAACAAACACAACGAATTTCTGTAATGTTTTGAGTCTTTCACAGTAAAATGAAGTAAAATGATTTACTAGGGAATATGTATCTTTCATAAGGTTTGCCTTTTTAAATTTCACAGATTATGAGATTCGAAGATGCACATCAACTAGAACATTTGTTTAGATCAGTGGTTCCCAACGTGGGACGCACGCCCCACTGGGGGGGACATTTAATTCTTTAGGGGGGCAATTTCAAAAAAGCTTAAAATCAAAATGTTAAAATGGAATCAATACCAGAATAATTATATGAACTTCTTTATTTAAATATTTAAGCATCACCTTGTCCCTTTTTTTTATACTTTAAAGTTTCTATAACTTTTCTGGTTACTAATATATTTTACAATTTTTCTCAATTATTTATCGAATGATCTATTTTGATCTATTCATTCATGTAACATAAAGAAACTTCTGCACTTGAAATTACTTAAAAGTATACCTAAATCTTATTGTCCTTAACCTATTTAACCTAAAAAAATATTTGAAATAACTAAATATGGTACTAAAAACTTTATAAAGTTTTTAAATTTTTAATAGCATTAACCCCTTAACGCTCGAATTAAATTACGGTTGAATAATTCAATTTCCTTATTGGCATCACTTTTATGAAAAAGAAGTATTCACCTTATTTAATGACAGTAAAAACGATACTAAAATGTGGCCAATTTCACTATTTTATAAAACTGGTGGGAATCAAACAATTTGAGTAAAAGACACAGCCCGAGAATATGACGGGAGCGAGAATTAAGGGGTTAAATAAGGAAATGGATAAATTGTAAATAACTATGGCTGTAGAGCAGGCCTCCTATACGGTAAATGAATATAACATGTAAATTTACTAAATATGAGAGTCTCTTTAGTCATTTTGGGACAATAAAAATACAGGCATATAAAACTTTTGTTAAACATTCAGGTAAGTTGGGAAGGCACAACAAATCTATTTTGGCCTAAAAGTGAAGATTTGTAGCCTTCATTCCATTTATAAAATGATACTAAAAACACATTTGTGGAAGAAAATTCAGCTCTATGATAAGTTAAGAAATGTGAAATGAATAGTTATCGTTAAAACTCTGTTAGGCTTCCTTCAGGTGAATACAATTCGATTTTCAAATAATAAGAGGCATATGTTACAGAAAATGTGTGTCAGGAGGGGGGGGGGGGGCGGGCATCGTGATTTTTCAGATGCTTGGGTGGGGCGTGGGCACTAAAAGGTTGGGAAACACTGTTTTAGATAGAAGGTTTAGACGGTTTTATTATTATTATTACCATATATTATTATTATTACAAAAACATATCTATTATGCAAGCTCCAGTTATCGGGATGGACAGATTTTAGTAATTATAAAATAAAATAAAAATAAAATAAAAATAAAATTTAAAAAAATTCTCTTCAGAGTTGCAAAGTCTTCGGCTCTTTGGATGCTAGTATATACAGAAAATATTCTTTTATTTAATTGGAACATTTGGGCGATTTAAAAGAACAACATTTTCTCTAAGATAATAGGGGTGTAGAAAAAGGACTTGGCAACTCTGCATCTTCTATTACTTGATTAATATATATATATAAAACAAATGCCAGGAACGTTTGCCCCCCCCCCCCCTTGTGTAAGGGTCCAAATCCAACCACCATAAAAATACAGTTTTCCAAATGAAGCAAGTTTACTGCAAATATCTTTGGCGAATTCAAATGCTTTACATTTTTTATTATGATTGTTTACATCATAAGTTTTTAACGATTAAAACATCGCATTTGTCTTTTCCTACCACAGTCCTAGAAATAAAACTGCATTAAAACAGGGAGGAAAATCGCTGGGTAGCTATTTTCTCGTCAAATAGATAATAAAGCTACGTCACATGATGAAATTCTTTGAAAATTAAATATTTTAAACATGTTTACTTATTTATGCTTTTTATTTCTAAAAAAGTACTGAATCAATTTTGATGAAATTCAAATGTGACCAATGCGAGGGACTTCAAAAACATTTGAATTAAGAGCACATGAATTGGTTTTAATAATTTGGTCAACTAGTTTCGGAGTAATCGGTGAACATACATAAAGAAGTATTAAAAAAAAATGCATACGTGCCAAAGCAAAAACCTCCTTTTTTTTTTTTTTTTTTTTTTTTTTTTTTTTTTAAGTTGGGAAAAAATTGTATTTAAGAGGAAAAAAAGTTTATTGAAATTCGAACTCTATATATTCAATCGCAAAATTACAATTTTCTGTTGAAACCAACGTTACTTTTATTTTTATTGTTTATATACTAAAAGCTATTTTACTGAAAAGTAGGGTAAGTTGTAGTTTGGATATATAACTCTTATAAAGCAAAAGCGCCTCCTAGAGAATTTTGATTTTAACTTAATTTTTTTTGTTTGTCCCAAATATCTGGATATCTGAATATGTGGATTACTTCAGAAGCACATTATTGCAGATAGTTGTTGCATGGGACTATTAACACGTTCACGCCGGCGCGGTGGGTCACACTCTACTGTCTCAGAGTTATCAAGTCTCCGGATTTTTGCACACCACTGTTATTTTAGAAAAAATGTTGTTCCTTTAAATCGCCCAATTGTTCTAATGAAATAAAAGAACATTTTCTGTATTAAAATACTGGTATCCAAGCAGCTGGAGACTTGGCAGCTCTGAGACAGTCGAGTGTGACCCACCGCGCCGGCTTGAACGTCTTAATAAAGAAGAGCTGACAGATCCTTAAAATAATGAAGTTTCAACCGTTACCCCTTTCACAGGGGTTGACTATGTCGAGGGAAACTCCCACTCGTAAAATTAAATAGAAATTTCCTCCATAATTAAACACCTTATTCATGCAAAATATCAGTCATAAATAATGGCAGAAACACATATTCATTTTTACTGGTGGAATTTTACTGTGACCTAGACAGCTACCTCTCAGTATCAATTAAAAAGATTACTAAGCCTGGGTAAACTGACATCAGTAAAAACAAATAGGAAATGTTTACCATATTTGTGAGAAAGTAGTTAAACGAATAAGACACTTAAATAAAACGAAATTTTTTATTTAAATTTACTGGTGCGAAAACTTTTCACCCCGATTTAAACAAACAGCCGCAATCTTGTGACAACCTCCTCAGTTATTTCACACGCAAATGGTAGACAGTACACTATATGTCTCCTTCACTTTATACGTAATTCTATCGGTTGCAGTTTCACTGACATTCTAATTGCAACTTCGTTCAAGAGAGATTGGAAGAAGCACGGAAACGAGGGCATTTTTTTAAATAGAAGATTTATTATAAGACTTCTTTTAATGAATGAAAAAAAATCTGAATATCTAAAAGAATTAACTTAAAAAGATTTTATTCAGCCTACCTTAAAATATCTCAAACAGTGCTACGGGTGTTTCCTTATTAAACGAAATTTTTAGAAAAATGTTTAATTTTTAAATTTTCTCTTAAGAGTAATAATAAAATCCTTTGCGACCAGAAAAATAACTTGAAATATTAAGTTTGGTATTTGAAATTGGAGTTATACCAAAGGTGTGACTAGATTCATTGGTTTGAAACTTTCATTTTTCGATGGATGCCATTTTTCAGCTTTATATTTTTAAGTTTCTAGTTGTTTTCGTAAAAAAGCATACCCTGAGAAAAGAATCGTTGTATGATTCTTTGAACATAACAAAAAAAAAAAAAAAAAAAAAGCAGCTTTTGAATAATTTTTTCATTTGACAAAATAAATAACATTTTCTAATTGAATCAAATTAAAATAAAGAAATCTTGAAAAAAAAGGTGAATTTAATTCTTTAAAGATGTCACAATATGTAAAAGTTGTTACAACATATAAATTTAAAAAAGAGTGTAAAAAACTAAAAACTTGACTACCACACGCTGAGAACTTTCGATTGCAATCTGATCATCTTCAGGACAGTTTGGATTACATACTGAACACTGGGTTGCCAGTTTGGCCTCTACTTTCAATTTAAAAACTTCGAATTCAGATAAGAAATTCTGACAGCAGAACTTTTACTTTAGGTAATCACGAAACGTCTGTCATTAGATAAAGAAAACAATACTATACAGAATTTCCTGTGTGAATGTAAAATTTCAGAATAAAGAAAATAGGCCAAATTGGCAACCCTGACTGAACACTGTTGCTCTCTCCGTAATCTGTTGGACAGCAAGATGAGGAAGGGGAGCGGGAGGGTTGTACCATCAAGCGTTACTTCCAAGTTTACACCCTTTCTGCAATATACAAATTTCAACCATATTTCTGACATGTTATATGGCAGATTATCATTAATTGTTTTCTTTCCTTTGATTAAAATTTCTATCGATTTTTTATTAATGATATATGATATTGGGAGGAAGGAATAATGATTCTTGCTTCATTAAAACTATATAATCATATTTAAATTTTGCTTTTGGTTAAGCCTCGATTGTACTGTGGTTTGTCTATTAAACTTGGTGTCACATGTGGCTAATTCCATGCGAACGTGTCATGTCTGTCACACACTACGATTTTTGGCTACCAGTATTTTAGAACGGAAAAATGTGACTTATTTTATCAGAGATATCTCATCAATTGAATAAGGCGACGCCGACTTTTCGAAAATAACGGTGGCGAACAAGCATAGCGATTTTCAGCTGTGTGACAGACATGACAAGTTCGCATGGAATTAGCCATATGTGTCCTTTCAATCTGCCTGTACGTCCGGTTATTCGAATATATACCTTATTTTCTTTTGCGTCTATTATCAATGGTATTATGCACATGCTCTGGATTTCGTTGTTTGGAACGGGGGTCAATCTTGTTAAGAATAACGTCTTTTAGCAATTCTTTAACCCCTTGGGGACGATCGACACGTATACGTGTCGCTTGAAGCGCTCAGAATCCTTGTTTTTGCTCACCAGTAAAATTTTACTGTAAAATTAGCCTTATTTAATCCGAGCATTTTCTCGATTCAAGAAGACACAAATTCCTGTTTTTAAAAAACGGTGACAAAAGATTAAAAATTTCGTAAAAGGCTCCCGCCCCACCCCTTCGGGGTGAGCGTCTTTTACAGATTTTTTTTATCTTTTATCACCAGTTTTTTAAAACAGAAATTTTTGACTCATTGGATCGGGAAAATGCTCGGATTAAATAAGGCAAAATTTACAATAAAAATTTACTGCTGAGAGTGATCATTGAGAGCAAGCACCTTACGCGGCACGAATACCTGTCGTTCGTCCCCAAGGGGCTAATCGTAACCTCATTTAATCGTAGTATTTGCAACAATTTTCTGCAATTAAATATGGCAGACAATTCTAATTAAAAATTGTGTTAAAACTGTACCAATTCTGCGCACACATCGTACGTGGACGTATTGATGAATTTAACCATAGAAATTCTGCGATTAAATAAAGCGAGGATTGCTATTAGTAAATAATGGTTTCACGCGGGTCGTAGTTGGAAGCATTTCATCTAGAGAAACTAGAATCATGAATTTTTCCATAATTCTAGTGTCGATGAAAGGTTGGATAATTGGTAATACCTATATCTTTTCAGTGCTGACGAATGATATAATTCGATTTTTGGGGGAGGAAATGAAATATAATTTTTTTTTTTTTGTAAATTTAGAAAGAAGTTATAGTATTAATTTAATAAAATGCAATATTTCAAATAATAAATTATCTTTACGATTTAAGTCAAAAGCTTTCCCAATAAAAATCCACATCTCTATATATAAAAGCCGTTCTCTGTGTGTATGTCCTTTATACAAATCTTTAATTTTTGACCGATTTTCACGAAACTCGATGTACATACGTTTTAGAACGTGGAAAAGATCACTGTCTACTTAAAAAAATTATCAGACCACTATTTATCCCTTTTTTCTACCATTTACATAATTTAACATTATAGAAATATCTCTTTTTAAATCTTTTTTGATTCAAACGTTTCTTTCCTGTTGCCAAACCCTAAAAAAATGACACAATAATGTGAAAAAAAATAAGGATAACGCGTGTATTTTGTTTCTATTTGCCAATAAAAATTCAGATTTTCTTGCTATATTTTTGCGTGTTTCATATTGACGTCATTCTAAACAGAAAATTCACATTTTTTTGTATATAAAATAAAACCTTTAACAATAAGAGCGGGAAAATAACGTAGCACCTCAAGTTGAATGTTTTTTTTTTTTTTAATTAAAACATCCATTTTAATACAAACAGTCAAATTTCATGAAAACAATTTAAGAAAAAGAAGAAAAAAGGCTAGATATGAAGTCACATTCTATCAAATCTTTTCACCTCGTAATCAAACTCATTGTAAACATATGGCTCATATACTTTGCTTACTACTTCGGTAGTATACAACAGCCATATCTTATAGCTAAACGTTATCGCTAACTGTTGTATTGGTTTAGATTGAGCGATAACATTATCTGTGATTTATAGCAAAAAGAGAGCGGTTATTTACATTTTCAAAAAAATTCTTGACAGATGTCTTGTTTTAAAATTTATGGAAAATGACATCATTTCATCTAATCATTGTAGATTTAATTTCAATAAAATTTAAAATTTTCCAAATAAAATTTTAGTAACTACTACCTCATTTGGATATATTGTTTTGCATTTTCCCACGTATTGTGGGAGATATTGTATACTTCTGTTACGCGCGCCAAAGAAAACATGTATTTTAATTTTAAAAGCTAAAAAAATTACCATAATGTGTCAAAAGAACAATTTCGCGAGTTCCAAAATTAAAACTAAAAATGTGAGTTTTTTCATAAACGTCAAGTTAAGGCTATTCATAAAGTTAAGGCTGTTCATAAAGTTAAGGGTGTTCTCAAATCCAAAGGAGCTATTTTCTGACATATTTTTTAATTAATTTTTGTTCAGAAACGCATGAAATTGACAGGAGTTCATATTTAGAAACTATGTAATCGAAAGATAGTTTCTATATATTGGTAAAAGTACAAAATCTTTCAGTTTTTGTTTTGAACTGAATTTCGGACGATACAGTGCAATAAAGCATAAAAGCCGGCCGTCACGCAACCACAATTGCTCATAACTCGATAAGTAATTTATTTATGAAAAAAGAAAAAACTCATTTCAATTCCAAATCGCTTTAATCGTCAGGCCTACAAATTTTAAGCCTTTACCAGTGGTGGAAAATTGGCGCAGAGGAGGAGCCTATTGACACCACTAATATTTTATGGTATTCTTCATCTTAATAAAAACTGTCATTAGATAAGACGAAAAATTCTACTAAAATTTAGTGGTGTCAATAGGCTCCTCCTCTGCGCCAATTTTCCACCACTGCCTTTACGTTTAATGAGTCAGAAAATGTGTCAGAAAGTTTCGCGTTGTTGAGCAGGGAACTGGAGAAGAACCTTAAGCATTATTGCAGGTTAGTATGTTGTAATCAAGTTGCATGCCAGATAGTCCCTTAAAACATAAGTCATTCTATATTGTTTTAAACAAAGGTGCATGCCATAATAGGTGTCAGGCACACTCATTAAAATAAGAATACCCTAGCGCACAGCCCCATTACCTAAGATAAACCGGTCAATATACTTTAGAGATAAAAATAGTTCTGCATTTTTCATTCAGCTAATAAGACTAATCCTTCATAATGTGGTTCACATGATTACATAACTTTCCCCTATAATTCTATGACTAAGCAACGGAAAACAATATGTTACGCACTAACATCTTCCCTAAAAAACTAATAGTGCAAGTCGCATGGAAATACGTTCTGAAGAATTCAAGTTATATGCATCCGGAACGAAATTCCCATTTGAATTTTATATACTTATCAGGTTATTTTGAGTAGTTTGATTTGATATCTGTTAAATTCGTGTTTAATTTTATTTTATTTTCGGAGTTTTAATTTCGTTTGTCAATTTAGTTATTGAATATTACGCGAAAGCAAACAAATTCTGAATTATTTATAATGTTTTTGAACAATTGAGTTAATCTTTTGTATTTGGGTTGCAAGCATATTTAAAAAATATGCATACTTAAAAATTATTTTAAAACCCATAAAAAATTTGTAAATTGAGATAAACATTACAAACAAATATTACTGCAAGTATTTTCGTTTTCTATTATACGTTTTCTATAATACGTATAATGTACAATGTTTAGACGTTTAACTGCAGTAAAAGGGAAATTTACTGTTGTGTTAGGTTGTTGCCACCAAAAATATGATACCAGCGTTACTCATAGACATGTCTTTTCTTTATACTATTGCAATAAGTGTAAATTTAGTTCATCTTTCGTAATCGGGTTGCACTCAACTTTTAAAATAGCCATGCTTAAAAATTACTTTAAAATCCATTAAAATCAGAAAACTGAGGTACAATTTTCAAACAAATTTCATTTGAGAGAACTTTTTTTCTATTCGACATTGTAAAAAATGAAATTGTGTGATGTTTAAAAGTTCTATATTTATTATTATTTATTTTCTGGTACAATTTATGGGCACTGAAATAGTGTTTTTACTTTATAATGTTGATAATACCATACAAACGAAAATTTCACTAAGTGCTGCGCGATTTGGAAGATTTTTTTTTTTCGTATTGTCAGGAAAATCACATATTTTTCTCTTACACCCGCCAAAGAAAACGTGCATTCTGTTATTAAAGCTCAGGAATTTTACTACGGTTGCAAGACAATAACGCCATGTTTTTTGATTGTCTTTATAACGATTTGTGGATGGGAATTCACAAATTTCAGTTATTGTGGTTGCCGTATTATTTCGTTTTAATTTATTTTACCTGGAAGGCTTCTTATAATTCACACGGGCGAAGCCGGGTAGTTCTGCTAGTACTTTATAAATTTGTTAACCAAAATCTTTTCTTTCAACCAAAGTTTGTTTTCGCATTTCTTAGCTGGTAGAAATGCCGTCATTTGTGTGAACTTATACAAAAATGTCTTTCTTTTGGCAAATTTATTTAACCTTTCACTGCACGAATTTTTCTATCTTTATGAAAAATATTATTCTACATCTATACATCGGCCTAATAATGGGAAAATAGTATTAAAAAAATAATTTTAAATTTTCAGCTAAAAGTTGATATTTTATGGTGTGTACCATACATACAAAATTACGGTTTTAAAATAATATATTGCAATATTTTGCATATAAATGAGTTTAAATTAATGAATTTTATCTGTCTAATACTCTGACTCTTCTTTTATATAGATGTTTTTAAATATTCAGTAAAAATAATGAAAGCAAACTTTACCCTTATTAGCTTGATCAAAATTTCTTTTGTTTCCAAAGAGGTAATTCTAATTTGTTGTCTAGTGTACACATCTAATATGGAAAAAATAAGTATTATTCCATACTTTGGATTATTCCTAATCAGGAACAGCGATCAAGCCGCTAAATTCATGGCACATAATTAATAACGTAATGTTTTTAGGCATGTGCCATATATGACACATGGTGCAGTGAAGGTTTAAAAGCATTTTATATTAATGAATTAAAATAAATACTTAGAGAAATATAATCATTCTCGCTAAAACAATTTGTTTTAAAGTCCTTGTGAAAATATATAATCGTATTGTAAGGAAATTGTTCGAAATCTGTTTTACTACATTAAATTAAATTACAAAAGCTACGATCGATTTTTTTTTAATTCTAAGATCACTTTTGAAATCATCGGATTTTTTTCTATGTGACGACGGTATAAAAATTGAAAATGTGCGATACTAAGAAATTTATAAAGTTGCCGCAGCAAAATTCCAAAATCGAAATTTCATCGTCCAGTGTCGCCATTTGGAAAATGACGTCAGAGTTACGGGCAAAAACATATTTGTCCTTTATAGTACAGATTTTAATTTTTAATGTCCAAATAAAAATCCCTTTTAAATTTTCAAAATTAATTCCGTCTCAAACAGCCATTAAACTTCAAAGTATCGTACTGAAAGGAAAAAGTTTTATAGAAGTTTTATGATACAGAAAAAAAAAATATTTCTAAAGGTATTGTTTGGAATGTTTTTCTTTCAAAACTTCTGGCACAAGAAAAAAAAAAAAAACATTCCTGGTTTCAGCAAAAGAAGTAAATGAAAGAATAACATACTTTATCTAAGGCTCGATGCCTTCTGGGAAGTCCCAGAAAAGAGTTTAAACATAGCTGTACTACTGAAATTACCTTAAATTGTATAAGAAATGATAGGAAAAATAATCTGTCGATTGAAAATAATGGAATTTTCTGGAACTTCGGTAAATTTGGTATCCCCATTAAGCTTTAGTATATAAAGAAAAACTGTTTGTATTGCATTTTAGTTTATTGAACAATAGCTTAGTTTCGGTATGATTTTTATAATAATAAACTAGCCACAGAAATGTGTTAAAAAACACATATGTAATGGCGCCTCTTTCAGAAATACTCCGTAGGGAAATTTAAGTTTTAGTAAGATAAATATAAGAAATAATAGGCCTATGATGAATTCAAAGTATGCAAAACAAGAAAACAAATCACGCGTCAAGCATAGATTATGAAATATTTTCCAATACACTCATAGCAATGTAACTAAACTGCACCGTTTAATTAGTAATATATTATGTCTAATTCAACCATATAGAAACGCATAACACATTCGAAAACGCAATTTCAGTTGTTCTACAATAGTACAATTATCAAAATTTTTAGCCCTGTGTATGGTACAAAGATTTGTATCTATTAATTACATGCATGCGAAAATTTAGCTCAGTTAGGAAATACATACCGCAGTTGAAAATTCCCCTTCAGCAATTTCCTCTAATAAGGATAATGATACGTGAATTCTTTTGTTCAACCCTGCATACGACGTGTAGAATTTATATGCAACGAGTAACATGCAAAAAAATAGTTCATTTTAAAAGCGCATACCGAAATTGAAAACGCACTTCTAGCAATTATTACTCAAAGAGAGTGCTGTAACCGATTTCTTCTGTGTGTCCCTGTAAATGAACGACAAATGCTATGATTGCCCTATCCTTTTGTAATCATCTTGTAGTGAAGTACATTGATTTATATCAATTTCAATACATTTGAAATAGCATAATGCTATTAACATACTTTGCAAACGATTTTTTCCCGTACACCCTGATGTAATGGAATTCCTTTTAGTGGCCCTGTAAATGAACTACTAATGATACACACTCCATGTGCAATACCGACATGCCATGGTAAGCATCATTAACATATTTCAAGTGGTTCGAAATCCGAGTATATTTACGTGAATTAGAGCGTGGACAGACAGATAACGGGCTGACGGCCACGCGGACAGACAAACCAAATTCATAAACACTTTTCAACTTTGTTGGAAAGTGTTAAAAAGATATATAAGAAATAAATCTTTTTAACAAGTGTAAAAGTAAAAATTCTTTAAAAAACCCAACTCTTTTAAAAGCATTACATGTTTAATTTGAACACCACTCCTAATTTCATGTCTAAAATTTATGATACTTACAAAAAAGGTAATTTTGAATAGGTTAATTTGACGTGGGTATCAAACTCGATTATGGAAAATTCGCCGTTTTTTACACATGGTAAAAAGCGCGAGCTAGAGAACTTATTTAAAAATATATATCATTTTTGCTCTGTTTCTTTTTTTAAGATATTGAAATAAGAAAGAAAAAAAGATGCATTATGTAAACTAATTGATTTTTACTTTATCTAATCACGAAATGTCTGTCATAACCCCTTCGGGATGGGAGCCTCTTACGAAATTTTTAATCTTTTGTCACCGTTATTTTAAAAACAGAAATTTGTGTCTTGTTGAATCGAGAAAACGGGCTGATTAAACAAGGCAAATTTTACAGTAAAATTTTACTGGTGAGGAAAAACAAGGATTCTGAGCGATTTATGCAGCACATATACGTGTCGCTCGTCCCCAAGGGGTTAATATGAATTGTGACAAAAATTGTAGCATTATCTCGAGAAAGAAAATACAAGTACATACGTTCTTTAAAACAATATTGGTGTGAAACATTAAATAAAATCGTTTCATTCATTATTATGTACATAAATGTTGTCTCCTAAGATAATTCTAGTATTTCAGATTAATACCAATTACATAGCTGCCAACCTTTACGTTTTTTTTGCTACCACTAAAATTTTATAGAGATTTTTGTCATCTGTAATCGTGAGATTTCGACGATTAAAGAAGATAATATTTACAATAAAATTATAGTGGTAAGAAAAAAGCGTAAAAGTTGGCAGCTATGCAATTAACTCAATCGTATTGCATGCTTTCGATACGGATGCATTTATAGTGGATTGATTTATAAACTACTAGCAAAAATCGTGGCTTTGCTGGCATAATACTTGAAATATGCCGTATGATATTTGTATGTCTAATTTTTATTAGAAGAAATTATAATTTTAGGAATAATGCGAAAATGACTAACTAAGACACAGTTTGACTAAACTCAATTATCAGGCAGATTAGGCAGAAATGAGACTTAAATAAATAAGAATAACTAAAACTATTTCAAAAAATTATAATTTGGGAAGTATTTTTAAGTTTTTATGCTCACATCATACGCTCATTTCAGTATTCATTTGAAGTTTTGATTTTTTTAGAAACAGTTCTTAGTACACATTTACGTATTTAGTACACATATCTTAAAATTAAACATCATGTCAAATTTCAAACTTCTTGTCTAAGGGTCAACCACCTCTCTGGTTGTAGTAGCACTAACATAAAATACATATCTTAAAACAGGGACTGTCACCATAAATTTGCCAACATTAATTTTCAAAATGGTTTGGTATTTCTTAATTTCCATAAAAACATAATTTAGAAAGATTTTAAAGGTGTTATTAGAACAGTTATTGTTCCTGCCAAGCCCAGGTAGTGACACTGTTATAAAATATAGCCTGAGTAGGATCAAAGACTGTCACCATTGATTCACAACCGTTACATTTTTAATAGGTTTATTATTTCCTGAGATTGCATTGAAATACTAATTTAGAACTTCTTTGAGCACTTTTCGCCACTTCTCTTCGTTTCGTCTCTTTAAAATTTCGAATTTATTTTCGACTGTTCTTACAGGGCATTTATATTTAATACTACAAAGGATATTTCAAGTTTCTAGTTTCTTCAGTATCACATAAAATCACACTTTACAAAGTCACAATTTACAAAGTTTTTTGCTCATACAACCCAACGGTGGTAGTGACACCGGCATAAAATATAGCTTATGTTTGAGCAGGTTTCATCACCACCAATTTTCAACCATTTTTTTTAATTCGGTTTGGTATTTCATGATTGCATAAAAATCGTAATTTAGAACGTTTTAGAACGTTTTTCGCTCACTTCAACCTCTTAAATTTGGTACAGTAGACGCTCGATATTACGTACCTCTATTTTACGAATTCTTCATTTTTACGAACTGATGTACTGGTCCAAACCAGCATCCCATCGAATTAATATTTCTCCCATTTACGAACTTTCAATTTTACGAACAAATTATATGAGTCAGCTCGGGTTCTTAAAACCGAGCGTCTACTGTATTTTTATACGACTGTTCTTAGAAAGCATTTGCATCTTTTAAGTAATTACCATGCCAAATTTCAAAATGTTAGATCTCTCAGTATCACAAAATACGCAATTTCGAAAATTTTGTGCTCCTTAAACACATAGGTCGTAGTGACAACAACATAAAATATAGCCTATGTTGGAGCAGGGACTACAGTTTTCAATTTGCCACCATTATTTTTGAAATTGGTTCGATATTTCCTGAGATAGCGTAGAAGTCGCAATTTAAGAACGTTTTTAGAAAGTTTTTCACGCACTTTCATCTCTTTAAAATTTCGATTTTTTTAGAACCTATTCTTAGAGAGCATTTATACTTTTTAAGTAACTGCCATGCCTAATTTCAAGTGGCTAGTCCTGCAGTATCAAAAAGTCGCAATTTAGAACGTTTTTTGGTGGTGGAAGTGACACTAACCCCCCAGGTGGAAGTGACACTAGCAAAATATAGAGCCTATGTTAGAAAAAGGGCTGTCACCATCATTTTGCAACCATTACTTTTGAAATCGTTTTTATACTTCCTGAGATTGCGTTGAAACCGCAATTTAGAACGTTTTTAGAAAACATTTTGTGCATTTCTCCCATTTTAAATTTCGAATTTTTAAAGAAGTGTTGTTAGAGATCATTCATATCTTACAAGTAAGTACAATGGCAAATTTCATGTATCTAGTCCCTTCAGTAACACAAAAATCGCATTTTTAGAACGATTTTTGCTCTTGCACTCCCTTTGGAGTTGTGTCATTGACATAAAATAGAGCCAATGTTAGAGCAAGGGTTGTCACCTTTATTTTGGCACCATTATTTTTAACATTGATTCGGTACTTCCGGAAGATTGTGTTGAGATCGCAATTTAGAACGTTTTTAGAAAGCTTTTCGCACATTTTCACCTCTTTTAAATTTCGAATTTTTTAGGAAATGTTCTTAGATATCATTTATATCTTACAAGTAATTACCATGTCAAATTTCATGTTTCTAGGCACTTTACTAACATAAAAATCTCATTTCTATAAATTTTTGGTTCCGCACCCCCTTGGGGTTACTGGAATCAACATAAGACATTAGCCTATGTAGGAACAAGGACTAACCCCATCATTTTGATGTCATTGTTTTTAAAATCGGTTCGGTAGTTCTAGAGATTATCACCTACAACTTACGAGATTTTTTGACGACTTAACGATATTTTCGGAGTTTTTAAAGATGTGGAAAAGATGTGGCTTCGTGGAAATACAAATGAGAAGTGGAAATAGGAGATGTAATAATACTAACTTTAGGAAAGTTAAAACTATGACTGGGATACAATGGAAGTTTGGGTACACACAGCGCCCTCTACAAACGCATGCGAACATTTTCGGACATACTTTAGTATGTAAAATCGGTTTCCTGACGTATTCCCTTCCTTACCACGAAATTCGAACGATAAGATTTCAACCACTCTGTATATTTGGAGTTCGATTAAACATGTAGTTAATTCATGTTTGCTTAGTGCAACTCCAGTGCATTTTAGCCTTTTTTGTTTTGGAGTATTTAAATAATTGCCAAGTTTTAAATTTCAATGATGCAGTTAAACACTATTCATAACACAGAAAAAAGTCATATTGTTTTAATTTTGAGACATATGTCAAACATATACATTGTACATTGAGAGATATGAATGGAACCATATGTTAACATTGTTTTAATATTCAGATAGTTGAAAACGAAATTGATAGTTTTCGTTTTATTTTGATCTTTTATTGATACAAAAAAAAAAAAAAAAAAAAAAAAAAAAAGACAAATGTTCCGAAGATCCAATTTTAATTAATTGATTTGCTAAAGTAAAATTCAAATTTTAGCTGGAAAGAAAGAAAAAGAAAAAAACAAATGTTTTATTTTTAAATCTATTTCAGTAATTTAATATTTAATGCATTGCTTTATATTAGACAAACACCAAACAACAAATAAAGAATAAATAAGTAAGAGTTTAACATAATAAATACGACACAAAAGATATCTGATTTTATCCTAATTCGCCTAAGTATTTTCAAAACATGCATACAAATTCGTTTAGATTAGATAACATTAACCATAAAAAGCCGACTTTTTCCGTACATACATGCTATTTCAATTAGAATTGTGTATAAATTTCCGTGCACTACCTTTCTTGGGCTTAAAATTACTTCTTAAAAATGTAACGTAAAGCAAGTTGCAACAAGACACATATAAAAATTCCTTTTTTTATAATACTTTAATTGAAGTAATCTTCGAAAATCAAGGAAATGATACATGTAAAAATGTAACATAAAACAATATGAACACAACACGTCTAAAAATGCATTTTTTTTAAATATTTTAAATTAACCTTTACACGGGGACTCGGACAGCATCTATTCCAGATTATATGGTAAGCCGGACAGATGCTGTACGAGCCCTTGTATAAAGTTTAACACTAGAAAGACGGGGAATTTTACTCATATTTCATAAAAATATTCCATACCAGAATTTTTATTTTAAATTATTAACTTATTTATTTATCTAGTTTTTTTCTGTATCTTTTACACTATTTTTATAAATAAATTTCTGGTTCGAACCGAAATATATTCATTTGGTAGCGGTCAAAATGACCGCTCGCCATTTTTCTATTGTTAAGCAACCTTAGAAAAAGAAATTTCATTGTGCACTACATGGTTCGTACGCCTCCTTGAATTTTGCAGACCAGAAAATTTTTCGGCACCAGAATTATCTTATAGAAAATCTCTTCCTAAAAGAAGGCGAAATTTTGCGCGTTTAGCCTAGATTTTTTTTTCTATATAAAGATACTGGTAGTTTTCCTGGAGAAAAAAAGGTATCCGTACGAATTATGCACTACCACTGAGCAGTGGACTATACATTCAACAAGTGTTCTGTAATTTAAAATATTAATAAAAACGTCATATTTTGAAACATTAATATAAAGAGGCAAAAACATTTAGAATAAGATATGCGAAGTATTTATAAAAGAATTGTGATTAACTTTCTCGCTGCGCACCCGAGATATACTCGGACATGTATTTTTCCGTCTAAATAATACTATTTGGTTTTTCCCACCAGTTATTTTTTAGCGAAAAGTTTGTCTGATTTAATCAGGGCATTTTCCCCGATTACAATAGTAAAAAATATCTGATCTAAAGAACCGGTGACAAAAGATTAAAAATTCTGGAAAAGACGCTCATTGCGAAGAATTACTTACGCAGCGATAGGGTTAATATAATTGTGTGCCGTTGAATTTACCATATCTTATACAACTCCAATTGAAACATTTCTAAGCATATTTTAAAATTTTTATATTATTTTAATTAAGAGATCTTCGAACACTTTTTTTCTGAAAGTTCATTGTCAGCAAATATTGTGGAAGGTACTCTTTACCTTATTTAATCGCAAAGTTTCTTAAAGTTAAATTTTTATTTTCTAAAATATTGATATATAGGTGACAGGTAGATATATGTTCAATATCTCAATTTTAATTAAAGAGTTATTCTTCATTTAAAATAGTTAGCGTGGTAAAATTAAACTTTCGATATTTTGTAGGGTTTTAAACATTTCTAATTGATTTGCAAAATGGAGCATTAAAGAATGTGTCGGCGTTTTATTAAGTTTTCTTGTGGCTCTGTCTTAGTAACGAACTAAACATGGGGTCTATTTTGTTTCGTTTATTTTAATATTAAATCCTGTAGTCGTGGCAATATTGTTTTGTTTGACAATTTAAAAAAATCATCGTGATTGTACATTGCTTGATTTTGCTATCTCAATTATTACAGCTGTACAATTAATCTCTGAAAGGAACCGTAAGTTATATTCGAATTCAAAAATTTATTAGCAGGATGCATGAATTTTTACCACAATTTTAGATCAGAATATTTTGGCTTTTTAAAAAGGAGAAAAATGTTACAAATTCGTGGATTAATCACAGAAGGGGAAAAAAAAATACTTGGCAACAGTGTTGACAGTTTGATCCTTTTTTAACTGCGAAATTTCATATTCATACGAAAAATTCCCTATTATTTTCTTCATTTAATGACAGAGATTTCATGATTGCATAAAGCAAAAATTATTTCTTCACAATTTCCTGTATGAATTCGAAATTTTTCAATGAAAAAAAAAAGGTTAAACTGGTAACACTACTAGACAAATATTTCCGTAGCAGCCCTACATTTCGAAAACGAAATATTTGTATAAAATACATGGAAATTTTAAAAAGTGTATGCACCCTAATTACAAATAAGCTTTCGCTCTATCCACAAATAAATTTCTTTCTAATTGAAAGCATGTTAGTAACTATAAATAACAAGCAGGTCGTACAAAATTGTATAATTGGCCAGATAATGTTGCTTGATATACCAGTGCTCGAAAAATGTTTAGGGCCACAAACAAATACAGTAAAGCTCATACTTTAACGCAAATTGAATATCATTACAAAATTATACATTAAAGCATAGCTGCCAACATCTTACGCTTTTTCAGACCACAAAAATTTTATAGTAAATTTTACCTTTTTAAATCGCCGTAATCGGCCGATTAAAAAAGGCAAAAATTTCTATTAAATTTTTGTGGTCTGAAAAAGCGGAAGAGTTGGCAGCTATGACGTAAAGTTATGCAAGTTTTGTTACTTGTTTGAAATTACAATAACATGTTTGAAAAAATAAGCAACAATTTTTTTTTCAAAATACAACTTGGTGGAGAAAAGTTTACGAACAGTAGATAAAAGTATACAACTGGTATATTTCATAAGTAGTAGAAAAAGGACAGTTCTAGTCCAGCAGGAGCCATGAGATGAGGAGCAGAGGAGCAACTCCTCCTCCTCCTCCTCCTCCTGCTCAATGTGTGCTCTTAGAGGAGGGGTTAAAAAGGAATTTTGATCTCTAAGAAGAGGGTGAAGTTAGATCTCTAAGAAGAGGGAGGAATTTTATTTTACTTAATTACAAAAGAATTTTTTTTTCTTTTGGAGAATTAAATTTTTTAGCAAACTATAGTATGCAGTGTAACTTTCTATTGCAAATGAAGAATTAAATTTAAAATATTTCATTTTGGATTGGAAAAATTGGAATTTTAGAAAATTTTGAATGGAGATTTTTAAAGGATTGAATGTAATGATGGAAGATAGTAATAGAAATTTTTTCAAAAGCTTTAGAATTTCTGCTGTCAGACGATAGGGCGATAAGAATTTTTAGGGGATTTTAATTAAGTAATGGATTTATTTTGTGCTACACTCTAGCGGATTGAAACTGAAGCAATTAAAATTTATTTATTTTTTAAAGTTAAAAGTTGAAGTTTGATCCCTCGTAAAATGTTAGGAGGGCTTACTCCTCCACCTGCTCCTGACGTGAGTAACGAACTCCTCCTGCTCCTATCGTGAGTAGCGGGCTCCTCCGCCTGCTCCTCCTGTTGCGAATAATGGGTCACACCACCTGCTCCTGCCAAGTGTAAAGGGCTCCACCTGGCGTGAGTGACGGGCTCCTCCTGCTCCTCCACCAGCGGAGAGCTTGTTTTTTAAGAGGACGGCTTAATTAAGGAATTTTTAGGGACATGCTATAGGTTGAGGTGGAAATTATACACGAAGAATTAATTTTTAATTATTTCCTTTTGGAACTTTAGAAAAATTTTGAATAGGGATTTTTTTTAAATTCACTAATAAAATATTATACCGAACTTCAAAATGTTAGAATTTTCTCTAGTAAATTTAGGCTTTGGTAATATTTCACCCCACCTAACTTTAAGTGTTCATTACTCATTAATTATTTTTCTTTCATTCCATACGAATTGTTCTTACGCATTTCTCATGACGATTTTAGATAAATAATTTGGATTTAATACACGTAGTCACGTGACCCCCCCCCCCGCCTTTTTTTTTCTTTCAACTTGTGTAATAAACTATTGAAATTTCATTTTAAAACCTAGAATTAGATATACTGCAAATAATTATTCGAATTTCCTATAAGGTATAAATACTAAAAATATTTTTTTTAACTTATTAAATATTTATGAGATGTTTATTGAAAATATATACATATACAGGGATGTTCAAGATACGTTTTCTTTTGACATGTACGAAAGCTTTTAATTGCCCCCCCCCCCTCCTATATAATGGGTGCTTGATACTTTTATAAATGAATGCCCGGTTTAATTAAAATATATGCCCTTAATCTTTTATGCTTCTATTTTGTTAATGAGTCAATCATTAAATTTGGCTAGTGATGTCACAGGAGGTCTAATTTTTTTTCTGTTACTGGCGAAAATTTTAATAATATTGGTGAAATATATGAACTCAATTAGATAATATTTTTAATATTGAATACATTTTTATTGTTATTCGTGAAATTTTTAATGTTATTGGAGAAATATATTTATTTAATGATTATATAAATTTTGAATGCTGTCGGCGAAATATATTTATTTAACTAAATAAATTTTTAATATAGTTGGCGAAATATATTGATTGAGCTCAATAAAATTGTAATGTCGAATATATTTTGTTGTTGCTGACTAAACTTTTGAATTTAATTATATAAATGTTGAATATTATTCAAAATTGGTGAATATAATATACTGGCGAATTTAATTAAGTTGAATAAATTTTTGTTAAGCTTTTAACGAAATTGTGTTAGTAAATTTTGAATGTTGTAGATGAAATCTCTTATTAGTTTTCAACAACGCGAAAGATACGTTTCAAATTTTATAGTATGAGTCTAACGTAAAAACTCCTACATATACAGGACAGCGCAAAAAATTTAGATGATTCTCGTTTATATATTCATTTTATTGGTAGTGAAAACCATTTTCTTACAAAAAAAAATTGATATACAAGAATTTTTCGTCCGCTTTACGAATTAGAATTTAAATAGCGATACTGGGATGAGCGTGGGTTTTTTTTCCCTGATCAGAGAAGAATATATAAATCACAATTCAAAGCCAGATTTAAATAAATTTTACTTAAAAATCGAATTTTTGTTTTAAAATTTTGAATGAACTGCATTAGAAAATGCATATACGATTCATTTTTCTACGATATATAAATTATTTCTAGAGAAAATGTATAAATGATAAAGTTTAAGAATGCATATATAGTATTTATTTAGAAAACGCATATACGAGTAATTTTTAGACTGCATGTATATTAATTATTTGGAGAACTCATTTCTAAACAACACACATTATTTTGCCTTTGAAAACAATTTTAGTAAAAGATGTTCTGACGTATTATTTATTTTGTGTGCGATTAACTTTTTAGACTGAGACTATATTATTTTTGGATAATATCTTTATGAATAATTTTTAGACTAATTATTAATTAATTTTGGAGATTAAATATAGTTTTGATTCATTATTTTCTTTAAGGTGTATGTCCTAGGCTTCCTTATTGAAAACATGATTTAGGCTACTGCATTTTCAAAATAATTTGTTAATTTAAACACAATTTGAAAACAATCTAAATAATTATAGCTATTATAAGACCAATTGAAATGCTTTCTTCAGAGATTTTTGAACTAGGATTATTTTTAATAAAATTCAAACCTAAGAAATTTTTGGAGTTTGAAAACAAAGTAATTTAGACAAATCCTTTACCTAACACAATATTATTTTGTAAAAATATTTCATATGATTTATTTTAGTTAATCATTCCTTGAAAACAATGCATGAGATTTTCATATCGCGAAAATTAATATTTCTAATACTATGTTGGAAAAATAAATATTAAAGAATAGATTTGAAATAGGAATAATATGCTCACAGATTAATATTCAATAATACATTTCGAACCTGCCATTCCCTAACAAAAACATATAGTATATGCATTTTCACGTATACTCAAAAGGAAATTTAACGGAAAAGAATAAATACCTATTAATACATAGTTTTACAGTAGTGGAAAATTGGCGCAGAGGCGGAGTTTATCGACAGCGCTAAATTTTAGTAGTATTTTGCGGCTTATCTAATGACATAATTTCCGAGTTTTTATTAAGGTGAATAATACAATAAAAAATTAGCGGTGTCAGTAGGCTCCTCCTCTGCGCCAATTTTCCACTACTGAGTTTTAGCTGTATATTTTTAATATTAAATCGAAATATAGAAAATAAGCACAGTACCTGTTAATGTTCGATAATGTCTCCTTGTCTAACCAGCCATGTTAGAAATCACGCTTTCACTATACTGTTTATTTCATAGCCCACCCGAACTTTATCTTATCGCTCTTTGTCGGCACAAGCTTGCACAGGTACGTTATCTCAAAGATCAAAGGCGCCGCATGGAGCGATCCCTTTCAGTAGATAAGAGAGATAAGCAGATATTATTCGAATAGCAATTAGTGAAGTCTGTCTCAATTACAATTTAACTTAATTAAGGGATTCTTATATATTTTTAAATATAGGATAGATTGGAATTTTATTACCTAAATTTAGATTTAATAACAACTCCAAATATACTATTCTGAAAATCTGTGTATATCTGTGTTCATTTTTTTTTAAACATAATGTTAGCCTTTTACCCAGTTTCTTTTTAGATGAAATCACTATTAGGTTTATTACTTTTTAAATAATTCACAATTAGCGGTAATTTCTGTACATATTTCATGAATACTTTTTTTCCGAACATACATAAAATTTGTACCAAGTTTTAGAGATAAGTATTCTATGCAACTACCTATATTATTTTTAATACACATGCATACTATTTAATATAGTTACACTATACGAAATTCCTAATTTAACTACACACACATCGCCATCAATATTTTTATACTTTTTTTTTTTGATTGATAAGGCTTAACAAAATTAAATCATAATTCCTATATTTATAATAGGTGATAAGCTACTTTCTAGGGTGATGTAAGAAAAACGTTTAATGCTGCATATATAATATTCTTTTATAAAATATACCTCAGTCATTATTTTCACTGCATTAGAGATAATATTAAAAAAAATCGTTTAAACTTATTTCTATCGATATACCCCGAAGTAATTTTTATAAGTGAGAAGTATTTACTCATTTCACCTTTTTAACTTATATTTTTAATAATCTCACATAGGTCGAATTTACTTTTCAACACCATATAGGAAAGGATTTTCAAAGATTATTCAATTATTATTTTTTTTTTGAAGGCGTTCAGAATGGAAATATAAAAGAATCCATCCTTTAGGACTAATATGTGTACAGGGTCCACATAGACTAACTATCCCTTGGCCTTGGGCCCCCTGATGAGTGGGGGCCCTTAAACGCGTATGTGTAACTATAAAATATCCTCTGTATCTATATTACCTAAAATCTGAGTAAGTTATTATTGGGTGAAAATCCCTCTTCTGCAATTTATTATTATTTTTTATTTTAGCAAAGGAACCCAAAGAACACAATTTTATTCTTTACACGTTTTTAATTATTATTTGCGAAATGAAACTTTTTTTAACATTTGAAAAGCACTTTTATTATTATTTTTAAATTTTTATTATTATTAGCGACACAAATTTTAAACAACTGCAGGGACTACCTTAAGAAAGTGACCCGAATTATTGATTTCATACAAGGAAAACTTTTTTTTACAGTCACCTCGTTTGGTTTGACAGGTTTCAAACTCACATAACCTGACTTTACATTTTAGGTAGAGCCCGGCTTAGATTGCAGGGGGCCCAAGGCCCAACACTTTTTTACCCCCCCCCCCCCTTCCTTCAACCATAGGCCCAAGGACCTGGCTGGCCTGTGCATGAATTAGGCCTCGATTTTTGGCTATTACACTAACCACAACGGTTAATTGGTTGATTGTGTTTTTGACGTGAAATTATCAAGAGGGACCCTAAGGGGTAATGCCCTCCGTGGGGGTCTTTTTAAGGGAACCTAACCCGTATTTACGCGTGGAAAACCAAGGTTCGAAGAAAACCAGGAAAACTCCGAACGATTAGGCCGACAGGTGCGATTGGGATCGAACACAGCACCTCCCGTCTACCAGCTTCGAGGTCAGAACCTCTCGGCCACTGATGGGGCCTAACCATAACGGACCCGGTTGATTAGTCCCATGATTTTATCTTTTAAGTTTTTGAGTTACTTTCTCACACACTTAAACATAGATTATATTAATTTTAGGAAATTATTGTTATTTTTCTTCTTTTCTTAGTTTAGTAGGTTTAAACATTCATATTAACTCAAATAACCTAGTTCGACCACTCAGATTTTATAATACACTGCTCAGCAAAAGTTTAGACACTGGTGATTTTTATCCTTTAAATAAAAAATACGAACACTTGGGTTATACAAATGACTGTACTTATTTTTTAATATATTTTAAACGTTTTAGAACAGAAATAACGGTTTTAATGTAGGATGTTATTTAATTTAAATGAAATAAGTGAAATTTGCATGTTGCAAAAGTTTAGACACTTTTGTGATTTTTTGGCAATTGTTCACGGAAAAACGCATATTTCAAACTTATGACGTCACATGCATGAAGTATGTAAGTGCACCTCGCGATAGCATCTGTTAGTGAAGATGCCGCGAGCAAGAAACTTTCAGTCAGATGAAGTAATTAAAGCATGGAAGCTGAAATCGAAAGGGAAGACTGTTGCAGAAATTTCAGCTACTTTGAATCGGCCAAAGAAGTCTGTCTATTAAGTACTATCTACGGGTGACTCTTTCAAAGCAAAACATAGATCTGGAAGGACTCGTGTGGCCAGAATACGAGATTATAGAAGGATCAATGAACTGGCATCTAGACAAATGATGACTGCTAATCGCATTAAAAGTGAGTCAGATCTTTCTGTGTCAGTGGATAATTTCGTAGATGCATTAAAGAATAATGTGCATTAGTTTACATGAAAATGATAAAAAACCCAGCTTTGAAATCTCACAACAAATTGACCCCTTTCATGTCGCGGAGTAATTCTTTTTATAAACTGTGGAAATAATGGACTGATACCAGAATTTATAAACGAAGTTATTAGAAAATACGAAATTGCTTATTTTCACGTATATTATAAAAGGAAATTTTTAATTAAATATTCTTGCCATTATTGGAATTAAAATTATGTGTCCTTTGCACTCGAAAGGGTTGATGACTTGGGCCTCACTTTGCTTTAATTCTCAAGTATCTCTGGAGTTTCTCAATGGTCGCCAAGCTGCGTAAGACTGCATACATACATTGGAAAACAATTTACAGCCATTTGGTGAACCTTTATCTCTCCCAAAGTCTGTATTTGAGCAAGATAATGCGTCTATTCATGTTGCATACAAATCAAAAAATTGGTTTAACTCTCAAAATATTACTATTTTCGACTGGCCCGCGTGTAGCCCTGATCTGAACCCAATCGAAAACTTTTGTGGCATCATATCTCATACGGTTTATACAATTTTTTAACAGTACTCCTCTGTAAATGAACTTCGATCAGATGTTGAACGTGTTTGGCACGAAATAGACCCCCAAGTGATGCAGGATTTAGTTTCTTCGATGGAAATTCACATTTTTGCATTAATAGCAGGCAATGTAGGTGCAGTTCGATTTTAATTTATGGATATTTTTCTGTTAACAGACAGATTGTCTATACTTTTGCAACAATGTTAAATTTGTTTTTTTGCCATTATATATTATGTAAAGTGTATAAATTAAAATTTATTGTTTATGTATGAAAGATAAATCCCCAGTAATATATGACAGTTGAATTACAACAATTCGTTACATACTTCTCAGCACAGAAGCATAATCGATCATTGTCTAAACTTTTGCTGAGCACTGTATACACTAGGTAACATTCGGTAACTTCCCCATATAGTTTGAAAGATTGGTCAGATCACGTGACATTAATGTTTTTAGATACAATAGATAATTAATTTGATTGCAACTTTTAGTCAAAGTTTAGTGAACTCCTTTTAGGAAAATCTTAGTTACCCATTCTATTTTTTTCATATCAATCTGCATACATATTGTAGTATACATGTTATTAACTTGCAAACAATTAAAAAACTATTTTGATAACATAACCATTAGAATTTTTTTATTATCTTTAAAAAATTTTATTCACTTGTAATTTTTTTAAAATTTTTATTTAACATGTAAATTTTTTAAACTTTTTTTTTTAATTTCAAAACATTTTTCAAAACGTGTGTATTTTTTCAAAACCATTAAATGACAAACATATGCATACGCATATGTATTATAAGTATGCATATGTGCTTCAGGTGCAATAGTATGTTGAGACGATAATTTTCAAAAGCTAGAAGGTATAAAATGAATAATTTAGTTTTACTAACTAATAAATATTTTTTCTTAAAATAGTGAAATTTTATGTGATAGTTGAAATTCTTTTTGCTATTCATTTGTTAATTTTAAGTGTGTTGTTTAATTTTTATAGTTAATTATTGATTCATTATTTTAAATAAGGTTAGGAATTTTCCTCCTGTGGCGAGTTTCAAATATCTAGTTAATTTTCTGGGGGATTAGGGGGAGAGTGAAATGTATAGTGGCAGATTGATATGAAAAAAATAACATGGTTAACAAAGATTTTCCTAAAAGGAGTTCACTAAATTTTGACTAAAAGTTGCAATCAAATTAATTATCTATTGTTTCTAAAAACATTAATGTCACGTGATCTGACCAATGTTTCAAACTATATAGGGAAGTTACCGCATGTTACCTAGTGTATATTATAAAATCTGAGTGGTCGAACTAGGTTATTTGAATTAATATGAATGTTTAAATCCACTAAAGTAAGAAAAGTAGAAAAATAACAATACTTTCCTAAAATTAATATAGTCAATGTAAAAGTGCGTGAAAATGTAGCCCTAAAACTTAAAAGATAAAAATCATGTGACTAATCAACCGGGTCTGTTGTGGTTAGTGTATTGGCCCTAAAATCGGGGCCTAATTCCCGCACAAGTCAACCAGGCCATGACCTTGGGTCCTAAAATCGGGGCCTAATTCCCGCACAGGCCAACCAGGCCATAGGCTTTGGTCAATGGATGAGGGAAGGGCAGGCAAAAAGATGTTGGGCCTTGGCCTCCCTTGCAATCTTAATCGGGCTCAGCCTAAAATGTGAAGTCGGGTCATGTGTGTTTGAAACCTGTCGAACCAGGCGAGGTGACTAAAAAAAGTTTTTCTTGTATGAAATCGATAATTCGGGTCACTTTCCGCCGTCTCTGAAGTCGTTTGAAATTTGTTTCGCTAATAATAATAAAAATTTACAAATAATAATAAATTGCTTTTCAAATGTTAAAAAGTTTCATTTCGCTAATAATAATAAAACATGTGTAAATAATAAAATTGTCTTCTTTGGATTCCTTTGCTAAAGTTTAAAAAAATGATAATAATAAATTGCAGAAGAGGGATTTTATCCTAATAATACCTTACTCAGACTTTAGGTAATATAGATACATATTGTACATTTCATCCTAATTGTATGTATACATACCCGATTAAGGGCCCCTCTCATAAGGGGGGGGGGGCAAGGCCACGGGCTAGTTAAACTATGCTTACACTGTACACATATTAGTCCTAAAGGGTGAATTCGTCTATATTTTCATTCTGAACTCCTTAACACTAGAGCGGCGGCGAGGGGTCATTTTGACCCTTGCCGAATGAATGCATGTCAATTAGAACCAGAAATTGTTTTATAATATAAGATTAATATATGCTGCACAAAAATAACTTAAATAAATAAGTTAAATAGTTTTTAGTAAAAATTCTGATGTGAAATATTTTTATAAAACTTGAGTAAAATTTCCCGCCGTTCTAGTGTTAAAAAATAATAGTAATAATTGAATAATCTTTGAAAATCCTTTCCTATATGTTGTTGAAAAGTAAATTCGACCTATGTGAGATTATTTAAAATATAAGTTAAAAAGATAATATCAAATGAGTAAACACTTCTTACTTAAAAAAAAAAACAATTACTTCTCGGTATATCGATAGAAATAAGTTTAAACGATTTGTGAGTAAGTTTAAACGATATTTTCAAAGTTCCCACTATTTTAATCTTCTGAAAATAGCTGCATTTTAGAGCAGAAAAAATTATTAATATCCCGTCTTGTAGTTTCTCCCATCTCACATTTCTTCCCTCATCATCATGATGACTGATTGCGTTTTCATTGGTTTCAGCTCTACATTTTCCTTTCCTTCCAGAAGACATGCTGTGGTCCTTCATCCAAATATGTGACACTGAGCGTATCGAAAAACAGAAGGAAGAACAAAGAACATAATAAAGACAAAGGAGAAAAACCAATGAACGAACCAAACAACACTTACAATTTTTGATCACTTATACGCGAAAAGTCTATAAAAATCGCCTAATTCAAAATACACATATGTATTAAATAATACATAATCAAAGCTTATTTAAAAATTCCATACACTAAACATGAAATTTCAAGCAAATTCAGCTAAAATAAATTTAATCTATTTTTTTTTAATTTTTGGTAAGAAAGTTCAAAAAATAGGATTTGAGCAAAACTTCAAGCGGTTCGCGGCAAATGAAGGAATCTCTCTATTCTAAAAAAAAGTAACTACCGCTGTCACCGCCGCCGCCGCCGCCGCCGCCGCCGCCGCCACCGGTTTTGATTTGTTTGTGACCGGAGGCCTTTCTTCGTTAATATTAACAAAAATAATGCATACAAATATGTGAAAATCGGTGGTATTATAGCGAAATGTTTGATCAACACACTAATGCATACAATTTTCAAATCGAAGAATTATTTTAAGAGTTATTTAATGCTAAAGTTGGACAAAATCGTTCCACTAAAAAAGTTTTATAGCAGCAAATCTATACATGGCAGTGTAATCATTTTTTAGATCATTTTATGCGTTAGAATTTGCCGGAGTGCAGATTGCATTAATTTTTTTTTTATTTTGACTCATTTTTTCAGGTTTTATTTCTATTTTAAATTCAAATTTTCAGCATTTTTAGAGATATTTTTTACAGATTTCAGAAAATTCTACTAATTTAAACTGTTGCCAACTGTATAAAAAGCACAAGCAATAATGTTTGCTTCAAATTAAAAATTTATTTACACGTGACTATTATAAACAGGAAAAAAACTTTCAAATTAGAATTAAATAATTACGTATAAAAAGCAGGAACTTATTAAAAATTACGTCATAAAAAGTACACACGTGAATTTTAAAAAAGAAAGGATATTGTAAAATAATAAATTCATTAACATGCGTTAGAAGTCTTAGGAGAAATTACGTCATATTTGCGTCACATTATAGTTATTACATAAAATGAACACAAAATAATATTACAAAAAAGTTTAAATTTAGAAATTGCGCTAGACATTTATTTGATATTTTGAGAATTAATTTAAAATGTCTCATTTAAAAGAACTTTCTTTTCACTTTGTTAAAAAATACCAGGAGACAAAGACGTTCTTTACTTAATTCCTTTTATATTAGCTTATTTTGAAATGTTGTTACACGTGTCTACGTCATCAAGTTATTTTTATTTCGACGTTTTATTTGTGTTTTCATTAATGTTGTACGAATTTATTTGTTCTTTCGTTATTTAAAATAAAAATGATATCAATTTGTATAATTTGGCGAGTGGTTTGGCGATTTATATAATTTGGCGAAATGGGTCGACAGGATAATGAAGTAGTACCGCACGGATTTGGCGTTAAAATTCCCCAATCAAAGAGAAATGAATAGAAATTCGTTTATAGGGATATCGCCACTGTTTTTTAAATTATAATTCAATCTTTCGAAATTTTTTTAAAGCCGATCAAATTAGCGTGCATTTAGAGTCTGCGGTGTCCTGACGGGGGTTGGCGAGCGTAGCTCGTAGGGGGCCGAGCCCCCTAGTTGTCCAAAAAATCTCAATTTTTGTGTGTGAACTTAGTGCCACCACTGGCAAGTTTTCCGCGCTACCCATCATCGAAAATCGAAAACAGTTTTTTTTTTGCTCACCCTAATAAACACTATACAGGGATGAGATTTCCAAGTTTTCTCGCACCAGTATTTTGTTAGAGAAACTGTTATTTCATTTAATCGGAACACTTTTGTGATTTAAAATAACAAAATTTTCTCTAAAAATATACTGGTGAGTAAAAACGCGGAAATCTCATCCCTGACTATAGAAATGATCATTTATGGTTCACCTATTTGAAAGAATAGAAACTTTAATACAAAATCGCGTATTTGAAGTAAAAAAGTGTAATGCAAATACTATTAATTCTGCACATTTCTAAGTCTGTTTAAAATTTATCCATAAAACTCTGTAGTGTCTAGAAATATGGAACACCATATTTTGTAACTCAATCATGAAAATAAAAAGAAATTGCAAAATATGTTATTTTGCAGATCTGTTTTATTAATTCGAATTCTTCTATTTTACTTTAACAGTTTGATGAATTATACTTTGAACCCTGAGAATTAGAATAGGTTTTCCTTAACGTTACGCTTTCTTTGTCACAGCTACTTGCAGTTAAAAGAAATTTTCTACAAGTGATTTCGTTGTTTTTCCGTACGAAATTTTAATCAAGTGTATAACCACCGCCTTTGAATAATAGGCTTGAGCGTTGACACAAATATGGCGGCTGCCGAAGGTGGATGTTTTTTAACGTCTCTACGGACCCCTACATTTTTACACCAATATCTTATGGGAGTAAAATATTTCTCTGACTTATTTAATCTAACAAAAATAAAGTCGAAAATATTTTAAGAAATTATTGGTACCAAAATTAAAGGGAACGTACACACGCTGAAAATATACGTCTTCGACAGCCGGCTTTTCTGTGTCCGCGCCCAAGTCTAGTGTTCAGGTTTTCTGGCACATCTTTTACAGCAATAAAAAAAAAAAAAAAAAAAAAACTAAAATATGTTATTTTTTCTATTTTTTCCGAAATTGTGAATATTTTTATTTAATAATGAATAATAGCTGTTTTGAATATTTCTCGCGCAAACTATAGAAGTAAAATTAATTTTATTCAAAAGTTTAGCGTATTGTTTTATTTTGAGTAAAATTAAATGCTATAAAATACACATCGCTACCATCGCAAAGCTGTAAAAAGTTTGTAAATCTGGCTTATTATGTACTATTTCTTTAAATTTTCCAGTATACAGTTTACTGCTTAATAAGTTTAAATAGCACATTTAAAAAAAAAAATCGGCTGTTTATTATCTAAACATTTCACTTTATGTTTCAGATGTTCTTGTTATAAGAACATAAGTTAGAACTACTTTACTATTTTCTTATTCAGAACCAACATAAAGGATAAATACAATAAAAAAACTCTTCCAGTTCTATAACAAACAGTTTTTAACTTTAAAAAAACATCTTGCCGTGAAATTTTAATTCACTCACTAATACTTTCACGAAAGTTCGGTAAAACAAATTGACGACTTATTTAAAAGAATACAGTCATTTGCTGTTTAAAACGATCATTTTACAAAAATATATTCAAATAAAACTACAGTTGTAAGTCCTAATCTGCAATTTTTCTCATCAAAAGAGTCTAGTAAAAGTGAATTTTTAGCATTTTTTAAAAAATGAGACGGCTTCGTTAGATTTTCTTTAAATACTAGGGGGCGCTGCCCCCTACGCGCTACGCTCGTCAACCCCCGTTCAGACACCGCAGACTCTAAAAGCACGCTAATTTGATCGGCTTAAAAATATTTCGAAAGATTGAATTATAAGTTTAAAAACAGTGGCGATCTCTCTATAAATGGGTTTCTATTCATTTCTCTTTGATTGGGGAATTTTAAAGCCAAATCAGCGGCTGTTAAATGATACAATGGCTGTTTCCGTCTTTGATTAAATAAAAGCAGTTGACATTTCAAAATAAGCTAATATAAAATGAATTAAATAAACAGAGTCTTTGCCTCCCAGTATTTTTTAGCAGAGCGAAAAGAAAAGTTTTTTTTAATGACATTTTAAATGTATCGTTTTTAATGTGACGTAATTTTCACTAAACTTTTCTTTCTCCTTTTACTATTCACGTGAAAATAATTTTGTTAGAAATGAAATATTATTTGCGCTATCCTAATAAAAATAGTTGAAAATATCATCTTAAAATATTACATAAATGTCTCGCGAAATTTTAAATTTAAACTGTTTTGCAAAATTATTTTTTGTTCATTTTACATAATGTGTAATGTGACGTAAATGTGACGTAATTTCTCCTATTTAAGACTTCTAACGCATGTTAATGAATTTATTATTTTACAACATTCTTTCACTTTTAAAATTCACGTGTAATATGGTTTTTATGATAATTTTCAGTGAGTTCATGCTTTTTATATTTTCTTGTTTATAATAGTCACGTGTAAATAAATTTTTAATTTGAAGCAAACATTATTGTTTCCGTTGTTTATACAGTTGGCAACAGGCTAAATTAGTACAATTTTCTAAAATAAGTAAAAAATATCTCTCGAAATGCTGAAAATTTTAATTTAAAATAGAAATAAAACCTCAAAAAATGAGTCAAATTAATAAACTGAGTACAGTGTGCACACCGGGAAATTCTGACGCATAAAATGATCTAAAAATTATTAAATTCGGATGTACAGTTTTTGCTCCTATAAAACTTTTTTAATGGAACGATTTTGTCTAAATTTAGCATTAAATATCTCTTTAAATATTTCTTCGATTTGAAAACTGTCTGTATCAGCGTGTTTATCAAACATGTCTCTATAATTCCACCAATTTTCATATTTTTGTATGCAATACTTTTCTTAATATTAACGACGAAAGACCTCCGGTCACAAAAAATTCAAAACCGGCGGCGGCGGCGGTGACAGCGGTAGTTACTTTTTTTAGAATAGAGAGATAGATAGGAAGCTTTACAGAAATCCGATTTGGATGGGTTCAGAGTAATTTTAAGAATTCAGCTAGATTTAAAAGTTGTTTAAAATCAGATTCTATTGTAATAGAAAGAAGAAAAACATCTAAAACTTAAATAAAGCTTCCAATATTCAAGATCTTTTAACCCCTTAATTCTCGCTCCCGAGATATTCTCAGGCTGTGTCTTTTACTCAAATTGTTTGATTCCCACCAGTTTTATAAAATAGTGAAATTGGCTATACTTTAGTATCGTTTTACATGTCAAGGTGAATATTTTTTTTTTCATAAAAGTAGTGCCAATAAGCAATTTGAATTATTCAACCGTAATTTAATTCGAGCGTTAAGGGGTTAAAGAAGTTCATGAAGTATTAATTAAAAGTTCATTTTTTACATTTTCTTTAACAATACACTTAAAAAGTATGGAATAAAATATTTTTAAATGTACTGAATACACCGTATATTGAATTCTTTAATACAGAAATAAATTAGTTTACACTTAAGCACGTAGCTTTGCATATATGCAAACAACAGTATTTTGAATTTAATAAATATTTTTCATTCGTATATACCTAATTCACACCAGAAAATTAAAATAGCAATATTTGTTTTAATTGAAACAGACATTCCGTATTTAAATAAAGCTAGTTTAATCATTGGAACTTTCTGGTGTGAAGTCAGATTCTCTGAACTACGTAATTTCTAGAATGGGAAGTATTCTATCATGGGAATTAAAGGGTTAAAAGTTAAGTTTTACAAAATAAATAATTATATAAAATAAGGTATTTGGAGATATATTTATTAAAATATTTACTAATTTGCAATATTTTAGCGTAAAAGAGCCACACGACAGCAGTTGTTACTTGTATTGTAGATGTGCAACAGAAGAAAAGATTGACGTATTATATGAATAATGTATCTCTGATTTTTTTCATTATTTTTCCTGTGTAATAAACCTTTCAGAGAATCATGTATATGTTTTTTTGAAACAAAATAAAAAATCGCGCATTTAAGGGTGAAATTTAGATAGCAAAATATGTTCTCACAGTTGTCACTAATGTAGCGAGTTTTCTTATGCAAAACAACTACCAAAATGTTTGAACCGTGTCCCTTTCTTTATTTAACCGCGGGATATTCCGATTAACACTTAGATACATGAATTATTCTTTTAGAATTCTATTTTTTATTTTTATATTAAGGATTAGACACCAGAAATTTTAAGATAGATTTTTAACTTTATTTAGTAGCATACTTTTGTAAGTTTTAGAGGATTAATATTTCTATATAAATGTAGTGGTTATACGAACTTAATTTATGTATTAAAAATTAAATAGAAAGGTGATGGAAATTTACATCACTGTGCAATTAAGGGTTAAATACAGTAAAAAATTACTATTGAAGAATTCTGGATTCAATACAGAAATACGCTAAATTGACAACAATGTCCGACAACAATTTTTTATTAACCATCTATGAGGTTTTTCCGTTTGCATAAAACAAATTAAATCGGTTGTAGACAAAAATAATTGTAACAGAATTGTATTTTGAGATGTATATCAATTAAGGGGGCTTAAAGTGCATATCAGAAATAAACAGGAAAAGAAATATTAAATTAACATTAGTTTTATCAGAAATTTTATGAAAATGCAGTAAAGCCCACAAAACGCTCAGATGGTTAAAAAGTGGTTCAAAAATTTTTGCTTTAACCTTTTCAGTTGCAACGCACTTCCTAAAATGACTCCTATTTTCTAAAAGTGGCCGAGAGGTTCTGCTCTCGAAGCTGGTAGACGGGAAGTACTGGGTTCGAATCCAATCGCGCCCGTCGGCCTAATCGTTCGGAGTTTTCGCGGTTTTCTTCGAACCTTGGATTTCCAAGCGTTAATACGGGTTAGGTTCCCTTAGAAAGACCCCCACGAAGGGCACTCCTCCCCCCCTTAGGGCCTATATCCCTCGTGTTGATAATTGGCCATCATAAACACAACCAACCAACCAACTTATTTTCTAAAATACTGAAATGATTAATTGCAATCAAAATTCGCGAAATAACTGATTTTATACTGATTAACTGATATTATATATATATATATATATCGTATTACATGTAATTCATGTAACATGCAATATATTGGTCAAACTGGTGGCCCAATTCATAAACGTATCAACGGATATCGATCTGCCATCAGTAATTATAAATGCTCTCGCAATCCTTTAAACTGCAATGTTGAGTATAGGCACTTTGAAAAGCACAAATTTAGTAATATCACTATTCATATCCTTAATATACAAAATAAACTCCGTGAGCGTCTTTTTCTGGAATCTGCTTATATCAAACATTATAACACACTTTATCCATATGGACTAAATCAACTCTCAAACAATAAACCTCAAGTAGTATATTCTGCATCATTACATACAACTAACTATCAATCTCTCTATCTTTCTCTTAACCTTTTCGATTCGGCGGTTACAGCGTATGTACCCCCCAAAAAATATCCCCAAAGAACTGCTAGGGTATAAAGCTGCGTACACACTATCCTTCTAACTGTAATCAGTGTCGGCTTCGTTTGTTCTTGCCACGCGGTGTCTTTGATTTTTAACGACTTTAGCAGGAAAGGGACTGATGTCCAGCAAAAGAGGAACCTTTCCTTCAAGTAGAGTCGAGCTCCTTATCTCCTGACCCATTGTTGATTCCCCTCATTCTTTTGTCAATAAACCGCAGATGGGTTCAGAATAAAAGCTTTTCCAAGAATACTGGACAAGCAGGCAAAATACGCGTGAGTACGCAGCCTAAATGTCTGTACCCCAAAGCTCCCTTCTCCCATTTTGAAGGTAGGGTAATCAGTCATCTGTCATCTCAGAGTTTCAGGGGAGGCAGTCTCTTTTATCCATAGTGGAAGGAGAAATGTCTTTCGCTTTGGCGTAGTAATGCAATAACAGGTTTTTGAATTCGCGATTTCTTAGCAGAGGGCTTTTCTGACATTCTATGATCATAGACACATTTGCTAAGTACTATTATTTTTTCATTATTAAAAAAAGGTGTAATCATTTTATTTCATCAACATAAAAGCAAGATAGAAAGGAAAACTTATGTATGAGAAGATTCCGTTTTTCATTTAACTGACGCTCAGAAGAAAAATGTTAATTTAAAAGCACAAAAGATTCTTTCAAGAATCTTAAAACATGCAAAAGCTGGTAATCAATTTATTTCATTAACATAAACTCAAGGTTGAAGTGAAAACTCTTGTATAGAAATGTATCGTTTTTCATTTAATTTACACACTGCAAAAACAAAATGCTATTTTAAACGTACGATCTATTTTTACCAGAATTAAAAATAGAAAACTGTAATCATTTTATTTCACTAACATGAATATAAAGTTGAAGTGAAAATTTCTGTATCAGAGTGTATATTTTTTCACTTAACTGACACAATATAAAATGCTCTGTTAAAAGAATTGTTAAGTTATTGTTACAAAACAGTTACATAAAGAGATATTTATATATATATATATATATATATAAAAAAAAAAAAAAAAAAAAAAAAAAAAAAACGTGTGTTTGCGTTCTAGAGAGGAAGGGTTAAAGAGAAAAAAAAGATTTTTTTTTTTTTTTTTTCGAGAGGGGGTGCGAAATAATTTGTATGGTTATTTAAGGAATTTTACAATAAATTCTCAAATAGAGCAGATAAAAATCTATGAATTTTATTTTTTTAAACTGCATTGGGCGTGGGAGGGGGGTGAAGAGTTACGTTATGTTATGATATTATTTATGACGGCCAATTATCAACACGAGGATATAGGCCCGAATGGGGGGGAGCCTTCTGTGGATGTATTTCTAAGGAACCTAACCCGTATTTACGCAAGGAAATCCAAGGTTCGATAAAAACCACGAAAACTCCGAATGATTAGGCCGACGCGCGCGATTGGGTTTGAACCCAACATCCCCCGTGTACCAGCTTTCAGAGCAGAACCTTTCGGCCACTGGTGGGGCAAGGAGTGAAGAGAAATATGCAAAAAATTTGGGAGGTAAGGATAATTGAAGGAATAAATTATTTATTTATTATTACTGTAAAATATTAAATATGTCAAAAAATTTAAAGCGATATAAATGTTAAACTATGCATATTTGGTACCAGAGAACAGTGGGTAAATGAAACAGCGATAATTTTGGAGAGAGTAGATGATTGATTTCTTACTGTTAATATAAAATACAGTTTTTCTAGAAAAAGAGTCCAGTAATGCGGGGGAGGGGGAGGGATGGCGGAGTGGGCCAGAAAAAGGCACGGCAGAGAAGAAAAAGAGCACGAAGGAGAAGAAAAAAAAACATCAGGAGACATAAAAGGGCATTAAAGAAAAACTAGTAGAGCTAACGCTAAAAAATAATTTTGGTAAACTAATTCATCTGAACAAAGTTGCAAGCGCTCTTACAATACTGCAGAAATTTAGTTAACTTTACCGCCTTCTAAAAACAGAAATATAAAGATCCTTGGTAAAATCTAGTTACTCGACCCGTTGTACTTTTAAGTATTTTTATACCTTTCATGCATACTTATAAATTAAAATTAAGATGACCACAAACGTACTTACAGTTGCCAACCTCCCGATTTTTTTAATAACACTAAATTCTTACAAAAATGCTCGCTTTATTTAATTTCAGAAATTGCGCAATTGTATAAAACAAGTATTTCTGCATAAAAATACTCGTATTAAAAAATCGGGATGTTGGCAACTACGAATAAACACTTATGGAAAAAAAAAGAAAGAAAGAAATAAAGAAACCCGACCATGGAAAAATCGGCTTATCTTTCTCGATGCGATTCGTTTCACGAAATTTACGATTTTTTCCCTGATCAATTCGTGAAATCCTCAGTTTTTAGTTCATAGGCTATCAAAACCTGAGGAAATGTGCCTGCAGGTTTTGTATGTACGTAAGTATGTTTGTAACCAGGTAACTTTTGGTAAATTATCCGATTTGCTTCAGTATTTTTTTCTACGTTCATTCTGATAAGGCGCTTGCCTGTTCATTGGTTGAGCATAAAAGGGGGTGGAGGGAACGGGGCTAATCCCCAAACCTTAATTTAGATAAATGCGTTTTTCATCCAGAATTATCCGATTGGCTTCAATTTGGTATACCGGTTTTTTCTGATAAGGCACTGATTAGATTTGGAGGTTCATTCGTTAAGTATAAATAAATTAGGGGGGGAGTCTAATCCCCCTCAATTTATTTTTCGAGGGCATTATTCTTTGAAAGTAGAGTATAATATACAATTAGTGTGCATAGCCTGTGAGTTCAATGCCTTCAGTTTAACAAGGCTATTTTATTTTTATTATTTATTTATTTATTTTTAGATCGATAGACGAAAGAGATTTTTTTTCAGCGACCGATTGGCAAAATCAACAATATTTTTACGTAACCAACTGACAAATTTGACAACTAGTTTCCGCGAATTTTTGACGAAATTCGCGACATTTTCCGTTGATTGTTTATAGAAATTCGCGACATTTTCCCTTGATTGTTTATCGAAATTTGTGACTTTTCCTTCAACCGATTGGCAAAATTTGCTTTTTATTTATTTATCTATTTATTTATTTATTTATTTTTTGACCAATTGAAGATTTACAGCGACCAATTGAAGAAAATCACTATATGTTTCTGAGATCTTTGACAAAATTCACCTTTTTTTTCCCTCCATCAGTTGAAGAAATTCAGGAATTTGATTTGCAAAATTCTGCAAAAGAAAAGAAATCGCTGTCTTTCTTGAAATTAAACAATTTTGCGGCAGAATCACATACCGGTGAAAGAATTAAAGGGGGAAAATGCAACGAGGGATTTTCCAAATTTTTGCGCGATTCTCTCAATCTTGCACGCAATTGTAAACCCTGCCCTTAAATGGAAACTTACCCACCTCCCAAAAAAGAAAACTTCTAAAATGGTGCCCCTTTGACTAGGGATGAGAATTCGTAATGCAAATATCTCCTGAACCATTGTCTCGCGTTTAATAACCCTTATGAGAGTTTTGTGTTAATAAAAAAAAGAAAAAAAAAGAAAAATCAGGATTTCTTTTTATTTTCGAATTTTTGGGCTGATCATCGATTTTTTTTAATGTTTGGAACTGAATGCTCTAAATTTGCGGACATTTTGGAACAGGGTTATTCCTAGCTCTTGGAAAATTGGCTCGGCGCTCTGAGAAAATACTCAACGAATTTAAAAAATAGCACAGCGCACTTAAATATTAGCATGGCGGGATTAAAAAATCGCAAGGTTCAGCGACGCGTTAAATATGCAAAGTTTAATCTCTATAAAATAACAATTAAATTAAAATGACTTAAAAAAAGATTTTTTTTAAGATTTAAATATTTTACGGATTTTAAGTTGGAGGGTGGAGGTGCGTGTTCAAAAAGGAGAGCATTTAAATGATTCTTTTTAAGAGGAAATTTATCGAAATACAGAAGATTATCACCTTTTGTAATTACCCTTCTTACTTCTAAACTAAGCATAAAAAAGTTTTTTTTTTTAAAGTTCTAAAACATCTCAATTATAATCAGCCCCTCACTTATGCAAGGGCATGCGGGGCAGCTGCCCCGGCCCCCTTTTTAGTGGGTCACCATGGGTGTAATCAGGATTTTAATTAAAAGATGCCAAATGACACAAAAGTGACCACAATTCATGTATTTTCAAACATTTAGGAATGGAGTGCGGTCCCATCCCCCTTTCTCCTTCCAGTAACCCCATGCATAAACAAACTATATCATATATAAAGAACTTCGTATTCTATTGTTTTCAAAAGAAATTCTTTATCAACATTTTTCACATAACGTGGCAAGTTAAAACCACTAATTATGAGCAATTTGGGGCATTTTCTTTTAGAAACATTATAACGTACGTAGATAAGTAAATTAAAAGTTTGCAAACAAATACTCGTGTCAATCAACCTATCATTTTTTCTACTGTTATCCTACTAATATATATTTTTTAAGTTGTGACCATCTTTTTGCGATACCCTGTATACAGCTGTGGGCAGTACCGGTTACAAAATTTATGCATACATACAATACATATGAAGTTTAGTAATAGCTAATTCCACATTATTCACAAAAAAATTGTAATAGATAGAAAGGGACCCCCCCCCCCCCCCTCAGAATGATGCTTACCCCGGGGTTTTCCATAGCCCAAGTCAGATCCTGATTATAATCCCCAATCCCAAATGTCATTGCTTTAGCTTTTGAAAAAAAAAAAAAAAAACAAGATGGAGGGGGGGGGGGTCACAAACGGTATTTTATGGTAACTATTCATTATGGGACTTACAAATGTTTTTTTTTTTTTTTTTTTTTTTTTTTTTTTTTGTCTTTCCAATTAACAATTTCCAAAGTTCTTTAAAAATGTGTTTTTATTTCCCGAGAAAATGGAATACAGAATTCTAATTTCTTCTATTTATATCAGTGAATATTTGCCCAGTTAATATAATTAAAATTAGCAGAAAAATAGTAGTTCATTTTTTTTTCATTTACACTTAGGAATATGTCTGCTGTAGTAAATGTAATAATTCTAAATTCTTATTTTATAACTGGAATATCAATTACATGTTTTTTTTCTCCATCATTTAGCAACACACTCAAAAAAAAAAAAAAAAAAAAAAAAAAAAAAAATATATATATATATATATATATATATATATATATATATTATTGGTTGCGTTTTCTTTTTTTATACTAGGGGGCTCTTCCCCCTACGAGCTATGCTCGTCAACCCCCGTTCAGACACCGTAGACTCTAACAGCACGCTAATTTGACCGCCTTTAAAAAGATTTCGGAAGATTGAATTATAATTTGAATCTGACAATTATAATCTGACGTAATTTTCAACAAACTTTTCTTTCTCTTTTTAATATTCACGTCAAAATACTTTTGTTAGAAATGAAATATTATGATCATCTTAAAATGTCAAGTAAATGTCTCGCGCAATTTTAAAATTAAAACTGTTTTGCAATATTATTTTTTGTTCATTTTACGTAATAAGTGTAATATGACGTAAATTCTCCTATTTAGGACTTCTAACGCATGTTACTGAATTTATTATTTTACAATATTCTTTCTCATTTAAAATTCACGTGTAACTATAGTTTTTATGACGTAATTTTCAATGAGTTCCTGCTTTTTATATTTTTTGTTTGTAATAGTCACGTGTAAAATAAATTTTTAATTTGAAGCAAACATTATTGGTTGCGCTTTTTATACAGTTGGCAACAGTTTAAATTAATACAATTTTCTAAAATTTGTAAAAAATATCTCTCGAAATGCTGAAAATTTGAATTTAAAATAGAAATAAAACCTCGAAAAATTATTCAAATTAAAAAACTAACTGCAATCTGCACACCGGGAAATTCTGACGCATAAAATGATCTAAAAATGATTAAATTCCTATGTACAGTTTTTGCTCCTATAAAACTTTTTTAATGGAACGATTTTGTCCAACTTTGGCATTAAATATCTCTTAAAATAATTCTTCGATTTGAAAACTGTCTGCATCAGCGTGTTTATCAAACATTTCTCTATAATACTACCGATTTTCATATTTTTGTATGCAACAGTTTTTTTAATATTAACGAAGAAAGACCTCCGGTCACAAAAAATTCAAAACCGGCGGCGGCGGCGGTGACAGCGGTAGTTACTTTTTTTTAGAACTAGGGGGCTCGGCCCCCTACGAGCTACGCTCGCCAACCCCCGTCCAGACACCGCAGACTCTAAATGCACGCTAATTTGATCGGCTTTAAAAAGATTTCGAAAGATTGAATTATAATTTAAAAAACAGTGGCGATCTCCCTATAAACGAATTTCTATTCATTTCTCTTTGATTGGGGAATTTTAACGCCAAATCCGCTGCGGCACTACTTGATTATCCTGTCGACCAATTTCGCCAAATTATATAAATCGCCAAACCACTCGCCAAATTATACAAATTGATATAATTTTTATTTTAAATAACGAAAGAACAAATAAATTCGTACAACATTAATAAAAACACAAATAAAACGTCGAACTACAAATAATTTGATGACGTATACACGTGTAACAACATTTCAAAATAAGCTAATATAAAAGGAATTAAGTAAAGAGAGTCTTTGTCTCCTGGTATTTTTTAACAAAGCGAAAAGAAAGCTCTTTTAAATGAGACATTTTAAATTAATTCTCAAAATATCAAATAAATGTCTAGCGGAATTTCTATATTTAAACTTTTTTGCAATATTATTTTGTGTTCATTTTATGTAATAGCTATAATGTGACGTAAATATGACGTAATTTATCCTAAGACTTCTAACGCATGTTAATGAATTTATTATTTTACAATATCCTTTCTCCTTTAAAATTCACGTGTATACTTTTTATGACGTAATTTTTAATAAGTTCCTGCTTTTTATACGTAATTATTTAATTCTAATTTGAAAGTTTTTTTTCCTGTTTATAATAGTCACGTGTAAATAAATTTTTAATTTGAAGCAAACATTATTGCTTGCGCTTTTTATACAGTTGGCAACAGTCTAAATTAGTACAATTTTCTGAAATCTGTAAAAAATATCTCTAGAAATGCTGAAAATTTGAATTTAAAATAGAAATAAAACCTGAAAAAATGAGTCAAAATAAAAAAAAATTAATGCAATCTGCACTCCGGCAAATTCTAACGCATAAAATGATCTAAAAATGATTACACTGTCATGTCTAGTTTTTGCTGCTATAAAACTTTTTTAGTGGAACGATTTTGTCCAACTTTAGCATTAAATAACTCTTAAAATAATTCTTCGATTTGAAAGCTGTCTGCATCAGCGTGTTTATCAAGCATTTCTGTATAAAACCACCGATTTTCATATTTTTGTATGCATTATTTTTGTTAATATTAACGAAGAAAGGCCTCCGGTCACAAAAAAATCAAAACCGGCGGCGGCGGCGGCGGCGGTGACAGCGGTAGTTACTTTTTTTTAAGAATAGAGAGATATAAATACATATTTTTTAGACCTTGAACCGGTAAACAATATAAATATATATATATATTTTTTAAATAAACAAAAAAATATTAAAATCAAACATATGATTCACTTGAAAAAAAACAACAACAAAAAAAAAACTTATATTTCTATAGAAGCGAGATCTTTTATTTAAAAAAATGGAGATTGCATCTATATGCTGAAATGTGTAAGAGATTTTCTGAATTGGTAACAAGAACGAATCAGATCTTTTAAAAAAGTCTATTATTTTATCGCTTAAGAATATTCTCAACCAATTATGAATTAAAATTAAATTTGCAGCTTCGTCAGTCTAAATTCAAGTATTTTATGTTTCAAAAAGCTAAACCAGAAAACACAAATTCAAGGAACAAAACATGATCTAAATTCTGTTTATTCCATGATTATGAATGATGTTTAATATAATTTGCGACACACTGCATATTTTTTCATATTTAGCGAAAAACAAAAACAGTTAAAATAGAGACCGAACGATCTGTATAATGAGTATTTGTAAAAATCAATATTCTTTATTTCTTCATAAATACACTAACGGAAAATAAATCACAACACCAAGAAAGACGTGTTAGATAAACGAAATTTGGTAGGCGTGTTTATACATCTGAAAGTTGACATCGATTGAAATTTCGCGCTTCGCGCATAACTGTGGCGCTAGTAGCGCCACTCAGAACTTGCAGATCAGGTTTAGTTTAAATGCGTCCTGTAAAGTTCGTGGGCGTTACTTAGCTTCGAAATGTGACGTATTGAGTTGATGTTAGCCAAGAATGTCTTTAACAAGACGAAGAAGCCACTGTCAACAGCTCACCGAGTTGGAACGAGGTCGCATAATCGGGCTACCAGAAGGTGGATTTTCTTTCCGCGATATTGCAGAAAGACTTGGCTGGAATGTATCGACTGTGCATGATTTTGGAAGCGGTGGTCAAGAGATGGTGTTGCCTCAAGAAGACCGGGTTCTAGGCGGCCACGTGGCACTCCTGTGAGGGAAGATCGCCGTATTTGGCGTACGACTGTGGCGCATCGTACAGCGTCTGCGGCAGAAATTCGAGCTGAAGTTGGTACCACAGTGACACAACGAACTGTTAGAAATCGGTTACTTCAAGGACAGCTCCGATCCAGGCGTTTGAAAGGATCCAGGCCTGATGAAAAAAGAAACACAACTGATATCCACTCCGCCCACCAATGAGCTCTGACTTGACACGAATGGCTTCGCAAACAGCTATGGCTTTGAGTCAGTAGAATGCACGCTACAGGGCGCCTGGCTCAGAGCAGCCCTCGAAGTAACCGATTTCTAACAGTTCGTTGTGCCACTGTGGTACCAACTGCAGCTCGAATTTCTGCCGCAGACGCAGTACGATGCGCCACAGTCGTACGCCGAATACGGCGATCTTCTCTCTCAGGAGTTCCACGTGGCCGCCTGGAACCCGGTCTTCTTCAGGCAGTACCATCCCTTGACCACTGCTTCCAACAATCCTGCACAGTGGATTCATTCCAGCCAAGTCTTTCTGCAATATCGCAGAAAGAAAATCCACCTTCTGGTAGCCCGATTCTGCGACCTCGTTCCAACTCGGTGAGCTGTTGACAGTGGCTTCTTCGTCTTGTTAAAGGCATTCTTGGCTAACATCAACTCAATACGTCACATTTCGAAGCTAAATAACGCCCATGAACTTTACAGCACGCATTTAAAGTAAACCTGATCTGCAAGCTCTGAGTGGCGATACTAGCGCCACACTTATGCGCGAAGCGCGAAATTTCAATCGATGTCATCTTTCAGATGTATAAACACGCCTACCAAATTTCGTTTATCTAACACAAGTTTTTCTTGGTGTTGCGATTTTTTTTTTCCGTCAGTGTATATTCTCACATAAAAGGAAAGAAAAAAAATGATTAGCTCGGAAATATTCAACTGAAACTATATTTTTTCTAAAAGCGCCAAAATATCCGATTCTATGGGTAAATTCCTCACCTTAGTCGATAAATGCAAGTAATACTGGAATTGTACGGCAACCATTGTCAGAAGGCGTGGACTGACACTTTCCAGGGAGAAGGACAAAGGACGCTCCCCACTTGACCATGTAGTAAAAGGGGGGGGGGGGGAAATTTCTCCAGCACGCCGTATTTCGGTTTAAAAAACAGACAGCTTAAGCCGATTCCAGGAGGTTAATCATAAATTATATAAGCAAACGAAAGAGAGTACAAAAAGAGGGAAATCATCTACTACTAAACATTCATCATCTAAATTAACTCATATTAAAAAATCATTAATAAGCCTACAATCTTCTTTCAGTAGTAATTACATGTGGATGTCTCTTCGTAAATTTATATTTGCAATTCCTAAATATCATATTAATCAATATCACAAAGTTTTTACATCAAATACATTCAATTCTCATTTTAGTGATACATTTTTTGATTTACTCCATTATAGGCTAACTGCTCTTAATGTCAATATTAACAAAAAAACACAAAAATTAAATAAAAGTAATTCACATTTAATCGTTACCTTTACCAATCCTGTTTTTAATAAAATTAAACTTAATCAATTATTTCACAACGAGCAATGTAAATTCCCACTTCAAAGTGTTAATCTAAAAAGCTCTTTTAAATATCCTATTAGTTTAGGCTGTAAAATTTTCAATTATAATAAGTTTTCTAAAAATGTCACACACACTGATACTTTTACATGTAAATGCAATGATGCCCATCTAAACACATATATTAATGCCCATCATGGACATGTTATAACTGGTAATTTAGACATTGTCAATAATATTCATTTAAGATCTTTGATGCGTCATGGCACTAAATATCGTATTGCTTCACAGTGTAATATACAGTCCATCATTAAACAATTCACATATGATTTAGATTTCTTCATTTACAAAATTGCTATCAAATGTTAATAAACCTACTGAATATTTTGTAGATTGGGAGCATCATGTCATCTTTCTTTTGAAACAACAATTATTAATATTGCATATTGCCAAAAATTTAGTTTCTTTCTCCACCCTTAAACTACATATTGCAGAACTTCAAAATAATTTCATCATTACATATGTAGATAAGGCTGCTAACAACTATGCTATCATCTTCAAATATTACTATCATCACCTCCTAACTAAAGCAGTTACTTCTAATAATATTTTCAAACTTCATCATGATACTTTAAAGGAAAATAATAATCATATATTAAGCTATCACAAATTACTAGGCATTGAAAATAACAACCTCAATTATCCTTATGTAGTCATGACTCCAAAATTTCGCAAAAATCCTCTTAAATTCCGCACTGTCACTGTAGGATGTAATACATATAATACTCGTGCTAATACAGTCTTTTTAAATATTCTTACACAAATTTATGAGTTATCAGTTAAAAAAGACATCACTCACTGCATTAAAAAAAAGTTTTGAATTGGTGGATAAAATAAAGCCCTTAACAATAATATTATTACTTTAGATTTCAAAGATCTATTTAATAATATCATTGTAAAAGACTTGCATTCTATTATCATTCATTATTTATAGAATATTTTACTTTATTAAATTTACCTGATAACATTGATACTGATTACTTCACATCTTTGACTAACTTTCTACTATTTATTAATTTTATTTTCCAAGACAATGCTTTTTTTATTCAAATACAGGGCAATTCTTCAAGGATCTGCTTCATCAAGCATGTTATCTGATTTATATCTTTACTTTTAGGAACGTAAATTTATTAATAATAATATATTGCTCTACAGATACATAGATGATATAATTATTCTTTCTGTTACAGATAATAATTCTATATCTCTTCCTGTAAAGTAAACTTCTAATCTAGACCTTAGTACTACCTTTTCAAATAATTCTAGTATCAATTTTATGGATGTTAAAATTAATATTCTCCCTAATAACACCCTAACATTCAACATTTATGATAAACGCAATGAATTTTCGTTTCATTTCATAAATTTTACGAACTTTAATTCCTGCTTGCATATTTCAGTGTATAAAAATATTCTGCTTAATCACAGTCTTCGTATCAAACGTTTATGTTCCTCCCAATTCTTACAGCCTAACATTTTTAAACTAAAGCAATTAGCATTGTCTTATAATTATCCCATCTCTTTTATATCTGCATGGCTCAAATCTTAATATTAATTTTTTTTCTACTTCTTACCAGTGTAGGCATTTAATATGTTTATAAAAATCTAAAAAATCGAAAACACTATTATGGAGGGTGGGATGTGGATTGCTGAAAAAATTATCAATATCATACACACAAAAAATTATATGTATGTATATATAATATATATATATTCTTAAAAAATGTTTGGTGTATGTGTATGTTTTTCCATACATTGTACAATAAAAACATAAAAAATAAAAATACCATTACGGAGGGTTGAGGTTGGGAATGCCAAAAAAAGTTTGAAACCTGATATGTTTTTATGTGTGTAAGCTTGTATATGTGTAGCTATATATGCTTATATATTGTATGGACATATAATTAAAAAAAATACGGGGTATCATGCATTTAACATAATAAATTTTCACATATTGCATCATCATTTAAGGATATATTTTACTATCTCAATATTCCTCATTGTTTTTTTTTTTTTTAATTTTCACATTTATTTACATAATACAAGGCTAAATTTTATTATCTCAAATATTCCTCATCTTTTTAAATGTTATTTATGTTCTCATTTTTTATATTACAGTTTTTTGTCTTTAAAACGTTAATTTAATCAATTGCCCTTTTATTTATTTTTATATAATTCTTTTTTTCTTTCTTTCTTTATTTATATTTATTTATTCCTTTTCTTTATTTTATTTTGTATTCACTCAGTACTTATTAAGTTTATTCCTATTTGTTCATTCTAGTTTAACTAAAAGTTAATCTAAATCTTTTCTTGATTTCCTCAATCATTTTCATTCCTTTTATTTTTTTATTTTTGGGCTTAAGATGACAACACTAAACATTATTGTTATTAATCCACTTCCAATTTACATTTTCCCCTTCTCACACCAGATGGCAGCACAGTTATGGGTTTCACTCAGATGCTCAAATGTAGATCACATGTTAAAATAGTCTTAACTTTGTTTTCCATGCTGATATGCAGTAGTTTTGAATCTTAGTATGTCATTCAAGTATTGTGCTCTGATAATTTTTAATATCCTGCATGAGGTGTATCTTTCTTTGGATCTCTTAGCTTTTTATTATCTATTTTCTGTCATGTTTGCGTTATAAGGAGCTAAATTTTGTCATTTTAGGCTTAATGCCGACAAAATTGGATGAAATAACGCATCTTCTATGAATGAACTACCAAGCTCCTCTGATATATATATATATTACGTGCATTTGAAATTGAAAATTTCATTGAAAAATGTGAGTGTAATTTGGCAGTTTGGAATTAAAATTAATTCGCATAAACAATGTACCTCCGGCCTTTCAAACAATTAATATGTAATTTGATCTTATACAAATTTTTATTTTTAAGTTATTAAGTTTTAAGCAATAATTCGGTGTCGGAGGTTAACCCTCTCGCTGCGCATCCCGAGATTTACGCTGGCAACGTAAAAGTTACAAAATTTGTGCAACCCGAGATTTCCTCGGGGATACATTTTTTCCGTCTAATTAACCCTCCTTGATTATACCCACCTGTTAAGAAAAGAAACAATAAAAGAAAAAAAAAAGAGTATAGTGGTTTTTAAAGATAGAATTATTTAATTTAAATTGATTTTAATAGAAAAGAGGCTCGTGATCTAAGTGGTAAAAAAAGAAAGAAGTACATTGCATTATAAGAAAAGTAATCAACTAGATAAAATATGATGAATTCATGATGGATCATTACAGTATTCATATACCTGAAAAAGAACCCTAAAACAACATACCGAATTTCTCGATAAGATCGTAACCAGATGGTAAATAAAATGAAACATAAATAAACGTGACAAGACAGATTGAATTAACACAAATCTTGTTATTATAATGATAATGATTTTGTATTGAGAATTACCGATTCTGCGCAGAATTCACATCAATTTAACTTAAATTTAGAGAACAATATTACATCCATTTGTGGGATCATTCTAAAATATTTACTGTTGCTATTATAGAAAATTACATAAATAAAACCTAAAATTGTGTTAATAAATTCTTTAAAGATGATAGTAAACAATAGTTCAAATATGCGAAAAATCCTATGTTGGTACAAGGGTCATTCCACGTAAAATGAGCAAAATTTTAAAAAAAGTCGTGGCCACATAGTAACAGATTTTAATAAAATTTCATACACAGGTTAAGTTCATATTAAAATAAATCTATGCAAAATATCTTCACAAAAAATAAATTATTTTAGCAGTTTTTGACATTTAAAAAACTTGTGATAAAGAATGACATGTGTGCAATCGTCCAAAGTTGTAAGTTTGAAGTTCTGTATCTTGAAAACTATTTAACAGAAATGATTTTTTTTGCAATATTGTAACCTCTGAAAAATTCTCTTCCTATTTATTGAGTAATAATAATCTGGTAAGACCATGATTAATATTTAATTGGTTGTAAAAATAGAACATTTGTAAATTTTGAGAAAATTAGAAACGTAATAAAAATCAAAGGAAGCTAAAAACATCTGTGAAATTGATGTCTGATATAGTATTACATATGAAGATTAAATTCCCCAAGCTTGAAAGTTGCCATTTATTTCCTTCATCTTAAAAAAACTACAAACAAATTACAAAATCATAATTTTCCCTCTTATGTATGAGCAAAAATAGAAATAAAGGCAAAGTCCAACATTTACAATATTGCACAGACATAAACATCAATAAGTCCATAATATGCTAAAAAAAATTCAAGATTGCCTTTTGATTCCTAACCTAGCAAAAATGGGTTCAAAAAGGTAATATCTGTTACATTCCATGAGCTATTCATCTTTGATTCTCGCTCATTTCTTAAATTATTGCATGATTTAAAGGTGAAAAAGATGTGTGCTGCCATCTATTTTTTGTATCTGGATTTAGTATTAGTATGTAATTTTTTCTCCAAACTGAGTTATTTTTTTCTACTTTAATTAAATATATTCTTGAGATAAAAATAAACTGAAAGCAAGAATAAAAGTTTCTATACTTAAAATATAGACTTTTATGTATGATATCAAATCATTTAAAAGATTTTAAAAGCTTCCCCTCACTTTCAAGGAAGTGACAGAAATATTGCGTTTTACACTCAACATTTTTTACTATTTATTTTTTTTTTCTCATTAAGGAATAAAAAGGAAAGAATGAAATTTTCGATATTTAAAATATACAATTTTAGCTATAACGTAAAAAAAAAAATTAACTTTGAAACAGCTGTCCTTCATGCTTAATCGAGTAATAGAAATATTGCATTTTTCCCTGAAAATTTTTGAAAAATAATTTTTTTCTCATTACGGAATAAAAATACAATTACAAACTTACGCCAATCTGTTACTTATTATTCATTCCTAATTATAAATAATCTTTAATATAGTCTTTCCATTCCTAAGGCTAATAATCAAAATTGAAATTTTAAGCTTTTAGACAAAACCTCGATTTTGCATCCACTTTTAATAAAAAAATTAATACTTAAAAAAACAATCCTGAAATCTATTATTTTAAATTTACTTATAAATATATATGATCTACTTATATACTGATTTTCATTAAAATCTCTGACATGTCTGCCACAGCTGATTTGCTAATTTTGCATGGAATGACCCACGAGTGACTTCCTCAATCAAAGTTTATAGTGTTTTCCGTACTGTTCCTAATTCAATAAAGAGTCTCACTTAAGAAAGTGATAAATTATACTTCAGATATTTCAGATATCTTTCTTTCAAATAAAGAAAAGTCGGAAACTTCTTTAGACTACAGGTCCATATATGATCTCTTCAAAGGTTTAATAAAAGATAAATACAATATTTCTTACCTTGATCAGAGGATATGGGTGCAAATAAACATCCTTCATTATAGGCTAAATGTAGATTTTCGTAAATGACCATTTATAGGATGTCAAACGACGTTGATGAGAATTGATAAACCGACGCTTGACGTATCATCTCATGGAGATCATCGATTGGGGATTGGCGATAACTCCTATTATTCGTGACCAAGTGCTCATTCTACAGTCTGTCAGTTACATTTGTCTCTCATGCTGAATCATGACACTTTGAATTTTGGAAGATTCCAATGGTCATCCATCTTCCATATAACACAAGCAGAGTATGGACGTCGTTCATCAGTAATCATCTTTATCTTTTCTTTAAAGGACTTTTCATACTGTGTAACTTGAATCATATTTATTCTTTTTTTTTGTTGTTGTTTAAAAAGAAAGAAAACTTATGATATTAAATAATTGGAACACAAGCTCTCCCCCGGCGTACTGATTTCAACAATACAGTACGCCGGTGGGGGCTATGCGTCCTTTCGACACGAAGTTACAACGGCAAGAGAGAGACCGACGCGCAGGAAGGACGCTACCTCACATCAAAAAACCGTTGAGCGCGAAAGTTACGGTGTTGCCAGAAGGAAAGATAAAAGATTTAAATGAAAGATCGTTATGTTAAAATTTTGAATTTAATATTGGAAAATTATTATAAAAATATTTATTTTGGCTGAAATTATTAAAATTAAAATTTATTATTTTATTATTGATATCAACTTACGATCTTTTTTGTAGAATAAATGAAAATTGTTTGAAAGTTAAATTTGACTGAAAATGAATTTTGAATAATTAATATTAATTAATTAAATATTTTAAAATAACTAATTAAATATTTTAAAGTTTCTAATTTAATATTTTAAATGTTTCTCTTACCTACCACCACCAGTTTTTTTTAATTGTAAATTTTCCTTATTTAATTGGAGCATTTTCATTATTAAATTACATAAAAATTTTTGTTTTGAAAAACCGGTGACAAAAGAATAAAAATTCTTAAAAGTCACTCGTCGCAAAGGGGTAAATGCACAATTTTTGAAGCTATTTTAATAAAACAATTACGTAGCGAGAGGGTTACACCTTTAATTTCATTTTGAAAAAAAATCATATCCCTCTCAAACTCAGATTTTTAAAAGTTTTAGTTTAAATTTGTGAGTGAACAGTCCTATATGTGCGTTTCGTTTTTGAACCAAAACTGAATTCTCTATACGTTTCAGCATAGCAAAAACTTTCGATTCGTAAGGATGTATTTTCAGTCTGCAAAGGCGTCCGTGAAATATCTTTCCCAGTCTTGGTTTGTAATCTTGTAGAATTTTGTTAAAGCGCTACACAAAAGTTATTTTGAAATATTACTATACAGTATTGCAGTTAAATATAACACAGATAAACCAAATTACTTAAATGAATACTGTCCATTTAAACAACTCAGTTATCTGGTGAAGTTCCTGTAATTTAAATTTGCAACTGAAGACTACATCTTTTTTTTGTAATTAAATTTTAAATGAACATAATTAAAACTCAATTGTTAGTAAAATAGAAACCCAAAAATTCACAGTAATATTACTTTCCGCGATGGTACTGTCACAATGCTTTTCGCAAAAAAAGTGTTATGCACCACTGTATTATATCATCCTTTGACTTTATGAAAGGAAAAAATATTATCAAAATAGCTTCTGAAAACAGTACTGTCGGACCTTGAAAAATGCATTGCAAGTTTCTTCTTAACCCTTTCCGACGCCGTGTGCCCGGGTCGGGATACCCAAGTTTAATTCCAAACTTACGAACGGCACCAAGAAAATTTTAGTAAAGTATTATATACTTTCAAAGTAATGTCAATAGTTTGTCAATACTAATATTATATTACGAATATTACTAATCTTCTAATGGTACTTTACAAAAACACTCTTTTAACTCCACTTTATCTGGATACATAGCAGCAGTAGTCCTAGGTTTGTTTTTTAGTGAGGAAGGAGGCTATCTTTGAAAGACTGGATGTGTTTCTTGCCAACATTTTGTACAGATTGTCATGTTTGTCTTTTTATTGCTGCAAACACAGTAAAGGATATAAGATAAGCCTCGGATTTTTTTTTATGTGTTCATTATGATCGTAGAATACAATTTTACTACATATTTTAGGTGAACGGTGTATGTATTTGATTTAACAGTTGAATTACTCGGTGGTATTTATAAGTACTGTCAGTACATTGGGTGTTGGAGGTAAACTTCTTGTCTACTTTTCGTCTGTGTAGATATCCATCGTTTTCATCTGCTTTAAAATATAATTACAAAAATGAAGTGTAGTAATAATTTTCCTAATATTTATTTTCTGTTTCATTGTTATTTTTTTTTTATAGGAAATCGAAAAAGTTCTGGCACCGGCTCGTTTTTGCTATGCTAGAAATGGCATATGTAAATTCATATACTGCATATGTGGAGATGCTAGAGAACATGTTGTCCTTGGACTATAGTCGCATAACTAAAGGATTGCTAACAAGATTGGAATCTAAAGAAAAAAATAGTTTTTTTAACACTTTCTGGGGAAAAGCATTTTCAATCCTAATGTGTTCAAATAAATGATTGGCACCGGAATTTGCCAAAAAATTTATTTGTAAATATGAAAAAAAGGGCTATATTTCACATATTTAATAAATTGAAAATATTTTACCGCAATTTTGGTGCCATTTGAAATGACGGTACTTTAAAGTACCATTTTAATTAATTACCTCTTAAAAATAAAATTTCTCACGGGTGAGTATTTTCTTTTACGTTTTTACTTTAATTTTCCTTATAGTAACTGAAAAAAAATTGCATAAAAAAATTGCTAGAGATCATAATGCAGTAGATAAAGGATTAAAAACTGAAAATACAAATTAATACAGCTGGAAAATAATTTAACTATCGACACTACATAAATGACACTACAAAAGTATACCTTTAAATAAACATATAAATATTACAAACAATAAAAAATAAATATAAATATAATATAATAAACTTCATTTATTTTGTAAAAAAAAGTTTTTTTCAAGTACGAGCTAATTTATTTTCAACAGTCTAAACATTTTAATAAAGTACAGTTGCCAACCACCCGATTTTTTTAATATCAATATTTTTATGCAGAAACACTTGTTTTTTTTTCACACCTTATCTGTAATGAAATAGTAGAGCGAGTATGTTTGTAAGAGTTTACTGGTATTCAAAAAATCGGAAGGTTGGCAACAACGGTAAAGGTATATTACATTTAAAAACCAGATTTCAGGAATTTATGTCGATAGCTGGAAAAAAGTAGTGCTATTCTTTTGTGCAGCCAGGTATGTACTCAACAGATCTGTACTTATTATATAATATTATACTAAAACTTAGTTTAGTAGTAAATGCATAATAGGTTGAAAATTCAGCTTCAGCAATTTCTATCAATATGGAAATATATATATGAAAACCTACTTGATTTCTTTTGTACAGCGCTGCATATTGACATCAGATATTTATACCAGCCACATATCATGCTAAAAATTATTTAAGTCACGCTGAAACATGGTTAAAATTAATGAAATCACACTTCCAGACATACGTTAGCATACGAAATATAGTTTAACTTGAAAGTGCATGAAGCCAATTAAAAACCGCCTTTAAGCCATTTACTCAGATACTGCGAATGCTTATAAATTCGTTTACGTATCATTGTATTTGATATATAGAATTTATACACACCAGGGACTAAGCGAAAATTTAGTTAAACATAAACAAGAATTCTTCAAGTTGAATCACAATTTCATCAATTATCGCTAATAGGAAGCATTTCAGATACAGAACTGTACCAGAATATTTTGTGTGTGCGTGATAATGAACTATGAATGATATGCACTTTATGTTAGTCAACAAGAACCTTTATACTAAGCCTCTGTAATGTGTTTCAATTTCCTTATATCTAAAACAGTACAACAGAACTAAAATACTCAGGAAACAGGCCAAAAAGCATTTTTAACCCTAGAACTACCGGAAATTTTACTCAAGTTTTATAAAAACATTCTACACCAGAATTTTTACCTAAAACTATTTAATTTGTTTATTTAGCTTATTATTGTCTGATTTATACATTTAGTTTGTTTTGAAGAAATTTCTGGTTTGAATAGATATTTTGAATATACATGTCGGGTCCATTGGACCCTTCTGGTAGACAGAGGGTTAAAGAGGTTTTTGTGTGTGTGTGTGGCCTTGTAAATCAGTAATAAATACTTTGCGAAAACATTCCACAGAATGAATATTTTACTGCACTTCATAAATACGTATCAATTTAATTATGTTTGACATGGTCTAATATCATTAAAATGAACATGAAACGATTTTTCCCCATTGACTGTAATGTAACGGAATACTTTGATTTCACAGTCCCCGTAAATGAGCAGTAAATACTACACACTTAATTTTCAATAGCAGTAGTGCTATAGTAAACTTCAAAAACATAAAACAAATTCAGGGCAATACACGTATATTTACGAGAATTAGAGCCCGGACAGATGGATAGACGGACAAACTAAGCGGGGTCATAAACACTTTTCAACTAGAAAAGCGTTAAAAATTTTAACGTTTTGATTTGGAAAGCGTTACAAATTTCTAAAAGAAACTTCTATGTTCACTATTGAAAGGAATATAACTTTGAGAGTCTTATCAACCTCAGTTCTTTAAAATTTTGAATTGGAAATGAAAAGAATACTCTCCAAAACCTCTAAGTGCAATTGTGGAAAAGAAAGGACAACCATGTTTTATTTGACCAGAAAATTGTCGCAGATAGAAGAGAGAAGTATCATTAGAATTGGAATAGATATATGGTTTATTTTGGTGTCACCTCAACAACTATGAAAATTGAACATAAAATATAATCTTTAGAAGATATTATCCTGTTTCCTCGTATAAAACTCGCGGTCCATTTTAATTTCAACATTTTTAGCTGTCTTACAAAAGAAGACATTTTATTCCCATTCTTGAGATATTTTGGCCAATTTAATTTATAAGCAAACTGTATCTGCACAGATCATTAATTTACATTGTATGTTTGTTTTGCAACAAATTTTGAATTATAATTAAGATAAGAATAAGAACTTAACCATGTGATTAATTGCAAAGTCAGACTTCCATACGGAAGATAGCTTAAATTTTAAATATGGTACTCAGAAGTAAATTAAGTTCATATGTCAAACTGAAATTATTATCTGTCAAAATTTATTCGCGCATTTAAATGTTTATTATTGTGTTATGCATGGGACATAATTTATAATGTAAAAAAACATAGCATAGACTTCCGAATAAAGGAATTTATTAAAAAATTCGACTTGGGGCTTTTCTTTCGGATATCAGTAAAAAATAAATTAATACCTTTGACCAAAAATTATATATTTTATATTATATTCTTGCATAAAGAAGCAACGAGAATAAATAAGAATCATAAAAAAGGATAAATTAAAAAATAATGAAATCATTTTTTTTAATTTCAGAAATCCCAGAAAAAGTACTGGATATTTCACTAGTTAGTTGTATAGGATCCATGTGATTCTTAATAATGCTTTTTAAATTTCGAGTACCATGTGTTTCATGCTGGCCTTCAATAATGACAGAAATTCCACGATTACATAAAGTGAAAATTACTATTTACAGATTGTGGTATTAAAATTCAAGGGCAGTACGAAACCCAACGGTCCTTGAGTGGTACTCTCAGCCGAGCATCATTTATTTACAATGACATTTAGGTTTCTTATTGTATGACTTTATCATAGCTGCCAACGTTCACTGGTTTTTTTTTACATAACCTAATCGCTCGCGAAGAACGTCTTTCAACAGAATTTTTATTTTACATTACCATTTTTAAAAATAGGCTGATTTAATCACAAAAAAATTCTGAATAAATATGGTAAATTTTAATATTCGAAATTATTGGTTAGAATAACCAAGAATCATTTGCATTCTGTCGTTGATATGCAAGCGATATTCGTCGCGAATTGGTTAAGTAAAAATACTTTGAATCAGACAATTAATTAAATGTGTTTTTTTTCTATGTGGTAATTATTAGATTTCATTTATTAAGTAAAATGTCTTGTAAAATATATTTCTTTTATTTAAAATTCGAGAAGTTGATTGATATGCACTAGCCTAAAATTTGTCGGAGCGATACTGCTGAGAATATAAATTTAATTATAATTTGTGACAAGTAAAGAAAATCGGATGCTAACTTTAATTAATTACCATAATTTCCGCTGTATAATCAGCATATCTAACAATTCTGTTTGGACCCAGAAATTTTATTTAGTAATTGAGGTCAAATATTTACCACGATAAGGTGCATCCTACTTTTAAATATTTCGAAAAATGTTTATTTTATCCGCGGATAATACGCCAGAAATTACGGTACAAAGTCAAATGATGAAACTAAACAAATTGAATAGTAGAATTACAAAATACGAAATATAAATTCATAAAAACTGTTTAAAAAATAGAAAAGCTAACAATGCAAAACAGACATGCATTATAAAATTGGAAGTACGCAGTAAGGAATACGTTAAATGTAATGCAGAAAATAAAGCACTAAAATATTGCATATCGGAATATTTACACTTTGAAATTTTGTCAAGAGCATCAACAGATGCTCGGTATCAATATGAGTACTTATAAATCCCAAAAATATTATGTTTGGAGAAAATGGAAAAAAAATATGTTGCGTGGTCCAGTGTTGCCAGTGGACCACTATTTTTACATTCAGATTTCTTGATTGGTACCACTTTTCTGAAATGGTAAAATTCCCCTTGTTTTCGTCGTTATTAATATGTCATCCAATAAGACGAAATTTATTATTTGAAAAAAGTGGTGCCAATCAAGAAATCTGACCTTTAAAAAAAGTAAACCACTGGCAACACTGGTGTGGTCCATCGAACAATTAACAGGGTTCGTACGGGTACCGTTATTTTCAAGGGCCAATATCAGAATATTTTTATAGGAAAAGAAATCTAGTTTAAACGGGCGAAATTTCGCCTTATTTCAGGAGAGAGTTTTCATAAGAAAATACTGGTACCGAAGAACTTCATAGTCATGAAATTCAAGCAACCGTACGAACCCTGATTAATAAAGTTGAATATCTGTTTTCTACAGTGCTCAGCAAAAGTTTAGACAATGATCGATTATGCTTCTGTGCTGAGAAGTATGTAACGAATTGTTGTAATTCAACTGTCATATATTACTGGGGACTTATCTTTCATACATAAACAATAAATTTGAATTTATACACTTTACATAATATATAATGGCAAAAAAACAAATTTAACATTGTTGCAAAAGTATAGACAATCTGTCTGTTAACAGAAAAATATCCATAAATTAAAATCGAACTGCACCTACATTGTCTGCTATTAATGCAAAAATGCGAATTTCCTTCGAAGAAACTAAATCCTGCATCACTTGGGGGTCTATTTCGTGCCAAACACGTTCAACATCTGATCGAAGTTCATTTACAGAGGAGTACTGTTAAAAAATTGTATAAACCGTATGAGATATGATGCCACAAAAGTTTTCGATTGGGTTCAGATCAGGGCTACACGCGGGCCAGTCGAAAATAGTAATATTTTGAGAGTTAAACCAATTTTTTGATTTGTATGCAACATGAATAGACGCATTATCTTGCTCAAATACAGACTTTGGGAGAGATAAAGGTTTACCAAATGCTGTAAATTGTTTTCCAATGTATGTATGCAGTCTTACGCAGCTTGGCGACCATTGAGAAACTCCACAGATACTTGAGAATTAAAACAAAGTGAGGCCCAAGTCATCAACCCTTTCGAGTGCAAAGGACACATAATTTTAATTCCAATAATTGCAAGAATATTTAATTAAAAATTTCCTTTTATAATATACGTGAAAATAAGAAATTTCGTATTTTCTAATAACTTCGTTTATAAATTCTGGTATCAGTCCATTATTTCCACAGTTTATAAAAAGAATTACTCCGCGACAGGAAAGGGGTCAATTTGTTGTGAGATTTCAAAGCTGGGTTTTTTATCATTTTCATGTAAACTAATGTACACTATTCTTTAATGCATCTACGAAATTCTCCACTGACACAGAAAGCTCTGACTCACTTTTAATGCGATTAGCAGCTGATTAGATAGCTGATGCGATTAGAAGCTGAGAAAAAATTGCATATAAAATTTTAACCGGTACTTTTCTTTGTTGGGGACTTGTTGGGTCTAGATAGAGAAAAGCCTAGAAAAGGAACACCTTGCCAAGTATTTTTGGGCAACCTATTCTCCAGTTTTTACGCACATGTATTCATTACTTACAGAATGTATTCTATGCTATGTGAGTAGCTATCTGTAGTATTGCATTTAAATTGCATAATGTCTTTCAATTGTTTAAGGGGTGAAATCTAGTATTATAAAATATTTAAAGTTTCTATGTAAAACATTTCCAAATTCTGGTATGATTAAAATTTTGGTGTGTAGTGCAAAAGGTTAAAGCATATTTTACGATCAAAACTTTTTATTCTGGTGTTTGTCCACTTCCAGAAGTACAGCAAGATTAAAAATTGTTAATTCTTTATTTACAATTTAAACTATACACATAACTTTATACATTGTACATACAACGAAAAAATCCAATTAATACGTCGTAACATTTTCTTTATTCCTCTCGGGGAACCCAAGCTAAATTTTATAAATCTAGAACGTTAATTTTCTTCCATTAGAAGCCAAGACAAAAATAGAGCATGTTTTTTCATGCTCAAGAACAATTTACTTTAGAACGAAAAAAATATTTCTTCCATTTTTGAACACCAAGACAAAAACCGCACTTTGCTTGCTGAGTTGAAATTTACATCTACTTAAAAACTAAGAAAACAAGCATTTAATATCATTTCTCCAGTAAAACACGTAACCACACAGTCCACGAGACGGCTAAAATAAGCCCCGCGAAGGAAGACTTGTGAAATATTCCGCAATATTTTAAATGTATGTCTATATAATAATGATATTATTTCTAATAGAAGTATTTATGTGCATAGTATTCTAATTGTAAAAATACGATTTTTTCTGAGAATGAATGTAACACGTAATGCGCAAAAGTACTTACTGCCCATGGGCAGCGTTTGACAGGAATTTGCATCAGCTGTAAGCTATATAGCAAATTCTTTTAGGGTAGCAATATGCGCCAACTATATTAATATATTTTTCTGCAGCAAATTTCCTACTTGAAAGATTTTTTACTCGGTTTAGCTCCGACTGCGTAAAGTTATTAATGAGAGTAATGTAAAAAAATAATAAATAAATAAACACGCATACAAGCCTGGGCTGCCGCAAGTAACTATTTTTGTCTATTCCTTCCACTATTTCTTTAAAATAAATTTTATTGTATATTTCTTTTGCAAATGTTGTCAAGCCGTATATCAAAGATTTATGTTTTGAGAAAGTAATGCGAGGTAGAACTAAAAAAATAGTCCCCTGTGGTAGACCTGACAATTGAAATGTTCCTTTTCAAAAACAGAAATAATAATGTTATGGAATAGTAGAGGGTCTTGTTAAAACATATACGACCTCTTACGTGTTACAGAAGTAATTTAATGCTTTAACGCTTCGGTATAAGCAACGGCGTTGACTCTGGCACCTGGAAGAACGAAATGTGGAGATATCATATCGTCTTCGCTTCTCAGGATCTCCAGAAACATCAGTGATGTTGGAAATTTCCTGAACATGTCTGTCAGAACCTCTACGGGCATTTTACACCAGCACCGATCTTTTTGCGTTTCACTTTCTTGATCTGGGCAAGTTTTTCTTATTGAAAAGAAACAAGAGCATTCCTGTCTCATCTTGATGTTCCAGCTTGTTAAGGAGGCGCTTGTCTCTGGTCAGGCGGTTATCCCTGGCTCTCTCGGGCAAGAACTGTACTCTCCTCATCATGTACGACCTCTAATGATGGTTTTCATGAATCACACACCAAATTATAGCCTCATCAACCTCCATCTCCTTAGCGAGTGTCCTCGCCGACTTCATACGGTTTTCATCGATTTGTCTCGCGAATTCCGAAGTGTTGATGATTTCATATTGTTGACAAAGTATTTTCTTGCATGAAACGTTTGCCACATGAAACCTGGCAGCCATCATTTCTCTTCTTACGTTAAAGACGAATGACCGGGTGAGTTTCAAGAATGTGGCAATCTCTAAATCGAAGTGTTTCTCAGCCAAATAAGCCAATGGCAGCATGCCTATTCATTTCCTCAGTTAGTCTATGTTCTGACATATGTAGATGTAACAGAAAAATATTTGTAAGTATGATATACAGGATGACATTTCATCTACAACGTGTATTCTCAAATTATCTGATTCAACCTGTCTATGTATACAGTGGCGGTCAAAAGTTTCCGGCCAGTTAGTTTCTTTAATTTGTTTGACAGAACGTTTCAGCGAAGAAGAAGCACAATTGCTCCAAAAGTTGGGAATAAGCAAATTACCTCTGACCACTTGATCATTTTGATTGGATAATTAAGATACTTGATGCAAAGGGGAGGAATTCGCGCGTGCAAATGTTTCCGGCCATTCATCATCCATTAGTTTTTGCTATCGCTAAAGTGTTTTTTTGGCCATGTTTGTTAGTTAATCAACATGGATAACGTATTTTAAATTCAAAAATGAAAAGTTTAACAATTTATTGTTCCTAAACGAGTGGTTTGTGTGTCGCTAAAGGGACAATCCTCTCGTGAAATTGCGGCAAAGTTGTCGATCGGAAAACTTGTTCTAAACAATATTAAAAAAAATATATAAAGATGGTGATGGCCTTCGGAACTTGCCACGGTCCGGGGGACCCCGGAAGACGACTATTCTTGTGGACAGAATTATCAAAAGAAAAGCAGTTGATGACTCGCGTAAAAGTGCCGTTACAATTCCACGCGATTTACGGTGTTAAAATATTGCTGAAATAAGTCTGTTTACAGTGTCAAGACGCTTATGTGACGTAGAACATTATGGAAGAGTCGGTGTTAAAAAACCTTTCATAAGTAAAAAAAATCAGAGGGTCCGACTGGCGTTTGCCAAGTAATACAAAAACTGGTCAAGTGAAAACTGGAAAAAAATACTATTTTCCGATGAATCGACGTTCAATCTTTTTGGGAGTGATAAAAGTCATTACAACCGACGACCTAAAAACAAAAGATAAGATGCGAGATATATTATTCCTACAATGAAGCATGGCAGAAGACACGTTATGCTGTGGGGAGCATTTTCTAGAAAATGTACCTGTCCGTTATTTGGAAACCGTGGCAAGATGCATAGTGCAATGCATAAGGATATCTTGCAAGATCATTTGCTGCCTTATTGGAGGAAAAATTGCAGTCGCAACAATTTGGTTCATCATGATTACGACCAAAAGCATACATGCAAGCTCGTCAAGCAGTGGCATTCGCACAAAAAAATTCCGCTTTTGAAATGAACAGCCCTATCATCCGATCTGAATCCAATAAAAAATCTTTGAAATTAACTTGAAAACGTATGTGGAAAACGTGTGTGAAAATAAATATTCCAATTCAGCAGCATTTTCACAAAAATTGAAAGAACCGTGGACAAAACTTAACATTGATGATCTACAAGCGTTCATTGAATCGATACCACGCTGCTGCGCCGCAGTACGTATTGTAAAATGTATGAATACAAAATACTAATTGTAAATGTTCTTGATCACTGTTATTTTCTGTTATAACACCATTTTTTTCCAAACTTGCCAAGGTGGCCGGAAACTTTTGAGAACATGCGTTTTCTTTTACAATTAATTTTGTCAATTAAATTTATTAATATTTAATTTTTATTCCATAAATAAGTTCTTAACTGTTATGTCAATAAAGTGTGTAAGTATCACTTTGAGATTCCTCTTCATATAGGTATACTTACAAATTAACCAAACATTTTATGCTGGCCGGAAACTTTTGACCGCCACTGTATATAGTATGTATCACGCACAAAAATAAGTTAAAAAGCTTTAAATATAAATTCTGGTGTACATTTTTTTATAAATCTTACATAAATTTTCCGGCACTTCTAGCGTTAACAAATAAGTTCAGTGACATTCACTAAATGTGCGAAAGCTGTTTGTGATATACTATATGTTTTGTATACCGTTACAGAGCGTGATAGACCGCGGTATACATGTCACTTGAATAAAATAATATTATCTGTGCTATGTATAAAAATGAAGTAATTAAAATAATGTGTAGTGTGACAGCCGTCGGTACACACAGTACTCTAATAAAAGTAAAGTGTGTACCGCTGGCGGTACACTTGGCACTTAGCGAGTTAAATATTATTTATAATTGTCTTTTAACCCTTTCCTCCTCGGAGTAATTCTGTTTATAGACTAATGAAATGATGGACTGACACCAGAATGTATAAACGAATTTATTAGAAAATATGAACTTGCTTATTTTCACGTACGTTATAATAGGAAAATTTTAATTTAATGTTATGGATGCCAGTAAAATATAAATTATGTGTGCTTTTTTAAGGACACCGCCCTCGAAGGGGTTAAATCATAACAAATATAATAAAATACATATACCGGTTACAAAACAGATATTTTTTCCTACACTGTTGACATTTCAGCTCGCCATATAATATAATTATATATATATAATTCAGAATTAGAAAAATTGGACTATTTAGAAGAAAGGTAAGTAGAATTTGAACAAATACATTTACGAATTTTCATCTTGCAGGTTTAATTTAGAGAGATAAAATTTAAAAAGATTTAATTTGCATAAAGATATATCACGGAAATGCAGTTAATTTTGAAGCTCCCTTTTTTGCGTAATGTTGCTAAAGTTTTTGTTATATGGATAATCCCATGCCAAATGTTCCAGAAAATTGAAAATATTATGCTTTAATGTGTAATGTCCTTGGTTATCTTTAAATTCTAAAGACTAATCCAGTGAGAGCCTCATTACTAACTGTACACGCAGGAAGCTGCCTCATCTGGCTTAATATCACTATTTTCCTATTGTAATCATTGGAAACGCAGAATTTCTGTGACAAGTAAGGCAGAAATAATTATTGCAAAATATTGGTGAACATTTGCTTCGTTTCCCAAAACCGCTAAGTCGCACTTTCTAATCTATGCTATGTAAATTTATTTAATGATAATGCTTTGACAAATAAATAATTACGCACACCGGAAACAATTATAAAAAAAATTTGCTGCAAACATATTTAAGAGAATATTCTGCACGAGCTCCGTCAATTTATGCCAGTCTGCTTCGGTTTGAAGGCAGATAGTTTTTAACCCCTAAATTCTCGCTCTCGTCAATATCACGGATTGTGGTGTCGTTCGTTATTTCTCGTGCCTGTCAAATTTCCGGGCTGGAGATTTATTGTTCGAAGAAACTTTTGAAATCAGAAAAATTTAACTGGCATTTCGGTGTGAAGTCTTTGAATATTAACGTTTGGGTTTTTACACTGATTGTGATGTTGGACTTTGTATTGCATGTTTCAAAATATATCACACTCAAAAAAAATTATTAATCATCAAAATTTAATGTATATTATATTTTTTCAAATATTATTTGTAAAAATTTGTTTGATGATGATAAATAAAGATCTAAGATGTGAAGAATTAAGGTCTTATTCGCATTAATTTGTATGGTGTAAAACAAACATTAAAACACAGAATTCTCGCATGATGGCTTTTCCACAAATGTGAATTTGTTCTATAAAATCTTTTTTTTTTCGCCTTAAAAAAAGTAATTATATATTTTTTATAGAAACCTTATAATTATTCAATATCTGTAATAAAAAAGTAGGTACTTTTTTGATGGTTTTTCCAAATATTAAGGGACCGTTAATGGGTTAATAAAGTATAGGAACGTTGAACGCTCTTTGGAATAAATGGAGGTGGATAAGTATAGGCCGTGGAAAATCTTATGGACCAATGAAACTCACTTCTACATATGCAGAACAGTGAACACACAAAACTACCGTATCTGGTCAAATGAGATTGCTGACCAGATCCAACAAATCTCCCTGCATTCTATATATGTTACTGTATGGATTGGCTTCACTGCGACATTTTCGATTGGGCCATTTTTCTTTGATGAATTCATCCATCAGGGACTAAAAATCTGTTCAAAAAGGACATGTAGCAACATGTGTTTATTCCAGAAATCCAGAACAGTGAATGCCTCGCTAAAAGTCCATCATGCATGTGTGTCCCCTCATATTGGACGTGAGTTTCGAAAATTTTTCTGTCGTCATTTTACGGAAGATCACATTATCAGTCATGCATTTACTACAAGATGGCCTCCACATTCACCTGGCATAACCCCGTGTGATTTTTGTCCTTGGGTTACTTCAATGATAAAGGTTTTCAAGTAAATATAAAATCTGCCGGATTTAACCCGGTAGAACTCGCTAGTGAGAATGCCCATTTGCTTTTCTTTTACTTTACATTCATATAATATCAACTTTTTTTGGTTGGCTTAGTATTTTTATTCACAAAATAGGTAAGATAATTGAAAAACATTTTGAAATTTTAATTAAAATGAAAAATGATTTAAATAAGAGTCTTAAAAAAGTACGACTGTGAGAGAAAATATCATGCAGCGAGTTCTCCCGGGTTAAAGAACAAGATCTTCCAGTTACACGCCGCTGCTGACACACGGCATGAAGCCATTGCGTCCTGTTGTGTTACTACGCACGGATATTACGTTTGTGCTGCCACTAACATTTTTGTTTGGATAGACAGTTTATGCGTAGAAAAATGTAATAATAAAGTTAATTACCGAAAACTCGTATTCTGTTCTTTATTGGTTGTGTCATGTTATATTTCCCATACTTTAAACCGATCGCACCACCTATTTCAACCTAGCGGCCTTTCTTATAACTAATTTTGTTTTTTCCACCAATCAATTTCCCATGCCCTAATATGAATGCTCTCAAAATAGGAAGGCGTTACGCCCACTGCTTCTGTTCTGGAGAACAGACAATAACAATCCTAAACAGGGATACTTTAATTTGAACAACACTGTATTTTTGAAAACTTTATATCTCGACTGTATTTAAACCCCTAGAAGGGCAAGGAATTATGTTTGTGAAATGCTGAATTCCCACCGGAATCTTTGAAAAATTCTATTTCAAAATAAATAAAAGCAATTTTACGTCTTTTTTTTTTCCACCAAAATTAGAAAAGTAAAGTTTAATAAAATTTTTCTGGTGTAAAACTTGATTAATCGTAGGTGGTATATAATATATACCGGTGCCTCTCAAGTTGTTAAAGCATCATTAGAAAAATTAGATAAAAATAATAATTTAACGCATAATCCATGCGTACAAATGAGGGCAAGTGTGACACTTTTACAGTTAAATAAACATTGTACAGTCAATATTAACATATATGTATGTAGGATTTGAATTTAAATATCGCTTTTTTCCTTTATGACGTGCATGATCAGCAAATTAACTGACGCTCTGGTATTTTTCTTATCCATGATTTGAAACCATGAGTTCTGAGAATTCATGATCACGAGATCAAGGTTTGGAGATATAAAAAATTAGAAAAGAGTCAATCTATTAATTTATATTGTTCATGAATCATCGGCTTATGAATTGCCAAGGAAGGCACAGTTAGGCCTAATCTGAATTTTCGAAAGAAAGTGTATTATAGGTTTTAAGTGAGAAATGTACTATATCTGAAGAAGCTATCATCGAATTGGTGAAAAATTATCTTTATAGAATTGTATTAAAGTTCATATGTTGTTATTCCAACGTCTAATTATTCAAGTATTCAATAAATTAGCATTTTACATGTAACCATCCTACGAATTTATATATATACATTTGCCTTTATTCTCAGTCCTGTTACGATAATACATACGATACGAAATAACGATACGATACGAATACAATACGAATACGATAATAAATAAAAATTTATTTACACGTGACTATAATAAACAGAAAAAAAAAATTGGAATTAGAATTAAATAATTATGTACAAAAAGCAGGAACTTATTAAAAATTACGTCATAAAAACTATAGTTACACGTGAATTTTAGGAGAGAAAGGAAATTGTAAAATAATAAATTCATTAACATGCGTTAGAAGTCTTAAATAGGAGAAATTACGTCATATTTACGTCACATTACAGTTATTACATAAAATGAACACAACATAATATTGCAAAACAGTTTAAATTTAGAAATTGCGCTAGACATTTATTTGATATTTTGAGAGGATACTTTTCAACTATTTTTGCTAGGAAAGCGTAAATAATATTTCATTTCTAACAAAAGTATTTTCACGTAAATATTAAAAAGAGAAAGAATAGTTTGGTCAAAATTACGTCAGATTAAAAACGATTAATTTAAAATGTCTTATTTAAAGGAACTTTCTTTTCGCTTTGTTAAAAAATATCGGGATACAAAGACTCTGTTTACATAATTCCTTTTATATTAGCTTATTTTGAAATGTTTAACTTATTTTACTTAATCAAAGACGAAAACAGCGATTGTATCTTTGGTACTACTTAGTTATTCCATCGATCAAAAATCTATCATTCGCCAAACTATAAGATTAAATAACAATAACGGTTGATCGTAAATGTCACATTAACTTGACTTTAAGCAAGTTACACGTATCTACGTCATCAAGTTATTTTTATTTTGACGTTTTATTTGTATTTTTATTAATGTTGCACTAATTTATTTGTTCTTTCGTTATTTAAAATAAAAATTGTGTCAATTTGTATAATTTGGCGAAATTGGTCGACGGGATAATCAAGTAGTACCGCAGCGGATTTGGCCTTAAAATTCCCAATCAAAGAAAAATGAATAGAAATGCGTTTATAGGGAGATCGCCACTGTTTTTTAAATTACAATTCAATCTTCCGAAATCTTTTTAAAGCCGATCATATTAGCGTACTTTTAGAGTCTGCGGTGTCTGAACGGGGGTTGACGAGCGTAGCTCGTAGGGGGCAGAGCCCCCTAGTTAATAATAAAATAATGCTTGCGATCACCCAAATTACTGAAAATGTTGAAAAAGGTCTGAATAATAAAATAATGCTTGCGATCACCCAAGTTACACAAAATGTTGAAAAAGGTCTGACATTGTATTGAATGACTATGGGAGTCTTGTTCAACGTTTCTGTATATTTGTATAAGAATGACGCTCTTTTTCGTGAAGATGTTAACGTTTCTGTGAAAAATTCAAAAGTTTTTTGTTTATAGTACAAAGAGTTGTCAACCAAATTTAACACAACTTTAAGAAATTCGTGAAAATCTCTTGTAATAAAGAAACTCAAGAAAAGAAAACAACTAGAAAGTAATTGAGTATATCGCCCTATCTCTCTGAATTTTCACTTTATTTGAATGGACTTTTTATATAAGTTGCCCTAAATAGCCGATTACCAAATTATAAAAAAAACGGAATCTTCCACGCGTGCGCAGTTAAAAATTACTCCATAGAAATGCCCATATCTTATCAAATATTCAATATATTCATTTTTTAATTGCGTTATCAGGATGGCGAGTGGTCAGTGAAAACCACAGTCAGAAAAATTGTTAAATGCATTATTTTGTTAATGCGAAATTCGCTTTCTTTAATCCCTTTATATTATAGGAAGTATTTTTTATAGGAAAATACTGGTAGTTTCCCTTTTTTTAACTGTGTTTTACCCTGATTACTCGACACCCTGGTTATACTGCGTTATACTTATTACATTTTCTACTGCTCTTTCTCAGGATTTTGAAAAGATGTTTTGAATTTGGTTGAATACTCTGTATGCTATGAACAAAAAATATTTGAAATTTTCACAGACACGTTAAAATTTTTACGAATGTGGATGCTAGGCAAACAGAAACGATCACAAACGTTGAACAGCACGCAAATAGTTAATTAACACAATTACAGACCACTTTCGGTACTTTCTGCTACATAGGTGACCAAAAATACTCTTTTATTAAATTCAATATTAGCCCCCTAATTGTACTCCTGACTAAATCTTCACTGAAAATATTAAGTCAAACATGTTCTTTACATCTAGAAGTTCAAGAATTCGTCAAGAATTTCTGTAGGTATTCGACGAAATGTGTAAAATCGAAAGTGTCCGATGTCCACACTTAATTTTTGGACATAAGTGTGTCATAAAAAAGGTGTCATTAGACTCATTTGAAATGTTGTCTTCTTTTAGAATACAAATAAAAATTTTGACATAGGTGTCGTCTACATATTAGAAGTTGCGTAAACTTCAATTTTGTAAATGGCAACAGCCTTTTTGAACTATTCATTTGTGTTTCTTGGAATAAATCAACCAGTAAAGTAATGCAGTTTATGTTATTTTATGAAATTTTAATGAACTTAGAAAATGTCATATGGTAATGTTTCACGACAAATTTTCATTCGTATTATTATTTTTTATTTAACTTATAGTTTATATAATTAATAGTTTATAGAGTTTTGTAAATATTTTATAAAAAGTTTGGCAATTATTCAATCATTAGATCAGTTTTAATGAACTAATTCTTCTAAATTTTATATTGTTATTTCTATTTAAGTTTTCTGCAGATATTAAGTGAAAATCTATTGAGGTAGCATATTGCATAGTTCATATTTTGGGTCATAAAAAGTTCAAAGAAATCATACTACAATCCATCAGATTGACACGATGACATTTCACAGTAAGATTAAGATGTTCAAGGAAGCTGCAATCTGAATTTTCTGACGAACTGAAAAGAAAATCCATATAACTTTCTAAAATTTTTTTGTATTTGAGAAAAAAATAATAGTTGAAATAAAGGTTATTTTAAAGAACAACATTTAATGATAATATGTGCTATTTATTTTACGCGTTTCTATGGAACTATAAACACTAGATGAAAATATTACAAGCATTTAATAATAACATTCTATATCATACATTTATATTACACTCAAATTTTGCAGCGCATTTAATTCTTTTAGTATATTTAAATCTGATCTATTTTATTACTGATAAAACAAGATTTTATTAACATTAATATTTCTATAGTAGTTTAATAGATTATATTATTTATATTTAAATGCTAGCAACTACCTTTCAAAGTTTTTTTGACTTATGCTACTACTAGCTGCCCCGCCTGGCCTTGTGCGGGCCCGTAATAATATCCTTCACCCGACAGTGGTCTCTTCTTTTTTCAGAGCGTTATTAATCGCGTTCGGACTTTTTGCCGCCGGCCCCCCGTATACAGAAAATGCAAAATAAGAAACGTTTTTCGATTAATATTCGAATATTACATTTCTATGAAATTATAAATTTGTTGCTTACTTAAATTGTACATTTTACTCATGGGATTTGGAGTAATAAGAAAGGAAAAATAATTTGACATTATGGATCGTTGCGCAGATATTTCCACAACATTCAACTTTGCTTGTAAAAATGTACTTCAACAAAAAACAGAGATGCCTCAATACTTTACGGTGGTTGTACAGAAACTTTTAAAGTCAGCTACACGGTAGTTCTCTATTCTATTTGTAAGGTGATACGTTAAGAGATGATAATTCATATTGGCGGCAAAAAGACCGGCACGCAACAACAGCCGCATTATATGAACCTGAAATTTGTAGCGGAGGTCTGTCCAGATGGGGGGGGGGGGGAGGTGCAAATTGTCAGGGCCCGACTCAGTTGGAAAGTTGTGTAAAGTTACAAGTTAAGGTTCTGAATTTTTATTTGTGTCTCAATTTAAATTATTTTATTCAAAATTAATTGATGAATTCAAATAAAATTTAATTATGTTTTTAATATTTTAAATTTTTATTAAAATCTTTATATGAAAAAGTAATTACAAATAACAATTTGTAGTACTGAAATAGAAATAAAATTGCAAGCGAATACTGCTATATAGGTTTTTAAAATGTTACTATCCAGCAAATTTATTTTCGGATAGAGTAAAGGCTGTTTATAACGGAATCATGTAATAATAAACTGAAAAAAAAAACAGATTTCAGCGCCCCCATCCCCGAAAAAAAATGCAATAATGCTTTGTTTAATTTAAAGAGCCTGCATAAAAATATCAAAGAAGTTAAAAAAAAAATCCATTTCTTTAATCAACAGTTTTCAACATTTAAAACTAGTTGGATGTGCCAATCCCAAAACTTTCTTCTATCTTATACATCTTAATATTTCAAAAAATAGTTACACATGTTCATACTTCAATATTATTAGTTCATTACTATACCAACTTTGATTTTCATCTTAAATTCCTGATTCAGTCAATTAAATGAACAAAAAACGAGTTAATCTATATCATGATATTTGTTAAAATTAATAGTTTTTCCTTATTCTGTTGTTATCAGATGTTTGCGAATAGCCGGCTTAGCAGGAAGTGAGTTCCCGCCTTTGCACGAGCCGCCGATGGACAATAGAACTACGAAAAATCAAGAAAAGTATACACGAATCGCTATCACACTGACCCTTTACCGCGCGATATTACGAAATTCAAGGAGGACCTGTTGGCCAAAGCCAAAAACATGCACAAAAAATTTTGTTCAATTGTATGCATAATTTTATACACTTTTCGATTATACAATAAAAAAAAATAGTACAGACATCGTAATTATAGCGCCCCCTTCCAGCGGAATTTTTCCAAATTCAGGGAGGACCTTCATGCCATGACCAAAAAGAAACAAAAAAAAAATTGGCTCAATTCTATGCATAAATTCATACACTTTTCGATGGTACAATATTCAAAATGGCACAAAAATAGCTTTTAACGCGCCCCCTACCGGCGAATTTCTTCCAAATCAAGGAAGGACCTGCTTGCCATAGCCAAGAACTTAAAATAAAAATTTCGTTCAATTCAATTCATAACTTCATACACTTTTCAATGGTACAATATACAAAATTGCTATTACAGCGCCCCCTAGCGGCGATTTTTTCCAAAATTCAGGGAGGACCTGTTGTCATAGCCATACACTGAAAATAAAAATTTGGTTCAATTCTGTGCATAACTTCATGCACTTTTGGATGGTAGAATATTGAAAATCACACAAAAATCGCTGTTACAGCGCCCCCTACCGGCGAATGCTTTCCAAAATCAGGGAGGATCTGCTTACCAAAGCCAAAAACTTAAAATAAATATTTGGTTCAATTCTATGGGTAACTTCATACACTTTTGGATGTTACAATATTCAAAATCGCACAAAAAACGCTGTTACAGCGCCCCCTACGGGCGAACTTTTTCCAAATTCAGGGAGGACCTACCTGCCATATCCAAAAACTCAAAATAAAAATTTGGTTCAATTCTATGTATAACTTCATATACTTTTGGATGATACAATATTCAAAATCGCACAAAAATCGCTATTATAGCGCCCCCTACGGGCGATTTTTTTCCAAATGCAGGGAGGACCTACTCGCTATATCCAAAAACTTTAAATAAAAATTTGGTTCTATTCTATGCATAACTTCATATACTTTTCGATGGTACAATATTCAAAATCGCACAAAAATAGCTATTTCAGGGCCCCCTACTGGCGAATTTTTTCACAAATTCAGGGAGAATCAACTTGCCATAGCCAAAAACTAAAACTAAAAATTCGGTTCAATTCTATGCATAACTTCATACACTTTTTGATGGTACAATGGCGACAGACAGACGGACACACGGACAGACAGACATTTTCTATAAACATGTTTTTGGGGATCTCTGACCCCTAAAACATGTAAATCCGTCGAAAACCGGAAGTCGGAAAAAATTTCGATTACAATTGTCTGAGCGAAGCGAAAGCTAATACTCAGCGAAATATTACTGTCCGGACACTTTACTACTACGATGGATATTAACGCCATGTCCTACTAAAAAAAAAGCCTAATAAAAACCTTTCGTCAAGCATAACTCAAAAAATATTTGTCGGATTTCGTTTCTGATTGCACCAGAAGGTACCTATGAGGGTCGCCTACTGAATGCACCTACTATGAAAAATAAGTTCCAAACCGTTTAAAAATTATATAGAAAAAACTCTTAAAAAAGCACAATTTATCTGCATACGTCACAGAAATTTGGTGTGCGTCACTTTCACCGGTTGATGTTTTCGTAGGCAACTGGTTTGAACACATCGAGCAAATAAAAAAAAAAAAAATACGCACGCAGTAATATTGAATAGATCAGTTTCAACCACGTGATCACAAACCTTGCAACAACCCGTGGCAACCAGGTTTGGTGGGCAAACAAATAATAATACAGTATTCCGTACCACGGTGACCGTTTTTAGCCTGTTGTATAAAATCTGGTATGTTGTATGACATACAATTGTGGATGATTAAAACAAAAGACATGAGTGTTTATTGATTCGGGAGGTTATCTTTCTCTGGATGTCTGTCTGTCTATTATACAGCATGCAATTTTCTTGTAAAGGATGATATTATTATGCAGTAAAACCTCCATAACGGACACACCCGATGAGTGGACACCTCTATTTAGCGGACATTTTTTCGATTACCAACCCTTAAATAACTGTACATTTTTTACTCTCAGTAGCGGACACCTCCAAATAGAGGACAAATTCTGCGCTCCCGAGGTGTTCGTTATTCAGAAGTTTTACTGGTAAAACCTCCATAGCGGACACACCCGATGAGTGGACACCTCTATTTAGCGGACATTTTTTCGATTACCAACCCTTAAATAACTGTACATTTTTTACTCTCAGTAGCGGACACCTCCAAATACAGGACAAATTCTGCGCTCCCGAGGTGTTCGTTATTCAGCAGTTTTACTGGTAAAACCTCCATAGCGGACACACCCGATTAGCGGATACCTCTATTTAGCGGACATTTTTTCGATTACCAACTCTTAAATAACTGTACATGTTTTACACTCAGTAGCGGTCATCTCTAAATAGAGGACAAATTCTGCATTCTCGGAGTGTCCGCTATTCAGAGGTTTTACTGTATATAATATTGATAATTATTTTACAGGGACGCACAAAAGAATAAGAATATATGAATCGAATATAAACTAAATTCGGGGATTGGTAGATCGCTGATGGTAATGTAATTTTAGGATGCTGTTACAGTCATCCGCAGCATGTTTTTAGAGTTTCGTTCATCTAACGAAACCCTACCTGTCTCACTCCTTTGTCTGTCTGTTTGTCCGTCTGTCACAGAGCCCGTTCTCAGAAACTATATATATCGGAGACTTGAAAATTTGCATACTTATAGCTGAACACCACACATCAAACGACAAATAATAAAATTTTGAAAAGGTCTAATATTTAAACCTCTGAGCTCTAACTTGTGTATTTTAAGCAATTTTTCTAACTCAGCGCCTAATTTAATTAAGTTGGAGACATGAAATTTTGCATACTTATAGCTGAACATCTCACATAAAACGACAAATAATAAAATTTTGGAAAAGGCTTAATATTTAACCCTTTGGGCTCTAACTTGTGTATTTAAAACAATTTTTCTAACTCAGCCCCTAATTAAGTTGGAGACATGAAAGTTTGCATACTTATAGCAGAACATTTGCGATAACACGATAAATCATAAAATATTGAAAAAAAGTCATATTTAACCCTCCAGTCTCTAACTTCTGTATTTTAAGCAATTTTTCTAACTCAGCCCCTAATTAAGTTGGAGACATGAAGTTTTGCATACTTATAGCTGAACACCTCACATCAAACGACAAATAATAAAATTTTGAAAAAGGTCTAATATTTAACCCTCTGGGCTCTAACTTGTGTATTTTAAGCAATTTTTCTAACTCAGCCCCTATTTAATTTGGAGACATGAATGTTTGCATAATTACAGCTGAACACTTGCGATAACACGATAAATCATAAAATTTTGAAAAAGTCATATTTAAACAACCGGTCTCTAACTTCTGTATTTTAGGCAATTTTTCTAACTCAGCCCCTAATTAAGTTGGAGACATGACATTTTGCATACTTATAGCTGAACACCTCACATCAAACGACAAATAATAAAATTTTGAAAAAATCTAATATTTAACCTCTAATATTTTGTCTCGCGCAATTTTTAAATTTAAACTTTTTTGCAATACTATTTTTTGTTCATTTTGCATAATAAGTGTAATGTGACGTAATTTGTTCTATTTCAGATTTCTAACGCATGTTAACGAATTTATTTTACAGTAACCTTTCTCTTTTAAAATTCACATGTAAATATAGTTTTTATGGCGTAATTTCCAATAATTGCCTGCTTTTTATACCTAATTATTTAATTCTAATTTGAAGGGTTTTTTTCTGTTTTCTGTAACGTGTAAATAATTTTTTTATTTGAAGCAAATATTATTGGTTGCGCTGTTTATACAGTTGGCAACAGTTTAAATTAATACCATTTTCTAAAATATGTAAAAAATATCTGTCAAAATTCTGAATATTTGAATTTAAAATAGAAATAAAACCTCAAAAAATGAGTCAAATTAAAAAAAAATTAATGAAATCTGAAGACCGGGATCTTCTATTGAATAAAATGATCTAAAAATGATTAAATTGCCATGTATAGCTTTTGCTCTTATAAATTTTTTTTAATGGAACGATTTTGTCCAACTTTAGCATTAAATATCTCTTAAAATAATTCTTCGATTTGAAAACTGTATGCATTAGTGTGTTGATCAAACATTTCGCTATAATACCACCGACTTTCATATATTTGTATGCAATAGTTTTCTCAATATTAACGAAGAAAGACCTCCGGTCACAAAAAAATCAAAACCGGCGGCGGCGGTGACAGCGTTAGTTACTTTTTTATATAAAAATGAAAACTTGTCTATCTGTCTGTTTGTAATTCTATAAAAAATCCACAATTTGGAAGCCAAAATTGTGAAGAGATATGTACATGTGTATTAAAACATGGCCGAGACAACTAAAGTAATCCGGAATCGAAATATAGTTAATTTTTAATTAATAAAATCCACCAATTTAACAGCAATTTCTTATGAAATTTAAACATTTTTCGTTATAGCAGTTGCCAACAATTAAAAAACACGATAAAATTATTACTACAACAATTAATTTTCTACTGCAAGATTTCCACGTAAAAAATGAAAATGAAATAAATAGTTTGCTGAATTTAAAAAAAAGGTGAATATTACGTCATAACTTTTCTATTGCAAGATATTCTCGTGAAATATGAAAATGAAATAAATGGTTTGACGAATTTAAATGAAAGTGAATATAACTTCATAACTTTTCTATTTCAAGGTTTCCATGTGAAAGAGGAAAATATTACGTCATATTGGAAATATAAAGGACATGGTGGATATAGTATAACGTCATATGAGTGTGAAAAATGTATTGAAGCATGATAAAAACCCGATTAGGGAAATTATTGGCCTATTTTAACATTATTGCTCCAATTATAAATTGAAATAAGTTCATGTATAGCTGTATTCTTTTGCGTCTGTTATATACATTTATACATTTTTATGTAGCGTTTTCATATGATTCATTCAACAACATTTCGACTGCTTTTTTTAATGTTTGTTTTGTGCTGTATGTTAAATTTTCAAATTGATTTTTCAGAACAAACATCCTTCAAATTCTGGGCAACGCCGGCACTTTAGTTTGTAACAGATAAATGGCTTTTGTATCTGTACATCTAATGCTAATATTATAAAGCGTTATAATATTATAAAGTATATAATATTATTAATGCTTGTACGTTTGTGAGGTGTTATCTCTGAAACTACATAGCCAACTTAAAAAAATGTTGGTGGCCATATCTGCTCGAAAAAAAGACTATTTTATGACAGTGCAAGAACCTACATCGCTGCAGGAGCAAAAAAGTTCTAAAATTGTGATTTCTGCGATATTGATTGGGTTAGAAACTTTAAATTTGGTGCGGTAGTTACTTTTAAGATGTAAATACTCGTAATGAACGCTCTCTAAATGGTTCAATTTGACGGATAAACGTAAAAATTTCTAGAAAGGTTCTAAACTATGATTTATTTGGAATATTGAAATTTTCGGGATACTGTTGAGGTTAGAAAGTAGAACTTTGGCATGGTAGTAATTAATAAGATGTAAATGCTTGTTGTAGAACGAATTCTAAAAAATAGAAAGACTAAACAAAGCGGAAAAAGATCTAAAGATGATCTAAGTAACGAAGAACATGGAACTGTTAGGAATATAAACATGAAAATTGACATGGCTGTATTTATCATGACGTAAATTCTCGCAATAAAACAATTTCTAAAAATGTCGCTATATAAAACAGTGCAGAAACAAAAAACTTTCAAAATTTTTCTATTTCTCTGTTACTGCTGAGCCCAAAATCTTGAAATTTTGCTTCGGGTTAGTTTTAAAATATACAATTGTCTCTATGAATGGTTTCTAAAAAACGTAAAATTTAAAAAGATGAAATTAACGGAAAGCGATCTCAATTACCATTAATTTGGAATTATTAGGTACAGCAACTTTAAATATTTCATAATGCTGCATTTCCTCCGCAAAACATGCGATTTAAATGCAACAAAACTGATAGATACCCACATAGCATTAAATAAATTGTGTAAATATTGAATAAAGACCTGTATGAAACAGTGAGTAGGTTGCCCGAAAGTACTTGTTAAAGTGTTCCTTCTCTAGGGTTTTCTCTCTCTCGCCAAGGCCACTAACGGAGGGAAGTGCCGTTTGAAATGTGATATGAATTTTTTATCCGATTCATTTTTCTAGACATTTTATCATAAGGTCATATTCTCAATTATCATTAGTAGATTTTTTATATATTATCTTATTCTGGTGAAATTTTGTAATCGGGTTCATCTTGACGTATGTTAGCTTGCATGATTTGCTGAATAAATATGTATGGATTTGTAAATTACTTCAAATGACACTTTGACAGCTCAAAAGTTATGCAGACGATATATTCAGTTCTTGTGTCATACTTTATGTTGTAATCATTGCCGATTTCTTTTATTTAATACATGCTAAATACAGCTCATCTTGTGCAGAATATGTTTGAAAACAAAACAATACAGCGTATGTAGTGGCCAGCATACACTCATCATTTAAATCCGATCGAGCATATCTAAAACACACTCTAACGAAGCATTGCATGCCACTTTTGATGTATTCGGTACTTTGATACTATATTTGATTTTGAGAAGAGAATTCCTTAAATGTTATCGACAACCTCATTACATCCGTGGAAAACAGATATTGTACAATATTAACTATTCCGGGGGAGTACACACCATATAAAGTATAGTTCATTCTTTTTAAACATCATATATTTGTCATTTAAAGTTACTAAAATTGGTGCGGAGCGTCTGATTATGCTCTTGACATCATTTTATACAGTTAAAATTCCGATATAAGTAAATTAGTGTTTCATTTTCTATTTTACTTTTAATATATTGCGTACTTTCAATTTTATATCCATGCATGGCTGTCTTGAATGGTTTGATTTCCCATTTTTTTAAACAGTGTATACGAATTTATATATAAGATTTTGTAATTCTACAGTTCGTTTATTTTCATCATTTCAATTTTTCGCAGTATATGGACAATTAAAGATAACATCTCATTTTCTTTGCTTCCACATGTTATTATTAAATCTATGTTCTCAGTAATATCGCTCAGACTAATCCCTCTGAGGGAAGTCCTAGTACTTTCTTCTATTGAAGATAGAAGAAAGTAAAAATGCGATTGCCCAGAAATTATATTACACTCATTTAATAGCCAAGCAGTTTGATGAAAACAATCGAGTAATTATTAAAAAGAATACTGTCACTTATTTTTTAAAGTGTATGTTTTCTTTGTTTTCAAAGCTTTTTAATCAAATAAAATCTAGTTCAAAAAATCTTAAATAGTATTTCTTTACACCGAAACGGTCGGGTAAAAGTGATTTTTTAGCATTTATTTTTTTTATTAATATGAAATCCGTGTTTCTTATAGATGGTGATAAATTTAGATAGTGAACTTTGCACAAATCCGATTTGAAAAAGCTGTAATTAATCATAAAAAGTTAGATTTAAATCAAGGAAACCTATTCAAATAGTTCGAATAACTAATTTCAATTACCTAACGTTCAAGATCTTTTTGAAACGTGAATTAAATGTCCATTTATATCTTTTTAACTAACATAAACTTTAAAAAATGGAAGAATATATGGAAGAATATATATTTTAAATGTGTTGATTACATAAAATTAATGCTCAGGTGGATGAAAGAAAAAGATGCAGTTCGTACATTCGTAAAATATATTTTTTTTAAATCACAAACACGTTGTCCGAAAAGTGATTCAATGGAAATTATGACTGAAAAAATAAACTATTTCCAAGCATTTGTAAAAACAACAATTAATGAAGAAAAAATTTCGCCGTATTCAAATGCAGTCCATTAAAATACAATAAATAAAATAATCATTGTTTGAATAAATAGATTCAGGAGTGGAATAAAAGAATGCTTGCAAATTATTTGATTGCTAAATATTTAAGCGGGTAATAAGGGAAAAATTCAATTTTATGTTACAGAAATCATTTAAATGAGTATAATTTCCTCGGAAATTACATCACGAAGTTGAAGATTTTTTAGCTTCTAATTTTTTACTACGTAAAAACAATATTTAAATAGCTTTTGAATAGTTTACCTTGAGAAAGAAAACTTATAAAGTGTTACCAACATATTTCGTAAAGGAGAACTCTTTCAGCTTACGAATTCAAATAAGTTTCGTTGTTATTAAATAAATTTTCTGGTACAACGCACGTTAATTCGACTTAGGTTGGACTCCATAAATATTGGATGGCTGAAATTCTTATGCTGAAAAAAATATCAATGGCTGCTCGTGACTGACATTTTGAAAGTGCTAAATGCAATGTCTGCAATTTTTATGCTTTTTTGTTATACCACAATTACATCTTGCCTTCTCTAATTTCATTTTTCCCTTATTTAATTGCAGAATTATGTGATTAGAGAAGAAATTGTAAATGGCAGCCATAAAATAAGAGTTATCCCTACAATCGACATCAATATGCATAATTGTTTGATTTTATACAGTCATTCAGGGTAACTTTGATCCGCATTTTCTCTATTTTCATGTGCCACACTCTTATTTTAAGAATATTGTTGCAACTAGGGGCATAAAAGAGAAGAAATGATCCTAAATTATTGTTTGACTATCAAAAATTAAGGAATAATAAGGATAAAAGCAATAAAAAATGAATTTTTAGCCTGGTTCAAAGTTACTCAGCCATTTAGGGTAACTTTGCACCACTTGATAATATTTATCATGTGATAATATTATCATGATAATATCTAACATAATTTAGTATAAAAAAGTATTATAGTTAGGACAAATTTGAACCCCAAAAATGTTTTCAGATATGTAAAGACTTCGAATTTACATTTCCCAACATCACAAGATTTGTATAATTTATAATATTACAACAAATACCAGGTATAAGAAAAGTGGAAGAAGAGAACCATGAACTTTTAGAAATTAAAAAAAAAACCTGTTTATTGTTCATATAAAACATAAAAATGCAGTGAAAAACAATTTTGAATGTTTTAACTCAATAATATATCCATAGTTACAGTAAAACATACAAGTACTAGTATTATTCAAACAAGAATTAAAAACGTCGAATGTATGAAATGTCAAAATTAAGCAGCTCCGCCCCTAATCACGCCTCTAAATGAATTTTATGTATTTTACACATATTTGTGAAAGTATTTACATGCTATATCTAATGCACACTTTCGGCATTTATATAAAATGTACGTGCAAATATGGGAAATTTTCGACAGTACCACCTATAATCAGTAAATTATAAGCATCAGTGTAACTTTGAGCCGGCTCAAAGTTACCCTGAAAACGCGGTAAAATGTTAGTGCCTTCTTATTTTACATTTTATTAACTATTAATCAATAAATAATCAAAAAATATTAACACATTTACAACATTTAGATAATAATCTGCCTGATAAATGAGTATATTGTTACTTACTATGAAAATTTAATTGGATTACAACAACTTCAAAACAGCATTCAAAATTAACTTGAAAACAGTACTTCACAAAAATAGATGTTGCAATTAATTGCGCATAATGTTGCTAATTTATTTTCTAAAATAAAGAGTAGTAATCTCAGTTTAGAACCTTGCCAACAGAGCTCAGTTCTGGAGTTTATTTAGTCTTTTGGAGTCAAAAATATTGAAAAATAGTAGGTGGTGCAAAGTTACACCCCATGGTTCAAAGTTACCCTGAATGACTGTACTGCTTTCTTGCGATTTTTTAGCTAGAAATTTTTGCCTTATTTAATTTAAGAAGTTCTACCGTTAAACAATGGAAAGATTGCTATTCGAGAAAAGAGGCAAAGAAAAAGTGTAAAAGTTGGAGTTAAGAGGACCAGGAAATCCCTATGCCCGCCATGTTAAATTCACCAACTTTGTGTACCGTTTTCTCAGAAATGGTGAAAGATAGAGGTCTATATTTTTTAGAGTAGTTAGAATAACATGCTTTAGGTATTTTAACAGACCATTTTCTTTCTAAGTGAAACTCAAAATTAATTAGGAATTATTAATTATTTATTGAAAGTCATTTGTAAATTAGCATTTTTGGTAAGATTTCACTGCCTTAAATAAATAATTCTCAACAAATCATTAAATCCCTGCGTGAAAGTGTACAATATAACATAAGTATTAAAAAAAATCCGAGTTCTTAAGTTTAATAGATATTGAAAAAAAAAAGGAACACAAACATGAAAAATCCAAGTTTTGCGAAAAAGTCAATTAACCCTCTACTTCCCGGAGTAGAATGCGTTCCAAAAATTGCGTAATTTAGAGAATCTGAATTCACACCAGAAAATCTAACAGCAACGTTCGGTTTAGTTAATAACGAAATGTCTGGCGTTAATTAAATTAAAAATTTCTTTCTTAAATTTCTATTTTAAATTTCTGGTGTGAGTACGGAATATCTGAATTAAAAAATCCACTAAATCGTGAACGCTGATGGTAGCAAATATGCTATCATCGGCAGCAGAGGGTTAAAGATTTAAATGGCCTTGAGCTGTGAAGTACTCTTAGAAAGAATGAATAATTTTAACACTTATTTTTTTTTTATATAAACACGGGTGACACAAGGTTGGAAAGATAAAAGTTTAAACTATGTAATGATCATTATAAAAGAAATGCATATCGAAACTATGAATATTTGTAATTAAGAAGAAATACACTTTCTTTTAGAGCACGTATTTTTTTAGAATTAAACATTAATTTAAAAAAAAACTTTATTTAATGTTTCACACCGGTCTTATTTCAGAGAATCTATTTTATTATATTTTAATTTAATTTTAATTGTTAGACTACCATGGAACATCTCTATTTAAACGTATCAGGAAACAATTGCTCATAATAGCAATTGAAATAAGTAAAATAATAAATATTAAAGTTATCAAGTTTTTCAACGATGTCATACAGGCAAATACATTTATACGGCGCAGCTTTCACTAAGCAGTTTCAAATAAAAATGGAAAATCTCTTTTTTATCTGAAAGTAGAAAAGAAACTTTCCTATTTCTACAAAGAAAAAAAAAAAAAAAAAAAAAAAAAAAAAAAGCGGATTTGGCCTTGCTGTAACCACATCATAAAAAATATCCAGAATATTCCGTTTCAAAAAGTGCATTTTTTTTGTGAGAATAATAATATTATAGTCGTCTCCATGTGCATTCAATACACGTAAATATCCCAGTTACATAGTGATTTTGTTCAGAACAATACTTAGTATCCAAGTTAGCAAACGTTTTGGGATAAAAAAATAAGTAATTTATAAAAAAAGAAATGAAGGACTTTAAGGGATTAAAGTCCCCTCTCGGTCCGTTTTTCGAACACCACTTTTTTTTAAGAAAAATCTTCCGGTGTTTTTCATAGATATTTAGCATGAAAGTCATTTTTGTTGCTAATGTTTCAAAAACCTACTACAAAGCGATATAAGTATGCGTCCTATCTTAAATGGGAGAAGTAACCGCAAGATTAAAAGCGAGGTCACGTCAATCAAGGTCACGCGCCATGTAGCGGATGGAGTGTGAACTACAGGTAGATACCCAACTGTTTCTTACTCACACCACTAAAATTGTAAAGTTTTTTTCACCTTGATTAATAACTGAAATGTATTTCACAAGGCGAAAAAAGCTTCGTGGTGTCAAATGCATCTGGATTCCTCACTCGGTACGCCATTATTTTGCAATAAATGTGGCAAAGAAAGTTCATTTCCATGAGTGACTACATATCTAGAAAATATGCACCACACTGAAAGCCCGCTTATGTGGATTATCACTCCGCCCACAAGAAGGCGCAACTGTGTTAATTTACGACTGATTCCAGAATTAAGTTTGCACGCTTACATGGCTTTGACCTACTACGAGTTTTTCACTTAACCCCTTGAGGGGCGGTGGGATAAAATATATCCCACATAATTTAAACAAGATTCTCACCAGGAAATTTTAAGTAAATTTTATATTCTTAACTTTGGAGGAAAAGCGATGAAAAATTGCTTTTCCTTATTTAAAAATAAAATTTTTCGATTATTCTGGTGAGAATTCAATATTTAGAAATATTTTTGCTTGCCCCTCAAGGGGTTAACGGTCGCATTAAATTACGGTTTAAAAATTCAAATTGCTTTTTGACACCACTTTTTTTGGAAAAGAATTATTCGCCTTATTCAATGACATGTAAAATGATACTTAAATAAAGCCAATTTACACTATATTATAAAACTGGTGGGAATCAAACAGTCTGAAAAAAAGACTGAGCCCGTGAATATCACGGGGGCGAGAATTAAGGGGTTAAAAAGTAATGCTTTAAAAAAACGGGCCAGTGGAAGCCATGGGATTGTTTCTTTCTTTCGTGTTTTTTGTGGTAATCCTGTATAGATATCCCGATTACAGTCTTGGTCATATCGAGTTATACCAACCTAAGGCTGAAATTTATAGTTGACGTTCAATCGACCCAAGTTTGACGCACTTAAACCGTAAGCTTCTAATTCATTATTCAATATTTAAATTTATTTTTAAAAATATATTTCTCCTATATATTTCTTCATATAAATTTCATCATAAAAATATATTTCTCCATATTAGCTATAATTATGTTTCTAACATTAATGCTATATTTTTTAAAAACATATATGAGTTTATTTTTATTCGAATATATAGTTTTTACATTTTAAACAATACTGTGCACATTTCTTTGAAAAAACGGATTTCAACACAGTATCCGCGAGAGTTTAAACCCAATTTTAACCTAAGACATATAGAATCTGCCGAACCTTCAATGAAAAAAATTATTCCCCATCCGAACCTATCCAAGACGGCAGTCAGAACGACTGCAGGTAATATCGCGTTAACCGTACTGATGTCGCAGTGTTATCGACATTAAATCTTCTTGTTGTCAGTATTTCTAATTTTAAAGCGTAGCAGACGATGATACATTCAAATATTTGAGGTACTCTTGTGGAAACAAAACTATACACTATACGACGATTGTTTTAACCCCTTCGGGACGGGAGCCTTTTACGAAATTTTTAATCTTTTGTCACCGTTTTTTAAAAACAGACATTTGTGTCTTCTTGAATCAAGAAAATGCGCAGATTAAATAAGACAAATTTTACAGTAAAATTTTACTGTTGAGGAAAAACAAGAATTCTGAGCGCTTCATGCGGCACGTATACGTGTCGCTCGTCCCCAAGGGGTTAAAAACGTCCATTACGTTTTTAAATAGTGACGTTAACGCAATATTAAAATTTCGTGTGATTGGCTAATTGTTAGCAATTTTAAAGCTTATGACCTCAAAAAATGTCACGGAAACAAACAGGCAGATAAGCATTTTTTTTTTATCCTGATGATATTGAAACTGGACGATCTGAATAGCAAAAATTTTCCAACAAATATATATATATATATATATATATATATATGTTGCATTACAGCGACATTGGATTATTTTTCTAGTTGAAATGAGTAACTGGCTGTCACAATATCAGTAGTGGATCACATACAGCAGTAATAGAGTAGTATAAGTTGTCAGAACAGGTAAATTCAATCCTGTTGTACTAGATACCGAAGACTGGAATCCTGTCGTGTTAAAGACTAGGACATGGACGTTATATGATGATTTGGAAATTGTATCAGTCGACTACCGAAGGCCATGGAATACATTTTCCCGTGACAGTTTCCCGAGAAATAATTGAGACAAAACGTAAAGAAAGCTCATCATTTTATTAAAACATCATTCGGCGGGGCAGTTTCCACCAAGAATATTAGCCATCGCTTCATAGTAGTAATTTAGGGATGAACAAATATGTAGATAATCGAATACGTGAACGGTGACCAGGGGGTGGTATGAAAAATGGAAATACGACTAGAATCTGCTGAAACAGAGCGAGCATCGGCTTTTTCTGCGTCAAGTGAAGGAATACAAATATGATGTAGGTCGCGCTCTCTACCAATTAATAATTAAGAATACCACGCCATCGAAATAGTGCTGACAGGGCGAGTGGATGAGTTTGAAGGTGAAAAGTATAACCCCGGAATACGCGCGGGAAAATAACATGGAAGCTAAAAGAACATTCTAAAAGAAAAAAAAAGAGCGGAAATCGAACATTTCATTTAAGAATACTAAGAATATTTAAGTAATTTAGGCAAGTGAGACATTAAATTAAAAAGAATTTAACACAATTAACGATAGAGATTATTTATGAATGAGGACTTAGTGAATATAAAGTAGAAATTTAGAATAAGATAAAGAAATCGCGGAATTAGATCTAATAATGTAACATATATGCTTAAATAGGTACACATATAAAAGATTTTTAATGTTGCATACAGCAGGGCGAATAGAAAGACAAAGCTCATTAAATACATAAGTGAAAAAGTTGAAAACAAAAACTGTAAAATACATTATTAACCAGAAACATTATACGAATTCTCAATATTTAAAAAATGTATAACTTTTATTTAAAGATTGTTCATATAATTATTATCGTTTAGATTTCCTTTTTAACTTTTGATTCGGAACATTTTAAAATTTCGACAAAAATCGTTTTTTAAAAGGTATAGCCGGGTTTCTTAGTAAAATATGCCCTTGAGTCAAGCAAGTCGAGTCTTACATGAATCGATAGCCCTTAAAAAGAAATGAACTTCTACCCAGTTTGAAGCTTAAACCAAAGCGTTATAAGTAAGCGAACAAACTTAATGCTGGAATCAGGCGTAAATTAACCCAGTTGCGCCACCTTGTGGACGGAGTGATAATTCACATACGCGGGTTTTTAGTGTGGCGCGTATTTTCTAAATCCTCAGTCACTCATGGGAATGAGTTTTGCTTGCCACATTTATTGGTGGCCGCCCCTCCGGGTGGTTACGACCCGACCCCTTGAGTGGGGGAGGTGACCGGAAGCTCGGCAGAGTTCGTTGTGTACGAATGCGAGGGGGCCGGATGGGGACGAGTCGCCACCTCCTCGAGAGGCTCATCTCCGACAGGCGTTGAGCTCGGTGGCCACGGTTAACGGACGTTGTGCATAGGGCCTTTGCCCGCTTCGGCGGCACCGGAATACGGTCTACCGGCACCCGGGTTCTCTGGGCAAGCCGGGTAGCGACGTTCCATAGGTCGATCCCGGTGCCGGTCTAAGGGCCGGACGGTGTCGCCGGGCAAAGACTAGCTAAGGCGATAGGACCCCATCCACCAATTCACTAAGAGGGAGCCTGAAGTATGAGTGAGTGCTTTGTAGTGGAAAGTCCTCGGTGCTCGCAAGTGACGACGGGGCTCGCGGGAACGCCATGCAGGGACTCCCGGAGAAACCGAAGGGCGAGGGTTCCGGCCAGCGCCCAGGTTACTTTATGACTTGGGTGGCTCATCCCTCCGAGGACCTCAGCTGGAGCAGTTGTGAGCCGACCCTTAGGGTGGTAGGGTTTGGCGGTGCCCCCGTTGACCAAGGAGCGGTCGCATGGGGAGGCCAGTATGGTTCTGGTTTCTCCATGTCGTGTCGTGATCCTTGGGAGGGGGTCGGCCGGCAGGTCCACCATCGAACACTATTCCCGCAGGGAAACGGGCCGGAGGCTCGCCGGTAACGCGGCGGCTCATCGTGCCTCAGGGGAACTCTTGGTCCGATCCAGGTCCTCCGTGTCTATGCGGTACCGGAGTTTTCCTCGCCTGGTGATGAGGACCTAGAGGTGTCTCCACCTAACTTTCGAACGCACTAACAAAGGTAGCGGTCGGTCACTGCACGGGGTCAGGGGCTTTCGGGCCTGGGTACCCTCGACGGCCGTGGGGTAAGGTAGTGGCGGGCGGGCTTCTGTCGGCCTCCACTGGCTTCTCTGTCTTAGGATGGGGTCGAGTCGGTGGGGGCTGGCGGGACTCCGTTCCGTCCAACCCCCTAGCGAGGCGAGTCTATTCCGTCTAGGTGGAGCTTTCCGTGCTCGCCTGGGGTCGCAAACTGCACCTAGTCTGGGCCAACTGGTTCCCGGTGTGATCCACGAGGGGATCCGTCGGTTGAGCCGGGTGGCTTGGCGAAAAGCCAGGAGCTGGGTCGCTTTACGGACGGAGGGACTTTTCCCGTCCTCCCTGGTCTTCAAGTTAGGGGCTCTTCAATAAATTTCCTATCGGCTGGCACACAAAAATGTCTCTGCCGGAAAATGGTATCTGATCTTGGGGGCCTTCCGTAAATTAAATTCGGGTCGGGAAGCCTCGGTTCAGTCCGTGGACCCAGCGTCTTTATAGGCGTCTGGTTCCTGCGAAGGCTTGCGGGGTCTACCGGCTCGAGTAACCAAGTTTAGGGACCACTTGGTTTTTCCAGCTGGGTGGTGAGGACTATCGTAGCGATTGTTCACCAACTTGGGAATAGCAGGCGTAAGTTGCGCTGGGCAGTGTGCCGGCCTGACCGGAGTTTGCGTGGGGTTCTGCTCTGTTGGAGCTTGTCTGGCGGCGACCTTCGGGACGCGCCGCGGGGCTCGTTTCACGGGTGGGTCCTTGCGTTGACAGAGGGGCCTTCTAAGGGCCTGGGACCGGGAGACGGTAACCCGTCTTTGCCACATTTATTGCAAATTAATGGCGTAGCGTGAGGGGCATCCAGACGCACTTGACACCACGAAGTTTTTTTCGCCTAATCAGAGCCACTTCAGTTATTAATCAAGGTGAAAAAAACTTTACAATTTTAGTGGTTTCAGTAAGAAAACAGTTAGGTATCTACCTGTAGTACACACTCCATCCGCTACGTGGCGCATGACCTTGATTGATGTGACCTCGCTTTTAATCTTGCGGTTACTTCTCACATTTAAGATAGGACGCTTACTTATATAGCTTTGGCTTAAACCTATAACACATGGGGGGTTACTACCCTTAATGTCCGTTTTGGAAAAGAACAATGGAACAATGGAACAATCAAGCAGGTGGTGGATTCCCTAGTTGCATGGCAACTTTACATCCAGGCTAAGAGTATATTGTGTTACAATGCAATGGGAGCCTTGGAAAAAAGAGCGTTTAAACGCGGCTAGTAGCCACGAAAAAATGGAGAGTAAAAGCTGAAGAGATAGACAATTTTTAAGAAAAAAAAATTGTTAGTAGAACTAGTAGGAAAAAAAAAAAAAGTTCCATATGATCCACATAAATGTCCAGGACAGGCGAAAAAGCTACCAAAGGAAGCCCCATAAAAAAAGACTCAATTCAGAGACCATACATTTAATATAGCTTGTTAAGTAAAAAAGTTTAACACAGTGATTAAAAGAAACAAAACTAAATATTTACATATTTACAAGAGAATTTAAGTTACTTAAAATAAAAAAGAATAATAATGTAAGAAAAAGCTACAGTGAGGAGAGTTCAAACCAAATAAACAGTTAAATGCAAAAGCCGCAAGCCGATCAAACGACAGCAAGAGGATGGCGTCCACCCAGTCTAGTAATTTGAGGAGGAAAAAAAAACATGAAAATGAAAGAAGTAAGAGTAATATCATGAGAAGAGCATAAAATACAAAAAAAGGTTTTTTTTTTTTTTTTTTTAACTTTTTTAACAAACGCACAGACAAAAAGAAGGATAAAAGTTTAGCAAATGAAGAGCTTAATCTTCGTTAATGTTGATCTGACTAGCAAGTTTATTAAATTCAGTTAGTATAACCATCAATTTTTGCATCGGATTTTCGAGGTTCTTAGTCTGAGTTGAGATGTTCTTTATACATTTTAGGAATTTAGTGATTTGAAAGATTTGTTTGACTTCGTTGAAAGTATTAAGAATGTCTTTAATATCATTGGTGTAATTAGTAGGAGCATTAGAATTTTCAATAGTAGGGGAGGAATGGGTGTTTGCGGTAGTACTATCATTGTTATCAGAGTTTAATTCTATATTACTTGTAGAGGGTTCAGAGTCTTTAGTATTTTTGGTATAATTATAATTCTTAAATATATCCGCTAAGATTTGGGTTTCTTGGGATAGATTGCTGACGCTATTACTTGTTTTACGGTTCTGTTTATTTTCGAGTCTATACGGATTTTTTGGACAACCACGGAAATTCGCTGGGTGCCCCAGTCCACAATTGGCACAAGTGGGTTTAATACGCCCCTTGTGGTGACAATCTGTACTTAAATGTTGATCTCCGCATTTTACACATTTAGCATCGAAGCCACACACTTCTGATGCGTGACCGTAACCCTGGCATTTGTAACATTGTTTTACACGATTTTTGCTAGTAAAAGCTTCAATCTTAACAGAAATATAATGTATATTGTTAATTTGGTAAATTTCTTGAAAGTTCTTACGAGGGATAACATTTACCATGTATATTGGCATTGGTTGGCCAGTTTTACGATTTTTAAGCATGGCAGCCCTAGTGACTGCGAAACCATGCTCCCTGAGACTATCTTCAATAATTTTAGTATCGGTGTAACAGGGGAGGCCCCTAATGCATATTTTTTTGGGTCGAAGTTCTTTAGGATCAAGAGTTGTATATTTCTTTTTGTTTTGGTCTAGCCATTTCTGAGTAGATTTAAAGTCCTTATCAGAGTTACATTGTATAACAATGCGTTCGCCTTTTAGCGTTATTTTTGGTTTTTCCAAGTTTAACACCGTAATTTCATGAGCTACCGCCACCCAATTGCTGTCGACTTCGACGTAGAAAGGGTTAACAGAATTTTTAACTTTGACAGTATTCTGAGTATTATCACTAACATTTGACTCATCCATTTCTATATTTTCAGTAAGTGTAACTTCATTAGCGATATTCTTATATTTATTACTTAGAGGGATAGGTGAACTCTCCTCTGAAAGAGGACGCTTAACGCCTTTCTTAACTGCATTGAAAATTTCGTTTTTAAGGTTAGTATTAGTAAGAAAAAAATTAGGAGTTTTCTTATACTTAATAGCGCAAAAAAAACTAAAGATAGCTGAATTTAACAAATTATCATGGGTTGGCTCCCCAAGCAAAGTAAAAACATCATGGCAAGTTTTTCTTACCTCTTCCATTTCCGAGGCAGAGTCAGAATATCCAGCTTTAGCCTTAACCCTCTGTCTACCAGAAGGGTCCAATGGACCCGACATGTATATTCAAAATATCTATTCAAACCAGAAAATTTCTTCAAAACAAACTAAATGTATAAATCAGACAATAATAAGTTAAATAAACAAATTAAATAGTTTTAAGTAAAAATTCTGGTGTAGAATGTTTTTATAAAACTTGAGTAAAATTTCCGGTAGTTCTAGGGTTAATATCCAAGATATATTGGTCTACGAAGGTGTAAAAATCACCCAGTATAGTCCTAGAATAGTCCTCAAAGTTCGAAGAAAATCTATCAAATTGGTCTTTGAAATTACTGTTTAACGTTCCATTACATATTTTGTCGATAACTTCCTTGATATAATAATCTTGATCATCAGTAGCCGTCACAATGCAGCACTAAATAGCGAGCGAAAACTATTCTAACGAACCGCCACACCTGCCATTCACACTGCGAAAAATATAACATGCGATGGAGCAATCACCTCACATGACCCCTCACAACAGAGCTCCAACGCAAAATGGATTTGGAAAAGAGCGCATTGTGGCGAAACTACTGATCGGAATTGAACGAAAAACATAAGGGATATATAATATTACCACACAAATAGGCAATAGTTTTTCAGATTCTTTTCAACAAAAGAACAAGTTTTATTACATTTTTCTGGTTTTTAATTAAACATTAAGAATTTTAAATCAGAATCTGTTGAAATATTTTAGTGACCACTTTATTTGTTTGCAGCAAATTCTAGAAGGTATGATGTATATTTGGTGTCGATTTCAACTATTTACACAGGTTGCACATTTAGAAATTGTGTACATGAAGGAAACGTCTTTTAAAAAAGTGGTGCGGACCGAATAAATTTTGTGTAAGAGACGCCAGAGTCCAAAGGGTTAAAAACATAATCCGGGAGGTGGGGTTGCATCACCCTAATATCACATTTATTTATAAATCAAGTGCATTAGTACTAGTTTGAAATCAACACATGGTGCACAGAATATTACAGAATATGTTAATTATGGAATTCATAACTGATTGTTATCGTTATCAACAAAAAATATTTTTGATATAAAAAAGCTTATACACTGATTGTTTCGACTGTTTTTCAGGAAACAATTAATAATCAATCTTCATCGCTGTCGAGGTTAGATGTACACTTTCTACCCTGGGTGAATCATACAAAAAAGGTTATACAGTTATTCCAGGGAGGGGGATGTTGCGAGTTGCATGTGTTATTGCAAGTGCATGTGCAATATTACATACAGCTTACATATGGAGCTATGATGTTGCAGGTAATCTTTCGAAGGTATAGCAACCACGAAAATAAACTGTAATACAAAATCGCTACATGTTATCAATCAGCCTTTATTTGGCTAATACCTAAAAACTTTCTTCTATAAATCATGATTCTATTTCCTTCAGAAGGTTGCTATTTTTTGAAATTTATACTTTTTAATCTAAATTAATGATATGGGTTCGAAATAAAGAATTTGTAATAAATGAAAAAATATTTTAATTTAGACGAAACACTAAAACATATAGACTTAAAAACGATACGTATTTACAATTTAGTTTCTAACATCCGACCGAAATGCTCTTATCTAATAAGCGAAACTTAACCATTTCTAAATATTTTAACATCAGAGTGAAACGCTCTATTTTTACATATCCTAAGTGCATTAGATTATGCGCGTTGTAAAATCTATGCAACCAACCAACCTAAATGCATATACATCGTTATTATCAAAAGGAAATGTCTCAACAGCTTCAGGGAATTCAGGTGATGGCTCGGGGGGATATCCCCCCCCCCCCCGGAGCAATGAGATGTCGATCCCAGAATTTTTGAGATATTTTGTTTTAAATGGTTAAAAGTGCAATTTACACCCCCCTCCCGGAATCTTATAATGTCCCACTCCGGAGCCACGTAAATCCCTCCAGGAGAAAACTGTCTGAATTCAACACTGAGCTGACTACAAATGAATCAATTGACTCGCGTCTTGTTACAAAAATTCGTTGGGTAGTAGAGGGGATCCATGGCATAATATGTCAAAACTTCCGCTAGCTACATTGCAAAATGCATAATAAACTTCTTCCAAAATTTTGTTTATTATGCCGAATAGAAAGCTTTTCGGTTTTGGAAAACGTCTGAATTCAGATGCTAGGTTGACGAGAGAAGTTATTAAACATATGGAACGACAGCAAAGTGCTATGAAAGCACTGGCATTTCAAAACAAAGAATCGGGTTTTAATAGACGTAAACGGCCATTTGCAAACTTTAAATCGACGGATATTCTTGATTTTCCAGAAATGGCAGAAAGTGGATTAAAAATATTCTTTATACTGGCTCTAACCAGTTGCCTCAAGCTGTCTCTTATCTAGCCGAAATGATGGATGAAGACAACAAAATTCATCTGCATTACCTAAAAGAAAATAATACTATTAAAAAGATCGAAGTAAGATCTCGACACATACGCAGCAAATCGTATCGATGTTACGTTGACTACACACCAAACTCGATTTTATACTCGGGCCACCGCCCCCTGAACACTAGGCCTGAGCGCTGACACAAAAAATGGCGGCTGCTGAAGGCGGATTTTTTTCAGCGTGTGTACGATTCCTTAAATATTCGTACCAATAATTTTTTTAAGTTTTTTTCCACCTCATTTTTCTGAGATTAAACAAGTCTAAGAAATCTTTTATAAAATACTGGTGTCAACATTTAAGGGGCCGTACCTACGTTAAAAAAAATCCGCCTTCGCAGGCTCAGGCCTAGTATTCAGGGGGCGGTGCTCGGGCATTAAATGTCAATAATGCGAATGCGCAAACGGCAATAGAAAAGTAAAGGTCGGTTGCTATTCACATGTTGCTGCATGTACACTGTTCTATCTTTCGTATGCACGGTATCTGTCTAAAAGTGGTCGTTCTGCCCAGATTTTAAGCATGCTTTTCGATGTTGAAAAGATAAATCCTGTTATCAACGAAGACAGCGATGAAGATTGATTGTTAAATATTTTCTAAAAGCAGTCGAAACAATGTTATTGCTTTTGTTTAAAAAAATATTTTTTGTAGTTCAGAATAACAATCAGTAATGAATTCCATGATTAATATATTCTGTAAAATTCTGTGCATCCTGTGTCGATTTGTAACTAGTACCAAAATCCATTTGATTTATACATAAATGTGAGATCAGCCCTCCCAATCCCTTCTCTGAATAAGTGTTTAACCCTTTGGACTGCGGCGTCTCTTACACAAGCTTTATTCGGTCGGCACCACTTTTTAAAAAGAAGATTTCTTCAAGTACACAATTTCAAAAATGCTCTGACTACATAAGACAAATTTTATTTCCCTTTATTACTGGTCCCAAAAACAAATTTTGCAAAGAAAGATGATGTCTCCGCAGCGGGACAACATAGTGAAAAGGATTATTTTTTGTATATGATGCATCTTGCGTAGAAAGTTGAAACTGACAGCAAGTATACATCATACCTCCTAGTATTTGCTGCAAAAAAATAAGGTGGTCACTGAAATATTTCGATAGATTCTTAATTAACATGTTCAATTAAAAACAAGAAAAATGCAATAAAACTTGTTCTTTTGTTCAAAAAAATCTGAAAAAATTATCCACTATTTGTATGGCAATATTATACATACCTCATATTTTTCGTTGAAATCCGACCAGTAGTTCCGCCACAATGCACTATTTTCCAAAACGGACATTAAAGGTCATAACCCCCCATGGAGTTGAGGTATAAGCTTCAAACCTGGAAGAAATTCATTTCTTTTTAAGGGGTATCGATTCATGTAGTACTCGAATTGGTTTACTCAAAGGTATATTTTACTAAGAAACCTGGCTATACCCTTTGTGTTCTGCTTACGTTTTTTGCTTTACTTATTGATTAAAGGATGTTTTAATTTCATTATACAATATGAGTTGGAAACAAATTTTGAGCTATTTATAAAGATTAAGTACAAATGGATTAACCCTTAAATGCATAGTGATGTAAATTTCCATCACCTTTTTATTTAATTTTTTATAAATAAATTAAGTTTTTACAACCACTATTTTTATATAGAAATATTACTCCTTTAAAAATTACACAATTATGCTACTAGATAAAGTTAAAAATCTATCTTAAGATTTCTGGTGTCTAATTCTTAAAATAAAAATAAAAAACCCAGTTCTAAAAGAATAATTCATGCAATTAAGGGTTAACGGATCGTCTGCACACGATAGAGATAGAATTGAAAAAAAAAATCATGATTAAAAGTTATTTTTAAAACAATAAAAATTGAGTAAATGGCGATTCAGTTTTGAAACAAATTACGGTATAGTTTTCAAACAAATTGCGATATAGTTCTCAAGCAAGTTGCATTTGAAAGTACACGTTTTTAACTATCGGACGGTGTAAAACTTGAAAATATGCGATGCATAGAAGTTTAAAAAATTTAAAAAATTGCAGTAAAAGCTAATTTTGATCATCTGCTGTTGCCATTCGCAAAATGACATCAGCTTTACTCACAAATAGGTTTGTCCTTTATAATATAGATTGCTGTATCGTGTAATTTTTTTTCAGAAAAATACCTCAAACATTTTAACCCTAGTTCTACCGGGAATTTTATTCAAGTTTTAATAAAACGTTCTACACCAGAATTTTTATTTAAAACTATTTAACTTATTTATTTACCTTATTTTTGTCTGGTTTATATACTTAGTTTATTTTAAAGAAATTTCTGGTTTGAATGAATATTTTGTATGTACCTGTCGGGTCCAATGGACCCGTCTGGTAGACGGAGGGTTAATATATCATCGTCTGCTGCCTTTTATAATAAGCGATACTGACAACAAGAAGATTTAAAATAAACTTGGATAACACTGCTACATCACTACCGTTAACCCGATTTCACTGGCAAGCGACCAGACCGGTGCGTGGTGGGAGATTTGTGATTCTAGCTGCCCAAAATTATTTTAGGCGTCAATATAGTCTCACACCATGAAATTAAAAATTTTTATTGATATTCACTATGGCATGTTCGGTATTGCAAAATGAAGCTTGTAGCAGTCATAATTTTGTTACAGGGGCATTTAAATACTTTCACTACATTACGACCTATGGGGAAAAATCGTTTGCGATGGTTGTTAATGATGTTTCATAATTTAAAACACATTGAAATTTATATACATATCTTTGAAGTGCACTACAAGATGCTTGCTATGGAATATGGTATGGATAGCATTAATTGATCATTTACAGGGACACGAAAAAGAATTACGTTACAGCACGATCTGTGGAGAAAAATCGTTTGTGGTGTATTTTGTTCCTGTTACACTATTTCAAATATATTTAAATTGATATATATCGCCGCAGTGTTCTATAAGACACTTACTATTGAATATGATGTGCATAGTATTCATTTTTCATATATAGGGGCACAGAAAATAAATCAGTTATATTTCTCTCTATTAAAAATAATTGTTGGAAAGGAGTTTTTCGTTGTGGAAAGTTTTTTTTTTTTAATTGAAAAAAGTTGCATACTATTTAGTGAGTATAAATTGTATAAATCACATACAGGGATGTAAAAAAAAAACATCTGAAGTACATTTCCGTTTATTGACTGAAATTGCTGAAAGGGAAATTTTCAACCGTGCTATGTGTCTCTAACTATTCTAAATTTTAGCATATTAGGCATTATATGAAAAATCTATGATTCGTATACAGAGATGTACAAAATTTTCAGTTATTTTTTCGACTTTCTTTGAAATTGCTTATTCAAACGTATTATGCGTGCACAAATTATTACTTGGACATCGTTAATCACGTTATTCAACTATGAAGTTTTATTGTAGAAGTCTGAATGCGTTGAAACATGTTCTATAATCTGCTTGACACATGATTTTACGTTCTTGTTGATTATTTTAATGATACTTTCATAACGGTATGGAAGCTAAAGTTCTAAAACTATTTTTGTATTATTATAATAAGAAATCATAAAAAAAAATATGTTTTTCTAAAATTCTATTAAAATTTAAGATACGAGGCAAACATTCGACAGCTTTAATGAAAATTGCTGTGTTGTACATTCTATTTTACATTTATCTCTGCACAGCGGAAACTTGTGTAAAAAATGGAAATAATAAGACATCATGGGAAATGGTGTACATTATGTGCATTGTGTCCAATCTGAATTTGGATAATTCGTCTGGATCAATTTTGTATCCACTCGAAATTTCCAACTAAGTAATATATTTTACATTGATTTGTCCTGAGATATCTACATACAACTGGCAACTTTTGCACAAATTTGGTCATAAATTTTAACATTTCGCTCTTGGAAAACTTCATGTGCTCTTCATTGTAATTTCCATCTATAAACAAAACATTTTCAACCAAAATCACATGTTCGTTAAATTTTAAATCTTTTTGTCGTTACATAATGGTCTCACAGCATATTCACATGTCTAACTTAAATTCTGCTGACATTGATAAAAGGAAAATATTACTTGAACCAAAACTTAAAAAATATGTATTTAGATTTAATAAGCTAAAAACAATTCTAAAACCTGGGGAGGGAGATAAAGGCAGAAAATTAAATTGGAACGAAAGGGTAATAATCTGATGTATTTAATGGTGTTAAACATTGATGCTTAATCTTGCTACATCATTTATTTTTTTCTATTTAAATAATGAAAAATTGTAAAAAAAAAAAAAATACAGAGTTTTTTGCAATATAAAATATGAAATAACAGCTGATATGAGCGAATTTTATTTATATAAATTTGATAAAATAAAGTCCATATTTTGTTCGAAAGCGTCCATAGTCGAGCAGTATATTTTATTCCGCTTCAAGTAAAATATTAAACAACTATACTCAAATTGATCGTTTCATTCCCAACTAGGACGCATCAAATTTGCACTAGTCTATGGACCATACAAGTATATTTATATCAAAACTAATAGCTGGGTACAGCGCCAATAGCTATTAAGCTTAATACCTAATAAGTAAAATATAGGCCAAAAATAAATTACGCTAGGATAAACTTTTAAAAATCTATTTTCGCACTTTTTTTTTTTTTTTTTTTTTTTTTTTTTTTTTTGTTAGGGTCCCGGATGATACAAACTCTTTTAGGTTAAAGTTGGGTATTTACTCTTGCGGATAGTTTTTAAGATCCATTTTTACAAAAGAATGTGCAAAATATTATTTAACACTAGAACCGCCGTAGCGGTCATTTTGACCGCTACCAAATAAAAATACTTCGACTCGAACCAGGATTTTCTTTCTAAAATAAGTTAAATATTACCACAGAGAAAAAAAGTTAAATAAATAAATTAGATAGTTTTTAATGAAAAATCTGGTGTAAAATATTTTTATAACACTTGAGTAAAATTTCCGGCTGTTCTGGTGTTAAAGCGTAAACAATATATATTTGAATAAAAATAAGTACACATATGTTTTAATAAAAGATAAAATTGATGTTAGAAATATAATTATAGAGAAATATTTTTAATAATTAAAATAAATTATGGAATAATGCATTAAAATTTAAGAGTTTAACACTAGAACGCCCGGAAGGAGTCGATCCGATTCCGACCATGTGATTAAATGTTAACTGGGACAAGAAATTCTTTCATGAAATAAATTAAAATTAAACAGCTCAAATTTACGTTAAATAAATCAATCAAATAATTTTAAATAAAAATCCTGATGTCAAATATTTTTATGAAACTTGAGTAAAATTTCCGGGCGTTCTAGTGTTAAGAGCGTCAAATTTGGGTCGGCGAACTTCAACTATAATTTTCAGCCTTGTGTTGGTATAACTCCATATTACTAATGAACTGTAATTGGGATATCTTTAAAGCAATATCACAAAAAGACGGTAGTAGGAAACGATTACAGGGCTTCCATTGGTTCATTTTTGTAAAAACATTATTTTGTATGAGAAAAATTCGTGGTGGGTTTTTGCACCCTTAGCAACATACACGCCTTTCATGTTACGTTTCGACAAAAATTATAAAGATTTTTTTTTTTTTTTTAAGTGGTGTTCAAAAGCTGAACCGAGGGATCAGCTTGCAATTCCTTAAATTTGTTTCTTATTTTTATTTTTTTTATAAATTACTTGTTTATTTGATTTTGCTTTTAATTTAATCAAAAAACGTTTGTGAACTTGGATACTATATATCGTTCTGAATAAATTCACCATGTAACAGGGGTTTTTTCTTTATCTGTATTGAATACACATATTATTAGTCTCATTAACCCCTTGAGGGGCAAGCAATTACGTTTGTGAAATGCTGAATTCCCACCGGAATCTTTGAAAAATTCTATTTCAAAATAAGTAAAAGCAATTTTACGGTTTTTTTTCCACCAAAGTTAGAAAAGTAAAATTTAATAAATTTTTCCTGGTGTAAAACTTCATTAATCGTAGGTGGTATATAATATATACCGGTGCTCCTCAAGGGGTTTAAAAAAAATTCTTTGCAGTTTCTGAAATGGAATATTTTGTTTTATTATGTGGTTATAGCAAGGCCAAATTAGACAAATTATTTGCAAACATATGAATGTTTGTTTTTAAATTTTCAGGTGAAAAGGAAATTTTTAAAAGATTTTCAATTATAAGTTGAATCTGCTTGGTGAAAGCTGTGCTATACAAAAAGGGTTCGTACGCAACAAGGCAGTCATGGGATTTTAGACGTTTAATACCAGAAATTTCGTTAAGTAATGGTCGTTATATCTGAAATAAAATATTAGAAATGTTTAATACATGTTTAATAAATATTAGAAATGTTTAATATATGTTTAATAAATATTAGAAATGTTTTTCATTAAATAAGATAAATAATTCTTTATAAAAAATCCTGGTAAAATGTTCTTGAAAGTCTTTAAAAGCGTACGAACTCTGTATATAAACGTATTTGTGCGTTTGCCAGCAGTGAAACATACATTTAACGTTTATTAATTTATTTATTTCAACTGCTGTTGTCAACAATTGTTTCTGGATATGTTTAAACGATCTACTTATCAAAGCGATATAAGTAAGCGTGCAAACTTAATGCTGGAATCGGGCGTAGATTAACACAGTTGCGCCATCTTGTGGACGGAGTGATAAACCACATACGCGAGCTTTTGGTGCGGCGCAGATTTTCTAAATCTTTAGTCACTCATGTTAACGAATTTAGCTTGCCACATTTATTGCAAAATAATGGCGTAGCGAGAGGGGCATTCAGATTCACTTGACGCCTCGAAGACTTCTTCGCCTCGTCAGGAACATTTCAGTTATTAATCAAGCTGAAAAAAACTTTACAATTTTAGTGGCGTGAGTAAGAAATCAGACAGGTATCTACCTGTAATTCACACTCCATCCGCTACGTGCCGCGTGACCGTGATTGATGTGATCTCGCTTTTAATCTTGCGGTTCCTTCTGCCATTTAAGATAAGACGCTTACTTATATCGCTTTGTCTACTTATCGTAGCAGATTAACATTGCATCGGTACTGAAAATCTAATAATAAAGATTCTCTGAAATATTAATGGTGTCAAACATTAAACAACTTTTTGTTAATCAACGTTTAATTATAATAAAGCCGTGCTCTCAAATATTTCTGGTATGTATTTTAATACCAATAATTTCAATATGAATTTCTTTTATAACGAATTGGATTAAAAAAACAATTCCACATAGTTATTTAATAAAAACTAGTTGAAATTACATATTAAAATAAACTAAAAAAAAAAGAATTCTATTTCATTATATTTATTTTATAATAAATTAAACTTGTTTCTTTTAAAATACATATAATATTAGCAACGTTAAATGTTTTTAAAGAGCTACCAATCACATTTTGACTAACATTGTTATAGTATAACAATTTTTGTGATGGATTTGTATTGCAAATATTTTAGAAATATATCACGAAGATTTATATTTTGAAATAGCCATAGTAAAATGATTTTAAATAAACAAAAAAAATCCGAAATTTCCAATATAGTATCTTGGTTTATTTAAACTTCTTTTTTGGGAGGGGGGGCGGGGGGCAGTATTATTCCAAACCTATTTCTTTTTTTTAGAGAAACGTTTTAAATTAGAATCAAATGGGCGAAATTTATCTCTTAAACGATCGATCTGACAATAATAGTATAGAAAGAATCGTTAGTGTGTGGATTCTATAGTTATTGTACAGGCATAACGAAGTAATGGCGCACATGCCGGAAGATGCACGACGACAGTTTTCCGACACGCGGAAAAATTATGTTTGATAATCATTATGGAATTAAAATTATTATTACTTTTTCTTAGAATAAGCAAAATATTGTAACATGCATCGATCATAACAAATAATGTAACTTTATTTTGCAGGAATTGCATTAGATTTTTTTTCTTTATTTATGATGCAATGCATTATTTCCGACATGTAACTATTTTATATTTCTATGTGCATTGGCAAATCTTTAATCAAATTTTATAAGACAGTCACTTCAGAAAATGACAAGAGTAATCCGATTCTGACAATTGTATTACTTAAAATAACATTAATCCCTTAACTGTTTTGGCCGAGTTCCGCTTGGGCAAAAAGTGTTTGCTATCTTCGATACTAAAAGCTTTTGTATACCACTGAATTTTAACTGCAGTTTGTGGATTGTTAAATAGCATAATTTCTTTGATCGTACAAAGCCAAATATTTTAGTAAAAAAAAAAAAAAAAGAGGCTCCGGGTCCTTATTTTTAATTTATTATGTCAAAAAAAAAAAAAAAAACAGTTAAGGGGTTAAAAAAATCACGATTTCTGCGTTAGGATTCTCGCATCGTATTTTTTAAATTTATTTTTAGACCTTCGATTGCTTATATAATTAAAATCTATAGCAATTTTGAATCGAGATTACAATTTATAGTTGTCAACTTCAGAAATTGAGGCATATGAAATAGTTAATCATAGCCGCCAAAAACAAGAAAAAAACATGCATTAAGCATAGATTATGAAACACTTTCCAACACTTCCTGAAACTTTAAAAAACTTCGTTATTTAGGAAATGAGTCAAATAAGAAAATTACGCAAACATTTTAGAAAACAAATAAAACATTTGAAAATCTGATTTTAGCAATTACCTTCCATAGCCAAATATGTCTTCCAATTCTTTTGAACAGCCCTGTATTTGATCTGTAGCTTGATATATATATATATATATATACTATATAATGGAAAAATTTAATTTACCGAGAAAACGCATAACAGGCTGAAACTCTTTCAGCAATTTATACAAATAGATGGAAACATACTTAAAATACTTTTCTTCCCCCCTGTAGTTTACCTAGTACCTTTATTACGCACCACTATTTAGCTAAAATTTAATTCAAACTATTCGTTGTACCGCATATTCTACAGAATGCATATTTTAGTGCACTTCGTACATGCATATCGATTTTATTATGCTTGAAATTCTGTAACATCTTTAAAATTCATTTGAAAGGATTTTATCTCATTGCACGTAATGTAACACAATACTTTGACTGTCCCAGTAAATAAACTAAACATGCTACAAACTTCATTTGAAATATGTTTAGTACTAGGATAAATGTCAATAATATCCAAAAATTCCAGGGCAATCAGAGTATATTTACGACAGTTAGAGCACGGACAGACGGACAGAAGGACAGAATGACAGACGGCCAGACAAACTTAAGTTCAACTTTTGAACTTTGCTGGAAATTTTAAAAAGCACAATTTACAGATATCTTTAATAAAGTAAATTTTCCTTAGCAACAAAGGTTAGTGTTTGTTTACATTACTTCAAATTGTATTTTTTTTTACGTATTTCTTTCTTTTCCTGGATTTTACTCTGTTCTATGTAGCGCGTCTTCAGCAGCTCTGACAAAAAATTAAAAATCCGAGTTCACTATACATTTTTTATACGATTTGTTTAAAGTTCAATATTGCAATAATGATTGCATTAACAATTACCAAAGTAAAGCTCGTACTTTCCCCATTATTACAGTGCATGTCAAATAAATCGTATTTTCGAATTCCAATTTCATAAAATAACAGCTCATTCCGATATACAAAAAAAAAAAAAAAAAAAAAAAAAAAAAAGTATTTTGCTTTTTGTTATTCAATGCACGAATGATTCGATTAACCTATGTTTTGCATAAGGAACGCATGCTGCGATATCTCTTTATGTAAGAAGTTTGACACATCACAATATTGATAGATATTGATTATTAATTTTTGCCATGTGTACATAATATAAGGTGCATTTAGTAATTTTCAATAGCCGCAGGCGTTTTCTAATACACTTTTGGTATAATTGCTATCTGTTCTTGACGAGATGCAGACTGACACGAGCAAGAAGCTGCCATTCCAATGCTTAGAAATTCGTAAGGAATTCCACTATTGCAAAACATCTAATCAATAAGAAAAATCGAGTGATCACTTTCTATGGAAGGTAAACTAGACCATTACGACTCTAGTAGGCACTTCAAAACATCTTGCACTGGCCATTCGACAAGAAGTTTAAATAGTTGATTTCCGTGGTTTTGAACAGTTGATCTTCTTTCAGGGGCTTCCTAGTTGCAGCCAACTTTACACCCAGTGTGTGAGAATGAAATGTCTTGCACAAACAAATGTGTCATTGGGGTAAAGATAATATGCAGTTTAAAACTTCTTAAAAAATATAACTGAAATAAGAGAACTAGAAAACAGGAATTCTGCCTTTTCAGAATTTAGTGTCGCCCCCGATGAAAAAAAAATATATATGTATATATAAATAGTACAAAACATATTTCAATTTTAACCCTTAATTGCATGAATTATTCTTTTAGAAATGTGTTTTTTATTTTTATATTAAGGATTAGACACCAGAAATCTTAAGATAGATTTTTAACTTTATTTAGTAGCATAATTTTGTATGTTTTGAAAAAGTAATATTTCTATATAAATATAGTGGTTGTAAGAACTTAATTTATGTATTAAAAATTAAATAAAAAGGTGATGCAAATTTACATCACTATGCATTTAAGGGTTAAGACTTAACACGTTCACGCCGGCGCGATGGGTCACACTCGACTGTCTCAGAGTTTTCAAGTCTCCGGCTTTTTGCACACCACTAGTATTTTAGAGAAAATGTTGTTCCTTTAAATCGCCCAACTGTTCAAATTAAATAAAACAATATTTTCTGTATTAAAATACTGGTATCCAAAAAGCCGGAGACTTTGCAGCTCGCTCTGAGACTGTCGAGTGTGACCCACCGCGTCGGCGTGACCGAGTTAAAGCACAAACTTTTATTTTATGTAAAATTACGTCATTCGCATCCGCTTTAGAATTACACATTTACGATCCACTTTTAACCATCTACAGTAAAGCATGCATAGTATGTCACTATCTCAAAGTAATACACAAATGCAGCAAAAAGATACCGTCATTAAAGAAACTGGACTATAAAAACGGCTATCTAATGATTCATAGGCATTCATTTGTTTGTAACATTAATATAGATGATTTCAGTCGTGACGTCAGTCATGACGTTTTCGTTGGAAACTGACTCCAAACAAACGGTTGCTATGTTGTATTTTCTATTTTGTTTGTGTGTTGCAGCTATATCTTATATCTATATCTCACATCTAAGTGTTTTAATACTTGATATGTACTGGTAACATTTTCCACGATTTATATTTAAAAAGAAATGACGCATAAGAACCGTTTGTTGGGAGTCAGTTTCCAACCAAAACGTCATGACTGACGTCACACTGAAAGGGTCTACAGATACTTAAAATTAAATATAGTTTATAATAGTTCCATGTTTTATTATTCGTAGAAATTATTCGTTTATATTTTTTTTTTCAAAATAGCACGTATTTTAATTACATTTTCTTTCGGTTGTTATGAGAAAAATGGCAACAAAAAGATAAAATTGCTATTTTTCAACTATTTTCCCTTTACTTTCTATATAAATGGAGTACTTGAGTACTTAATTGTACAATAATACATCTGCTTTGTTTATTGCTAGCGTCTGTAAGGTAACGTTATTTTTTGGAGACGAAATAAGCTGGTAGAAAGAAATAGCATACCGTTCCGACGGCTAAAAAGTAAAAAATTGTAAAAAATAGAGTATTTTCATAAATTCAGGAAAATATTAAAAATTAAGGTAATGGAAATTAAGCCTACAGTTGCTTAAAGCTTTAAATATGATTAAAAAGAAAGTGTATAGCCGTAGTTTAATAAACTACTGTGTGGCTGTAAAAATAAAAAAAGCAAGAATGTAAAAATTGAGATAAGAGTAAAAAGGGGTGAATTGTAAAAACTAAAGTTAAATATAAAAATTAAGTAAAAGGAACCTATACAGTTCCAAGACAGAAGGTTTAAATTTAACAATATTGAATATAGCTGTAGTTAGGATAACTACTTAATAAATGTGAATTGCGTGTATTTCAATGGAACAATGTTAGCAGCTGAATGGATTACCTAGTTGCGTTGCAACTTTACATTCAGTGGAAAGGTGATTGTGTTGCAAGGGCATTAGGGAGCCTTAAAAAGATAATGTTTAGACGTGGCTGGTAGCCACAAAAATTAAATTTACTTTTAAGAAAAAAGAAAAGAATAACAAAAAGTAACAAAGTGCATAAGTACTAGTATAACATGATTTTAAAAAGAAAAAAAGAAAGAAAAAGAGAAAAATTTTAATGTAATAAAGAAAAAAGTTTCATTAGTTCCAAAAAAGAATTAAAAGGTAAAAAAGCTACTGGGAGGGGTGCCCCATAAAAAAGACTCTTTTCAGAGACCATACATTAGTAAAAAATAATATAATGCTAAAAAACTAGCAGAAAATCATTTTTTTTTTAATACTATAATCAGGACAGAACAAACAGAAAGGTTAAGTAGAGCAGAAGGTGAGGGAAAGTCTGTCTTCAACGTATTTAGGTCGTTTTCTATTAGTGGGGTCGGATACCTCGTAGTCGGGTAGTTCCGCTATAATTTGGTTAGGGAGGTTGTAAACAGATTTATAAAAAATTTTAGCAAGTTTATTAATGAGCTTTTTTAAGGAGGTAGTTTTCAAATTCCTGCGGATAGTGGTGTTACGAAGAAAATAGTGACCATTACGAATATAGCGTAGGTTTTTGTTATGAGCACTGTAAAGATACTCCATATTAGTTTTGCAAGCGAATCCCCAGATCGGACAAGCGTAAGTTAAAATTGATCTAATACATGCATTATACAAGATTAGTTTATTATGAGTAGAAAGATTATTACTTTTGAGAAGAGGAGAAAGGGCCTGGGAGATACCAGCAACATTGCCTCGAATATTAATAAAATGCTTTTCCAAGTAATTCTTCTATCAAGGATAGCACCCAGATACTTAGTGTCATTAGTCTAAGGAATAGTAGTGTTGTTAATAGTAATAGGATTGGGAAATGTTAGTTTTCTAGAGAAATAGACAGCAGCTGTTTTCCGCTCGTTGAGCTTAACACGCCACAGGATTCACCGGTTAATGAATTTATCTATGTGTTTTTGGAGAATATTGTATAATGTGAATGGGTGTTGTGCAGAGGCGTACATTGCCGTGCCGTCCGCGTACAGGGCAAGATAAGTCCTCAGTGTTCTTGGGATATCGTTGAAAAAAATGTTGAATAATGTAGGGCCGAGGACCGACCCTTGTAAAATACCAGAGAGAATAAGGTATAAAGTGGAAAGTATGCTGTTAAGGCGGACGCGAAAGGTGCGGTCGCTAAGGTAAGAATGTATGAGAAAGATAAGTCTAGTATTAATGCCAAGCTTAATTAATTTGTATATAAGGCCAATATGCCAGTCCTTATCAAATGCCTTAGCGACATCAAGAAAGACAGCTGCAGCTGGTGTGTTCGTGTTTAGTTTCTCACTCAAGAACTCTACAACACGAAGGAGTTGATGTAATGTGGAATGTTTAGCTCTGAAGCCGAATTGCTCAGGAATGAGTATGTTTTGTGCGTCTAAAATTTCATGTAACAGGGACCTGATGACTCGCTCAACAACTTTGCTGATAGAAGGTAAAATAGAGATGGGACGATAGTTAGTCGGATCTTGAAGATTACACTGAGGTTTAGGAATAGGTGCAATAATAGAAGTCTTCCAAGCTTTAGGGAAGTAATAGAACTGAAGGATAGCATTAGTAAGTTTAGTAAGATAAATAATACAGTTGCAAGGAAGATTTTTAAGAGCATAATTAGTTATATTATCGTATCCAGGGGCTTTTCTATTTTTAAGATTTTTGATGATATTAGAAATAACAATTGGTTGAATTTCCGGGAGTGGGTCCGTGGGAAGGGTAGCTAAGAAATTTTGAACAGTTTCATTGACTTCAAAATAATGATTAAGGCTGGCAAGGTAAGGGTTAGGGGAAAACTGCTCAGCATAGGACCTGGCGAGAATTTCCGCCTTGTCTTTGTCCGTGTATGCCGTGGTATTAAAGGCAGTTAATGGGGGATGGTAGAATAATAATTATTAAGTTTTTTCTTTATTTTCCAGAAAGAGTTATCTTGAGGGGAGAGGGAGTTAAGAAAATTGCTCCAGCTTTTTTGCTTTTCTTTAGAAATGAGGTTTTTAATTTTATTATTAAGCCGATTAATCATGGGCTTTAAAGTAGGATCTCTAGAATTTTGATACAACCGTCGGATGTCATTACGTTGCTTACAAACATTATGGATATAGTTCGGCAGGTAAAAGAGTTATTATTTTTAGTATATTGATAAGTAGCTTGTTTTTGAGCATTAATAATAATATTTTGAAAGTTATCAACAGCATTATCAATATCATCAGTGTTAGTAATATTAGGGAAAGTTAGGTCAGAATTGGAAAGAATAGTTTTAAATTTACTCCAATCCACAGCCACAGAAGGAGTGGAGAGGGAGGGTCAACACAATCAATTTTAAAAACAACAGGAAGGTGATCAGAACTTAAATCATTAATAAATGTAGAACTATTAGGAAAAACCAAATTTTTTGAAATTGCAAAGTCAGTTAGGGAGGGGCGACCTCTACCAAGCCCATTACGTGTAGGGGTGTTCGGTGCGTGCAAACTAAGTCCTAGGTGAGTGATTAGGTTGTGTAGTGCACTGCCACGACGGGTGGTTGAATGACCGTTCCATCGCCGGTTGTGCGCATTATAATCACCTGCGATGAAACAGTGCGTATTTTATGAGAAAAGCTGTGTTAGGTCGTTGACTGGGAATAAAGGTGAGTGTCTAGCGTATAAAGAAGCAAAATTAATATTAACTCGTGGCAATTGTACAACAATTCCCGTATAGTCAAGACCTGTGTATGTACGCTGTTAAAAATATCGTGAAAAATTACCTCTGTTTTTAAAGGCTATCTATATTCTGACCAATGAAAACGCTATTTAAACACCTATGGAGGGATCTCATTGGTCAGAAAATGGATAGCCTTTAAAAACAGAGGTAATTTTTACGATATTTTTAACAGTGTAGTTTGTTGGGTAGGGTAGTGTGGTAAGTGGTGTTTGCTGTATATGACAGTTCCGCCCTTAACGGATCCAGGACGGGGTGTATGGTGGAGCTTATAACCAGAAATTTTGATACTTTTATTAGGTTTGTGCACCTCTTGAAGAAGAATTATATCAATATTAGGGTGGTTAGAGACAAAAATACGAAGCTCGTCAATTTTATTATTCAAAGTAGAACAGTTCCAGGATAGCACAATAAGAGATTTAACATGAAGACTAGACATGGTTGGGGGAGGAGAAATCATTAGCTAATTTGCCGAACTCTTGAATAAAAACAATATTTTTTTCCATGGGAACGTTATATTTTTTTGCTAGAGTAGAAATATTTTTTATACATTTAATGAATTTGGATATTTGCAAAATTTCTTTTTTGTCTTGGAAAGTACTAAATATTTCCTGTATATCATTACTGTAGCTGGGAGGAATTTTGGTTGACTGGGATGGAGTATTTTTAGTTTTTTCAGAATTAGCAGAGTTAGTATTTTCAGAAGGTTGTGAAGAAGAGGCAACCTCAACTGGGGATTCAATATTATTAGAAGCAGCATCATTTGATTCCGAATTAGTTTTATCCTGAGATTTGGTTTTAGTATAATTGAAATCTTTGAAGACTTCTGTTAGTTGTTGGACCTGTTGAGAAACTTTCCCATCAGTATATCTAGCTGAGTTGCCTTTATTTTTATTGTTCTGATTCTTATTTTCCCACCTGTAGGAGTTTTTAATGCAACCGCGGTACGTGGCTGGATGCGCCAGCCCACAGTTCGCACACTTAGGCGTAATGCGTTCTTTATGAGTACAGTTAGGGGTAAGATGTTGTTCACCGCACTTGCAGATTTTTTCAGTAAACCCACAAACCTCACTGGCGTGACCATAGCCCTGACAGCGATAGCATTGTTTTACCTGATTATGACTCCTAAAAGCCTCAATAGTAATTGATATGTACGAGATTTCCTTAATCTTATAAATTTCTTCAAAGTTTTTAGTTGGGAGTTCATTAACCATACACTGTTAAAACTAGAGACCTCCAAGGGGTGAAACGCTTGTCTCGTGAGCGACTCCCGTACGGGAGCCAGATTTGCACCCTTAACTAGGGTGAAAAAGTGGCACCCCAAAACCAGAGTGCCCCAAAGGGTGAAAGAATGTACCACAATGGAGAACAATGGCACCCTTACAATGTTGGCCAGAAAGTCGTGTCCGTTTGGGAAAATCAATTCTTACCGGAAAATTCTATCATTTAATTATTAGACATTGATTCCGATATCTCATGTCTGATAAATACCGGGCTGAGATTTCCGGTAAAATTAAATTATAACTTTTTTTAAGCCCAACAACTGCGGTTTACAGACGTGGTGAACGTAAACTTCTCACTGAGACAGCGAAAGTTTATGCTCAGCAGGTTTCTAGCTTATTCAATATAAGGCAAAGAAACCTGGCTCTGTTAACGAATAGTGAAAATTATCCATGGAAATTGTACAATAAGAAACTTTCAATAGAAAGTGGTGGGAGCAGACTTTTCTGTTAGTGACGAAAAAAATGTCTGACAAAATTATAATTTTATTATCTCATACTCTTTCAATCACAATAAACTTCCTTTTTTTACATTCTTTTATCAAAGATTTATTTAAATATCACTTTTTATTATTAAGTTTGTTAGAAATTTAAAAAGAAATTATGTTGAAAATTAATGACCTACTTTTGAAACTAAACTATTCTTTCAATAATAAAAAATAAAATTAATTTAAAAGTCTGAAATTCGAGATCATTATAAAAATATAAACATTGTATTTCTTAAAAAATACATAAATTGATCACTTTTTAATGTAAAAACATTATGTAATAGAAAAAGCATTTGTCGTTTTTTATAAAACTAACAATTGTTATATTTTAACATCGTTATAGGCAATACATTATTTTTTGTACTATAAATAATTCTAAGGTACTAATTGCAGATTTCCTTATTAAGTTTGTATACAATGGCACTATCAATAGATTTTAATACGAAATGCTTTTCTTGAGAAATTTTTCTATTTTCAATCTCTATAAATTTCTAAATAATTTGCACTACAGAAAATTTTCCATACCAATCTCAAAAGATTTCTATGTCATTTTTTTTCAAATATATATACATATATATAAATAACATACATCCCTAAAGAAAATTTTTTTATAAGGCAAATTTCATAGCAGGCGTCTCCATCAAATACGCTTCGATGAAAACGATTGAAATGGGCGGTCCTTCAGAAAATTCCATTCACTTTGGTCAAGATTACAAACTTCGACAGATATTCTAAATGTCGACAGATATCTTGAAATGTCTGAAAAATGATATTACTTTTACGGACGTCGATAGATATATCTGAATGTTGTAATACTAATATCATTTTTACAACATTGGCCAATGTAAATGAAATATTATAAATATGGCATTAAAAAATCAAGTTTTCTAAAAATGATAAAATTGTTAAATTTTATAGTTAAGAATACTATTTACGTATTATAATGTTATAAGTAATCAAAAAATTCGTTTGGATGCTTTCTTTTAAGAACTAATTTAAAGTTACATCTGTGAATATCGGCAGATATTGTAAATTTGACGTCTGATATCCAGTGACTTTGGAGATATTGCCCCTTATTGATCGGGGCAGTGGCCGATATCTTTCTGTATGCTACCTATGTCTTACAGCCGTAGATTTCACTTGCCGACGAAGAAATATGGCACCCACACACACATCACAGTGCATGCGCTAAGTGCCAGTCCCCCAGTGGGGTGCCATATTTCTACCACACAGTACCTTAATTACTCCTGTCATCCTTTAAGAAACCAATCGGCACCCCAACCACATTTCGAAGCCCCTTGGTGCCAATTGATACCGTGTTTTCACCCCAGCCTTTCAAAAGTCGCCGAAAAGTCACCTTCAGTTTTAACAGTGTATATAGCGGCATAGGATTGCCCGTTTTTTCTGTTTTGAGCATGGCAGCCCTAGTAACTGTATATCCGTATTCTTTAAGACTATCTACTATAACACTATTTTCAGTATAACACGGTAATCCTCTAATACAAATTTTCTTTCGACGCTGATCCTTTGGGTGCAAGGTTGCATATTTTTTGGCGTGTTGGTCGAGAGAACTTCGTTCGAGAAAAGGTTTTCCGGAAGTCATTATCACTTTTACAAAGCACCATCAGGCGCTCACCCTTAAGTGCAATTTTAGGTTTTTCCTGATTTATATCAGCTATTTCTTTGGCCAAAATTGTCCAATTACCTTCCAATTCAATATAGAACGGGTTTATCCTGCTTTTGGAACTTCCCAACGCGTTATCCGCAACGTCAGTGGTCGCCGGATCATTTTCAATCATTTGGGTACCTAAGGTATCCTTAGCTAGGTTAGAATATTTGTTTTGTAAGGGGAGTTGTGAGTTTCGCTCGTCTAGGGTACGTTTCGTACCTTTTTTTGCAAGAGTAAAGTCGTTAAGACCAAATCCTGCTACAATTTTATTTGACGAACATTTATATTTTGAATAGCAAAAAATACCAAAATAAGTTTAGTTAATAAGTTATTGTATAAGATAGGCTGCCTAATTAAATAAAAAGCCTCTTGGCAAACAACACTCACCTCCTGATGGTCAGAAGACGATGTTGCGTAATCCATTTTACTCCTGGTTGAGTGGATGTAGTCATCAAGATAGGCGAAGAATTCAAGCATACATTGTCTAACGTTTTCTACATAATGGGAACTCAGTCCTTGAAATTCCTTAGAAAAGATCGGATTGGCAGTATGATCCATTATACTCTGTATAATATCACTTATTGTCTGGGTACTAGCTTCAGACGCCATTTTGAAACAAAAATCACCACCACTCTCTTTGTAGAACAACACCACGAAAGAGTCTATTCTAACAAGAACTTTACTCCTCCGTCGCGCTGCATCCCGCAAAGAAACAAAATATCAGAGCTTCACGCCTACGACCTCCTCACAACAAACTCCAACGCAACTGTAATCTCTGTATTTATTGGAACAATGGGACAATAAAGCTGGTGTATGGATTCCGTAGTTGTTTGGCAACTGTACATCCAGGCTAAAAATATATCGTGTTACAATGCAATGGGAGCCATAGAAAAAAGAGCGTTTAAACGCGGCTAGTAGCCACGAAAATAAGAGAGTAAAAACTAAGAAGATAGACAATTTTAAAAAGAAAAATTGTTAGTATAACAAGTAGAAAAAAAAATGTTCCATATGATCCGCATATATGTCCAGGACAGGCGAAAAGGCTACCAAAGGAAACCCCATAAAAAAGACTCAATTCAGAGACCATACATTTAATATAACTTGATAAGTAAAAAAGTTTAACACAGTGAAGAAATGAAACAAAAACTAAAATATAGACATAATTACAAGAGAATTTAAATTACTTTAAGGAAAAAAGAATAAAAATGTAAGAAAAAGCTACAATGAGGAGATTTCTAACTAAATAAACAGTTAAATGCAAAAGCCGAGGGGATCAAACGACAGCAAGAGTACGGCGTCCACCCAGTCTAGTAATTTGAGGTGAATTAAACATAAGAATGAAAAAATAAGAGTACTATCATGAGAACAGCATAATATACAAGATTAGAAGGATTTTTTTTTTTAAGTTTTAAAACAAACAACACAAACAAAAAGAAAGAAAAAAGCTTAGCAAATGAAGAGCTTAATCTTCGTTAATGTTGATATGACTTGCAAGTTTATCAAATTCAGTTAATATAACCATCAATTTTTGCAACGGATTATCGAGTTTCTTAGTCTCAGTTGAGATGTTCTTTATACATTTTAGGAATTTAGTGATTTGAAAGATTTGTTTAACTTCGTTGAAAGTATTAAAAATGTCTTTTATATCATTGGTGTAATTTGTAGGAGCATTAGAATTCTCAATAGTAGGGGAGAAATTGTTGTTTGCGGTAGTACTATCATTGTTATCAGAGTTTAATTCTTCATTACTAGTTGAGGGTTCAGAGTCTTTAGTATTTTTGGTATAATTATAATTCTTAAATATATCCGCTAAGATTTGGGTTTCTTGGGATAGATTGCTGACGCTATTACTTGTTTTACGGTTTTGTTTATTTTCTAGCCTATATGGATTTTTTTGGACAACCGCGGAAATTCGCTGGGTGCCAGAGTCCACAATTGGCACATGTGGGTTTAATACGCCCCTTGTGGTGACAATCTGTACTTAAATGTAGATCTCCGCATTTTACACATTTAGCATCGAAGCCACACACATCAGATGCGTGACCGTAACCTTGACATTTGTAACACTGTTTTACACGATTTTTGCTAGTAAAACCGTCAATCTTAACAGAAATGTAATTTATAACGTTGATTTGGTAAATTTCATCAAAGTTCTTTCGTGGTATAACATTTACCATGTATATCGGCATTGGTTGGCCAGTTTTGCGATTTTTAAGCATGGCAGCCTTAGTGACTGCGAAACCATGCTCCCTGAGGCTTTCTTCGATAATTTTAGTATCGGTGTAACAGGGGAGCCCCCTAATGCATATTTTTTTGGGTCGAAGTACTTTAGGATCAAGATTGATATATTTCTTTTTGTTTTGGTTCAGCGATTTCTGAGTAGATTTAAAGTCCTTATCAGAGTTACATTGTATAACAATGCGCTCGCCTTTTAGCGTTATTTTTGGTTTTTCTGAGTTTAACTCCGTAATTTCGTGGGCTACCGTCGCCCAATTGCTGTCGACTTCGACGTAGAAAGGGCTAACAGATTTTTTAACTTTGGCAGTATCCTGTGTATTTTCACTAACATTTGACTCATCCATATCCACATTTTCAGTTAGGTTTACTTCGCTAGCGATATTCTTATATTTATTACTAAGTGGGATAGGAGAACTCTCCTCCGAAATAGGTCGTTTAACAAACCTTTCTTAACTGCATTGAAAATTTCTTTTTTAAGGTTAGTGTTAGTAAGAAAAAAATTAACAGTTTTCGTATACTTAAAAGAGCAAAAAAAACTAAAGATAGCTGAATTTAACAAGTTATCATGGGTTGGCTCCCTAAGCAATGTAAAAGCATCAAGGCAAGTTTTCCTTACCTCTTCTTTCTCTGAAGCAGAAGCAGAATAGCCGTCTTTAGCCTTTATGTCCAAAATATATTGATCCACAAAAGTGTAAAAATCACCCAGTATAGTCTTAGCATATTCTTCAAAATTTGATGAGAATCTATCAAACTGGTCTATGAAGTTGCTGTTTAACTTTCCATTACATAGTATTTTGTCGATGATTACCGTCATATAATAGTCAAGATCATCTGTAGAAGCCATAATGCAGCACTAAATAGCGAGCGAAAAGACTATTCTAACGAACCGCCCCACCTGCCATTCACACAGCGAGAATATAACATGCGAAGGAGCAATCACCTCCTACGTCCACCTCATAACAGAGCTCCAATGCGAAAATGTGTACTTATTTCGAACTAGTTGTCGGAGCACAGCTCCGGCTTTCTTTCAAAAATTACACTTGCTGTTAACACGATAGCGTCCAAAATATTTGACGCATCTACACAAAAAATGAGCTGGACGTTGGTAGTGCCAAAATCTCGGCGCGTATTGAAAATCATAAATATTCGTCAACCCTAACAGCCTGAAATGTCGGCTCAAAATTTTCCCATAGAGATAACATTGCGAGTTTAATTCTATATATTTGAAAGATAAGGCTTTCTTTTTTTAGTCATGTACCTTGAGCTTTTTTTTTTTTTTTTTTTTTTTTGCACCAATTTTAATAGTTCTTTTTTTAAATGAAAGCTATTTCTTTGTAGATTTGCCCACACTAGCTATTTTTCTTTTAAATATTCCCATTTTTATACTTAAATTTAAAAATTTCTATGAATTTGTTTAAAAATGGTAGCAATTGGATTACTTCCATTGTTGTAAAGAAAGGAAAAATAATAAGGTTTGCTTATCTTTATTGATGCCATTTTCTCATAAAATTTAAAATAAACTTTCTAAAAAAATTTAACAGAAAATGACGTCATTCTTTAATAAAATGCTCATGTTTTCCGCAAAAAGCTTTTATAATTCAATTCTTTTTCATTCATTGAGTTTGAGATGCTTGGTGAAATACTTCAATGAGGCAAAATGACATCATATTTAAGTGAAAACGACCATTTCCTCTGATAAAAGTAAATATTTTACTAGGAACGCCTCTAAAAGATATAAATTTCTGGAATCTTCTGCTTATAATAGCAGTTGGAAAAATGAAGTATTATGTACCTTTAATTTTACTGAAGTATAATGCTGATGGTTAACATGCAAATATATTCATTTAGCATAACTTCCAATTTTTAGAACGTAACAGGGAAAATATTTTGTAAATTTTCTGTTGATCAGAAAAATGAAAAAGAAACATCCATACTTTTACAATATTTTAGGGTATTTTGTTTTTCTGTAAAAACAGAACAAAAAAGAAATAAATTAAAGAAACAAAAAGAAACAAATAAAAAGATAATATGTGACAAAAATTTAAATATACAAGAAAATCAACATGCCTTTCCATTGTAAATTACTTTTATTTGCTTTACTTTTTTAGTAGCAAAAGTTTAAAATTCAAACAGGTGCTCTCTGAAGTAACGGCTGCTTGGAGGGCTCGGCTTTTTCATTATTTAAAAATATTTTGCAATCATCTGATAAGGTTTAATATGATGGTTTTCGATATAGTACGTAGACTAGACGACTCGTATTAAGAATCGAGATACAGTTCTACTTACAGTAGTAGTTGTATAAAATGAAGTATTATACACCTTTTTTACAACTATCTCATTAATGGTTAGAATGTAAATATATTTATGGAGCACATAACTAAAAGATAACTTAACATTAACTAAAGATAACTTAACATTAACTAAAGATAACTTAACACTAAAGATCACTTATCAGGAACAATCGTTAAAAATAATCTTTGCTCCTGAAAAATAAAATTGAAGCACAAATTATTAAAATAAAATTAAAGATAAATGAAGATAAAATAAAATTCTAATTTATTTTAGTTTCACATAAGAGTGTGATTTCAAGTTATTTTTATGGAGTAATCATGCAGATATATTTGTTATATCAAATCGTTATGAAATAGAGTCATTTGAAATGATTGAATTAATAACGTATTCTTAATAAGAAAAAAAAAGAGTTATTTTAGGTCACTCTTTGGAAAGCCAATAATGGAAAGTATTTTATTTAATGTTTAATACCAGTAATTATTAAAGAAACTTTTATATTGATAATTTGATTAATTTAAATTGACTTATTTAAACTAAGTTTAAATATTATTGTTTTATGAGATGGTAGACAATCCACAAATAAAATTAAAAAAATTTGCTGTTCAAAATTTTCCGGTGTGATTTCCAACACTAGTGAGAAGTTGGTCGATTAGTGGTGATTTCACAACTCGTGACCTCTGGCCTTGCGTATTATTTCGATGACAGTGGTTTAGGTCTGGAGACCTGGCTGGCTAATCTATCGAATAGTCTCACATTCCAGAAATTGTCGACCAGATTAGCTCTTTCTGGGAGCGTGTTGTAGTCCATTAAAATGAAATCAGGACCCACTGCATCTCTGAAAATCGAACAGAGGACACCAAGATGTCATCCCTACACGTCACATGAATCATAGAGCGTTTTCAAACACAGGGAGGGATTTGGCAGGATGACTGCGAAGACCTCCGCTGCCATAGAGGACTCTTTCTTAGTAGTTTGTAGGCAGGTAGCGGATCCCGGTTTTTTTTTCAAATGACAGTAGATCGAGAATTAGTGTTTAGGCTGAACCCAGAGCCTGATTATCCACGGGGCAAATTCCTACCACTAAAAATAAACAGAAAATTTTTCCTCATTCATGGCAGAAATTTTACATGAATACGGCGTTTAGGTAAGTCGAACTTTTCTTTGAAAATTTATGGGTGTAAGTGTGCCCCGTTCGTAATCAGGCCCTGGCTGAACCGAGACTCATCAGTGACCTGGATGGTCTCCTATTCGTATCCGGCCCAATGTCGGTGATCTCTGCACCATGTTAAACAGGTTCTCCAGCGGGCAGAAGCGATCGGGAGGTAAGCAGCAGGTTTTATTGCAAAGGGCCTTCTGTCATGCAGGCTTCTGCAAACAGTAATCTTTCAAACTCGGCTTCCTGTGGCTGCATAAATGTCACAGGTCACGACAGAGCAGCAAATCTGTTGCACTCATGTTCCCCCTCCCGCTAATGGACAAATAACGATCTTCGTTGGCCGTCGTAGCTATTACACGACCTTGTCCAGGCTTTGTGTCTATAGATCCAGTGTCCCTGACCCCTTCGGGATGAGCCTCTTTACAGAATTTTTAATCTTTATCACCGATTTTTCAAAACAGAAAATTTTGCCTAATTGAATCGGGAAAATGTTCGGATTAAATAAGGCAAAATTTTCATTAAAAATTTACTGATGAGAATAACCACGGATTCTGAGCACCGTGCGCGACACGCATGCTGATCGCTCGCCCCGAAGTGGTTAAACTGTTTCCATAAATTGGACGCGGAAATGGGCGTTATATTGAAGTATTTAGGAATCTGCGCTCTCTACTGTCCTGTTTCCAGTCTTCCCACGATTTGCCACCTCATTCTATCATCCAAACGTTAGTGGTTTCTCATTTTTACTGTTTTCTTTTCAATTTCATCGAGTGTTGCAAAATAACATAAAGATATTCGGCGAGATACGAGAGCAAACAAAACGTGAAAATTGCCACTCTTGCTTATAAAGCTTCTTCCTCTCCCCAGTCTGCCCATACAGACGTGTACGCTTACGTATTCGACACTAAAGAAATGCATCTTTGTTTCGAATCATTAGTTTTACATGTCGTTCAGTACTTTGCATGAAGTTTGACAAAGTAGGCAAATTATCTTAATTTTCCACACCAGTGTAGTTTTAATAAACAACTATGTAGAAACTTTTTAAACAAAATAAATTCATATCGAAACGATGAGTATATTGATATTGAGCGGAAATACCAGAATTCTTTTACAGCACGTTTTGTTTTAAATTAAACATTAATCAAAAATCTTTATTTAATGTTTTACACCAGTTTTATTTCAAAGAATCTATATTATTACTATTTAATTTTGAAGTAGGAAGTGGACGCCCAGGCTTTCCCATTTCTATATATCATATATCAGGAAACTATTGCTTAAAGTAGTAGTCGATATAAACTAACTGATAAACGTTAAAAGTGCTTCGCTGACATTAATCCCTTGGGGACGAGTGACACGTATACGTGCCGCATGAAGCGCTCAGAATCCTTGTTTTTCTTCACCAGTAAAATTTGCGTTATTTAATCAGCGCATTTACTCGATTCAAGAAGACAAAAATTTCTGTTTTTAAAAAACGGTGGCAAAAGATAAAAAATTTCGTAAAAGGGTCCCGTCCCGAAGGGGTTAAAATGACATTTACATTATATCCTTATGACCCTATTTGCATAGTAATATTCAATTTTTTATTCGAGGAAATCTGCGTTTAAATAAGGCGAATTTAATACATGACTACTCTGAAATACAGGTAATCATAACCCTCTTTGCTCCGTCATTTAAGAACGCCACTATAATATTCGATTAAGTTTAATTATGTCTTCTAGAAAATATTAGGGAAATAAATGTAAAAGTACAAAAGAAACGAAACATTGCACAAGTTTAATTGTTTCTGAAAGTTCACGTAAAAACATAGAAAACATTCAAATGCCGGAAAAGGTTTTAAGGAATACCATTCCGTAATTTAAACACATTTTAAAACAATGAACATAAACAAAGAAATAAACGTTGAAAACATGAGAATGTAAAATATTTAAAATGGAATTATTGTAATTTTTTTGCAAGAAACTTTTAATTTTGCCATAACGAATCTCTAAGCAGGTGGTTTATTTGAATAATGGAAAATGAAAGAAAGAAAAGAGGAACACTTTTATTTTTATCTTGATAAGTGCATCAAAATATTTCCAGAAAGTTTCTGGAAAACTCACACTCACTGGCAAACCATATGCTGAAAAGTTATTTCCGACATTTTTATTTATTTTTTTTAAGACGATGTGCCACTTGTAGGATACATGAACATTTCTACTTGAAATGCCATCGGACGCATATAATAAGATGCTTTAATATATAGTTTTTAAATGCGTCCAACCTTTGTCGATAGCACTTATCCATATTGTAACAAGTAAAACAATAAAAACTCCATTCATCTATGTCCAAGAATTATCTGATTGTGATAACCAAAGAAATAACACCTTAATTATGATTATGCAATAATTAAGAATTCCGTGTTACCTGTTGGAACTCATAATTTTATCTATTTGCAGGTCACTTCTCGTGTATGCCTCCGGTCATACACGTTGTTTATATTCGAGATATTAAGGATATTATTATTCTCATTAAAAGAATCTTAATTTCTAAAATGGACTATTATGCAGTGGCGGCGTTAGGCGTCTGGGATGTCGGCCACCGCCAACGGCCTCGCGCCTGTGGGGGCCTCGCAAAAACGTTTTTCAAGTTGTTAAAAATTCAGTTATTTAGTTATACGTATTTACTTCCGTACGGGTGTAGTAGTATTTATCTGAGTAGTCGTCTGGTAACTTATGAAAGTTACGCGATACGCGGGGAATCCCCAAATCGTCAATTCTTTTAGCTTCATTCAATCATGTGTTAAATAAATCGGGGACTCGCATGCGCAGAACTTCTGGCTACGTTTCTTTTCATTCTTAAGTGAAAAATTGATTATTTGTTTATTTTAAAGAAGTTATTATATTTTTATACATTTATCCTAGTATTGTGATTTGTTTCATCTTAGTAAAGTATGGCAGTATCCAAATACAGCTCTTAGCAGCATATTTATTTGTCTATAAAACGTTATTACTTTTTCCTATCTTTACAAGAAGAAAGTATAGGATATGCGAAAAATTTTGATTTCCGGTATTCTATGGATTTTTATGTTTTAGAAGGAACTGAACACGATTTGATGTTTTTTAGAAAGTGTCTGTCTGCGAGTCTGTATGTGAAAAAAATTTTGTGTGCACGGAATTTCACAAAACTTTAAATTCAGTTAGACATTGATATATATTGGTGCTGATTAGTTTTTGGTGCACATCACTCATTAGGTGGTGCTGCTATACTGCATTTTCCTGATTTCTGCAATAGCACTATGTCAAAAACTGATACACGGATTTTCTTCAAACTTCAGATTCAGGTATACCTTCATAAATATTGGTGCTGATTATGTTATTGCCGAATAGGTGGAGGCTGCTAGGCTGCATTTTTCACGATTTCCGCAATAGCACTATTTCAAGAACTAATGGACGAATTTTTATCTAACTTCCGATTCAGTTAGACGTTGACACAAGTTGTTGCTGATTAGGTGTTCGTGTCAATTGCCTGATAGGTGGCGTTGCTATGCTGCATTTTGCATGATTTACAGGATTATAGCGATAGTCATATCTCAAGAACTAATGAAAGAATTTCATATCTTTAGAATCCTCATGATGGGCAAAGATTGGCATTTAATTTTGGTACTATGCTAGCGAATTCTGAAGTATTAACATGTATGAGATAGGAGGAAGTAAGTATTAACATGTATGAGATAGGAGGAAGTAAGTATTAACATGTATGAGATAGAAAATAATCAAAAAATCCCTGCCGGCTCGGGCCTACAGGCGGAGGTAGATTTCGATGTTAAGTACTAAATTCTCCAACAAAACTTAAATCAAGATTAGAGATAAAACCCAGTTTCTTCACAAAGAGCGAGCTGTAGGGAGCTAAACTTTTTGTGAAAATTGTAATATACACGAATACACACACACATATATATGGAATAGGTTTTAAAAATGGCTACAAAAAATTCAGAGAACCTTAAAGTGTTAAAATATGTCAATATTTCCATAGTCGGGTTTTTATCATGTTTTAATACGTTTCCTCAAACTTACATGGCGTTACATATTCACCTGCTGAGGTCCATTATATTTCCAATATGACGCAATATACATATTTTTTTAATTCGTCAAACTATTTATTTTGAGTTTTCATGCTGAAATCTTGCTCTAGGAAACTTATGACGTAATATTCAATTTGTTTTCAATTTGGCAAACTATTTAATTTTACACGTGAAAATTTTGCAAAAGAAAAGTAATTGTTGTGGTGAGAATTTTATTATTTGTTTTTTTTTAATTGTTGGCAACTGCTATAACGAAAAACTTTTATTTTTTTCCTGCCATTGTTGTGTAAGAGCTGGTTTTATCAGAATCATGTTAAGACAGTATTCAAAATTTTGAACCCTCCCCATTTCCACCCTCTTGGCCCGATTTCGCCCATTTTCAATCCCCGCCGAGATGAAATGTACCTAAAAGTTTTAAGGTATTCGACTAGTTATTTTTATTGTCGTAATTTTAGGTTACTGATTTGCAATTAATTTATATTTTCATACTTATGATTCGTCATTTCATATGCTATAATCATAATCAACCTATTTTAATGATTCTTTTTTTTTATTGGATAGGTTTTATGTAAGGTTATACATCTCAACAATATTAAGATTTTGCAATTCCTCAACAGGAGCGAAAGAGGAACATTTTGTTGGGTTTATTGCCGTCGCAGAAACAACGTGAGAATATCTAACAAATGCAATTTTAAAGGAACTAGAAAAAATAGTCTAGATATCCAAAACTGTCGAGGACATGGATATGATAATGGCGCCAATATGGCCGATCTTAATAAAGGTGTCAGAACAAGAATACTCAATATTAATTCACGAGCATTCTTCACGTCGTGTGGATGCCATTTTTAGAATTTGCTTTTCATAGATGCAGCTAACTCTTCTACAACAGCTAAAACATTTTTCAACTTAATCATTAAGGTTTACGTGCTCTTTACAAAGTCAATCAAGCTTTGGCATCATATAAAAACTAAGTTAAAATTGACATTAAAATCTTTGTCTGAAACACAATGGGAAAGTAGAATCGGAGCAGCAAAATATTTTTGAAGATTGATGATGTCATCGAGCGCTGAATGACCGGAAAATAAAACTGATGATTCCTAGAGCCTTAGCGATTGTGACGCAGTCTTGAACAATGCAAGTAAACTGTGGAAATCGGTTCAATTGAATTTGGAAGTCGCTATTGGTATTTTCGGTTCATTTCGTGGCTGGATTCAAGAATTCCGTAAAACAGGATTTGGAACAAGCGGTGCAGAAGCTCGATTGTTTGTAGAAAAAAGTAGTTCCAGAAATTGAGTCTCAGTTTAAAGAAAAAAAAATAGCAAAGAAAAAAGAATGTTCGGTTATGAACAAATTGATGAAACTATAAAATCAGTTGAAATGCAGTACAGAGTTAACTTTTTGAACACAATGATAGATGCATAGATGCTATAATATTCGACACCGAATGTCGATTCAAAACGCTCAACGAATATTTTGAACGATTTGGTTTTATTTACGATATCGATTATTTGAAATCTTTACCCAAGGAGGATCTTCTCAAGCATTTTAATAATTTAGGTACCATACTTAGGGAAGGCGAAAATAGCGACGTAGAGCCTTTCGAACTTTATGAGGAACTCCAGCTTTTAAAATCCGATTCACTAAACGCTATCAACGACGCGAAACAAATCATTCAGTACATTCTGTAAAATATTTTGAAAGACGTGTACCCAAACGCTTACATAATGATCAGAATCATGCTCCCAGTTCCAGTCAATACAGCTTCTGCTGAGAGAAGCTTCTGAATGTTAAAATTGATTAAGACCTACTTGAGAAGCACGATGAGCCAAGAAAGACTATCTGCGTTATCAGTACTACCAATTGAAGCTGAAATAGCGGCTGGTATTAAGTATGACGTACTCTTAAAAATTCAGTGAGGCGAAAAGCCAAAAAGTTCGTCTATTTTAATTTGTGTTTGTTAATGTAATTTTTTTATTATTTGTTTAGCAATAATACTTGTATAGTACACTCATAAAATTAGTGTATAATTGTCATTAGTGTATAATTCAGCTCATTTAACAATTTTTTCTGACTGGAAAATGAAAGAGGCCTCGCAAAGGTGATGTCGCCGACGTCCACGTTTCGTCTACCGCCGCCACTGCTATTATGGATAGTTTTTAATTATGTGGTTATAGCAAGATCAAAATGTAAAAATGTAAATGTCTTTTATTAAATTTTCAGGTAAAAAAGAAATTTTTAAATGATTTTCAATTATAAGTTGAATCTGCTTAGTGAAAGCTGTGCTATATTATATAGTATATTCACATTTATTTATTTAACCCGTTAATTCTCGCATCCGCGATATTCACGGGCTGTGTGTTTTATTCAGATTGTTTGATTCCTTCCCAGTTTTATACAAAAAGTGTAATTGGCTTTATCCTGGCATCATTTTACTTGACATTAACCCCTTGAGGGGCGGTGGTACAAAATATATCCCACCTAATTTAAAGAAGATTCTCACCAGAAAAATTTATATTTTTAACTTTCGCTGGAAATCGCTGAAAAATTGCTTTTCCTTATTTAAAAATAAAATTTTTCGATTATTCCGGTGAGAATTCAATATTTAGAGACATTTTTGCTTGCCCCTCAAGGAGTTAACACTAGATTGCCCAAGGAAGCCATTTTGACTGCTTTTTAATTTCGATTCGAAAAACATTTATGTATAATAACACATTTTTTTAGAATTTTGTGACTTTTTGCACAATATATAAATGTGTTTATTAATAATTGTAGTTACCTCCCCCTCCTTCATTTCCGGTATATATATGTGTGTTATACCTATATTGCTCAAAAGCAGTCATTTTGACTGCTTGGAAAATTTTTAATAATCAAATGACTCTTATTATTGAATTGAGCAAATTTCTTATATGACTAGTTCGGCTCTGTATTGAAATAACAGTTTTCATTTTTTTCGATTACCATCACATGATAAATTATCGATGTGGGTGTATACTTGATAAGTTGCAGTTGATTAATAAAGTAAAGTAGTACTTGGTATTCGGGTCTTGATGCAGTGATACTTGTTCTAACAAGTTGTTTTTTTTTGCGCCCTAAATTCATGAAAGAAATGCCGAATAGAAGTTAGTTATTGGAAAAGCTAACGAACATAAGTGAAAAGTGCTCCGATATAGAATCAGATGCAACAAATTCTGAACTATCATCTGAACATGAAGCGGTTTACATTCAAAGTGAAACATCTGACACTGAAGTTAGCGATGGAGAGTCGATCATTAGTGATGAAAATGAAAGTGTCATCAATATGCCCAGGAAAATGTATAGGGATGTAATGGAGAAACTGAAAACATCTTTCAGAAGACCGAAACAGCTGCCGATGATACTGTGTGGTCAAAATTTGACAAAGGTGGTATTCCTGGAATATTACCATCTACTTGCATTTTCAAGGGTGAAATGACCAACAGGCTAGGCAAGAAGGAACATTATGGCAGATAATCCCATCAGTGCATTTTCGTTGATAATAGATAACTATATTATCAAACATATAAAAAAGTGCACAGAAGAAAAAGGCCGCGGAATTTTGGGGAACGATTGGATAACAGCATTGCCTGAATACGTGCATTTATTGGGATTTTATTGATCGTGGAGCCTACGAGGCATGAAATTTAAAACTGAGTTATTTATGGTCAGAAAAGTGGGATCCCAAATTCTTTAGAAAAACTATTGCCAGAGAAATGTTCAAGCAAATCCTACGATTTATTCGTTTTGACAAAAGAATCGAAAGAAGTAAGCATCTACAAACAATTAAATTTGCCTTTGTTTCGGAAATATGGGGCAAGCTCATTGAAAATAGTCAAGCTTGCTATCAGTTAGGGCAAAATATAACAGTTGACGAGCAATTATTGCCTTCAAAAGCCAAATGCAGAACACATTTTTGCCTAATAAACCTAACAAATTTGGCATCAAATTCTGGCTTGCATGAGATGTTAGTAGCAAATATGTTTTGAATGGTTTTCCTTATTTGAGAAAAGATGAACAACGACCATCGTCAATGCTTCTCAGTGATCACGTTGTTCTAAAATTTGTCGAGCCATATACAAGCTATGGAAGAAATATCACGACCGATAACTTTTTCACTAACATGTCACTTGCGACAAAATTATTGGCGAAACAAACAACTCTAGTTTGAACTATTAGGGGAAATAAAAGAGAACTACCCAAAGCAGCCAAACAGACGAAGAATAACATGTCCCATTTTTTCACTCTGCTATATAAATCAGAGAATTGTGTTCTTACAATATATAAAATCAAACCGAATAAAAGAGTAGCTGTTCTACGTTCCAAGCATAAATTTGTGAAAATTGATAAAAGTAATAAAAAATGTTACCGGAATCTGTTCAATTTTATAACAGCACAAAATTTGGAGTTGATATGGCGGATCAAATGGCAGAAAAATATATATCGTAAATATAATAATAATAAATATAAGTTCTCGTAGATAGCCCCTTCAAACATTTTTCAATATTTTAGATTTTGCTGCTATAATTGCTTAAATCCTTTACAAAGAAACGACAAGAATATAAATACAACGAAAAAAGTTCTTGTTTCAATTAGCAGAAGAGCTTTCCACCGAATACAGAGTAGCAAGACAGAAAAATTCATCAGAACATGAAGACCCACAAAGATCAATTGCAAGATCACCAAATGCAACCCATTCTAACAAATGCAAAACTTGTCAGGTACGACTTTGCCTCAACAACAAAACAAATAATATATGTGAAAAATGTCAAAAGTATGTTTGCGGAAGATGTACACATAAAAAGATTTCCGCTTTCATTTGTATAAAATGTACAAATAATAATGCATAGATTATTTTATGGTTAATACTTACTAATAACTTGTTATATAACTGTAAATAATATAAAAAATATAAAAAAATAATTTTAAACAAATTTCTTTACACATTAGTTATTCTTTCACAATGCAATCATTTTGAATGCTTTTGGCAATATAGGTGTATACTAAGTTTCAGTCTTTCTAGTGTTAATCTTTTGTGCAGGGTAGGCAGAAGTTTCAATTTTTATGCCGGACTTGGCCAATATTTTATTTTTAACTTGCCGAGTTGTGCTCGGAGCAGTTCTGGCCAAACTTTTTTACCGGGCTAAAAGAAAAATTGTCTACGGATCTACTCTATACGAGTTGAAACAATAATAAATTTAATTATGCGTGAATAAAAGTTGCCATGTTGCGCCAGCCAAATGGCTGTCAATTTGCAACAATGAAACATTTTAAAGGCTTATAAGTAACATAAAAACTATTATAAATAAAAAATGAAGTGTGTGGCATAATAATAATACCTTTTTATTAATAAACAAATTACCATTATTAATTTTCCGATTGTACATCGAGAAATCAATTTAGGGATTCTAAAATGATGGTTTAAATAATGCTTTTATTTTTTTATTCTTATTGTTTTATCCTAACTAGCTCTCAAATTCCATGTTCAATATCACGAAACTGTCTGACACATTCTGTGACTAATTTTTAAAAGTAAATGCATAAAATTAGCAAGTCTGACTATTGAAGCGATTTCGAATCGAATAGCGTTTTTCATTTTTCATAAATGGGTTATAAGTGATTCTTGTCACGTGACGACAAGTAGTTCCCCTTTGATTCGCTGCTGCGTCGGGAATTCGGTTTAAAACTCCCACTTTGACAGTATTTTGTGGAAGATATTCTGAATTTACAAAAAAGGGGAAAATGGCATAATTTCTGAACAAGAACACTAGCCAATTTCAAGTATTTACGAACAAAAATGAATTAAGAAATGGAACAGAAACTATCTCCTTTGGATTTGAAAACAGCCTTAAAAATCAGAAGAAAAATTATATATATTTCAATAAATTCAATTGCTCGCGCTTTCTACCAAGCGCGTGAAATAAGCGTGAATTTTTCATAATTGAGTTCAGGGTCCACATCAAATTAATGTATTCTAACGGAAAATTTTGGGAAAAACATTAATTGCTGTCAAAAGGTAGGGCTTAATTTTCAAGATGAGCATTAAATGCTTATAAAAGAGTGTTTATAAAAAAACTATTTTTACTCTTATGATTATTTGTTTCAAGAGTATTTCTCACCGAGTTCTCAAATTATCCTCATTAATGTTAAATCTGTTGCCATGAAATGCATTTTTATTTTTAAAATATTTCCCCGAAAATGAATATCTGTAACTTTTTTTTTCTTTTGGATAATTTTCTTAAAGGATTACTCTTTTATCTTTCTTTTTCTTTTTTTAGTTTGCACACTTAAGCAATCAAAATGTTATTACAGAAATACACATATACGTAAATACATCAGGGAAAACTTTAGCATGCTTTAAGTTTAGCATGTTTTAGTTTATGTGTGATGCTGAATTCCCACCGGAAAATTAGAAAATTTTTAGTTCAAAATTAGGAACAGCAATTTTGCGGCTTTTTTCCACCAAAGTTAGAAAAGTAAAATTTCATAATTTTTTTCTGGTGTAAATCTTCATTAATCGTAGGTGGGATAAAATATATCCCACCGCCCCTCAAGGGGTTAACTATCATATATATATATGCCTGAATATAGTAGCTACAGTTTTCTAAAACATTAATTTAATACTTAAAAATATTATTTACGAGTTCCGAATGTCACATCGATGTCACACTTGCAAAACATAAAAAAGACTTTAAAATGAAGGTCTGTGAACTCGATAATGCTGTGTAATGATAAATAAATATGTGTTAAGTATAAAAATATTTCATAAATAAGATTTATACGTTGAAACACATAAACTTGCTCAATGGTGCTTATAAAGAAGTTTTATACGAAATTGTACAAATAAAATTAACGATTAAGCATAACATCGACGTTTCGAACTGCTTTTGCAGTCGTCTTCAGGATAGATATGATATTGAAATGTTCAAAATTCTGCAGACGAAAGCTTCCTGTCGAGCCTTGATCAACTATATGAATGGAAAACTGCAGTGAGTGCATCAGATTCTTTCTTTCCCGTAACTTTCCACTTTTGAAAAAAATATTTTACGTTGATAAAAATGACTCCACCTTACGCATATATGTTTCAGTCTTTAGTATTTGATACATTCGGGCCATTAAAGAAAAAGAAAACCCTTATCAATGTTTCAGCCATATGAGAATAAAGACAGGGTTGCCAATTGGGCCTTCATTTTTATTCAGAAATTTAGTGTTCATACCAGAAATAAAGAATAGTATTTTATGCTTTATTTAATAAGAGACATTTAGACGATCGATAAAGTAAAAATTCTTCTTTCGAAATTTCCGGTATGAATTTAAAATTTCGAATTAAAATTGTAGGCCAAATGGGCAACAATGAATAAAGATATTGTAAAAATGTTGCTTCCAAATTGACATATTATCAAAAAAAGGAATGCATTTCTGATTTTATTTAAACAAATCTCTAAAAAAAAACGTAAATCACGTTACAATTTTGAGACAATCTTTAGCTGAAAGCACATTTTTTATACTATTCGACGCTGAAATTATGCGGTATTTCATAATAAAGTTTTGAAAAGTACAAGAAAACACCTACTAAAAAAAATCCAATAAAAATTCTCTTAAAACTTAATTAAAAAAAAAAATCCCTCAAATTTGTTTTCGATACACTTTGCAGTGCCTCTGAGCACAAGGATATATCTCCGACCTCATGAATCAATCATAGTGTGAGAGTTGACACAAACAGGCAGAAACATTCACAAACTCTCTGTTTTATTAACATCGATAATTACGTACATTTTTTAACCCCTTAACGCTCGAATTAAATTACGGTTGAATAATTCAAATTGCTTATTGGCACCACTTTTATGAAAAAGAAGTATTCACCTTATTTAATGGCAGTGAAAACGATACCAAAATATACCCAATTTCACTATTTTATAAAACTGGTGGGAATCAAACAATTTAAGTAACAGACGCAACCCGAGAATATGACGTGAGCAAGAATTAAGGGGTTAATGAACACATTTCAAAATAGATTCCCCTGAAAAGATTTGTAATACGAGAAAATGCGTTAATAATAAGCTTAACTCCTTAACGGTCGCATTAAATTAAGGTTTAAAAATTAAAATGGCTTATTGGCACAAATTTTTTGAAAAAGAAATGTTTACCTTATTTAACACGCTCACGCCGGCGCGGTGGGTCACACTCAACTGCCTCAGAGATGGCAAGTCTCCGGCCTTTTGGATACCAGTATTTTAATACAGAAAATGTTGTTTTATTTAATTAGAACAACTGGGCGATTTAAAGGAACAACATTTTCTCTAAAATAACAGTGGTGTGCAAAAAGCCCGAGACTTGAAAGCTCTGAGACAGTCAAGTGTGACCCACTGCGCCGGCGTGAACGTGTAAAATGATACTGTATGGGCAAAGAAATTCCATTGTTAAAGTGTTGAAATTAATGATTGACACTGGAATTTGGAAACAAATTTATTTGTAAATAAGAAAAATCTGCATTTATGCATATCCCCTTGAGGGGCGGTGGGATATATTTTATCTAATCAAAAAGACTCATTGTAAATGATGCCGCCAAGCCACAAACTTAAAACGTCAGTCATAAAAAAGAAATGATATCACATAGAAAGAAGCGATATAGAAGTGCATACTCAGAGTGCCGAGTAAAAATTTATCACTAGTCATAATGTTTCCAAAGGACTCGGAGTGAGGCACACTATGTGAAAATTGCTTGGCGACCTGCAGACTTTTATGATGTTTGTTCTTCCTGCACTTAAATATGACTATTTGTTTAGCAATTTTCTTCTTGTATTACTTCTCCCATTAAACTGTGAAAATTAGAAGCTTTAGGTGTTTACATGCCCATTCTTATTTAAAATCATGGGATCGATTTGTTGATTACCATTATTTGAACGAGAAAGACCACTTTCCTAAGTAAACATGTAATAAACATTTTGAGTTTGTAAAATAATAATAAAAAATAATGATTGAATAATATTACTAACAATGCACCTAATGAGAGACGTTAATTAAACTAAGATATATTCCAGTAAAGCCTGCGTAAACGGAATTGAACATGACAGGGGAAAATTCTGTTCTAGTAACGCTACTAGTATTATATAATATTCCTTATGTTGGAAACATGACATTTACGTTTAAGAAATAAATCTGTCATAAACAGGATCCATTTCACCAGTTTTCCCTTTAATTTTAATACAGTGTATTTTTAAATGTATTTATGTAATTAAAAATTATGTTTAAAATAATGAAAAGTATAATTGTAATAATAGATGATTACCGCAATTACATACCATTTCCTGCTTGTGTTACAAATCTTTCTGATTTATTACAGATCTTCCTCCTACAAATATTTATAAGAGTGATATAATGAGAAATTAAAATTAATTTTTTCGACTTTTAGAATTTTTCGAAATTGGTATAGGTACTGCATATATTAAATATGCGCTTGCAGGTCGCCAAGCAATTTTCACATACTGTACATCACTCCGAGTCCTTTGGAAACATTATGAGTAGTGATAGATTTTTACACGGCACTCGGAATATGCACTTCTATATCACTTCTTTTTATATGATATCACTTCTTTTTATATGATATCACTTCTTTTTTTTCAACGCCCTACTTTCTAAATTCATAATTGTTTTATACGTGACTAGCAGGACATACTAAGTCATATGCTTTTACAAGTATTTTCTCACATATTTCGGATCATTCATACGATAAATTATAATTCATTTCAATAAAAGTTCAGAATTCGTTATTTCATCGTTATGAAAAGATTTTCCCTAATTTCAGTCATATTTGTAAATTTTTAAGTAGCTCTATTATCTGATTAAAAATTAACTAAGAGCTATTTATGGCATATTGATAACATTCTTTAATTACGAAGTCCAAAATAACAGAATCGATTAGTTTAATAAATCCCCTTATTAATCTTTTTAAATGAAAAGAAAAGGAAAAATTCCAATAAAACTGCCAAAAATTTGTTTGATATAAAAGGATAGTAAAAAAATGAAAACAAATTACGTAATAAAAAACCTGACTGACTATATTACATTTGTAAAATGGTTTAAACTGAATAAATTGCAAAGTTTGGAATGTTGAAAAAAAATATTTGAGTGTATGTGCATTTTAGTATAAAAGCAATACAGAATTGAACACTTTCCCACTCATTTCCGTGTGATAAACAGTGATCCTTAAGTTCTGTCGAATTGTTTAAATGACTATAAGTACTCCTGTGATTCACTAAAGTACTTACATTGTCTTTCTGAGACTGTTCTGTGGTTTCTCCGTAGTCAGTGTTTACCTAGAATCTTTCCATAATCGCGGTCCACTGGCACGTTTCTATAATCCATTTTCTCCTCAAATATCAGCAGGACATTAGGTGATGATTATTGTGCGCAGTACCTTCGCCAAAAATTATTCCCATTTCGTGCAAAATAAAAATTCATTTAATTGTTATCTAAATTTTGTGTGCAAAAATACCCATAGTATTGGAATTTTAAAAGGGTGGGGGCTGAAATCTAGAAGCAGTTTAATAAAGTGGATAATAGAAACATCTTTCATAATGTAGAAACCTGGATCGTCGAGCCTTTAGATGAACAAATTAAATTCATATTCAACTTTCAAGTAACCGAAATTGTCTAGAGATTAAAAAGGTACAAATTCATTAAAATACATGCCACTCAGTAAATATCTATCGGTTGTAATGTGACCTCGTAAATGCTTCAATGTCGCCTTAAATAGAGAGCTTAACTGGGTCGAATGCGATAACGCCTATCCTATTAAAATCTATGTAACCTCACAAACTCGAAAACCACAGGGCGAAGGGTTGAGAAATTTGGCACACGGGTTGCTTGAATGGGGATCATGAACGATTGGAGCCAAAAATTCGAAAAGTTTGATTACATTTTTTTTAATTTTACGTTTTTGGCTAAATTTTGTCTTTTTTTATGTTTAGGCCGTAATCGCGCGAGTTCTAACCAGCTTTAATCCTTTCCGGCGCAGACAAATTCTATTCGCAAAATGAGGAAATATTGACTGACACCGGAAATTGCAAACGATTTCTTTTAAAAAATAAAAACTCCTTAAATTAAGCTTTCTCAGTAAAATCAAAATTTTGTTAAATATTCTTGGTGCCATTTGCAAGGTTGGAATGAAAATTAGGTGTGTCCAGACTGGACACACTGCGCCGGAAAGGGTTAAATGTGTACAGCAATGTGAGATATACATGTAGTAGGTTAATTGGAGAATCATCTATCATTTTCCATTAGCCTAATATTTTTCAGGCCTATTGCAGAGAGCCGAGACAACGGTTAGGCTAATTGACAAGTAACCACTTATTTCCCAATAAGGGTAATTTTTCTAGACTTATAAACCCATAACCAGAACTGAACCCAAAAAATAAATTACAACAGATTGTACGCCGATCCGTGCAAGCCAAAATAATTTCAGTCTACACGCAACCCGACTCGAACCTGAAAGCTCCATTTAAAAAAAAACCCGAAATCTGACCCGAACCAAATCTGATAGCAGACAAAAATATTCGAAATAACCGTAACCCGATCCGATCAAGGCAAAATAATTTTCGTACACACGCAACCCAACACGAATCTAAAAATTCCCTTTGAAGGAAACCAGAAATCTGACCCGAACCAAATCTGATCACAAAATAAACAATCCAAAGCACCATAATCGGATCCGAGAAACACAAAATAATTTCCGTCGACATGTTACCCGACACGAAGTTATAAATTCCCTTTGAAAAAAAAAACGAAATCTGATCCGAACCAAATCTGAACCCGACAAAAAACTCCAATGAACCATAACCGGATCACAACAGACAAAATAATTTCCGTGGACATGTTACCTCATCCGAACCTAAAAACAAAATCATTTCGGTGGACACGCAACTCGTCCCGAACCTAAAAATTTCATTTGAAAAAAAAAGAAACCAGACAACCCGACAAAAATATTCCAAACCGACAAAAATATTCCAACGGTCAATAATCAGATACGAGCAAGACAAAATAATTTCCTTTGACACGCAAACCAATCCGAATCTGAAAACGTCATTTGAAAGAAACCCGAAATTTGAATCCGATAAAAATATTCCAAACATCCATAACCGGATCCCAGATAGGCAATTAGTTTCCGTGATCACGCAACACGACCAGAACCTATAAATTCCATTTGAAGTTCGCTTGAAACCAGACCCGAACCAAATCTTAACCCGTGATAAATATTCCAAAGAACTATAACCTTATCCGAGCAAGACAAAATAATTTCCGTCGACAGGCAACCCGATCCGAACCAGAAAGATATAACTGAACTCAATCCGAAACAGGGTTATGGTCGGTTTTCGGGTTGACTTCAAATGAATCCGGTTGCGTGTCAACAGAAATAATTTTGTTTTGCTCGGATCGGGTTGCGGCTCTTTGAAATATTTTGTCCTTTCCAGATCGAGTTCGGGGACGGGTTTCAGGTTGACTTCAAATGGAATTTCCAGATTCTGGTCGTATTGAGTGTACACGGAAATTAATTTGCCTTGCTCGGATCGGGGTACGGCTTGATGTATTTTTATTTCGCGAACTGTTCGGGTTTCGGGTTAACTTCAAGTACAAATTTCAGGTTCGGATCGAGTTGCATGACAACGGAAATAATTTTGTCTTGCTCGGATCCGGTTATGATTCTTTCGAATATTTTTGTCGGATTCAGATTTGGTTCAATTTGGTTCAGATTTCGGGGGTTTTCTTGTGGAATTTTTAGGTTAGATTCGGGTTGCGTGTCCACGGAAATTATTTTCTCTTGCTTGGATCGGGTTATTGTTCTTTAGAATATTTTTGTCGATTATAATATTTTGTTCCGGACATATTTCGTGTTCATTTCAAACTAAATTTTTTGCTTCGGATCGGGTTCCGTGTCCACAGAAGTTATTTTGCCTTGCTCAGATCGGATTATGGTTCTTCGGAATAGTTAATTTGTCGTGTTCAGATTTGGTTTGTGCCAGATTTCGGGTTTTTTTAATGGAATTTTTATGTTCGGGTCGTGTTGCGTCCACGGAAATTATTTTGTCTTGATCGTATCGGATTATTGTTTTTGGGGATATTTTTGTCGGGTTCAGGTTTGGTTTGGGTCAGATTTTAGGGTTATTTTAAATAGACTTTTTAGGTTCAGTTCGGGTTGCGTGTCCAAGGAAATTATCTTGTCTGTCTCGGAACGGGTTATGGTTCGTTAGAATATTTTTGTCGGTTATCATATTTGGTTCGGGTCATATTTCGGGTTTTTTTTTAATTTAGGCTCGGGTCGGGTTGCGTGTTCACGGAAATTATTTTGTCTTGATCAGATCGGGTTATGGTTCTTGGGAATACTTTTGTCCGGTTCAGATTTTGTTCGTGTCAGATTTCGGGTCTTTTCTGCAGGAATCTTTAGGTTCGGGTCGTGTTGCGTCCACGGAAATTATTTTGTATTGCTCGTATCGGATTATGGTTTTTAGGGATCATTTTTAGGATTCAGATATGTTTCGGATCAGATTTCAGGTTTCTTTTAAATGAAAGTTTTATGTTCGGTTCGGGTTGCGTGTCCAAAGAAATTATTTTGTCTTTCTCCGATCGTGTTATGGATCTTTACAATATTTTTGTCGGTTATCAAGTTTGGTACTGGCCATATTTCAGTTTTTTTTAAATGTTCGGGTCGGGTTGCGTGTTCACGGAAATTATTTTGTCTTGATCGGATTGGGTTATGGTTATTCGGAATGTTACTGTCGGGTTCAGATTTCATTCGTGTCAGATTTTGGATTCTTTGTAATAGAATTTTTATGTTGGGGTCTGGTTGCATCCGCAGAAATTATTTTTTCTTGTTCGTACCGGGTTATGTTTTTGAGGGGTATTTTTGTCGGATTCAGATTTGGTTCGGGCCAGATTTCAGGTTTTTTAATGGAATTTTTAGGTTCGGTTCGGGTTGCGTGTTCAAGGAAATTATTTTGTTTGCTCGGATCGGGTTATGGTTCTTTGGAATATTTTTATAGGGTTCAGATTTGGTACGTGTCAGATTTTGAGTTTTTTCTAATGGAATTTTTTGGCTCAACTCGTGTTGCGTCCAAGAAAATTATTAACCATTTGGAAAAATGATTATTGTCCTCGTCAGGGTAGGAAATCAAAATCATCATATCTGAAGTTTTTTATTGGTTGAATACGCATTTTATTCGTTTTCTGATTGGTCTATACAGTAATCAGTATTTCCCTTTACTTTCAACAGAGATTTATACTTCTGTTGCCACTATGACAAAAAAGTAATAAAAACTACAAAAAAAAAAAAAAATTATAACTCAGAAACAAATTGAGATGCTGCTTTCAAACAAATTGCATTTAAATGTACATTTTTTCTCTATACGACGGTGTAAAAAGTAATATTGTGGGATGTTTAGAAGTTCATTAATGAAATTACATTTAAAATTGAAATCTGACGATGGAAAAGCCTTTTCCCGAACAGCCAATGAAATGCTTGGATAATACGTAAGTTTCAAGAAATCTTACAATGTTTACGTGTAATAACACTATTAATGTTTAATTCATGGCGTACGTAATGTATGATCAACTCCGTGCGATTTTTTATGTCTTAAATTTTAGTCTTTGAAAAAATCATTTTCCGAATAGTCGTTGTAATTTGTTAAATTGCTTATTTTTGTGTTTCTTGGATCGGGTTATGGTTCTTTAGATTATTTTCGTCGGTTATCATATTTTGTTCGGGTTATATTTGTTTTTTTTCAAAAGAAAAATAATTTCGGGTCGAGTTGCGTGTCGACGGAAATTATTTTACCTTGCTCGGATCGGGTTATGGTTTTTTGGAATATTTTTGTCGCGTCTCAGATTTGGTTCGTGTGAGATTTAGGGTTTTTTTCAATGGAATTCTTAGGTTTGGTTCGGGTTGAGTGTTCACGGAAGTTATTTTGTCTTACTCGGATCGACTTATGGTGCTTTGGGATATTTTTGTCAGTTATCATATTTAGTTCGTGTCAGACTTCGGTTTTTTGTTCTCAGGTTCTGTCGACAGAAATTATTTTATCTTGCTCGGATCGATTTTTCACGAATCCAATGCTTTCTTCTTGTAAAGATAGAAGAAAGTAAAAATTATTATTCAGGGACTTAAAAGTCAAAAGATTGTGAGAATGCCTCACGTATTACGTATGCCACGTTGCAATAATAAGAAGCTAGCGGGTATTACGATAATTCTTTTACTAAAATAAAAATTATTATTCAGGGGCTTAAAAGTCAAAAGATTTGAGAATGCCTCACATATTACGCACGCCACGATGCAAAAATAAAAAGACTTTAAACTGGTATAAATCAAAAACTAATTAATATTTTTATATGAAACTTTCAAAGGTTTGAACTACCTATATCAGAGTTGCCAAGTCTCCGGCTTTCTGCACACCAGCAAAATTTCAGAAAAAATCTGGTTGTTTTAAATCGCCCAAATGTTCCAATTAAATAAAACGGCATTTTCTGTATTAAAGTACTGGTATCCAAAAAGCCGGAGACTTGGCAGCTGTGCTATATAAGAATTCTAATGCCGTAAACCGCGTAAAAATCCGATAATTACACATTGCTGTAGCCCTGTCAACAGATTTTGGTCAGAACAAGAATTTCAAAAGTGCAAAAAACAGTACTTTTAAAATCGCGTTTACTAAAAACGTATTGGCCGGATTCAACTTTATTTTCGTTGTGTGAGTCACGTGGCACGGCCCATTCCATAGAAACAAGAATTTTGTTTCTATGATAAATAGAACCGGAGATATAGATGGGTGAAAATCCCGCTTTGGTCAGTCCGGGAAATATAAACTTGACAGAGTGCTAAAATTTTTTTAGAATATCGTTTGTCATTAATTGGCGGAAATTCCTTTCATTTACGGTTCATTGCACTGTTGTTTCTTTTGCTTGGCGAGAAACTCTGTCGAGTTTCTATGATCCCACCTACGATTTTTTTACGATGGTTATTAAATTGAAATACTGAAAATTAGTGTAGAAAATTTAGTGTACAAACCGCCGCGGCGAGCGGCATATCTTCGTCCGCAGCCCTTTATTCTTCTACTCTAGTCCGACTCTTTTGCGGAAGCAACCTTCGTAGGTCCCCAGCCACATCCCGAGTGAAAGACACTCTAGCGAAAGCAACGTTGAAAAAAAATTGAAACCGGACAAATTTAAAAGGGAAATTACCCAAATTAAAGACACTGAAAAGCAGGAAGGGAGGCCTCGGGGTGATGAAGCTACCGAAAGACTCCTCCTGCCTCGAGCCCATCATTAGTCTCGGTCGGAGATTGGGATGGGCGGGTGGGTCATCCTCGTCCGCAGCCCCCTATTCCTCTACTCCAGTCCGACTCTTTTGCGGAAGCAATCTTCGTAGGTCCCCAGCCACGTTCCGAGTGAAAGACACTCTAGCGAAAGCAACGTTGAAAAAAAAAATTGAAACCGGACAAATTTAGAAGGGAAATTACACAAATTAAAGACTACCGAGAGACTCCTCCTGCTTCTAGCTCATTATTAGTCTCGGTCGGCGGGTGGGTCAACCGCCGCGGTGAGAGGCTCATCTTCGTCCGCAGCCCTTTATTCTTCTACTCTAGTCCGACTCTTTTGCGGAAGCAACCTTCGTAGGTCCCCAGCCACATCCCGAGTGAAAGACACTCTAGCGAAAGCAACGTTGAAAAAAAATTGAAACCGGACAAATTTAAAAGGGAAATTACCCAAATTAAAGACACTGAAAAGCAGGAAGGGAGGGCTCGGGGTGATGAAGCTACCGAAAGACTCCTCCTGCCTCGAGCCCATCATTAGTCTCGGTCGGAGATTGGGATGGGCGGGTGGGTCATCCTCGTCCGCAGCCCCCTATTCCTCTACTCTAGTCCGACTCTTTTGCGGAAGCAATCTTCGTAGGTCCCCAGCCACGTTCCGAGTGAAAGACATTCTAGCGAAAGCAACGTTGAAAAAAAAATTGAAACCGGACAAATTTAAAAGGGAAATTACACAAATTAAAGACTACCGAGAGACTCCTCCTGCTTCTAGCTCATTATTAGTCTCGGTCGGCGGGTGGGTCAACCGCCGCGGTGAGAGGCTCATCTTCGTCCGCAGCCCTTTATTCTTCTACTCTAGTCCGACTCTTTTGCGGAAGCAACCTTCGTAGGTCCCCAGCCACATCCCGAGTGAAAGACACTCTAGCGAAAGCTACGTTGAAAAAAAATTGAAACCGGACAAATTTAAAAGGGAAATTACCCAAATTAAAGACACTGAAAAGCAGGAAGGGAGGGCTCGGGGTGATGAAGCTACCGAAAGACTCCTCCTGCCTCGAGCCCATCATTAGTCTCGGTCGGAGATTGGGATGGGCGGGTGGGTCATCCTCGTCCGCAGCCCCCTATTCCTCTACTCTAGTGCGACTCTTTTGCGGAAGCAATCTTCGTAGGTCCCCAGCCACGTTCCGAGTGAAAGACACTCTAGCGAAAGCAACGTTGAAAAAAAAATTGAAACCGGACAAATTTAAAAGGGAAATTACACAAATTAAAGACTACCGAGAGACTCCTCCTGCTTCTAGCTCATTATTAGTATCGGTCGGCGGGTGGGTCAACCGCCGCGGTGAGAGGCCCATCTTCGTCCGCAGCCCTTTATTCTTCTACTCTAGTCCGACTCTTTTGCGGAAGCAACCTTCGTAGGCCCCCGGGCATGTCCCGAGTGAAAGACACTCTAGCGAAAGCAACGTTGAAAAAAAAATAGAAACCGTACAAATTTAGACCACGATGACTGGAGATTTACACCAGAAAAAATTATGAAATTTTACTTTTCTAACTTTGGTGAGAAAGAGTCGTAAAATTCCTTTTCCTTATTTTGAAATAATTTTTTTCTAATTTTCAGGTAGGAATTCAGCATTACACAAACGTAATTGCTTGCCCCTCAAGGGGATATAGATTAAATGCACCAACAGTCCCCCCTCCCCCTCAGTAGTCGGCTACATTGCGATAAAATACATTATGAATAGCTTATTTTTGGTTTCAAATGGAATAGTATTACAATTCCCCTATATGTAGTCACCATTTATACGTCATAAGCCATCAACAAAGAATTGTGGGTATTTTTATTGCATTAGTAATAAGTCATTTTTTATTTGTTTGCGGTCAAATAACCGTTTTTGTTATTTCTTTATTAAGTGATGACAACATTTTTAAAATACTAGTATAAATTTATTTTTTATTATTTTCTAAAAGCATAAGACGGTACTTTTTAAAAGTTTAGTAAACTAATGTTATTCAGTACGAAGGTTAAATAAGTGTGATTGTATTAAATAAATTTAATTTGGCCAACTATTGGGTATTATATTTACTTACTAGTTCAGTAATCGGCCACCACTATTGGCTGCTGGTTAAAAGCCCATTTCCCTTTTTTAAGTCTGTTTTTAATGATTTGATTTTTTTCATAATTTGAGTTTTATATAGCCTTTTACTTGCATTTTATTTTATGCACACTATATAAAAGGTGTTCTGAGGTAATAACGTCCCGTTAAGTTTCTACCAATTTTTAAGTCTTAGTTTTAGATTTTTTTTCCCCCCAAACAAATACAGGATTTAATACAGCAACTTATTGATTATGTATACAAGAAAGACTATTTTAGCAGATATATATTCATAAAATGTAGTGGCGTGATTTCTTGATCAATGCTTATTGGTATTATTACCCAACTAGTGGGTAATGACGCCCTGCAGAGAAAACTATAAAATAAGATGGAATAATGGCATGTAAATTGTCCAATTCTATAGATACAAACTCTACAGCTTCAGAAATTGACAAATTGCTTTTACTTACCATTAATTGCGATGTCAGGATGCAGTGATAATCATATGATATTTCATTCTTCTGACATGAAAAATTAGCAGCATTTAGGCCTTCAAATTTCTCTTTCTCTTTTTTAGTTTTCAACAATGACAATAATGGTCTCTCGCGTATAAAATCAAAAATAAATAAATAAAGTTATTCTGCCACTGAAAAGAATCAACCAGGGTAATAACATTAATGGATACCGTTATTAGACCGGTATGGAATCTGCGCAGTTTATTTAAAACTACAAGCTACCTGGCGAATACATCCAAAATCTCCCACAACATTTTGAAAGTACATGAAATACACAACAAATTTATGTAATAAACAAAGTATTCCCTACCAAATATGTAGTCTTCCCATCACAGAACTTACATAGCAAATTTTAGATCGGGCGTTGACTCGTACGAGCTTATTCCAGCGATAAGGTCTACAAATGTAACAAATTAACTTTTAGCGGTTGTTTGTGATTCAGATGAGTCAGAGCCTTTCAGCGCAGAACCCGTAGTGCCATTTTCCCGTCATAACTACGCCTAATATAGCACTTTGTGTTATTACCCACCCTGGCGTTTATACCCCAGGACTCCTGATATAAAATGCAAATCGGAATTTCGTTTCGGCCGCTTCTAACTTTAGTTTTGCTGAAGAGATTTCAATGGAACTTGTATCGTTAGTTTGATAATTTTTCAATAAAGGCTTTAGTTTATTGTATATCATTCTACGTTGCTTAGTTATATCATCACGGGGGAAAGTTCTATAATCAGGTGAACTCGATTATGAAGTATTAGCATTAAAAAATATACTAGGGAATTTGATGAGATTTTCATTGTTAATTAGTGTTTTAAAGATGTTTTAGTGTGTTGCATTACATCATTCTACCGTTATTTATTAATCCTACTGTAAATGATCAACTCAATGATTGTTCAATGATACTTAATAGCGAAAATTTTGTCAGACAAATCAGACAAATTAAAACATATAATAGTGCAATGGTATTCATATAGTTTACTTCAATTCGCAATGACATTTCAGACAAATGCTCCTTTTGCTTTAAAATTTGTAATAACGGCGATGGAAAATATGTAAGCTGTAAAATTAATCTTGCATTTACAAGTTTAAATTCACCGATTATTTCGTTTGGGAAAATCGACCAGCATGAAGCCTTGTAATATACTACTGTTAGAAAGAAGAAACGTTTGTTTGTTTGTTTTTTGTAGGAAGAAATCTTTGAAACGTCCAAATCAATTTTAAAAATAAAAGTGAAAAAAATGATGGTGACAATCTCTGCAGAAGCAAAACACGTTCTAAAATATCCCTTTTTCGTAATACTGAAGAAATTTTAAACTTGATATGGTGTTTTTTAAAGAGATAAATGTCCACTGAAAACAGTTTCTAAAAAAGCGAAATAAAAAAGGCTTAAATGAGTACCAAACATTCTAAAAACGTTGAAAATTATGATTAATATTGGAGTGTTAAGGATAAAGACTTGAAATTTTAAATTACAGTTATTTATAAAACGTGAATGTTTGGGCATAATAGTTATGATAAATTTGAAATTTAAAAAGATAAATTTATCAAAAACGTTATACTTGTTAGGGATAGAAGTAAAAGTAATTTCAATATTGGATTGAAACTCTACATAGCTGTTGCTTACTCGCACAGAACAGGTTTTTTCAATATGGAAATTTTAAAGCGTGAAATGTGCGGAATGCATACTTAAAACGATGATTTATTTGGGAATTGCGAGGGTTATTAAAAGAAACTTGAAATTTTACATGGGTTTTACTATACATAAATGATCTCACAAAGTAGGTTATAATATATTGGAAATTTAAAGTGGTGAAATGTTTCTCACAAACATCTAACGGGTTATTAGGATGAAATTTTAACAAATTGCGTTTTACTTAATAATATTTAAACTTTCTGCCGAAATATAACTTCTTCCTAATTTTAATAGGCACACAAGCATCATTTGCCATATTTCAATAACCACGAAGCCACGGATTGTGATAGCTTTTCAATAATATAAAATAAAACTTATTATATGTTTGATTAATTCAATAGTTAGCAATAATATTAACTAGAGGCTAACTATTTGGTTTTAAAATACCATCTTTTGCCTCTATAGAAATTAAATTAAAAAAGTGAAGCTAACATTGTTCATTTTCAAAGGAACTGGCACTTTAAGATGTACATTGCACAGAATATCAATAATCGACACAATAATCGATGTCTATAACATGTTAAAATTTCACATCGAAACTCGATATGTTAATACCGTCAGAATGATGAATTGACGCCCTATTCTGATCGTATCGTACAAAGATATCACGAAGCAGATAGTAATATTTTTAATGTACTAATCTAAATATGCAACATATTAAAATTTCCTTTCGAAATTCGATGATGCGCTAATACAACTAAAAGGAAGAATTGACACCCCGTTTTTATCATATCTTATCGAGATATCATGAAACAGACTGAAGCATTTGTATTATACTAATCTGTAACTTTAATCACTAACATTTCATGCTCAAAAGTTAAGACGAAATAGTACCGTCAAAATAATGAGTTGGCGACCCATTATGCTGGTATAGTACTCGGGTACCACGAACAGTCTGAAATACTTAAATCGTATTAATCGAAAGAGACATACTAAAATTTCATTTCGAAATTCGATGATCAGATAGTACCTACAAAATAAGTATTGGCGCCTCATTCTGGTCATATCTTTCAAATATATTACGAGGCAGAATGTAATATTTGTAATGTACTATTCGAGATATGCCACTTATTAAAATTACTTTTTGAAACTGTATGACGAGATAGTACCACTAAAATGAAGAATTGGCGCTCCCTACTGCTACTATCATACCAAGATATGCATCGACAGATCAGTCATCTATGTTCCGTTAATAATATTGTCCTACATCATAATTTCCTTTCATTTCTACTCATATCTAACCACGAAATATCAAGACAAACTAAAATATTTGCATTGCGGTACCAGTCCAGATATGCAACATATTAAAATTTCATCCCGAAACTCGATAACATGATAGTAACGCTAAAATGACGATTTGGCGCTCCCTGCTGCTAATATCATACCAAGATATGCATCGACATACCAGTCATCTATGTTCTGTTAATAAGCTTATCCTACATCATAATTTCATTTTGAAACAAGATGAGGTAATAATTTTTTCTCTGCACGCCGCCTAGTCTGCGATGGCTAAACACAAAATTTGAAAGGCCGACTACTAGATAATTTGGTACTTTTAACTTCACTTTCCATAAGAAACAAGAATGAAAGAATAAACTACAAAAGCACTTCCCATGACTTTCAGAATTCTTTACTTGCTTAATACTGTAAAAATGTAAACATTTTAGATCAGGCATAAAACTTTTGAAAACCAGATTACGCTCTCTAACCGGAAAAGTAGTCCAATTATTCTCTGCAGTCCTGTATTTAATATAAATAATTGTACAGTAGAGCTCCGATTATCCGCGGTGCGGTTTATCCGCGAAGCGAATTTTTAAGCCAAATTTTTAAGTCAAATTTTTAAATTTAATCCAAATATTCGAATTTAAGCAAGGTAAATACAATAAGCCCTACTAATAAATATAAACAGAAAAATTCATATATTCGAAAGTAATAGAAGAATATTTCTAGATTCTGTTGCCATGTTTAAAATATCAGTTATAAAGTCTTGATGTCTTTTCTTTATTTTATTAACTAAACGTAAGCACAGCAATTAAAATATTTAACAATTAACTAAAAATATTATGCTAAATTCCAGGGGAGCATATCAAGTATAGCTTCATTTTTGAGATAGAATAGGTGTTTCTAAAGCAAGAAACAAAAATAAGTGACTGATTTTTTTAAAAAGGTGTAACTCAACAATTTTTGTACAGTATGTATGGCATTGTTTCTTGTTTACTGTTCTTTATTTTAGTGATTTAGACGTAAAGCAAAGGTTTCGGCTGTACTGTGCATATGTATGTATTTTAAACATTTTGTTATGTTTTTTGTACACTAAAACAGAGTTTTCATGTCGAATTTTCTTTTTTTTTTTCGAGCTTTCACCCCATTTTCTGTCTTTTTCGGGTTATCCGCGATTTTTGTTATCCGCAGTGTCCTTGCCACCCAATTCCGCGGATAATCGGGGCTGTACTGTATGTTATTCTATACATAGTATGATAAAACTTCGTGTAGTAAGAAAATGCATTAAAGATTGAAAATTCACCTTCAGCAATTTCTACCACCATACTGAAATATACTTGAAATATTTTGAACAACCCTGTATATTACCAAAATTTAATTCAGGCTAAAACGTGGTTAAAACTATTGAAATGACACTTCCACACATTATTATCCCTGGAGGGTCATGTATTCAGTTCTTTGCGTGACCTTGTATGTGATTTTATTTATATTATATAAACATCTCTTAGTACTCTAAATATAGTTCAGCTAGAATGTGCATAACTCAATTAAAAGCCTCCTTTATGCCATTCACGCTGATACTCCGCAAAGCTTACAAACTCTTTTATGCAGTCTTTTACCTATATCGCTTATACACACCGCATACTAATCAAAGATTTAATTAAACTTAAAAACGCATGTCATAAACCAAATCTCACTTCCAGCAATTATTGCTAATAGAAATATACAGTACTGTATCCGATTTTTTTGTATGTCCCTGTAAATGAACGATAAATATAATGCATATCATGTTATACAACAAGTAAATTGTAGTAAACCTCGTAATTTATACCAATTTCATTATATTTGAAATAGTGTAACAGAACTAAAATACGCTGCAAACCGTATTTCACCTGACAGTATTATGTAAAGGAATTCTTTTGCGTGACCTATAAATGAATAATAAGTAATTTGGACCCCATATTGTCCAGAATGCCTAATTTAGTGCACTTAATAAATGCATATCAATTTCATTGTGTTTGAAATGACCAGCATCATTAAAATAAACATGAAGCAATTTTTTCGCATTGAGCGTGGTAATGTATCGGAATACATTTGACTGCCCCTGTAGATGAACTATAAATTCTAAACACTTTATTTTCAATAGCGATTGTGCTATTCTTAACGTCAATAATATAAAAAAAATTCAGGGAGATTCGAGAATATTTTCGAGTGTTAGAGCTCGGACAGACTAGAGACAATTCAAATTCACAAACACTTTTAAACTGTGTTGGAAAGCGTTAAAAACTATTATAATATTTTAAATTATTACTGCAACATTATAAGAATATTATAAATTAACACATTTTATTGTTAAAATGTTGTTCTGTTGTTAAAAACTATACTTTAAGTTGTTTACAATAACAAAGTATTAAAGTGGCCGACAACTGGTCCAGTGATGGCCGAACACTAGAATTGAGTGGGCGACTACTAGCGACTTTGCTACTTTTAAGTTTAACTTTTTATAAATAAAAACTATAATCAGTTTCTTTAAAAAAAATTGCGGAAACAGTAAAAGAAAAGTATACATTAAATAAACCGAAAATTATTTTACCAAAATTCTGGTGCCATTGTAGCATTTGGGAATTAAAATTAATTGGTTTCATAGAAAGACCACCGCCCCTCAAAGTAACCCCTTCAGAGCCAATTACACTATTTTATATAACTGGGGGAATCAAGCAATATGAAAAAATCACGGGAACGAGAATTAAGGGGTGAAATAATAGAGTTATTTCAGAACACATTTCAGAGAATCAGTAATGAACAAACAAACTTATTTAACGTTTCACACCAATATTGTTTCAGAAAATCTTTATAAGTAAAATTTTATTTTCAAGCTGTAAGGCATTGAAAACAAATAATAATGAAACGTTTCGAGAAATTACTGCTTATTATAGCAGTAAAAGTACAACTAAAAAATAATCAGGCATAATGTTGTCGATCAAGGATGGAAAAAAGGTTAAGATCATCAACAAAAACAGTATAGCTCCTACTTTTAGGATAAACCAATATCATAACAAAATTCTACACATAATGTTATAAAAATTTTGTTATTTGTTTTAAATTGCAATAATATTTTTTTTCAGTAAAATTTAATTTCTACTTAACGCAACTTGGTGGAAAAAAAAATTAAGACAAGTATATTTAATATTTAAATTACACATGCAAAAGTTTTATACACTAATTTTCAGTACATCAATTTAATAACCATTCTGAAGTGGACAAAAACTTCTGAATAGTACCGTTATCTTGAAGCAAAACCCAGTTCAGATCAATATGTTCGTCATTAAGTGTGACAAGTTTATTACCAAGTTTATTACAAGTTTATTACCAAGAATAGCTTGATACAGTAGCGCTCAAAAGTATTTTGACAACCTTATATCCTCTCTTATTTTATTTAATATAAAGATGTAAAAAAAATATATTCCCTATAATTGAGAACGCTATGATTGCAGTTATTCAAATGTATCAAGTTTCAACTTGTTTGTTTACATTCGGCGCCACCGAAGAAATATGACTCCTCCTTAGCTGAAAAGTATTTTGACAATTAGTTTGCATTTAATTGTTGAAGGTGTCAGTGGCGCTATAGCTTCGATTAGTGTTTACATTGACTTATTGTAATTATTTTTAAGGATCAGGAATGCCGAAATGTAAAAAAAATATTGAAGTTATTCTAGAAAAGCCACTGTCAATGCACTTAAGAAAGGTAGACTGCAAGCAGAACTAGCTCGTTCTTTTAACGTGTCTCGGCAACTTGTTATTACATGGAATAAAGTTTTTAAAAAACAGAAATACATCGAAAATAAGCCTCAAAGTGGCCATCCGAAAAAAAACAACTTACAATGTTGACTATATTATAAAAATGATATCTACAAGTGATTGTCGTAAGTCCGTTATAATAATAAAAAATGAATTGAAAGAAAATTACGGCATAGACATACACGTTTCATCAGTCAAACGACTCCTAAATCTCTATGGTTTACATGGCAGAAGACCAGCAAAAACACGTTTGTTATCTACTAAGAATAGGAAGGCTAGAGTTGCATTTGTAAAACGGCATAACCTTTTCAGGGGCAAAGCAATTCCATTGCTAAAGTGCTGAAATTAATGACTGACGCCGGAATTTGAAAACAAATTTATTTGTAAATAAGAAAAAGCTGTATTTCACACACATAATAAACCAATTTTTTTAAACCAAAATTCTGGTGTCAATTATTCATTTCAAAACTTCAGCAATGGAATTGCTTTTTTCCTGAAAGGGTTGTGCCGTTTTACAAATGCCTTCTTATTCTTAGTAGATTAGAAACGGGTTTTTGCTGGTCTTCTGCCATGTAAACCATAGAGGTTTAGGCGTCGTTTGACAGATGAAACGTGTATGTCTATGCCGTAATTTACTTTCAATTCATTTTTTACTATTACAGCGTACTTACGACAATCACTTGTAGATATTATTTTTATAATATAGTCAACATTGCAAGTTGTTTTTTTTTCGGATGGCCACTTTCAGGCTTATTTTCGATGGATTTCTGTTCATTAAAAACTTTATTCCATGTAATAACAAGTTGCCGAGACACGTTAAAAGAACGAGCTAATTCCGCTTGTAGTCTACCTTTCTTAAGTGCATTTACAGCGGCTTTTCTAGAATCACTTCAATAGTTTTTACATTTCGGCATTCCTGATCCTTAAAATGAATCACAATAAGTCAATATAAACACTATTCGAAGCTATAGCGCCACTGCACCTTCAACAATAAAATGCAAACTAATTGACAAAATGCTTTTGAGCTAAGGAGGAGTCATATTTCTTCGGTGGCGCCGAATGTAAACAAACAAGTTGAAACTTGATACATTTGAATAACTGCAGTCATAGTGTTCTCAATAATAGGGAATATATTTTCTTTTACATCTTTATATTAAATAAAATAAGAGAGAATATAAATACTTAAAATACTTTCGAGCGCTACTGTAGTTATAGGCGTTCATCTTTGTCTTAGTGAAAACCAATCTTATTTTTTCTTTTTCATTAAAAATGACCAAAATCGCCACTGATCCACCAACTCGTACATGTTTTGAAAGCACACAAGACTCACTTCTTAAATAATGCCAGTAATATCTTAAATATCTCTGGTCCATCAAGATTGAATTTCTTTTCATTAGTAAAAATGGATTTTCGCCATAGGTTGAATTTCAATACATTGCACGATGCGAATTTTAGTCTTGCATCAATGTGACGCTTTTGAAATTTTGGCTTGGTTTGAAATTAGCAAATTTCAAAATAGGCACTTTTTATCACATTTATAACAGTTCTGGACTTTAGTGACAGTTCTAGAGCAGATTTTATAGTTGAAGAATAGGCACACTGTTAAACCGCCATCGAACCGCAACCGACTCTGCACTGTTTCATGATGTAAGAATGCTGAACCAATGTATTTGCATTGCCATATAATTTCCCAGGCGTATGGCACTACTATTTTAGATTAAACATTTTTTTTAATATAACACTCAAGTTGCATGATTTTCAATTACCCAATTTAATAGCATAGTCTTTAATACTACAAATACGGAAATTTTTATCAAACATTATTGTAAACCACTTGGCACTATTGCCAGAAAATGTTAAATTTATAAGCTGAATGGAAATTACCCAATTTAATGGCATAGTTTTTAATACTACAAATACGAAAATTTTCCTCAAATATTCGCCCTATTTTATTATAGAAATTTTGCGAATAAATCAGGCGAATGATACAATGTGAAAATTGTGTTATTGAAAATAAAACAAAAATGTGGTATTTAAAAAGTACTTGGAATCAAGCAATCTAAATAATAAAAAATAACTTGCTCAAAAGGCAACACTGGATAACTCTACGCACTAGTGCAAGGTTGACAATGTGGCTTTCATTTTTATTCAAAAATTCAGAAACTCCAAATAGTACATTTTGCTGTATTTAAAGACAGATATTTCGTGATAGGAAAATGTAAAAATTCTTCTTTGCAAATTTCCGGTACATATTCTAAAACTTAGATTAAAAAAGGAGGACAAAGTGGCAACTACGTACAAGTGGCGATACGCAATCTAGGCATGCTTTTTCTCACAAGTTTTTTCGTACAGTTTTCATTGTCTTAATCGCAAAGCTCCCTATAGAACTTGTTAAAAAATTACTAGAAATTATTAGTGGGAAAAAAGCCCAGTTTGAATAGGAGGATTCTGAATCGGTACTACCATAATTCCCGGTGTATAAGCCGCAACTAAAATAAGTATTATAACCAAATATTTTGTATAATAAGAATATACAAAAATTTAACAATTAAAAGAAAATAACATTTTGTTTTAAATAAAACTTTTGGTTGCAGATAGATTTATTTATACAGCGGTTTATACGTTGGAGATTACTGTATACAATTTCAAAATGTAAACCATTATTTCCAGTTTTTATAACTAAATAAAAAATATACACTCTTCGAGGCAGTTTTACTCTATGATATCAGATATTGTATAGTCGTTGACAACGCAGTTCTACTTATTGACACAACTTTAAACTATTTTTAAATTTTCTGTATGCGCAATTTATGAGCTACTTGAAAAGTATACTATTTTATTCATATTTGTATTGCCTGTAGTAAATGAAATACTTAATTTTATGTTATGGTTACCTTTCTATTTGCATTGCTTTTAGTAAATGAAATACTGAATTTTAAGTTATGGATGCTTTTCTGAAACACAATGTGTCCATTTGCCATCGTATAAAAGCGGTAGCTAAATCGCAAGAATCAGATTCTTCTTTCCAAATAGGAGATTTTTTTAAATAAATAAAAAAAATATTTAAAAACCTGTAACATTTATCAAATAAAATTTTATTGTCCGCATCAATATTTGTTAATCTTGGCCAATAACATTTTTTTTATATAAATTCAAACAAATAAACCAAAACCCCTAAAAAAGGAAAAAATTATTTTTAAAAAAGCAAAAAGTACACTTTATTACAAAAATAATAACTAAAAAAAGGGAATTGTGAAATTTGGACAATGGAATGCTTTGTGGCTTATAGAAACTGTGACTTTTGCCTCGAATGATCCTTATTATACACATAAAAAACAACAAGCTACAGCAATTTTCTTTATTTTTTCCATTATATATTTATACAACTACAGATGGACACTCACAATTACATCCATATCTTACCGAAAATTTGAACCCATGCCCCCACCGTGGCAGTAGCTATCACCACCGACCACGCCACTGTGCGACAATTATCCAATTCCCAGACAAAACTTAAAAAAAAAATAATAATAACTCAAATTCTTAAAATAGCTCTGAACGACTTCAAATTTATATTCTTTACAAATTTATCAATCTTATTCAAATTTATATTCTTGTTAAAAAATAATGGTATAGTTAATTTCTAAAACGAAGCAATTCGAAGAAAATGTCCTATTCAAAAATTTATCGTTTTAAACAAGACACTTCAAAATTTGGAAATCATAAAGCTTGTTATTTGCATTTAGTTGCTTATGTAGTTATTTCTATTTGAAGTCTTTTTCTTCTGAAAAGAGATTAAAAATGTAATTTTTAAATTTACAAATGTCATGTTTTATGTAAAGAAAAACAACTCTTTTCTTAATTCTAAATAAAATCGATAGATCAGGTATTAAGACGTTTTTCTATCATAAAATGTTTAATTTTGATAATCATAAGTTCTTTTCTCTTTGATAAAAACGTTGAAATAACAAATATTTATTATATTTCATTTGTTTAACCCCTTCGGGACGGGAGCCTTTTACGAAAATTTTAATCTTTTGTCACCGATTTTTAAAAAATTTATGTCTTCTTGAATCGAGAAAATGCGCTGATTAAATAAGGCAGATTTCACAGTAAAATATTACTGGTGAGTAAAAACAAGGACACTGTGGGCTTCATGCGGCACGTATACGTGCCGCTCGTCCCCAAGGGGTTAAAGTTTTTTTTCGTTTATTTCACTTAGTTAGTAAAAAACATTGAACACCATGAAAATGTCTAAGATACTTTTTTTATGCACATTGATATCTTATACTGTCAAAAAAAAAAAAAAAAAAAAAAAAATCTTTTTTTCCCCTGTTGCTTACTGAAATGTTAGAAATTAACTCCTTGAGTGTCACCGGTATATATTATATATATTATATACCACCTACGATTAATGAAGTTTTTCACCAGAAAAATTTTATTAAATTTTACTTTGCTAACTTTGGTTGGAAAAAAGCCCTAAAACTGCTTTTACTTATTTTGAAATAGAATTTTTCAAAGATTCCGGTGGCAATTCAGCATTTCACAAACGTAATAGCTTGCCCCTCAAGGGGTTATTTAACACAGGAACAGTCGCATAGGGAAAGTTACACCAGTTATACCCGATGTGCTTTCTGTACCGTGTTTACATCGCTCATTTTTATTTTCGTATAGTAAACATTGTTACTTTAACACATTGAGGACGGGCAATTTTTGAAAACGAGTACGAAATTTTCGTTTACAAATGCCGTTAGAAATTAAAACCTGCTTACAACGAATCAGAAGTAAGCATTCCTGAATTACACCTTCTTTACTCATCCTTACAATATTTCCGGTGCCAATAATATTTCTTCCATCAATCAACGCCCATGATTACTAGGCCTGACGCTGACACAAAAATGGCGGCTACCGAAGGCGGATTTTTTTAAACGTAGGTACGGTCCCTTAAATGTAGACATCGTATTATAAAAAAGACTTCTCTGAGGTGTTTAATCTCAGAAAAATAAAGTGGAAAAAACTTAAAAAAATTGTTGGTAAGAATATATAACCCCTTGGGGTCGAGCGGCACGTATACGTGCCGCATGAAGCGCTCAGAATCCTTGTTTTTCCTCACCAGTAAAATTTTACTGTAAAATTTACCTTATTTAATCAGCGCATTTTCTCGATTCAAGAAAACACAAATTTCTGTTTTTAAAAAGCGGTGACTAAAGATTAAAAATTTCGTAAAAGGCTCCCGTCCTGAAGGGGTTAAGGGACCGTACACACGCTGAAAAAAATTCCCCTTCGGCAGCCGCTATTTTTGAGTCGGCGCTCAAGCCTAGTATTCAGGGGGTGGTACATCATTCCCCGAAGACGTCATTTCACGTGACCCGTGCTCAATGTGTTAAGTTATTATCGTATGTGAATAAAAACGAAATTACAATAGTGGTGACTAATATGAAAACCGTGAACATTTTCGATATATATTACGCTGTGCTACAGTTCCTGGGTTAAATGTATATACGGACGAGTCCTAATCACTCCCCAGACAAAATCCCACCAATTTGTTTCGAAGGGATATTTTAGCGTTACTTAATTTTAGCGCTAGAATTTTCCGATTAAACGAGGAGCAAATTTTGCATCCTAAAAAAGGTGGTGGCAGGTTTCTAAGCACCAATCAGATCCCTTTGTATGCAGGGCTGTCACCAGCGACTATTTTTATATTCGGTTGCCACCACTATTAAAATATATATATATATTTAAGTATATTTCTTCTGCAAATGTCGTCAAAGCGCAGAATAGAAATAAAAAGTATACGCATGAGGCAGCTATGTGTATGGGTGATGCTGTTGCCAAAGCTCACAGAACTGGCCACCGGTAAGTGTGTTTTAAAAGTAAATTTTTAAATAATTAAATGGAAAATCGAATAAGACTTGGGATATAAAAAAATTCTACTATGTTGTGTTGCATTGAGGGTAGTGTCTACTATTAACAGATTGGGTAAATTTGACGATGGTGACCAGTCATGCACTTATTTTACGAACATGCGAGAGGCAGAATCTCAGCTGTCGTTTGAGTTAACACTAAAATGGATACATGGGTGAGTTAGATTATGTCTCTTCTACCCCTGCCGAGGGGGACCCATGATACCACTATTTTAACCCCTTAACTATGCCGGAAAACGTACATGACATGGACAAACAGAAAATATTCTGCAGAATAGTTGTCACTGGCAACTACACTGGTTTCCAAAAATTAATGGAAAATCACAAAAAGAGCGATAACTCGTTCAAACATGAACCTATCTGTATGAAATTTGCATATGTTGTTAACTGTATGATGCTGAATAAAATTATAAAATCCAAATTAGTGGCGCTGCAATTGGATTGCGTCATCAACGAGGAGCATAAAATGCATGCTAGAGAGTACGGCTGCTGGTGTCGCTGTGATTACGAGATAAGAAAACTGAGATAGCCAGTTCATTAGCAAGACCTCGAGGTATCATATCTCCGCATAACTGCGATATAGGGGTATTGGAAGATTGGATGTAGGCCAAAGTCAGATAGAAGTGGCCAGATGGCTAAATCTGAGCCCTTCTATTGTTCATAGGCTTTGGACACAATTTCAAATCACTGGTTCGGCCTTCAGAAGGTTTAGCCAAGGACGGGCAAGAGCTACGAGAAGCACCGATGACCGATATTTGCGGTTATGTGTACAAAGGAATAGAACAGCAACCTTTCATCTTAGAACCTCCCTTGTTGCAGCCACTGGAAGGTTCGTATCAACGTCTACTGTGTGTAGAAGGCTTTATTAAGGTGGTCTTTACGCGATGCGACCAGACATTTGAGTGCCGCTCACCTCATGTCAACAGAGGGAACGTTTAAGTTGAGCAAGTAGACATCTCCACTGTGCGGCTGATCAGTGGAGGCGTGTTCTCTTCATAGATGAGTTCAATCTTAGCTTCCAAAGCGATAGTAGGCATTGTTTAATTGGAAGAGAACAGGGAACACGCTATCATCCATCAAACATTCGTAAAAGAGACTAGTATGGAGGAGGCAGTGTTTGTGCTTGGTATGGTATCTCTTTGGCGGACGTACAGACATCCATGTCTTTCCACGTGGAACTGTGATTGCTCACGTCTATAAAGATGCTTGATGTCTTCATGCTTATGTGCGGACTTATGCCGGTGCAATAGGTAATGATTTCCTGTTACAAGACGATAACGCTAGACGGCACAGTGATCACATAGTAGAAGATTATCTTCAGCAGCAAACAATTCAGCTCATGGAATGGCCAGAGCATAGCTGCCAACATCTTCCCCTTTTTAGACCACAAAACTATTACAGTAAATTTTACCTTTTTAAATCGTCGTAATGTGCCGATTAAATAAGGCAAACATTTCTATTAAATTTTTCTGATCTAAAAAAGCGGAAGAGTTGGCAGCTATGCCAGAGCGATCACTGGACTTGAATCCCATCGAGCATGTTCGAGATGCTTTAGAAAGATGTGTCGCTGCTCTTTACCCCTCCTCACATCCTTGACCCGTTTACAACTGCTTTACAAGAGCAATGGCTCGCACTTCCCAGCAAACATATCGATCGCATAATTGACAGCATCACACATCGCTGCACGTGTTGTATTACTTCTAGGGGTGATCGTACTCCATACTAAAAGTACTTTTTCTATGCAGAACTGACACATTTATTTTGTTTATTTTATAATTGTGTTAATTTCTGAAACACCACAATCGTCTGGTAATTGCTTTTAATGTTGTTTTATACCTTACTATATATTGTACATTGTTGCTCAGTTTTATTAAGATCTACCTGTAACATTTTAAGTAACCGCTGCTTTTGTTGTTTTTCCTTAATTTTTGGAAACCAGTATAATTTAATATTATGTGTAACTCTATATTTACAAATATTTTTGTTTCTGCTCATCCAGTTATTCTAATTCAACGCGAATAAATTTTATTTTGCTGATCCTACTAAAAATACTCCTAATAATTATTCTGCATATTTTTTAAATAATAAATTTCAATAAATAGATACAAAATACAAATATTTGAAATTATTAAGCATCGTTATTTAAAGGAGGAAAGACTAAAAGTAACTTTGCATTACAGTTGTAACATATAACGTAACTGTAACTGTAACTGTAATGTATATAATAATCTGGAAGAACTGATCAACTAACTGTAACTGTACACAGATCACGGGCAGCAAGCTAAGCCACGGCTGAACGTTGTAAGCTGTTAATAAACATGTGACTCTAATGTATGTCTTCCTCTAATTATTTAAGAATGATTGTCTTAATACTATTAATAATTAATAGTCTAATATGAACAGAGGTTCAACTAACGAAATACTTAAGTATTGTATCTTATATGGTGTCAGGAACTCTGATGCATCAAGATTGAACTTAACGTGCTAATATGGAATTGTTCAAGCCACCTGCCGAATTTAACTTTACATCCGGCAACGTCGCCGAGAATTGGAAGAAATGGAGACAAAAGTTTAACCCCTTGAGGGGCAAGCAATTACGTTTGTGAAATGCTGAATTCTCACCGGAATCTTTGAAAAATTCTATTTGAAAATAAGTAAACGGAATTTTACGGCTTTTTTCCACCAAAGTTAGAAAAGTAAAATTTAATAAAATTTTTCTGGTGTAAAACTTCATTAATCGTAGGTGGTATATAATATATACCGGTGACCCTCAAGAGGTTAACAACTTTATGATTGCAACTGAAAGGACTGAAAAGTTAGATAAAAATAAAATTGCGATTCTCCTACATTTATTGGGCGATGAAGGTATGAATGTGTATAATAAGTTCAAATTCGAAGCAAATGAAGTGGACAAATATGATGTGGTCATGCAGAAATTCGAAGCCTATTGTACTTCAAGACGAAATGTAGTTTTCCAGAGATATAAGTTCTTCTCTAGTATCCAGCAGGAAGGTCAATCCATTGACAACATCATTACGGATCTAAAGACCCTGGCAGCGACACGTGAATTCGGCGAGCAGGAGGAAAACCTAATCCGAGATCGTGTTATGTTAGGCATCCGAGATGTCGGACTTCAAGAACGACTACTCAGGGAGGCGGATCTGACTTTTCAAAAGGCGGCAGAGTTTGTGAGAACGACAGAGTTAAGTAAGCAACATTTGCAATCGATTAATGGACCTACAGCTTCTCGTGCTTCTGTGGACGTAGTTCGTAAGAATAAACCTATTATTACATGTGCTAAAGATATTAACTCTCGAACTTTAAAGAAATGGAACATTAAAATTGATATATATGACTGTCTCAACCGTGGAAGAAAGCACAGAAGTGCAGAATGTCTTGCATTTGGTAAGACTTGCATAGTTTGTAAACAGAAAAATCATTTTGCAGTTGGATGCAGATTATCTAAAAGTAAGAAAATACATGAAGTTATTAATGATAATAATGATTTATATGTTGAGATGGTGGAAATTAACAATTTGGTAAGTACCTCAAAATCTTGGCTTAAGAGTATTTTTATTAATGGTATTGAAGTAGTATTTAAATTGGATACAGGGGCTGATACTAATATTCTTCCTTTAACCCTTTCCGGCGCAGTGTGTCCAGTCTGGACACACCTAATTTTAATTCCAACCTTGCAAATGGCACCAAGAATATTTAACAAAATTTTGATTTTACAGTGAAAGTTTAATATAAGGAGTTTTTATTTTCTAAAAGAAATCGTTTGCAATTTCCGGTGTCAGTCAATATTTTCTCATTTTGCGAATAGAATTTGTCTGCGCCGGAAAGGGTTAAATAAGTTTAAAATGTTGAATGTAAATACTAAAATTGAACCTACTGATACTGTATTGTTATCGTTTGGCAATTATCAAATTAAACCTACTGGTAAAGTAATCTTAAATTGTAATATAGATTCTAGTGATTGTATACCAATTGAATTTATTGTTGTTGAGCATGAATGTAACCCTATCCTAGGATTACAAACTTGTAGGAAGTTGCATTTAATACAAAGAATTGATTCTGTGAAATCTGAAAAGAAAAATATTATTGATTCATATAATGATGTTTTTAATGGCTTAGGTAAATTCTCTGGTGAACCATACAAAATTGAAATGAAACAAAATGCTAGTCCTGTAGTACACCCCGCTAGACGAATTCCAAAGGCAATTAACCATAAATTAAAGCTAACATTACAATCATTAGAAAAGAGGGGGATAAGTAATAAAGTAAATAAACTAACATATTGGGTTCAGAGTCTTGTTGTAGTGGAAAAAGCAAATGGAGATTTACGAATAAATAGGGTGTTAAAAAAAGAACATCACGTGATTCCTACACCTGATGATATCATAGGCAGATTAGAGGGGAAAAGTGTATTCTCAGTTTTGGATCTGAAAGATGGGTTCTGGCAAATACCTTTGGATGAGAATAGCTCAGATCTCTGCACATTCAATTTACCCTTTGGCCGTTTCAAATTTCTAAGAATGCCTTTTGGGTTGGCATCAGCACCCGAGGTCTTCATGAAGAAAAATCAACAATTATTTGTTGACATAGAAGGGGTGGAATTATATCTTGATGATATTATAGTGTCAGGAAAGGATGGGAAAGAACATGATGAAGTTCTCGTAAAAGTGCTGGAAAGGGCTAGGGAGAACAATATCAAACTTAATAGAGGCAAATTTCAATTTAAGACAGAAGAGGTTAAGTATTTGGGATACATTATATCAAACGGGGGAATAAAAGACGACCCATCCCATGTTAAGGCAATAATGGAAATGCCCACACCTCAAAATAAAACTGATATTAGAAGGTTTTTAGGGATGATTAACAATGTTTCAAAATTTATGCCTAAGACTTCTGAATTAACAGCTCCTCTAAGAGATTTATTAAAATTTAATGTCGAGTTTATATGGTCAGATCAGCAAGAAAATGTCTTTAAAATAATTAAGGAAACTCTGAGCAAAAGTCCTGTATTAAAAGTTTTCAATCCACAGGAGGAAATTGTTTTGCAATGTGATAGCTCTAAAGATGGGCTTGGGGCATGTTTAGTGCTGTTAAGACAGCCAGTCTCCTTCGCTTTTAGAAGCTTGACTGAAAATGAAAAAAAATATGCCCAGATTGAAAAGGAGTTATTAGATATAACATTTGCTTTTGGGAAATATCACAACTTTGTGTATGGGCATAAGATTAAGGTTGAAACCGATCATAAACCATTAGTGTCCATTGTAAATAAACCGTTATCCAAAATCTCATCAAGAATGCAGAAAATGATTTTAAAATTGGTAAAATATGATTTCACGATTCAGTATGTTCCAGGTAGTGAATTATATCTGGCTGACACACTTTCTAGGGCTTATTTGAAAATTGAGAATAAAGATGATCCGAACATGTTAAATGTAATACATAGTATTACAAAAACTCTCCCTTTAAGTGAGAAAAGATTCAAACAATTTCAAACTGAAACACAAAATGATGAAAATCTTAGTAAAATTATTGAGTTTTGTAGAGATTCCTGGCCTAAAAAAAAAAAAAAAAAAAAATATCAGATGAGCTTAAACATTATCTTAAAATAAAAGGTTTAATATATGTAAATGAAGGATTAGTGTTTTATAACTACAAATTAATTGTGCCAAAAACATTAATACAAGAGATGCTTGGTTTGATACATGAGGCCCACTTTGGAATAGAAAAGTGCAAAAACAGAGCTCGTGAAATCTTTTACTGGTCTGGTATGACTAAAAATATTAAGGAATTAGTTAATAAATGCCAAATTTGTGAAAAATTCAGAAGGCAAAATTCTAAAGAACCACTCATACCCCATAAGATCCCTAATAAGCCATTCGAAAAAATTGCAGCTGATGTAATGCAATTTGCAAATCAAAATTACCTTGTAATAGTTGATTATTATTCTAAGTGGATTGAATGCTTTATGCTAAAAGATAAAATAGCAAATGAAATTATTACCAAATTAAAATATACTTTTGCCCGATATATGGTATTCCAAATGAGATGGTGTGTGATAATAATCCCTTTAATAGTCATTTGTTTATTAATTTTGCTATTGAGTGGGGTTTTGAGGTAAACTTTAGCAGTCCCAGATTTCCCCAAAGTAATGGGATGGCGGAGAAAGCAGTGGGAATAGTTAAGAATATTTTACGCAAAGTAAAAGATATAAATATAGGCTTAATGGAATACCGCAATACTCCAATAAGTGGATAAGATCTATCGCCTGCGCAGCTTTTATACAACAGAAGACTAAGAACGAAACTGCCAATCAGTAGTAAATTATTAGAACCTAAAATATGTAAACCAATTTCTAAACTTTGTGCACGACAAGCTAGACAAAAATTCTATGATGATAGGAATGCACAGACATTGTCAGACTTAAAATCTGGAGATAATGTATTGTTATTTAATTTTAAGACTGGGCAGTGGGATCAAGGGCAAATAATTTCAAAACATAAAGCTACAAGGTCTTATATTGTGAGGAATGTTAATGGTAAAGTCCTTCGAAGAAACAGAAGGCATATCAGACCATCAAAAACTTCTGTAAGGTTTAATACTGTGTATGATGATTTGATCAGTGAGGAAACAAGAGATAAGCCTGAAACAAATGAGTATTCAGTGCCAATTATAAAGGATGATAATCAGGAAAATGCAGTGCTTCAAATGTCACGAATAGGGCGAATATTTAGACAACCCTCTAGATTGAAAGACTTTATTATGAAATAACAATCTGTGTTCCTAATCTGAATGTTGTATATATATTTGTATATTTTCCCAACAATTTAACTATCATGTTTGTGTATTTTTCAAAGGTTCATATGTTGTTTGTATATAAGTTCATAATTTGTTCTCTGTTGTCATTTCTTGTATTAGTAAGCTAATTGTTTTAAGTAGATACTATTTTTGCTTTTTTTTAACTAGAGGAAAGGCTGTAACATATAACGTAACTGTAACTGTAACTGTAATGTATATAATAATCTAGAAGAACTGATCAACTAACTGTAACTGTACGCAGATGCCGGGCAGCAAGCTAAGCTACGGCTGGACGCTGTAAGCTGTTAATAAACATGTGACTCTAATGTATGTCTTCCTCTATTTAAGACAGATTGTCTTAATACTATTAATAATTAATAGTCTAATATGAACAGAGGTTCAACTAACGAAATACTTAAGTATTGCATCTTATAACAGTAAAGTATTTCCGATGAAATATAAAATTAAGGACATGGATGTTTATAAAATGATTTTTACAAAATATATATAAATAAACTTTCGAATATGGTTATGCAATCGCATTAGAAAAGCCTTTCTATCTTATTGTTGATCTTCTAGAAAACTGTATTTTCTAACGTTGTTTTTGTTGAAGAGCAATGCTTACTCATTTATTTCGAGTATATTTATTTTTTCATTTATTTTTTCTGGATATTTTTTTTATTTTAACTCTTGTAATTCTTCCTCATTCATCTAATATGAACAATTGAGGACACCTTAGCATGTCTTGCACTTTTTTTCTTTTAGTAGGAAAATTAGTCAGTGGGAAAATGTACAATCAAATGAAGTGAAAGTCTATTGGACAGTGATGGAACAATGTAGCACCAAAGAATCAATCAACACCGCTAAATTTTAATAGTATTCTTCGTCTTACTTCAAGAAAGAATTTCTGTGACTTTTAAAGGCGAAGAATACTTAAAAAATTAAGTTGTGAAAATCGCCCAACTGCAGCACCACAGTTCTATCACTGATAGGATAACAACAAATTTTGTACTTATACTTTATTAAGAAAATGAAAACTAAGCGTGATTGTTAAAATTTCGCTATATTTGACATATCTGCCAAAAACACAGGATTCGTAGATTTTTTACTTTTGATTACAAGTCTTTTCAATTAGTATTTTTCACCTTATTTAATCACAAATTTCTGCCTTTTAATACAACGAATTTTACTATTCGTACAAAGAGGTACGAACTCTGAAAATGAAAGATGACAGCAAATTCTGTCAAGCGGTTTAAATGGATTAATACGTATGCATTATATGCAACAAAAATTAACTCTCTTGAGTTATTCTATTTCGCTTATGATTTCGGCTTGTTTGGTTAATTTCCCTACTTGCCAACCTAAATTTGAACTTTCGCAAAATGTGTGTTAATTTAAACCATGTCAAACAAGTTTCAAACTAAATATATTTTAATGTGTCATTATATATTCTATTTCGAATTTTTTACGTTGAACATATTTGAAATGATTTCTTTAAACAATTTATGGTTCGAAAAGTTTTGAACCTATTTCAAATTAACCCTCATTTTACGGAAGAATAGTGCGAAGTTGGCAGGTATTAACTTATATTAATAAATCGTGAATGCAGAGAAAATAACAGCTTACTAGGTTACCTAGTTTTACCGTCAGAATTTTGAAGGTATAAATTAGAGCTACAAATTAAACCTGGTTATAAATACGATATCATCTAAATACATTTTATTGACAAATCACCGTATTGTAAAATATTTGGATATATCAAAAGTATTTTATAGTTAAATATAAGCTGTCATAAAAGGCCTTTTATATGTTCCTCTGTATTCTATAATCATACAGACTTCTTCAGTTTATTTTTAGATCCCCTAATGGGTTATAGAGGTATTGAGATATTATCGATCTTAAGTCAATATTGCAAACTGGGCTTTGGGAAGATTAATATTATGACAGCTCATAACTTACCCAAACGTTCTAATGAAGGAGACATTAACCTTGAAATATAATATAGAAATGGCTGGCCACGAATTGTGAATTTTAAAAAGTTGAAAGAATAAAAAGAGCATAACCGAACAACCAGCGCTCTAAAGCTTTTGTAGTAACTGGGACACTCCCAGCACACCACGTTTCGAACTTTACACCAGTTCAAAATAACTTGTAGAAAGTGTAGAGAATGCAAAAAACAAAAATACTTTTGATACACCCTAATATTTTACTTATTTATTTGCTCATGCATATATATAGAGGAAAACGTCATAAAGGGTAATGGTAGATATTAAAAGCTTGAATATTATGTTTAACAGCTGTACTTAATTTCCATAACTCGGTTATTTCGGGATGAATTTATTTTAGTTCCTAGAAATACAGATGAATAGATCTTCTTTTCATTATATAAAATTAAAATGTATATTCTCCACTATTTCCTAGAACTAAAATTTTACTTTCCCGAATAAAACATTTACTACTTATACAAAATTCTTTTATGAATTATTACCGAAATAATTATTAAAGAAATATTTTAATATCTATTAATGGAAAAGAATAGGAAGGATAATAGTTACTTGTAACGATAAAAAACTGTAATTATTCAAAAGTTATTTTAGGAATTAATTATATTTTATTCACTTAGTAAAAATGCTCTGTATTGAATTTAATTAGTGTAACGAAAAAGTTAAAAAAAAACTACCTAATTAGAATATTTTATATGTATTTGTTTTTTGCGGGTGTGTGTTTTAAAACTTTATTTATCGTATCAAATATGGATATTCTTTATTATAAATAAACAAGAATTGAAAAATATTATGTTATTTTTTGGCTTCGACCTCAAGGTTTGTATGTTTGTTCCATTTGAAAAACAGCCAATCAAAATAGAGTAGGATGAAAACATCATCCCATGGACAAACACCGCTACTGTATAATATGCTACGATCTAACACAAAAAATGGTGGTCGTAGGCGGATTATTTTCAGCTTCTGTGCGGTCCCTTGAATTTTAATACCATAATTTCTTAAAGTATTGTTTGTCTTTTTTATTCTCAGAAAAAGAAAGGAGTTGTTGGACAAAATGGGGAATCGTTAAACCTGATAGAGTTAGCACTGTCGTTAAAAATAATGAAATTTAGTGTAAATAAACTTAAAAATTATCAAAAAAGTATATGGAATGAAATTACTTAAATGTAGCCGGATATGTATAGCGAAATGGCCGACATTTGAAATAACACATGTAGTAATAAGACTTGCCATGAGAATACAATATAGCATAGCTGCCAACATCTTACGCTTTTTTGTACCACACAAATTTTATAGTAACTTTTAACTTTTTAAATCGCCGTAATCAGCCGATTAAATAAGGCTAAAAATTCTATTAAACATTGGTGGTACGAAAAAGCGGAAAAGTTGGCAGCTATGATATAGAGTTCTTTTAGTCCCTGACCTTGAACTATCCTTGATATAATCAGGGCAGTATGCGCCAGCGCCACTAATTTTCAAATACGTTTTCTCAAAAAGTATGAAAATTAAAAAAATGAAACCAACGCCAATTATTGAAGGATATATCAGTTCATATTACATATTTTTTTCACATTTTAGCACATTTTTTAACATAGAAAATTAAGCAAAAATATTCTTTAAAAATTATTAATATAGTAATATAATATATCTACACGAACCAAAAAATTACACAACATTGCTTAAAGTATGTACTTTATCCAAAACAAATTCGCTAAAATCGAAGATGCGCTTTTTGAGTTATAAGAAAATTAATGCTAAAGACTTGTTAAAATATTCCTAACTTTTCCTGTTTATAATCGGATAAATACGCTGCTATCAATTGATTGGTCAATTCGTGACATTTCCATTCGGACAGGATGCGCAGTACGCCAAAATAAGAGAATGTTTTTATACATTACTACTTCCCTAAAGGCTTGTTTCGTGTTTGTAAACATTCAGTTATTGTGGCGTACTGTGAATCCTTCTTGCATAATAATACCAAGAACTGACAAATCAAATGGCATCATTTACATCCATGCCTTCCATGATTGCCACATAGAACAAGCGTATTCAGCTTCACCTGCACAATCGATTAGACCAACACTTTTCTTTACTTGGGAATCTCTCTAGGCTTCTTAACCCCTAGAGGGGCACCGGTATATATTATATACCACCTACGATTAATGAAGTTTTACACCAGAAAAATTTTATTAAATTTTACTTTTCTAACTTTGGTGGAAAAAAGCCGTAAAATTGCTTTTACTTATTTTCAAATAGAATTTTTCAAAGATTCCGGTGGGAATTCAGCATTTCATAAACGTAATTGCTTGCCCCTCAAGGGGTTAAGTGCGCTATTTGTAATTTTGAGTTTTTCCAGTAACGAAAACTTTATTTTATTTGCGTTAAGAAAATACTTTGTATTTAACAGGCCCTCACACTATGAAAACTGAAGATGGATTCCGCATTTAGATAAAATCCCTCATTCATACACATTCTTAAGCATATTCAGATGATTTTGGTGAAATAAATAAAAGTAGGGTATATTGACACTAGTGTTGCTAGGTATCCGGCGTAAATCGGGGCTCCAAATGCTCTGGACAACAGTATTTTATTTAAATTTTCGTCGTCTCACTTAATGGCAGTATTATCTGAGTTTAAAGTTGGCGAAATAAACAGTAAGAAGTTCGTGGAGTCCAGAGCATTTGAAGTTCCATTTTTCACGGGACACCTCGCAAGACATATTCACATGTATGTTCAAAACACAAAATTGTTATTTCTTAGTTTAAACCTCGAATTTCTAAACCTTAGAAATTCACATGGAATAGTGTGAGTTTTGAGAAATTATACATTTGGGATTTACTCACGATCACAATATTAAAATATTTATTTGCTTAAAAGAGACGTTATAAAAACACATTAAAAGTCAATTAAAAATCTATATTTTCATGTTTCAACTCTTTTACTGAGTCGTCATCAGAATGTCGTCATCTGTCGCCGTGATATATTCAGGCTGAATCAAATAGAGAACTTTAACATACTTTTTAACGAGAGTAGAATAATCTATAGGTCTAATTTTTATTTACAATTATTTATAAGAGAGTCCATTGAAATTTATTTAAGAGGTTCAAGAGTTTGTAACGATACATTATCTTTTCGTATCCCGAATTTATGGGTTGAATGGTTGGACAACATACGGCGTCGCGACATAGAGGGAACACGTGCGATCGCAAAAATGTAGGGCGCGTTATATCATTACTTGTTTATATTCCATGATTTATTCCATTTTTCATATGCATTGTATTTGTATTTGTAATTTTATGTTATACATTCTGATGACGACTCAGTAAAAGAATTGAAACATGTAAATATAGATTTTTAATGTGATTTTATAACGTATTTTAAGCTAATAAATATTTTAATATTGTGATATAGTTACTAGTGGGCGTAATTTTGGCTTATTACTCGCATTTATTTACATTTGTATTTACTCACGGATTAAACTGAAAATTAAAAGTTTGATTAAAACGGGTGTTGTCGTGTGTTGTTAGCATTATTTTTGTTATAACAAAAAGCACATCTTCGATTTTAAATATTTTTATTTTGTTAAAGTACATACAGGGTGTCCCAAAAAGAAGGACCTAGCTTTAAAAACGAATAATTAACAAACAAATAGAGTTATTAAAACAATTCTTACAGGAAACGAATGTGTGAAGTCTAGAATTTTGTTTAGAGTACTTTATTATGTTAGTTCAAATTCTTGCCGACAGATGGCGCTGCGGCTACTGCATTCATCAGCAATAGTTGAAAATTAAATAACAATATTTTCAATATGTCCTCCATTCATCGCAATAACATGTCGATGTCTTGGAATGAAATTAGTTCTTATTGATGTGAAACTTTCACCCAATCGGTGATATTCTAAAACAATGAAAATTCTCTCCTCCAAAAAATACACCATTTTGAAGAATTTAAGCAACGATAACTACTTTTCCCTTGAAATGGTTACTACTGAAATTTCACTGACCACGTCTATTTCTTTCTGGTCTTCACGCATGCTCCGTTTGTTCATATAGCCACCAAAATGTGTTTGTCGGTCAGATTTTGAACTATCATAATAAAGTGTTCTAAACAAAATTGCAGACTTCACACATCCGTTTCCTGCAAGAATTGTTTTAATAGCTCTATACGTTTGTTAATTATTCCTTTTTAAAAATAGATCCTCCTTTTCGGGACACCCTGTACCTTGATTATTATTATGTAATTTTTTGGTTCGTGCAAATGTTACTATATTATTATTTAAAAAACGATTTTGTTTATTTTTCTATGTTAAAAATTTTGTAAAAAATGAAAAATATTTATACTATGAAATAACATATTCTTCATCAATGACTGGCCTGGTTTCATGTTTTTTACTTTTATATTTTTTGAAAAAAAAAAAAAAAAAAAAAAAAAAAAAACGTATTTCAAAAATAGTTGCGCAGGCGCATACTTACCCGATTTTCTCAAGAACAGTTCTGTCAGTTGTTAAAACTACGCTGTATTCTATTCCCGAGGTCAAACTTATTACAGCACATGTTGTTCAAACACCGGGCATGGGGGTGAATTTACACGCTAAACCCTTTGCAACGCATTCCTTTAGCTACCGCCATTCGAAGCTATCGATCGAGATAGCTCTATTGCTCGAACTTGGAAACCGAAAATATTAGAACAACAATTCTTAAAAAATTATGTCTTATTTACATTTCATTTTCACTGTTTTATTTTTACGGGAACAAAAGTTTATTTAATATTAAATCGGCAATTTTAAAACGAATGGTTGTGTTTGTGATTGTGATTAACCCTTTCAGGGACAAGGTATTTGTATTCGTAAAATGCTGAAATGAGTGAACGACACCAGAATTTAGAAACAAATTTATTCCAAAGTAAGGAAAAGCTTTTGTTCACACATTTAATAAAATGAAAAATTTCATTCCAATATTCTGATGCCAATGTGGCATTTTGGAATTAAAATTAGGTGATCCAAAAATGAACTACCAACCCTTGAAGGTCTTAACAGCTTACTTTTTTGATACAATAAATTAAAAATCAGGACCCAGCACCACTTTTTTCAAAAACTAAAATAAAATGGCCTTTGTACAATCGAAAAAGGGTACGCCATTCAACAAGCTAAATATTACAGTTGAAATTAAGTGGTATCCAAAAGCTTTTACTGTAGAAGATAGCAAACACTTTTTGCCCGAGAGGCTTCCGGCCAAGACATTTAAGGGGTTAAATCATCATAACTGCCAAGTCTTCCGATTTTTTGTACACATTTTCGTATGACAATGTCTGACTAAATTTATTTAAAATTTATGTTATCAAATTAACCCTATATCTACCGGGAATTTTATTCAAGTTTTAATAAAACGTTCAACACCAGAATTTTTATTTAAAACTATTTAACTTATTTATTTACCTTATTTTTGTCTGGTTTATATACTTAGTTTATTTTAAAGAAATTTCTGGTTTGAATGAATATTTTGTATGTACCTGTCGGGTCCAATGGACCCGTCTGGTAGACGGAGGGTTAAGCGTATATTTTCAATAGTAGTACACAAAATTCGGGAGACTTGTTAGCTAAAGATTTTCCTCCACAGACGCTTGTGTTTTGAGTTTTAATAAAGTTAAATTTTAATCCTGTAGCAGCATCACATTTTTAACCCTTAAATGCATAATTTTTTATTTTGTTTCGAAAAAATATATATATGGTTCTCAAAAAGGTTTATTACACAGAAAAAACAATGAAAAAAATCAGAGATAAATTTTTTGTATAATGCGTCAACCTTTTCTTATGTTGCACATCTGCAGTGCAAATAAAAAATACTGCCATAACTAAAATATTGCAAATTAGTAAATATTTTAATAAGAATGTATCTAAATACCTTATTTTACATAATTTTTTATTTTGTAAATCTTAAGCCTTAAATGCATGAATTATTTGTTTATAATTGTATTTTTTATTCTTATATTAAGGATTTCAGACCAGAAATTTTAAGATGATTTTTAAATTTATTCATTGACTAGAAGTACGATTCAACCTATGGGTCTTTCAGACTGCGTTTAAAATGACAGAAAACGGCATAGCCGGATAAACAATGGAAACATGCCTTTCAATCAAATTTCCTGACTTTTTCCCCAGGTTGGGCTACATATCTGACAATATATTTACAAGATTATCACCCTATAAATATTGATATTTAATGAGATAAAACTGTTTTTCAATAAAAAAAGGGTTGTCTCAAAAACTGCTGCACGGAATTTCATGCCATTAATTGAGGATATATAGATTCCAAAGATGCATAACTGGTAATTTTTGTATAATTTTCTGTTTATAAAAACTGTGTGAAATAGCGAAAAAAAATAAAAATCATATCTTATGTTTACCCGAAAATTGCCATTTTCTTGTAAAAAATTCCCCATATGAGCCCGTATATTCTATATAAATGCCGAAAGTTTGCGTTGGGTATATATACATATAAATACACTACATATACTACATATAAATATTATACATATACTACATATAAATATTAACAAAAATGTATCTTAAAATTATTGAAATTCATTTTAAGGCGTTATTTGGGGCGGAGCTACTCAACTTCCACACCCGAAGAATTTTTGGAATAAACAGTTACAGAATTGCTGTATTTTAAATTTTAATGAACACATGAGCAACATTCTCATTGCTGTCGATATCAAAATGAACATGGAGTTGAAAAAATGGCTTATATGCTTAATGGAATCTAAAATACATCAGTTGACATGTTGTCTGCTGACTTTGTTCCAAAAATTCTTCGGATGTCAAAGTTAAGTGGCTCCACCCCAAATAACGCCTTAAAATGAATTTCAATAATTTTAATATGCATTTTTGTAAATATTTATATGTACTACTCACCGCAAACTTTCGGTATTTATATGGAATATATGGGCACATATGGAGAATTTTTTAAAAGAAAATAGTAATTTTCGGATAATCATAAGATATTATTTTATTTTATTTATTTTTTATTTAGCTATTTCACACAGTTTTTATACACAGAAAATTATACAAAAATTACCAGTCATGCAACTTTGGTATCTATTTATCCTCAGTTAATGGTATGAAATCCCGTGCAGCAGTTTTTGAGAAAGTCCGTTTTTTAAAAAATCGAAAAAACATTTATATCTCATTAAATATCAATATTTAATCATGGAAGACGGTAGTATTCCGAGTGACGCAGCCTTAAGCCTAAAATCGTATCGTATCGTATCGTAGAATTCGTAGATGGCGGAACTCATATATACAGCTAACTCGACATCAGAGAAAATGCGAAAAGCCGCCTATTAATAACTCAGCAAATATAGGTCCTATTGTTCTGATTTTTTTTAAAATAGTCTTATATCTGCAGTCTAATCCTATTCTGAATTTTTTACAATTCTACGTGCAGTATATTTTCAGATCTGTAAACCCATTTTGAAAGCAATTTCGATGGTGTAAGTTTGTCTTTTTTTTTTTCTCCGAAACGGTCTGGATTTTTTTAAAAACATTAATATATAAAATGAATCTGTTTTTGATGAAGTGGATAACACTAACCTAGTATCTAGGAAAACTCTTAATTTGTATATAATCCGCATGAAAAATTGGACTTCTTAGGATCGCGGATTACATGTTATTCTATGGGCTAGCAGACAGAACGTTGCACATCGGTTTTGCACGATTAAAGTCACAGTTAAAAATCTGAATATTGGCAATAAATCTTTTTTTAAACTACAAAAACAGTTTATTATGTGCTTTAAAATACTTAGACTGATTTTTTTAAATGGAACAGTATTTTGTAATTATATGTATTTTATTTCATTGTTATTCATAGTAAGTAAACATTTTTTAAGGAGAAAATATTTCACATTTTAAAAAAAATTCTCGTATCGAAATTCGATATTTATCGCAAATTCTCGTATCGAAATGAAAATTCCTCGCGTTCGCCATAAGACTTCGCCATGTATCACTACGCGATACGCGAAGTTGACTGAAGAAATAAGAAATATCAAAGATCTTGAAATGGTATTCCAAGGGGAGAAAGTGAGTACAATTTCTAATTATACAGACAGCATTCTTTGCAACCGATCCTTTCTAATTAGTATAATGTTCTGAATTGTTTTTATTTTCAACAATACTCATAACTGTTTTCCTTACAAAATAACGTTCATGTGTGGCATAGGTATTTCTTGTGATATGTGAGTGTAATACAGATAGATTACTAATTTAATTTTGTGTTTTGAGTCTTCTTTTAAAGAAATTAAACAAAATCTTTCATTTTTAAAGAACGCACAATTTAAATAAAAGGTATGAAGAAATCAAAATTAAGATTTCCAATCCCGTTTATAAAATGATTAATTTGCGAATCGTTTCTAATAACATTATAAACGAAAATTGACTTAAAATGACATCTTTTTCGAAATATGGGTATCTTTCGTTTATTTATTTATTTTTTTTTTATATATAACTCTTTTCAGCTTCAAAAATTAAAGCATCGTAGTATTTTATTTTTATAAAATTAAACCTAAACGGGAAAAAAATTCTTATTTCCGTTTATCTCTGTAACAAAAGAAAATCAGAAGAAAAAAAACCAAAAAAAAAAAACCCCTGAAGCATTTCTTTTAGGCTGATTACAGCCATGGGTGCAAGACCTTCAGTCTCAGGACTGATTTCAGTCTTGGACATATTTTTGACTGATAGTAAATTCTACTTTATATACTTAAATTATCACGATTAGCTCAAAATGAACCATTTTATCTTGACTGGTTGTTTTGAGCTCCTAAAAGTAAAAATTTTCATCATGATACTTTTCCTTATTTAGTAATTAAAGTTTATAGATAAATAATATAAAACAGCTTTTTTGCAAAAGTAAGATACTTGTTTTTATTTAATTTTAAAGTTAATATGCTTAAAAGAAAGCTTTAAATAATTTACTTATAAAAAATATAAAAGTAGCCAGCTCCCTTATATGGCATTTGTGGTAATGAAGTATTATTGTAAATAAGAACAATTCAGAACATGTTACTATTTAGAAAAGATTGGTTTCACAAAATTTCATTAGCAGCTGCATTGTAGCTGTCATGATAATTAGACTTTGTATAAACTAATAAAGTGATTACCCAGTAACCATTTCAATTAATATATTAATCTGCCTCGTATCTTAAATTAAATATTAAGTTTTTATTTTTCTTTCATTAAACAATCCACTATTCTTTAACATTCCGCTTATTCCGATTACAAAAACTCTTTTTATCAATTCCACCTCTACACTGGAGGGTTGCCGTATCACTTACAGAGTAGCACGTTTATCGCCTCGTTGTGCAATAGCATTTGAAAGATCACCACACTAACATAAAAAAGTAGCAATAAAAGAAAAACAAAATTAATCAGTTGATTGTAAAAAACCCACTCCTTTCTCGGTCGGGGGAGGAACATCACAAGAAAAAAAACCCTCGCGAAATTTGACAATATGTCAGGGAGGGGGGGGGGGTATCCAAAACTTCATCAACATAGTTGTAACTTTTCTAATAAATATGTTACATATAACATATGGTAGTAATAATCGGTATATCTGATCAAAATACAAATAATTTTTTTAAATGAACTATTTAATGATTTTTTTCATCCCTATTACTGTATTGGATTAATAGCAGTTTAAGAGCCATAATTTTATATTCTAAAATCATTAAAAGCACTCTGCAAGCAGTTCTTGTTCAATCACAAAAGTCTGCCACTTAAACATTTTAATGCAGAAAATGTAATGTATTTCTCATATGTAAACAATGAATTTTGCAGTTAAGAAGCTTAGGTATTTCACAAATATTGTTATTTCTTGGAACACTAAATTTGATGCATTATCGTCTCTAACACATTATTTTGGAGTAATGAAAACAATGTTATTATATTAAATTTTTTTGTAAATGGGTGTTATAATCAGTAGTAACTCATGACAGGTTTTTCTTGCAGCACTAAAATGCATGCCTTCCAAAAGTTTTTTTTTTTTACTAAATTTTTGCCTTATTTAATGGAAGAAAGTTCTGCCAAAAATAAGGCAAAGATTGCATTATTATTAAAAATAGTGAAAAAGCAATAAATTTGCCAACAATGCATTTAGTGTCCCCAAAACTGTCAGTAACGAGCTACCACTGTTTATAATTACAGTCAAACCTCGTTATCCCGACACTCTAATGTCCAGAAAAAAGTGTCGTCATAAGCGGTGTGTCACGATAACCGTAGTTAGAGAAAAATAGGTTTATAAAAAGCTGTATTTTTAATTAATTTAAGACAATTTAAAATTCATAACTGTTCTTGCAGTTTTAAGCAATACAACATTACTGTTAAACAAAATAAACACAAAAAAGAAAATTGAAAAGGATAAAAATTAGATTTATGATGACTGATTTTTTTATTGTTACATGAAATATCGACGAATTAAGGTTTGCTTTAGCTAGATCCTACAATTATTTTTTCGATATTATGCAATGAATTGTAATCAATATTCGTTGTTTCAGAAATGTATGTTAGATAACTACTGAACGTTTCAATGCAATGCAATGGTTCCGTTTTAGTCGGATGAAAAACGCCGTGTGGCCACAAGAAAATCCGTCGGGATATCCGGAGTTGAAAATTATTCAACGACGTAAAATCCGGAGTTTATTTGCATTAAAATCATATACAGAAAATCGGGACTTTGAAAAACTGACGTGATAAACGGAGTGACGTAAAAACAGGGTGTCGGGAAAACGAGGTCCGACTGTATTTTGCCCAGGCATATCTGGATCATGCTTTAAGGTAATTTAATAGTGTGTGATCTGTACCTATTATGTAAAATTTTATAATTTGCACAATTTCTGGTTCCAAGGAATGTAATTCAAAGCATGTATACGAGGTAAATTTAATGATGTATGAAATATGATCTAAGTAATGCAAAATTCAATAATACACACAACTTCTCATCCCAATGTGTGCTTTATAAAGATCTTCTACTATATTCATCTGTAGTTCAAGTTCACTCATCAAAAACCTTAAAGATTTAGTATCTGTGACTGCTCTGAAGAGGGCATTATTACAACTTTATAATTTTTTCATTTTGTAGCTCAAATTGCTCGGCTTAGAATTTACCAAAAATTGCCATCTTGATTTTTTTCCACTGTCTTTATTTACCTCAGAAGTGATTAAGATTTTTTTATATTGTAAATCCTAAAGGTTATAATAGCAAAAAAACATCTTTAAGTCCTTGGGGATGAGCGAGCGGTATACTTAGCCACTTAAGGTGTTCAGAATCCTTCATTATTCTCACCACTTATTTTTAATTGTAAAGTTTACCTTCTTTAATCGGAGCATTTCTGTGATTCAATTACAGAAAATTTTCTGCTTTTAAAAACCTGTAGTAAAAGGTTAAAAATTAACCAAAGGGCTCTTGTCGCGAAGGGGTTAAATATTTTGAATTACAGTGAACTTTAATAACCCTTGGCTTTAATTGCCAGTACTCTTCCAATTGAGCTATCTGTACGACAGCCCAGCCATCACATTATTCGCTCAGAACAACTATTATCATGACATCAATTGATTGTGTGAAAAATAATTTAAAGTGTACATGGTTATACGTATATTTTTTATTATTAAGCAACAGACTTTGCAGATCCGTTTTTCTCAAAAGCTTTAAAGATTGAAATCTCTAGGCTGGAGTGGGAAAGTGGTAATTTTGAGGAATAGGAGGATAATTTATATAGAAGAATTTTCTTTATTTGATGAAGATTTAAATTATTTTAATGCTGGGGAGTAGGGGGGGAGGGAGAAAAGGTGAAATGTACAGTCGCGGAAAAGAAAAAAGTAAACACCCTCTACTAACTCCTTAATAAATTATTATCATA